>OZ010800.1:276149824-278549824 GCA_963932465.1 Maratus speciosus | reverse complement strand
TCAGTTTCCACTAACAGAGAATTACGAACTTCAAATGTTGGATCGCTGGAAGTGATCTCGGCTATCTCAACTTCATCATTCATTTGATGTAGATCTTTTGAAAGAAGATAATCTCTATGCTTTGGACAAACAGCTCCTCCAATTGGAAAGTTTACAGAAGAATTATATTTACATAATTCATATGTTGCCCAACTTGCAGACCTAACACCTTTTTCTTTTCTTTTCCTGTTTTCCTTGTGATAAGGATGTAAACATACAGCTGGAACATTCCAATAAGTACCAAAACCAAAACGATGCTCTGCACAAAGTTTAAATCCTTCAGGTAAAACTTTACCACTTCTGCTAGATATTAGTTCTTTTTCAGACACACTTCTATCAGGTGCTTTAACATTTATTCTTTCTAGATAATTTCTTCACATCTGCTGCCAAGTCCTGTTCTGAAAACAACTCATCCTTACGACTTTTGCTGTGTCTTCCACAGTTCAATAGCTCATTATAAAAAAAACAATCTGTATAAGGATCCGAATTAAGTTCTTCCATGTTTTGTAAAACAGTTTTTTTAACTAAGAATATATAAACATAAGTATGAAAATATTCAAATTAAAAATTCACAACTTTATTTTTTAAATGGATGAACAAAGGTAATTCTTATTCAACAGAATATTGTTCTGATATTCCAGAATAGCCAACCATGTGATAACAGTAAGGCAAACAAGGGAAGAGCTGAGTTGGGTTTTTTTTTTTCTCTGTGCAATTTTATTTTACTAAAATTATTGTTGCAAATGTAAAATATTTTATCAGTAATACTTTTTTAAAAAAATACCCTTTATAAACAAAAAAGAAAATAATAATTTTATTTTTTAATGGATGAACATAAAGAATTCTGATTGCACAGAATATTGTTCTCACGGTTCTAGAATATTTTACCAAGTAGTACTAGTAATACAAAAAAAAGAAGAGTTGAGATATTTTGTTTTTCAGAATTTTGTGTTGTTGAAATAATGTGATTATAAACTTTATCTTTACTTATTATAAACTTTATCTTTATAAAATATTTTATCAATGATTTTTTTAAAAATACTTTACAAAAATTAATCTTATCATCAGATACAGCCTTTTTTTAAATGAAGGAGCATTATAAATTCATTCATATTCCACAGAAATATTGTTTTGAAGTTCGGCATTTTTCACTATGTAGTAATAGTAATACAAACAAGGAGAAGGTTGGAATATTTTGCTTTGAATAATTTTATGTTCTGAAATTAATGATTTTAAATTGAAAATACTTCATCAATAATGATTTTAAAATGTACCTTATATAAAAAAAAAAAAGACTAATATCTTTATATATGTGCATTTTATTCAGTTATAATTTTGTACAAGTTTCAGGTGATTTTTTAACAAATGTTAAAAATTAAACAAAATATTCCAAAATATGTAAAAATTAAACAAAATATTCCAAAATATGTATAAAAGTATAAAACTTTGTAAACCTTTTGCTTTTAGTCTATTAAATGTGAAAAATTATAGTAAATTTTTAAACAGTAATGGAAAAATCATATATGCATTTCACAGATATATACCAAATAGAGAACATGTCGGTGATTTTTTGAATTTTAAAACTAAATAATTGTCCTCAATAAATATAAACGCAACAATATATAAAATATATCAATTCATACAGCTAAGTAAATATTAAAAAAAAAAAATGTTATTCAGACGAGTTGTTCTGAAAAGCAAAAAAGTCCTGACTACCGGAATAGAGTATGTTTAAAAAAATCATTTTTTTTTCTTAAAGGTACATGCCTCAATGGAGTTTATTTTTTCATAAAGAGCAATAATAGAATAAAAGAATGGAAAAAGAATTATTTCAAAATGTCATTGCCGCAGGAAATTATGACAGTTTGAATATCGGTCAAATATGACATTTTTCACATTTTGGCACTCTGTTACTAAAAGCGCATCAAACTTGCCTCAATTATATGTACATTTTTAAAAAGTGCTAATACGTGTCTTTCAAATGACACCTCTTTTGCCATGGCAACTTCAACGCGCAAGCTGTTATTGGGCCTTAAAAATGCTAAAAAACAGCGAAAATGCATAAGTTTGTGACCTTCAGTGACCTTGCGGCAACAAGTTGCCACAGACTTCTCATCCATTATATAAAGTTGAACCCTCCTACATTCCATATATAAAAAGAATTTTGTGGCAAGTTGTTTGCGCAAAGAATTGTGGGTCATAGCAATTTTAATGTCTAAAAAAAACGCTCAATTTTTCGCACTGCACGGTGACCTTTGGGGGCCCATAAAAAATGAACAACTCAACTTTGGAGAAAAAACTTCTGGATTTGGCCTTTTAACAAGATAAGTAATAACTGGTAATTTTTTGGAGAAAATCCGAGATGGCATGAATCACCCCATAATGCTAGGTGTGACACTTTCTCAGATTCTTGCTCTTAATAGCTATAGCGTGTGTGCGGAATCTCAACAAAATAAAAAATAACTCTTGTTGAACCCTAGGTCCTACAATTAAATTTTCATTAAGAGAAACATTATTTGTAGTTTTTGCACTCCCATCAAACACAACTCTAAGACGGGTTGTTGTGCTAGATTCTCTAATGACTGGATGATGTGGAAGATAATAAATTTCATTAACGGGTTTTTGAATTTCGCTCTTCGGTATTTTTTCCATATGTCCCATATCAAGATATTCATTCATAAATAGACAATAATTTTCATACAAATCCTGTTCTCTATTAAATCTTTTTTCTAAGTTTAGAAATCTTTTCATAGCTAGTGATTTTGACTCCCCTAATTCTTTACATTGCTTCTTAAATGGCAAACGCACAATATATCTTCCATTCGAATCTCGTGAATGGGATGTATCGAAAATTTCCTCACAATATTTTTCTTCATTTGTGTATATTTCCTTCGAGGGGATATTTTCTAACTCCCAGAACTTTTTCACATAATCTGTTTCAACATTTGCAAAATTAACTATAATATTTGGTTTATTTTCTGAAAATGTATCACTATCTCCTGTTATTAACCACCCGTAATCCGAATTTACTGCAAAAGGAAGTCCTGGTTTCCCAAATATTTTTTCTCCTCTAATTATAGATAATGATAGAGACACGCCAAATAATAAGTCTATTAGGCCTGGTTCATTCCACTTAGAATCAGCTAATGTTATGTTCTTTAAGTGACTGAATGAATTAGTATCATATGATACAACTGGTTGATTACTCGTTATCTTTTTCAAAATATAAAAGGTACCTAATCGTGTGTTTTGTTTATCAAAATGTGGAGAAAATTCCAATCTTACAACGCCACGAGTTTCTTCGGAGTATCCCATTCCCAAACATTTAATCTGTAAATAGCTGAATTTCTTTTTATTCCTAATAATTGTATCGCACGCTCACTTATAAAATTATTGGTACTTCCAACATCTATAATGCAACGCAGTAATTTATTACCTCCATAATTATCTTTCACATTAATCAGCGCAGTTGCAAGTATGCCAAATGATTTTGAGTATATTTCACCAAGACAAGAATTTATTGACATGTTTACATTACTAGATGATTCACCAACAGTCTCACTATTTTGATTCGAGGATTGAGGCGTTACTTGGTTTTTTATATCTGGATAATTTGTTTCTCGCCTTTCATAATGTAATAAGCTATTGTGATTCTTCAAATTACATTTCGAACAAACTCTTTTTGACTGACAATTAATTAATTTATGTTCTGGAGATAAACACGCAAAGCAGAGATTTTTATTTTTTACAAATTGCACTCTTTCGCGAACAGATAACTTTAGAAACTCACTGCACTTAGATATTTTATGACTATTCAAAGAACAATATTTACATTCAATATTATTAACAGAAGCAATCATTGCAGTTAATTTAGTATAACTGTTTTTCTTATAATTAATATTTCCTCTAGCAGATTGTAATGAACGAGCATAATCTTTCAGAAAAATTATCAATTGAACTAACGTTGGAAGCTCGTCATTTTTTAACTGTCGTTCCCACCATAATTTAATATTATGATCAACCTTTTGCAATATTAAATAAATCAACAAAGTTTCTGAAAAGCCACTTACCTTCTGATCCAATATTTCGAAAGAACGGACACATTCATTTGTTATATCTACCAAATTAAGTATTGCTGCGGGTGCATCACCTTGCACGAATGGAAAATTTAATAATTTTCTAATGTGGCTGTATATTAATTCACGTTTGTTAGAATATCTTTCAGATAGCAAGTCCCATGCGATACTATACTTCGAATCTTCAATAGGTATTGATTTTATTATTTTCAAAGCGTCTCCTTGACAAGATAATTTCAAGTATTGCAGCTTCTGAGCTGGCGATAGATTTTCATTATTATATATACTCGCATTGAATAAATCTTTAAAACTCAACCATTCACTAATTTGACCACTAAATGATGGTAGAGTAAGCTTTGGTAATTTTATTTCATTAACTTCCTTCTTCGGAATGTTCACATTTATTTTTCTCGCTGTAATTGCATGTTCGATTTTTACTATCAATTCATCAAAAATGTCTTGCTGTTCGTCTTTTTCTTCTATAAATGAATCGATGTCGTTTTCTTCACAAGCAGAAAAAATCGTTTTAAACAACACCTTCAACTCTTCCTCTAATTTTTCTGTTTCCCTTTTTAATAACTGAAGTTGCTCTAATTCACACACATTCAGATCAGTTTTAAGAAATTTGTTTTTCAATCTCGTTATTGAAGATTTCAACACTCGTTTATCAGTTTCTAAGTTTTTATCCATTTTTCTCTCTCAGTATTCTAATTTGGCACAGTTCCAATGATTTCACGCTTTCACTTTCGAACGAAATTTAGATACGCATCATTCTTTGCACTTAGTTCGTTTTAACTCCGGTTTTAGACGACCAAATGTACTTGTAGGTTTTTTGAATTAAGCAGTAGACTGTATACACTAACTTTTTCCACTATTTAATTGAAAGCTTTCACAATTTCACAAATAAATTATCCGCTTAGGGATCACAACACACTCTCATCGAGATCCACCAACTCGACTGACAAAGAAAAAAATATCAACAATAAATTCCCTGCGCAGAGGGAAAAACAGAGTACGTGTTTTCATTTATCCCTACGCAGAGGGAAAAGGCTGGAATATTCAGTTTCACTTTAGCACAACTGAAATACATGCAATTAAGAATTATAAAAGCAATTTAAAACTAAACAATTATATTCAACAAACTACATCAAATGTTTATTACTAGTAATGAAAAGATTGTTTATAAAGATTATTAGGATATCAGTGTTTCACTGTGTAGATCAGTTTGTTCTTTGAACCTAACTCTTTACTGATACTGTTTAAATTAAAATATGAATTTTTTCAATTTCCTACATAAATTGACTGTAATTATTTAATTTAAATTATTTTCAAATGAAGTTATACTACTTATATATCCAACAATGTCTATTTTTTATCTATAAATATGCATGTATATGTAATAAGAAAAGATTGAAAAAAAAAACCGGTTTAAACCAAAAAAACCTGGTTTAAACCAAATAAACCGTTTTTTTTTTTCGAAAAAACCTGTTTTTTTTGCCAATCCTGGTAGTAAATGTTTAAACAGGGAGGATTAGCTCTGTGTCATGTCTAATAGTTAATTATAATTGGTAAAGTAACAAAATTTCAAAGTAATTTGTTCAGTCGTTATAGTTTAAAGTAAGGACAAATTCATCGCGACAGGCCGCATGGCCTAGTTTGAGTCCAAGTGATGGTTACTGTATTTATTTCTGATGTTTAATACTGCAATTAGTTTTCAACACAAAAAGTTGTACTAGATCATACTGGGTGCCCTAAAAAGGGCTGGCTGATTTTAAAATTCAATAACGTGCAAACGGTGACAGATATTTAAAAAATTCTTGCAGGAGCGTTACGTATGATGTCAGCAGTTTTTTTACTGTGATTCTCGAATTTAGTTCGAATTATAAACAATAGATGGCGCTGCGCGCAATATGAGCTAAATCCAGGTCCGATTTTTGATACTTCGGGACCCACTCGATACATTTTAATCTCCTTTTTTGGCATGGGAGAGGAGAAATAAGGCCAAAAAATCCAACTTCAATTTAGCTCCTATTGCTTGCAACGCCATCTATTGTTTGTAATTCGAACTAAATTCGAGAATCACGTTAAAAAAAACTCCTGCATCATACATAAACTTCCTGCAAGAATTTTTTAAGTATCTGTCACTGTTTGCGAGTTATTGAATTTTAAAATCAGTCAGTCCTTTTTAGGACACCCGGTATATTTTTAATATATAAGGTTGTTTGTATCATGAGCAGCAAGATGACAAGACAAACTTGGTGATTTAATGGTTTTTTCCTGTGACAGTGAAATAGTGAACTTTATAGGGTGTCTCTAATTTTTTAGCCACTCAGTGTACTATATCTCACTCTGACAGCCTGCAGATGCTCATTTCATATTTTTATGTGTGTGCTGTAGCGGTTACATCTAAAGTGAGAGGTTGAGATTGATTTGGGACCAGATCCAAATTTAGGCCAGTTGACATGGAATGACAGAGTTACAAGTTATTGCATTTTCTTTGTTATGTGGATTTCCGCTGTGTCATATTACTTCAAGGGAACTTTTTTCACTTACTTTATAGATTGTTTTATGTATTCTGTGTGTTTTACATTGTTAATTTGTTTTTCTTTTTCTCATAAATAGGCACTCATTTGCTTCGTTCAATATAAAATACATGATGATTGTTGCTGCAGTTGATGTCAGCGGTTCAATTGATTGTGTTCCTGGATACGCAGATAAAGTGTACAATGTTTTATGCAAGTTGACACCACCCATTGAAGTTATACGTTGGAATACCTCAGCTACAAGTGAAACATACGAGAAAATTGTCCCAGATTTAGGTCGATATCAAGGATATTCAGGCACCGAACCTCACCATTTTGTAAAATTATTATCCACTACTTATCCCATTCATTTATACGTGTTCACCGATGGAGCTATAACTACATCAGATGTCGACAAATGTAAACGAACTCTAAAAGAAAAAAACGTTGAAATACAATATGTTAAATTGTATTTTATAGGAGATACAAAGGACATGAATCTGAAATTTATCGATGTTTTTGTGGGGATTCCTCAAGAAATATATATTAATTGCGAATCGATTGGTCGAGTAGAACCCGATTTAAATTTCGATGCGATAGATTATGATTATATCATGAAAGATGATTCTTTTAAAGCGACTGTCTTATCCAAAATTAACTCTCCGCATGTTGATAAACGAATTTTGAAAAGAGATTTATCTGCACTGAATTCACGCATTTTAAAAGAATATTTCAAAGATAAACTCACCATAAGAAATTTCTACGAAGACAAAAATATTGACGATTGCATTGCATACGTTAAAAAACATTCATATTATAACGAAAAGGTTGATTTTCAGCGCAAGATGTCTGATATTATGAAACTATTTAAAGAAAAAATAGACACCTACTCACTCGACATTTTTAAGAAGATGGAAAAACCTTCAACGTTGGAATACACAGAGCCCGAGTTAGAATGCGAATATCTCACATGCGATATTTTATACGAAAATTGTAAGACTGTTTGTTTTCCCGTGAAAATACATATGAATAAAACAATAATCGGCGAAAAAGATGAAAATAATGATAACTTTTGTATCGATAAGAAAAGTATTAAGAATCCGTTTAAGCTCTTAGAGTCAAAATATTACAGACAAGAAATTGCTAATTTGGTTGAACCTTACACAATAGATTATCAAACATATAAAAGGCTTGAGAATCCTAACATTTCTCCTTTTACTAGAAACGAGTTACAAGGTGTTTATGTTTTGCATAATGACACGATTAACGCCAATGCTTTGATTAAACATAATAATTACATTTTATCGACGCTATTTGAAAATAAGTTACCTGGAAAGCCGGTTATTTGGCATATGATATTTTTATATATATTGGCTGTTGACAAACTTCAAGATATGAAATCTCGCCTTTTCGAAGAGATCAGATTTCTGGGAAATCATTCTGAATACTTTATAACGTTATCACCCCATTTAAACCCGCCGATTGTCGAAAAACTTAATGTATGTTTTTGGTACATTGCCAATGTTTGCCATAAAGCATTCCCTAACAGCAAAAAAAATTTACGGCGGTCACCGGACTACAATTCGGGAGTGATTCTCAAATTTTATAGAGATATTTTCGATGAAAATTACGAATATCCCAAAGAAATGCCTCTATGGGAGTTATGGGGAACATTATGCGACCAGCCTAAATTAGCCATATTTAATATTTTGGCTCATTATTATAATTATGAAAACTGTACCAACGTTCCTGAGAGTAAGTTCCAGATTATTTTATATAGGGAATCAAGAAGCAAAGAACCACCTATAGAATATACTTTTCTCTCTCAGTTGAGTTTGAAAACTGTTCTAAATGTGTACAAGAAATTTACAGAGGCAGCATGTCCTAGTTATTACGATAATGTAATTTTTGAAGAGAAAGATATCGTTTTGAACGATGATAGAACGCCAGATGATATGTTAGATCACGTTAAAATTAATCTTAAGACATGTCACCCATACTTAACATGTCCATTAACTAAAAAATATTGGAAGGATTGCATTGGTGAATACAACATAATGAAGAGTTCATATTTGAGATTATTCAGAAGATATTGTGTAAAATATAAAAGATATCCTGAGAACAGCGAAAGTTTGTTGGTTTTTCTGAACGAGTACATTTTCAAACGGCAAGATTTCATGCCTGAATTATTTCCTTCATCTGAGAAAAGTAAAATGGAAAAAGTATTGTTATTGTTTAAAGAAGTTATGGAAACATATTCATGTTCAGAATACTTGAAACATGCTGAAAAATATCATTCAGAAACTATTCGCTCACAATACGAATAGATTGAAAATATTTTTATATATTGAACCCTAAATAAAATTAGGTTAATTGTTTTTGTTGCTAAATAAATTTTTACTATTTATTTATCCATTTATTATTGCTAAATAAATTTGGATTATTTCATTTTGTCGCTTTATTTTTAAATAGAAAGATAAAAAAAAATGATTATGTTCTGTAAAGGAACACCAGATAGTATTTAATCGCTAAATTACAGCTGGAAAAAACTTTATTAACTATAGAATTGTCTCCAGATTATTCATTTTTTCTATAATTTATTGTAAAATCAAATACTGTGTTAAATTTGCACATTACTATTAATGCATTTTGTGCCGATTTTAAAAACTTATATTTTTTGGATATATGTAACTCGGCCTATGTGTGTAACGGTTACGTAACAAATGTTAACCTTCCAGCGGGTGCGCTTTCGCAAATTTTAAGACAAACATGATTTTTCAAGAACTTCGTTATCAAAAATAACACCGAAATTAGAATTAAGTATTTACAGCTGGTTGGTATGTATAATTGTTCTCCTAACATGTTTTTTATTACTATCATGAAAAATGTGGTATTTTTAATAACATAACTACTCTTTGCCAAAAAAAAAATAATAATAATAATATGAGACTAGAGAACAGGAATTTTGCTTTTTCAGAATTTAGTATCACCCCCGATGAAAAAAAAAAAAAAAGAAAAAAAAAAAGATATGCATATAAATATAGATACAGTAGAGTCCCGATTATCCGAGCTAATCGAACTTATACCTTTGGAATGGGTCATTTTCTTCTGATGAACTGATGCCTTCTATTATTATGAAACAGCCATTGTAAATGAAGTGTTAGGTGAAGATGAAAGAGCAGCCGTAAAAAGTTAGAACTGTGATTTTCTGGCCAGAATGGGGGGGAGAAAATGGCCATATATATATATTTTTAGCACTTCATTTATAATGGCTGTTTCATAATAATAGAAGCCATCAGTCCATCAGAAGAAAATAACTCGGATAATCGGGACTCTACTGTGGTTCAGTTTTAAGACTTAAAAAACACGCGTTTTCCGCTATCTAATGATTCATATGCCTTCATCTGTTTGTAATATTAATATAGATACTTAAAATTAAATATAGTTTATAAAAGATCCATGTTTTAACAGAAATCATTCACGTATATTTTTTCAAAATAGCAAGCATGTATTTTGATTACATTTTTATTTAAAAGTACTTTTTTTCCCAATACGACGGTATAAAGATTGAAAATGTGAGATGCTTAGAAGTTTAAAAAATTGTTCTAGATTATTTAATCGTACAATGATACATCTGCTTTGTTTTACGGCTGTCTTATACAACGTAACGTTCTTTTTTGGAGACTACACAAAATAATCTGGGAGAAAGAAATAGCATACCGGGGGCTAAAAACACCATGCACCCTTTCGTGCAAAAAATTAGGCGCACCCATTGAAATGTTAAATTGACATTTGAAGTCCACCGTAGCATTGCATTTGTAGATAGCATTTATATTTAGATCGTATAGATTGCATTTATACGACCAATGTACTGTGCATATGAACATATCGGTAAGAAATATTACCCGCGTTGAATGCACCCATTTTTAATTGCCGAAACGTCAGTGAAGGCTTACTGTGGATACCAGAAAAGTTTTTGGTTTCCGTTTGTTTGTCTGTCTGTCTGTTCCGCGATAACTGCCGTAAAAAGCCTCCGATTAGCTTGAAATTAAGAAGACATGTTGGTGAGGTATCCGGAATTAGCTGTATAGTTTTTTGTTATATTTGGTTCATTCGTTTGGAAAATATAGAATATTTTATTTTGCACAATAATGCTTTTCTATGGCAATTCAGACGATTTTTCCATTTTTATTTGTTGAAAGGAAATGGCTCATATGATTGAAGGATTTAAATGGCAAGTTATAGATGATGAAATTTCCTAATTCGAATCATACATTATTCATATTAATTTGAAATTTTCTCTATGCATTTGTCACAGTTTTTAAATTCGGTGTATAACTTATGGAGGGATTTTATATATGCGTTTCAATAATATAAAATATTGTTATAAATTTACACATTTCATTGTTTTAATTTACTTTTAACTGTTGCCTAGCAACGGAACTACACCTAAAAATATCGTAGATGTGAAAGTATGTGTAATTGTTTGAAGTCAAATGAACGTCAAAAAGGGATGAATTAATGCCTTTTTGTTTTTACAAAATTGTAGATGGGTTTTACCCCAGAAATAAAGGCAGGCTATGCTCTATTTATTTTGTTCAAATATATTTCTTATAAATTAAAAGTTCATTATTTTCATAAGGAATTTATTGACATTTTTTAATAAAATTTAAGTCATTTTTTTTTACCGTTGCCAAGAAAATCAGATCCCGAAATAATAATTTACCCTAAACAGTTAATTTTGATTTGAAAGATTTTCATGTGCAAGAGGAAAATGAAATAAACAATAGACATGAATATACGTCTTCATATTGGAAATAAAACGAAAATACGAAAAGAAGGTGAATTTGACCTCATATATCAAAAACAAAACGGATATGTAAAATTAGTAAATAAAGCCTTTGTGCAACAATATTAAAAAGCAGAAAAACCAACGTTTAAAAATGCACAAAAAATACATGTAAAGTAGCAAACAGCTGTTTCGAATCTACTAGCGAGATTCTTCTTCAGTGCAAGATAGGGTAAAAGGAACAGCGTGCTAGAAAAAGCAAGGCTGAGCAAAAGCTTTTGCTACTTTACATGTATTTTTTGTGCATTTTTAAACGTTGGTTTTTCTGCTTTTTAAAACGAATATGCTTTGAGGTATGCTACATAAAAGGACCTTGTGTTATGATATTAATTCTTAATATTTAAAAAAAAAATGTTACCAATATCTCGCGGTTTATCGTCTACACGCGGCTAACAGAAATGTTTAATTTTTAATCGAAAATTTCAATAAGAAAAAAACTTTTGAAAAGCAAATAGATAGTAAATGTCAAAATTATACACCGAAAAATTATCTCTGTCGAAATTGACGTCATTGTATCGGGAAATAAATGTTTTCATTCTTAAAAGTCAAACATTAACTAGATTGCCTGAAAAAATATTTTTTGACGAGTATTACTTCTTAATGAGTCATTCCATATCAATTCAACCCGACCGACAGGGATTTGGATGAAACTTGGTGTATTATACTAATTCTATCATGATATGAATACATCAGAAAATTTTCCTTCCTAGACCTCATAGTTTGCGAGATGGGGGGGGGGGGGGGGTCAATATTTGGATTTTTCTCAAATCTCACATTTCTGAGTCTATTTTTAGACTGCAGTTCCATTTTCAAAAAAATGTTTCTCTGGATCTAAAATGCGAATCATCTTAAAAATATAACCGTCAGTACTTAAAAAAATGCAGATTTTAATAAAAAAATATTTAAAAAATTAATTTTAAATATTTAGGGCCAAAAAATTAAACAAGTTGAAAGTTATGGTTATTTTTCCAAATTTTTGTGACTTTACGAAAAAGGTTGTACACAAAAAGGCAAATGAAATTTCCAATTTCTTTTTGTTTTAAATAAAAGTTTACACTTTGGGCTTTCTATTTATGAAATAAAAATGTCTTTCTCATGGCTTATACAAAAATTTTGACTTATTTTGGGATGCTGTACCTATCGAGATAAAAATCTTTAACCTTGCTTATGGTACCTAAATAATTGCTGCACATTTTAAATTTATTAATCATTTTGATTTATTTCCTAAAATGAACCCTTAAAATCAGACTGATTTATTTATTTTATAACAGTAGAAAATTTGTATAATATTGGTACATATAACACATATCTGAAATTGTGTTGTTCTCAATCTTATCGCATATGTTTATCACATAAATGTACATCTATCATTGGATTCAGCGATATAGTGTTTCTATAAATACTTTCACAATGGTAGTATGTAAAGAATATGTACAATATTTAATGGAGGGTTTGTGGATATTGAAATCAGATTTTTTTCTCATTTTACTCAGAAAAAACAAATGGAAAAACTTTACTTTGTAAATAAAAAAAGCACTTATATTAAATAAATTCAACAAGTCATAGGAACCACAGTAATTATTTAGGTACCACAGTTTAAATTAGACATATTAGAATTTTTTTTTTTCTTGAATGGTGCAATTTCTCAAAACAGGGCAAAATTTTTACATAAGCTAGGAGAAAGACTTCATTTTTATTAAAATTGAAATAATCATTAATTCCTCCCTTATAGCAGTTGGCAGCAAAATGCTGCTGGATTAAAAATACAGTAATATTCCAAAGGAATAATAATATATTAAAAACTGCAACAAACTAATATTTAAAGCATAGTTAAAAGTATTTCTTTATATTTTTGTTTGTAAATAGTCTCAGAAATATTCATCTGTTTTGTTTTATTGTGAAGTGTTATCAGTATTGTGTCCAGCATATTATTCTAGTGTATTTAATCTTCAAATAAATGTTTTTTGTCCACCCTAAGAAGAATATATTTCTACTGAATCAAAACATAAAGGTAAAGCTTTTAACTTTTTTATTGTTTACTATTGAGGAATTTCGTATTCATGCCTTCCATATGGAATAACATTCCAACAGTCGTACGTTTGTCAGGCTTACTGTACGTTGTACGCTTAAATCTTTCCCGCACCACGATTTCTTCTTCTTCTTCTTTTTTAAAACATATCTGATATTATAATTTTACGAATTTCTATCAGTTTACTTTTTCAATTTGTTCAAAAATTTTACTTTTGATGCACTTTTTACTAGAAAAAAAAGTTATTGTAAAATTAATTAAACAATGTTGATAGAATATTTTAATACAAATACAATTGGAAAATAACAATTAATGCAATTAATGAATGATTTGTTTAAAAAAATCTTTATTCAGACATTACTGGCGCATTCAGCATAATTCAGTTGGATGTGAAAAGCGACACCAGTTCGATAAAACAAAAACAAGCTAGTCTCAATTAGAGGGCTGCACGGGCCCAGGCTTGGCTCGGCAAAATGAAAGGGAAATTTATAAAATATTCGGACCTATATAAAAATTTAAAAGGATCAAATTAAGCTAAAAATAATTATGAGCTGTTTTCAATGGACTGAGGCGTGAATAAATATAAATATGCTGCAAGAGCCGATGCTTGATTGACAGCATCAGTACAGAGATATATACATGTCCAGCTTAGAGATCGGCATTGGCAGCTGCATCATATCTGAACTAGGGCTTAATTATTTCAGAAGACTCGGGTCGGGCCAGGATCAGGCTACATTTTTTTCCTGTACTCATGCTATACTGCATTCTATGGCTTACGAACATACAGTAATCTCAGGACTGCCACAAGCGACTATTTTTATATTCTGTTTGCACCACTATTGTTAAGAAATAAATTTTGTAGTATATTTCTCTTGCACATTTTGTCAAAGTGTATGTGAAAAAATTTTGCCTTGAAAAAGTGGTGCGAGATAGAATTAAGAAATAGTCGTCTATGGCAGCCCTGTAATCTAAAATAGTATATAGTAATCTATAAATTTAAATTCTCCCATAAATGTGCATGCAGTAATCTAGAAAATTTTAACTGCGTTAAAAAAATCGATATTTTTTGTGGAAATTGAATCTGGTCCGATTTCTTGATTTTTGCACGGGCCGGGCAGGGCCCAAGCTGAACTTTTTGTTTTTGCAACGAGCCTGGAAATTCCGCCACGTCAGACCTCTAGTCTCAATAAGAATCTTCCGCTTCTTTAAGAGATAAATCTGACAACCCTAATGATGACCCTATGCTCTATATTGTGCGTTTAGTACGTGGCCTAAAATATTTTATGAAGCTTATCCATAATAAGCTTGGACTTTTAACGCCGTAAAAATTGCCATATGCGGAGAAATGCAAATTTGTTTTCTTCCTTTTGTTTTAAACAAGCTGGAGTTAAGAAATCACTACTTTGAATTTATGTTAAAAGTCGCTATAATTATTCCATAAGTAACAATGCTTCCTACTGCAGCAAGAATTAGATTTTTGTCAAGTACCAAACTGTCTAATAATTTAAATTCAACAAAACTTCCATTTATTTCAATAACAAGTAGGAAACTTTTCCATCTTTCATGAGCCTGGGCGACGTGAGTGTAGATGCTTCTTTTCAGTTCCAATCCTGCTTTTGAAGTAGATGAAGTAAACAAGCAAATTATTACAAATCGAATGAAATAAATCAATGAATTCCAAATGCAATGCGTTAATACACTTCCTGGCAAAGATTTGTAAAAAAGAATGGTATGTATGTAATTAAACGCGCTTACAAGAAGAATGATAAAAAGAACTAATAATATATCATGAAAGGATTCGTTGATGTCAACAGTCAAATTTATAATATCTGTACAGGCTTGATCTAAGATATTAAAACTTATATTATGTACCTTTTGGAGTTTATTCTTAAATCCTTTTATAGTTTCCTTCAAAATTAGACAAAAACAACAGAAATAAATAGGAATAAACGGTGTTAAAACGCTCCAGACTTGCATAAAAAGAGAGAAGATCATCAATGGGTTGGCTTCCGTTATCCTTTTGTATTCATTGATGAAGTTATCATCGAGATGGCTAAGAAAATGAGAAGAAGTCAGCGATAGGTAAGACGTAAAAAATGTATAAATAGTAGATAGATCATTTATTGTTAACACAAGAACTAGCATAGCTTTATATTTAAAAGTTGCTTGAGTAGCTGTGCCACAACGAAGTTTTAACATCCGTTGAATTATATAATTAAATTTCTTCTTTTTGAAAAAAAATAATACTCTGAGTATGTGTTCTAGAATAATGATTATTCTTAGAATATAGCCGTTTTTATTTATTTGAGAAATTTTCATGTGGACAAGGAAGTAAAGAAGCGCATAAACCTTATTTACTTCATTAATAATCATGAAAAGTGTGGTCGAGACGAACAAACTTAAATTTTTACATTTCCATTCAAATTTACCGGCGTATGAAAGACCATGGAGACACAGGTATATGTTTAGCAAGGCAGGAAAATTACATAAATTATTTGCTTGGCTTCTTTTTGACAAATTAGATAAAACTTTTATGACTTTGGGATATTGCCTCCCTACATCCATTTTCATTTTTAGAGATTAGTAGATAACGGAAGTAATTAGAAAGACGCTTTAAAATTATTTTTTTACAAACCGTATTAAATTTTCTGCCATCTCTAAAATGTTCGAAAACCGATGTCGGTTTAGCAGCGCACAAATTGCATTTTGTACTTTTAATATATTATATATATATATATATATATATATAATTCGTAACTTTTATAAATTCGAAACTGCTATACTAAAATTCATTTTCAGAAATATCTGTAGAATATTGCACAAAAAGGGCAATTGAAATCGTTTGGCAAGTGTTTTCTGCAACAAATATCAGAACATGATAGATTAGCGATAATTTCATTAGTAAAGTCCATTTATTCAATAAATAAATAAATTATAAAGATGATTACTAAAGTCACCTCTGACATTTAGATACATATTCTATCACGGTAACATAATATGATCTAAGCTAGTATATAGATATCATGCTGATGGGGGGGGGGGGGGGGGGAAGCGAAATATCGAATACGAAAATCCCAAGCATATATAATGTGTGTGTGTTTTTTTAGTCTAAATATTTACCAAAATAATAATAGGAATAACGGAAAGAATGATATTGGTGCGCAGTGCATTTTTCGTTTTTAATTTATTAATGTCGAGCTTTATTAATGGTACATTATCCAGAGTTACTGAAATGACTGATAGATAATCAATACCACTACTGTATTAAAAAAATTAAACTATTGATCGAGAATTTTCTGTTTCAAAATTCGTTTGGCCAAAGAAAGGGGAATGATTATGATGGTACAATAAGTAAAAACGATATCATAATTTAATCAAGAAAATTAATTTAATGTAACTACTAAGGATGATATGACAGAGTAACTTTGTTTTTATCACTCCCCCCCCCCCCCGGTACGGTGTGCTATTTCTTTCTCCCAGCTTATTTTGTGACGTCTCCAAAAAATAACGTTACCTTATGAAAGCCAGCAGTAAAACAAAGCAGTACGAGTAAATACGCTATAGCAATTTTTTAAACTTCTAAGCATCGCACACTTTAACTTTTTATACCGTCGTATTGGAAAAAAAAGTACTTTCAAATGCAAATTGTTTGAAAACTGTATCTCCATTTATTTTTGAAATATTAATTTTTTTGTAGTTTTTAGAGCCATTTGCTTAATATTGGCAACGGAAGTACTCCATTTCTGTAGAAAGTAAAGGAAAAATAGTTTTAAAATATTAATTATATATTTTTGTTGCCATTTTTTGATAACAACCGAAAGAAAATGTAATTAAAATACGTGCTATTTTGAAAAAATATAAACGAATGATTTCTGTTAAAACATGGAGCTATTATAAACTATATTTAATTTTAAGTATCTATATTAATGTTACAAACAAATGAAGGTCTATGAATCCTTAGAGAGCCGGTTTTTTTTTTTTTTTTTTTTTTTTTTTTTTTTTTTTGTCGAGTTCCTTTAATGCCGGCATCTTTTTGCTGCATTTGTGTATTATTTCGTGATAGTGACGTCCTATGCATACTTTACTGTAGATGTTTAAGAGTGGATCGTGAATGTGGATTTCTTAAGCGGATGTGAATAACGTCATTTTACATAAAATAAAAGCGTGTGTTAAAAAGAGAGACTTAAAACTGAAATATGTTTTGTACTATTTATACATACATATATTTTTTTTTTCATCGGGGGCGACACTAAATTCTGAAAAAAGAATTCCTGTTTTCCAGTTTTTGTGTTATTTTTGTGAAGTGCAGAAAAGTGTATCTGAGGTAATCTGAAATCTGAAATCTAAGAAGAAAGATTTTTCACAAGTATACTTTCTGGTATCTTGTTTACCACTGCATACACACACACACACAAAAAAAAAAACTAATTGTTCAACGTTTACACTATTTAATACACGCATAAAGAGCTAATTTGACTAATATATACATACCAGAAGTTATTTATTTAATGTACATATGATAAATCAATAACAGCGGGATGTAAAAAAAAAATTACTTTGCGAGAGAAGTAATTTTCCACAAACAATTACAGGTATTCTATTTGCTGTCGCACAGAATTTACACTGTGTCGGTTTATTTTTTGCATACCAAATATGTTTGATCCATAGCAGGAAGGCCTGTGACTCTGTAGATTTGCACTTCTGGAAGCGTTGGTAAAGCAATAGCACAGTTGGGAAACTCAGGGTTATGGCTAGTGTTGCCAGATGTCCCACGCAAATCGGGGCTCCAAATGCTCTGGACACCAGTTTTTTAAAGTAATTTTCTTCGCCTTAGCTAATGGCAGAATTATCTGCGATTAAAGATCCCGAAATAAACTGTAAGAAATTAGTGATGGCCAGAGCATTTAAAGCTCTGATTTACGCGGGACACCTGGCAACACTAGTTTTTATGGCCTAAGATCCGGCACTCCTATGAGTGTCCGGTACACCCGAAGTTCCTGTGGGACTCGGAGATGTGATCCCCGAATCAGGTAGCTTAATCCTCGAGTCTTCGGGTTTTGCTGTCGTAGCGACCACGTCATCCAGTGGTGTATTTGTGGTGCAGGGAGAGTGAGGCACGCTGGGTGATGCTCTTCCTTGTCCGGTAGCACGTGTCATGATGACACCACGCTGTCTCACTCCAGTCCCGTTTGACATGTTGCGCATAAGGGCTCCTCAGAGCTTAGACTGGCGAGGTGACTTAAAGTAGGGAATGCTCTTTTTATACCAAATATCTTTAAATAAATAGAAAGTATTTTTACGTGCTCGGTAACTCTGATATTATACTGACTCAATCATGGTAAAATATTTCAAATTCACGAATAGAAATATTTCTCTCTTTTTTTTTTTTAAGACTTTCATTTGCACTATTTAAACGATCCTGCTTTCACGAGATGAGGGTATTTTTTAACACGACCTTTTAAAAAAATTGAGTGCTTTGAATGCCAATACAATTTTTTTTTCTATAAAATCGTTTTCGCAGATGGAAGCAAGCTTCTGATTGGTGGATATTGCACAGTCTAATTGAATTTTATGAAATATATATCGCAGATATTTTTATCTGAAACCTAAATTCAGTATTACAAATAAACTAAAAGAGTGCCTATTAAAGAATTTAAGTTTTTAAAATGATCATTCAATACGCGGCTATTTATATCAATAGCTTCGAAATTTTATTAAATTAGTTTTGAAAGCAGGGGCACATGCTTATTCCCTTTAAAAGAAGTTCTGTGAAAAGTATGTCTAAATATATAGATATTGGTTTGCTTTGTTTTGTTTATAATAGGGGACACTATCCTAAAAATAACATAACCTAAAGAAAAAAATTATTCTATTCATACAAATTTTTTCTCATGGCCTTTATTTTTTTACAAACTAAAATGCAATGGCGCCTTTTTAAAAGTAACAAATAAAGTCACGACTTCATGTTAGGACTCTCTCTAGAGTCTAGTCTGTTTTGAGAGGCTGAATAAATCGTTGCAATAAAGACAGACTTCATCATCGCATCATTGGCAGAAAGATCCATCTCTTTGTCCTCATCACTGGATGTAACAAAGCTAGTTTTCTTCTTAGCCTGCAGAGCTGCACTTCTTGCCTGTGAATTATGCTTCTCAGCAATTTTTGACCTTTGCTTCGGCAATATTATACTATGTTCGCACTGAGATAGTTCAGTCACTCAATTTTTTGGAAACGGGAAACCCGAAATTAGGTTTTACCGGTTCACATTGCCAAGAAGTTTTAAGAGATTTAGCTTATATTAAATTTGTAACTACAACTTCTAACTATACATACAGTAGAGCGCCGATTATCTAAACAAGTCGTGACCGACCCTAGTTCGGATAAGCAAAAGTTCGGATAAATGGACAGACAATTTAAGGGATGTTTCTGATTATAGTGAAACCTTCACACGTTATCTAAGCTTTAGGACTCGCAGCACCAGTTAGTGCTCGCATGTTTATTTTATTTTTTTATTATCTTTTTTTTTATCATTAATTTTTTTTTTCTCTTTTTATCATTTTCTGAACTTCAGATATTATAATTTAAGCAAAAAAGTTTTTGATTGTTGCTTGCTTCAACGAAGACATTCTTTTCAATGCTTCCATATCTCTTACTTCTTCTTAAATACGTTAGTTGAATAGGATCAAGATTCTGCAGCCGTTCAATCCATTTCATAGCTGTTTCCAAACATTCAAGGGCTTCATTGTGTGATGGACCTGGGTTATTTTCATAACATTCGTTTTCATTGGCTTCAATTTCTTTTTCATCATGAATCTCATCCACAATCTTGTTGTGTCTTACCACAATAAAAATCAATCCCACAATTCAAATTGAAATAAAATTGCAAGAAAGAGCAATGCTGTGATAAGAGACAACACAAATATAAATTTAAACTATTACCATAGCTGCCAACTTTTACGCTTTCTTCTTACCACTAAAATTTTATAGTAAATGTTATCTTATTTAATCGCCGAAATCTCACGATTAGATAAGACAAAAATATCTATTACATTTTAGTGGTAGCAAAAAAGCGTAAAGGTTGGCAACTATGTTATTACCCTTTTTACTGACATGAAACTTAATTCTCATTCAATGTACCTTAATTCATTAACTTCCTGAAAACATCATTTAAACAGATTAAGTAAAATAATGCTATAAAGTGATAAAATATCATTTATTAAGATTGACGATCGTTTCGTCGCACCAACGGCGACATTTTCAAAATCATACACGATAGAAAATATTTTCACTTAATTTAAAAATAATAAACATAGTAAATAATGTCACGAGACATGATGCATAATGAAATATTGCAAACATAAAATAAATTAAAATTAAATTAGTTATTTGTGAACGTGGATTAGTTTTCATATAATTTAACAAAACAATAACTTGGTAAATAATGTCACGAGACAACATGCATAATGAAAAATATTTCAAAACATAAAACAAAATATAAAATTATCTTGGCTATTTGCGAGCGTGGATTAATTTTTACTATTGGTACTAAAATTATATAGCATCTCTTTCCAAATTTTAGGTAAATCTAGGGACACTGAATCATTGCAAATATTCTTGTTGCGTAAAAATATCTCTATTGATTCTCGGATTATGGATGGTAAATAAAATCTTAATGTGTAAATTAACTTGCTATTTTTAAAATCGATCCGTAACGGTTCTTCGTTGCATAATCTGGTCAAAGCTGTGGTTCTTCTGTTGTATTTGATGTCTGCTATATGTTCTTTGATTCTGGTTTTAAGTTTTCTACTTGTCATACCTATATAAAACTGCTTTCTTCCATCTTCTTTGGTGAAAGGTATTTCGTATACTCCTGATAACTGGTTTGACTCTATTGGACCTATTTTCTTGCATATTATATTTTTTAATTTCATAGAAGGTTTTGCGACTAGGGTGATATTGAATTTATTGAGTTTATGTTTCAAACGTCCGAAGAAAGCAGGAAAATATTGTAAAGTGGATAACATGGAATTTTGTGGATTTAATTTATAATATTATACATGTTTTTATATCATTTAAACAATTAACTTATCCCATTAAAATCATAATCCCTTATATAACTCTTGTTCAATTAAACATTAACCCCATTTAAATCATAACTATTACTTTCCTAACTATACTTCCCTTATTAAATAGTCAAATTAAAATTCAATAATTAACAAATATTAAGTGTTGAATAGCGTTGTGAACATTCAACTCTAAAATTGAGAAACCCGCAATAACTAGGTCCTAGTCTAGAGATCACTATTAATTAAAATTTTCCCGAGTCATGCACTTCGCATGACTCCTTAAAGACAATTAAAATTAAACCCAAATCATGTACTACACATGACTTCTTCAAAAGACAATTTTACTCCAAATTAATTCAAGAACTCAGCAGAAACAATTAAATTCAAGAAAATAATGAAAAACAACAAACTTATTGAATTACCTAAACACTATACAAAATTTAATAACAACAAATTCCAAAAACACAATACTTAAACCTATCCTTTAAAACCCCAAAAATAACTTCAAAATAAAATTATTTTTGCCAAGTTATTCTTAAAAAGACACCCCTGAATGTGAGCAAACTCACTTGCATTACCTGAAAAATAGATTTTTACAATTTAAGGATGTACACTGCAGAAATAACCACCAAATTTAGGGATGACAAAATTTAATTTTAATTCATCTATTACTCTCTTTTTCCTTTGCAAAATAAGTTCAATTAATAACAAGACTTCACATCGAAATTTCCAGATTCTGACAGACTTAATACAATATCAATTCCACCTTAATCATAACATACAATTTAAAAATATATTCGTGCTTCATTTAATAACAACTATTGTCACTATAAAAAATTGTTACACATTACAATATAATATTACTTAATCCATTTACAATTAGTAAGTCTAACATCCCTAAAATAATTTATTATCTAGGAGTTACTGGAGCCATCGAAAAATGCAGACACAAGGCTTAAGGCCAGTGTGTTTAGAAGATACAAAAAAAAAAAGTAAAGTTAATAAGCATGCTTGAGAATTAATAATTAAAAGAAAATTAAGAACGAAAGACCGAATTACTCATCTCGATCAAAGAAAGGGGGGTCCCCCATGGCATTTTGAATTCTTCTCCGATGACTCGAGAAAACGATGCTCTTCACTTCCTGTCTTTCAAGAGAAATCCTTCAAATTCACCGCCAAAACTGTGACTTCACATTTCACACCGATCTTCTGATGACACTCCGCGCTATATTAAAGTAGTGCGTATGAAAAATACTGTGACTTGCAAAAATGCCAATCCCTTTGCTGCAAGGCACATGAATTCCAGAACTATTATTAGTTGAATTAAAGTTGAAACATGAAGGCACGTCTTCTTGAAAAACATTTATTTTTTTAAAATTTAAAAATTCAGAGATATTCATACGCGGGGCTGTGATGTCACACGGGCAGTATGCAACTCCGCGTTCACCCTCCTTTCCACTTTTTTCCATCCCTCCCGACGCAGTAGACGTAAACGCGCGAACCCCTTAAACCAAGTTAGGATCGGGTATAGCTTACTCCCCGAGGTTCGCGGGGAAAATCACCAAGTCCACTTGAGGGGGGATTAGTTGAGTGTTTAATTGCTCCGCCCATGAAGGGCCAGACATAAGGGGGGAGCAAAGAGAGGGATGTTTGTCCAGTCCCAGTGTCCTTCCTGTCCTCAAGGTCACCCAGAAGAGAGATGATATTTTACAGGAAATAGTTGGAGGGGTTATGGAGAACTAGTTGAGGTTTCGGGCTTTTTTCTTTATTTACGTTCCTTATGAGCGAATTTGGAGCAACTATTATTTATTTACTTATTTTTTTAAATACATATATTCTTCATATCTTTCTTTACCTAAAGTAAATTAAATGTTCAAAGAACATGTAAAGGATTGTGTTAAACTACCGATATATAGTTATTTTTTAAAAGATTAATATTCGTTACACAGATACAAACACTTTTGCTTTTATTTGTCTAGATTCCAATTTTTTTTTTTTTTTTTTTTTTTTTCGAGCAATGCTCTTAAATAAATTTAAATCACTTTTATTTTTCTTTCCACATGTCCTGTCAGAATTGAAATTGCCAAACCTTTTTAGAAAAAACAAAACAAAAAAGTTGAAAATTTTAACTTTTAACGATGATTTACATTTTTTTATATAAAAATTTAAATTAAATCTTTTTTTTTTTTTTTTTTTTTTACATTTATTAGTTAATATATATTTAAATATAGTATATAGGATTTAAGTATGATTTTATTTTCTAAGTTGCTATGTATTATTGAGGCTTTCTGTAGAACTCGTCTTATTGAAATATTTATCAGTTTAATTACAATGACATATAAAAAATAAAAGAATTCTGTTACATTGGCGTCTACGCCAAGGTGTGTGTGAAAAAAAGTTTCAGTGTATTTTAATAAATTTATACTGTAGCAAACATGTTGAAATTCATAAAACATTATTGAGATTCTGCAGGAGGGAAAAATATTAAATTTTATGGATTTTAAAAAATAAAATCAGTTACGCTTTGGCATAATATTTTCTTTTGTTGTAAAATGATACTCTATCGAAACCTCATTTTCCGATAAATGTATTAATCCCGAATTATAAGTAGTTATTTTTTCTTTCTTTCTTACTTTTTCTTACTTTTTTTTTTTCTTTATTAACCAATTGGAAAAATGGTTATTGTCCTCGTCAGGGTAGGAAATCAAAAGCATATCTGAAGGTTTTTATTGGTTTAATCTGCATTTTATTCGTTTTCTGATTGGTCTATATAGTAATCTGTATTTCCCTTTATTTTCAACAGAGATGGATACCTTCTGTTGCCACTATGACAAAAAAGTAATAAAAACTACAAAAAAAAAAAAAAAAAAAAAAAAATTAATAACTCAGAAACAAATTGAGATACAGTTTTCAAACAAATTGCATTTAAAAGTACATTTTTTTTTTCTGTCTACGACGGTGTAAAAAGTAATATTGTGGGATGTTTAGAAGTATAAGAATGAAATTTCATTTAAAATGGGTCGTCAGATTTCTTGGAAATCTGAAGATGGAAAAGCCTGTTCCCGAACAGCCAATGAAATGCTTGGATAATACATAACTTTCAGGTGGATAATACGTACGAGTTGCAGGCGATTCTTGTCACTTGGAATTTTTAAGTGTAATAACACTATTAATGTTTAATTCATGGCGTACGTAATGTATAATCAACTCCGTGTGATTTTTTATGTTTTAAATTTTAGTCTTTGAAAAAATCATTTTCCAAATGGTCGTTGTAATTTGTTAAATTGCTTTTTTTTAATTTATTTATTTATTTTTTTATTTTTTTGTTTTTATTTTATTTTATTTTATTTTATTTTATTTTTTGTAATTTTAGTAATTTGAAATAAAGTAGCATTTTTTTTTTTTTTTTTTGATAAATGCATTATATATTGAGTCTTCAATTGTCCGTTCATCGGAATCGGTTTGAAAAAATTCAAATTTGACAATACTTCAGTATAGTATTGGTATATCAGTATTCGGTATAGTATTTCAGTATATTATTGACAGTATAGTGTACTTTCTAGGGCTCTTTTCTTTTAGTGGAAAAGACGAAACTATCAAGCACTCGTTCGATTTTGGATCGAATAGCGTTTTTCATGTTTCGATAAATGTATTAATATTGGGTTATCAATGATTGCTCTCTCGTTATGCCATTTCTTCGTATATATCACTCGAAGAACCGTTTCAAAAGCGACAAATTTGACAGAATTTCTTGAGATTCCATGTCTGTATTAAAAACATGAGAAACACTGATCGACATTATACTTCCCGAATAAGACACCTGCTATTTTTATGCGTTTATTGATAAAATTGAATTCAGAAATGTGCCAGTAAGTAGCTTCTTTGAATTAGAGAGTAGTGTTAAGTAGAAAGTCAACGATTTTAATCAGACGATTTAATCAAGTCATTCAATCATCATTTTAATCAACTGATTTTTTTTTTAAATCAGTGATTAAAATCATACTTTTTTTTCATGTTCAAAACAGCAGAAGAAAGTGTTAATATAATTTAAAAAATTTCTACGTGAAAATTTCTTTCCTTACGAATAAACAAGAAAAAGCTTTAAATAATTCTTTCTAAGCTTCATTTTTTGTAAAAAAGAAATGACTATAGTAAGATTATAAAAATAATTGTTTTTTTTTCTGGCATCAAAAGCATTTCGTTTAAAAATTATATTTAACACTTTCGGGTCCGATTGTTTACAATTTTGAATAAAAAATTATTTTTACGTTATTAATCTTAATAATCGTAAAAATAATTAGTCTTAATAATAGTAAGTCTAAATAGATTTATTGAAGTTTAACGAGTGTGTCATTGTCTGAAATTTAACGAATGTAGTTATTTTGCCTACTATTCATTTCATAATCATATGACAATAGGCTAAGGAAGAATGTTTGGAGACGTTTGGAAAATATGGTATTACAAAAGCATTTAACGCTGTTCTAAAATCCAAAGGGTCCACTTTCTGACATACTAAGTTTTAATTCATTTTTGTTGGGAAACGCATGAAACTAGAATGTGTTGTTATTCAGAAACTATGTCATCGGACAGTTTTTTCGTTTTCTTGTGTAAACGCAATAGATCTTTCAGAAAATACTGTCAAAATTGGCATTTTGAACTCAACTTCCGAACGAAAGAAAAAAATCCAGTCAGTAAGGGAAGAAAAATACCGTGTCACGTGATCAAAATCGCTTATAATTCAATAGGTAATTGATGGATCCAAAAAATGGAAAAAACAGTTCGATTCCAAATCGCTTCCATGGTCAGGCCTTCTACTTTTATATCTTTCTGTTAAAAAATGAATTTGTAAATGCGTCAAAACTTTTTGCGCTTGTTGAGCAGAGCAATTGAGAACAGCCTTAACTGATATTACAACTTTCTAATATTTTTTGCGATTTATCACACATGATTCGTTCAGGAAAGTAACCTGGATTTTATAGAGTTCGAAGAAATAAATTTTTCTCCCTCTCAGTTTTTCAATGTGCCTTTCTCGATCAAGACGTATTTAATTCATATATGTTTTATGACGGCATGGTTAACAAAAAAATTTACACATACAACACGGATAAAAAAAAAAAAAAAAAAAAAAAAAAAAAAAAAAAACATATTTGGTGTTTTTAATCGCCATATTTATTGGAAATATAAAATATGTGGCAAATGAATGTTTTAGATATAGGAAGATACATTAATTAGTATGTACAGTCATGGAAAAAAAGGTAAACACCCCTACTAACTCGGCAACTAATTATAATAGAAGAAAGTTACTGGTAGCAAACGATAGTAAATAAAGTCGACTTTTAAATGATGTACATAAAATTTGCTTAGGGGGCCATTTACAAATCAATAGCAGACAAAAATTTGTTTGTTTTTCAATGGCAACATCCAATTTTGACGACATATTTTAAATTATCGGTTCAAACAATGCCTAGAAACGAAATTTCTATTTATTTGGAAGATAAGTTTATTAATTATAAAGTTTCGAAATTTAGAGCTTCTAATGTTAAATTACATTTTCATATTTTTATTAATATCTTCTGAAATTACAATTCTAATGTGATAATTTTATGTGTGGTTGTAATACTATAAAGCCCAAACATAAAAACCTTGAATTTGTAATTTTAAAAACAATTTTTTTGATAGATTTATATTTATTATGTCTTGCTTTATGCGAATTCTCAATTTGAATGTTTTCTTTACAACATTTTTCGAATAATCATTAAAAAATGTCAAAATGATGGTTTAAGGGGGGGGGGGGCATCTATGATGTTCAGAAAAGCATGATTTGGAAAAATATATTTTACTCATTTTATTATATTATTTGGGATGACAATAGACGAAACATATTAAATGAGTGAAAGGGTCCTATTGGCAAGAAATAATACGTTAATAGAAGTGACATAACCATTCTGTAGCATTTCAGCAATCAAGTACCGAACTTCAATGTGGATACAGCCCTCAAAATAGGCTCATTTTAAAATAATTAATATCTCGGAAACTAATCGTACGAATTTCATGAAAATTTGGATTTAGACTAATTGAAGGGTGAAGAATTTACTTATAGCGTCAAACTTGGGTATTGCTATGGGGGAAAAAAGTTTGGTTTCGTTTTAATATATAGATGGCCCTCTAAGCAAATTTTATATACATCATTTAAAAGTAGACTTTATTTCCAATCGTTTGGTACCAGTAACTTTCTTCTACGATACTTTGTTGCAGAGTTAGTAGGGGGGGGGTTACTTTTTCCCCCCACGACTGTACATAATGTCATTTTAAATTACCAGTCTTCTTTGTTTAATTCGTTTTTTAGCTCAAAGGCTATCAATGACTGGAAGCTAATGTGCCCGCAGGTTCTGTATGTACGTATGTATTTATGTACATGCGTAACACGATAACTCTTGATAGAAATATCCGATTTCTTTCAAATTTGTTTTCTAGGTTTATTCTGATAAGGCGCTTGCCGGGTTTGTTTTAGGGATTCATTGGTTATGTATAATGTGGGGGGATACGGGGGCTAATTTCCCCTTATAAATGGGTTTTTCATGCAGAATTATCAGATTTGCTTCAAATTTGGTATACCAGTTAATTCTGATAAGGCGATTCTTTGATTAGATTTGAAGGTTCATTGTTTAAGTATAAAGGGGGAATGGGGGAATAATACCCCCTTAATTTAGATAATTTTTTTTTCCATTTTGGTCAGATTTGCTTCAAATTTGGTATACCAGTTAATTCTGATAAAGCGCTTCCCTGATTAGATTTGGAGGTTCATTGTTTTAGTATGAAGGGGCGTGGCTAATACCACCCCTTAATTTAGATAAATGTGTTTTTCTATCCGATTTGCTTCAAATTTGGTATACCGGTTTATTTTCATAAGGTGCTTCCCTGATGAGATTTGGAGGCTCATTGGCTAAGTATAAAGATGTGAAACACGGGGGGGGGGGGGGGGAGTAATCCTCTCTTAATTTATTTTTCGAGGGGCATTATTCATTGAAATAATAGTATAATATTCAATTAGTGTGAATAGTCTGTGAGCTCAATGCCACCAGTTTAACTGGGTACTTTTATTTTACTTTATTTAACAATATCCCATATAAATAATAAATCCGCAATTTGCCTAGGATATATTTGCGTCGTCTTATAACGACTTTTATAGATTATGATGTATATATTTTAAGAAATGTATGTCCCCCCCCCCCCTTTTTGTCCCGAAACCATATATTTTTAATTTCCTAAGAATAGCAACAGAAATTTCAGGGTCTTTTTTTTTTTTTTTTTTTTCATTTAAACCCACGATCTCTCACTATGATTATCTTTTAAAAGTAACACAATAAAAATGATTAGCTTTTCAAATATTTTCCTTTTTGACACTTTCCAACAAAGTTATTAACACTTTCCAACAAAGTTAAAAAGTGTTTATGACTTCGGTTTGTCTGACCGTCTGTCCGCGCTCTAACTTTCGTAAATATACTCGGATTGCCCTGAAATTTTTGAATGTTATTGAGGTTTACCATAGTACGTTCCCTATTTCAAATGAAGTTTGCATCATGTTTAGTTCAGTTACAGGGACAGCCAAAAGTATTCCGTTACATTACGGACAATGCGAAAAAATCGTTTAAAATGATTTTTATGATATTTAATGCGCTCAATCTGTATTACATTAAAAATTTTATTTATTCATGTATAGAGAAAAAATTCCTCCTTTAAAATTATGTATTATAATCTATTTCAAATATTTTAATGCTATTTTGATCAGAATGAAGGGAAACAGAAATCGTGTTTTTCTATTTCAAATTTATGTCGACGACATGTTGATACGGCGACACTCAAGAGACTGAACAATGAATTTGCTTTCAATACGAGTTTCTTTTGTGACAGTAGGATAATTTTTTATAGGCTGGTTTTTAAAAAATTTATTTAGATATCTAACCTGAAAAGAATATTTTCTGTTTTAGCCCGAGCATCAGCTTGAGGTTTTGTTTGTTTGAGGGTTTTTTGTCTTCTATTGCGTACGAGTATAAAAGTCACGTTAGTGATTTTTCTGTTTATTTGGCATCATGAAAGGTAACTGGTGCATTATGCAAAGTCACTTTCATTTGTAAGTAGATATAATTGTCGTGTATTGTTATTCTGATTGAAAGTAATCAAGCAGTGTTTCTCCTTTTTCTATAAAAGCATCGATTCTTTCCGATAACGGTGTCAAATTGTTAATTTAATCTGATTTTCAGGGACTCACCACAAAAGATTGTTATGAGGGAGGTATCGATTATACTTTAAGATATGCACTTTTATAGGAAATTGTAAAACATTGTTCCATTCTTCAGCATATAAATATTGATTTCTGTAAATTTCGGTCATTGTTTCTTAAAAATGCATAACTGCGAACTATTCCTTTTTTGTGTTAACACTATTTCCTTACCATATTTAATGGCGGAATTCTGAAATTAATTAACATTAAAATATTAGGCAAAATTTACTATTTAGAAGGACTGATAACTAAAAATTGGAATAGTTGACAGCTAAGTATATACTGATAGATATATTTAAAATTTTTATTTTGCTGATGAAAAAAAAATGCTTTAATTTTGCAAATAATGTACGAAATATAAATATGCAGATTGGAGTGAATGGGGGGGGGGGGGGGACGGTTGTTGTCCCGGTACAGCAGAATATTAGGGCTCCGGGAATTTTTTTGTTAGAAATTAAGCCCTGTCTATTAGTATAAATTTCAACCTGATGCTAAACTAAATTTTTCCTTTATATAGTATATAATAAGCCTACAGATCAAAAATAGGGCTGTTGAAAGGAATTGGAATACATATTTGGCTATGGACGGTAACTGCTGAAATCAGTTTTTCAAATGTTTTATCCGTTTTCTGAAATGTTTGCTAAGTTATCTTATTTACCGTATTTCCCTGCTTGGAAGGTGTTTCATAATCTGTGCTTAACGCATGATTTTTCTTTCTTGTTTAATTTAAGAAAGGAAATCATAAATAATTATTTTCTTATTGTATGCTTACAAAAAATCACTAACACATACCTCTATGCATCAACACAAAATAAATTTTCGGCGTTTTTTTTAATCGTGAAGTGGAGGTTTATTTTAAAATAACACTTATTTTACGGCTGTTCTCAAAACCAAAGGGGCTACTTTATGACACATTTAATTCCTTTTTGTTCGGAAATTGGTAGGTATTGTTATACAGGAACTATCTTAGCGAAAGACGTTTAATATTTTTTGGTAAAAACAGAAGATCTTTCAGAAAATACTTTCAAAGTGTGCGTTTTTAACTGAATTTCCGAAGAGGATACCGCGAGAATAGGTAAAAACCGGTTGCCACGTGACCAAAACTGCTTATGACTCTATACCTAATTTATTTATCAAAAAATGGAAAACCCATTTCAATTCCACATCGCTTCATTAGTCAGGCATGCCAATTTTATGTCTTTAAGTGGTAAACATGAGTCAGAAATTGTGAATAAATAACTTTAAAAAATCGTTACCTAATTCCATTTTTCTTATTAAAATATATATATATATACATTGTTTGTTTTTTCGTTACTAAACACATTAGTAATATATTTCCTCGTGAAATAACGCCCTTTTCTACTGAACTAGTGTCCTTTTTTGGGGTTATTACAAAGTGTTAATGTACATGATGTTATTGTAAATACTTTATAGTTTTTATAATTTCTGTAATTACTAATTACTTATAATATTATTATTAAGGCCTAATAAAAACATAGATTTTGTCAGTAATGACAGGACTAATTGTTTTGGAAAGCAAAAATTCTTGGTTGCTATTCTGTATTTAAACAAATGGGTTAAAAAACATAAAAGTCCGATTACAAAAAAAAGAAAAAAAAAATTAATTTAAATAATAGAAAAGAAAATCAGATTTTTTATATCCTAGTTTAAGGTTTCACTTTCAGTTTTTCCATAAGAATTTTACCCCTTCAACGGCTGAGAAGGTCTATTCTCAAAGCTGATAGACAACAGGAGTTGCGCTCAAATACCTGTCGCGCTCGTCGACTTAACCGTTCGTAGTTTTCTGCAGTTTTCTTCGAGTTTTGTTTTAGAAAAAGATTAGGTTTCCTTAGAGAGAATCCGCCGTCGTAGACAATCAGCCATAACAAAAATACCAACACACCATGCGTATTTTAATGATGAAGCGTTTCGTTTGCATGACACGGGTGAATTCTTATTTTTAATTGTTCAATATATAGAGTTCGAAGTTCATTTCGATTAAATAATTTTTTTTTCCCTCTTAGTTTTTCGGCGGGCCTTCCTCAGTCAAGACGTACTTAATAAATATATGTTTTATTGCAGAAAGCTTAACAAAAAATTTACACGTGAAACACGAATAATACCAATATAAAAAAATCATTTTTTTTTTTATAGCCACAATTATTGGAAATATAAGGTATGTGGCAAATGAGTGTTTTAGACATAGGAAGATACATTAATTAGACAGTATCTACATATATGTCTTTTCAAATTACCAATCTTTTTTATTTAACCATTATAGACTATTACAAATTACCTACAAAAATTGTGAAAGTATAAGTAATAAAGGAATTTATTCATTGTCTTTAAAATTGATCCCCTTAAAATTTGCGACATGGATTTTAAAACATAGTAAAAGTAGTAAATATGGAAATTTGTGGAACCAAGATATATATATGATAGTATATAAAATTCCTGATTTGCCTAGGGTGTATTTGCGTCGTCTTATGGCTTTTATAGATACAGATTTATGTATTTTAAAAAATGCGCTTTTTTTTTTGTTACCCCGAACTTATATAGTTTTAATTTCCCTAAGAATGATAAAGGAAGATCTTCCACAAAGTCCACTCCCCCCCCCCCCCCCCCAACCACGTAGACGCCTATGCCTCTTCATAAAAAAGAAGTGGTGTTTGTATCTGAAAGATATTTTTTAATGCAACAATATTGTTTAGTAAACGCATTTCCATTAATTTCATAGAAAATTTTTTCCTTTTGTTATTTTAAATATATTTATTGGCAAGCTTGGTATGAGTTTTAGGTAAAATTTCCCGAATAGTTCAAATTTACAAAAATTGCTGCTCTTTTTTTAATACACTTAAAAATATGATACATATATTATACTGTGCATTAAAAACCACAATTCTGAAATAGTTATCTTTAACTTTGCGGAAGTGAGGAAGAGAACTTGCCGTCAATAAGTTAGCAGTTTTGTTCAAGAAGCCTGTCTATTTCCAAAATTTCGCCAAGTTAAAGATGAATCTCTACACTTTGTCTACTTGCTCGTATCCCCCAACCAAGTATAGCTATCAAATTTCCAAACTTCCGGTCAATCGATGATCAGTCAGCTACTTTTCTTTTAGAAGTTATCTCTAGTAGACGCGTACGAAAGCGAAGATTTTTCTTTATCATTACTGTTTTAGAAACGCGGCCATGCAGCAGATTAATGAAGTGAAAATCATGTACAGTCAAAGAGGCAAAACATTAGTCTTGTACTCTGGATATAAATTTTATAAAGCATATGAAGCGATAGAAGGGAATACATGGCGCTGCATCCAGAAAAAGTGCCCTGCAAGACTTTGCTTGGATGACAGTATGTCGACCATCTTAAAAGAAAATGCGATTCATAATCATGAAAAAAGCCAGAATTTAGAGCGAGAAATATTTTCAAATTCGTTGAAGAGAAAAGCGACAGAAGATTTATCACAAAAGCCGCAAAAGTTAATTTTCAAAGAAATGGAAGAGAATAGAGATCTTTCTGATAATTTTACAACCAAAGACTTAAAGTGTTTAAAGGTAAACCTTTATAGGGCCAAGAGAAAAACCATTCCACGCTTGCCAAAATCTCAGCAAGAAGTTCATGAAGTATTAAATCAAATAAATGTGATATCTCATAAAGGAGAAAATATGATTCAAATAAATGATAGTGAAAACAATATAATCGTATTTTCAACTAACACAAATTTGGAATATTTAAGCACAAAAAGTAAGATATTTGGAGATGGAACATTCACCTACTGCGTAAAATATTTCTACCAGCTTTTCACGATTCACACGTTGGAAAATGGAAATTATATACCATTGGTTTTTTTTCTCTTACCTAATAAGCAAATTCCTACGTATGAATCCATGTTCAAATATCTGAAAGAATTGTGCACGGATAAAACCCCCAATTTTTCCCCTAAAGAAATCGTTGTAGATTTTGAATCTGGAATTCATGATGCAGCAAAACGCATCTGGCCTACAATAAATATAGTCGGTTGCAGATTTCACCTAGCTCAAGCATGGTATAGAAATATTCAAAATAAGGGACTCAGTAATGAGTACCAGGATCCCGATTCCACAATTGGTAACTGGTTAAAGCAACTATTCGGGCTTCCTTTTTTGGACTCTGAAGAAGTAATGGAAAGCTTCGTCAATGACTTCATGGCAATTGAGCCATCAGATGAAAGAGTCTTCAAATTTTCGGAATATTTAGACAAAACCTACATGTCAGATGGAGCCCAATTTCCTCCAGCTTTATGGTCCTGTCCCAGTACAGAATCAGAACGCACGACGAACGCATGTGAATCATTTCATTCGTATTACAACTCCCAATTTACATCGCCACACCCTAGTATTTTTACTTTCATAAATGTACTGAAATTCATACAGACTGACGTGTATGTCCGTCTCAATAGTGTAAATATAATTAAAACAACAACAAATTTGCATTTCAAAAAGAAGAAAGATGCCCTCGATAAAGCACTAGAATCATACAAAACCAGACAAATAACAAGAATACAATTTTTAAAAATTGCCTCCCACCATTATAAGAAGAAAGTGTAGTAATATGCTTTCCTCTATTAAGTGTTCACACTAGTCACGCTGAGAAACTCTAACGTTAAGTTAATCCTGTCGGAGCGTTGTTTACAGATTTCTATCTCGCATTAAAAAAAAAAAAAAAAAATCCATTGGATAAGTGAGGTTGACATTTTTTTTTTTGGTGCGTTTGTAGTTTTTTCAATTTTGGCTGTAGTTTTTTCATATGAAGATAATTTCGCTTTCAGTTCCGGTTCTAACTGGTTCCAAAAGTGAAACTATTTTCATGTTAAAAAAAAAAAAAACTGCAACAAAAATCGAAAAAGTACAAACGCACAATAAAAGTTATCGATCACAGATTCGCAAAAGAAAATCATTTAAAAATATTAAAGTGCAGGTGAGAAATCTGTAAACAATCCTTCCATAGGATTAACATTAGCTTGAGCGTTTCTTTCGTGACTGGTGTAGGCTCTTAAGGGGCTAGTTCCGTCACGCGAAAACAGTCGCTCGTTAATGTCAATCCATTGGGAGAATTTTTTTAAATATCTCGTTTGGGTTTCAATATTTTTAAATGATTTATTTTGCATTGGATGGCTGAGGTAAGATCTCTACAAAGGCTGTTTTTTACTTTTTCTATTTTGTTTGTCGGTATTTTTATTTAGAATGCTTTCACATTCGGGACCGGTTCCAAAATTGAAAGTATCCTAAATACAAATACAGGAAAACAACATCGAAAAAGTAAAAAACGGCATTTGTAGAAATAGACCTCAGCTATCCAATGCAAAATAAAATCCTTTAAAAATATTGAAATCTAAACGAAATAGTAAAAAAAAAAAAAAAAAAAAAAAAAAAAAAAATATGACAATGGATTAACATTAGCGAGCGGTTATTTTTGCGTGACTGAAAGTATTAGGCAGTATTATATTGTATTGTAACTGTGTATCTTATGTATTTTATTAACTAATATTATATTGTAACTGTGTATCTTATGTGTTTTATTAATTAATATTATATTGTAACTGTGTATCTTAGCCGTTTTACTAACTAATATATTATATTGTAAATGTGTATCATATGTGTTTTATTAACTAATATTATATTGTTATTATGTGTAATGTAACCAGGATTTTTTAAAATTTAAATATTGTAATATTCTAGAAATGATAAAATAAATAATAATAATAATAAATTATGGGAGATGTATTGAGCCAACCTCCACGTGGTATCTCCTGGGTAACGCAAATAGGCTCAAAAGTACACAAATAAATACTATTAAAGAGCTCTTGCAGAACCAAATGTTTTACCAATGTTTTAAAATTATACACTTTTTTTTTCAAAGTGAAAATAAAAAGTATAATTACTGATAAAATTAAAGAATAAATACAAAAATAAAAAATCTCATTTCATAGTAACTATAATTAAAAAAAAATCTATATCTAGTAAAACTTAATAATGCAAATGTAATTAGATAAAAGTGCTCAGTTTCTCTAATGTTCAAATCAGCATGGCGACGTGGTGGTTCGAGTGATGCCCTCGCACCAGGCGCCGTAGATTAGGATAGGAGCAGGCAGCCTTCACCGGCGCCCGCCTTCATTATTACTGATGTACAGACGGTGTACATTACTCTTTAAGCTCTGAGGGGTGTATGTTTCGCTCATAAATAAAAATACGTAATCTACAATCAACTTTCTTTGATATTAACGAATAACACGATTTAGAGATTTAACTCCTCCTTTCCATATCTATATGGCAGCACCATATTCTGCAATATCTAGAAGCTTTTCCGAAATCACAAGAAAGAAAAATGTGAAGCATGTATTATGAAACGCATCCCAATAATTTATCACTAATATTCAGCTCTTTGCTTTCACTTTAAAAAAAAAGTAAATAATGAGATTTGTAAAACATTTTTAAATAATCGAATTGCAAATATATAAGTTTTGCAAAAACTTTTAAGTAGCATTTTTTGTGTATTTTTGAGCCTATTAGCGTTACCTAGCAGTTCGGTTACATTACTGTACATAAACAATGATTGCCGGAAGTGCGTTTACAATTGAAGAGCTGAGTGGATGAACATGTTATGCAACATTTTCTAAATATTTTTTTTATCTTTTGGATGAAAGCGTTATGAGGTATCCTATCACACGGTGAAGCTAAAATACTAAGATTCTATTTAGTTTTGAAGATTTAAGAGATTATTCTTTAATATTTTAATATTTAATAATGTCGATAATATAAAAAAATTTTAATATTTGAAAATTAAATATGAATAAGTTTTTCTGAGAGAGTTTAGTACCATACATGTTAATATATTAAACACATGGTATCAAACAGAAAATAAATCATTAAAATTTACAGCAAAAACTTTCACCTCAAATTTCTTGAAATGTAATTTTTGTGACTTAACATGTTCTTTCACTTAGCTCTTCAATTGTGGTTGCGCGTTTTTATATTTAACTAATTTTTTACCTATTACTTGCTACTTACAAATTCTGCAGATCCTATTCAGAAGATCTCGAGTACATTTCCATTTATTGATAAAAATTGCTAACTCAACGTAACATAGTAATAAATTGCTAACGCAACGGAGTGTCTACAAATGGACTGCAAAAATACATGCCACTCGACCTACAAGTGGAGGTAGGAGAGATAAACCGAGTTTAACAATTTTATATGGATGCTTTTGACGAGTTTTAAATTTCATTTTCCTGTAAGAGCTGTCTTTATCAGAATCATGTTCAGAGGCAGATTACCCATTAGCCTGGGTAGGTTGAAGACTAGATACTCAGAAGAAAAGAGGCCCCGGTGCTAAGATTTTCTTTCGTTTTTTTTTTTTTTTTTTTTTTTTTTTTTTTTTTTTTGCCATATTAGGCGGGAAAATATGTAATGCAAAGGACAAATTATGTGTGATATGCTTTGTCGTACTCATTTATGGAATTTTGAAAGTTATTAATACTTAAATTGTATTATAAACGCTACCCCATTTTTAATTTTTTTCTAATTTTGATAAAAAGTCGTGGAATTTTTGGGGTTAAAATTTGTGTGATAGATTTACACAGCAGCAATGATACGATTTTGTAAGCAACTCTACGAACAATATCTTTTAAAGAAGCTTTTAAGTTTTAGTCAAGCGTTTTGTCTATTTTCGCTACTTAATTTTTAGCACCCTGGTCGTTACCCGATCCCCCCCCCCCTCCCCTCACACACACATACGCACCTTTAAAGCCACCCCTGTATTTACAACTTTTGAAATATTCTAAATGTTATTTGATTGTTTTGGGGACGATTTCTGTTTATGTGTTTAAAATTTACGAATGTTACAACAATGCCCACAAAATTCAAAGAAACTTTATATTTAGTTAGGCCCAGTCGAATAATTTGTGATTAGACAGATACTTATTGAATGTTGCTGATAATCCACAAGAAAAATTAATTTATATCAGGGAGGAAGAAATCTTCGAAGTAAAATGGAATTCCTGCGGTTCATGATATTTTGTATCATTTGAAATTCAATATTAAAGCGTATTATTGGAATAGATATGAAATATAAGAATTCGCGACTTGATTTAAATGTAGGAATAAAACTCATAGATCTTTATATCAAACTCACCGGAGCTTTGATTTACTGCTTCGTTTCAGGATTTTGAAGCAGAAAAAATTTCATAATAAATTTTCAAAATAATAAAAAATGTCAATTTGTAATGGAAAAAGCAGATTTCTTTAAATTTTGTCAACTATGAGATGAGAAAACATCTTAAAAGGGAAGTATAAACACATATTATAGTTTTTGAACAACCATTACCTTAATGAATTTTAATAAATGAACAAATAATAAAGAAAAATAGCGAATTTTTAATGAAAAAAAGACGAATTTTATTAACTTTTACACTACTTTGGAATTTTATCATGCTTTTAAACGCTAGTTATGCAAGATTTAAATACTTAGATGACTACACACCAAAACATATTCATAATTAAAGAAAATAACGAATTTTTAAGGAAAAAAGACGAAATTTGTTGACTTTTACACTACTTTGGAATTTTATTATACTTTTAGACTCTAGTTATGTAAGATTTAAATCCTTAGATGACTAACACCCCAAGATATATTTAAACTAATTTCCTTATTTTTTATCAGATTCAAGAGGATTTTTTTCGATAGGGCCAGTATGAAAGAAAATAATTCCAAATAACAACTCCCATTCACTTTTCCCCCTCGCCTCTCCCCTCACATCCCTTAAACTTCAGGGGCCACTAGAAAGCAAACATCACCTTAACCGCTTCGCGACGAGAGCCCTTTGCTAAATTTTTAATCTTTTACCACCGGTTTTTCGAAACAGAAAATTTTGTGCAATTGAATCGCGAAAATTCTCCGATTAAATAAGGTAAACTTTACAATATAAAAATAGCTGGTGAGAATAATGAAGGATTCTGAACATCTTAAGTGGCACGTATACAGGTCGCTCATCCCCAAGGGGTTAATGAATATTATTAATTAAGCAAAACAATGGAAAATATCAGTTTTTAAGGAAAAAGCTGATTTCTTATGAATTTTTCTATTATAGCACGAGAAATAACAACTTCTAAGAGGAGAGTTAAACTTATATTTTAGTTATTAACAACAAAACCTTAAAAGGTATCCTTAATTAAACCAAAGAAATATCAATTTTCAAGAAAAAGATGAATTTTTACACAAATTTCTACCTTTGAAATACATTTGTTTATATATTGTTACAAGATACTAATTATATTGTTAAACTTTAGCTATTTTTAACCCCTTGAGGGGCAAGCAATTACATTTGTGAAATGCTGGATTCCCACCGGAATCTTTGAAAAATTCTATTTCAAAATAAGTAACAACAATTTTACGGCTTTTTTCCACCAAAGTTAGAAAAGTAAAATTTAATAAAATTTTTCTGGTGTAAAACCTCTTTAATCGTAGGTGGTATATAATATATACCGGTGCCCCTCAAGGGGTTAAAAGCTTGATTGTCTTTATATAATGTTCATATTTATATTTATTCACGTCATGACTACATTTTAGATCTTACAACCAATATTGCAAATTTCTTTTCTATGTTGAAAACTGAAACACACAAAAAAGGGTATTAAATAATTGCTTAATGCGTGACTTTCCCTCAAAATGAAAAACAAATGAATTTTTGAAACCTCTAAACTTACCAAGTAAAAAAATAATAATTCGCCCTTTGACGGATTCGAACCGTCAACCACATGGTTAACAGCCATATGCGCTATCCAATTTCGCTACAAGGGCATCGAAGATTTCTGAATTATTGCAATACTTATCTACGCCAAACTCGACTCTTGCTCCTGTATATTTTAACATTACATAAATTTAACAATTGTTTTTATCCATTTATCAGAAAATTATTAAATCACAGAACGATCACACATAAAGTTGTTTGAAATATGAATACAATCTTTAAATTTTTTAAATGATACAGAGTATACATGAATACAAACTTTAATTTTTTCATATATTTCATATTTCAAATAGTCTATATTTCAAATCAAACTATTTGAACCACATAAGAGCAAATATTACTTAGATCTTTTCACTATTACCTTTTAAAAAATAGCAGATAACAACTTTTGAGTTAATTTTCGAAGAACTGTAACTAAAATTATGTTAACTCTTTATTGGAAATTTTATTTTCACACAATTTCTTGAAATTCAACAACGAATTCACCTTTACCGCAATACTTATCTACATCAAATTCTATTCTTACTCCTATATATTTTAACATTAAATAATTTAAACAACTTTTTTATCCATTTATTAGAAAATTATGAAATCACAGAACGATTTGTACTTCAAATTTTCTTCTCCCTTGCTTATCATTCTATTAATTATCAAATATATTCCTCAGAAATATTACTTTCATATGAAACAGTAAAAAAATTAATATATATTTAACATTTAATAACCTCATACAAGAAATTACTACCGAATGAAAATACTAATAATCAATAAAATCAACTGTTGAGCGAAAAGTGATACAAATTAAGGAAAAATGAAAATGTTTTTCTACAAAAGTTAAAAAATTAACAAATTAATGATAAGTTAGAAAAATAATTTAAAAGTTTTCTGAAATTATTTACAAAACCATACTTTTTTCGGACCACAATCTAGCATTTTCTTGAAAATTCAAGATCAAATTTGTAAGATTTTAACACTTTTGGATGACATACACCTCAAGAAATATTCATAATTAAACAATAATAATAATAATAATAAAAATCTTATCAATAACTGAAAATTTCACATTAAAAAATATTTTCATGATTGTACATATAAAAATTAAAGTTCCAAATTTTTATCCCATTCGAACTTAATTTTGATACACAAAGCCTTATTAATCAAATTCTGATTAAGTGAAATTTTAAATGACATTTTTTAAACCAATACCGCAATATTTACATCAAACTTGATTCTTTCTCTGTATATTTTTACATTACAAGAAGCAGTGCTGTAGTTGGAAAAAAAATATGTGTAGGAACGCACCTTTTCATAGAGTAGATGTTGATGCTGCCGGATTTTTACTAAACAAAAATCCAATTTAAAACATTTAGCCAAAAGTGGATTTTTTTAATTAACACTTATAATTATTATATTCTAATTTTTATAGTATTATATTTGTAGTAGCATTCATCTAAAAGCAATATTTAATCAATCTGATAGTAACATTTTCCATCTTGGATCAAAATTTAATTGAAATAACAAAATAAATTCATATGTTATTACCTACACATATATCCCAGAAGTTTTCATAAAGAACGATAATTATAAATGTTTTCTATGATCTTTTACTTACAAAAAAACTGTTTCGTCTGCTAATGTTCTTCCTGATTGCAACCAAGATTTCTGATATGGTCTAGGAAAAAATTCTTTTAAGTGATGTCCTAGACGGCTTATGAATGTAAGTGAAATGGATTTTTCAATAACAAGTGAATTTCTCGCATAGGTCATGATGTTATTCATACAGCTGAATACACTTTCGCATTCAGACGTTGAAATGGGTATAGTTTTCACAGTCTGGAGAAGAGGATTTCTCTCCCTAGGCTCATCTTAAGTGTCTATAAACTTGATAATTATCGTTATATTAAATAACAATAATTATAGTTTCGCCTGAAAAAAAGGACAGTTTGTGCTCGTGCGCGATATATATTTTTCTTTTTACAGTAACAAACCAAATATTTCTGGGAACGGTGTTCCCACGCGTTCCCGCACAACTACAGCACTGACAAGAAGCAAGATTTACATTACAAGGAGCAAGAATCGAGTTTGATGTAGATAAGTATTGTAATAATTCAGAAATCATCGATGCCCTTGTAGCGCAATTGGATACCACATATGGCTGTTAACCACGGGGTTGGTGGTTCGAATCCGTCGGAGGGCGGATTATTACTTTTTACTTAGTAAGAAGTTTAGAGGTTTCAAGTATTCATTTGTTTTTCATTTTGACGGAAAGTTACGCATTACGCAATTATTTAATACTCTTTTTTTTATTTGTTTTTCAGTTTTCAACATGAAAAAGAAATTTGTACTATTGGTTGTAAAATCTCAGATGTAGTCATGACGTGAATAAATATAAATATGAACATTATATAAAGACAATCAAGCCTTTAAAAATAGCTAAAGCTTAACAATATAATTAGTATCTTGTAACAATACATACACAAATGTATTTCAAAGGTGGAAATTTGTGTAAAAATTCATCTTTTCTAGAAAATTGACATTCCTTTTGCTTAATTAAGAATACTTATTGAGGTTTTGTTGTTAATAACTAAAATATAAGTTTAACTCACCTCTTTGAAGTTGTTATTACTCGTGCTATAGTTGAAAAATTCATAAGAAATCAGCTTTTTTCCTTAAAAACTGATATTTTCTGTTATTTTGCTTAATTAATAATACTCATTAAGGCGATGATTGTTTTGTTGTGATCCCTCAAGTTTAAGTAATGCGAGGGAGAGGCGAGAGGCGAGGGGGAAAGTAAATTGGAGTTGTTATTTGGAATTATTTTCGTTCATACTGGCCCCTTCGAAAAAAATCCTGTTGAATCTGATAAAAATAGGGAAATTAATTTAAATATATCTTGGGGTGTTAGTCATCTAAGTATTTAAATCTTTCATAACTAGCATCTAAATGTATGATAAAATCTCAAGGAGTGTAAAAGTTAATAAATTTGTCTTTTTTCATTAAAAATTCATTATTTTGTTTAATTATGAATATGTCTTGGTGTGTAGTCATCTAAGTATTTAAATATTACATAACTAGCGTCTAAAAGTATGATAAAATCTCAAATCAGTGAAAAAGTTAATAAACTTCGCTATTTTTCTTTATTATTTGTTCAATTATTAAAATTCATTAAGGCAATGGTTGTTAAAAAACTGAAACATGTATTTAAATTTCCCTTTTAGCATGATTTTCTTATCTCATAGTTGACAAAATTTAAAGAAATCTGCTTTTTCCATTAAAAATTGATATTTTTTATTGTTTTGCTTAATTAATAATACTCATTAAGGTGTTGATTATTCGAAACTCAAATATAATTTAATCATCGTCTTATGGCTGAAAAAAATCTAAGGAATCTAAGAGTCTTTTTCCTTAAAAATTGACATCTTCCATTGTTTTGCTTAATTAGTAATACTCTTTCAGGTGTTGATTATTCGAAGTTCAAATGTATGATTAACTTTCCTCATTTAAGTTGATATTCTGATCTTAAAGTTGAAAAATATCTAAATAAATCAGCTTTTTTCTTTAAAAATTATTATTTCCCGTTGTTTTGCTTAATTAATAATATACTCATTTAGGTTTTGATTATTCGAAGTTCAAATGTATGATTAACTTTCCTCTTTTAAGTTGATATTTGGGATATTTATGACGACTTTGGGAAATGCATAAATTTTGACTGGAGTATTAATATATGCTTTAGAGAAACAAGACTGTATTTCCGAAATAGACATTATTCATTTGTATAAAATACAAAAATAAATAAATAATAAAATAAAATAAAACTTGTTAAAGGACGGCCAAAAAAATTGAAGCAAAAAAATTTGACATCGATGTTTCCGAAATTATAACAGAAGAAATAATTTCACTCCTTATTAGAATTTTCTTTTCTCTGTGATATAGAAAATATCATATAAAGTTTTTTTTCTCTTTTTCTCACATAATTATCACTTAATAATGAATTAAATTATTGCTAAAGGCACCATTAAGAATATAGTAATATTTTTCATATTCATAGTTACTATTTTTGATATTGCTTCAAAAATCCAGTATAGTCTCGGTCCCGATGACGCAGGATTTTTGAAGTTAAAATCTATTTACAACTTAAAAAGGAAAAAAGTCTAAAATTTATTTCGATTTCATTTGAACGGAATCTAAGTTTTTAGGGTGTTCAAAGTATCATATTGTATGAATTTTATTTTTATTTTTTAATTTTCAATTGGTTTAACTTATTTGTTACAAAAATGTAACAGTAAATGTAAAACGAATTGAATGAAATAGCCTAATATTTGTCCCTTTTCGGGTTCAAACAATGTAGGAAATAAATTTTGTTTTTCGAATTTGTTCTGCAAATTAGGTTTTTGCTTAATTTTTACTGAATTGAAAAATTAATTCACATTGAAATATTTTTCTTTTCTATTAAATAAAGGTATCATCAATTATTTCGAAAATTTACTCATTAGTTAAATGAAGCATTTTTAATGCTATTTTACACTCTAGGATGGAAAAGAAAAGAAAAGAAACGGCAGTTAATTTTTGGTTTATAAATGAATGTAAACAAAGTATTTTATTCTTAAAAAATAACTTTGGAATGGCAACTATTTTCAGCCCCACCTCCACGTTATAACATTATATACTATTCAGTAATTAAACCTTTCCTTTTGCAATTTAAAATGAAAGTACACATTTTTTATTATTATTATTTAATGATTAATACAGTAAACTTTAAAACAATTATTTGCTTTTAAAAATTTACTTTGAAAAAGGTATTTATTTTAATATATTTCTAAATAAATAATAGTTTTTGTGCAATTCTGTCATAATTTCACGTTTAATTCCTTAGAAATGGAACGCCCGCCACGTTTTCTAGGAAAATACAAGAAAACAGACCCTTTCCTCATCCCTTCTGTTAATAGCCTGCAGTATACATGTGTCCATTGTTATTAAGCGCCAAACATCATTAAAGAAAGCCAGGCACAACACCACCCTTTTCCCTTATCAGTTAAGGGGGAGTTTTAAGTTTTGGCACGGGGCAGCCCTAGATGTTTTTGCCCGTTATTCGTTATTTTTCGTTTACACCTCACGAAAATACTCCACGATATCTAGAGAACTCAACTAAATACAACCAGTGAATGGGAGGGACAAACGACATTCCTACATGGGGGGAATGGGGGAAGAAGCCTTTCCTGCCAGGGACCTTGCCAATCCTAACTTGGTTTAAGGGGTTCGCGCGTTTACGTCTACTGCGTCGGGAGGGATGGAAAAAAGTGGAAAGGAGGGTGAACGCGGAGTTGCATACTGCCCGTTAGGATTGGCAAGATCCCTGGCAGGAAAGGCTTCTTCCCCCATTCCCCCCATGTAGGAAGGTCGTTTGTCCCTCCCATTCACTGGTTATATTTAGTTGAGTTCTCTAGATATCGTGGAGTATTTTCGTGAGGTGTAAACGAAAAATAACGAATAACGGGCAAAAACATCTAGGGCTGCCCCGTGCCAAAACTTAAAACTCCCCCTTAACTGATAAGGGAAAAGGGTGGTGTTGTGCCTGGCTTTCTTTAATGATGTTTGGCGCTTAATAACAATGGACACATGTATACTGCAGGCTATTAACGGAAGCGATGAGGAAAGGGTCTGTTTTCTTGTATTTTCCTAGAAAACGTGGCGGGCGTTCCATTTCTAAGGAATTAAACGTGAAATTATAACAGAATTGCACAAAAAGTATTATTTATTTAGAAATATATTAAAATAAATACCTTTTTCAAAGTAAATTTTTAAAAGCAAATAATTGTTTTAAAGTTTACCGTATTAATCATTAAATAATAATAATAAAAAATGTGTACTTTCATTTTAAATTGCAAAAGGAAAGGTTTAATTACTGAATAGTATATAATGTTATAACGTGGAGGTGGGGCTGAAAATAGTTGCCATTCCAAAGTTATTTTTTAAGAATAAAATACTTTGTTTACATTCATTTATAAACCAAAAATTAACTGCCGTTTCTTTTCTTTTCTTTTCCATCCTAGAGTGTAAAATAGCATTAAAAATGCTTCATTTAACTAATGAGTAAATTTTCGAAATAATGGATGATACCTTTATTTAATAGAAAAGAAAAATATTTCAATGTGAATTAATTTTTCAATTCAGTAAAAATTAAGCAAAAACCTAATTTGCAGAACAAATTCGAAAAACAAAATTTATTTCCTACATTGTTTGAGCCCGAAAAGGGACAAATATTAGGCTATTTCATTCAATTCGTTTTACATTTACTGTTACATTTTTATAACAAATAAGTTAAACCAATTGAAAATTAAAAAATAAAAATAAAATTCATACAATATGATACTTTGAACACCCTAAAAACTTAGATTCCGTTCAAATGAAATCGAAATAAATTTTAGACTTTTTTCCTTTTTAAGTTGTAAATAGATTTTAACTTCAAAAATCCTGCGTCATCGGGACCGAGACTATACTGGATTTTTGAAGCAATATCAAAAATAGTAACTATGAATATGAAAAATATTACTATATTCTTAATGGTGCCTTTAGCAATAATTTAATTCATTATTAAGTGATAATTATGTGAGAAAAAGAGAAAAAAAACTTTATATGATATTTTCTATATCACAGAGAAAAGAAAATTCTAATAAGGAGTGAAATTATTTCTTCTGTTATAATTTCGGAAACATCGATGTCAAATTTTTTTGCTTCAATTTTTTTGGCCGTCCTTTAACAAGTTTTATTTTATTTTATTATTTATTTATTTTTGTATTTTATACAAATGAATAATGTCTATTTCGGAAATACAGTCTTGTTTTGTCTAAAGCATATATTAATACTCCAGTCAAAATTTATGCATTTCCCAAAGTCGTTCCCCTTGCCTTCTCTTATAACTTGAAAGTGTAAAAGAAAAAGGTAAGAAAAAGATGGTTTTCATGCCGGATTTTTGAAGTTGCCGGATTTCTGAATGTCGGATTTTTGAAGTCACACTGTATTTGTATTGCAGATTTTGTATTATGTTTATGACGATTGTAAATAAAATGATAAGATACATGCAAAATAAAACAAAATTTTAAAAAATCTAAGATTTATTTCGATTTTATTTGAACGGAATCTAAATTTTTAAGATGTTTAACATATCATATTGTATGAATTTTTTATTTTTATTTTTTAATGTTCAACTGGTTTTGACTTATTTGTTACAAAAAATTAACATTAAACGTAGAACGAATTGAATGAAATATCCTAATATATGTCCCTTTTCGGACTTAAGCAATGTAGGAAATAAATTTTGTTTTTCTAATTTGTATGTCAAGTTTTTTTAATAACTACTGCGTTCAGACGAACACATTAAAAAATAATTGCAGTACCATCATCAGGCTTTGATTTATGTGGTATCGCATCACAATTTGTGATGCAATTTATCTATGTATAATTCAAAAATTTTCGCCAGTGCAACAACAGAGGTTGCTGTAGTTTGGACAAAAACTTCCAATCTGAACGTAAACAAATCTGTTTGTAAATATAATTTTTATTTCCACTATGACACCATATTCATCTTCTTTTTAATTCTTAAAAAAAAAAAAAAAATAAAATCAGTTTTATTTTTTACGTGAAAATTATTCAACTGAAAATAGACAAATTCATACTACGGCTTTTGAATGTTAAATTTTATTGAAAAAATGTCCCATGATTTTTAATAAAAAAAACAAAATTTGGGATTATTAAGAAAAATATTTGAATAATGTAAATACAAATTAGCCCATGTTACTTCTCTGGGTTATAATTCACCCATATGCAAAGGTATTTTATCATCCGTTTTGACCCTGACGTCAGACAAATATTCACACTTTAAATTTATAAACTATTAGAATTAGCAAAGAATAAAAAAAACTGTGGCATCAGGGACAAAACGGTAGGGAAAAAAAAATGAAAAAAGCTATGAGCTCCATAGGCTTTACTATGTTAAATTAACATTGAGAAGTAATACTGGAAATAAGTAATAATAAGTATTGCGCTACCGCGCAATACTTAAGGCTATTCTTAACTGCTCTCCTCAAAAAGCGCAAAACGTTTTTAACACATTAACAAATTCATCTTTTAACGGAAAGATATAAAATTCGAAAACCGATGGAAGCGATTGGAAATCAAACTGTGTTTTCCATTTTTTGATCAATAAATTACCTATTGAGTTATAAGCGATTTTGATCACATGATAAACACGTTTTTCACCCGTTCTTGACCGGTTATACTCTTCTTTCGCGCGGAAATTCCGTTCAAAACTCCCTCTTTGACACTATTTTCTAAAAAATCTATTGCATTTGCAAAAAATAAAAAATAAAAAAACAAAAACCGGAAAAAACAGTTTGATTACATAGTTTTTGAACAACAACAACTGCTAGTTTCATGTATTTCCAAGCAAAAATAAATTAAAACTTATGTCATAAATTTGCCTTTTTGGATTTGAGAACAGCCTTAAATAATCTTACATACAAATTAAATATATATTTAGAATTTTCACTAATATCGGTGTAATTTATTGCCATTTAAAAGGCAGCAAGTCTATGCAATAATTTAGTATCAATAAATAGTATCATTGAAGAAATGCGAAGTCAAATGTGCTTAACACTTTTGCAATCATTCTTTCATTCTTCTTTAGCCCCAATTTTTGCAAAAGAAGAATGAGAAATAACAGAAAGGCGATGCTGCTTAATCTTATAGTACTAGCAGAAATTCATTATATTTTCTATGATCATTTTATATAAAATAACGAAAATCTTTATCACTCAAAGTTGTGATTTTGCAAATGTATTAAATTTAGTTAAATATAATTTTTAAATGAAATGATTTTTATGCTTGATAAAAACTTTTTTTTTAACTTGCTGCATTTTATTCTTTACAATCCTAAGTAATTAAGCTTAGAAATAATTACTTAAAGTATTTTTTTATTTTTTCATCAGACAAAATACTTATAGAAACTTTCAAAATTATGTTCATCTTAGATTTTATGGCTGTTTTCGAATCCAAAAGAGTATTCTGACACACTTCTGAATTATTTTTTTCTCGGAAATGTATTATATTGGCATATTTTCTTACTCAGAAATTATGTCATCGAATGATGTTTTTAATTTTTTGGTAAAAGCAAAAGTTTTTTCATAAAATATTGTCAAATCGGGTGTTTTGAACTGAATTCTTGACAGAGCAGTGCGAGAAAGGGAAAAAGCTTGTCGTCATGAGACAAGAATCGCTTATAAATTTATAAATCGGAAAGCAATTTATTTATCCAGAAATGGCCTTGACATTTAAAAATGAGAACCGCCTTAAAGCATACAATTTGCAAACATTGCTACTTGTATTTAATTGCCTACGCTCCAACTGCTTTTTTAATTTATCTGTAAATAATGTACAATTGTATATAAAAATCAAACAAAGTACTTCTGTTAGAAATTGTAGTTTCTTATTTTATTTTAGAAAGCGTGCACTTTAGTATTAAGTATGGTACTCCCCCGCCCCTAAGTTCATTCCAGAATTCGAAATATTGACATGTTAGTAGTAGAAAAAGGCCGCTCCGACCCCAGCAGGTGGAGGGTGGAGGGAGCAGAGGAGCAACTCCTCCTCCACCTGCTCCTCCTCCACCTCCTGCTCCTCCTCCACCTCCTCCTGCTCCTCCACCTCCTGCGGAGAATGTGTGCTCTAAGAGGAGGGGTTAGAAAGGAATGTTGATCTCTAAGAAGAGGGTGGAGTTTAAAAAATTTTAGATTTTTTTTTTGAAGAGTGAAATTTTTTTAGCGAACTATAGTACGAGGGGTCATTTTGGAGAATGAATTTTGAGAAGTGATGTTTGATACTGCCCTCTAACGGTGAAAATTTGAAATAATTAAAAAATTATTTAAAAATAATTTTAAGTTGTGTTGAGGTTTGAACCCTCGCAAAATGTAAGGATGGCTTAGTGATTTTAGCTGTCGCCTTGACCACTTTGCCATGCTTGCATGCCTTGGAAAGAATTTTTTTTGAAAGGGTGTGTGCTTCTCCTCCTGCTACTGTTGCGAGTAACGGGTGCCCCTCCGCCTGCTCCCACCACCTGCTCCTGTCGTGAGTACCGTGCTCCTCCGCCTGCTCCCACCTCCTGCTCCTCCTCCTGGCACGAGTAAATGGCTCCTCCACCTGCGGAGAGCTTGTTGTTTAAGAGGAGGGTATAATTAAGGAATTTTTAGGGGCATGCTATAGGTTGAGGTGGAAATTATACATGAAAATTTAATTTAAAATATTTCATTTTAGGACTTAAGAAAAATTTTGAATAGGGATTTTTTTTTTAAATTTACTAATGGATACCGAATTGGAAAATTTTAGAATTTTCTCTAGTAAGTTTAGGCTTTGGTAATATTTCATCCCCACCTAACTTTAATTGTTTATTACTCATTAATAAATTATGTTAATTATTTTTTTTCATTCAATGCGAATTGTTCTTGCGCATTTTTAAATTTAAATTAAATAAATAGTGTTTCGACAAAAATTGAATATTCGTGGTCACGTGCCCCCCCCCCCTTTTTTTTTCAACTTGTATAATAAACTATTGAAATTTCATTTTAAAAACCTAGAATTAGATATACTGCAAATAATTATTCGAATTTTCAATAGGGTATGAATGTTACAAATATTTTTTTAACTGATTAAATATTTATGAGAGGTTTATCGAAATTATATAGAAATACAGGGTTGTTCAAAGATAGGTTTTCTTTTAACATGTATGAGGTATTTTAACCCCCCCCCCCCCCCATAATGGGTGCTTGATACTTTTTTAAATGAATACCCGGTAAAATTAAAATATACACCCTTTTCTATTATGTTAATGAGTCAATTCGTGAATTTCGCTAATGATGTCATGGAGGTCTAATTTTTTTGACGAAATATATTTATTAATTATATATATATTTTTAATGTCGTTCGCAAAATATATGAACTCATTTAGATAATATTTTTAATATTGAATATATTTTTATCGTTATTCGTGAAAATTTTAATGTTATTACCGAAATACATTTATTGCACTGAATAAATTTGTAATGTTGTTGGTGAAATATATGAACTCAATTAGATAATTTTTAAAATATTGAATACATTTTTATTGTTATTCGTGAAAATTTTAACGTTATTGGCGAAAATAATTTTTTTTTTTTTTTTTTTTTTTTTTTTTTTTTTTTTTTTTTTTGCACTGAATAAATTTTTAATGTTGTTGGCGAAGTGTATTAGTAAATTTTGAATGCAGTTGACTAAATCTGTTACTAGTTTTCAACAATGCGAAAGATACGTTTGAATATGAGTCTTACGCAATAATTCCTGCATATACAGGACAGTGCAAAATAATTAGATGAATCTCGTTAATATGTACATTTTATTGAAAGTGTAAAACTATTTTCTTATAAAAATAATTTCGCATATAAGATTTTTTTTTCACCGCCTTTAGCAATAAGAATTTAAATAGCGATAGTGGGATAAGCGAGTTTTTTTTTTTTTTTTTTTTTTTTTTTTTTTTTTTTTTCCCTCCTAACCGACGAATAATATATAAATCACAATTCAAAGCCAGATTTAGATAAATTTTAATTAAAAATTGAATTTTTGTTTTAAAAGTTCGAGTGAACTGTATTAGAAAAATGCATATACGATTCATTTTTACACAGTATACAAATTATATCTAGAGAAATCATAAATTTTAAGAATGCGTATATAGTATTTATTTAGAAAATGCATATACGAGTAATTTTTAGACTGCTTGTATATTACTTATTTGGAAAATTAATTTCTAAACAACATACATTATTTTGCCTTTGAAAGCAATTTCAGTAAAAGATGTTCTGACATATTATTTATTTTGTGTGCGATTAGTTTTTTAAACCGCGACTATATTATTTTTGGATAATATCTTTATGAATAATTTTTAGACTAATTTTTAACTAATTTTGGAGATTAAATATAGTTTTGATTCATTTTTTTTCTTTAAGGTGTTGGTCCTTAGACTGCCTCATTGAAAACATGATATAGGCTACTGCATTTTTAAAACTATATGTTCATTGAAACAGTTATAATTTGAAAACAATCTAAGTAAATTATACTGTATGCTATTATAAGACCAATTGAAATGCTTTCTTCAGTGATTTTTGAACTAGGATTATTTTTAATAAAATTCAAATCTAAAAAGATTTTTGAGTTCGAAAAGAAATAATTTAGACAAATCCTTTACCTAATAGAATATTATTTTGTAAAAATATTTCACATGATTTATTTTACTTTGCAAAAACAATGCATGAGATTTTCATATCGCGAAAATTAATATTTCTAATATTATGTTGGAAAAATAAATATTAAAGAATAGATTTGAAATAGAGATAACATCTTCATAGATTAATATTAATGAATTTCGAACCTGCTATTCCCAAATTAAAACATATAGTATACGCAGTTTCAATTATACTCAAAAGGAAATTTAACGGAAAAAAATAAATACCTATTAATACCTAGTTTTAGATGTATATTTTTTAATATTAAATCGAAATATAAAATAAAAGCACAGTACCTGTTAATAATCCATAATGTCTTCTCAAATTTGGCCAGTCACCTCACACGTTAAAAATCTCGCTGCAACTATACTGTTTATCTACTTTCTGTCGGAACATGCATCTACAGGAATGTTATCTCAAAGATCAAAGGAGCCGCATTAAGCGGTCCCTTTCAATAGATAAAAGAGATAAGCCGATATTATTCGAATAACAATTAGTAAAGTCTGTCTCAATTACAATATATCTTAATTAAGGGATTCTTATAAATTTTTAAATATAGGATAGATTGAAGTTTTATACCTACATTTAGATTTTAATAACAGCATCAAATGTACTATACTGAAAATCTACGTATTCATTTTTTTTTTTAACATAATGTTAGCCTTTTACCCAGTTTTTGAGATGAAATCACTATTAGGTATCATACTTTTTAAATAATTTACAGTTATGGAAATATTTAGACGAAACTTTCTGTACATGTTATATTCAAGGATAATTTTTCAAACATGCATCGACCTAAATTTATACTATGTTTTAGAAACAAATATTCTATGCGACTACCTATATCCATTTTAATACACGTGCATACTATTTAATATAGTTACACCATTCGAAATACATAAATTAACTACACACATCCCTATTGAATCAAAATTTCTATATTTATAATGCTAATAGATGATAAGCTATTTTCTAGGGCGATGTAAGAATAACGTTAAATGCTTCACGTATTCTTATATAAAATATACCTCAGTCATTATTTTCATTTCGTTAGAGACAATAATAATTAATCGTTTAAACTTTTTTCTATCGATATACCTAGAAGTATTTTTTTTTAAGTATTTTTTTTTTTTTTTTTTTTTTTTTTTTTTTTTTTTTACTTTAGCAAAGGAACCCAAAGAAGACAATTTAATTATTTTCACATTTTTTTTTTTTTATTATTAGCGAAATGAAACTTTAACATTTGAAAAGCAATTTTATAATTATTTGTAAATTTTTATTATTATTATTAGCGACACAAATTTTAAACAACTTCAGAGACGGAAGAAAGTGACCCGAATTATCGATTTCATACAAGAACAACTTTTTTCAGTCACCTCGTCTGGTTCGAGAGGTTTCCAACTCACATGGCCTGACTTCACATTTCAGGTAGAGCCCGATTTAGATTGCAGTGGTACCCAAGGCCCAAAACCTTTCGCCCTCGCCCCCTCATTTATCCATGGCCTGTGAGGGTATTAGGCCCCGATTTTAGGGAGTCTGTTTGGCCTGTGCGGGTATTAGGCCCCAATTATAGGGAGCCTGGTTGGCATGTGCGGGAATTAGGCCCCGATTATAGGGAGCCTGGTTGGCCTGTGCGGGTATTAGGCCCCGATTATAGGGAGCCTGGTTGGTCTGTGCGGGAATTAGGCCCCGATTATAGGGAGCCTGGTTAGCCTGTGCGGGAATTAGAGCCGATTTTAGTGCGCCTGGTTGGCCTGTGCGGGTATTAGGCCCCGATTTTAGGGAGCCTGGTTGGCCTATGCGGGAATTAGGCCCTAATTATAGGGCGCCTGGTTGACCTGTGCGGGAATTAGGCCTCGAATATAGGGAGCCTGGTTGGCCTGTGCGGGAATTAGGCCCCGATTATAGGGAGCCTGGTTGGCCTGTGCGGGAATTATGCCCCGATTATAGGGAGCCTGGTTCGCCTGTGCGGGAATTAGGCCCCGATTATAGGGAGCCTGGTTGGCCTGTGCGGGAATTAAGCCTCGAATATAGGGCCAATACATTAACCACAACGGTTGATTGTGTTTTTGACGACCAATTATCATCACGAGTGATATAGGCCCTAAGGGGGTAGTGCCTTACGTGGGGGTCTTCCTAAGGGAACCTAACCCGTATTTACGCTTGTAAAACCAAGGTTCGAAGAAAACAACGAAAACTCCGAACGATTAGGCCGACGGGCGATTATCAAAAGGGGGAACGATTATCAAAATAGTTTTTGAATTGTTTGGAAGTTAATAACATGTATACGACAATATATATGCACATTCATATATGCGTATTTATACCAATGTAAGTATATCCAGGCATACTATTTGCAAGTAATATCTATGTGTGATACCTGTGTAAAATATTCATAAAAAAAAATATCTTTAAAAAATCTACAAGTTAGTCAAACTCTTTTTTAAAATGTACTAGACATACCAGTCTTAACTATCGAATAAATACATTCTTCGTTCGAAAGTTAATGAAAAGTTTGGACGAAATTAACAAAAAGTTTTCGAATTATTTACAACTTTAGAAAAATATGCGTATGTGTATGTATGTGTGGATATGTGTGCTTATTATATGTATGCAAAAATTCACCAAAAAGATTACGAATATCTACAAATGAGTGAAAGTGTTTCAGAAATTGACATTATATGTTTATACATGTGTGTTTGTAAATTTTGAATGTTTTGACTAACGAGCGAATACATCCAACCAACCAACCTGGTCTACGCACTCCCCCCTAAGCAACCAACTGCTAACCTTAGCAATCAAATATTTTATATCTGCACATGCGCAGAAACGTAGTTGACGGCATAATAGAAAAATCCGTAACATATTATTTGTTGAAGTAGACTATTATGTATGATTTGATAAATTAAGAAAACATTGAGCTAGGGTGCAAACTTTGACGATAATTCACTTATCTATTATTGAATATCTATAGAAATCAACATAGTGAAAAATTAATAATTAAATTCTCACATTCGTTTGTAATATTAGTAACTTGTAATATTGCCTCGTTAACTAGGGTTGCCACTTAAAAATTTCTTTTATGGATTTACTATGATAAACAACTTTTATGACTAACCTTTTACTATTTTCAGTTCAACTCATTTTCGTGAGCTAAACCTGCACAGCTTACGATTCTACTTTTAAGTTAGTTTTCTATTTCAAATTATGGTTCTTTAGTTATTTTAATATTTGAAAAATAATTATATACTCTAGCATAATCATTTTAAGGCATTCAAATTCTAACATATAACAGAATCATATTTCACACTTACCTAATATACCAGCTTCTTGAAAACACGTCTATCTCATAGCACGATTTGGTGTGGAATGCCAGTTTCTTATCACAAAAACCGGAAATCACATGGTCGAGGGTTGATCACGTGACTTCTTCCTGATATAGGATTGGCCGATAGCGATTCCTTCTAAGTGACGTCACTCGACAATAAGAATATCTAGATAAGCAACATTCACGCCATTTTGATCACTGTTTTCGAATGAGTGGTCCTGTTCACTTGTCTAAACTTGTCTGACCTTGTCTGCAGCTTCTTTCTTAGCTAGTCTAACATGTGAGTTTATTCATGAAAATCGTTATAGACGTATATTTTTAATTACTATAATTGATTAGATAATTTAAACATCAATTGTTTATTACATTCAAATCATTTGCATTAATTGAATTTTTATAATAATTAAAATAATAATAATTGATTTATTATTTTATAAAACATAGTATCGATTTAAGAAATTATTTTCTTATAAAAGCGAAAAAGAATATTTTTAGCAGATTAAAAAAATTTAACAAATTAAAAAAAGTTTTAAAAAATTAGAAATTTTTTTATTACAAATTAAAATGAGAGTTTTAATGAATTAAAAAAAGTTTTTTTTTTATTATTTTTTTATTATTTATTAATTTTTTTTTTTTTCTGTGTAAATTTTGTGAAAATTTTGGAAGTCTGGTAAATTTTCTAAAAGTTTTTTTAAGTAAGGTTTTTTTTTTATTTGTTAAATTTTTTTAATCTGCTAAAAATTTTATTTGTTAAAATATATATATATATACATAAATACATAGCCAGGCAAATAGACACTTATCCACATATACATACACACACACATGCATACAGACAATACCTCTACACGATTTTAGAGGCAAGTATAGATACACACACACACGGATAGATACATATAAAATCGATTAGCTGCTAAAACAACAGACATTCATTAATCTACCTATTTTCCGCTTTCATAAGAAAATTATTTCTTAAATCGATACTATGTTTTATAAAATAATAAATAGATAAATCAATTATTATTTGAATTATTATAAAAATCAATTAACGAAAATAATATGGTTACAATAAACAATAGATAAGAATACTATTTTTATGTATATATTATAAAATGATTGTTCAATTATTTTGTTATTTCCTATACATGTTTTTAAATAATAGGATATATACAAACACAGCTGAATTATATATTATATAAAGCCTATGATAAAATATTCTTTTTCGCTTTTATAAGAAAATAATTTCTTAAATCGATACTATGTTTTATAAAATAATAAATCAATTATTATTATTTTAATTATTATAAAAATTCAATTAATGCAAATGATTTGAATGTAATAAACAATTGATGTTTAAATTATCTAATCAATTATAGTAATTAAAAATATACGTCTATAACGATTTTCATGAATAAACTCACATGTTAGACTAGCTAAGAAAGAAGCTGCAGACAAGGTCAGACAAGTTTAGACAAGTGAACAGGACCACTCATTCGAAAACAGTGATCAAAATGGCGTGAATGTTGCTTATCTAGATATTCTTATTGTCGAGTGACGTCACTTAGAAGGAATCGCTATCGGCCAATCCTATATCAGGAAGAAGTCACGTGATCAACCCTCGACCATGTGATTTCCGGTTTTTGTGATAAGAAACTGGCATTCCACACCAAATCGTGCTATGAGATAGACGTGTTTTCAAGAAGCTGGTATATTAGGTAAGTGTGAAATATGATTCTGTTATATGTTAGAATTTGAATGCCTTAAAATGATTATGCTAGAGTATATAATTATTTTTCAAATATTAAAATAACTAAAGAACCATAATTTGAAATAGAAAACTAACTTAAAAGTAGAATCGTAAGCTGTGCAGGTTTAGCTCACGAAAATGAGTTGAACTGAAAATAGTAAAAGGTTAGTCATAAAAGTTGTTTATCATAGTAAATCCATAAAAGAAATTTTTAAGTGGCAACCCTAGTTAACGAGGCAATATTACAAGTTACTAATATTACAAACGAATGTGAGAATTTAATTATTAATTTTTCACTATGTTGATTTCTATAGATATTCAATAATAGATAAGTGAATTATCGTCAAAGTTTGCACCCTAGCTCAATGTTTTCTTAATTTATCAAATCATACATAATAGTCTACTTCAACAAATAATATGTTACGGATTTTTCTATTATGCCGTCAACTACGTTTCTGCGCATGTGCAGATATAAAATATTTGATTGCTAAGGTTAGCAGTTGGTTGCTTAGGGGGGAGTGCGTAGACCAGGTTGGTTGGTTGGATGTATTCGCTCGTTAGTCAAAACATTCAAAATTTACAAACACACATGTATAAACATATAATGTCAATTTCTGAAACACTTTCACTCATTTGTAGATATTCGTAATCTTTTTGGTGAATTTTTGCATACATATAATAAGCACACATATCCACACATACATACACATACGCATATTTTTCTAAAGTTGTAAATAATTCGAAAACTTTTTGTTAATTTCGTCCAAACTTTTCATTAACTTTCGAACGAAGAATGTATTTATTCGATAGTTAAGACTGGTATGTCTAGTACATTTTAAAAAAGAGTTTGACTAACTTGTAGATTTTTTAAAGATATTTTTTTTTATGAATATTTTACACAGGTATCACACATAGATATTACTTGCAAATAGTATGCCTGGATATACTTACATTGGTATAAATACGCATATATGAATGTGCATATATATTGTCGTATACATGTTATTAACTTCCAAACAATTCAAAAACTATTTTGATAATCGTTCCCCCTTTTGATAATCGCCCGTCGGCCTAATCGTTCGGAGTTTTCGTTGTTTTCTTCGAACCTTGGTTTTACAAGCGTAAATACGGGTTAGGTTCCCTTAGGAAGACCCCCACGTAAGGCACTACCCCCTTAGGGCCTATATCACTCGTGATGATAATTGGTCGTCAAAAACACAATCAACCGTTGTGGTTAATGTATTGGCCCTATATTCGAGGCTTAATTCCCGCACAGGCCAACCAGGCTCCCTATAATCGGGGCCTAATTCCCGCACAGGCGAACCAGGCTCCCTATAATCGGGGCATAATTCCCGCACAGGCCAACCAGGCTCCCTATAATCGGGGCCTAATTCCCGCACAGGCCAACCAGGCTCCCTATATTCGAGGCCTAATTCCCGCACAGGTCAACCAGGCGCCCTATAATTAGGGCCTAATTCCCGCATAGGCCAACCAGGCTCCCTAAAATCGGGGCCTAATACCCGCACAGGCCAACCAGGCGCACTAAAATCGGCTCTAATTCCCGCACAGGCTAACCAGGCTCCCTATAATCGGGGCCTAATTCCCGCACAGACCAACCAGGCTCCCTATAATCGGGGCCTAATACCCGCACAGGCCAACCAGGCTCCCTATAATCGGGGCCTAATTCCCGCACATGCCAACCAGGCTCCCTATAATTGGGGCCTAATACCCGCACAGGCCAAACAGACTCCCTAAAATCGGGGCCTAATACCCTCACAGGCCATGGATAAATGAGGGGGCGAGGGCGAAAGGTTTTGGGCCTTGGGTACCACTGCAATCTAAATCGGGCTCTACCTGAAATGTGAAGTCAGGCCATGTGAGTTGGAAACCTCTCGAACCAGACGAGGTGACTGAAAAAAGTTGTTCTTGTATGAAATCGATAATTCGGGTCACTTTCTTCCGTCTCTGAAGTTGTTTAAAATTTGTGTCGCTAATAATAATAATAAAAATTTACAAATAATTATAAAATTGCTTTTCAAATGTTAAAGTTTCATTTCGCTAATAATAATAAAAAAAAAATGTGAAAATAATTAAATTGTCTTCTTTGGGTTCCTTTGCTAAAGTAAAAAAAAAAAAAAAAAAAAAAAAAAAAAAATACTTAAAAAAAAATACTTCTAGGTATATCGATAGAAAAAAGTTTAAACGATTAATTATTATTGTCTCTAACGAAGTGAAAATAATGACTGAGGTATATTTTATATAAGAATACGTGAAGCATTTAACGTTATTCTTACATCGCCCTAGAAAATAGCTTATCATCTATTAGCATTATAAATATAGAAATTTTGATTCAATAGGGATGTGTGTAGTTAATTTATGTATTTCGAATGGTGTAACTATATTAAATAGTATGCACGTGTATTAAAATGGATATAGGTAGTCGCATAGAATATTTGTTTCTAAAACATAGTATAAATTTAGGTCGATGCATGTTTGAAAAATTATCCTTGAATATAACATGTACAGAAAGTTTCGTCTAAATATTTCCATAACTGTAAATTATTTAAAAAGTATGATACCTAATAGTGATTTCATCTCAAAAACTGGGTAAAAGGCTAACATTATGTTAAAAAAAAAATGAATACGTAGATTTTCAGTATAGTACATTTGATGCTGTTATTAAAATCTAAATGTAGGTATAAAACTTCAATCTATCCTATATTTAAAAATTTATAAGAATCCCTTAATTAAGATATATTGTAATTGAGACAGACTTTACTAATTGTTATTCGAATAATATCGGCTTATCTCTTTTATCTATTGAAAGGGACCGCTTAATGCGGCTCCTTTGATCTTTGAGATAACATTCCTGTAGATGCATGTTCCGACAGAAAGTAGATAAACAGTATAGTTGCAGCGAGATTTTTAACGTGTGAGGTGACTGGCCAAATTTGAGAAGACATTATGGATTATTAACAGGTACTGTGCTTTTATTTTATATTTCGATTTAATATTAAAAAATATACATCTAAAACTAGGTATTAATAGGTATTTATTTTTTTCCGTTAAATTTCCTTTTGAGTATAATTGAAACTGCGTATACTATATGTTTTAATTTGGGAATAGCAGGTTCGAAATTCATTAATATTAATCTATGAAGATGTTATCTCTATTTCAAATCTATTCTTTAATATTTATTTTTCCAACATAATATTAGAAATATTAATTTTCGCGATATGAAAATCTCATGCATTGTTTTTGCAAAGTAAAATAAATCATGTGAAATATTTTTACAAAATAATATTCTATTAGGTAAAGGATTTGTCTAAATTATTTTCTTTTCGAACTCAAAAATTTTTTTAGATTTGAATTTTATTAAAAATAATCCTAGTTCAAAAATCACTGAAGAAAGCATTTCAATTGGTCTTATAATAGCATACAGTATAATTTACTTAGATTGTTTTCAAATTATAACTGTTTCAATGAACATATAGTTTTAAAAATGCAGTAGCCTATATCATGTTTTCAATGAGGCAGTCTAAGGACCAACACCTTAAAGAAAAAAAATGAATCAAAACTATATTTAATCTCCAAAATTAGTTAAAAATTAGTCTAAAAATTATTCATAAAGATATTATCCAAAAATAATATAGTCGCGGTTTAAAAAACTAATCGCACACAAAATAAATAATATGTCAGAACATCTTTTACTGAAATTGCTTTCAAAGGCAAAATAATGTATGTTGTTTAGAAATTAATTTTCCAAATAAGTAATATACAAGCAGTCTAAAAATTACTCGTATATGCATTTTCTAAATAAATACTATATACGCATTCTTAAAATTTATGATTTCTCTAGATATAATTTGTATACTGTGTAAAAATGAATCGTATATGCATTTTTCTAATACAGTTCACTCGAACTTTTAAAACAAAAATTCAATTTTTAATTAAAATTTATCTAAATCTGGCTTTGAATTGTGATTTATATATTATTCGTCGGTTAGGAGGGAAAAAAAAAAAAAAAAAAAAAAAAAAAAAAAAAAAAAAAAAACTCGCTTATCCCACTATCGCTATTTAAATTCTTATTGCTAAAGGCGGTGAAAAAAAAATCTTATATGCGAAATTATTTTTATAAGAAAATAGTTTTACACTTTCAATAAAATGTACATATTAACGAGATTCATCTAATTATTTTGCACTGTCCTGTATATGCAGGAATTATTGCGTAAGACTCATATTCAAACGTATCTTTCGCATTGTTGAAAACTAGTAACAGATTTAGTCAACTGCATTCAAAATTTACTAATACACTTCGCCAACAACATTAAAAATTTATTCAGTGCAAAAAAAAAAAAAAAAAAAAAAAAAAAAAAAAAAAAAAAAAAATTATTTTCGCCAATAACGTTAAAATTTTCACGAATAACAATAAAAATGTATTCAATATTTTAAAAATTATCTAATTGAGTTCATATATTTCACCAACAACATTACAAATTTATTCAGTGCAATAAATGTATTTCGGTAATAACATTAAAATTTTCACGAATAACGATAAAAATATATTCAATATTAAAAATATTATCTAAATGAGTTCATATATTTTGCGAACGACATTAAAAATATATATATAATTAATAAATATATTTCGTCAAAAAAATTAGACCTCCATGACATCATTAGCGAAATTCACGAATTGACTCATTAACATAATAGAAAAGGGTGTATATTTTAATTTTACCGGGTATTCATTTAAAAAAGTATCAAGCACCCATTATGGGGGGGGGGGGGGTTAAAATACCTCATACATGTTAAAAGAAAACCTATCTTTGAACAACCCTGTATTTCTATATAATTTCGATAAACCTCTCATAAATATTTAATCAGTTAAAAAAATATTTGTAACATTCATACCCTATTGAAAATTCGAATAATTATTTGCAGTATATCTAATTCTAGGTTTTTAAAATGAAATTTCAATAGTTTATTATACAAGTTGAAAAAAAAAGGGGGGGGGGCACGTGACCACGAATATTCAATTTTTGTCGAAACACTATTTATTTAATTTAAATTTAAAAATGCGCAAGAACAATTCGCATTGAATGAAAAAAAATAATTAACATAATTTATTAATGAGTAATAAACAATTAAAGTTAGGTGGGGATGAAATATTACCAAAGCCTAAACTTACTAGAGAAAATTCTAAAATTTTCCAATTCGGTATCCATTAGTAAATTTAAAAAAAAAATCCCTATTCAAAATTTTTCTTAAGTCCTAAAATGAAATATTTTAAATTAAATTTTCATGTATAATTTCCACCTCAACCTATAGCATGCCCCTAAAAATTCCTTAATTATACCCTCCTCTTAAACAACAAGCTCTCCGCAGGTGGAGGAGCCATTTACTCGTGCCAGGAGGAGGAGCAGGAGGTGGGAGCAGGCGGAGGAGCACGGTACTCACGACAGGAGCAGGTGGTGGGAGCAGGCGGAGGGGCACCCGTTACTCGCAACAGTAGCAGGAGGAGAAGCACACACCCTTTCAAAAAAAATTCTTTCCAAGGCATGCAAGCATGGCAAAGTGGTCAAGGCGACAGCTAAAATCACTAAGCCATCCTTACATTTTGCGAGGGTTCAAACCTCAACACAACTTAAAATTATTTTTAAATAATTTTTTAATTATTTCAAATTTTCACCGTTAGAGGGCAGTATCAAACATCACTTCTCAAAATTCATTCTCCAAAATGACCCCTCGTACTATAGTTCGCTAAAAAAATTTCACTCTTCAAAAAAAAAATCTAAAATTTTTTAAACTCCACCCTCTTCTTAGAGATCAACATTCCTTTCTAACCCCTCCTCTTAGAGCACACATTCTCCGCAGGAGGTGGAGGAGCAGGAGGAGGTGGAGGAGGAGCAGGAGGTGGAGGAGGAGCAGGTGGAGGAGGAGTTGCTCCTCTGCTCCCTCCACCTGCTGGGGTCGGAGCGGCCTTTTTCTACTACTCATGTTCAACTCGGTTTTGCTTGTTAAAGCATACAATTTGCAAAAAATACTATTTAAATCTTAAGATATTTTTCTGCTTTAAATATGCATAATTAATTAATATAAAAATATCTAAATATGACATTAAATAATAATAATGCAAATATACTCTAATTAAAATGCAGTTTTTTTCTTTTTAAAGTTCGTTTAAATTCAGGGTTAACAGTGAAAATTCTTTGCAGTGCATTTTGTTTTCCTTAGCCAAATTTTCACTGTAGTATAAGCTTCATATCACCACATTTAATTTCACCCGTATTATTTATGGTCATGACAAGAAATAAAATAAAATAAAAAAGTAAACAAAAAGTCATGTGAGGCACAGATCATGATACACTTTCCAACGTATTCAGAATACAAAAACGAAATTTTACTATTTAATAAGATGAAATATTATATAACAATATGGAAAACGCTTAAAAGTTATTAAAATGCGAGCGAGAAATTTTTAAAAGAACGCTTCCAACGGTTTAACCTTAGCATTCCAGTTTCTTTGCTTGTCTGATATAGTCTCACGCGAAAACAGTCGCACGCTATTGTTAAACCTGTAGGAGCATTCTTTTCGGAGGTTTCGCTTGATTTTTAATATTATTATTATTTTTTTTTTCATATGATATCTAATAATCTAAGGCTCTGCGTTAATACTTTTTCGATTTGGGTTGAATTTTCTTAACATGAGGGTACTTTAAATTTCAGAACCGGTTCCAAACAGTTTTTCAAAAATAAAAGTGTCCGAATATTTAAAAAAAGAAAAAAAAACTCCAAAAAAGTACAAAAGTCATAACTTTAGATATCAACCGAGGTATCCCATGAAAAATAAACGGTCAAGTGCGAGTATTACCGTATTTTATGGAAGAAACGCCGCAGCGTTTACGAGTTTAAAAGTTAATTTTTTTCCAAGTGCGGCGTTTACGCCATGTGCGGCGTTTACGATTTTTTTTAAATACCAACGGAGTTTCCTTAATTTAAAAATTCATATTTTTTTTTTAAATCGGATTTAAATATTTTAAATAAAACTTCAGACACCTTAAGATATTAAAAACGAGGCATCCCACACTGCTCAGAAAACTTTGATTAAAGTTAGGTCAGTGTGACGTTGTCGATAAAAGTAGCGCTCCGATGGATGCGGCGTTTACAATGGGTGAGGCGATTACGATATTTTTAAGCTTATTCGGGCCAATTTGAGGAGTGCGGCGTTTACGACGGGTGCAGTGTTTCTTCCATAATATACGGTACTCGCGTACAGAGGGTTCCGTACAATAAATATATAAATTAGTAATTGTATTATTAAAAAAAACCGTTGCTAAAAGAATACTAACACTTTGTAAAAAACTATGAAAAGTAGGGTTGGATATAACAGTATATACTAGAAAAATGTAAATGTTACTAAAGCTTTCACATGATACCTCGCACGATATACAAAGTAAATATTTTTTTTTTTTCAAGCAACTGAATTTGCCCCTATACATTTTTACTAAATATATTTATAAATGTTTAATAATCTGAAAATATGTGGGTCACCAGTCTTTATTACTTCCCCGAATTTGAACTTTCCACGTTCCATAGTTTACAAGTAAAGTGGCTGTGACAGACGGACAGACACAAGAGTGATCTTATAATGGTTCCGTTTTTACTTTTTAAGTACGGAACCCTAAATATATTCCAAAGTAATAAAAATGTTTTTCCCGTACGCAAAAGAGGCTAGTTTCGGCCCTGAAGCGGGAATGCACACAAATTCTTTTGTGCAGTAGTGAATAATGATCTATAAAATTTATACACACCAAGTATTACGCAAAATGTTAGTAAAATTTAAACCGCAACTTCAAACGATTTTCGCTCATAGTATTATCTGAGTACAATAATCGAATTTTCATCTGTCTCCTTGTACATTAACAATGTACATCCCATTGCACACCCTATTTTATAGTGATCACTTCGTAGTGCATTTAGTGATGTATATCGATTTAAAGATGTTTAAAATAGTGTAACATCATTTAAATACACTGCAAACGATTTTTGATTGTATTATTAATGTAACGCAATTTTTTTAGTACCGCTGTAAAAGAACTATGAACGGGACATACTTCACTTTCAATACTGAAAAGGCTATGGTAAACCTCAATAACATATACATTAATTACATGTCAATCCGACAGTATTTACGCCAGTTAGAGAGCGGATCATAAACACTTTTCAATTATGTTTGAAAATGTTAAAAATGAGATTTCTATATATTTGTATTGTTAATTGTAAGTAGTAGGAAAACAACAGTTCTGGCTCAGCAGGAGGCAACACTGCGGCACCGTGCCGCCTCCTGTGCACCTCCTCAACCGTGCCCCCACCGGTGTCCCCTTCGCCAACCGCACCGCTACCTGTACCCAATTCGAACGGGCACCTAGTGGGAAAAATAGCGCTTTTTAGAGTTAATTTTATGCTATAACATGAGGGGTGAAGGTTAGTTCCACTAGATTATCATACTAAAAGATAAAGATAAAATTTATATTTGACTTTTGAACAACCTTAATGAGAATTATTAATTAAGCAAACAATGGAAAATAACAATTTTTAAGGAAAAAAACTGATTTCTTTAGATATTTTTCAACTATAAGATCAGAATATCAACTTAAAAGAGGAAAGTTAATTATACATTTGAACTTCGAATAATCAAAACCTAAATGAGTATATTATTAATTAAGCAAAACAACGGGAAATAAAAATTTTTAAAGAAAAAAGCTGATTTATTTAGATATTTTTCAACTTTAAGATCAGAATATCAACTTAAATGAGGAAAGTTAATCATACATTTGAACTTCGAATAATCAACACCTGAATGAGTATTACTAATTAAGCAAAACAATGGAAGATGTCAATTTTTAAGGAAAAAGACTCTTAGATTCCTTAGATTTTTTTCAGCCATAAGACGATGATTAAATTATATTTGAGTTTCGAATAATCAACACCTTAATGAGTATTATTAATTAAGCAAAACAATAAAAAATATCAATTTTTAATGGAAAAAGCAGATTTCTTTAAATTTTGTCAACTATGAGATAAGAAAATCATGCTAAAAGGGAAATTTAAACACATGTTTCAGTTTTTTAACAACCATTACCTTAATGAACTTTAATAATTGAACAAATAATAAAGAAAAATAGCGAAGTTTATTAACTTTTTCACTGATTTGAGATTTTATCATACTTTTAGACGCTAGTTATGTAATATTTAAATACTTAGATGACTACACACCAAGACATATTCATAATTAAACAAAATGATGAATTTTTAATGAAAAAAGACAAATTTATTAACTTTTACACTCCTTGAGATTTTATCATACTTTTAGATGCTAGTTATGAAAGATTTAAATGCTTAGATGACTAACACCCCAAGATATATTTAAATTAATTTCCCTATTTTTATCAGATTCAACAGGATTTTTTTCGAAGGGGCCAGTATGAACGAAAATAATTCCAAATAACAACTCCAATTTACTTTCCCCTCGCCTCTCGCCTCTCCCTCGCATTACTTAAACTTGAGGGATCACAACAAAACAATCATCGCCTTAATGAGTATTATTAATTAAGCAAAACAACAGAAAATATCAGTTTTTAAGGAAAAAAGCTGATTTCTTATGAATTTTTCAACTATAGCACGAGTAATAACAACTTCAAAGAGGTGAGTTAAACTTATATTTTAGTTATTAACAACAAAACCTCAATAAGTATCCTTAATTAAGCAAAAGGAATGTCAATTTTCTAGAAAAGATGAATTTTTACACAAATTTCCACCTTTGAAATACATTTGTGTATGTATTGTTACAAGATACTAATTATATTGTTAAGCTTTAGCTATTTTTAAAGGCTTGATTGTCTTTATATAATGTTCATATTTATATTTATTCACGTCATGACTACATCTGAGATTTTACAACCAATAGTACAAATTTCTTTTTCATGTTGAAAACTGAAAAACAAATAAAAAAAAGAGTATTAAAGAATTGCTTAATGCGTAACTTTCCGTCAAAGTGAAAAACAAATGAATACTTGAAACCTCAAAACTTCTTACTAAGTAAAAAGTAATAATCCGCCCTCCGACGGATTCGAACCACCAACCCCGTGGTTAACAGCCATATGTGGTATCCAATTGAGCTACAAGGGCATCGATGATTTCTGAATTATTACAATACTTATCTACATCAAACTCGATTCTTGCTCCTTGTAATGTAAATCTTGCTTCTTGTCAGTGCTGTAGTTGTGCGGGAACGCGTGGGAACACCGTTCCCAGAAATATTTGGTTTGTTACTGTAAAAAAAATATATATATATCGCGCACGAGCACAAACTGTCCTTTTTTTCAGGCGAAACTATAATTATTGTTATTTAATATAACGATAATTATCAAGTTTATAGACACTTAAGATGAGCCTAGGGAGAGAAATCCTCTTCTCCAGACTGTGAAAACTATACCCATTTCAACGTCTGAATGCGAAAGTGTATTCAGCTGTATGAATAACATCATGACCTATGCGAGAAATTCACTTGTTATTGAAAAATCCATTTGACTTACATTCATAAGCCGTCTAGGACATCACTTAAAAGAATTTTTTCCTGGACCATATCGGAAATCTTGGTTGCAATCAGGAAGAACATTAGCAGACGAAACAGTTTTTTTGTAAGTAACAAAGTTTTTTGTAAGTAACAAAGTTTTTTGTAAGTCATAGAAAACATTTATAATTATCGTTCTTTATGAAAACTTCTGGGATATATGTGTACGTAATAACATATGAATTTATTTTGTTATTTCAATTAAATTTTGATCCAAGATGGAAAATGTTACTATCAGATTGATTAAATATTGCTTTTAGATGAATGCTACTACAAATATAATACTATAAAAATTAGAATATAATAATTATAAGTGTTAATTAAAAAAATCCACTTTTGGCTAAATGTTTTAAATTGGATTTTTGTTTAGTAAAAATCCGGCAGCATCAACATCTACTCTATGAAAAGGTGCGTTCCTACAAATATTTTTTTTCCAACTACAGCAGTGCTTCTTGTAATGTAAAAATATACAGAGAAAGAATCAAGTTTGATGTAAATATTGCGGTATTGGTTTAAAAACTGTCATTTAAAATTTCACTTAATCAGAGTTTGATTAATAATGCTTTGTGTATCAAAATTAAGTTCGAATGGGATAAAAATTTGGAACTTTAATTTTTATATGTACAATCATGAAAATATTTTTTAATGTGAAATTTTCAGTTATTGATAAGATTTTTATTATTATTATTATTATTGTTTAATTATGAATATTTCTTGAGGTGTATGTCATCCAAAAGTGTTAAAATCTTAGAAATTTGATCTTGAATTTTCAAGAAAATGCTAGTTTGTGGTCCGAAAAAAGTATGGTTTTGTAAATAATTTCAGAAAACTTTTAAATTATTTTTCTAACTTATCATTAATTTGTTAATTTTTTAACTTTTGTAGAAAAACATTTTCATTTTTCCTTAATTTGTATCACTTTTCGCTCAACAGTTGATTTTATTGATTATTAGTATTTTCATTCGGTAGTAATTACTTGTATGAGGTTATTAAATGTTAAATATATATTAATTTTTTTTACTGTTTCATATGAAAGTAATATTTCTGAGGAATATATTTGATAATTAATAGAATGATAAGCAAGGGAGAATAAAATTTGAAGTACAAATCGTTCTGTGATTTCATAATTTTCTAATAAATGGATAAAAAAGTTGTTTAAATTATTTAATGTTAAAATATATAGGAGTAAGAATAGAATTTGATGTAGATAAGTATTGCGGTAAAGGTGAATTCGTTGTTGAATTTCAAGAAATTGTGTGAAAATAGGATTTTCAATAAAGAGTTAACATAATTTTAGTTACAGTTCTTCGAAAATTAACTCAAAAGTTGTTATCTGCTATTTTTTAAAAGGTAATAGTGAAAAGATCTAAGTAATATTTGCTCTTATGTGGTTCAAATAGTTTGATTTGAAATATAGACTATTTGAAATATGAAATATATGAAAAAATTAAAGTTTGTATTCATGTATACTCTGTATCATTAAAAAAATTTAAAGATTGTATTCATATTTCAAACAACTTTATGTGTGATCGTTCTGTGATTTAATAATTTTCTGATAAATGGATAAAAACAATTGTTAAATTTATGTAATGTTAAAATATACAGGAGCAAGAGTCGAGTTTGGTGTAGATAAGTATTGCAATAATTCAGAAATCTTCGATGCCCTTGTAGCGAAATTGGATAGCGCATATGGCTGTTAACCACGTGGTTGGCGGTTCGAATCCGTCAAAGGGCGAATTATTATTTTTTTACTTGGTAAGTTTAGAGGTTTCAAAAATTCATTTGTTTTTCATTTTGAGGGAAAGTCACGCATTAAGCAATTATTTAATACCCTTTTTTGTGTGTTTCAGTTTTCAACATAGAAAAGAAATTTGTAATATTGGTTGTAAGATCTAAAATGTAGTCATGACGTGAATAAATATAAATATGAACATTATATAAAGACAATCAAGCTTTTAACCCCTTGAGGGGCACCGGTATATATTATATACCACCTACGATTAAAGAGTTTTTACACCAGAAAAATTTTATTAAATTTTACTTTTCTAACTTTGGTGGAAAAAAGCCGTAAAATTGTTGTTACTTATTTTGAAATAGAATTTTTCAAAGATTCCGGTGGGAATCCAGCATTTCACAAATGTAATTGCTTGCCCCTCAAGGGGTTAAAAATAGCTAAAGTTTAACAATATAATTAGTATCTTGTAACAATATATAAACAAATGTATTTCAAAGGTAGAAATTTGTGTAAAAATTCATCTTTTTCTTGAAAATTGATATTTCTTTGGTTTAATTAAGGATACCTTTTAAGGTTTTGTTGTTAATAACTAAAATATAAGTTTAACTCTCCTCTTAGAAGTTGTTATTTCTCGTGCTATAATAGAAAAATTCATAAGAAATCAGCTTTTTCCTTAAAAACTGATATTTTCCATTGTTTTGCTTAATTAATAATATTCATTAACCCCTTGGGGATGAGCGACCTGTATACGTGCCACTTAAGATGTTCAGAATCCTTCATTATTCTCACCAGCTATTTTTATATTGTAAAGTTTACCTTATTTAATCGGAGAATTTTCGCGATTCAATTGCACAAAATTTTCTGTTTCGAAAAACCGGTGGTAAAAGATTAAAAATTTAGCAAAGGGCTCTCGTCGCGAAGCGGTTAAGGTGATGTTTGCTTTCTAGTGGCCCCTGAAGTTTAAGGGATGTGAGGGGAGAGGCGAGGGGGAAAAGTGAATGGGAGTTGTTATTTGGAATTATTTTCTTTCATACTGGCCCTATCGAAAAAAATCCTCTTGAATCTGATAAAAAATAAGGAAATTAGTTTAAATATATCTTGGGGTGTTAGTCATCTAAGGATTTAAATCTTACATAACTAGAGTCTAAAAGTATAATAAAATTCCAAAGTAGTGTAAAAGTCAACAAATTTCGTCTTTTTTCCTTAAAAATTCGTTATTTTCTTTAATTATGAATATGTTTTGGTGTGTAGTCATCTAAGTATTTAAATCTTGCATAACTAGCGTTTAAAAGCATGATAAAATTCCAAAGTAGTGTAAAAGTTAATAAAATTCGTCTTTTTTTCATTAAAAATTCGCTATTTTTCTTTATTATTTGTTCATTTATTAAAATTCATTAAGGTAATGGTTGTTCAAAAACTATAATATGTGTTTATACTTCCCTTTTAAGATGTTTTCTCATCTCATAGTTGACAAAATTTAAAGAAATCTGCTTTTTCCATTACAAATTGACATTTTTTATTATTTTGAAAATTTATTATGAAATTTTTTCTGCTTCAAAAACCTGAAACGAAGCAGTAAATCAAAGCTCCGGTGAGTTTGATATAAAGATCTATGAGTTTTAATCCTACATTTAAATCAAGTCGCGAATTCTTATATTTCATATCTATTCCAATAATACGCTTTAATATTGAATTTCAAATGATACAAAATATCATGAACCGCAGGAATTCCATTTTACTTCGAAGATTTCTTCCTCCCTGATATAAATTAATTTTTCTTGTGGATTATCAGCAACATTCAATAAGTATCTGTCTAATCACAAATTATTCGACTGGGCCTAACTAAATATAAAGTTTCTTTGAATTTTGTGGGCATTGTTGTAACATTCGTAAATTTTAAACACATAAACAGAAATCGTCCCAAAAACAATCAAATAACATTTAGAATATTTCAAAAGTTGTAAATACAGGGGTGGCTTTAAAGGTGCGTATGTGTGTGTGAGGGGAGGGGGGGGGATCGGGTAACGACCAGGGTGCTAAAAATTAAGTAGCGAAAATAAGCAAAACGCTTGACTAAAACTTAAAAGCTTCTTTAAAAGATATTGTTCGTAGAGTTGCTTACAAAATCGTATCATTGCTGCTGTGTAAATCTATCACACAAATTTTAACCCCAAAAATTCCACGACTTTTTATCAAAATTAGAAAAAAATTAAAAATGGGGTAGCGTTTATAATACAATTTAAGTATTAATAACTTTCAAAATTCCATAAATGAGTACGACAAAGCATATCACACATAATTTGTCCTTTGCATTACATATTTTCCCGCCTAATATGGCAAAAAAAAAAAAAAAAAAAAAAAAAAAAAAACGAAAGAAAATCTTAGCACCGGGGCCTCTTTTCTTCTGAGTATCTAGTCTTCAACCTACCCAGGCTAATGGGTAATCTGCCTCTGAACATGATTCTGATAAAGACAGCTCTTACAGGAAAATGAAATTTAAAACTCGTCAAAAGCATCCATATAAAATTGTTAAACTCGGTTTATCTCTCCTACCTCCACTTGTAGGTCGAGTGGCATGTATTTTTGCAATCCATTTGTAGACACTCCGTTGCGTTAGCAATTTATTACTATGTTACGTTGAGTTAGCAATTTTTATCAATAAATGGAAATGTACTCGAGATCTTCTGAATAGGATCTGCAGAATTTGTAAGTAGCAAGTAATAGGTAAAAAATTAGTTAAATATAAAAACGCGCAACCACAATTGAAGAGCTAAGTGAAAGAACATGTTAAGTCACAAAAATTACATTTCAAGAAATTTGAGGTGAAAGTTTTTGCTGTAAATTTTAATGATTTATTTTCTGTTTGATACCATGTGTTTAATATATTAACATGTATGGTACTAAACTCTCTCAGAAAAACTTATTCATATTTAATTTTCAAATATTAAAATTTTTTTACATTATCGACATTATTAAATATTAAAATATTAAAGAATAATCTCTTAAATCTTCAAAACTAAATAGAATCTTAGTATTTTAGCTTCACCGTGTGATAGGATACCTCATAACGCTTTCATCCAAAAGATAAAAAAAATATTTAGAAAATGTTGCATAACATGTTCATCCACTCAGCTCTTCAATTGTAAACGCACTTCCGGCAATCATTGTTTATGTACAGTAATGTAACCGAACTGCTGGGTAACGCTAATAGGCTCAAAAATACACAAAAAATGCTACTTAAAAGTTTTTGCAAAACTTATATATTTGCAATTCGATTATTTAAAAATGTTTTACAAATCTCATTATTTACTTTTTTTTTTAAGTGAAAGCAAAGAGATTAGTGATAAATTATTGGGATGTGTTTCATAATACATGCTTCACATTTTTCTTTCTTGTGATTTCGGAAAAGCTTCTAGATATTGCAGAATATGGTGCTGCCATATAGATATGGAAAGGAGGAGTTAAATCTCTAAATCGTGTTATTCGTTAATATCAAAGAAAGTTGATTGTAGATATACGTATTTTTATTTATGAGCGAAACATACACCCCTCAGAGCTTAAAGAGTAATGTACACCGTCTGTACATCAGTAATAATGAAGGCGGGCGCCGGTGAAGGCTGCCTGCTCCTATCCTAATCTACGGCGCCTGGTGCGAGGGCATCACTCGAACCACCACGTCGCCATGCTGATTTGAACATTAGAGAAACTGAGCACTTTTATCTAATTACATTTGCATTATTAAGTTTTACTAGATATAGATTTTTTTTTAATTATAGTTACTATGAAATGAGATTTTTTATTTTTGTATTTATTCTTTAATTTTATCAGTAATTATACTTTTTATTTTCACTTTGAAAAAAAAAGTGTATAATTTTAAAACATTGGTAAAACATTTGGTTCTGCAAGAGCTCTTTAATAGTATTTATTTGTGTACTTTTGAGCCTATTTGCGTTACCCAGGAGATACCACGTGGAGGTTGGCTCAATACATCTCCCATAATTTTTTATTATTATTATTTATTTTATCATTTCTAGAATATTACAATATTTAAATTTTAAAAAATCCTGGTTACATTACACATAATAACAATATAATATTAGTTAATAAAACACATATGATACACAGTTACAATATAATATATTAGTTAGTAAAACGGCTAAGATACACAGTTACAATATAATATTAATTAATAAAACACATAAGATACACAGTTACAATATAATATTAGTTAATAAAATACATAAGATACACAGTTACAATACAATATAATACTGCCTAATACTTTCAGTCACGCAAAAATAACCGCTTGCTAATGTTAATCCATTGTCATATTTTTTTTTTTTTTTTTTTTTTTTTTTTTTTTTTTTTTTACTATTTCGTTTAGATTTCAATATTTTTAAAGGATTTTATTTTGCATTGGATAGCTGAGGTCTATTTCTACAAATGTCGTTTTTTACTTTTTCGATGTTGTTTTCCTGTATTTGTATTTAGGATACTTTCAATTTTGGAACCGGTCCCGAAAGTGAAAGCATTCTAAATAAAAATACCGACAAACAAAATAGAAAAAGTAAAAAACAGCCTTTGTAGAGATCTTACCTCAGCCATCCAATGCAAAATAAATCATTTAAAAATATTGAAACCCAAACGAGATATTTAAAAAAATTCTCCCAATGGATTGACATTAACGAGCGACTGTTTTCGCGTGACGGAACTAGCCCCTTAAGAGCCTACACCAGTCACGAAAGAAACGCTCAAGCTAATGTTAATCCTATGGAAGGATTGTTTACAGATTTCTCACCTGCACTTTAATATTTTTAAATGATTTTCTTTTGCGAATCTGTGATCGATAACTTTTATTGTGCGTTTGTACTTTTTCGATTTTTGTTGCAGTTTTTTTTTTTTTTTTTTTTTTTTTTTTTTTTTTTTTTTAACATGAAAATAGTTTCACTTTTGGAACCAGTTAGAACCGGAACTGAAAGCGAAATTATCTTCATATGAAAAAACTACAGCCAAAATTGAAAAAACTACAAACGCACCAAAAAAAAAATGTCAACCTCACTTATCCAATGGAATTTTTTTTTTTTTTTTTTTTAATGCGAGATAGAAATCTGTAAACAACGCTCCGACAGGATTAACTTAACGTTAGAGTTTCTCAGCGTGACTAGTGTGAACACTTAATAGAGGAAAGCATATTACTACACTTTCTTCTTATAATGGTGGGAGGCAATTTTTAAAAATTGTATTCTTGTTATTTGTCTGTTTTTGTATGATTCTAGTGCTTTATCGAGGGCATCTTTCTTCTTTTTGAAATGCAAATTTGTTGTTGTTTTAATTATATTTACACTATTGAGACGGACATACACGTCAGTCTGTATGAATTTCAGTACATTTATGAAAGTAAAAATACTAGGGTGTGGCGATGTAAATTGGGAGTTGTAATACGAATGAAATGATTCACACGCGTTCGTCGTGCGTTCTGATTCTGTACTGGGACAGGACCATAAAGTTGGAGGAAATTGGGCTCCATCTGACATGTAGGTTTTGTCTAAATAATCCGAAAATTTGAAGACTCTTTCATCTGATGGCTCAATTGCCATGAAGTCATTGACGAAGCTTTCCATTACTTCTTCAGAGTCCAAAAAAGGAAGCCCGAATAGTTGCTTTAACCAGTTACCAATTGTGGAATCGGGATCCTGGTACTCATTACTGAGTCCCTTATTTTGAATATTTCTATACCATGCTTGAGCTAGGTGAAATCTGCAACCGACTATATTTATTGTAGGCCAGATGCGTTTTGCTGCATCATGAATTCCAGATTCAAAATCTACAACGATTTCTTTAGGGGAAAAATTGGGGGTTTTATCCGTGCACAATTCTTTCAGATATTTGAACATGGATTCATACGTAGGAATTTGCTTATTAGGTAAGAGAAAAAAAACCAATGGTATATAATTTCCATTTTCCAACGTGTGAATCGTGAAAAGCTGGTAGAAATATTTTACGCAGTAGGTGAATGTTCCATCTCCAAATATCTTACTTTTTGTGCTTAAATATTCCAAATTTGTGTTAGTTGAAAATACGATTATATTGTTTTCACTATCATTTATTTGAATCATATTTTCTCCTTTATGAGATATCACATTTATTTGATTTAATACTTCATGAACTTCTTGCTGAGATTTTGGCAAGCGTGGAATGGTTTTTCTCTTGGCCCTATAAAGGTTTACCTTTAAACACTTTAAGTCTTTGGTTGTAAAATTATCAGAAAGATCTCTATTCTCTTCCATTTCTTTGAAAATTAACTTTTGCGGCTTTTGTGATAAATCTTCTGTCGCTTTTCTCTTCAACGAATTTGAAAATATTTCTCGCTCTAAATTCTGGCTTTTTTCATGATTATGAATCGCATTTTCTTTTAAGATGGTCGACATACTGTCATCCAAGCAAAGTCTTGCAGGGCACTTTTTCTGGATGCAGCGCCATGTATTCCCTTCTATCGCTTCATATGCTTTATAAAATTTATATCCAGAGTACAAGACTAATGTTTTGCCTCTTTGACTGTACATGATTTTCACTTCATTAATCTGCTGCATGGCCGCGTTTCTAAAACAGTAATGATAAAGAAAAATCTTCGCTTTCGTACGCGTCTACTAGAGATAACTTCTAAAAGAAAAGTAGCTGACTGATCATCGATTGACCGGAAGTTTGGAAATTTGATAGCTATACTTGGTTGGGGGATACGAGCAAGTAGACAAAGTGTAGAGATTCATCTTTAACTTGGCGAAATTTTGGAAATAGACAGGCTTCTTGAACAAAACTGCTAACTTATTGACGGCAAGTTCTCTTCCTCACTTCCGCAAAGTTAAAGATAACTATTTCAGAATTGTGGTTTTTAATGCACAGTATAATATATGTATCATATTTTTAAGTGTATTAAAAAAAGAACATCAATTTTTGTAAATTTGAACTATTCGGGAAATTTTACCTAAAACTCATACCAAGCTTTCCAATAAATATATTTAAAATAACAAAAGGAAAAAAATTTCTATGAAATTAATGGAAATGCGTTTACTAAACAATATTGTTGCATTAAAAAATATCTTTCAGATACAAACACCACTTCTTTTTTATGAAGAGGCATAGGCGTCTACGTGGTTGGGGGGGGGGGGGGGTGGACTTTGTGGAAGATCTTCCTTTATCATTCTTAGGGAAATTAAAACTATATAAGTTCGGGGTAACAAAAAAAAAAGCGCATTTTTTAAAATACATAAATCTGTATCTATAAAAGCCATAAGACGACGCAAATACACCCTAGGCAAATCAGGAATTTTATATACTATCATATATATATCTTGGTTCCACAAATTTCCATATTTACTACTTTTACTATGTTTTAAAATCCATGTCGCAAATTTTAAGGGGATCAATTTTAAAGACAATGAATAAATTCCTTTATTACTTATACTTTCACAATTTTTGTAGGTAATTTGTAATAGTCTATAATGGTTAAATAAAAAAGATTGGTAATTTGAAAAGACATATATGTAGATACTGTCTAATTAATGTATCTTCCTATGTCTAAAACATTCATTTGCCACATACCTTATATTTCCAATAATTGTGGCTATAAAAAAAAAAATGATTTTTTTATATTGGTATTATTCGTGTTTCACGTGTAAATTTTTTGTTAAGCTTGCTGCAATGAAACATATATTTATTAAGTACGTCTTGATTGAGGAAGGCCCGCCGAAAAACTAAGAGGGAAAAAAAATTATTTAATCGAAATGAACTTCGAACTCTATATATTGAACAATTAAAAATAAGAATTCACCCGTGTCATGCAAACGAAACGCTTCATCATTAAAATACGCATGGTGTGTTGGTATTTTTGTTATGGCTGATTGTCTACGACGGCGGATTCTCTCTAAGGAAACCTAATCTTTTTCTAAAACAAAACTCGAAGAAAACTGCAGAAAACTACGAACGGTTAAGTCGACGAGCGCGACAGGTATTTGAGCGCAACTCCTGTTGTCTATCAGCTTTGAGAATAGACCTTCTCAGCCGTTGAAGGGGTAAAATTCTTATGGAAAAACTGAAAGTGAAACCTTAAACTAGGATATAAAAAATCTGATTTTCTTTTCTATTATTTAAATTAATTTTTTTTTTCTTTTTTTGTAATCGGACTTTTATGTTTTTTAGCCCATTTGTTTAAATACAGAATAGCAACCAAGAATTTTTGCTTTCCAAAACAATTAGTCCTGTCATTACTGACAAAATCTATGTTTTTATTAGGCCTTAATAATAATATTATAAGTAATTAGTAATTACAGAAATTATAAAAACTATAAAGTATTTACAATAACATCATGTACATTAACACTTTGTAATAACCCCAAAAAAGGACACTAGTTCAGTAGAAAAGGGCGTTATTTCACGAGGAAATATATTACTAATGTGTTTAGTAACGAAAAAACAAACAATGTATATATATATTTTTTAATAAGAAAAATAAAATTAGGTAACGATTTTTTTAAGTTATTTATTCACAATTTCTGACTCATGTTTACCACTTAAAGACATAAAATTGGCATGCCTGACTAATGAAGCGATGTGGAATTGAAATGGGTTTTCCATTTTTTGATAAATAAATTACGTATAGAGTCATAAGCAGTTTTGGTCACGTGGCAACCGGTTTTTACCTATTCTCGCTGTATCCTCTTCGGAAATTCAGTTAAAAACGCCCACTTTGAAAGTATTTTCTGAAAGATCTTCTGTTTTTACCAAAAAATATAAAACGTCTTTCGCTAAGATAGTTCCTGTATAACAATACTTACCAATTTCCGAACAAAAAGGAATTAAATGTGTCATAAAGTAGCCCCTTTGGTTTTGAGAACAGCCGTAAAATAAGTGTTATTTTAAAATAAACCTCCACTTCACGATTAAAAAAAACGCCGAAAATTTATTTTGTGTTGATGCATAAAGGTATGTGTTAGTGATTTTTTGTAAGCATACAATAAGAAAATAATTATTTATGATTTCCTTTCTTAAATTAAACAAGAAAGAAAAATCATGCGTTAAGCACAGATTATGAAACACCTTCCAAGCAGGGAAATACGGTAAATAAGATAACTTAGCAAACATTTCAGAAAACGAATAAAACATTTGAAAAACTGATTTCAGCAGTTACCGTCCATAGCCAAATAGGTATTCCAATTCCTTTCAACAGCCCTATTTTTGATCTGTAGGCTTATTATATACTATATAAAGGGAAAATTTAGTTTAGCATCAGGTTGAAATTTATACTAATAGACAGGGCTTAATTTCTAACAAAAAAATTCCCGGAGCCCTAATATTCTGCTGTACCGGGACAACAACCGTACCCCCCCCCCCCCCATCACTCCAATCTGCATATTTATATTTCGTACATTATTTGCAAAATTAAAGCATTTTTTTTCATCAGCAAAATAAAAATTTTAAATATATCTATCAGTATATACTTAGCTGTCAACTATTCCAATTTTTAGTTATCAGTCCTTCTAAATAGTAAATTTTGCCTAATATTTTAATGTTAATTAATTTCAGAATTCCGCCATTAAATATGGTAAGGAAATAGTGTTAACACAAAAAAGGAATAGTTCGCAGTTATGCATTTTTAAGAAACAATGACCGAAATTTACAGAAATCAATATTTATATGCTGAAGAATGGAACAATGTTTTACAATTTCCTATAAAAGTGCATATCTTAAAGTATAATCGATACCTCCCTCATAACAATCTTTTGTGGTGAGTCCCTGAAAATCAGATTAAATTAACAATTTGACACCGTTATCGGAAAGAATCGATGCTTTTATAGAAAAAGGAGAAACACTGCTTGATTACTTTCAATCAGAATAACAATACACGACAATTATATCTACTTACAAATGAAAGTGACTTTGCATAATGCACCAGTTACCTTTCATGATACAAAATAAACAGAAAAATCACTAACGTGACTTTTATACTCGTACGCAATAGAAGACAAAAAACCCCTCAAACAAACAAAACCTCAAGCTGATGCTCGGGCTAAAACAGAAAATATTCTTTTCAGGTTAGATATCTAAATAAATTTTTTAAAAACCAGCCTATAAAAAAATTATCCTACTGTCACAAAAGAAACTCGCATTGAAAGCAAATTCATTGTTCAGTCTCTTAAGTGTCGCCGTATCAACATGTCGTCGACATAAATTTGAAATAGAAAAACACGATTTCTGTTTCCCTTCATTCTGATCAAAATAGCATTAAAATATTTGAAATAGATTATAATACATAATTTTAAAGGAGGAATTTTTTCTCTATACATGAATAAATAAAATGTTTAATGTAATACAGATTGAGCGCATTAAATATCATAAAAATCATTTTAAACGATTTTTTCGCATTGTCCGTAATGTAACGGAATACTTTTGGCTGTCCCTGTAACTGAACTAAACATGATGCAAACTTCATTTGAAATAGGGAACGTACTATGGTAAACCTCAATAACATTCAAAAATTTCAGGGCAATCCGAGTATATTTACGAAAGTTAGAGCGCGGACAGACGGTCAGACAAACCGAAGTCATAAACACTTTTTAACTTTGTTCGAAAGTGTTAATAACTTTGTTGGAAAGTGTCAAAAAGGAAAATATTTGAAAAGCTAATCATTTTTATTGTGTTACTTTTAAAAGATAATCATAGTGAGAGATCGTGGGCTTAAATGGAAAAAAAAAAAAAAAAAAAAAAAAAGACCCTGAAATTTCTGTTGCTAATTAAAAATATATGGTTTCGGGACAAAAGGGGGGGGGGGGATATACATTTCTTAAAATATATACATCATAATCTATAAAAGTCGTTATAAGACGACGCAAATATATCCTAGGCAAATTGCGGATTTATTATTTATATGGGATATTGTTAAATAAAGTAAAATAAAAGTACCCAGTTAAACTGGTGGCATTGAGCTCACAGACTATTCACACTAATTGAATATTATACTATTATTTCAATGAATAATGCCCCTCGAAAAATAAATTAAGAGAGGATTACTCCCCCCCCCCCCGTGTTTCACATCTTTATACTTAACCAATGAGCCTCCAAATCTCATCAGGGAAGCACCTTATGAAAATAAACCGGTATACCAAATTTAAAGCAAATCGGATAGAAAAACACATTTATCTAAATTAAGGGGTGGTATTAGCCACGCCCCTTTATACTAAAACAATGAACCTCCAAATCTAATCAGGGAAGCGCTTTATCAGAATTAACTGGTATACCAAATTTGAAGCAAATCTGACCAAAATGGAAAAAAAAAAATTATCTAAATTAAGGGGGTATTATTCCCCCATTCCCCCTTTATACTTAAACAATGAACCTTCAAATCTAATCAAAGAATCGCCTTATCAGAATTAACTGGTATACCAAATTTGAAGCAAATCTGATAATTCTGCATGAAAAACTCATTTATAAGGGGAAATTAGCCCCCGTATCCCCCCACATTATACATAACCAATGAATCCCTAAAACAAACCCGGCAAGCGCCTTATCAGAATAAACCTAGAAAACAAATTTGAAAGAAAGGATATTTCTATCAAGAGTTATCGTGTTACGCATGTACATAAATACATACGTACATACAGAACCTGCGGGCACATTAGCTTCCAGTCATTGATAGCCTTTGAGCTAAAAAACGAATTAAACAAAGAAGACTGGTAATTTAAAATGACATTATGTACAGTCGTGGGGGGAAAAAGTAACCCCCCCCCCCTACTAACTCTGCAACAAAGTATCGTAGAAGAAAGTTACTGGTACCAAACGATTGGAAATAAAGTCTACTTTTAAATGATGTATATAAAATTTGCTTAGAGGGCCATCTATATATTAAAACGAAACCAAACTTTTTTCCCCCATAGCAATACTCAAGTTTGACGCTATAAGTAAATTCTTCACCCTTCAATTAGTCTAAATCCAAATTTTCATGAAATTCGTACGATTAGTTTCCGAGATATTAATTATTTTAAAATGAGCCTATTTTGAGGGCTGTATCCACATTGAAGTTCGGTACTCGATTGCTGAAATGCTACAGAATGGTTATGTCACTTCTATTAACGTATTATTTCTTGCCAATAGGACCCTTTCACTCATTTAATATGTTTCGTCTATTGTCATCCCAAATAATATAATAAAATGAGTAAAATATATTTTTCCAAATCATGCTTTTCTGAACATCATAAATGACCCCCCTTAAACCATCATTTTGACATTTTTTAATGATTATTCGAAAAATGTTGTAAAGAAAACATTCAAATTGAGAATTCGCATAAAGCAAGACATAATAAACATAAATCTATCAAAAAAATTGTTTTTAAAATTACAAATTCAAGGTTTTTATGTTTGGGCTTTATAGTATTACAACCACACATAAAATTATCACATTAGAATTATAATTTCAGAAGATATTAATAAAAATATGAAAATGTAATTTAACATTAGAAGCTCTAAATTTCGAAACTTTATAATTAATAAACTTATCTTCCAAATAAATAGAAATTTCGTTTCTAGGCATTGTTTGAACCGATAATTTAAAATATGTCGTCAAAATTGGATGTTGCCATTGAAAAACAAACAAATTTTTGTCTGCTATTGATTTGTAAATGGCCCCCTAAGCAAATTTTATGTACATCATTTAAAAGTCGACTTTATTTACTATCGTTTGCTACCAGTAACTTTCTTCTATTATAATTAGTTGCCGAGTTAGTAGGGGTGTTTACCTTTTTTTCCATGACTGTACATACTAATTAATGTATCTTCCTATATCTAAAACATTCATTTGCCACATATTTTATATTTCCAATAAATATGGCGATTAAAAACACCAAATATGATTTTTTTTTTTTTTTTTTTTTTTTTTTTTTTTTTTTTTTATCCGTGTTGTATGTGTAAATTTTTTTGTTAACCATGCCGTCATAAAACATATATGAATTAAATACGTCTTGATTGAGTAAGGCACATTGAAAAACTGAGAGGGAGAAAAATTTATTTCTTCGAACTCTATAAAATCCAGGTTACTTTCCTGAACGAATCATGTGTGATAAATCGCAAAAAATATTAGAAAGTTGTAATATCAGTTAAGGCTGTTCTCAATTGCTCTGCTCAACAAGCGCAAAAAGTTTTGACGCATTTACAAATTCATTTTTTAACAGAAAGATATAAAATTAGAAGGCCTGACCATGGAAGCGATTTGGAATCGAACTGTTTTTTCCATTTTTTGGATCCATCAATTACCTATTGAATTATAAGCGATTTTGATCACGTGACACGGCATTTTTCTTCCCTTACTGACTGGATTTTTTTCTTTCGTTCGGAAGTTGAGTTCAAAATGCCAATTTTGACAGTATTTTCTGAAAGATCTATTGCGTTTATACAAGAAAACGAAAAAACTGTCCGATGACATAGTTTCTGAATAACAACACATTCTAGTTTCATGCGTTTCCCAACAAAAATGAATTAAAACTTAGTATGTCAGAAAGTGGACCCTTTGGATTTTAGAACAGCGTTAAATGCTTTTGTAATACCATATTTTCCAAACGTCTCCAAACATTCTTCCTTAGCCTATTGTCATATGATTATGAAATGAATAGTAGGCAAAATAACTACATTCGTTAAATTTCAGACAATGACACACTCGTTAAACTTCAATAAATCTATTTAGACTTACTATTATTAAGACTAATTATTTTTACGATTATTAAGATTAATAACGTAAAAGTAATTTTTTATTCAAAATTGAAAACAATCGGACCCGAAAGTGTTAAATATAATTTTTAAACGAAATGCTTTTGATGCCAGAAAAAAAACAATTATTTTTATAATCTTACTATAGTCATTTCTTTTTTACAAAAAATGAAGCTTAGAAAGAATTATTTAAAGCTTTTTCTTGTTTATTCGTAAGGAAAGAAATTTTCACGTAGAAATTTTTTTAATTATATTAACACTTTCTTATGCTGTTTTGAACATGAAAAAAAAAGTATGATTTTAATCACTGATTTAAAAAAAAAAATCAGTTGATTAAAATGATGATTGAATGACTTGATTAAGTCGTCTGATTAAAATCGTTGACTTTCTACTTAACACTACTCTCTAATTCAAAGAAGCTACTTACTGGCACATTTCTGAATTCAATTTTATCAATAAACGCATAAAAATAGCAGGTGTCTTATTCGGGAAGTATAATGTCGATCAGTGTTTTTCATGTTTTTAATACAGACATGGAATCTCAAGAAATTCTGTCAAATTTGTCGCTTTTGAAATGGTTCTTCGAGTGATATATACGAAGAAATGGCATCACGAGAGAGCAATCATTGATAACCCAATATTAATACATTTATCGAAACATGAAAAACGCTATTCGATCCAAAATCGAACGAGTGCTTGATAGTTTCGTCTTTTCCACTAAAAGAAAAGAGCCCTAGAAAGTACACTATACTGTCAATAATATACTGAAATACTATACCGAATACTGATATACCAATACTATACTGAAGTATTGTCAAATTTGAATTTTTTCAAACCGATTCCGATGAACGGACAATTGAAGACTCAATATATAATGCATTTATTAAAAAAAAAAAAAAAAAAAAAAAAAAAAAAAAAAAAAAAAATGCTACTTTATTTCAAATTACTAAAATTACAAAAAAATAAAATAAAATAAAATAAAATAAAAACATAAAAAAATAAAAAAATAAATAAATAAATAAATTAAAAAAAAAGCAATTTAACAAATTACAACGACCATTTGGAAAATGATTTTTTCAAAGACTAAAATTTAAAACATAAAAAATCACACGGAGTTGATTATACGTTACGTACGCCATGAATTAAACATTAATAGTGTTATTACACTTAAAAATTCCAAGTGACAAAAATCGCCTGCAACTCGTACGTATTATCCACCGGAAAGTTATGTATTATCCAAGCATTTCATTGGCTGTTCGGGAACAGGCTTTTCCATCTTCAGATTTCCAAGAAATCTGAAGACCCATTTTAAATAAAATTTCATTCTTATACTTCTAAACATCCCACAATATTACTTTTTTCACCGTCGTAGACAGAAAAAAAAATGTACTTTTAAATGCAATTTGTTTGAAAACTGTATCTCAATTTGTTTCTGAGTTATTAATTTTTTTTTTTTTTTTTTTTTTTTTTAGTTTTTATTACTTTTTTGTCATAGTGGCAACAGAAGGTATCCATCTCTGTTGAAAATAAAGGGAAATACAGATTACTGTATAGACCAATCAGAAAACGAATAAAATGCAGATTAAACCAATAAAAACCTTCAGATATGCTTTTGATTTCCTACCCTGACGAGGACAATAACCATTTTTCCAATTGGTTAATAAAGAAAAAAAAAAAGTAAGAAAAAGTAAGAAAGAAAAAAAAATAACTACTTATAATTCGGGATTAATACATTTATCGGAAAATGAGGTTTCGATAGAGTATCATTTTACAACAAAAGAAAATATTATGCCAAAGCGTAACTGATTTTATTTTTTAAAATCCATGAAATTTAATATTTTTCCCTCCTGCAGGATCTCAATTATGTTTTATGAATTTCAACATGTTTGCTACAGTATAAATTTATTAAAATACACTGAAACTTTTTTTCACACACACCTTGGCGTAGACGCCAATGTAACAGAATTCTTTTATTTTTTATATGTCATTGTAATTAAACTGATAAATATTTCAATAAGACGAGTTCTACAGAAAGCCTCAATAATACATAGCAACTTAGAAAATAAAATCATACTTAAATCCTATATACTATATTTAAATATATATTAACTAATAAATGTTAAAAAAAAAAAAAGATTTAATTTAAATTTTTATATAAAAAAATGTAAATCATCGTTAAAAGTTAAAATTTTCAACTTTTTTGTTTTGTTTTTTCTAAAAAGGTTTGGCAATTTCAATTCTGACAGGACATGTGGAAAGAAAAATAAAAGTGATTTAAATTTATTTAAGAGCATTGCTCGAAAAAAAAAAAAAAATGGAATCTAGACAAATAAAAGCAAAAGTGTTTGTTTCTGTGTAACGAATATTAATCTTTTAAAAAATAACTATATATCGGTAGTTTAACACAATCCTTTACATGTTCTTTGAACATTTCATTTACTTTAGGTAAAGAAAGATATGAAGAATATATGTATTTAAAAAACTAAGTAAATAAATAATAGTTGCTCCAAATTCGCTCGTAAGGAACGTAAATAAAGAAAAAAGCCCGAAACCTCTACTAGTTCTCCATAACCCCTCCAACTAGTTCCTGTAAAATATCATCTCTCTTCTGGGTGACCTTGAGGACAGGAAGGACACTGGGACTGGACAAACATCCCTCTCTTTGCTCCCCCCTTATGTCTGGCCCTTCATGGGCGGAGCAATTAAACACTCAACTAATCCCCCCTCAAGTGGACTTGGTGATTTTCTCCGCGAACCTCGGGGAGTAAGCTATACCCGATGTCACACTTACTACAGCGATTTATTGTCACGTGATGACGCCACGCTTTTTGGCGGGGAAACGATAGAGTTGTCATTGTTGCCAACATCAATAAAATGGAAAAAAAGGGTGAAAAATGGAAAGAGTTTACACAAAAATAGACATCTTATTTAATTCTCCAGTAGACTCCAAAAATTATTATAACACCAGTAGCTCCAATTATTGTTTACACCCCAAAAATGTATTATTTGTACTTCAGCAACTTTAAATATTACTTAAACACATTTTAAAATTAACCATTCTAAAATTATCACATACTTCCCATCTTCGTCCGCAACCCTTTATTCTTCTACTCTACTCCGACTCTTTTGCGGAAGCAAGATTCCCAGCTACCCAGCCACGTCCCGAATGAAAGACTCTCTAGCGAAAGCTAGATTGAAAAAATCAAAAATTGAAACCGGACAAATTTAAAAGGGAAATTACACAAATTAAAGACACCGAAATGCGGGAAGGGTTGGGCTCGGGGCGATGAAGCTACCGAACGACTCCGAGCTACTTCTAGCTTATTATAATCAATTGAAATTAATAATTTTCAAAATTCACAATTGACAAAAGAAAGGCGCGCAACTTCCATTTGACAAGTACCAATAATTCAACCATCGTTCCAACCAACCCATTGTTACGATAGATAAGAACAAAACAAGCTATTTTCTATTAAATGAAAAATCAGATTTGGTGGACAGCGTGAATTTATCCAATAGTTTCATAAAATTCTGTGCCAATACTTTAACAATAATACATTATAACACTTAATTATTTACTTTTAACTGACTTTAATTTACCCAAAACAAAGATCGTTACTTTGTAAACAAAAAGACCGCGACTGAAAATAAAACGAAATTTAAGTAAAAACATTATTGAAATAAGTTAAAATGAAACAATTAAATAATCCATAAATGATTAATATAATAATATTATACTTTTAATTATCATCCTGTGTTACAACATAACAATCTCATCATTCAAAATCGGTTATCCAAGGTTATGTACTTCACTATTTAACCACACGTTAATTTCATTTTCTTCATAGCTTTGGATTCTTCCCATCTCCTTTATTGTTTTACAGTCCTCATTTTCTGATCCACTTTCAGTTTTTTCTTTATTTAAAATTTTATTCCATACCAATGGATAATTGGGAGTACGGTTTAAAAAAAATTTCGGAGAAATAGGCTGTTCGGATAACTGGAAGTTCGGTTAAAAAATTGTTTTGAGAGAAATAGGTTATTCGGATAATTGGAAGTTCGGTTAACTGGAGTTCCGATAATGAGCGCTCTACTGTAGTTTATTGTTGTTTTTATTCTTTGTGCTTATTAATTAAATAAACGATTCAAAAGATCGTTCTAAAAAGCTGAATAATTATTTGTAGAACTCAACTCTAATTTTAATAACAGTTTCAAATAAGAAAAAGAGTTCAGCAGGTAGATTTCCACTCAACTCATAGTTAAGAGAGTATCAAAAGCTAAGTGAGTTTCAGAAACGCCCCCTAGATATTTAAGAAAGCCTTGACACGCGTCACGAAAACGTCACACAAAGCAGGCAAAACAAAGAAAAAATATCATTCATTGGCCAATGAATGATCTTTTTCATTTGCTTTGCCTGCTTTGTGTGACGTTCTCGTGACGCGTGTCAAGGCTTTCTCAAATATCTAAGGGGCGTTGGTTTCAGAAACTTGCTCAAGTCGAAATCTTGATTTCGGGTACGTCCACTTCAAAAAACTTCAAGTTAAGTGGCTCAAATATCTCAGTGCGAACATAGTATTAGGATTGCTAGTCAGAACTTTTGCACTTTCATGCTTCCTCTTTTTACAGGATGATCTAACATGAGGTGCACAAGGAAGTGGGAATACATCAAATGGTCTGATAAATGAAGATGATGAACTTGAAGATGCTGCCTGTTGAAAATATACACACGTCTTCGAAGTATCGAAAACAGATGTTGTCGGTGCTGGAACTGAAAGAGGTGACATTGAAACTGTGGAAAATGACAGATTAGGTCTAAACAGATTATAGGACTTCTGTTGCTGTCGTTGATTTCCTTATTTTCTAGTGGACTTTCTGTCACAACTGAAGCACAGAAAACATGATTGGGAAAGATGTCTCGGTTCATGGGTTAGATTCCATTTTTCAAAAACCGGCATGTCATTTTACCTATAATCGTTATGTTGTATGTACATAGGCAGTATTAGAGAACACATGCATTTATAAATTTTTGCATATACAGAAAATAATCTAAAAATTAATAAGTATTCATCTTATACTTCAGATATGTAATCATTGAAATGAAGCAGGCGTGAATTAGCACCAAAATATAGTCCGAAGAAATTTCTGTCGAAGGTGTAAACAGTTTCTTTGTAAACAATGAAAAATACAAACTTGAAACATTCGCTGTTAAATTCTTAACGTTGCCGATCGATTCCACAACATAACTGTGTATCGTTAAGTGCCGGCCTCTAGCGAGAATATTAAGAAATATAAGTTATGTCATTTTATCTAAGTATGTCATTTTGGGCAGTTTCACCTACACTTGTAAGTGTAATAAAATATGAAGCATGCACTAATCCTATTTGGCAACCCGTGTTTTCTCTTGATAAACTAAATGTGTATTCAGGACACGAAGTGACCTGCAGTCGTGAATTTTTCGAAAGGTTTAAAATTATATTTTACAAAACCGATTGCACCGTCGAAAGGAAGAAAGTCCTAGATTTAAATGGGTATTTTTGGAAATCGCTACGTCGGAAATCGAGTGCTAAGGGAGCGTCGCCGAAAGGGGGTAGGAAGCCCACCGCGAAAACGACCCTTTTTAATTTTTTTTTCAAAGGGTTAACAACAATATTTTTTCGAATTGATTGCGGCTTTTAAGACGTAAAAGTACGAAATTTAGGAATATGTCTTCCTTTTTAACATTTCACGAACGGTTCGGCCAGTGTACGTTAAGACTAACGATCAAAATAAAACAGCATTTAGTTCTTAGCTTCTACATTCTCCGGAAAGCAGGGGACTGAGCACGCGCGCGTGCGATTCCGCTGAATTGCAAAAATATCGTTTTTTATGATATTTTAATTAATATCTTGGTTAATTATCAAAAAATTAAAAATCTGAGCCTCAAGTGCATCAGAGCCTATCTTGAGCTATCCTCATATAAATTTTAAGACTTCTACATATGGTAGATTTCGCTAACGATCGCCAACAGACAGACACACAAACAGTGCCTGATTTACGGCAGGGCATTAGGCACACGGTCCCCTGATTTTCAGGGCCCCCCCTAAATGCTCCTAAAGGTTTTCCAATTATTGTCCAAAATCTGATGTTACACATTTCATTCTACATTCTATTGTGTTTGTATTGTATTTTTATAAAATCGCATATTTTGTCTGAAACATCCATATTTAATTTATTATAGTGAATATTTTCTTTTATCTTTATCACTTTAAAAATATATGTTGTATTTTTAATTCTTATTTAATCCCGTTACTGTTCTCGTCAGATTATTTGGAGATTGGTGAGCGTAGCTTGTAGGTGGCAGAGCCCCTTGATATATTAAATAATTGTAACTTGGTATTGCGGAAAATTTATTATTAGTTGCTGCATACTTTATCATTCCAGATATATGGACTTGCATAGGAAAAGATAATCAGCACCACACAAAATTTATTATAAAACGTCTACTCAATTAAATTTCATAATTGCGAAACATTTATTTAAAAGTAAATTAATGATTATCAAATTTAATTTTTTAATGGATATTTTAAAGTAATTATTAAAGTCAATAGTGATTATCTTAGTAAGTACCGTTTTCAATACTTTTTTTGTACTCAATCTGTACTATAAGCATCGATGCAAGGGGGCCCCCGAAAGCATCCGTGCCCAGGGCCTCCAAATTTGTAAATCGGTCCCTGCCCATACACACAGACAGAGCGATGCTTTCTTTTATTAGTATAGATTCCGAATTCATACAGGAAATTCCGAAAGAATTTTTACTCCATGTATTCACGAAATATCTGTCCTTAAATAAAGTAAAATTACTATTCAGAAATTACGGTATCAATGCGGAATTTCTGAATAAGAAATCAGGCCGAACTGGTAAGGGACGGTCCATAAATGATGTCACACTTTTTTTCAATATTTTTTACCCCCTCCTTCCCTTTGTCACAAAGTGTCACACTTCACCATACCCCCCCCCCCCCCTGTCACATGCCACACTATATTACATAAACATATACTTACAGTTCAGAAACAAAGCACTACGTTGTAGATTATATTTCATTTTTTTTTTTTTTTTTTTTTTTTTTTTACTTTAACTATATGTTTTAATGACATTTGTGAGCATAACAATAAAAATGATTCGTGCACTTATTTTGTATGAAATAAGACTAAGGTTTACAACAAAAAACATAATTAATATACAATAGTAATAAAATATTAATATGAAAGAACAATTGAAAACAGTAGTATTTTGGAATTTGAAATGGAATTTAATATATTTGGCTTTAAATCTTATCTTTACTTTATCAATAAAAAATACTTTAATTTCAAAATAACTTCAAAATTTAATCTGCTGATTTTTAATGTTTTTATTTTAACCAAAATGTGTAATGTCACATTTCTTCTTACCCCCTCTCACCTCCTTGTCACAAACTGTCACAATTTCACAAACCCCCCTCCCCTCTTCAAGCGTGACATCATTTGTGGATGGCCCCTAACCCTGCTGGACAGTAGACGTGAGGGAGTAGTTTTAAAGATTCGTATTGTCTTTTCTTTCTTTCTTTAAAACAAATATATTTCTGATGTATAAACTGGACACAAATCCAGTGGTATTCTCAGGTAGCACAAAGGCATCGGCCAATATCAAAAAGAAATATCAGCTAACATCAAAATTTAATATTCGCCAACGCAAAAACACTTTCTCCCATCTAAACGATATTAGCGAAAATTATTTTTTTGATATTTAACAATGATGTCAATATTTCCGAACATCTGTGAATATCACTTTTGACATGAGGACGTGAGTTTCAAAACTCGCCTTATCCAAAAAATCAAATTTTGGGAAATCGCGAAAAACCTGTAACTGCGACCCCGTGCATCGAATACCTCCAATTTTTTGTATACTTATAGCTAGTTGCTCTGTGATATCATTGTGTTAAGTTGGAAAATCTACTTTAATTCATTTAATTAATTGAAAAAAGTTTTGGATAAGAAGAGTTTTGTTGCCAATCTCTATCATACTTGCTGAAAGAAATTAATAGTTTCTATTTTTGGTCATCGGATGATAATATTTTGGATTAAAAAATAAACCTTACGTGAGCAATAAGTATGATTAAAATTTAGTAATGCGTTTTATTATACAAAAGCAAACTTATCAATAATCAAATAAAACTTATCATAAATAGCTTATAATTAAAATAACTTTTTTGTAAAAAGAATTTAATATAATATAATCTATATAACATATAATATTATATATATACACATTTCCTTCTGTTCTGGTTCCTTAGAAATAATATTTTTATAGAAAGTAAGCACTTCCATTTCTGACCAGTTTTCATCAAAATGTTTTTTTTTAACAATCTGTCGACATCCTTAAGTTTCTCTTGCTTCACGGGGACTCCCTCTCCCTTCTTTTTAAGAAGAAAGTTTAGTTTTAGATGCCTCTAGCAAAACTTTCACACTCTGAATTTTGATATTCCAGGAATCTTCCGAAATACACTTCCACAAATTTGAAGATGACCATGGTTCTTAGTCTTTATATACTACCTTATCGTAATACCTTTGAAAGGCCCGGAAATGCCTTAGGTTTATGCCTGAGAATAAAAATTAAACCTTTTAACATCTTCTGACAGTAAGAAATATAGAAAGCGATTCCCCATTTTTAACTTGCATTTTAATCTTCTCTTGCGTGTATTCTTTACTAGCCCATGTGTTCGTATTTCTTTTTCTATTCTTCCCCCTTCCACTACAAAATGCAAGAGTTTATTCACTGCCCATTACACATAAGACATGCTGTAAAACTTATTTAATTAGTTTGTATGAATAGAACAGGTAAAATCTTTAAACGAAAATAGCAACAGGTCACAGAGAAATGAAGGAAAATTGCCGTAATAGTAGCTGATAAGCTAGCCGTTCGTTGGTCTTACGCATGCCCAAGGATAAAGCTAGTTTTGTTGCCAACTCCCTAGTGGATAAGGCGAGTTTTGAAACCAAACCAATATTTTAAGAGCCCAAAAATAAAGGATAAAAATATTTTTTTTACAGATTATAGTATTTTTTCTGTGCAGGTTTACCAATAGAATAGATTGGTAGAGAAAACTTGATTTTTTAAATTTTGGATAAGGCGAGTTTTGAAATTCACGTCCTCACATTTAGTGATATATCTTTTGTTTTTTCTTAATATCATCTTTTGACATAGAGCAATATCTTTTTTGTGACATTCCCGAACAACATTTTTTAGATATTGAATTTTTTTTTCACTCATGAATAACATTTTTACATATCAAATTATATGTTTTTTCGCGCCCCAAGCAAGCGCACTTTCCAGATGCGGTGAACGTCAATCCACTGTGCAGTCTTCAAATGAGCCTAATCGCGCTAATAAGGAAAGGGCATGTTTACAAACAAACACTTCCGTCAACCAAACTACCAACTACATTTTTGTTATAACGATCATTGCAGGAATAGTCTTGGCGATGTAGGCCAATCATATCAGAGACCTGTTAAACGTAGACCAATCAAATTTCCCTAGATCATGTGTACAGGTAGGAGTCGTAATGAATGAACAGGTTTTTCTTGCTAATCAACAGTAATCCGACCAACAGTGACGTCAGCTGCCCTTTCCTTATAAGTAGCAAGGACAAAGACACTCTCTATCTCTGGTACAACGTAAAGCGGTTCTTAAACCGTGGTTCCGTCTTTTTCCAGCACTCCCGACCATGGAGGATTGAAGACTAAAGGATACGACATAGATGACGTCACTTGAAACTGTTCCTACGCCCCTGCTTCCGCCATATTTGACCGCGTGAGCTGCGTTGTGAACCAGATCTTCCCGCTGCGCAAATCAACTACGGATAAGTCAAATATGGCGGATGCTCAGGGGCGTGCCTAGCGGGGGGGTGTTGGGGGTGTAACACCCCCCCCCCCCACTTATTTGGAAGAGTTGGTAAAATTTAGAATAGTCGGAAAGTTAAGAACACACCCTGCAAAAAATCCCCTCTCCTGTCGTCAGTATCATTTCAATTCTCTGTTGTCCGTCATTTAAAGGGGAAAAGAAATAACTTCTCACGGAAGATTGTGTATGATTCTGTGTTTGAGGGAGGGGTTGTCAGAGAGCGGAGGTGATAGATAGAGAGAGAGAGAATCGCGTTTCTGAGAATTTGAGACTTTCGGGAAAGGAGAAGGAGGAGGGAGTTGTTGCAATCTCTATTGTAAGTTTTCCCATGTAGCATCTTTAATTGCTCCCTTCTGCTATGGACTGATTCTTAGAATTTGGTGACCTCTTGGCTCTGGATTTGGCGCTAGTTATTTGAGGTTGTTGCATTTAAAAGATGAAGTCACGGACACAGAAGAAGAGCAATTTGCGAAAGTTTGTTTTTGTCGCATGATGGCGAATAATTCAGTGAAAAGTTTATGCACACACTGTGATCGTGTACACACACATTTCACAGAAAAAAAATAAATTTATATCGCCATATAAGAATATTTCATCCGAATGAAAACATCAACCTCCAGAAAGGAAAACGGATTCAATGTACAATATGTAGATATTTCTGCATTTCTATTAGAGGCCTGCATAATCATATTCAAACAGATCCTTCAGATGTAAAATTCAGAGCTTCGTAAAAATGTTTCCGAAACATCATTTTCATCACAAAATTTTACTGCGAATGTTAAGGCTTTTGCAGACCGGGTTCGGCACTACAGCGAAAGTTTGATTGAGGAATGCGATAAAATCCTAACTAGCAATTCTATGGAAAATGTCAATGTTTCTGAAAAGGAAGATTCCTCGACTTTTCTAAGTTGTGATCCAGCCGATCGTATTGGAAAGAATTTAACCGAAAACCAGAAACTTTTCATCCTGTCTCGTGGACCTTATCAACCTCAGAGATCATCTTACCCTGTGAATCATGACATAGATCCTAAGAAGCAGAATAAGTTTAGCTCCTGCTGGTATAAAGAATATCCATATTTAGAATACAGCGACCAACTGGATGCCGCATTTTGTTTTGCTTGTTCACTTTGCTCTGATGGCCCGGGGCCTGAAAACGCAGAAGAAGCTTGGATCAGTCTTGATATTCGTGTATGGCATAAGATGAAAGGCCGAGGAAAAAACCGTAAAGGCAAGTTAATGGTTCATTTTACGAGCAATGCTCATAGAACCGCAGTGTATAAATTAGATAATTTGGCCCAAAAAAGTAAGCACGTTGACAACTTTCTATCTAGTCAACGTAGAAAGGCAGCAGCTAACGCGGTGCAAATTCGTCTAAGAAACAGAGAGATTATTAATATACTTCTAGACTGCACCAGATATCTAAGTCGTCAAGCATTTGCATTTTGGGGACGAGAAAGTGACAGCGGTAACTACATTCAGCTCATTAGATTAATGGCCAGGTGGATTCCAACTTTAAAAAACTGGATTGATGATACTCATCTTCGCCCATACCATGCCAACAAGTCACAAAACGACTTTATTGGGGTTCTTGGATCATGTGTCCGTGAAAAAATAGTTGCAAATGTCAAAAATTGTGGATTTTTTAGCGTTATGGCTGAAAGCACAACCGATATCTCTCATCTTGACCAGCTCTCAATTGTAATCCGATACGTGACCCAGTTTCACCCAGAAGAAAGGTTGTTAAAACTAAAAGATTATCTAGCTAAAACAGGCGAAGGAATGGCTAAGCTTATTTCTGAAATTCTACAATCAGTTGGAATATCGCTTTCCCAAGCTCGTGCACAGTCTTACGACACCACGTCATCTATGTCCGGCGCATTTTAGGCTGTCAATCAAAACTTTCAGAAATAGCTGGTAGATCTATTTTATACATACCCTGCCTCGCGCATAAAGTGAATTTATGTGTTGAACATGCGTGCAAAGAAAGCAATATAATAAAATTGTTCTACGACAGTATTTAGGATCTCTATAACTTTTTTTAACTGAGTACAAAGCGATTCGGCATACTGACAGAGAAAATAGAAGTTCTTCAGAAGAGTCTTACTTTGAAATTTTTGTCAAAGACAAGATGGACTATGGATTCAGTCAGAGCTATTTTATCGTCCTATGATGCCCTCATCCATACTCTGCAAATTATTTCTGAAGACATGAAGGTTGACAAGGATGCTCGAGCTAAGGCGGCAGGGTTAAGAAGCAAAATGATGTCATACGATTTCATTGTTTCTTTACTTGGAATGAAAACAATTATGTTTCAGACCAAGTTAGCAACAGAGCAATTGCAACGTGACGACCTGAACATTTTAGAGGGAACCGACATAATGCAGAAAACTTACGAAAGCATTCAGAAACTCCGGAATGATGACACGGCGGCAATAATGAACATCATTAAGGAAGCTGACAACATCTGCGAGATACATGGAATAAATCAAGATTATGAGTTCAATTTGCGGCACAGGCGACGAAGGCCTCCATCGAAAATCGACGAAAATCCTAAAACTGCAGTTCTATTTACACGAGAGAATTATTTTAAAGCAGAAATTTTGAAGGTGGTAGATCGGCTTACAACTGCATTTGTAGATATTCATAAGTTGGTATTTGAGAAAGTTAAACCACTAGCCTGTCTCCTTCCATCTAGGATCAAGTATAGCTCTATCGAGGACATTTCTAAACTATGTCAATTATTTCCTGGTGATCTCAAAGATGTAGATAACTTGGAATGTGAAATTGATCTCATGTCCTCAGAAATAGCTAGTTCTGAATCGGATACAATTGGCACAGCAGCGCAAAAATTTGTGGGGAAGGCTCATTTGTATCCTAACCTTTCTTTGGCCTACAAGTTGGCCTTAATTATTACAGTAACTGTAGCAAGTAATAAAAGAAGTTTCAGCAGGTTAAAGTTAGTAAAAAATTACTTGCGTACCACCATGTCGGAAGAGCGACTGGACTAACTAATGCTATTAACCTGTGAAACAGACATAACTGACATGTTGGATTTAGACAGTGTAGCTGGAAAATGGGCTATTCTGAAGGATAGGCGGGTGATAATTTAAAAATGTAGAAGGATAATTTTTAGTCTCTTATACTAATATATATCTTATTTTTAGCAAGCAAGATTTGTATTTTTTATGTATCTTAAAATTTATACACTTACATTACACAACAGCATGCGGTTTTATTTATAGAAACATAAATTCCGAAGTACTTCAAAATTCTTAAATTGTTACTTTTGAGAACTGGTTAATGTACAGTACATCCATACACATTTCCTTTTAAATCGTAAGCAGAATCCTAATTAATAACAGGATTCTGAACTCTACTTATATAGTAAAATAATTTTTAAAAAATTACACATATTGAACAACAACATTTAATTTCGACTGTGGTTAAGGAGAATGCAGGTGAACACTTAAGACTTTTAGTGATTTTTATAAATTCACAGTATTGTAGAACAGTTGACTCCGTCGCTGAGAGGGGGGGGGGGGGTGGCTATCACAAAGTCTTTCTCACCCCCGATCTTGCAGTCGGCAAAATTCAGTTCACCCCCCCCCCCCCCTAAAACAGCCTTCGGCACGCCCCTGCGGATGCTGGAGAGGTGGGGGAAGAACCCGTCTTTCAGCTTCAACAATCACCACGGAGCTATAGTGATATGTCGACTCCTTTTAATCTTTATAGCTCCATGCTTCCGACGATCGTCCTATCGTTGCCATTTTTACTTGCTTAAAATTCAGCGGAAAACGTTGGATTCCAAAGGCTCAAACTAGGCGATGGAGTTTTATCCACTGTATTCACGACTCTTACAGCATGTAAGTGGTACCTATTGTCAATTTGCCGTGATACAATTATCCAAGATTGAGTCTTTTTTTTTTTTGTTAGGTGTTGAGAAGTTTCATTATTTTGTGTGCCAACACAACAAAACTGTGGGGCACTGCTGCTTTCACACAGATTATTTCTATTCTTCCACTATATTGTATGGGCGCTGTGTAGTTGTTTGCGTACTAGGCTTTAGATAGCCGTGGAACAAATTAACAGGAGATGAAAATAAAATTATATATTGAAATATACAGCTTCCTGAAAATGCACAGGAATGCCCGATTGTTAAATTGAAGTTGACAGTAGCCGGGGTTTGGATACCCGGGTGCGAATTTAAATGTTCCAGCAAGGAAATGAGCTGGTGTGTGTGTGTTCAGAACAGAAGTTGAATTGCATCTGGTCATTTCCACTCAATATCAATCTGCACAAGGAAGTGTCCTTGAAAAAATACTCTTGATGCTAACAAGCTGATGATAGCTAGTTATTGCACAAATAAAATGAAAGATAATGTCTTTAAGTAAATATTTAAACTTGAGATATGGCTTTCCTAAATTACAGCAATTATTTAGAAGAAATGTATATTTGACACAAATAGTTATTATTTATAAATGTTTTTAAATAGCTATTTGTAGCAACACAGGAAATGAGCTATGAGTTATGATTGATAAATGCTTTTGGATTATATCTGTGGATGAGGAGTTATGAACTGTTTAGCTTAATAATGTTTATCTAACCATAACTTGTTGAAGTGACAACAGTAAGAGGAATTGCATTGCCAGGTGTTATGCTTGTCAGACAAACAATTCGCACGCAACTTGTTTTTCTTAACAAACTATCTTCTATCCCTGACGTTTAATTCCTTAAATTTAACGCACTTGTAAAATGAATGATTAAATTTACAAAGTAAACATTTTCTAATGCTACTGGAATAAGATTTATTAACGTTAAATTGCTTTTCTTGTTTATATGAACCTTCATTTTCGCTTTTATACAACTCTAAAGCGAACATCTGTTATTTATAAACTGAATAAATTGACCAAAAGGGGACAAACCTTCGTTTGAGGAAAATCGTGCCCATTCCTCCCGTATTTTAGAATCAACCTTTTGTAATAAGATATAAATTAGCCATATATCGCGTCCAGATGCCTTTTCATTGATTGATTTAAGGCCTCTAATTACTTCATCTGACACATCTGATAAACAACGTAAGTTGAATACATTTACTTGACTGATGGGGGGGGGGGGGGATGTTCAAGAATGTTTTAATTAAAGTTGAAACTATTTGTTTATTTTATCGTATCTTGGCAGCAATTTTCTCCATGCTTCTGAATAACTGCTTTCCGAAATGGGAATGTGTTTTATTATAGATGCTGGCTCATCGCCTAGTAGCCCTCTTAAATACTGGAACTTCTGTGTATTACTTATGCTGCCATTATTACGCACTAACGATAGATATAAATCCTTAAATGATAACCAGTTTTAGCACTTTCCAACAAAGTTGAAAAGTGTTTATGCATTCGGTTTGTCTGGCCGTCTGTCCATGCTCTAACTCTCGTAAATATACTCGGATTTTCATGCAATTGATAATCTGTATTTAGGGTCACCTAACCATGTTTGGTACTGCATATGAAGTATGTGGGATTAATATTTCATTTACAGGGCTACCCAAAAGAATTCCATTAAATTATGGTACATGGTGAAAAATCGTTTGCAGAGTATTTTAATGACATTACGCTGTTTCAAATGTATTTAAACTGATATAAATCACTAAATTTCACTACGATCACGTTAGAACATGGCATTTATAGCATTTTTTATTCATTTACAGGGACACACAAAAGAAATCGGTTACAGAACTGTCTTTGAATAATAATTACTGGAGTGTGCAGTTTCAAATTCGGTATGCGCTTTTAAATTTAGATAATCTTTTGTATGTTACTCGTTATATATCAATTCTATACCTCATATACAGGGCTGCACAAAAGCATTCAGGTACCATTCTCGTTATTAGAGGAACTTGCTGAGGGGGAATTTTCAATTGAAGTATATGTATTTCTTCAGTGAACAAAATTTTGGCATGCATGTAGTTAATAGATACAAATCTATAAATCATATATAGAGCTGCTGAAACAATTCAGATAATTTTCCGATTGTAGATGAGAACAGCTGAAATTGGGTTTTGAAATGTGTTATGCGTTTCCATATGGCTGAATTAGACTTAATACTATAATTTTTTTAAACGGTGCAGTTTTGTTACACTATTCTGAATGTGTTGGAAAGTATTTCATAATCTATGCTGAACGCATGATTTTTTCTTACTTGTTAAAATTACCATTAAATTGTTCGATGTTTAATGGTGGTAATTCAAAGTTATTAGACACATTAGCATTAATAACAGGAACTTGATTTTTCATTAATTTAGAATGGGCATGCATGGCTCATTCTCTGAAAAGTGGCTGTTAAGAAAAAAAAAAAAAAAAAAAAATGCGGCCCAATAAAATTGCCTCAAAAATCTCAAAATTTAGCTTACAAGTACCTTATTGCTATATTTATCAAAAAATAATATGAACCAAACTGTATCTCATAGTCCTTCTGATACATTAATTTCAAAGCACTTCCATTGCTAAAATGTTCAAATAAATGATTGCCACCGGAATTTAAGAACAAATTTATTTGTAAATAAGAAAAATGCTATGTTTCACATACATGTTAAATAGATAAAAGTTTATAAAAAGTCTGGTACCATTGTGGCGCTTGGGAATTAAAATTAAGTGGTTTCACAAACATACCACCGCCCTTGAAAGTGTTAAAAAAGAAAAGAAATTATAATTAGAAGTCATACTGTCAACAAATAAATTTTTTTTACTCTATGTCAATTGAAAAAATAAAGATAAAGCATTAACATTTAGAAGAGTTAATGTTTATTTGAATTAATACAATTTTTTTTTAACTTCTCCCTGTAAAATAATAAAAATATATTATCTTTACTTACGGTAATTAAAAGTCTTATGAGCTTTTTAATGTGTATTTTATTGCATTAGATTTTCTTATTTTACTGTTTAGTACATATATAAATGGCTTCAGATCGTTCCCTCACAATTTAAGTCATTCCCTCATATTAAAATTATGAGGGAATGATTGTGAGGGAATGACGAAATACTTCTGAAAACCCTGCTATAGAAAAGTGATTAGTCTTAGGCAGGGCCCGAAATGGAAAAATCCACGAACCGGAACGATACTTCAAAATTATTGTCGACTTTTTTTTTTTAAAGTACAGTAAAGACCCGACTCCCGCTTAACCGAGTTATTTTCTTCTGATGGACTGATGGCTTCTATTATGATGAAACAGCCCTTATAAATGAAGTGTTAGGTGAAGATGAAAGAGCAGTCGTAAAAAGTTAGAACTCTGATTTTCTGGTCAGAATGGGGGGAAAATGACCATAATTTTTTTTTAGGTGAAGATGAAAGAGCAGTCGTAAAAAGTTAGAACTCTGATTTTCTGGTCAGAATGGGGAAAAAATGGCCATAATTTTTTTTTTCAAAAAAATTATGGCCATTTTTTTCCCATTCTGACCAGAAAATCAGAGTTCTAATTTTTTACGACTGCTCTTTCATCTTCACCTAACACTTCATTTATAATGGCTGTTTCATCATAATAGAAGCCATCAGTCTATCAGAAGAAAATGATCCATTCCAAAGGTATAAGTTCGATTGAAAAAATCAATTTCATTCCCCGTTTTTTTTTTAAAGTAACGGAAATATACATCAAAGAAATGTTACTAGTACCATAAAAATGAATGAATTAAGTGAACATTTATATTTCATCTCCTTAGTGGGTGACGATTTGTGTCAATCCGGTTTATACGAGTTTTGCTTATCCGTGGTCTATATTAACTCGGATAATTGGGACTTTACTGTATAGCAAATTTATATTTAACCGTAGAAAAACCAATTTAAAAAAATGTATTCAAGATTCTAAATAATTAGAAAAAAAAAAAGTTAGTCATACTATATGTATGAAACTGTAATAATATTTTTTAATAATTCCACGAACCAGAGCAATATTTTCTATACTTTCACGAACCGGAACAATATTTGTCACAATTCCGCGAACCGGAACATCGTTCCGGTTTGCTCCGGTACATTTCGAGCCCTGGTCTTAGGTATATTTTCAGTTACTAAATATCTTTTGAAACACATTTCTAATAATATAACAACATAAAAAGACATTTCATTAGTTTTTATTAAATTTATAATAGATGAGGGAATGACGCGTAATAAAAATACTTACATTGATCTAGTACTTCAAAGCCATATACTAATTATTCAAGAACGTTTTTGAGCAAACAACAAGATGGATACTTGGCTTTACTCTTGTACAAACTGTCCTAGACATATATAAAGCATGTGCTGCTTTCTACTAAGTAAATAATGGCAAATTTATAGTTATGTGAGGGAATGACGACAAATGCTAGGGACATCATTAAAAAGTGCCCTAATTCATTCATTATATAAAATATAAATATAATTAAATGGCTAAATATGTATTTAATTGTGTTTAATGGATTGAGAAAAAAATAATTATAAATATACGTGCTTCTATGGCAGAGAAAGCATTTTCTTTCCTATATATGTTAATGGGGACATAGTGAGGGAATGACATTTGGATCAAAAAATAGATTAAATTTATCAAATTTCAATTTCAATAATCAAATAATTACAGTTTATATGTATAACAGATTAATATTGATAGTTTAAATCAATTTTTCTTTTTGTAATTTTAAAAATATGTCTTCAAGACCCCTGGGACATAAAATTGTCACTTTTCAGAGAATGACTCGCATATTTATAGACAATTTTTCAAGTTCTACTTGCAGTTTGGCTTTGGTTTTGTCCTGTCTTGTTTGCGTGGGTATCAATCTACTTAGAAATGAAGAGAAGATTTAACACGATGCACATCACTTTACTAAAACAACACGGACATAAATTACACGAATAAATATAACATATTTCACTGTATGCTCAAACGGCATATCCCCTAAACATAGCCATTTATATACAATACTTATTCCATAATCTCGTTCACAGTATATACATAATTTAACTTGCTCAGTCAGTTAATAGAAACCATGGAGTAAATGTCATTATTCAGACACCACATCTCCTCCCCCCGTTACAGGTCAAGCTTCTTGGGTGGTCTGCGTCTGCGAACTCTCTGAGAACGTCTGGGTATCATAGTCAGGCTTGCTTGAATCGGTGGAGCATCTGTCGCAGCAGGAACTGGTGATGAACTATTTGAGTGATGGGTTGGGGAAGTCAGATCCTTACTCGGGACATCAGCAGTTGAAGGTGACGCTACAGATTTGTCACTGGAGATAGGGACAAGAACACTTTCAGCATTCAAATGTTCCGGTTCTGAAGAAATCTTCGATATTCATTCGATGTAAAATAATTCTTGTGCACTACCTACTGGACGGATTTGGTCAACATGGCGTCTTACGAGTGTACCTTTAACATCGATTGTATAATAAAGGACACCATCTTTATTAATTATTTTTCCAAATTTCCATTTCGAATTCGCCGATTTATAATCTCTTACTGCTACAGAATCACCGATGTCAAAATTTCTATCTCTAAATTCATATACTCCTTTTCGTACTTTTTCTTGAATCCTCGATTGTAGTTGAGGTAATAGTAAATCAATCCTACTTCGGATATCTCTTTTTAAAAATAACATTGATGGGCTGTGATTTGTTGTTGAATTTGGTGCTTTTCTGTATTGAAGCAAAAGTGTACTCAATTTTAGTTGCATACTTCCTTCATAACTCTGCATAGCTCGCAGCGATTGTTTCACCATATGCACATAATGTTCAGCTTGGCCATTACTTGATGGTTTAAATGATGCAGAAGTTTTGTGCTTGATGCCATTCCTTCGCATGAATCTCTAAACTTCATCGGACGAGAATTGTGGTCCGTTGTCACTGAGAAGAACTAATGGCAATCCAAATCTCGCAAAGCTGTCTCGTAGACAGTCAATTGTTTTCTTCGCTGTGGTAATCTTCATCGGATATACTTCTAACCACTTAGAGTGAGCATCAACTATCACCAAAACCATATGATCAAATAAAGGATCCGGCAAAATCAACATGTATATGTTCCCATGGCATGCAGTGATACTCCCAGTAATGAACTTTGGCCTTTGCTGGATCAGTCTTGTGTCTGGCACAATCAGCGCAATTTCTGGCTGCTGCTTCTATATCGTTGTCAATCCCTTTCCAATAGACGAATGATCTTGCGATTGCTTTCATTTTAACAATGCCTAAGTGCCCTTGATGCAGTTCTTCCAGAACCCGCTTTTAATACTTCTTTGGGACACACACTCTTTGCCCGTACATGATACACCCATCTTTAATGGTATATTGTGCTTCTCTTCCCTGCAAATTCTGACCTTTCCGTAAGGCTTGTAAAAGTGGACCCAATTCTTCATCTCTCCACATTTCTTCTCGTAATTCCTTTGAAGTAACTGGTTGTAACATATCGTTTGTATCGTAATCATTGCTATGCCGACGTCATCTTGGATGCTGATATATAGCTCCGGTTTGGTTTGTATTAATGGAATGTTCTATCTGTTTTGTCTTGAGTGTTTGTCATTAAAGTCCTATGTGTTTTTTAAAGTGTTTTCTCTCTACCTTTTATATATAACAACATGACATGGCGCAGTCGCAATCTACCCGTATAAGTAATATTTTAACGTTCTTTTTTAATCTCATTTCCTAAGAAGTATTGAAGAATTATTTTTGTTGATCGTTGAAGTAAAAGTAGCAGCATGGAAGGATTAAAACCCCCGAAATGTCTTAGTTTTGATGGAAATGTTTCAGAGCATTGGAAGAAATGGATTCAACAGTTTAAAATATTTCACATTGCATCAGGAAATGATAAAAATGATACGAATGTTCAGGTGGCTATATTTCTGAATGTAATTGGAGAAGAAGCACTTGAAAAATACAATACCTTTGATTTATCTGAGGACGATAAAGGAAATTTAACTAAAGTTATCGAAGCCTTTGAAAACTATTGTACACCGAAGTCAAATGAAAGTGTTGATCGTCATATATTTTTTACTAGAATTCAACAGATATCTGAATCTTTCGATGAATTTTTAACTAGCCTGAAGAAGCTCAGTTCGACTTGTGGATTTGGAGACCTGAAAGACAGCCTGATTAGAGATAGAATAATTAGCGGCGTCATTGACAAAAAATTGAAAGATCGTCTGCTGCGTGAAGGTGATTTGAGTTTAGATAAATGCATAAAAATATGCAAAGCTAACGAACTCTCAGAAGTTCAAATGAAATATTTAAATGGTAATAATAGAGTAGATGTTGTTAAATCGCATAAGGATAAATTTGCAGGGAAATCGTTCTCAAGTTCAAAACCGCCAATGCTAAGAAAAGAACTACACGAAGAAAGAAAATTTAATAGTTTTCCAAAAAGATACTCCAATAACCAGGAAAAAGAAACAAGACAGAATTACGAGTCGAGAAAACCCTGCGGAAGATGCGGTAAGTTTCATAAAAAATTTAATTGCCCTGCTTATAATAAAATTTGTAATTTTTGTAAAAGAAAAAATCATTTTGCGAAATTTTGTTAGGTAGATTTCGTATGAAATACTACCTATTGGGATCGTTCCTATGTTGGAATTTCTGAAAAATTTTTGCAGATCTACACCGATCATGACTCCTAGAACCCAAAACCACCCTCAGTAAAAAACTTTATATATATATATATCTATCTATCTATCTATCTATCTATCTATATATATCACTTTCTTCTGGACACGATAACTTTCGTAATTCTGCACCAATCTCTTCCAAACTGATACATAAAATCAAAGGGCATAAAATCTCGGTCAAGTTCGTTAATGGGCAAAATCGGACCAAGGGGATGGAAATAGGGAGGGGTTTTGTGAAAACAGAAAACCCCCCATAACTTCTTAATTTTTGTACATATCAAATCAGTTTAAAGTTTTTTTTACTTCTAAAAATAGGGCCAAAATTTTATGTATCACAGATTTTTGATAAAGTTAAAAATGGGCTCAAGGGGCGCAAAAAATAGGGTTTTTGGGAGAAAAAAATTCATAACTTCGTCAATTCTCAAGATATCAATTCCAATTAATTTTATTATAAATCTCCTTAATATTATCTACAACTTTTATATTCACAAGTTTTTGATAGGACCAATTCGTACCGCAATAAAAATTAAAAACGAAAACAAAAAGGGGGTTTGAAGAAGTAAAAAATTCATAACTCCGTCAATTCAAAAGATATAAAATCCCCATGAATTTTTCATATACCTTCTTAATATTGTCTACAACATCTATATAGACAAGTTTTGGATAGGACCAATTCTTACAGCAAAAACAAATTAAAAATACATAGCGGTTGAAGAAAAAAATCATCTAAGTAAAGGTGTATTCAAATCCAAACTGCGTATTTTCTGACTCATTTTACAATTCATTTTTGCTCTCAAAGGCTTCCAATTGGTACGTTTTCTTACTCAGAAACTATATAATGTACCGTAATGGTCGATTTTTTAATAGAGGCAGAATATATTTAAAAAAATGCTGTTAAAGTGGGCATTTTGAACCGAATTTCCCGAAGCGGACTGTGTTGGAAAAATCATTGCATTAAAGATGCACTCAAATCCAAACTGCTTATTTTCTGACTCATTTTTAAATTCATTTTTGCTCTCAAACGCATTTAATTGGTAGATTCGCTTATTCAGAAACTATATAATGTACCGCAATGATCAATTTTTTGATAGAGGCAGAATATATTTCAAGAACTTATGTCAAAGTTGGCATTTTGAACGGAATTTCCCGAAGCAATTGTGTTATCACTTTCTTCTGGACACGATAACTTCTGCAATTCTACACAAATCTCTTCCAAACTGATACATAAAATCCAAGGGACATAAAATCTCGGTCAAGTTCGTTAATGGGCAAAATCGGACCGAGGGGATGGAAATAGGGAGGGGTTTTGTGAAAACCGAAAACCCCCCATAACATCTTAATTTTTGTACATATCAAATCAGTTTAAAGTTTTTATTACTTCTAAAAATAGGGCCAAAATTTTATGTATCACAGATTTTTGATAAAGTTAAAAATGGGCTCAAGGGGCGCAAAAAATAGGGTTTTTGGGAGAAAAAAATTCATAACTTCGTCAATTCTCAAGATATCAATTCCAATTAATTTTATTATAAATCTCCTTAATAGTATCTACAACTTTTATATTCACGAGTTTTTGATAGGACCAATTCGTACCGCAAAAAAAAATTAAAAACGAAAACAAAAAGGGGGTTTGAAGAAGTAAAAAATCCATAACTCCGTCAATTCAAAAGATATAAAATCCCCATGAATTTATCATATATCTTCTTAATATTGTCTACAACATCTATATAGACAAGTTTTGGATAGGACCAATTCTTACAGCAAAAACAAATTAAAAATACATAGCGGTTGAAGAAAAAAATCATCTTATTATGGGTGCATTCAAATCCAAGCTGTCTATTTTCTTACTCATTTTTAAGTTCATTTTTGCTCTCAAACGCATCCAATTGCTAGATTCTCTTATTCAGAAACTATATAATGTACAGTAATGATCGATTTTTTGATAGAGGCAGAATATATTTCAAAAAATGATGTCAAAGTGGGCATTTTGAACAGAATTTCCCGAAGCGATTGTGTTAGAAACGAAAAATCTTGCCCTAAAGAGAAAATAATTGTTTATTAATCAAGTTTTAATTAATTGAAAGAAAAATAAAAACACAGGTCGCTTATAAATCTTTTCAAAAATCACGTCAGGCATGTTTCATATTTTTTTTTTAATTAAAAATTAATCTGAAAATGTGCCAGAAAATTTCGAGTTGTTGAGTATGGAAAAATATTTTTTTAATATCGCCTTAACATGATTCTGATAAAACCAGCTATTTTATAAAAAGGAAATAAAAACTCGTCAAAAGCAGACAGATAAAACTGTTAAAGTGGATTTATATCTAATAATGATTTAGTTTTTGTTGGTGAAATTAGTATACTTAACTTCGAAATCTACCTCTGCCTGTAGGCCGGGCCGGCAGGGATTTTTTGAATAAGAATATTAATGTTGTCAAACGTAACTCTGATGTTTTAAAAACAAATGTTAAGGATAACAGTTCAAATGATGATAATTTTGTTTTGAGTTCCATTTACGATTATAAATGTAGTAGCAGTTGCAGTGACTGGTATGAAAAACTTGTAGTAAATAATTCTAAGATTTTTATAACAAAATTAGATACCGGTGCACAGTGTAACGTTTTGCCTGTAAATGAATTTAAAAATTTAGGTTTAAAGCAAAACCACCTGAAGAGTTCTAATGTAAATTTGTGCAATTATAATGGATCTAAAATGAAAGTTTTTGGTAAATGCATATTAAAATGCCAAACTGAAAAAGGTGTTAAAGCTAATATTTTGTTTCAAGTGGTGGATACTAGCCCTAATTCTACTTCTGTATTAGGTTTACCTACTTTAACTGCGTTGAATTTAGTACTACGTGTAGATGCAGTCAATTGTTTGGGAAATTTTCCTCACACTGTTTTTCATCACTATAAAGATTTATTCATGGGTATTGGTAATTTAAAAAACTTTATTTACGATATTAAACTTAAAGATGATGCTGTTGGTAAAATTGAACCATGCAGGAAAATTCCATTAAGTTTATTAAATCCATTGAAATAAGAACTTGACCGAATGTTAAATCTGAATGTTATTAGAAAAATTGAAGAACCCACCGAATTCGTAAGCTCTTTAGTAATTGTTAGAAAGAACAACGGAAATTTGAGAATCTGTTTAGATCCGCAACATTTAAACAAACAAATTTTGCGTGAATATTTTTATTTGCCAACTTTTGAGGAAATTGTTTCCAGAATGCCCAGAGCAAAAGTATTTAGTATATTAGATGCTAATAAAGCATTTTGGCAAATAAAGCTGTCACAAAAAAGTTCTAAACTTACTACATTTAATACACCTTTTGGTAGATTTTGTTTTCTCAGAATGCCATATGGTATTTGTTCGGCCCCTGAAATTTTTCACAGAGCTTTTTCTGATGTTTTTAAAGATATTGAAGGTATTGAAATCTACATCGATGATATTCTGGTATGGGGAGAAACTCAACAAGAGCATGATTTAAGATTAAAAGCTGTTTTGGATAGAGCAAGGGAATATAATATTAAATTTAATAAAGAAAAATGCAAAATTAGTCTTTCTGAAGTTACTTATTTGGGTCATAAGTTTTCTGGTAATGGTATTAGACCTGATGAAGATAAGGTAAAGGCAGTCGTGGAAATGAAGCCACCAAAAAATGTTAAGGAGTTAGAAACATTTCTGGGTATGATCGCATACGTTTCTAGATTCATTCCTAATGTTTCAGATAAAACATCTGTTCTGAGAGGTTTGTTAAGGAAAAATTCTTTGTGGTCCTGGAATGCTATACATGACAAAGCATTTATTGAATTAAAACAAGTTCTAAGTAAAAAACCAGTTTTACAGTTTTTTGATACGAATTGTGATGTGACTTTATCTGTTGATGCTTCACAATCTGATTTAGAAGCAGTTATTTTACAAAATGAATTGCCTGTAGCGTATGCTTCTAGAGCTCTTACTGACATTCAGAAAAATTATGCACAAATTGAAAAAGAAACGCTAGCAATAGTGTTTGGTTGTGAAAAATTTCATCAATATTTATACGGAAGATCATTTACTGTAGAAAGTGACCATAAACCCCTTGAAGCTATTTTCAAAAAACCTCTAAATAAATCCCCCTTACGTTTACAAAGAATGAGAATTCGATTGCAACCTTTTTGTTTCAATTTGGTTTATAAACCTGGTAAAGAATTATTGCTGGTTGATGCCTTATCAAGAACATATTTAGAAGATTCTGATGACATTTTTAAAGGTGAAGTTGAGACTCATGTAGGAATGATTGTTGAAAACCTTCCTGTAACTGGTGAGATAATGAAAAAATTTTAAGTTGAAACTGAGAAGGATGAAGTCTTACAGCTTGTCATGAAATTTGTTAAAAATGGTTGGCCCATTACAAAATCAGATGTTCCAGATATAGTAAAACCCTATTTTTATTTTAAAGAGGAACTGAGTGAAACAAAAGGCATCTTATTTAAGAATTTCTGCATTGTAGTTCCAGAAAGTTTGAGAAAAGAAATGTTGAGTAAAATTCATTACACTCATCTTGGTATTGAAAAATGCCAGAATAGAGCTAGAGAACTGTTATTTTGACCGGGAATGTCGAAAGATATAGAAAACTTCATAAATAATTGTACAACTTGCATGAGCTTTCAGAATGCAAATACCAAAGAGCTACTTTTACCGAAAGAAGTTCCAAATGGTCCTTGGAAAGTTTTAGGAGCTGATTTATTTTATTTTCACGGCAAAGAATACTTGTTAGTAGTTGATTATTTTAGTAAATTTGCTGAGATAGAATTACTTAGAGAAACAACCAGTAATAATGTAATAATTCCACTTAAAGCTATGTTTTCGAGACATGGAATACCAGAAATTGTGTATTCTGACAACGGACCGCAATTTACTAGCCAGTTATTCAAGAAATTTTCAAAACAATGGTGTTTTCAACATGAGACATCCAGCCCTCATTTCCCTCAGTCGAATGGCATGGTGGAGAGACATATTCAAACCGTGAAGAATATTTTAAAAAAGGCCTTGCATGACAACAAGGATATTTATTTGACCTTATTGGAATATAAAAATGTACCGATTTCAAATGAATTGCAATCACCTGCTGAGATAATGTTTGGTAGAAAAATCAGAGGAATTTTACCTCATAGAAATTATACCACCGAGAGATTTTTAGAAACAGCAGATCAATTACGAAGAAGACAACAGCTACAGAAAAAATATTTTGACCGGAATGCAACAAATTTGAAACCATTATCAAGTCACAATAAAGTTTTCATCCATAGTGAAAAGAAACCATATGAAAAAGCAACTGTATTGAGTCCAGCTCAACGACCTCGTTCTTATAAATTATTAAAAGAAGATGGAAGAGTCGTAGAAAGAAATCGGAAAGATATTTTAAGAGGTGCGAATAACATGAATTTTCGAATTAAGAATGAGCACGATTTCGTTGATGAAGAAACAGAAACCGTGCCTGACGAGATATCCAGTAATGAGCAAAATAGCTCATTTACGTCCAGTGATGAGATTGCTAGCCCCGAACCAGTAAAGAATCCGATCCAGACTCGATCAGGTCGAACTGTTAAGAAACCTAGCTATCTAAAAGACTTTGTAACATAAACTGTTTCTATTGAACTTTAAAATATGTTTAATATTATTTTTTGTTTTTCTCAATAGCTTTGCAGGGGAGATGTAACATATCGTTTGTATCGTAATCGTTGCTATGCCGACGTCATCTTGGATGCTGATATGTAGCTCCGGTTTGGTTTGTATTAATGGAATGCTCTATCTGTTTTGTCTTGAGTGTTTGTCATTAAAGTCCTATGTGTTTCTTAAAGTGTTTTCTCTCTACCTTTTATATATAACAACATGACACTTGTAACGTTTCAATTTGTGACATATGGAATATGGTAATGTCATCTTTTACTTCCAGTTCTTCCGAAGTTTTAGGCAATTTTGACAAAAAGTCTGCACTTTCATGATCATTAGTTTTTCGGAAAAGTATGTCAAATTGGAAGGATTGCAAAATTAATGCATAATGTAGTAATTTGGTAGCTGTTAATACGGGTAATCCTCGTTTCTATCCAAAAATTGCTACTAGAGGTTTGTGGTCAGTTATTAACGTAAACCTTCTTCCTTTTAGATGCAGATAAAACTTTTTTACTGCCCATACAATTGCTAAGGCCTCTTTGTCGATTTGAGAATATTTCTGTTCAGTTCTCGTTAAGGTTTTGGATGCAAAAGCTATTGGCCGTTCAGACCCATCTGGATATCGATGAGACAAGGCACAACCAACACCTACCGGAGATGCATCACTTGCCAGCGTTAAGGGAAGTTTTGGGTCATAGTGAACTAAAACTTTCTCTGAACAGATTTCCTTTTTTATTTGCTCAAAGGCAACTTGACAATTCTTTGACCATTTAAATTTCACATCTTTTCTTATCAAATTATTAAGAGGATTTGCTATAGTTGCCAAATTTTTACAAAATTTTCGATAAAACGTTGCTAGTCCGTAGAAACTCTTGACTTCTTGTACATTTTTAGGTACAGGAGCTTTTAAAATTGCTGAAACCTTCTCGTCGGCTTTATATATCCCATTTGCATCTATTTATGACCTAGAAATTTTATTTCATTTTGAAAGAACTGACTCTTACTTAGATTAAGTTTTAGACCATGCTCTTTACATTTTTTGAAAAATAGCTCTAAAGTTTTAAGATGTGACATTTCGTCATTTCCTGTTATTCTAGCATCCTCTATGAATACTTTAACCCATTCCATACCTTGGAACAAGCCATCTACGTACCGCTGCCAAATTGCAGGCGCTCCGTTTAACCCAAACATGAGTCTCTTGCAAATATACAATCCTTTATGGGTATTTACTGTTAACAGTTTCTGACTTTCTGGATCTACCTTCATCTGCAAAAATGCATGTTTAAAATCTAATTTTGAGAACTGTTTTCCCCATTTAAACTTGCGAATATCTTCTTCAATCTTGGCAAGGTTGTTGTGGTACGATTAAATTAGGATTTAAGATTACAGAATAATCGGCACATAATCGTATACTGCCATCCGATTTTACGACTGGTACTATTAGAGCTGCCCATTCAGAGCTTTCAACCCTTTCTAAAATACCTTCTATTTCTAATCTATCTATTTCATCTTCAACTCTGCTCTTTAAAGCAAATGGAACTGTTCTAACTCTGCAAAATATGGGTTTAACATCCGGTTTAAGTTCGAGCTTAGCTTCATAATTATTTATTTCCCCGAGTTTATCATCAAAAATATCTTTATGCTGTTCCAAGAGATCTTTTAAGTTCAATTTTGTCATAGCTCTTAATGCCTTAATAGCATTCCAGTCTAGACTAATTTTGTGAAGCCATTCACGGCCAAAAATGGTATCCAAGTTTTCCTTAACAATGTATAAGTTCAAATCCGAAATTTGGTTTTTATATTCAACTCTAACTGTAACATACCCATAGGTACTAATGATTCACCATTATAAGTTTTAAAAACTATATCAGTGTTTCTCTGAAATTTTTCTAAAATTGCTTATACTCATAACACTGACTGCTCCACCAGTATCTAATTCCATAGAACAAATCTTTCCGTCAATTTTCAAAGTAATCATTATCGGAGGTCGTTTCGGTTCTGCCTGTCGTAATGTGCAATCAGTGGTATTTAAACCAAATAATGGGACCTGGACATTATTTTCACCTACATCCATTAAATTTACTTGTTTTTGTTTAACTGGTCTAGCATTCGCCTTTTTTGCTGCGAAACGTGCCTTCTTGATGTGCCCAATTTTTTAACAAAAGTTGCACTTACTCGAAATAAATCTACATTTTTCTTTGACATGACCCGTGCCTGTACATCGCGTGCAAAATAAAGATTTCCGCTGCTTTTCAGCAAAGTTTGCTTTTCTATACCCTTGTTTCTTTACTGCATGAACTGCGTTTATTTCACGCCCCGTAATATCATTTGCCCCTTAAATGCTTTTTCCATAGCTAAAGCTATTTGCAAAGTTTTATCCAGATCTATATTATCTTCTTCAAATAATCTATCCAGAATTGTTTTATCGCGTAATCCACTAACAAAAAAATCACGTAACATGATATTTAACATATTACTTTCATAATCGCAATTAATTGCTAGTTCTCGGAGTTCCCTATATAAGTATTAATACTCTCCCCTTCATGCTGTTTACGATTCAGAAACTTATGTCGGGAAGGTATTATCAATGGCTTTGGGATCAAATGCTTTTTCAAAATATCTTTGAATTTATCTAAGCTTTGCGCAGAAGGAATTTCTGGAGACAACAACTTTTTTAGTAACTGATACAATTTAGGACTTAGAGAAGAAATAAACACTTTAGCCCTAACGTCTTCCGGGACTTTTTGCACATCTAAGTATGTGAGAAATCTTTCGAAAAACTATCGAAATTTTCATATTCTTCATTAAATTTTTCAAATTGAACAGTTACTTTATGAGAAATGCTCTCTTTATTTTGAAGAGCAAGAATCAATTCTCGATTCTGTTTCAGCAATTCTTGTATTTGTTGTCCCTGTTAAGTGAGATTCCGGGATATGTAAATTGAAAAGAAAATTCGAAAAGAAATATTTAAATCTGATCGAAATAAATTCAATTCACATTCCCCGAAATCACACTATGGCCTTAATCGTATAGTGGTTAATAGTGATGTAAATAAATTTAAATAAATCTGAAAAGGAAAAACAAAATAATCACTCACCCCTTGAGACACTGTAAGTATGGATACACAAAATGAAACAATATTACCAAACTAATTATTTTATTTATATAAAAAATATGGCGAGCTGCGAAGGATCCTTGCAGAAGATTCATATTAATATTGCAATATATTTATATTATATATTATTATGTAGTTAACACTATGTCTTGAAATACATTAGTGCATTCTTTACTGAAGACACATTAAATAATTAATCTGCTTTAGAGTGTATTTTATTAACACAAATAACGAAGATACTTTAGTGATGGATTACTCTGAAAGTTTTAGTATTTATGTCATTGTAAAGAAGAGTTTTCGGAGTTCGAGTAATTAAATGAGAAGAAAAGTAAATCTTTGCTCTAAATGGGTACTTCTTAGACGTCTGAAGAATAGTGAACATAATATCGAAAATCGGCTAAATCCAGATTGAACATGTGCTGTCCAGATTTACACTATAAGAATTTAACTATTTGGTCTTGACATTCAATCAAAATAATATGTGAATGGCGATGAAGGGGATAAGAAGCGGAAATGATTTGGTATGATCCGATAGACGCGATTATCCTTAACTTAAGTGATCCACGTCAAGAAACTGGGGATGAACGGTGATAGCTTAAAGCAGGGAATTCATATCAAACATCTCTGAAATACATCCAGGGTGAATTATAACATCGATGACGTCTCTACTGAGAGATCTGGGCAGATTGGAAGCTAACGATATGCTGAAGAAAACAAACGTTCATTTCGTAAAAGTATGTCCCTTTGGCACTATTGTATCACTCCAGGGAAACACCCGTTGGGCCCAAAGTCCCAACGGTGACGACTTAAAAATTGCCGATCTGCAAACCGGTGTTCTCTCTTCCGACAATAATAACGAACTGAACTTCTTTTTGAAATGCCTGCCGAAATCTGGAAACGATCTCGGCAACATCAGCCAATCAGAATATTCCAAAAGACGATGCATTGAATCCAAGAGAAGAGATCTATCGAACGTTAACAGGGGAAAAATGTTTTAGTGGCGGAATAATCACCGTGGAATGGCAACACTCTAACGAGCGGGAACATAAGGAATGTTCGCTATGTGGGAGTTCCTATGACGTCAAAAGGAATTTCCTGTCTGTTTTGAGATAAGAGAGAAATCTTTCTTAAAAGTTGCATCTTTTGGGGTGCGAAGTGAGTAGAAAGCAATAAAAATAAGGGAAAGTGTAGGAGTTATAATTTCGTTTCTCTGGCAAACGATTTCAGCAATTGTTATGAAAGTCTATCAGAGAAATGGAAAAAGATAATAGAATATAATAAATGTAATTTTAAATGAAATAATTAAAAATAAAGATTTAGGATTTAATATTTAAAACTTAATAAAATTTGCTGTCAAAATTGAAAGATGGTAAAAGGAAGTAGATTATTAAAATTAACAAAATATACAAAATTAAATTTATGTAAATTTAAGAAGAGGGAATGTTATGTAAAGCTTTTACAACATAACATTTTATCTCCGCTGCATAAAAAAAAAAATAGTAAAAAAAAATGTTTAGTCAACGGTTATTTAAAACCAAAAGTATTGCAAACATTTTATAAAATTGAAACGAGGAAAATCATGTGATTTGCACAATAACCTCACAAAAAGAGAAATTAAAAATTTAAATTATAGCTGCAGAAGTTTTAAAATAGTGAAAATTTGGATTTAAGAAGGAACAAGCTTTAAAAACAGCACCTAAAAACATATAAATTTTAAGCATAGTACATAAAATATAACATATATATAGTACATAACAGTGACAGTGTGAATCAACATATATTAAATGTTAATGAAATGTATTACGTAATAAAAGTATAGGTACAAACATTTATTTCTCTGCAAAACACAGAACATTCCAACAGATGCAGGATATGCATATTATAGGGGTGAGTTGTGAAATCGAACACGAAAACCTATGACTCTCATGTGCAGATCACCAGTATACAAATAAAGCAAAATAAAAGTGAACCAAAGTAATAGTTAACAATTTTACCAGTGTTTCATAACTGACAGTAACATAATAGTATTTCTGTGTCAACCATAGTAATATAGAAAAATTTTATAATGTTTTACCACATAAATATAAAAAGCCAATATATTGAAATTTGTAGCTTCTGTTCCAATTTAAATTAATATCATTACTATTATATTATAAGACATCAGTTTTTTACTTATATGAATAACACAATGAAAGTTAAATTGTTATACATCAGTACAAAATAAAAATTTTAAATTTCGAGTAATTTATGGAGCCTTCAAAAAGTATTGGATGCAAAAGAATATTTAGGACATCAAAAGGTAAGTTTATCTGTTAAGAATCTCTTAAATTTTTTCAGAAAAATACAGAGAAAAATTTATTTTATTTTATTTTTTATTTTTATTGATTTATTTAATTATTTATTTTTTATAAAGACTACTAAGCTAATAGATGATTCTTATAGTAAAAGCATGAAACATTCTCACAAATTAAGTTAGCAATAGTAATATTGATTTTGTATCAAATATTGATTAACATATGCAGATATCAAAATATTCAATTTATTTATGATCTTTTTATTTTAAATAATTTTATTTAATTATTTTTTTTTCTTTTAATAATTCATTGAATATCAAATGTTTAAACGTTAAGTGCTGAGGAGTATACAAAACGTAAAAAAAATTCCTAAGATGAAATCTAAGCAATGTGTTAGTCCACCAAAAAACGTAGAGAAATTTCTCCATAGTATTGGTGACATACAATGCTTTATAAAGACTACCGATTTCCAATATGTGTTTACACATAATTTTCATATGTTTTTTACATATGTTATCATTTATATTTTTATATGTATACATATTACTCACTCATTCCATTCATACAATGTGTGTAAAAAAAAATAACCAAATGTCCACAAAAAGAAATAAATTGATCAGAAATATTAATTAATGCGACACCGGTTGACACCAAAAAAAATTATTTTCTACCCAATTCATAGTAACTACCAAGTAGTCCGTACTATCTAGAAACCGAAAGAATTTATCTAACTGGATGAGTTAGCCTGGGAGAAAATAAAAAAGACATAGAAAAATTGAAATCAAGGTAAGTCTTTATATTTTATATTTATACATTTCAATTTCTTTCTTTATTTTTTTCATTTCATATTTCTTTTTATTTTTGTTTCATTTCTTTTTATTATTTTCTTATTTTTTTTATACATCATTTTTCTTCAATTTATATTATAGGTTAGATTTTTTAGGTTATAGGGTACCCTTTTTTAAATTAATAAAAATTTAATTTTTTGATACCCTCAGCAAGAAGTGAATTCTCACAGTGCGAAAAAATCTATTATAAATTGAAATAACATAGAAAAGATTAAATTTTGACTATAGCATAAAAGCCAATATTGTAAAAATAAGTGGTATCTTATCAGAGTTTATAAATTATTGCACGAGACGAACCGGAGGGGGGAAAGAAAGCTATTTTCTTTTGTGATCCGACCCCTATGGAAGCCGGCAAGTAAAAAATGCTTTGATCTCCGAGCAAATACTAAAATAAAATGGACTGCTCTATGATAAATATAAGCTACTGACAAAATAAGGAATTACAAATTTATCTATTGAGTACAGAAAAATGCGCGTAGAGCATCACAACTGTCTGAGAACCAAAAATTGGCTGATCTCAAGAGCAAGATCTTGTTAACTTGTCTCCGTAACAGTTGGAAGTCCCACATTCTTCCAAATAAAATGAAAAAAAAAAATATCTGGCTGGTAGACCTGTACACCATTTACAGCGATTTTTTGGTCTATGCACAGGAAAATCCACAGAAACCTTGGGTGACAGCTCTAACCAGTGAAAGTACCAGAGATAACCAAAGATACCTTTAAACATGCGGGGGGGGGATAAAATAAATGCTATAGTATAATAAAAAAAATAAATCTTTTAAGGGGTATAAAAAGCACAGGAGAATTGGGAATGCTATGAGATAATTATAAATTTCTAAAACCTAACAGGAGAATAAATTTCATGTCTAGCAACATATAAAATTGTATATATAATAGAATGTTATTGGTATAAATAATTTATTTATTTAATAATTCTCAAATTATTGATCAGATTGTTTTTTAAAAATAGCATATTTGCAATTTAAAAGATTCAAAATTTTATTATTATGATTATTATTATTATAATTTTTTATTTATATTTATTTTTATTTATTTATTTATTTATTTTTTTTTTGATAAAATTGAAAGGTAATTATTTCTAAGTTTTATGTGAGCAATATTATTATATATTTAAAAACCAATTCTAGGTGAATGTCAAGTAGAACAACTCAGCAAATAGTACCAATAGACCACAATGTACCATGTTACGCCTAGCACACTGTTGCGCCGCCCGCAGTGCATGGAATATAGATACTAATCGACTAAATTAACCCACAAAGAAAACATCCAAAATTGACAGTAATAAAAAAAAAATCTGTGAAGAGTGGCATTAAGATGCCGTATCATACAGCAAGTAATAGAGTTCACAAAGCGCTGATGAACTCAGATAGTCACTGCATGATATGTACATGTAATACCACTTAATATTCCAATGAGATAAGAAAGTTAATGAATAAAAATTTAGAATCTTGATAATCATTAAAAAATGCACTGTAATTGAATTAAAAAAGATGTTTTTGAACCAAAATTTATGAGTTTCTTAAAATTATTCAATAATAATAAGTATAAAATACAATTGTATGATATAAACTTGTCAAACTTTATAATAATTAAATATATTAAATCATTGATATTAAATTTTTATATAATTACTTTAAAAATTTCATTAATGCATTATAGCATAAAATTATTTAGATTTCATAATATTAATAATGTCACTATATTTTTATAAATAACATCACTTTTAATTTTTATAAAACATTATAACACTGTGAAATAAATTGTTTAAAAGAAAACCGTCACATACCTAATAAAAATTTCAAAACTATAAAATTGTATCATCTCAATATTAAATGAAGCAATTATCAAAACTTTTTCATTTTGTATATCAAATAAACACAAAATTAGAATTTCATAAACATATAATGATATTCTATACCATGTCCTTGAAGATAAAATATTGTTCAATCAGAAAAAGGCACACATAATATATAAAAGAAAATATTTCTCTTTCAAAATTAATATAAATGTACCAGAATATATTCAAAATCAAAATAATATCTGCACATGAGAGAAAACGTAGAGATTAAAATAATCTTGAAGTAGTAATTAAAATTTTTAATGTTTATGAACTTAAAAAACGTAACTTTTAAAGAAGTTAATTGCAAAAAAAAAATCATAATAAAGCATTATAAGAATAATTTAAGTCATCTATTTATAAAAATATTTATTTAATAATTTATTTATAGGAGTTTATAAGAGAGATAAAAAATATGCAAAAAGTTTTAAAATGTTAAAAGTTTTGAAGCGAAATCGCTAAAATTTTACGTCATCGTAAATGCTTACGAGAGAGAAGAGTTAAAAAAAGATTTAAAAACAACTATGCAGTAAACCCAAGAGCGTTTCGCTGACGTCAGGGCACCAAGAATGTTAAGTGAGATTCCGGGATATGTAAATTGAAAAGGAAATTCGAAAAGAAATATTTAAATCTGATCGAAATAAATTCAATTCACATTACCCGAAATCACACTATGGCCTTAATCGTATAGTGGTTAATAGTGATGTAAATAAATTTAAATAAATCTGAAAAGGAAAAACAAAATAATCACTCACCCCTTGAGACACTGTAAGTATGGATACACAAAATGAAACAATATTACCAAACTAATTATTTTATTTATATAAAAAATATGGCGAGCTGCGAAGGATCCTTGCAGAAGATACATATTAATATTGCAATATATTTATATTATATATTATTATGTAGTTAACACTATGTCTTGAAATACATTAGTGCATTCTTTACTGAAGACACATTAAATAATTAATCTGCTTTAGAGTGTATTTTATTAACACAAATAACGAAGATACTTTAGTGATGGATTACTCTGAAAGTTTTACTATTTATGTCATTGTAAAGAAGAGTTTTCGGAGTTCGAGTAATTAAATCAGAAGAAAAGTAAATCTTTGCTCTAAATGGGTACTTCTTAGACGTCTGAAGAATAGTGAACATAATATCGAAAATCGGCTAAATCCAGATTGAACATGTGCTGTTCAGATTTACACTATAAGAATTTAACTATTTGGTCTTGACATTCAATCAAAATAATATGTGAATGGCGATGAAGGGGATAAGAAGCGGAAATGATTTGGTATGATCCGATAGACGCGATTATCCTTAACTTAAGTGATCCACGTCAAGAAACTGGGGATGAACGGTGATAGCTTAAAGCAGGGAATTCATATCAAACATCTCTGAAATACATCCAGGGTGAATTATAACATCAATGACGTCTCTACTGAGAGATCTGGGCAGATTGGAAGCTAACGATATGCTGAAGAAAACAAACGTTCATTTCGTAAAAGTCTATCCCTTTGGTACTATTGTATCACTCCAGGGAAACACCCGTTGGGCCCAAAGTCCCAAAGGTGACAACTTAAAATTTGCCGATCTGCAAACCGGTGTTCTCTCTTCCGACAATAATAACGAACTGAACTTCTTTTTGAAATGCCTGCCGAAATCTGGAAACGATCTCGGCAACGTCAGCCAATCAGAATATTCCAGAAGACGATGCATTGAATCCAAGAGAACGATCTATCGAACGTGAACAGGGGGAAAATGTTTTAGTGGCGGAATAATCACCGTGGAATGGCAACACTCTAACGAGCGGGAACATAAGGAATGTTCGCTATGTGGGAGTTCCTATGACGTCAAAAGTAATTTCCTGTCTGTTTTGAGATAAGAGAGAAATCTTTCTTAAAAGTTGCATCTTTTGGGGTGCGAAGTGAATAGAAAGCAATAAAAATAAGGGAAAGTGTAGGAGTTATAATTTCGTTTCTCTGGCAAACGATTTCAGCAATTGTTATGAAAGTCTATCAGAGAAATGGAAAAAGATAATAGAATATAATAAATGTAATTTTAAATGAAATAATTAAAAATAAAGATTTAGGATTTAATATTTAAAACTTAATAAAATTTGCTGTCAAAATTGAAAGATGGTAAAAGGAAGTAGGTTATTAAAATTAACAAAATATACAAAATTAAATTTATGTAAATTTAAGAAGAGGGAATGTTATGTAAAGCTTTTACAACATAACATTTTATCTCCGCTGCATACAAAAAAAAATAGTAAAAAAAATGTTTAGTCAACGGTTATTTAAAACCAAAAGTATTGCAAACATTTTATGAAATTGAAAGGAGGAAAATCATGTGATTTGCACAATAACCTCACAAAAAGAGAAATTAAAAATTTAAATTATAGCTGCAGAAGTTTTAAAATAGTGAAAATTTGGATTTAAGAAGGAACAAGCTTTAAAAACAGCACCTAAAAACATATAAATTTTAAGCATAGTACATAAAATATAACATATATATAGTACATAACAGTGACAGTGTGAATCAACATATATTAAATGTTAATGAAATGTATTACGTAATAAAAGTATAGGTACAAACATTTATTTCTCTGCAAAACACAGAACATTGCAACAGATGCAGGATATGCATATTATAGGGGTGAGTTGTGAAATCGAACACGAAAACCTATGACTCTCATGTGCAGATCACCAGTATACAAATAAAGCAAAATAAAAGTGAACCAAAGTAATAGTTAACGATTTTACCAGTATTTCATAACTGACAGTAACATAATAGTATTTCTGTGTCAACCATAGTAATATAGAAAAATTTTATGTTTTACCACATAAATATAAAAAGCCAATATATTGAAATTTGTAGCTTCTGTTCCAATTTAAATTAATATCATTACTATTATATTATAAGACATCAGTTTTTTACTTATATGAATAACACAATGAAAGTTAAATTGTTATACATCAGTACAAAATAAAAATTTTAAATTTCAAGTAATTTATGGAGCCTTCAAAAGTATTGGATGCAAAAGAATATTTAGGACATCAAAAGGTAAGTTTATCTGTTAAGAATCTCTTAAATTTTTTCAGAAAAATAGAGAGAAAAATTTATTTTATTTTATTTTTTATTTTTATTGATTTATTTAATTATTTATTTTTTATAAAGACTACTAAGCTAATAGATGATTCTTATATTAAAAGCATGAAACATTCTCACAAATTAAGTTAGCAATAGTAATATTGATTTTGTATCAAATATTGATTAACATATGCAGATATCAAAAATTTCAATTTATTTATGATCTTTTTATTTTAAATGATTTTATTTAATTATTTATTTATTTTTTCTTTTAATAATTCATTGAATATCAAATGTTTAAACGTTAAGTGCTGAGGAGTATACAAAACGTAAAAAAAAATTCCTAAGATGAAATCTAAGCAATGTGTTAGTCCCCCAAAAAACGTAGAGAAATTTCTCCATAGTATTGGTGACATAAAATGCTTTATAAAGACTACCGATTTCCAATATGTGTTTACACATAATTTTCATATGTTTTTTACATATGTTATCATTTATATTTTATATGTATACATATTACTCACTCATTCCATTCATACAATGTGTGTAAAAAAAATAACCAAATGTCCACAAAAAGAAATAAATTGATCAGAAATATTAATTAATGCGACACCGGTTGACACCAAAAAAAATTATTTTCTACCCAATTCATAGTAACTACCAAGTAGTCCGTACTATCTACAAACCGAAAGAATTTATGTAACTGGATGAGTTAGCCTGGGAGAAAATAAAAAAGACATAGAAAAATTGAAATCAAGGTAAGTCTTTATATTTTATTTTTATACATTTCAATTTCTTTCTTTATTTTTTTCATTTCATATTTCTTTTTATTTTTGTTTCAGTTCTTTTTATTATTTTCTTATTTTTTTACACATCATTTTTCTTCAATTTATATTATAGGTTAGATTTTTTAGGTTATAGGGTACCCTTTTTTAAATTAATAAAAATTTAATGTTTTGATACCCTCAGCAAGAAGTGAATTCTCACAGTGTGAAAAAATCTATTATAAATTGAAATAACATAGAAAAGATTAAATTTTGACTATAGCATAAAAAGCCAATATTGTAAAAATAAGTGGTATCTTATCAGAGTTTATAAATTATCGCACGAGACGAATCGGAGGGGGGAAAGAAAGCTATTTTCTTTTGTGATCCGACCCCTATGGAAGCCGGCAAGTAAAAAATACTTTGATCTCCGAGCAAATACTAAAATAAAATGGACTGCTCTATGATAAATATAAGCTACTGACAAAATAAGGAATTACAAATTTATCTATTGAGTACAGAAAAATGCGCGTAGAGCATCACAACTGTCTGAGAACAAAAATTGGCTGATCTCAAGAGCAAGATCTTGTTAACTTGTCTCCGTAACAGTTGGAAGTCCCACATTCTTCCAAATAAAATGAAAAAAAATATCTGGCTGGTAGACCTGTACACCATTTACGGCGATTTTTTGGTCTATGCACAGGAAAATCCACAGAAACCTTGTGTGACAGCTCTAACCAGTGAAAGTACCAGAGATAACCAAAGATACCTTTAAACATGGGGAGGGGGATAAAATAAATGCTATAGTATAATAAAAAAATAAATCTTTTAAGTTTATAAAAAGCACAGGAGAATTGGGAATGCTATGAGATAATTATAAATTTCTAAAACCTAACAGGAGAATAAATTTCATGTCTAGCAACATATAAAATTGTATATATAATAGAATGTTATTGGTATAAATAATTTATTTATTTAATAATTCTCAAATTATTGATCAGATTGTTTTTAAAAATAGCGTATTTGCAATTTAAAAGATTCAAAATTTTATTATTATGATTATTATTATAATTTTTTATTTATATTTATTTTTATTTATTTATTTTTTTTTTGATAAAATTGAAAGGTAATTATTTCTAAGTTTTATGTGAGCAATATTATTATATATTTAAAAACCAATTCTAGGTGAATGTCAAGTAGAACAACTCAGCAAATAGTACCAATAGACCACAATGTACCATGTTACGCCTAGCACACTGTTGCGCCGCCCGCAGTGCATGGAATATAGATACTAATCGACTAAATTAACCCACAAAGAAAACATCCAAAATTGACAGTAATAAAAAAAAAATCTGTGAAGAGTGGCATTAAGATGCCGTATCATACAGCAAGTAATAGAGTTCACAAAGCGCTGATGAACTCAGATAGTCACTGCATGATATGTACATGTAATACCACTTAATATTCCAATGAGATAAGAAAGTTAATGAATAAAAATTTAGAATCTTGATAATCATTAAAAAATGCACTGTAATTGAATTAAAAAAGATGTTTTTGAACCAAAATTTATGAGTTTCTTAAAATTATTCAATAATAATAAGTATAAAATACAATTGTATGATATAAACTTGTCAAACTTTATAATAATTAAATATATTAAATCATTGATATTAAATTTTTATATAATTACTTTAAAAATTTCATTAATGCATTATAGCATAAAATTATTTAGATTTCATAATATTAATAATGTCACTATATTTTTATAAATAACATCACTTTTAATTTTTATAAAACATTATAACACTGTGAAATAAATTGTTTAAAAGAAAACCGTCACATACCTAATAAAAATTTCAAAACTATAAAATTGTATCATCTCAATATTAAATGAAGCAATTATCAAAACTTTTTCATTTTGTATATCAAATAAACACAAAATTAGAATTTCATAAACATATAATGATATTCTATACCATGTCCTTGAAGATAAAATATTGTTCAATCAGAAAAAGGCACACATAATATATAAAAGAAAATATTTCTCTTTCAAAATTAATATAAATGTACCAGAATATATTCAAAATCAAAATAATATCTGCACATGAGAGAAAACGTAGAGATTAAAATAATCTTGAAGTAGTAATTAAAATTTTTAATGTTTATGAACTTAAAAAACGTAACTTTTAAAGAAGCTAATTGCAAAAAAAAAAAAAAAAAAAATTCATAATAAAGCATTATAAGAATAATTTAAGTCATCTATTTATAAAAATATTTATTTAATAATTTATTTATAGGAGTTTATAAGAGAGATAAAAAATATGCAAAAAGTTTTAAAATGTTAAAAGTTTTGAAGCGAAATCGCTAAAATTTTACGTCATCGTAAATGCTTACGAGAGAGAAGAGTTAAAAAAAGATTTAAAAACAACTATGCAGTAAACCCAAGAGCGTTTCGCTAACGTCAGGGCACCAATAATGTTAAGTGAGATTCCGGGATATGTAAATTGAAAAGAAAATTCGAAAAGAAATATTTAAATCTGATCGAAATAAATTCAATTCACATTCCCCGAAATCACACTATGGCCTTAATCGTATAGTGGTTAATAGTCTCTCTATTCTAAAAAAAAGTAACTACCGCTGTCACCGCCGCCGGCTTTGAATTTTTTGTGACCGGAGGTCTTTCTTCGTTAATATTAAAAAAACTGTTGCATGCAAAAATATGAAAATCTGTAGTATTATAGAAAAATGTTTGATAAACACGCTGATGCAGACAGTTTTCAAATCGAAGAATTATTTTAAGAGATATTTAATGCCAAAGTTGGACAAAATCGTTCCATTAAAAAAGTTTTATAGGAGCAAAAACTGTACATAGGAATTTAATCATTTTTAGATCATTTTATGCGTCAGAATTTCCCGGTGTGCAGACTGCAGTTAGTTTTTTAATTTGAATAATTTTTCGAGGTTTTATTTCTATTTTAAATTCAAATATTCAGCATTTCGAGAGATATTTTTTTACAATTTTAGAAAATTGTATTAATTTAAACTGTTGCCAACTGTATAAAAAGCGCAAACAGTAATGTTTGCTTCAAGTTAAAAATTTATTTTACACGTGACTATTATAAACAAAAAATATAAAAAGCAGGAACTCATTGAAAATTACGTCATAAAAACTATAGTTACACGTGAATTTTAAATGAGAAAGAATATTGTAAAATAATAAATTCAGTAACATGCGTTAGAAGTCCTAAATAGGAGAATTTACGTCATATTACACTTATTAAGTAAAATGAACAAAAAATAATATTGCAAAACAGTTTTAATTTAAAAATTGCGCGAGACATTTACTTGACATTTTAAGATGATCATAATATTTCATTTCTAACAAAAGTAGTTTGACGTGAATCTCTCTATTCTAAAAAAAAGTAACTACCGCTGTCACCGCCGCCGCCGCCGCCGGTTTTGATTTTTTTGTGACCGGAGGACTTTCTTCGTTAATATTAACAAAAATAATGCATACAAAAATATGAAAATTGGTGGTTTTATACAGAAATGTTTGATAAACACGCTGATGCAGACAGTTTTCAAATCGAAGAATTATTTTAAGAGTTATTTAATGCTAAAGTTGCACAAAATCGTTCCACTAAAAAAGTTTTATAGCAGCAAAAACTATACATTGCAGTGTAATCATTTTTAGATCATTTTATGCGTTAGAATTTGCTGGAGTGCAGATTGCATTAAGTTTTTTATTTTGACTCATTTTTTCAGGTTTTATTTCTATTTTAAATTCAAATTTTCAGCATTTCTAGAGATATTTTTTACAGATTTCAGAAAATTGTACTAATTTAAACTGTTGCCAACTGTATAAAAAGCACAAGCAATAATGTTTGCTTCAAATTAAAAAATTATTTACACGTGACTATTATAAACAGGAAAAAAACTTTCAAATTAGAATTAAATAATTACGTATAAAAAGCAGGAACTTATTAAAAATTACGTCATAAAAAATATGCACGTGAATTTTAAAAGAGAAAGGATATTGTAAAATAATAAATTCATTAACAGGCGTTAGAAGTCTTAGGAGAAATTACGTCATATTTACGTCACATTATAGTTATTACATAAAATGAACACAAAATAATATTGCAAAAAAGTTTTTGGTACTTTTCGGTTAGCCGGGCGCCAGTGTTATATATACATATTTATTTACATACATATATGTATTTATACATAAATATATACATATGTATATGTGTGTATTATATACAACATATGTATATGTACATACATGTATATTTACATATATGTATGTAAATAAATATGTATATATAACACTGGCGCCCGGCTAACCGAAAAGTACCAAGTTTAAATTTAGAAATTGCGCTAGACATTGATTTGATATTTTGAGAATTAATTTAAAATGTCTCATTTAAAAGAACTTTCTTTTCGCTTTGTTAAAAAATACCAGGAGACAAAGACTCTCTTTACTTAATTCCTTTTATATTCGCTTATTTTGAAATGTTGTTACACGTGTATACGTCATCAAGTTATTTTTATTTCGGCGTTTTATTTGTGTTTTTATTAATGTTGTACGAATTTATTTGTTCTTTCGTTATTTAAAATAAAAATTATGTCAATTTGTATAATTTGGCGAGTGGTTTGGCGATTTATATAATTTGACGAAATTAGTCGACAGGATAATCAAGTAGTACCGCAGCGGATTTGGCGTTAAAATTCCCCAATCAAAGAAAAATGAATAGAAATTCGTCTATAGGGAGATCGCCACTGTTTTTTAAATTATAATTCAATCTTTCGAAATCTTTTTAAAGCCGATCAAATTAGCGTGCATTTAGAGTCTGCGGTGTCTGGACGGGGGTTGGCGAGAGTAGCTCGTAGGTGGCCGAGCCCCCTAGTATTAAAAAGAGAAAGAAAAGTTTGGTGAAAATTACGTCAGATTATAATTGTCAGATTCAAATTATAATTCAATCTTCCGAAATCTTTTTAAAGGCGGTCAAATTAGCGTCTGCGGTGTCTGAACGGGGGTTGACGAGCTTAGCTCGTTGGGGGCAGAGCCCCCTAGTGATGTAAATAAATTTAAATAAATCTGAAAAGGAAAAACAAAATAATCACTCACCCATTGAGACACTGTAAGTATGGATACACAAAATGAAACAATATTACCAAACTAATTATTTTATTTATATAAAAAATATGGCGAGCTGCGAAGGATCCTTGCAGAAGATACATATTAATATTGCAATATATTTATATTATATATTATTATGTAGTTAACACTATGTCTTGAAATACATTAGTGCATTCTTTACTGAAGACACATTAAATAATTAATCTGCTTTAGAGTGTATTTTATTAACACAAATAACGAAGTTACTTTAGTGATGGATTACTCTGAAAGTTTTAGTATTTATGTCATTGTAAAGAAGAGTTTTCGGAGTTCGAGTAATTAAATGAGAAGAAAAGTAAATCTTTGCTCTAAATAGGTACTTCTTAGACGTCTGAAGAATAGTGAACATAATATCGAAAATCGGCTAAATCCAGATTGAACATGTGCTGTCCAGATTTACACTATAAACATTTAACTATTTGGTCTTGACATTCAATCAAAATAATATGTGAATGGCGATGAAGGGGATAAGAAGCGGAAATGATTTGGTATGATCCGATAGACGCGATTATCCTTAACTTAAGTGATCCACGTCAAGAAACTGGGGATGAACGGTGATAGCTTAAAGCAGGGAATTCATATCAAACATCTCTGAAATACATCCAGGGTGAATTATAACATCGATGACGTCTCTACTGAGAGATCTGGGCAGATTGGAAGCTAACGATATGCTGAAGAAAACAAACGTTCATTTCGTAAAAGTATGTCCCTTTGGTACTATTGTATCACTCCAGGGAAACACCCGTTGGGCCCAAAGGCCCAACGGTGACGACATAAAAATTGCCGATCTGCAAACCGGTGTTCTCTCTTCCGACAATAATAACGAACTGAACTTCTTTTTGAAATGCCTGCCGAAATCTGGAAACGATCTCGGCAACGTCAGCCAATCAGAATATTCCAAAAGACGATGCATTGAATCCAAGAGAACGATCTATCGAACGTGAACAGGGGGAAAATGTTTTAGTGGCGGAATAATCACCGTGGAATGGCAACACTCTAACGAGCGGGAACATAAGGAATGTTCGCTATGTGGGAGTTCCTATGACGTCAAAAGGAATTTCCTGTCTGTTTTGAGATAAGAGAGAAATCTTTCTTAAAAGTTGCATCTTTTGGGGTGCGAAGTGAATAGAAAGCAATAAAAATAAGGGAAAGTGTAGGAGTTATAATTTCGTTTCTCTGGCAAACGATTTCAGCAATTGTTATGAAAGTCTATCAGAGAAATGGAAAAAGATAATAGAATATAATAAATGTAATTTTAAATGAAATAATTAAAAATAAAGATTTAGGATTTAATATTTAAAACTTAATAAAATTTGCTGTGAAAATTGAAAGATGGTAAAAGGAAGTAGATTATTAAAATTAACAAAATATACAAAATTAAATTTATGTAAATTTAAGAGATTATGTAAATTTAAGAATGTTATGTAAAGCTTTTACAACATAACATTTTATCTCCGCTGCATAAAAAAAAATAGTAAAAAAAAATGTTTAGTCAACGGTTATTTAAAACCAAATGTATTGCAAACATTTTATAAAATTGAAACGAGGAAAATCATGTGATTTGCACAATAACCTCACAAAAAGAGAAATTAAAAATTTAAATTATAGCTGCAGAAGTTTTAAAATAGTGAAAATTTGGATTTAAGAAGGAACAAGCTTTAAAAACAGCACCTAAAAACATATAAATTTTAAGAATAGTACATAAAATATAACATATATATAGTACATAACAGTGACAGTGTGAATCAACATATATTAAATGTTAATGAAATGTATTACGTAATAAAAGTATAGGTACAAACATTTATTTCTCTGCAAAACACAAAACATTCCAACAGATGCAGGATATACATATTATAGGGGTGAGTTGTGAAATCGAACACGAAAACCTATGACTCTCATGTGCAGATCACCAGTATACAAATAAAGCAAAATAAAAGTGAAACAAAGTAATAGTTAACAATTTTACCAGTATTTCATAACTGACAGTAACATAATAGTATTTCTGTGTCAACCATAGTAATATAGAAAAATTTTATAATGTTTTACCACATAAATATAAAAAGCCAATATATTGAAATTTGTAGCTTCTGTTCCAATTTAAATTAATATCATTACTATTATATTATAAGACATCAGTTTTTTACTTATATGAATAACACAATGAAAGTTAAATTGTTATACATCAGTACAAAATAAAAACAAAGAGTTATAAAAAGTTTATAAATTATCGCACGAGACGAACCGGAGGGGGGAAAGAAAGCTATTTTCTTTTGTGATCCGACCCCTATGGAAGCCGGCAAGTAAAAAATACTTTGATCTCCGAGCAAATACTAAAATAAAATGGACTGCTCCATGGTAAATATAAGCTACTGACAAAATAAGGAATTACAAATTTATCTATTGAGTACAGAAAAATGCGCGTAGAGCATCACAACTGTCTGAGAACCAAAAATTGGCTGATCTCAAGAGCAAGATCTTGTTAACTTGTCTCCGTAACAGTTGGAAGTCCCACATTCTTCCAAATAAAATGAAAAAAAAAATATCTGGCTGGTAGACCTGTACACCATTTACGGCGATTTTTTGGTCTATGCACAGGAAAATCCACAGAAACCTTGGGTGACAGCTCTAACCAGTGAAAGTACCAGAGATAACCAAAGATACCTTTAAACATGGGGGGGGGGATAAAATAAATGCTATAGTATAATAAAAAAAATAAATCTTTTAAGGGGTATAAAAAGCACAGGAGAATTGGGAATGCTATGAGATAATTATAAATTTCTAAAACCTAACAGGAGAATAAATTTCATGTCTAGCAACATATAAAATTGTATATATAATAGAATGTTATTGGTATAAATAATTTATCTATTTAATAATTCTCAAATTATTGATCAGATTGTTTTTTAAAAATAGCATATTTGCAATTTAAAAGATTCAAAATTTTATTATTATGATTATTATTATTATAATTTTTTATTTATATTTATTTTTATTTATTTATTTATTTATTTTGATAAAATTGAAAGGTAATTATTTCTAAGTTTTATGTGAGCAATATTATTATATATTTAAAAACCAATTCTAGGTGAATGTCAAGTAGAACAACTCAGCAAATAGTACCAATAGACCACAATGTACCATGTTACGCCTAGCACACTGTTGCGCCGCCCGCAGTGCATGGAATATAGATACTAATCGACTAAATTAACCCACAAAGAAAACATCCAAAATTGACAGTAATAAAAAAAAATCTGTGAAGAGTGGCATTAAGATGCCGTATCATACAGCAAGTAATAGAGTTCACAAAGCGCTGATGAACTCAGATAGTCACTGCATGATATGTACATGTAATACCACTTAATATTCCAATGAGATATGAAAGTTAATGAATAAAAATTTAGAATCTTGATAATCATAAAAAATGCATTGTAATTGAATTAAAAAAGATGTTTTTGAACCAAAATTTATGAGTTTCTTAAAATTATTCAATAATAATAAGTATAAAATACAATTGTATGATATAAACTTGTCAAACTTTATAATAATTAAATATATTAAATCATTGATATTAAATTTTTATATAATTATTTTAAAAATTTCATTAATGCATTATAGCATAAAATTATTTAGATTTCATAATATTAATAATGTCACTATATTTTTATAAATAACATCACTTTTAATTTTTATAAAACATTATAACACTGTGAAATAAATTGTTTAAAAGAAAACCGTCACATACCTAATAAAAATTTCAAAACTATAAAATTGTATCATCCCAATATTAAATGAAGCAATTATCAAAACTTTTTCATTTTGTATATCAAATAAACACAAAATTAGAATTTCATAAACATATATTGATATTCTATACCATGTCCTTGAAGATAAAATATTGTTCAATCAGAAAAAGGCACACATAATATATAAAAGAAAATATTTCTCTTTCAAAATTAATATAAATGTACCAGAATATATTCAAAATCAAAATAATATCTGCACATGAGAGAAAACGTAGAGATTAAAATAATCTTGAAGTAGCAATTAAAATTTTTAATGTTTATGAACTTAAAAAACGTAACTTTTAAAGAAGTTAATTGCAAAAAAAAAAAAAAAAAATCATAATAAAGCAACACTCTAACGAGCGGGAACATAAGGAATGTTCGCTATGTGGGAGTTCCTATGACGTCAAAAGGAATTTCCTGTCTGTTTTGAGATAAGAGAGAAATCTTTCTTAAAAGTTGCATCTTTTGGGGTGCGAAGTGAATAGAAAGCAATAAAAATAAGGGAAAGTGTAGGAGTTATAATTTCGTTTCTCTGGCAAACGATTTCAGCAATTGTTATGAAAGTCTATCAGAGAAATGGAAAAAGATAATAGAATATAATAAATGTAATTTTAAATGAAATAATTGCTGGGCAACATATAACTATGATATGTTCCCGCACCATGTTGGTGAAATCAAAGTAAAATTGCGTAATTTGTTATTTCTGTTTGTATAAATATTTTTTATAAAATATAATTATGAGTGTAAAATTATAATGTTTATATATTTAAGTAAAATAAGAGTGTAAGTTCATACAAAAATTATTAAGTTGATTTTAAATAGTAAATATATATTTTTTAAAAATTGTTGTATTGTAAAATGAATGTATAATATTGAATGGAGTTCGGATCTCAGACAACAACAATACGCAGACGCCATGGTGTCGTTTTATGACAAGCCAATGGAAAGTAGTGTATAATTAGAAGTCGTAAAATCATAAAAACGTTGGAATCAATTTATGGCCTCAATAAAAGTGTTGGGATAAATTTATGACTCTTCAGACCACCCAAACTTTAAGGCAGATAATAATATAAAAGTATATGTTAGGGGCCATTTGCAGACTGCTAGCTAATAGGCCTATCGAAGTATAATAAAAAATCTTCTCACATCCAATAACAGTGGACTAGACAAAAATAGCTCCACCCACTGCAGGAACTGGTGTGCAAGAAGAATAAGTTTTAAAAAAAGATAGTCTGAAAAAAGATGTAGAGGATGCAAGAGCTCTCCTGAAAGCCCGTGCAATGAGTCCCGCAAGCCCTAGTAAAGCCCAGGCGAGATGGACCTAGCGGAGCGAGCCTAATCCAGCCTAATCAAGCCTAATTGAGGATGTCTTCCTGAGGTACCTATCGGAGTGAGCCTAAACAAACCAAATTGAGGATGTTTTCCTGATCTACATATCGGAGTGATCCTAATCAAGCCAAATTGAGGATGCGTTCCTGATGACACATTGCCATGATCCTAAGCAACGCAACAACTCGGAATTTGACAAATAAAGGCCACCATCCCGTATATTAAAAGAAGGTACTATTTTACACATTTTCTTTTACCACATAAGTTCATATGAAAAATCTAAAAAAATACTTTTCTGATATTTTATGGTAGAGAGTTATCTGAGATCCGACCAAACCAATAATTAAATAAGATTAAGGTAATTTTAAAAATGAAAGAGAGTATTTCTTTTAGCAAAAAGAAACAATTATAATAATTAGAGTACGTGAAAATATTGTCTTTTTTTTTAAAAAAAGATTAAACATACTTAAAATAATGAGAAGCAAACAAAAGTGTTGCTTTCTATTTTTTGAATTAATACTATGTTTTTCTGTAAATAAATATGTTAAATGTAAATAAAATATTTAATCAAGTTTTAAAAAGTTTCTGTAATTATTTAATTAATAATATTTAAAGTGTGTCAATTCTTTTTTTACAGCTTAAATTTTAGATTAATTCATAAGTGGAAGAGTTCATCTAAATAAATCACAACGCAAACTCTTAATTTTATTCGTAATTATTCAAATTTAATAATTACTTTTTGACGCGGATTATAATTTAATTTTATTAATGCTTCGCGTTGCTCTTCTACTAGAATGTAGGTAAATACGATCACTTATATTATTTAAATTTATCTAAGGTATATAAAACTATATACCAATTTGCTATGAGGTTGCTTGGATGTTTTGGACCAATTAACAATTTTGAATATATTTAATAAAAAAAATAAAAAGGTGTAAATTATCTGTCCAGCATCCCCCCTTCATAGTAACAAATGGCGCCGTGACTCAGGAACGTTCATTAAGTACAATGGTGCTATGACTCAGGAACGTTCATCTGAGGTCATTAGAAATAATAATAATAATAATAATAATAATAATAATAATAAAGGAAAATAAATTTAAGTATTATTTTAATGTCACAATTTTAAAGATATTGTAGTTATGTAAGTTTAATTGATTAAAATTTTATTAAAATTAATTTTATTATTGTAACAATACTGACACACATATAATAATTTTATATAAATAAAATGAATAATATATGTTAGTAAAAAAAAAAAAAAGGAAATAAAAAAAATAATTCTGGGATTTATAATAGGTAAATTTAGGAATTACAATTTTGTTTTTTTTTCTCTCTTTTCTCTTGTGGTTGGATCTCAGTTACCATTGAAAAATAATGGCATTCACATCACAGATGACACATTTGTAAAAATAATTTTTTATATAATGTATAAATAATAATAATAATAAGAATAATGAGTAAAATTTTATAATATGTCTGATATAAAAATGATTGAAATGTCAATAGATCACGATTTGTGAAATTGTATCACCTTGATACAAAAGAAAATTTATGAGTCGTACTACGAAGTAGTAGTACAATATTTATAAAAAAAAAAAAAAAAATAAGATTGTTTTTTCTGTAGAAAAAGACAGATATTTTTTCTGTTAAATGAAATTATGTTGTTTTTTATATATACGTGTATTATAAATATTTTAGGGGTATTTATGTGTGTAAAAGAATAATCTACAAAACAACTTCATCTCCTAAGAAATTTTTTTTAAATTTTAGTATTGTTGTTTTTATGTATTTATGCAATTTAGAATATTTTCATACATATGTTGTAATATAGAGAAAATAGTATGAGATGCAAAATATTCTTTTAAGAGGTATAGGATCTATTTTGAATTGATATTTTGAAAAAGTATACATTGATTACTAATACTTGTTAAAAATGACTCAGACGCTGGATATAGATACACGTATTAAGTTAGTGTCACCATTTGACAATAAAAAGAACAAAAACATTATATTTTTCTTAGAGGAATTTGAGAATATTTTCAATTCGACAGATATACAGGAAGAAACTAAATTATTAATTTTAAAGGCTAAAATTACTGGGGACGCAAAACATATTTTAAGTAAACAGATTGAAACATATAACGAGACCAATTATAATTTATTTAAAAATAATTTGGTGGAGTTATTTGGTACAAAACTAAGCTTCCTTAATGCTCAGAGCAATTTCCTAAATTTAAAACAGGCCGCAAGTCAAACGATAGAGGATTTCATTTTGGAATTTAAAAAGGGTGTAAAATCTTATATCGAAAGTGCAGGCGAAAATGTGGATAATAAGGAAGAGAATTTTATCGAAATCTTAAAAATGTCGAATTTTTTAAATTCAATTAGACAGGATATTGCACTAGATGTGCGTAAAAATGCGCCCAGGTCCTTCAAGGAGGCATGCGAGTTAGCAAAACTCATGGAAAGTGCGTATAATGAATCAAAGTTTGAGGAAATTAACGCAATAAATAAAGAAAACAAAGATCTTTATGAGAACATTATAGAATCAAGTAAGCAAAACAAAGAGCTAATCGAGAAATTAAAAGGGGAGATTGAAAAACTAAAAAAATCAAAGAAAAAAAATCATGCAATTAGAGATGATAGTGTTCCGCGGAATAAGAAACTCTTTAATAAAGACAATGATTATCAGGGTCCCCATTTCAATAACAATTTTCATTATAATGATTATGAACGATATTATAATGATTACTACAATTCCTTTAATTACCCGACGCATTATGGGATGTATGATTATTCACAACCTAATTGGAATTCGGGAAATAGGGATTTTGGATATATTCCTGAGAATTATGAGCAAAATGGTTATCAATTTGAAAAGCGCAAAAAGAAAAAAAAATGGGCAAAGAAAACAGCGAAATCGGATCAAGATTCGGGATTTTCAGAGACGGAAATCGATAAAATAAATAAAACAATCGCAAATATAACAAATGCAGACAAAGATAGTCTGCCAATTATATCACTAAGTATACAGGGCGTCGAAATACAAGCGTTACTGGATACCGGAGCTGCTGTATCCCTTTTATCACCTTCTTTATTCAAAAAAATTAAAGATACAAACGTCAAAATCAAATATTTGGGCAATCAGATCCAAATTAAAACTTTAACAAATTCAAAAATTTTTTTTAAACAATGTGTCAAATTAACTTTTCGATTAAAAGGTATATTCACAACAGGCACATTTTATGTCACTAATGATGATTTTGATAGGCAGTACCAAATGTTATTAGGGTACGATTATCTCAAAGAAAATCATATGATTTTGGATTTATGCAATAAAACATTAAAATTTAAAAATCAACAAATTAAATTAAACGTTGCAAGTGAAGTAAATAATTATGAAGTGAATAACATTACGCCATGTAATTCAGGGGAACATTCAAATAAAAGTATGTTTGCCATTACTAAAAATAGAATTTTTCTCCAACCTGAAGAATCGAAAATTGTAAAATTAAAATGCCCAGAAGATATAAATATGTCAGATATAATTATTTTTGACCCCATTCAAGAAAATAGTAAATTTTCATGCGAGACTTCGTTACACGAAGTTCAAAAAAATAATAACATAAATATTATAATAAAGAATAAACTATTAGAAAAGTTAATTATTCAGAAAGGAACTAAAATAGGGGAAATTATAACGAACTTTGAGTGCAAGCAAGATGACTCAACTGATAATATAGAGAAAGGGACATTTTATGAAATAAATAATTTAAATATAGAAGATGTAAGAAAATTGCGAGAAGCAGAAATTAAAGAGACGGATTTCGATTTAAGCCATTTATCAGAGGAAGTACAACAAAAATTTCGAAAAATTTTAATGGGCAATGTTCATGCATTTTCAAAAAGTTATCAAACATTGGGGCAATCAGCGTTTGTTGCACCAAGTTTTCAATTGAATCATGAATTCCCGGTACAAGCTAAGCCATATAAATTGCCTCAGGCAGTAAGACAGTATGCGAAAAGGGAAATCGAACAACTGTTACAGGCTAAAATTATAGAGAAGACTGACTCCGAATATGCTTTTCCAGTTATTTTCGTTAGAAAGAAAAATCCGAGTAATAACCCGAATGCAGAACCCAAGTTTAGAATGGCAACGGACCTAAGACTATTAAACCAAATTTTACAACCTTATACTTATCCGATGCCGGACGTAAAAGACTTATTACAAAAAATAAGCGGTAAAAAATACTATACGGTGCTAGACTTACATAGTGCTTTTTTCCAAATAAATTTAAAACCAGAAGATTGCAAAAAATTAGCATTTGTTACGGAATTTGGAAAACATATGCCACTTCGTTTATCTTTTGGCACACGAAATTCTAGCGCAATTTTTGCAGAAGTAATCGATAAAATTCTCGGACATTTTGACAAAAGCAAAGTATCATACTACATTGATGATGTGTTGATATCTGCAAATACAATAGCAGAGATGACGAAAACCTTAGAAGAAGTTCTACAGGTATTAATACATCACAACATGACAATCGAACCTTCAAAAATGCAAATTTGCAAAGCAGAAATAGAATTCCTAGGATTTAGGGTGAATCAAATGGGATATTCTCCATCTCAAAAGAATATTGAAAAAGTAAAAAATTTAGTCAGACCAAAATCGAAAAAGGGGGTCAGATCTTTATTGGGCTTAGCGAATTATTTTCGGACGCTAATACCCAACTATTCCGACAAAGTTAACCCTTTAATAGAGCTGACTAAAGATAAAGTTAAATTTAAGTGGAGTCCAGAAGCAGAAAAAGCTTTCCTGATAATTCAGGAAGAAATTGTACAAAAACCAACGCTCAGACCCCCCGATTTTAACAAGGAATTTTTCTTATTCACGGATGGGAGCAAAGTTGCAATTTCAGGTGTTCTAGCTCAAGAAAAGGATGGTCATTTGCTACCTGTTGAATTTTTCGGGAGAAAACTTAGAGAACCGGAAAAAAATTATCCGAGTATTAAATTTGAGTTATTAGCAGTGCATGAAGCAATTATGCATTTTAAATATATGCTTTCAGGTAGAAGATTTACTGTGTTAACTGATTCGAAAGCACTAACTCAGCATTTACATTTACAAGATAAATCGGAAATTATAAACAGATGGGTAGCAGATTTACAAGACTTTAATTTCGACTTCGAATTCGTCGAAGGGATTAACAATCCAGCAGACTATTTGAGCAGGAATTTAGATAATCTTACAACAGACAGAGAACTCCAAAATAATTTGTTTGCAAGTAACATAGCACTTACAGACGAAAATATTAAATCGGAGCAATATGCAGACGAAAAATTAAAAATTATAATAAATAAAATCGAAAAAGACAAAAATAATAGAAGCACGAAGAGATTTGCTTTAAATCAAAATAAATTATTAATTTTGAAACCTGGTTCAGATAAAAAGGAGCTTTTAATTACCCCGGATTCATTAAAAATTGCAGCCATAGAAGAAGCTCATAGAGCGCATTTCGGATTTCAAAAAACTTATGATAATGTGAAAACAAGGCTTTTTTGGCACGGAATGTACAAAGACATTAAACAGTATTGTGCAAATTGTGTGCAGTGCCTCACATCTAAACAACACACAACAATAAAAGTCCCTGTTAAAAAAATGGTGAAAGATCACGAAGTCGGTACAGTCCTGCATGCTGACGTCATTGGACCTTTAAACCTCACGTTAAGGAAAAACAGATACATTTTAATTATAATTGATTCGACATCGAGATTCCTGGAAGCTGTTCCCCTACGAAACGTAGAGTCACAGACTATATTAAATGTACTAAATAAATATTTTGCAAATTATGGGATGTGTAAAGAAATTATCTTTGATAATGCAAAATATTTACGTAGCGAAATTATGAAAGAATATTTGGAATCTTTAAACATACAAAGGAAATTTGTGAGTGTATACCGTGCGCAAGGAAATGGACTTTGTGAAGTTACCAATAAAATATTAAAAACATCAATTGTAGCTATGTCGAAACGCACTACGGAATGGGACATAAGACTGGATTTTTTTAAACTAGCGTATAATTCCTCGAAACACCGCGCTACGGGATATAGTCCCTCACTGCTATTTTTCGCAAGGGAAATAAAAAATCCCTTCACAGCCCATATTCCTTCTGAGGAAATATATACCCACTCTTATGTTAAAAGCAGAATACAGCATATGAAGGAAATCAAAATTCAATCCCTTGCAAACCAGGAGAAAATAATGCAAGAATATATAGATGAAGAGGCATACGAAAAAGTAAAGGATTTAAATTTGGGTCAAACAGTATATCTAAAATGTATTGGAAAACCAGGCGCATTAGAGCCAAAATTTCAAGGACCCTACGCAGTTACTAAAAAGTTTAGAAACTTTAATTATTTATTACAATATGTTCCAGATAAATCAATAGAGCCGATCAAACGACATATGGATCAGCTGTACGCTCCGAAATACGCAACAGGTCATATAGAGGCGGAAATTACGAATTTACAAGGGTCTCAGAAAAAAATTAAGGGTGATAAAAATTACAAAAATAAATGTGACATTTGTAAAAGAAAATCGCACTTAACTGAAAATTGTTGGTTCAAATTGAACAAAAATACGAGTCAAAAGGGTCACAAACTTACTAAAACGCATTATAAAAAAAATAATACATATTCTGAGAATATAGACCCATATTTACAGTATCAAACAGATCATTATGATCAAAATATGTCGTTATATGGTTATACACCATATACAAACTTATACGGGGATGTTATACAAGATCATTACCCTTTCCCCCCTCCCCAAGAGTATCCATGGTATATGAATTGGTATTAAAAATAAATCAAAATGCATAATTAATCGAATTTCAAAATTTAAAAAAATTTTCAAAATTTAAAAATAAATTTTTCTTTTTTAGATAAAAAAAAAAAAAATTTGAAACAGAATTAATAACTTGCCTTTTTAAAATTCAAAATAATAATAAGAAAGGATAGGAACATGGGAACGCCAATTTGTCTCAGGGTTACAATATTGAGCAAATGTGCAGGGCGCACCCGAAAACATACTTATAAAATTATGTAATGTGCTTCACAAAACTTCAATGGAGCAGTGAAATATTTCGCTCCAGGCAAAAGTTATATATTTTTTTTTCTTTTCGAATATGAATTAGAAAATATAAAATCTTAACAAAGCCAAATAACATTAAAACTTAATTAATTTCATAGTAAATAATGTTGGAGTAATTTAAAAAAAAAAAAAAAAAAAAAAAAGAGAATTTTTCTGTCTTCTATAAGGGTAGCCTTTGCTAATAGCCTTACAATTTAGATGACAAAATTTCAGAATTACTCTTTAAAATGAGTAGGTGTAAGCTATAGGTTCAGGGTAGTTAGAACAGCTTTATAGCATACTCATATATATATTTTTTTTATATAAATATATGGTTGACAAGGAATAAATTATTAGTGCACTCTATATTAGGATAGCGGTCAGCTATAAGCCTAAATATAATAAAATATACAAAAAGTGCTAAGATTTATTCCGGTAGTTCAAGTACAACTTATATGCTAAAGTCTAGAATTTAGACAGCAGGGACAAGTTTTATGAACAAAAGTGTTATATAAAAAAATTTAAAAAAAGGATTTTGGTGTAGCACATTGGTTTTTAAAAAAAAACACATATATGTATAACAATGGACAAGGCAAGTTATTTCAACAGGATTGCACACAAAAATAATAGTAAAAATACACAAATAAATAATTGAAGTAAAATTAAAATTTTCTCACCAAAGGCTTTCTGTATAGGGTACAATTTTGGCCTACGGCTGGGTATGCACCAACACCAACAAAATTTTTGTAGAAAATTTATCAATTCACAGATACATCAATATATGGTCCACCTAGGCATAAATTTCAGGATTCTTGGCTGAAAAAGGAATCGAAGAAAAAATTAAGTATGGTATAATTACTAGATGTTATGCTCAGAAACAATAAAATTAGTAATATTATATTGTAAAAAAGCAGCATTTTGAGTTTTCTTGAGGAAAATTTTTGATTTTTAGGTTTTACACATTTATGGAGTGTCTAGCTCAGTGTCTTCCTAGATTTAATAAGAAAAAATAATAAATAAAAATATAAGTTCGTGTTGTTTTCAAAATAAATAACAAAAGGTATAGCAATTAGCATTTACAGTTAAAATTTATGGAATTTTCATCAAAATTACCATTAGACAAACATAGTTTATATTATATTTAACTTGATAAGCTAATTTACTTTTATTAACGGTATTCAATTAGAATTAAAGTAGGCTTAAATTCAAGTTAAATTAATTAATAACATTGTTGTAGTGTAAAATTTTATGTAAGACTATTATATTTTTATTGTATATATAAAAATATGCAAATTTAACAATTAATAAAATGTATTAGCAAAATTATTTAATATAAATATTAAATGACATCTTGCTGAAATCAGCTAGAAATTAGATTTTTTTTTTTTTTTTTTAATGAAATATTTTATAAATTTATGTTAGTTTAGAATTTAAGCATTTTTTTTTCTTTTCTTTCCCTTAGAATTAAATGCAATTCTAAATTTAACACATATAAATATACATAGTATTGATAAATTTGAGTATGTGAGTTCATAAAATATTTTTTTTTATATATATTGGCCTTATTTTTATTAAAATAGGTAGTATGGCTTAATAAATTTATTTACTTAATTTTTTTATAGTACATAAATTTATCATTTTAAAAACTTGATCTGTAGCAATTTGATGTGGATATGTATGAGTATACAAAGATGCTTTTCTGCTGGCAGAAATTCTTTGGTTCGGGCCCGAGTACTCATGGATTACTGCATACGATTTTACAGAATATTTATCATTTGCTTTTAGTACTTTTAAAAATTTTACAAGTGTATTAATAACAATTTTTTTTAAATAATAATTATTAATGTTGGATTAATAATAATAATTTATTATCTTTTATTTTTAAACATATCATTAAATTTTAGATAGTAGAATTCACATACGGAATGTTAATGATAAATAAAATTTTGAATAAATAAATTTTTATTTCATTCAGTAAAAAAATAAATAAATATGAAAATTTAACAATCTTTTAAGATAGAATTGTTGGCTAAATAAATAATAATTTAAGACAAAAAAATTGTTCTCTTCTTCGTCAATGGCATTTTCTGACAACACTATTTAATAGCATTAAATGAAGGTGAATTTTTAAGGTCAGCGTAATGCATATTTTGCATTTTTGAGAGGCCGTAGAAGTCATTTTTCCGTGTTGTTTACATTTTAATAGTAAACAATATCATGAATCAAAATTTGTGTTTGTTAGAAAGGTCTAAAAATATACAATGTAATCAGTTAAAGAAAATTATATGCATTTTCTTTTAATCCTGAAAGGCAATTTGGGTTAGATTTAAACCTGGATGCATAAAAAGCCACCCTCGCGTCAGTTCAAGTATGAGGCAGGAGAATGCACATGCTAGAATCGCCATTTTTCCCCTGCAAAATAAAAAAAAAAAGGCAGAAGGTTTACATTAGATACGATACAAATACATACACTATTTATGCATAGATTATGTTTAAAATTACATACAGGCATGCACAGTGAGTTAAGAAGAAAGTATATCAAGAAATTATACTAATTAATACGGTAATTACAAGCATGAAATGGTTTTAAATACTTACTTTTTGAAGTCGTAAAATTTGGTCACAGCACAAATCACCTCACAGAAAGCGATTAGTAGCTTGACCACCCCCCACTTTTCGGGAGGATCGGCGACGGTCAAAAAACTGGTTTTATTCTCTCCTGCTTCTTCTTTTTTTTTCTCTCGTATCGGGTAAAGTTGGAAAGCATTGCGTAATGATATATTAAAGGAGATGAATTAGCTTGTACATTTTGACAGATCATACATGTTAGAAGTAAAAAATAAATAAAATAATGTAACAAGTTTGTATACAATATTTTTTCTGATTATAATTTGAATACATCAGATTAATTATGTGAAAATATAACATGTCATATTACAAGCATTGTATTTACTTTTATTCAGTATAAAATGTGTTTTAGATAAAACACTGTGTCATAAGGTTGTATGTGATGAAATAATATGTCAAATGCGTATGCCATTATTTTTCTTATAATGAGGTTTATTTCGGCATATTGATTTCAGACAAAATTATAGCTTTGAATGTATTTTGGGCACTTAAACTGTAAAGTTACAAAATTAGTAAACATGTGTGTGGTAAAGAAAAAAGGCTTCGAGAAAGACGTCTGATTGTCAGTACAGAGGTCTTCTAAATGTGAATGTCAACAGACAACTATGCTATCATGTGTTGAACTTTCTGTTATGAAACAATAGAAGAACTTCTTATAAAATATACCAGAACCATTCATAATTGAACTTTACAGTCTTCGATCAAAAACTGTGTAGATACACAGTCATATGGACACGTACATTCCTTCAAGCTTTAAAAAAAAAAAATAAAACCAGCAATCAGTTTTTATTTTTTTTTTCTTCCGATACTGGGAGAGATGCTGGGCAACATATAACTATGATATGTTCCCGCACCATGTTGGTGAAATCAAAGTAAAATTGCGTAATTTGTTATTTCTGTTTGTATAAATATTTTTTATAAAATATAATTATGAGTGTAAAATTATAATGTTTATATATTTAAGTAAAATAAGAGTGTAAGTTCATACAAAAATTATTAAGTTGATTTTAAATAGTAAATATATATTTTTTAAAAATTGTTGTATTGTAAAATGAATGTATAATATTGAATGGAGTTCGGATCTCAGACAACAACAATACGCAGACGCCATGGTGTCGTTTTATGACAAGCCAATGGAAAGTAGTGTATAATTAGAAGTCGTAAAATCATAAAAACGTTGGAATCAATTTATGGCCTCAATAAAAGTGTTGGGATAAATTTATGACTCTTCAGACCACCCAAACTTTAAGGCAGATAATAATATTAAAGTATATGTTAGGGGCCATTTGCAGACTGCTAGCTAATAGGCCTATCGAAGTATAATAAAAAATCTTCTCACATCCAATAACAGTGGACTAGACAAAAATAGCTCCACCCACTGCAGGAACTGGTGTGCAAGAAGAATAAGTTTTAAAAAAAGATAGTCTGAAAAAAGATGTAGAGGATGCAAGAGCTCTCCTGAAAGCCCGTGCAATGAGTCCCGCAAGCCCTAGTAAAGCCCAGGCGAGATGGACCTAGCGGAGCGAGCCTAATCCAGCCTAATCAAGCCTAATTGAGGATGTCTTCCTGAGGTACCTATCGGAGTGAGCCTAAACAAACCAAATTGAGGATGTTTTCCTGATCTACATATCGGAGTGATCCTAATCAAGCCAAATTGAGGATGCGTTCCTGATGACACATTGCCATGATCCTAAGCAACGCAACAACTCGGAATTTGACAAATAAAGGCCACCATCCCGTATATTAAAAGAAGGTACTATTTTACACATTTTCTTTTACCACATAAGTTCATATGAAAAATCTAAAAAAATACTTTTCTGATATTTTATGGTAGAGAGTTATCTGAGATCCGACCAAACCAATAATTAAATAAGATTAAGGTAATTTTAAAAATGAAAGAGAGTATTTCTTTTAGCAAAAAGAAACAATTATAATAATTAGAGTACGTGAAAATATTGTCTTTTTTTTTAAAAAAAGATTAAACATACTTAAAATAATGAGAAGCAAACAAAAGTGTTGCTTTCTATTTTTTGAATTAATACTATGTTTTTCTGTAAATAAATATGTTAAATGTAAATAAAATATTTAATCAAGTTTTAAAAAGTTTCTGTAATTATTTAATTAATAATATTTAAAGTGTGTCAATTCTTTTTTTACAGCTTAAATTTTAGATTAATTCATAAGTGGAAGAGTTCATCTAAATAAATCACAACGCAAACTCTTAATTTTATTCGTAATTATTCAAATTTAATAATTACTTTTTGACGCGGATTATAATTTAATTTTATTAATGCTTCGCGTTGCTCTTCTACTAGAATGTAGGTAAATACGATCACTTATATTATTTAAATTTATCTAAGGTATATAAAACTATATACCAATTTGCTATGAGGTTGCTTGGATGTTTTGGACCAATTAACAATTTTGAATATATTTAATAAAAAAAATAAAAAGGTGTAAATTATCTGTCCAGCAATAATTAAAAATAAAGATTTAGGATTTAATATTTAAAACTTAATAAAATTTGCTGTCAAAATTGAAAGATGGTAAAAGGAAGTAGATTATTAAAATTAACAAAATATACAAAATTAAATTTATGTAAATTTAAGAAGGGGGAATGTTATGTAAAGCTTTTACAACATAACAGTACCATAATTCAATTTAATTAAAAGATGAAAATAAAACTTTTACCTTTAGCCGTCTTCATGCAGATCTATTTTTTATTTCTCGTCGCCAGATTTCCTGTCTTGTTTGCGTGGGTATCAATCTACTTAGAAATGAAGACAAGATTTAACACGGTGTACACCACTTTACTAAAACAACACGGACATAAATTACACGAATAAATATAACATATTTCACTCTAAGCTCAAACGGCATATCCCCTAAATGTAGCCATTTATATACAATACTTATTCCATAATCTCGTTCACAGTATATACATAATTTAGCTCGCTCAGTCAGTTAATAGAAACCATGGAGTAAATGTCATTATTCAGACACCACAGGTTTCATAATATTTTTTCTCAAAATCATCAATTTCAGAAGCTTCAGCTGGTAATTGAGCATCATACTTGTCAAAGTCTGAGTAAACGATCTCTATTTTTTCTAATTTATTGCATAAATCATTTTTTAAACGTTTACTCAGAGTAAATACAAGTGTTTATTCTTGTGAGAGCAAATTTAGCTCTGCCACGTAAATTTATGGCTACCTTTTCCAATTCTTCAGCAGTCTTTTTTGCGACTTCTGAGTCGGTACTCATTATTTAAATAATGAGGTAAATAGCGTAAAAAAAACAAAGCTAAACCGAAAATAATAAGATAAAATATACTTGTCTGTTGATAAATGCGATGCGAGGTGTTCCGCTGGAATGTTGTAATCCCAAATGAGAAAGGTGAAAACTTTATTCAGTAAACTGCGGTAAGATGATGTTGCGATGTACAGCCCCAAGCTGCATTCCAATGATGAGGGTTCACTTCACTTTATTTAAATTAGTAACCCAGATTTGAAGTTTATCCAAGATACATCTCGCCGTTACCTCCACTGAATGTGTAGTTGTTTGCGTACTAGTCTGTAGGAAGCCCCGAACAGATTAACAAGAGATGAAAATAAAATTATATATTGAAACATACAGCCTTCTGAATCTGCACAGGAATGCGCGATTGTTAAATTGAAGTTGACAGTAGCCGGGGTTTGGATATCCGGTGCGAATTTAAATGTTCCGGCAAGGCAAGGAGCTGGTGCATGTGTGTTCAGAACATAAGTTGAATTGCATCTGGTCAGTCTGCACAAGGAAGTGTCCTTGAAAAAATACTCTTGATACTAACAAGCTGATGATAGCTAGTTATTGTACAAATAAAATGAAAGATAATGTCTTTAAGTAAATATTTAAACATGAGATATGGCTTTACTAAATTACAGCAATTATTTAGAAGAAAAGTATATTTGACACAAATAGTTATTATTTATAAATGTTTTTAAATAGCTATTTGTAGAAACACAGGAAATGAGCTATGAGTTATTATTGATAAATGCTTTTGGATTATATCTGTGGATGAGGAGTTATGAGCTGTTTAGCTTAATAATGTTTATCTAACCATAACTCGTTGAAATTATGCTGTATTTACTTAAATGTTTATGTTACAGAAACATACAACAGGCACCCACATGCTCTTTGCATCCAAGCAGCTGTTTGGTTAATGCCAATATCAGTAATTGTTGGATACACATATCATCATTAAAAGATTTTGTTGTTTTGCAATACTCGACTATTTATTTTGAGCCTGCTTCTTCTTTATATTTTATAATTGGCACAGTTCATCGCAAGAATGTCATTTATTGATTGTTATTTTCAAAAAGGATGTTTTTCATCGAAGTATCATTCACCCAAAAGAACATTACCATTATATGAAATGATCTCGGGGAAAACCGCAAAATGCATGAAATGATCTAAAGGGGAAATTGCAAAATACATGAAATAATCTCAGGAAAAATCGAAAAAATCTTCAAACGGTCTTGATCACGTGGGGTACTGCTAGGGGTACGTGAAAATTATATCGGTAATGGCGAAAATCTTTTAAATGGTTTAACTAAAAACACATAAGGAAAATTGATAGTTTAAACTTTCGTCTCCTTCAACTTCAGATTTGAGAAACGCCATTAATTATTCAGGCATTCTTTTGCATCAGAGCTAACAGAATTCGTATGGGTTCGATTCCATGCTTTCAAAAATTCAGCAGTAAAACTACCATTAAATATACGAGTTGGAACCCGTCGAAATTCGACGAAGTAAAATGTTCAGAAAGAAACTATTAGATCAAATTTATGATAAACCTACAAAAATAATTACAATAAAAAATTCATCTTAAATTGGTTGTCTAACTGTTAAAACAAATAATATTTTAAACCTAAAATTGTCAAAATGTTATTTCCACAAACTTCAACTGCTTAAATTATTGAAAAATTAAACTGTATTAGAATACGTAATACAAACTTTAAGTTCTAATCTCAGTACCCGCGAATAAAAAATTCAGAAATCTGCCTTTAGTTGTTATAGCATTGGCCATTTAGTATTGGTCAAATATTTAGTTTTATCAAAGAAAAGGGTCATTTTTTTTTTTTAAATATGACATCATTTTTACTCACTGAATCATTTTGCTTAGCGTCTCAAATTCAATATCAGCGTAATGTAAAAATCAAGACTCCTTTATCATATTATCATGATAATATGATAAGAGAGTCTTGGTAAAAATATTGAAATGTAACTGATTTATGAAGAAATATGCGTGTTTTTTTTTAATAGCTACGTCATTTTCTGTTCAAAAATTATAAAAAAAATTACTTTTATTTGTAATGTGAAAATGGCATCAATAAGGATAAATAAATCATGACTATTTTCCCTTTACTTTTAATAGAAATGGTGTACTTCAGTTGCCACAATTACAAAATTGGTACTAAAAACAATAAAAAAATTAATATCTCAAAAATAAATTGAGATAGAGCTTTCAAACAAATTGCATTTAAAAGTATATTTTTTCCCTGTACGACGGTGTAAAAACTGAAACTGTGCAATGTTTAGAAGTTAAAAAATTTGCGGTAGCGAGAATTGCAAAACCGAAATTTCATTTCAAATTTCAGAGTGTTGCCATTCGCAGAATGACGTATGCGTTACGCACAGATATGTTTGTCCTTTATAATATAGATAATTGAAGCACATTTTTTCCGTTGTGACTCCTAACGTCTCAAGAGCTCGTAAATACGACTCAAGTTTATCATACAATGATGTAATAGAAAATTTTCCTTTTGATTGCACAGATATGATTATTTTAATAATTCTGGCGTATATATTCTTCAACCAAAAGATCTTCCCTACCGAAACGAGCCTTAAGACTCTCTATAGCTTTGGCATAGTTAGCACCAGTTGGCGGAAAACTATCAACAACTTCTCGCGCTCTAGATCCAGTGACAGTTGCTCGGATCAAATACTGGAATTTATTTTCTGGCTCAATATCTTGATCATTCTGAATCTGTTCAAACTGATTCCAAAATGGCAACCATTCCTTTAAATCACCATCAAATTGGCAAAATTCCAACTTAGGCAACGTAAATTTTCTTTTAGAATTATTAGTTTCATAATCATTTGAAATGTACTCACCTTGCATCCAAGGCGAGTACAGAAGCAGTCCCTGTGACTGGATTTTCGCTAATTCTAATTAATGATTTAATTCCAGCTTTCTTAACTCTAGATCCGACTTATCCTTTAATTCTAGCTTTTTTAATTCTTGATCCGATTTCTCCTTTTCTAACTTCTTAGCTTCGTTTTCTTTTTCCTTTCTCTCAACAACAGCGTTGGATAAAATTTCTTGTACAAAATCAGGATCTTGTTTATTATTCTTTACTATTCAAAATAACTTCCTTTAATGTTCCGATCGTATAATCTTGCGGAATTATTTCCCCAAGCTTTTCTACTACGAACTTTAAATCGACCTTTTTAAAAAAATTTACGGCTTGAAACATTTTGCTTCTATAAATCTGGTAAACTGTCCTGTCGCGGACGCCACATTGTTAATTAAAGCGTTCAAAAATGATTTTATTTTAAGAACCCAGCTTTCAGAATATAGTGCGGACGCCAATTATGAACTTAAAATGTACATAAAGAAGTCAATTAACCTCTTAAAACACAAATAATTTATTTACCGGTAAAGCTTTTTACCTTCTTCCATAAAAATATTCAAAACATACAATTTCTAATTCACGTTACATGATATATAAAAGGTATCACGAGAATAAAAGATAAGAGGATAATAAAAAATAAATAAACATGGACAATAGATTTAACAGATGTCTATTGCTGTTGAAACGTATACTTCGGAAGCCGATTCAACAGCTTTGATAATGGAGCAACTCAACATATAACGAACTGTTCAGAGTACTTTACTGATTTCACGCAATTTCTTCACTCTAAAAAATAAATGTGTAAATTAGGCAATTTTACACATATATATGTGTAATTTTTTAAGATTACACACTTGTCATAAAATTTACACGTTTGTTTAAAAAATTTACCAGTTTTTATGTGTATTTTGCTTCTGAAACTAAGTGTGTAATTTGTTATCACTTGAAAAACACGAAATGTGTAAATGTAAAAAAATGCCTAAATTTACACGAATTGATGTGTTATTGTAATTTCCACATAATTATATATACACAGATAAGTGTGTAAATTTCTAAAATCACTCACTGGTCATAAAAATTACACATTTTGTACAAAAAATTACCTGTTTTAATGTGTATTTAGTTTATGACATTAAGTCTGTCAGTTGTTATCGGTTGATAAACTCACATAAGTGTGTAAATGTAGGAAAATCGTCTGCTCTGACCGCAAGTAAACTGGCTAACAATGAAAAAAAAAATCTGCTTGTCAAAAGGCTGCCATTTTTAGGAGATGCCGGAAGACAAGTCTGCTTTATCAGCCGAAATTCTAATATATATATATATATATATATATATATATTAAGCTGATAATAATAAAAGTTAGCTGGATAATCATGATGAAATATTTTTATAACAGTGTAGTGTTAATAGTCATAGTCTCATTGTGCTCTTAATTGGATTTTTACATTCTTTGTCGTTTATCGGCGGGAAAAAAGTGGATAACCATTACAAAGGTATGTAAATATTTGGATCTAATGAAAAAAAATGGTATTAAGTATTAAAGTTATTATTATTTAAAAATAATAAGATATGATTCATAGTTTTATAAAACAGGGCGCTTTTTCTATGTGAATATATAGGGTAGATGTGCCAGTAATGGACGCCCTTCAAAGTTTTTTGTTTATAAAAAAATAAACAATAAAAAATTTAGCAGGGGTCGTACTTGACCTGAGATTTCAAGACCAGGAAATTCTTCGGTACCAATATTTTCTTATGGAAAATCTCTTTTTAAATAATGCGAAATGTCGCGTGTTTAACTTAGATTTATTTTTCTATTGAGATCTTAATTGTTAAATTTATTTGAAAATAATCTTTGAAAATAACTATTTTGTTTTCTTAATATGCGTTCATTAATTTCTTGTTCAAAATACAATAAAAAAAAAAAAAACCCTATATATCTATTCTTTTGTAAGGTGTCCATTTCTGGAACAGAGAGTGGCCATTACTGGAACAATGAGTGCCCAAGTTATTTCTATTATTGACAATTAAATTTAGGTTTACATTGGGAAATGCGACTATGAGATGAATGATTAAATATTGTTGATAGATTAATATAATATTGAAAGAACTAGAATATAATAATTATAACTATTAATAAAAAAATAATTCTTAAAGAAATTCCTTAAGGGTGTCCATTACTGGCACACCTACTCTGTATGGTGTACCAATAATCTTGGTCTTTATTGCTTTCTGAATTCTTTTTTATGATAGCAATTCTGCATTATTTTCGGTTTTGTATTATTTTTTATTTTTAAACCGTACGTTATGTCCAATGGTAAAAAGTAGTATGATATAAGTGACAAAACTTCTCTAGTTGCAATTTCTCTCAGTTCGTAGTGTAGCATCCTATTTTTTGAAAAAATGTAATGTAGCGAGTAGTGCGATACAAAAAAATAGTAATAGGCTTTACTTTTGGGTCGATGCAGGGTTTTTTTCTAGGGACCTATTTTGAGAAAAGTAAAATTTACTTTTGGGAATTTTTTTATATTTTTGTAAAAAATAACGAAAGATGAAATCCAGTTACTCAAATTCGAACCAAATATTAGTTAATAATAACCTTTTCAAGCCCTTCTCATAAAGTTTTGCTTTCTGATAAACTTGTTTTATTAACAAAATATACGTTTTAAAATCTAACAAAATAAAAAATAATTAATGAAGAGTATGTTTTTATGAAATTGAATTTTGTGATGAGGCCTATTTTGTAAAGAGGAATTTTGTGAAGGGGCCTATTTTTATTAAGAGAAATTTTGTGAAGGGACCTGTTTTGTTAAAAGTAATTTTGTGAAGGAGCCTATTTTATTAAAATTAATTTTTACTTTCTTCTGTCTTTACATGAGGAAAGTGTTGGATTCGGGAAAATTTTCGACTTTCGGTTTTTGACGGATTTACACGTTTTAGGAGTCAGATATTCAGAACATGTTTTTATGAAATGTCTGTCTGTCTGTATGTAGGGTAGACCGGGGCTAGTTGGCCAGCTTTTCCTTCTAATATTTTAAAAAAAATTACAATTCAAAATTTTAAATTTCTTTTCATGTTACCACTATCAGTGTACTTTCAGGAAGAAGTCACAATAATAAAACTTGAAAATATTAACAATAAGTATTAGTTTAGAAGCTCAAACTGACACCAAGTCGCTTGGGCCAACCTGCCCCGATTGCGGGGTAAGTTGGCCCGCCACTTTTGACGACACATTTTAATGTTCTAATAGTGCAGAAGTTTAAGAAATGATCAAAATTTTATCAAATATTATTTTTTATTTCTTGCGAACGAAAACACAATATAGTCTACAAAATTAAAATTAAAATTTTAAATATTAAAACTGTGACTTATTCAAATTATTAACTTCGACAAAAAATTGCTTTAAAATTTGAATTTATTTTCTCATAAAAATGTCTTTAATACATTACGGAAGAGTAATAAATTTTAATAAGGACATGCTAGCGGTTAAAACACCTTAAATCTTAGAGTACATTAATTTAAGAAATCATTCATCCTTAATTAGGTGATTTATTATAAACACCAGATGATAAATAAATTGTATCAAGGCCTCTGTACATCTGTTAAGTGCAGTAATTCTTTTCTTTCGTTTATTATGTTTCTCTAACGCGTATTTCACTAACGCATCATTCCCTTCAAATTTCTGTCAGTAAAATGTAATATTTCTTGATGATGCTTTGGCTAATGCCATCTTCTATGAAATAATGATAACTTACGTTTATGTAAAATTTTAATTCCTAATTAAGTATTAAAAAACACAGTTTGTTTATCATGAAATGTATATATTATTGATTACATTCATGATTTATTATTGGCATAATGAGATTTAGATAATCTAATAAGTTAGGATAAGCAATGTGATGCTTAATATAATTATGTTGGATGATATCATTTTTTTATATTTTTTGTTTGAACTACTGATCTTTATTAACAGATAGGGAAGTGTAGTTCTATTCTGTCTGTGGAAGGGACATGTCTCTTAAAGGAAAATATATTTTTTGATAATTAAAAAATTGTTTCCTAAAACTGCCCTTTTTATGGATTATGAAGAGAGAAAGGATAATTTAGTTTCAACGAATAAGTACTCAGGTAAGAGGTTTTCACTTCATAAAATGTGATGTTATTAAAGCATTATTTGTGGCAAACTTTTCTCTGGACAGGGGAACAAGGGGATTTTATTAATAATTGAGAAATATCAGAGTCGGGTAGATTTTGATTGTTAGATTTATTTTTTTTTAGCGGTAGTATGTAACACTAGGAGGCCGAACTTTTAGGTAGATTTCGTAAGAAATACTACCTATTGGAATCTCCCATGTTGGAATTTTTGAAAAACTTTTGCAGATATACACCGATCATGACCCCTTGAGCCCAAAATCACTCCCAGTTCGAAACTTTATCTATCTATCTATCTATATACATATATATATAGATAGATATAGATATTACTTTTCTATGGACACGATCACATATCCAATCAGTTTAAAGTTTTCAAAACTTCTAGGAAAAGGGCTAAAAAATGACGCATGACAGATTTTTGATACAATTAAAAATGGCTTCAAGGAGTGCAAACAATAGGTTTTCAAAAGAAAAAATTCCTAACTTCGTCAATTCGCAAGATATCAAATTCACTTAAATTTATCATAAATCATCTTAATATTATCTACAATTTTTGTATTGACAAGCTTTTGATAAGAGCAACTCTTACAGCAAAAAATAAATTAAAAATAAAAAAAGTGTGTGTGTGTGGGGGGTGGGGGGGGGGGGGGAGGTTGTATAAGAAAAAAATCACATTTCCTTTAAACCTTTAAATTCTTGGTGAAATTGGTACTTAACTTCGAAATCTACCTGCGCCTGTAAGCCAAGCCAACAGGGATTTTTCTATAATTATGAAAGTTATAAATGTTTTTGTACAACAGGAGTAGCTGATTTAATTTGGGGAGGAGGTAAACAACGTTATAAATTCATTTTCTAAAAAGATTGACTGAAATAACCAGGAACTCAATTAATAAAATAATTCCTTACTATTAATTAATAATTAATTAATTAAAAAATAATAAATGCTTATTAAAATAATTCATTAAATCTATCAAAATTCCAATACTCCAGAGCCAAATTCCTACGGGACATGTTGGCCCGCCATACCAAATGGGCCAACTAACCCCGTGTTGCCATTTTTGTTTTTCATGACTATAAGAAATTATTCTGAAAGTATTTCAATAAAAAAACATGCCCTAAAATAACTACGAACAATTATTTTCCTGAATTATATATCAAAACCTAAAATGTAATCTATAAACAAATAAAAAACGATTATTTATAAGAAAGCAAATTTACTCACCTTTGCAAAATTTAGAAAATTCTCAATAATTCTTTAACGGACGCTCCGACTTCAATGGTGCTGATGTTGGGGGAGTAAAGCGAAGCAACGCATACTTGACTGCACTGACAATGTCATCTAACGCAATGTTTAAAAAATATCGCGACTGGGCCAACGTGCCCCTATGGCTAACTAGCCCCGTTCTACCCTATGTGAACCAAATTTTGTGGGTGCTCTATCTCAAGAACTAATTCACGGAATTTGATAAAAATTTATATTCAGTTAGTCTCTGATATAAATTGGTGCTGATCAGTTTTTGGTGTAAATTATTCCACAGGTGGCGCTGCTATGCAGACTTTTTCACAATTTTCATAATCTCCAGAACTAATGCACGGATTTTCACCAAACTTCAGATTCAGTTAGTCCTTGACATGAATTGACGTTTTATGCATCTTGGTGTAAATACCTGAACAAGTGGCGCTGCTATGCTGAATTTTTTGCGATTTCCGCAATAGCTCTATCTCAAGAACTAATGCACGAATTTTCAACAAACTTGAGATTCAGGTATACCTTGATATGAATTAGTGTTGTTATGTTTTGGTGCAAATCGCTCAACAGGTGTCGCTGCTGTGCTGCATTTTCCAGGATTTCCTCTATAGTTCTATCTCAATAACTAATGCACGAATTTTCATCAAACTTCAGATTCAGGCATACCTGGATATGAATTAGTGCTGTTTATGTTTTGGTGTAAATCGCTCAACAGGTGGCGCTGCTATGCTACATTTTTCGAAATTTCCGCTATTTAATTGGCGTGATTTGTATAGAAGAAAGTTTTGTGATGGCCACAACATACTAGTTTTAAGGGGCTTTAGAAATCATTTAATTTCAAGCTATAATATCTAAGCAGAGCCGCAGCAACACTATTTGGGTACTGGAGCGAAAACTTCGTTAACCTTTACGTTGATGATTGACGCATCATTAAAGATAATTGATGGCGGCGATGAAGCCTGCCAGGGCCTATTTTAATCGGGGATGCCTGATGCAGGAGCACCGTCCGCACCATCCTTGTTGCGGTTCTGTATCCAAATATAATAAATACCGTAAGAAGGGGTTACTTTGTGACAGGTGGGGTAACTTTGTGACACCTGGTCTAGTTTGCGTATTTCGTGTTAGAGCTTCGGGAAACGGTCGTTAGGTGTTAGGTGATGTGTCACACCGTACTAGGAGATTGCGACTCTGTTTGCTTTTCTACTATACTGGAAAGAGCGGGAGATTTGCATAGACGGCAGTAACGTCAGCTTATGGAGATTCGAAATACGAAAACTAGACCAGGTATCACAAAGTTACCCCACCTGTCACAAAATACTTCATATTACGATACTTCATATAAGCAGCTTGCATATTTCTTTCCGTTCTCTGAAAAAGCTTAAATTAGGTATGCTGCAGACAAAAGATTTTTAATAGAATTGTCTTGCTAGAAATATTTCAGATTAAGTAATATTTATTTTAGCATCAAACAAAAATAAATAAATTAAAATAATTTAGTCTGAGTTTCTGAAGCATTTCTATAAAATGCAGGAAAAATTCTGAATACATTTGAAAAAATTTCTATTCCTAAATAATATTTTGTGGCAGTTATAAATGCAGTTAAAGCTAGGTAATTTTCAGTGTGAGGGGAGTGGGAGGAATGTATAAATATTTTTGAAAGAAAATGTTTTTTAAAATAATAAAAACAACAAGAGAGGTTATAATTGTAAGGCTGCATGAAGGAAATTGTCTTTTTAACTTTAATTTGAAGACAGTCTCCACTTTGTAAGTGGATATTTATTCAGATTATGCAGGTTCTATGTATAAATTGTGACTATACGATTTTAGGACTAAACCAAATCAAACAGAAAGATGACTTGTAGTAATTATGATTTTAAATGATCCTGTTTTATGTAAAAATCAGGTATATCGACGATAGGAAAACCGTTTGCCTATATGTGGTGTGTAAATTACCTAAAAACATTGTTGTGGTCTTAAAACATACTATAAAGAAAAAAAAGCACACCAAGCGTGTGAGTTTGTTCTTCATAATTTTTTTCGATCATAAAAAACATTTAGTTCACAATTCACACATACTAAAGTATGAAGATAAAGCTATGTAGCCCAAAACATGTCTATTTTGAATATTACACAAAATTTTATATATTTTGATTATTATATAAATCTGTGTTTTGCGCATTATGCAGAAATATGTGTAAGAACAGAATATTACACGAAAATCTATTTTGCATATTACTCAAAAATATGTGTGCTACATATTACACGAAAAGATGTGTATTTTACATATTACACAAAAACGTGCGTATTTTGCATAATACACAAAAATATGTGTATTTTGCGTGATACACAAAAATATGTGTATTTTGCATAATACACAAAAATATGTGTAATCTCAGAATATTACACATATATATATATATATGTTACACTATTACACAGAAATATATGTATACTTGTGCAATATACACATTAAAGTGTGTATTTCAAGAGTGAAAAGATAACTTTTACACACTTAGTGTTATCATCAAATTACACATTTAAATGTGTATTTTGAAATTTACACATTAGGTGTGTATTTTGGCAATTTGCACACCACTTTACACATATAGACAAATCGTTTTTGTATCATCGATATACCTGTTTTTATGTGTAAATTTACACATTTTTTTTTTTTTTTTAGAGTGTTAGTCCTTGTAGCATTAAGGCTGCTGGAAGGAAAGATTGTCTGCAATTGGAAAAGGAATTATTCCTTTTAAATCTTTTGCTGGTGGAAAATGTCAAGAAATTCAGCTGAAGGATGTCTGGTATGTACCTGAAGTCAAGAAAAATTTATTCTGAGTGTTTATTCTCTCTGCTCAAGACAGAAATCCATATAGTGAATTTCGATCGACATCTACTGAATGTTGGTATGTTGGTTAAAGATAAATGATCAAGTGGTACTGTATGGAACACGCAATGTATCTGGATCTTTGTTTAAGGCAATAATTGAGCCAATCATGCCAAATCAAATTTTAGAAATAAACAATACTGAGAAAAACGATTCTTTATTACAACATTATCATGAAAGATGGGATCATCAAGATAAATGTCACATCAAACAAAAACTTGAAAAAGAGTTAGAAATCAAAGTTCAACTGGAAAATAAGTTATGTGAACCATGCATTTATGGAAAAGCACATCGCTTACCTTTTGGGAACAGAAAGAAAGCAACAGAACAGGGGCGCCATTTGAGGGGGGCTGGGGGGGGGCAATAGCCCCCCCCAAGGAATTTGATATTTGAGAAAATTTATCAACCATCAAATGTAGGGATGCACCGAATAATGATTTTGGCTAAATACCGGATGCCGAATATTTGGCCTGCAGGTAAACCGAATACCGAATATTCGGCCAGTCGAATAGTAACTGTTAGGCTGAATACCGAATATCAGGCCAGCCGAATAGTATCTATTCGGCCGAATACCGAATATTCGGCCAGTCGAATAGTAACTGTTAGGCTGAATACTGAATATTAGGCCAGCCGAATAGTATCTATTCGGCCGAATACCGAATATTCGACTGGCCAAATACTTTTATGTCTCAGTGTTTAACATTAAAAAGTTAAATTTTAAACAATTTTTTGCAATATTTAGCTACTTCCACTTTGACAAACAACACTATTTTTATAAGTAAATTTTGTGCTAATAAAGTATGTTTTGAGTTATTATTTGAGTAGAGGATGGTTAAAATTTTTTTTAAATAATAAAATTTAAATTCCATGACTTCAATTAATTCAAACAAATGAAAAGAATTCTCTCATATTGAACAAGAAGCAACATATCATTCCACTTCTTTCATCAAAAATGAAAGGTGTACAATCCGTAGCAGAATTTTCGCTTATAACTGTATAAAAATGAAGATATTTCAGCGAAATTTGCATCATATTAATTTGCTTGCATAGAATGTGATGATATCCTTGGAAGAGACTGAATTTTGGCCAGTGGTACAGTATAAGTATTGTTAGCTGCATTCTTAATAAAATAATGTCTAGAGCAGTGCTGTTTAGATATGAATGGTTGCTATTTTCAGCACTTCTCGTCATGTTATCCTAATTAAAGTAACTCTGTTGACAATATAGTTACAATACCTTCATTATTGTTAAAGTAACAAAAGAAAATTAAAGCTTGACTTGGGGATGCACTGTATATCTGACTGAATAAGTTAATTGCGATCCTGATTTACTGGACAAAAAATTCTCTGTTTTGATGCTTATTATTACCCCTGAAATTTTCTTCCATTTTGTTTAGAAACACCCTGTTTGCGAAAAAGCAAGAAACGAATTATTTACCATCAAATGCTCAGTAACTTGCATTTCCACATTTATTAATTCCCATGAACAAATGACATGTCATTAATGGTTATTTTTTTTAGTGACATTTTTAAAACAACAAATAAATAATATACAATCATTCTCTTTTATTTAAAGATTCTAAATATTCTGAATATCTTTAGTAATTGGCAGTTAAAAGTAGAAGTTGTGTAACGTTTTAAAAACTATTTTTAAGAGGTTTAAGTATTCGGCAAACCAAATAGGTTGATATTCGGCCTAACCGAATATTCGGTAATATGACCGAATATCGAATAGATACCGAATATTCGGTGCATCCCTAATCATATGTCAGACTCAAGCAAATATCAGAAAATTGCTCAAACTCTAAAATAACTTATCAGATTTTATTGCAATAAAAACATATGCATTAAATAAATGCTTATGCATAGAAATTAATAATTATCAAAAAAATTTAATAAAGCCTTACTATTCGAACTCCCTCAAAGTGAGACATATATCTTTAATGAGTACTGTGGTTAATTTTAAAAATACATGTGAGAATTTTTTTTATCAGTTGCTTCTCATCTGTGTGTAAATTGATCATGGGAAAACTCGTCAAAATCATTGACACAACAATCACAATGATTTTCTTCTAGCCAATTCTCGAATAAGCCCGAAGAAAATAATAACATTTAAATCCCACTGATGACGGTCTTGTGATGACTGAAAACGTTCTGGGTTTTTCTAATGTATTTTAAATAGTTTTAAATTATATGAATGCATATGAAAGTAATTCTTGTGCATTTTTATATGAATATTAATTATAAATTTTACCTTTTCTGTAGAAAAAGAAAGATATATACATAGTATTCATTAATGTTCAAATATGTAGTTTTTTATCTGAAAAATATTCAGAATTTCTTTGAAAAATCGAATTAACATGAAACCATCTCATAATAGGGAAAACTCAATCCGAAAAAATTAACGCTTTACCTTCACTTGCAGAAAATCATTAACGAAAATTTTCTTATGCTTACAGATCACAAAATTTGTAAATTTCGTGACTTATTCATGACGTTCTATGGGGGATTATCTCATGAATGATGGAATTTCATGATTTTTTTCTGATCATCTGACGAAATGTACGATTTTTTCCGCGATTGATTCACGGAATTCACAATTTTTTTTCTGAAAGCGTTATACGAAATGGAATTTTTTCGCGCGAGCACTTGCCGAAATTCACAATATTTCTCCGCGACCAACTGACGAAATTCGATATTGTTTTCGTGATTTTTTTTGACAAATTTCACGATTCCTTATCACTATCATTTATTGAAATCCATGATTTTGCTTCTGCCACCGACTAATAATATTTGTGATTTTATTGCGCGAGAGTTAGACACAATTTTGGACCTTATTACGCGACCATTTGACGAATTTCTCCTCGATTTTATTGCGCGATTTTTCGACTACATTTTCGTGATTTTTTGCGCCATCTTTTGACGAAATTCGCGATTTTTTTCGTGCAATCATTTGACGAAATCTGTATTTCTTTTCGCGATCTCTGATGAAATTAGCGATATTTTCCACGGTTGTTTCAAGAAATTAGCGATTTTTTAAGCGACCATTTTGAGACTTTTTTTTTCAAAACTTCCAAAATTCGCGATTTTTTTCTGCGACCCATTGACGAATTGATTTTGCGGATTTTGAAAGAAAGAAAAATCGCGGACTCTCACGAAAATTAAAAATATTGTGGAATAATCACATGCTTGTGAAAGCCGTTATGGAGACAAAACCACGTAGAGCATGTTTTATTGTGCGGGATTTTTTTCTGTGTGATTTGTGCAGTTCTGCAAGTTGTGCAATTTTCCACGTTCCCTGTTCCTCAAAGAGATATTTTCCTTGTCCTTCATCAGGAAACTCATGAAATGGCTCCCCTGTAAATAAAACTTCGAAAGGGACTAGAAAAAAGCTCCATTTAAACAGGTTTTTTTCTTAGCAAGTATAATTTTATGATTTTTTTCAACTAAATTTGATTTTTTCCCCTTTCTAGAAAGAAATCTGTTATAGACAGGTTTCGTTTTCACAAGTTTTACTATAATGCATCTCTTTTCAGAGCTATACTATAGAGCGGATGGTTTAACAGTTAGTGAGGATACCTGTAAAAATGAAACCTGTCTAAAAAGAAAAAAAATCATGTCCAATATATTAAAATTTTACCTTTAAGACGGAAACCTGTCTAAAACGAAATATTTCATTGGTTTTGAGTTTCCGTATTCGCAGTTTTTACTGTTATTGTAAGCACAAGTCAGTAAACGTTTCTCATACGGGGGGGGGGGGGGTTAGACCCCTGTATACTACTCTTAGCTATATAGCATCCCTCAAAAAATGTTTGCCCCCCCCCCCCCCCAAGAAAATTCTGAAATGGCGCCCCTGCAACAGAACCAGGTGAACTTATTTCGGCTGATGTTTGTGGCCCGTTTCCTGAATCTTTTTCAAAAGAAACGATACTTAGTTGTATTTAAAGATAACTTCACAAAGTTTAGGTATGGTTACATCATAAGAGAGAAGTCAGAAGTCAAAATTATGTTAAAACATATCCTTGCTCATGCCAAAACTATGGGACACAAAATTAAAGAACTTTTGAGCGATAATAGTGGAGAATTTGGCAATGAATAAATTGAAGCAACTCTACGTGAAGAAGGAATTACAAAAAGACCTACTGCACCTTTTACACCACAACAGAATGGATCAAGTGAAAAAGAGAACCGAACAATTGTAGAAATGGCAAGAACATTCAAATATTCGAATTCTGAAATTAGTTTTCTGATGCAATGGGGGTCGAACTAGTCTCTTCTGCGAGATATATCCTAAATAGAACGGGGAAATCTTCAGTGGAGGGAGTTACTCCTTATGAATTGTGGATAAAGGAGAAACTTAGAGTAAAGCATTTACGTATAATAGGTTAGTAGAAGGAAAATGGGGGTTCTGCCCCACCAGGCGTCATGCGTTGAGGAGTGAGGAGGGAGGATGAGTGACAGGTGGGCGTGGCCAAAGATGATTGACATGTGCGCGGAGTCGAGTGATTGACAGGTAGGGGAGATAAGAAAGTGATAGACAGGTGGGCGGAGTCGAGACAGACAGGCGCCAGCGCGTCATGCTATAGTAGAGGGGTTAAAACAAAGAAGAGAGAATGAAAAGTGTACTGTAAGAGAGGGGTTAGAACAAAGGATAATGTTAATGAATCAATTAAAGTCTAATGAATTAATAAAAGCCTACTGTAAGAGAGGGATTAGAACAAAGGAAAATTTTAATGAGGATGATTAATGAAGGAAAGTCTGTTGTAAGAGAAAGGTAGAACAAAGATAATGATGAGGTGATTAGGAAAGATCGCATGCAATTAAAAAAATACTTACCACGGAGCAGCGCAGAGACACGTCCTACCTGTATGACATCCACCGGGCTAATGAACGAAGAAGCGTGCAACAACCGGCTTCATCAAGATAAGGAGCTTGCTTCTGATTGGACGAGAGACGAACCTAGGGGGCAGCACCATCGTTTCCGGCGACACCAGCGCCCTCTCTTGAGAGGATTTTAAACTCACCTGCGATGTCGTCATCCTATTTGAATAGATTAAAAGAAGTGTTTTCTAAGAGTTGAATCATTCTTCATTATGCCTTTGAGCGAGGAAGTCATTAGTGTCGTCTGTTTGTATAGTATAGTGTGTGTTATTTTTTCTTTAATTTATATTTTAACTGGAAGTGATAAGTTTGCATTTGATTTTATTTTAAAATTAAATGATACAGGAAATTTATCTTTTTCTACCTAAGCATGTTTTCTAAGACTTTACATTCTTGTTGTCATGGAGGAATCATACAAGAACCCAGCTGCAGTAGGAAGTTTTGGCGGTGTCGATGCACTGTATCGTGCTGTTCGAGGCAAAGTATCCAAGAAAACCATCCAAAAATGGTTAAGTGGAGTCGACTCGTACACGCTTCACAAACCGGTTCGAAGAAAATTTCCAACGAATCGCGTGATTGTGTATTCGATGGATCAACAGTGGCAAACGGATTTGGTAGATCTTAACAGTTTGCAAAAACATAATCAAGGTTTTCGATATATTCTAACCTGCATAGATGTTTTATCAAAGTATGCATGGGCGATTCCACTGAAAACGAAACGAGGAGTGGAAATTGTGAAAGCCTTCGAAACTATATTTTCAACGCGAAAACCCAAGTCTTTGCAATCGGATGCTGGAAGAGAGTATAAGAACAAACACTTTCAAAGATATTTAAAGCAAAAAGGAGTTCGATTTTTCACGACGAATAACAATACGAAAGCTTCAGTGGTCGAACGTTTTAACAGAACTTTAAAAACCAAAATGTGGAAATATTTCACTCATAATCATACTTATAAGTATATTGATGTGTTGGACTCCCTCATGCAGAGTTATAACCACACACACCATTCGAGTATCAAGAGAGCTCCTGCTGATGTCACACCTGAGAACGAAAGCGATGTTTGGATGACTCTTTTTGGAGACGTACAAGATGTGAAAAGAAAACCCTGCGTGTTTCGAACAGGTGAAATCGTTCGCGTGTCGAAACAGAAATTAACCTTTGAAAAGGGATATGAAACCAATTGGACTGAAGAATTGTTTATGGTGACTGAATGTGTTTCAAGAGATCCTCCCGTGTATCGAATTAAGGATTTGATGGACGAACCCATCCAAGGCACGTTTTATGCTCAAGAATTGCAAAGAGTACAACCGAAAGAAAACTTTGCTATTGAAAAGGTTTTAGAAAAACGAACACGAAATGGTCATGTGGAATACAAAGTAAAATTTAAAGGATATCCTGTAAAATTTAATCAATGGATTCCTTCCTCAGATTTATTTTCACTATAAAACCTTTGTTTTCGTCTTTGAATCCTCATTTAGAAACATGTCGTTCTACGTGACGTTACCTTCTGACAGTTCATTGAATTATTTCCCAGAGAATAAAATTTCTCACTTTGTTACAAGACTGCCTTCTGCTTTAGATTTGAAAGGTGAGTGGGAAGTGGGTTTAACAGAACTCATTTATCCCCACATGTGGAATAATATAACGGAATATACTAATGGATATGAATATGTTTTAGGAGAGAATATCGAATGGACGAATGGAAGACCTAGACATGAAGCAGAATTTGAAATAGGTGCATTTGAAGTGAAAAAAGTTAGAATTCCACCGGGGTTTTACGAATCTCCTAACGATATTATTAAAGTAATCAACTATCAAAAATTCCATGATAAAATTTCGCTTAATTATAATAAAAATTCTAAAAAAGTACGAGTGACTTTAAAAAAAAATGCACAAATCAACTTTGATTCAGGATTAGCAGAAAGTTTAGGATTTCCACCTGGTAATGTAGGAGAACCTTTTGCAGGTCATTCAATGTCTTTTGATAGTCCCTTCATAGCCGATCCTCATGCGGATTTTAAATTAATGTACATTTACAACGATCTTGTTGAACCTCAAATTGTAGGGGATACCGTTGCCCCTTTACTTCGAGTGATCCCCGTGAAAGGACAAGACGGTGAAATGATTCACGAAACGTTTGACAGACCGCATTACATTCCCATCACTCGAAAGAATTTTCAGACAATTGAAACAGTTATAAGGACGCATACAGGTCGATTAATGTCATTTGAGCGTGGGAAGTTGATCGTGAAACTTCATTTCCGTCAAAAGTATCTCTCATAATGATTGTACCTTATCAGTGTTCTGTAAAATCTTTTGAAGATTATTACACTCAACAATCCGGTAACGGTTTAAATTACTATCATGGAACTACACTGCAGAAAGGATATGGATTCGGTGGACTGTTTCGTTCTTTGTTTCGAGCCGCGGTTCCTCTTTTCAAATCAGGAGCCAAAGCGGTCGGTAAGCAATTGTTATCGACAGGAGTAAATGTTTTAAACGATGTGACACGCGGTGAAAATGTCAAAGTGGCTGCTAAACGCAGGTTGAAAGAAGCAGGCCAAACTTTAACAGATAAAGCCGCCACCAAGATGAAGACCATGATCGGTTCTGGACGACGCAATAAAAAGCGGAAGAAATCAAGCAAAGTCATCATTCGACGTAAAGCCAGGAAAGTGAAAGCACGTGATATTTTTGCTTAAAGATGTCTGGACTTATTCATAAAGATTCTATTGCCTGTGCTAAATCAGAACTGGATTTATTTTTAATTCCACCTACTCAAACAGCTATTGAAAAGGGATATTTTGTTGAATATCATCCCCTTGCGAATATTCATGACGGAGTACCTGTGGAGTTTAATGTTCCCGGAAATGGAGAAGATTACATCGATTTATCCTCATCCTATCTTTATGCTAAAGTGAAAATTACTCGATCTGACGGTACAGCTTTAACCGACGTGGATCATGTAGCTCCAGTTAATTTATTTTTACAAGCCTTGTTTTCACAAATTGATGTCAGCTTGAATGAGAGAGCGATCTCTTCTTCCAACAACACCTATCCCTATCGTGCTTATATCGAAGCATTACTGAATTATGGAGAAGATGCCAAGAAAAGTTTACTGGGATGTGAGTGTTTTTTCAAAGATGAGAAATTGGATACTGTGGACCCTACCACCGGTGAAAACCCCGGATTGAAAAAGCGTTACGAACTAACTAAAAATAGCAATTCATTGGATATGATTGGACCTTTACATTGTGACATTTTTCAACAAAACAGATTGTTATTAAACATGGTGGATTTGAAAATTAAACTGATTCGCAGCAAACCCAACTATTGTTTGATGGCTGTAAAACCTTCAGAATCTACCACACCCGAACTCAATTACAAAGTGATTTTAGAACAAGCTTCTCTGTTTGTACGGAAAGTAAAAGTATCTACAGGGGTCTTGCTGGGGCATGCAAAAGCCTTAGAAAAAAGCTCTGCTAAATATCCCATCGATCGTGTGTTGTGCAAGACTTATTCAATATCCAGCGGAAGTCGATCTTTTATGCAAGATAATGTGTTTTCGGGAACCATGCCGAAACGTGTTGTTATTGGATTGTTAGAAAATGCATCTATAAACGGACAATATAATTTGAACCCCTTCCACTTTCATCATCACAAAGTCAACTTTTTAAGTGTTTACATAGATGGTCAACCGGTTCCGAGTAAACCTCTCGAACTGAATTTCGATGAAAACAGCTATATAACAGCTTATCATCGTTTGTTCACGGGATTTAATCACGATGCTGGTATTTATCTAACACGAGAAGAATTCGCCAATGGACATACCTTGTATGCGTTCGACCTAACACCGGATCTCTGTGACGGACCTCATCTGAATTTACAACATCAAGGAAATTTACGAATCGAAGTTAAATTTGCTGAAGATTTGAAGACAACACTTTCTGTGCTGGTATATGCAGAATTTGAGAACATTATAGAAATTTCGAAATCACGGCATGTTTTATGTGATTTTCCCAACTGAATGAATTCTTTACAAATCGACAAGATTTTATCACGTGATTCCAAGACCCGAAATTCTTTTTTGGGTGTGTTTGCAAGTGATCAACTACCGAGAAGAATTCAACAGTATCCTGCTTGTTTCATATGCAATGTTGACAAGTCATCGGAACCTGGAAGTCATTGGGTCGCCTTCTACTTGCTTTCACCTGATGAAGCGGAATTCTTCGATTCTTATGGAAACGCACCTGCCTTTTTTCGAGGACCTGTATCAAACTATGCAACTTATTTTTCACAAGTGACATTTAATCCACACATCTTACAAAGTCCTGTCACGGCCGTTTGCGGTCAATATTGTATTTTTTATTTGTATTCTCGATGTCGAGAAAAAACTTTAAAAGATATTTTATCTCATTTTGTAACGAAAAATATCTCGAACGATCGTAAAGTGTTTAATTTTGTCATGAAACGATTTCACGTGTCTGTGAATTTTTTTCAATAAATAGATATTTAAACTAAACTTTTTAGTCTCTGTGTTTATTCTGTGTTTGTCTTTCCTGAAGAACGTCATGAATCACGAGCTTGTTGATTTTCCACGTTTTCAACACCCGTTTACTGCCACCTGTGCAGGACCAACACAAGTTGGGAAGAGTTGCTTTTTAAAAGAGTTTCTTTATTACAGAAGGGAAATGATTCACCCTCCACCTCAGAAAGTGATTTGGTTTTATGGTATTTATCAAGATCTGTTTAATGAAATCCCCGAAGTCACCTTCGTAGAAGGGTTTCCTTCTAATTTTAAAGAATATTTAGGAACGAGATCTTTAATTATTCTCGACGATCTCATGACTGAGCTTGAAAATGATAAGCGACTCACCTATCTATTTTCAAGGGGATGTCATCACTTGAACATGAGTGTTATTTTTGTAACACAAAATTTATTTCATCAAGGGAAAGAAATGAGAGATGTCTCTCTCAACTCTCAATACTTGATTGTGTTTAAAAATCGACGTGATCAAAGTCAAATTATGCATTTGGCGCGACAATTATATCCTGGCAAAACAAAATTTTTTCGTGAAGTGTTTGATGATGCAACGAAATTACCTTTCTCATTCCTTCTCGTGGATTTAAGGAACCAAACAGATGAAGGAATGCGATTGAGAACGCAGATTTTACCCAATCAAATTCAGTACGTCTACCAGTTGAAATAAATAAGCGAGTCATTTAGTTTTTTGTTTAGTTTGAAAAATGACTTTGACGTGTCAACAGCTGCGTGATTTGAAGCTTATCAAGACATGTCCTAAAGTATTACGTAAACAGTTGTTTAAAAAATTACCTCTTCGTTCCGTGAAAGCCATCTGCGAGTGTAGTTTGAATGTTTTAAAAGGAAACATTCCACTTTCATCTCAACAGAAAAAGTCTTTAAGGAAATACAAGTCGACCCTTCGAAAAATTGGTACTAAAAAGGGTACTCTATCACAAAAGAAAAGACTTATCGTTCAGAACGGTGGATTTTTAAATATTTTAATCCCCGCTGCCTTAACTGTTTTAACAAGTTTGATCCATGGAACACGCTAGAAAATTTGCTTTGGTGCCAGAGGAAACTCTCTCCAAACATGTCCTTTCGAAAAAGCAAATGAACGAGTTTGATACAGCCATGTCGAACATTTTAAACAGCAACTTGCCAGATCATGAAAAAGTTGTACAGTATTATGAACTTTTAAAAAGAAAAATGGATTTGCAAGAGTTTAACACACCTCAACCCTCGAAACAACCTGAAGAAGAAACTGAGAAACCTATTTTGAAGAAAACATCACCTGAACCCAAACCTGAAGAAGATGAATCATCCTCTAAACCTGAAGAAGATGTCTCGTTTATTATGTCTTCGGTACCTCGTTCAATGCAGAGGCAAGCTCACACGTTGTTGGACTTTTTAAAGAAAAACTCGCGAAAATTCGAATGGGATAAAAATTTTCAAGTGTCTTTTGAAGGAAAAAGTATTCCTGATTCGAATGTAGTTGATTTATTTCATCTGCTTTTTTCTGTGAACAAGAAAACTCCTATTAAAGCACAGAAGGAATTGTTACAGACTTTGAAAGAAATGCATGTACCCGAGAACTTGATTAAAAATAGACATTTGTCGAGAATGAATCAAGAAAAAAGAAAACCTGATGTTAAAACATCTAATACTTTTGTCAAAGAATCAAGAAAGAAAAGAAAATCTGATGTACTCGTTTGGGAAAATTATTAAATAAATAATTCATTAAACTTTAAACAAAGTCTCATTATTTTTGTCTTTTCAACATAAATACTATTAACAAAAACTTAACGCTACTTACCACAGAGCATCGTCTTTACACGTCCGTTCCCATCCGCATCCACAGAACAAATGACACATGATTCAGCATAAAACCGGTTATGACGTCACACCCGAAGTCGACGCGAGCGCCCTCTACCCTCTCATACTTGTCTGTGATTGGTTAAGAGAATCACATGACTTGTGAAAGGAGCAGATGTTAGAGGTGGGCGCCACTCTGTCTGCATTCCTTTCATTCCCCCCCCGTCCCCTGTCAATCATCTGGCGTCAGTCAGTCGCTGCATGTTTCGACATGCTCGCTTCTTGCAGATGGTGGCGCCACTCTGTCTGCATTCCTGACATTCCACCACGCCTCCTGTCAATCAACTGGCGCCAGGTTGTCTACAGGTATTGCCATACGATGTCATCATCCTCGTTTGCGATGGGGGAGGGCAGCACAGTCGATGACGTCATACCTACAAACTCGCTTCTGATTGGTTGATAGCGGTCACGTGATCTCTTATCAGTAACCTTCATCTACGGGTGTAGACCCCGCACACATCATTCGTGTCTTGGATTTCGTAGGTGAAGGTCGTCTGTTTAGTAGCTCCCGTTTACCGGACATTTGGCTTTAAGCTCTACGGCATCTATCCCTACTATTTTCGGCATCCTGCTGAGTAAAATCACCGTCGAAATACTTATACGTTTCACCTAGTGCGTTTTAGGTGCTCATAGTATTTTTGATTAATTGTGATACATGTTTATCACCTCCTTTTAAAAACAGTGTCTGCTAATTTGCTTTGCGACATCATTTTATTGCTAACCAATAGAAAAGATTAGAAGATCTTTGAAGAAAATGTCTTTTGAAAAGGAATCCTCTTTTAAAAATGTAAGTATGTTTTCATTATCTTTTTTTATTGTTTCGTTGAATTAAGTATGTTTCTAACCAAACGATGCGAAAGATTCATACCGTTTTCTAAACATTCTTTCAATGATAAAATATTCATTTATTACCACCTGTTTCAAATATTTTAATTGAACTAGAATCGAATAAAAAATTGTGTTTAAAACCCTATTGGAATACACAAGTATTCTTTGAAAAATTATAATTTTAAATGCTCAACACAAATTTTTGCACTAATAGAAAATATAATGTTGTACTATTTAAACTTTCACTATTTTCTGTAAGAGTTAAAACCTTTCACTATTTCTGTTTCAATCAAACCTTTGAAAAGAAAGTATTAAAATAGACTCATCGTATACGTATTGAGTTTAAAACCTATTTTGAATACACAAGTATTCTTTGAAAATTATAACTTTTAATGTTCAACACATATTTTTACACTAAAGAAAATATAATGTTGTACTATTTAAACCTTCACTATTTTCAGTATGGGTTAAAACCTTTCACTATTTCTGTTTCAATCAAACCTTTTAAAAGAAAGTATTAAAAAAGACTCAAAGTACGTATTGAGTTTAAATCCTATTTTGAATACACAAGTATTCTTTGAAAATTATAACTTTTAATGCTAAACACATATATTTTTGCATTAATAGAAAATATAATGTTGAACTGATTAAACCTGTACTATTTTCTATATAGGTTAAACCTTTGAAACTATTCTTTAAAAGAAAGCATTAAAATAGTTAGTTTAAACTGTTTCATTTATTAAAAGAGTCTGTTAATAATAATGAAGCATGTTATTGTTTAAACATTCTTTTAATAATTAGATAAAATACAATTGTTAATAGATTATTTTGTTCAAACACCCTATAATCTCTATTTCCCTTTTCTTTGCAATAATTTTAAACGTGAAAAGGAATTTGCACCTGTGAGAGGGAGATGGTTAACTGCATTACACTAACAACGTTGTCTCCATCTTATCAACGCTCCCGATTTCCCGAATCTGCAAAACGCGATAAACGTCTTCGATTTCACCAGTTCTAAAAAGGGTGATGTCGTGATATCTATTTCACGACTCTAAGCAAGGCAGTGAAACCACTCCGTTGCAATATATATGATGAAATAAAGGTCTAGAACAGTGACGTTATTTTACTGAATTCTTGTTGGTCGAATTTTCGACTAATCATAGAGTCACTATATGATGTCACTTCTTAAACAAACAGTATAAATAAACAATTCTAAGGAAAAAAAACCTTACTCTGTTACATTTTTAAGTGCTGTTATTTATGAAAACTATTACTCATCTGTAATGGATAATTTTCAAAAAGTAAGTTTTTTTAAACACTATATCTATATTTCAGGATATTACTAAATTTCAAATGTTGTTTTACCTATTTTTTCAAGTTATTTTTGCTATTTTTTTCTTTTGTATTAAATTAAAGTAAATATATGTTTTTTTCTTTTACAATCAATTATTTATTAGTTTATTAAAGTTGGAAAAATTAACGCATGCTATTTTTTCTTGTTATACGAAAGTAGTTAAAAAAATATATTATATGTTTTCTTTTTCGAAAATGACTAGAGATTATTTTCCGTTTACTGTTAAAGTATTTGTAAGTGTAATACAATTATTAGAAGTAGTTTACAAATTTACGTATGCTATTTTCTTGTTATATAAAAGTAGTTAAAAATATATTGGATGTTTGCGTTTACTAAGAAATGAATAGATGTTATTTTCCGTATGTTATAAATTTAATAACGCGTAAAGATTTTTTTTTTTTTTTTTACACGGAAATTTTATTTTAGTATTCAAAGTTTTTCTTATACAATAATTATTGAAAGTAGTTAAAATGAATTGGATGATTTCTTTTTTACGAAAAAAAAAAAAAAATTATTTTCCATTCACTGTTAAAGTCTTTGTAAGTGTAGTATAGAAAAATGTTATTGCTTTTTCACTGTTAAATTAATTGTGTAGGCTAGTTAAAAAATTTTAATTGAAAATGTATTTCATGTTTTCTTTTCGAAAAATGAATAGATGTTATTTTTGTTCACTGTTAGAGTATTTATAAGTGTAATACAATTACTGAAACTAGTTTACAAATTTACGCATGCTATTTTCTTGTTATACGAAAGTAGTTAAAAAATATATTGGATGTTTGCGTTTACTAAGAAATGAATAGATGCTATTTTCTGTATGTTATAAATTTAATAACGCATAAAGATATATATATATATATATCTATTTTTTTTTTTACACGGAAATTTTATTTTAGTATTCAAAGTTTTTCTTATACAATAATTATTGAAAGTAGTTAAATGAATTGGATGATTTCTTTTTTACGAAAAAAAAATATTTTCCGTTCACTGTTAAAGTATTTGTAAGTGTAGTATAGAAAAAAAATGTTATTGCTTTTTCACTGTTAAATTAATTGTGTAGGCTAGTTAAAAAATTTTAATTGAAAATGTATTTCATGTTTTCTTTTTCGAGAAAATGAATAGATGTTATTTTTGTTCACTGTTAGAGTATTTATAAGTGTAATACAATTACTGAAACTAGTTTACAAATTTACGCATGCTATTTTCTTGTTATACGAAAGTAGTTAAAATATATTGGATGTTTTCGTTTACTAAGAAATGAATAGATGTTATTTTCTGTATGTTATAAATTAAATAACGCGTAAAGATTTTTTTTTTTTTTTTTACACGGAAAATTTTATTTTAGTATTCAAAGTTTTTCTTATACAATAATTATTTATTAGTGTAATGAAATTAACAAATTTACGTATGCTTTTTTTTTTTTTTTTTTCTTGTTACGTGAATGTAGTTAAAATATAATGAATGTTTTTTTTTCTTTTCGTTATTAAACTAATTTGTAAGTGTAGTCTAAAGAAAAAATGTTATTAAATTTTTTTTACTAAGAAATGAATAGATGTTATTTTTCTTTTCGTTACTAAACTAATTTGTAAGTGTAGTCTAAAAAAAAAAAAAAAAAAAAAATGTTATTAAATTTCTTTTTTTTACTAAGAAATGAATAGATGTTATTTTTTTTTCTTTTCGTTACTAAACTAATTTGTAAGTGTAGTCTAAAAAATGTTATTAATTTTTTTCTTTTCTATACTAAACTAATTTGTAAGTGTAGTCTAAAAAATGTTATTTCTTTTTTCACTGTTAAATGAATTATAGACTATTCAAAAATTTTAATCGAAAATGCATGTTATTGAAAACATATAGTTTGTGAGATTTTTCTAAAAAGATTAAACACTTATTAAAAGTATTCGATTACATGTTTAACAGTTTTTAAAACAATACACTAAGAATTAATCCTATGTTTGATAGCAAATATTTTTTCTTTTTTAGTTTGTGGAAGATCTCGGTTTAACTACGAATGTGTGGGAGCGCATGACTGCAATTGATGAATTAACAGATCCAGAACCTTCTCAGCAAAGTTCTTCTAGGATGCAAGATCCTAGCAGCGAAGTTGATTCTTCATCAGTAAAGGTAAACTTTGAAACATTCTTTATTATTTTGGGGGTTGTTTATTTAAATAAATAAGAACTAATGTTAGTTAAACTTTTCAAAAATGATACATTATTCGAAATTAGGTTGTGAAGTATAATACTAGTTTAGGTGTAAAGTGTATAATGAAAAAAAAAATCTTTTTTTCTCGTTAAAGTAAATTTGTGATGCGTTTAGTAAAACTTTTAATGTAGACAGATATAGTTTTCTAAGTTCTTTTTTTCGTGAAAGTCTATTTCAAGTTGCGTGTTTTTGAAACAGAATTTTTTCTGTTTTAGGATTCTTTATCATGTGAAACCTGCGGTAAAAGTTTCAGCCGAAAAGATAATTTGACTCGACATCAGAAGATTTGTGGAAACACAGATTCAAAAACTTTTACTTGCACTCATTGCTCGAAAGTCTTTAGCCGCAGGGAAAATTTAATTAGACATTTGAAAACACACGAGAAGAATCCTGACGAAAATTCATCTACTCCTACTAGTTTAAGCTGCTCTGTTTGCTCTAAAACCTTCACAAGAAAATATGATATGAAGAGACATATGATTTCACATAACGAAGAAAAGAAATCATTCAAGTGTCCCTTATGCGCTATCGAGTTCACAAGAGCAGATAATCTAACAGTACATTTGAGAGGTCATGAAAGTTTAAATTACCCCTGTACCACCTGTCAGGAAAAATTTAATTCGAAAGCGAATTTGAAACGACACAGGCAATCCCAGCACACCAGCCTATCCCACGAAAATAGAAAAAGGAAAGTTAGTACAAAAAATTCATCTTCCAAAAAGCAAAAGACCTATACCGAAGCTTTGAATGTCTTTTCTTCAACATTTTTAACACCTGATGAAGATGAGAAATTTGACGTGGACGTTTTGGTGGAAAAACGTGGAGCAGACCTTCGTCAAATCATTGAAGAAAAACTGGATACACATCGAGGCGTTAAATGGCATATCCTAGCAAAATGTCTATTCGAAAGGAAGACTCCAGAAGGCGAACTTCAAGCTATTTCCACCTACTTTAGAAGTTCGAATTATACTGAATTAACTATCGATTCAATAAATGAGCATATTTATGAAGCTTTTGAGAAAATTAAAAAATTAATAGATGAATTTATAAATTTGGGATCAGGTTGGATTTTCCAACGGATCTAACATATAGAAATTAAAATAGCAGATTATCATCCTCTAGCACCCAGCAGCCATATTAAATCCCCAGAATTTATACAAAAGAAACGTGCCGTTCTCAATATAGAAAATTACAACGATTCTAAATGTTTGGTGTGGTGTTTGATCGCACATCAATTAAAGTTAAATAGATCTCAACATCCTGAACGTCTAGCCCATTACACACCTCTTGAACATACCATCAAAATAGCAAAGATACCCTACCCAGTCCCTGTGAAAAGCATTCCGAAAGTTGAAAATTTAAACAATTTGAGAATCAACGTATTTGCATTGGATGACCAAGAAGTGTATCCTTTATATGTATCACCCAAAGAAGATCCTGATATCATTAACCTATTAGTCTTAGAAAAGGATGAGCAGTTTCACTACACGCTGATTAGAAGCTTTTCAAGATTATTAGGTGATGTGACAAAACATCGAGCTGCTGCCTATTACTGTTACCGATGTTTACACCGATTTTGTAGACAAGATTTACTAACATCTCACACCGAATTTTGCAAGCAGCATACTGCTCAAAGGATCAACTTACCAGAAGATGGCAAACATATTCTATCTTTTACGGGGACTCATCTGCAACATCCAATCCCCTACATTGTGTATGCAGACTTTGAAAGTATTTTAAAACCTTTAACTCCAGCTTCTCAAACTTCACATTGTGAAAAAATTTCAAAACATGAAGCATGTAGCTTTGCTTTTGTTATTATTGATGCTGAGGGAAAACCTTTCAAGGACAGATTCACATTGTATCGAGGAGAAAATGCTGCAGAAGAGTTTCTGAAGAAGCTAATAACAGAGACAGAAGACATTCGAGAAGAACTGAAGAGTGTTAAGCCAATGCAACTTTCCCCCCAGCAGAAATTGGATTTTCAAACGGCTACCCACTGCCATATTTGCAAAAGGGAACTCTTCAAGAAAAGAATGAGAGACCATGATCATGTGACAGGTGCGTACAGAGGGGCTGCTCACAAAGGATGTAATTTAAACTACAAGCAAACTCGAAACATTCCTGTCGTCTTCCACAATTTACGACACTATGATGCCCATCACATTATGATGGCTATTGGAAAATTTAAAGAATATTCGATAGAAGTGATTGCATCCACATTAGAAACCTATATAGGCTTTCGTATGGTGAAAGAGAACTGTCCCATCCATCTAAATTTTATTGACAGTTTGCAACATCTTTCAGCATCACTGGAAAAATTAGCAAGCAACCTGCATAATGATCAATTTAAAATCTTGAATCATTATTTTAAAAATCAGGATATATCCCTGCTAACACGAAAAGGGGTATATCCTTATGATTACGTAACCGATGTCAATAAATTTAATGAAACTGTTCTCCCACCTGCCTCTGCATTCATCAACACATTAACGGATGAACCTATTAGCGAAAGCGATTATCAACATGCACAAAACGTCTGGAAATCCTTCAATCTCCAAACTTTAGGAGATTATCATGACCTATATTTGAAGACGGATGTCTTATTGCTCGCAGACGCCTTTGAAAGCTATCGCAAACTGTGTCAGCAGTTCTATGATATCGACAGCGCACATATGTATACGTTACCAAGTCTGGCATGGCAAGCTTGCCTGAAGAGATCCAACATCCACTTGGAACTATTAACGGATATCGACATGCTATTGATGTTTGAAAATGGGATTCGGGGAGGTATCAGCATGATTAGTCAACGCTATGCCAAAGCAAACATCCCCAACACGCCTGCACATAATCCAGATCAAGCTCCCAGTTACATTATGTACTGGGATGCCAATAACTTGTATGGGTGGGCCATGTCTGAGTACCTCCCCCATGGTTCCTTTCAATGGGAAGACCCGAAACAGTTTTCAGCAAGTAGCATATTAGAGTTGTCAGACGATTCCTCTACAGGATATATTTTCGAGGTGGATCTGGAATATCCTAAAGAACTCCACGCCTTGCACAACGAGTATCCTCTCGCACCAGAAAGAATCACTGTCGAAGAAGATATGTTGTCACCCTTCGCGAAGAAGATGTTAGGTAATAAAAAATTCAAGGGCACGCCAAAACTAATCCCGAACCTTCAAGATAAGAAAAATTATATCGTTCACTATAGAACATTGAAGTTTTACATCCAATCAGGAATGAAACTAACAGAAATTCATCGTGTAATTCAATTTCAGCAAAGTCCGTGGTTAAGGGAGTATATCGCTTTTAACACCGATAAACGAAAACTGGCGAAATCTGCTTTTGAAAAAGATTTCTTTAAACTCCTGAACAACGCTGTATATGGAAAAACGTTAGAAAAACTTCGAAAGCGTCGAAATGTGGAATTGTGTAATACCGAGAAAAGGGCGAAAAAATTAGTCGCTTCACCTGCGTTTAAAACCTTCAAAATCTTCTCTGAAGATCTTGTTGCGGTGGAGCGCACTAAATTATCGTTATTAATTAATCGTCCTATGTATGTTGGTTTCTGCATTTTGGAGCTTTCGAAGCTTCTAATGTATCAATTCCATTATGGTTTTGTGAAGGAAACATATAAGCATAATGCCAATTTGCTTTTCACTGACATGGATTCCCTATGTTATGAGATCTATACGAAGGATATTATTGCGGATATGGAGAAGAAAAAGGATTTATTCGATTTTTCTGATTATCCGCAGTCGCATCCTTTGTTTTCGACTGATAACAAAAAAGTATTAGGGAAATTCACAGATGAACTTAGCGGTGAATTAGCGTTGGAGTTTGTCGGGTTAAAGGCGAAAATGTACTCCCTGAAATCCGAAACAGAAGAAAAAAAACGAGCGAAGGGTGTCACAACACATATCGTCAGAAAAAAAGTGAAACATGAAGATTATGTAAAGTGTCTTCAAGAACTCAAGACCAGCACAGTCACACAAGTTCGAATTGGGCAAGAGAACCACCAGTTGTATACAATGCAACAAAACAAGGTTGGTTTGAGCCCATTCGACGATAAACGATATATCCTGGAAGACGGAATCACAAGTCTCGCATATGGGCACTGCGATATCGTCAACATGTAAATAGTTTCTCATCTTATGGACAATGTGCGTGATTTTTTCAACTTTTGGACAATGTGCACCGTTTCCATTGCAAAAGAAAATTTTTGTATATATTTTTTTTTATCAAGTTTATTGTGTACAGTGAAGATTTACTTTATGATTCAACTTTTGGACAATGTGTACCGTTTCCATTGCAAAAGAAATTTTTACATATATTTTATCAAGTTTATTATTGTGTACAGTGAAGAATTTTGTATATATTTTATCAAGTTTTATTGTATACAGAGAAGATATATTTTATTATTCAACTTATGGACAATGTGCGTGATTTCCATTGCCTAAGAAAATGTGTATATATTTATTTTGTTTCATCGAGAATTTGTAAATAGGTTAGAGCGCGGTGGGACACAAAGGAGACTTACGTCCGCGACGTGTGTCCTGGGAAACAATATGTAAGCTTAGTTCACTTAAAATGAACAACTCATTGTGAACTAAGTTTATATTTTGGCTAAAAGTCTCCAATGATAATGATTAAACAAAAACATCGTTATCATTTCACTCATTCGGCTTTCAAAAACATGTTTCGGAAATTAATAAATGACTAAAAAATTATAACTTATTTCGTTAAAACTTAAAAAAATGTATTAACCTTTTTTATTCAGTTTAAAATAGGATGACGACATCGCAGGTGAGTTTAAAATCCTCTCAAGAGAGGGCGCTGGTGTCACCGGAAACGATGGTGCTGCCCCCTAGGTTCGTCTCTCGTCCAATCAGAAGCAAGCTCCTTATCTAGATGAAACCGGTTGTTGCACGCTTCTTCGTTCATTAGCCCGGTGGATGTCATACAGGTAGGACGTGTCTCGACGCTGCTCCGTGGTAAGTATTTTTTAATTGCATGCGATCTTTTCTAATCATTCCTAATCATTCCTTTGTTCTACCTTTCTCTTACAACAGACTTTCCTTCATTAATCATCCTCATTAACATTTTCCTTTGTTCTAATCCCTCTCTTACAGTAGACTTTTATTAATTCATTAGACTTTAATTGATTCATTAACATTATCCTTTGTTCTAACCCCTCTCTTACAGTACACTTTTCATTCTCTCTTCTTTGTTTTAACCCCTCTACTATAGCATGACGCGCGGGCGCCAGTCTGTCTCGACTCCGCCCACCTGTCTAGCACTTTCTTATCTCCCCTACCTGTCAATCACTCGACTCCGCCCACCTGTCACTCATCCTCCCTCCTCACTCCTCAATGCATGACGCCTGGTGGGGCAGAACCCCCATTTTCCTTCTACTTAGGTTCTACATGTTATGCTCATATTCCTGTACAAAAGCAAATAAAAATAGAGAAGAAAGCTGTTGTGGTTACTTAGAACCACTGCCATATTTTTATTTAATTTCATTTAGAAAATATTTTTATTAATCTTGTATTCATTTAATTTTAATATCCGCATTCCAAAATTATTTTAATTCCTTTTTTTTCAACTCTCCCCTGTAAGTTTTTCTTTCTGGCATAGCATTTCATTCATTTTAAAATCATAAACATCGTTTTGAAATCTTTACTTCCGGTAAAAGAATGATCTGGAAAATTCCATATCTTTCTATTTGTGAAGTCATATCCTTTTGTAGCTCAACCCCTTAGCCAATAATATTTAAATCTGTTTAATTCGTAATTTCAAAATTCTTAACTCTTTACTACTTTTTGGCATCTCATCTCAGTGAAATCTATCAATTTTTCTTTAATTAAAAGCAGTTTTATATACCTTAGCATTGCATTTTATGCCAACGCAGGGCGTTTGTATGTTCGTCCCGCCAAGGTTGGCGTGTTTCAAGGATTATAGCAACCCCACCTTTACTCTGTTCGGAGAGCTCGCGCGCATTCAGCACTAGCAGTTGAGTTGAAACTTCAATGCAGAATGGCTGCCCCTTTTGCCGTTCTGCGAAGAAATTATGTTCGCGCGCACCTGCGTAAGTGTTCTGTCAACGAACGCAGAGAATGGATGGCCCTCTTCCCCTTCTACAAAAAGAAATAGTAAACGGATCTCATATCTACAGTAAGAGATATTAAAAGAGCAAGAATATTTCTTTAACATTGTGTAATCGGCTGCATAAGTTCGTATTCAAATTATGCTGTCATTTCGAGTCGTAGAATTGTGATGCTAAAAATTCATCTAAAAGCCTGTGCCTCCATACTCCCCAAAGGAAAAGTTATTTTAATTTCCTTAGTGAGAATTTAGTTTGTGTGTGTCCATCATAAAAAAAAGGTACATCTAAAAGAATAAGAGATGTATTTTGTGATAATTGCGTTATGTTCTACAAAAATAATTGCTTCATAAATAAAAGATTTTCAAGGAAGATTTTTCATTTGTTTATTTTTTTCTTTCTGCAAATGTCCCCATCATTCTTCTGTTCTTTCGGGTCAATGCAGGTAATGTTTTTACCTTTTATTTTTTATTCTTAATTTACAAATGTATGATAAGTAAATTCGGATTTTCCTTAATTAATGACTGTTATGTCAATGTGGTCTTTTGTGGCCGCAACAAAATGTTAAATGTACACTATACGATCAAGCCTAAAAAAAATGATTCCTGGATTGTATTTGGAATCTCAATATCCAAAATAACTTTACAATGATATTCTTTCACCTCCTGTCTTCCAAACACAACAAAAGCTATGAAAGGCTATCTTGTAGGTTACGATTCTGATGAGCGTTACAGTATTTGGCTTAAAGAAGAAAACAGGATGATTTTTGCTAGAGATGTCATTTTTCATGAAAAATTGAATAAATGCGATAATCCCGTTCCGTTACCATTCAGTGACAATAAACAAGAAAATACAAATGATCTAATCAGGGAAAGTATGAAGAGGATCAATTTCAAGAAGATGAAAAGCAATATGATCTAAGTGACAGCGATTTTGATAGTGATGAAGAAGTTAAACCATCACATGATATGCAACCGAGAAAACGTGACAATATACGAAAGCCTTCACGGTTTGATGATTATATAATGGAAGCCGAGTCACTAATTTATGAAAAGGAATATCCTGAATTATACATAGAAGCAATCAACAGCAAGGAAAGTTCAAAGTGAAAGAAAGCGATGGAGAATGAAATAAAATCTTTAAAAGAAAATGAGTCCTGGGAATTAATTAATTTACCAGCAGGTGCTAAAGCTATACCATGTAAATGGGTTTATAGAATTAAAACAAATCCAGATGGCAGTATTAACAAGTATAAAGCCGGCTTGTTATAACAGGTTATAGTCAACGTCAAGGCATTGATTATATTGAAACTTTTAGACCAGTAGCAAAATTAGGAACAATACGAGCAGTATTGAGTATTGCAGCAGAAGAAAAAATGTATGTATCACAATTTGATGAATCTACAGCATTTTTGTATGGATAATTAGAAGAAACAATCTACATGCAACAACCAGAAGGGTATGAGGACGGCACAAAGAGAGTAAGCAAGCTCAGGCGAAGTTTGTAACAAGCTCCACGTTGTTGGAATAAGTGTTTTGTTCATTTTTATTAAAACTTGATTTCAAAGTGAGTGTTGCCGATCCATGTCTATACATTCGAGAGAAAAATGGCAAAAAGTTAATTATAGCATTGTACGTAGATGATGGATTAATTTCTGCAAATGATCAACAAGAGTGTGAAACCTTCCTTGAAAAGTAAAAAGCCAGATTCAAGATCCAGTTTCTGGAAACGCTTCTTGTTTTTTAGGGTTTGAAACTGAATATCAGAAAAACGGAGATATTACTATTAGTCAAAAAGGAAATCCCAAGAAAATTTTTAAGAGATTTGGATTTGAAAATTGCAAGCCAGTAGCAAAACCTATGTTAAAGGAATCAAGCTCGTAAAATACTGAAGAATCTAAGAAAGTTGCCTTTCCATATAGACATGCAGTTGGAGCTCTAATGTACCTAATGGTAGGAACGAGACCAGATCTAGCTTACAGCATAGGAGTTCTGTCAAGAACGCTAGAAAATCCATCTGCTGAAGATGTAGTGATAGTAAAGAGAGTTTTTCGCTACATATGAAAAACAAAAAATTTTGGTATTACTTATCGCGCAACAAATTCATATAGAGTATTAAAGTGTTACAGTGATGCAGATTTTGGAGGATGCATAAAAACTGGAAGATCAACATCTGGGTCAGTGATAATATATGTTAGAGGTGCAATATCGTGGCGCAGTCAAAGACAAACCATTGTGGCTACTTCAACAACAGAGGCTGAAGTTATAGCACAGCATCTAAAACAACTAAAGAAATTTTTTGGCTCAGAAGATTGTATACAGGAATAGTAAAACTAAAAGAAATACCAATTCTTCAAGTAGACAATAGTGCAACTGTAAAACTTGCCCATAATCCAGAATATCACAGAAGAACAAAACATATAGAAATAAAGCATTTCTTCGTTCGTGAGAAGGTATTAGAAGGCAAGTTAGTTGTAGAGAAAATTTCAACTGAGAAACAGATTGCAGATATTATAACCAGGCCGTTAGCCAAAACTCGATTACTGATATTGTGTGATCAAATGGGATTATCAGGCTAAAGAGTAAATCTTATACTATAATGCGAGTAAAAATTGTATGTGTATGTACTATGTGTGTGTATGTAAATTTTATCTTAAAAACGGCTCTAACGATTTTGACGAAATTTTGTATTTTACCATTTTCGGGCATGATAAGACCATTGGGCTAGGTCACGTGTTCGAGAAAATTCGATTAGTGGGTCATTTTGGGTCAAAGTCAAGCTAAGTATATCTAAAAAACGGCTCAATCAATTTTGACCAAATTTTATATCCAACCGTTTTTCGGCACGAGAAAACTATTGGGCTAGGTCACATGTTCCAGAAACTTCGATTAGTTGGTCATTTTTGGGTCACTATGGGTCAAGCCAATATTATCTAGAAAATGGCTCTAACGATTTTGACTAAATTTTCTATTTTGTCGTTTTCGATTACGAGAAGACCAATGGGCTAAGTCACATATTAGAGAAAATTCGATTAGTGAGTCATTTTTGGGTCACTGTGGGTCAAGCAAAGTTTATCTAGAAAATGGCTCGAACGATTTTGACGAAATTTTGTAATTTACCATTTTCGGGTACGAGAAGACCATTGGGCTAGGTCACGTGTTCGAGAAAATTCGATTAGTGAGTCATTTTGGGTCAAAGTCAAGCTAAGTATATCTAAAAAACGGCTCAATCGATTTTGACCAAATTTTATATCCAACCGTTTTTTGGCACGAGAAAACTATTGGGCTAGGTCACATGTTCGAGAAACTTCGATCAGTGGGTTATTTTCGGGTCACTATGGGTCAAGCCAATATTATCTGAAAAATGGCTCTAACGATTTCGACTAAATTTTGTATTTTGTCGTTTTCGATTACGAGAAGACCAATGGGCTAAGTCACATATTAGAGAAAATTCGATTAGTGGGTCATTTTTGGGTCACTGTGGGTCAAGCAAAGTTTATCTAGAAAATGGCTCTAACGATTTTGACGAAATTTTGTAATTTACCATTTTCGGGCGCAAGAATACCATTAGGCTAGGTCACGTGCTCGAGAAAATTCGATTAGTGGGTCATTTTGGGTCAAGGTCAAGCTAATTATATCTAAAAAACGGCTCAATCGATTTTGACTAAATTTTACATCCAATCGTTTTTCGGCACGAGAAAACTATTGGGCTGGGTCACATGTTCGAGAAATTTCAATTGGCGGGTCATTTTCGGGTCACTATGCGCCAAGCCAATTTTATCTAAAAAACGGCTCTAACGATTTTGACTAAATTTTGTATTTTGACGTTTTCAATTACGAGAAAATCAATGGGATAAGTCACATATTAGAGAAAATTCGATTAAGGGGTCATTTTTGGGTCACTGTGGGTCAAGCAAAGTTTATCTAGAAAACGGCTCAAACGATTTTGATGAAATATTGTATTCTATAGTTTTCGGGCATGAGAATACTATTGGGCTTATCGCATGTTCAAGACAATTCGATTAGTGGATCATTTTGGGTCACAATGGGTCAGGCTCAAGATAATTGAATCCAAAAAAGGCCTAAAACATTTCGACAAAATTTTGTAATATATCATTTCCGGGCATGAGATGACCATCATTGGACTAAGTAACAAGTACGAGAAAAATCGATTAGTGGGTCATTTTGGGGTCAAGGTCAGCTAATTATATCTAAAAACCGGCTCATTCGATTTTGACTAAATTTGATATCCAACCGTTTTTCGGCACGAGAAAACTATTGGGTTAGGTCACATGTTCGAGAAATTTCGATTAGTGGGTCATTTTTGGGTCAAGCCAATTTTATCTAAAAAACGGCTCAAACGATTTTGACTAAATTTTGTATTCTGTCTTTTTGGATTACGAGAAGACCGATGGGCTAAGTCACATATTAGAGAAAATTCGATTAATGGGTCATTTTTGGGTCAAGCAAAGTTTATCTAGAAAATAGCTCTAACGATTTTGACGAATTTTTGTATTTTATCATTTTTGGGCGCGAGAATACCATTGGGCTAGGTCACGTGTTCGAGAAAATTTGATTAGTGGGTCATTTTGGGTCAAGGTCAAGCTAATTATATCCAAAAAACGGCCCAATTGATTTTGACTAAATTCTGTAATATACCGTTTTCGGGCAGGAGACGATTATTGTGCTAAGTCACAAGTTCAAGAAAAATCTATTAGTGGGTCATTTTTGGGTCACTGTGGGCTATTTGTAAAAAAAAAACGACTCAAACGATTTTGTCAAAATTTTGTATTATGCAGTTTCTGGGAATGAGAAGACCACTGGACTAGGTCACATGCTCTAAAAAATTCAATTAGTGGGTCATTTTTGGGTCAAGCTAAGTGTATCTAAAATAACGGCTCAAAACATTATGGCAAAATTTTGTATTATATCGTTTCTGAGCATGAGAATACCATTGAGCTAAGTCACATGTTCTCGAAAATTCGATTAGTGGGTCATTTTTGGGTCACTGTGGTTCAAGCTAACTGTATCTTAAAAAAGGCTCAAACGATTTTGACAATATTTTGTATTATGCTGTTTCCGGGCACGAGAAGATCATTGGGTTAGGTCACATGTTCGAGAAAATTCGATTAATGGGTCATTTTTAGGTCATTGTGGGTCAAGTTAATTTTATCTAGAAAACAGGTTTAATGATTTTGATTAAATTTTGTTTTCGGGTTCGAGAAGACCATTAGTCTAGGTCGCATGCTCAAGAAAATTCGACTGACCAGTCATTTTGGGTCACTATGGGTCAAGGTTTAGCTAATTTTATCTAAAAAATGGCTCAAACGATTTTGACAAAATTTCTTATTACACAGTTTCCTAGCACTAGAAGACTATTGGGATACGCCAGATGTTAGATAAATTTACATTAGTAGGTCCATTTTGGGTTACCGTGGGTCAAGCTAATTTTATCTATAAAATGACTTTAGCGATTTTGACTAAATTTTGTATTCTATCGTTTTCTGGTTGCAGAAGAGAACTGGTTAGGTCGTGTGTTCGAAAAATTTCAGTTAGTGGACCCCTATGGCTTAGGATCATACCAATTTTATCTAAACAAGAATTATACAGTGAGAATGAAATATCGAATTGAACCCAAGGCTAATTTTGACCGAGCTTAGCTCGGTCATGCCCGCTAGTATGTAATTAACAAGGGAAAGTGTATGTAGTTTTTCTTTTTATGTTAATTCATATTTTGTCTCACGTGAACTTATGACATTATGCATAGATGATTAGTTGTTCATTAGTAAAAGACAACTAAACTCGTATCAAAATAGAAAATGTAATAGCGAGTAATGGCTGTTCTTTTATCCGTATTCATGTTATTAAAATTCATTTCGTAAGTTTCTTTTCTAAAATAATGCGTATCTTTCTTTTTAATGTGTACTTAATTTAAATATCAATCGACTCAAAGCTATCATGCTCTGCATGTAAGGATAATATATTTTTTAATAGTTGCGACATGCGTTGTCTTAAGTATAGAAGAAATGTGTGATGATGCAAAAAATGAAAATAATGGCGAAGAAGCAGAGGAAAAATGTTCATGCTGATGAAGCTGAGACTACACCAGGGCCAAGTCTGTCTGACGCAAATACGGCATTTGAAACTGTAAAAACATTAATACGTACATAAAATGATCAGGAAAATATTGTACATCTTGAAAATTTGTTGTTTAATTTAAATAAATGAAAAACCCAACATAAAATTACTGATTTTTTAAAATAAATGTCAATTTTCTACAACTTTGATTTATTTCTTTAACACTTTGGTAAGTAACAAATTAATATTTATTAGTATATACTGTATACATTGTATGTATTAGTAATGCATAAACATTGCTTTTTTCGTGTTTTAATGTTAACTCGCACCCATCGTTTTTTTTACACACCCCTTGACAAACGATGGACCGAGGTTCTACTGTATTAACTTTAAAATGCAAATGTAATTTGTATCGAATTATTATATGGTTGTGATATGATTACTATAATGAAGAAAAAATCATGTTAAATGGAGGGGTAAAGGGGGGCGTATTTATGAGAAATGGGGGTACTTCGAAATTAAAAGCCTAAAAAAGGTGTACTTTGAAAGAAAAAAGGTTGGGAAGTGCTAGTCTAGAGGAAAAATCACGAAATTCATCAAATGGTCTCGATAAAATGCGAAATTCGTCAAATGGTTTCGGAAAAAAATCGCGAAATTCGAAGAGCGACCGTATAAAAAATCGCTAATTTTGTGAAAGGATCGCGGAAATAAATAGCGCATTTCGTCAATCGGTCGCAAAAGATATCGCGAATTTCGTCAATTCATACAAAATAATGAATTTCGTAACGTCCCCCAAAAATCGCTAATTTCGATAATCAGCAGCGAGAAAAAAATTACGAATTGCGTCAAATTACCTAGGGGAAAATACCACGAAAGTCACCATATGGTATCGAGAAAAAAACGCAAATTTCGTCAAATTGCCTAGGCAAAAAATCGCAAAACGCACGAAGTGATCTCGTGGGAAAAATCGCAAATGCATGAAATAATCTCGGGCAAATTTCTTCAAACGGTCTAGGGGGTAAATCCCGAAATTCGTTAAATAGTCTCGATAAAAAAGGCAAAATTCAAATGCTTTCGGAAAGAAATTGTGAAATTCATCGATTGATCGCAAAAATCGAAGAGCGATCGTATAAAAAATCGCTAATTTTCTCAAATAATCGAGGAAAAAGTAGCGAATTTCGTCAAATGATTGCATAAAAAATAATGAATTTCGTAAATGATCGCGTAAAAATATCGCGAATTTCGACAATCAGTAGCAAGAAAAAAAAATACGAATTTCGTCAAATTACCTAGTTAAAAATACCACGAAATTCATCAAATGGTCTCGGCAAAAAAATCGCAAAATGAATGAAAGAATCTTGGGGGAAATCACAAAATCCATGAAATAATTTCGGGCAATAATCACACAATTCTTCAAACGGTCTAGGGGAAAAATCCCGAAATTCGTCAAATGATCTCGATAAAAATTGCAAAATTCGTCAAGTAATCGCGAAATTCGAAGAATAATCACATAAAAATCGCTAATTTTGACAAAGCGTCTCGGAAATAAATAGCAAATTTCATCAATCGGTCGCGAAAAAATTTCGCCAAATGATTACATAAATAACAAATTTTGAAAAACTGTTGTACCCCAAAATTCGTGAATTTCGACAATGGTCGCGGGTAAAAATTACGAATTTCGTCAAATTATCTAGGGAAAAATGGCACGAAATTCGTCAAATGGTCTCGGTAAAAAAATCACAAAATGCATGAAATGATCTCGGGGAAAAATCACAAAATTCTTCAAACGGTCTAGGGGGAAAATCACGAAATTGTCAAATGGTCTCGATAAAAATGCAAAATTTGTCACATAATCTCGATAAAAAATGCAAATTTCGCCAGATTGCATAAAAAATAATGAATTTCGTAAATAGACGCGAATTTTTACAATCTGTAGGGGAAATTACTAGAATTTCGTCATATGGTCTCGGTAAAAATATCGCAAAATTCATGAAATGATCTCGGTGAAAAATCGCAAAATTCTTTAAATGGTCTCGGTGAAAATTCATTAAATTCGTCAAATGGTCTCGATAAAAGCGCAAAATTCGTCAAACGGTCTCGGAAAAAATCGCGAAATTCGTTAAATTATCGCAAAAAATCGCGCAATTCGAAAAGCGATCAAGTAAAAAATCGCTAATTTTGTCAAAGGATCGCGAAAAAAATAGCGAATTTCGTCAATCGGTCTCAAATTTAGCCAAGTGATTGCATAAAAAATAACGAATTTCTTCAATCTATCGACCTACAAATCGCGAATTTCGTAAATAGGTCGCGGGGGAAAAATTACCATTTTCGTCAAATGGTATTGAAAAAAACCCCGCAAAATTCGTCAGATCTCGGTAAAATGATCGCAAACTTCATCAAGCGATCGTAAAAAACACTAATTTTGTCAAAGGATCGCGGAAATAAATAACGAATTTCGTCAGTCGTGTAAAAATATCGCGAATCTCAGCAATTGGTCGCAGGGAAAAACGAATTTCTTAAATGATTTTGGCGGGAAAATCGCGAAATTTGTCAAAAGATCGCTAATTTTAAAGTGCAATCGCAGGAAAAAATCGCGACCGAATGACGAATTTCGTGATTTTTTTTGAAAACCAAGGAACGAATTTTGCGAGTTTTTTTCCCACAAAGCATTGATAAATTTCGTGATTTTTTCTTGCGACCGACTGTTGAATTTTGCGATTTTTTTCATGAAAATGAAATATTAATTTCGCGATATTATATAACACGCAATTAAAGAATTTTGAGATTGTTTTCCTGAAACCCACTGACGATTTTTTTTTCATAAGATCTGTTGACAATTTTTGCGATGCATATCCGTCGTCGATTGACGTTATTTTCTCCGCGATAAGATGAATAAATTCGTGATGTTTTTACTCGCGGCCGAATAATGAAATCTACGATTGTTTATCAAATTTCGCAATATCTTCCTGAGCGATTGACGAATTGCGCGCTTTTATATTGTGACAGATTGACCAAATTCATATCTTTTTCAGTGTCTGACGAGAAATTTTTTGTGATTTTGGCCCATGGCCAACTGATGAATTTCGATATTTTTTTCATGCGATCGATTGTCGAATTTCGCAATATTTTTCCAGCGACCAATTGGCGAATTTCGTAATATTTTTCGCATGACCAAATGAAAAAATTTACGATTTTACTCTCTGCTACCGGATGATGAAATTTACGATCTTTCCCCTGCGACCGAGAGACAAATTTCGCGGATTTTTTTTTTCCGTGACTGATAATCAAATTTTACGATAGTTTACACGGCAGATTAGCGAATTTCGTGATTTTTTTGCGACTGACTCTGTAATTTCGTAATTTTTATGAAACCGAGGAACTAATTTCGCAATATGTTCCCGTCGCCGATTGATGGATTACCACTCGTTATTTTTCCCCCACGACCGAATGACAAAATCTACGATCCACTTCCACTTGCAACCGAATGACGAAATTTACTATCCTTTTCTCGCGATCGAGAGACAAATTTCCAATTTTTTTTTTCCCCGCGGCAGATTGACGAATTCAGTGATTTTTTTTTTTGCGACCGACTAGAATTTCGTGTTTTTTTTTCATGAAACCGATGAACTAATTTTTTTGATCAACTGAAGAATTTTGCCAATTTTCCCCTTAAACAGCCTGACGAATTTCTTGGTTTTTTTTCATACGATCGATTGACAAATTTTGCAATATGTTCCCGTTGCCGATTGACGTATTGTTCGTTACATTCCCCGCGAGAAAATGACGAAATTCGTGATATTTTTCCTGCGACCGAATTACAAATTTGTCAATTTCACCACTCCCGCAACCGAATGTCGGAATTTACTATCTGTTTGTTCCCCGCGACCGAGGACTAAATTTCGCTGGGTTTTTTTTACGACTGATTATCAAATTTCGTGATAGTTTCCGCAGCAGATTGGCGAATTTAGTAATTTTTTTGCGACTAATTGTTGAATTTCGTGATTTTTCCTCTGAAACCCACTGTAGTCATTTCCTGATTTTTTTTCATACGATCTATTGACAAATTTCGAAATATGTTCCCGTCGCCGATTGACAGATTTCTCGTTCTTTTCCCCGCGACAGAATGATGAAATTTACAATTTTTTTCCATGATTATCAAATTTCTGGGTATTTTCTTGACCGATTGGAGAATTCCGCATTTTTACCTTGTGGCTGAATGACGTAATTCACGATTTTCTCGTCTGAAAAATTTTGCGATTTTTATCCGCGACCGATGACGAATTTCGAGATTTTTTTTCATGCGACCGATTGACAAATTTTGCGATATTTTCCCGCGACTGATTAACGAATTTCGCGATTTTTTTCCCGCAATCGAATGACGAAATTTACGACTTTTCACGCTAGCGAGGGACAATTGGGGGCGATCGATGAGTAAGGAATGATCGAAAAAAGGGAGAAAAGAGACTAAATCTGCAAAATATAGACTAAAAGAGACAAATGGAAAAAATAGCGAGATTAGCGACCCACTCCGAGGCATGTCTGGCCTATGACCGCTGAGCCACTCTTGAAAAAGAGAGTTAAGAGACTAAATAGTCGTAAAAAGAGACTATATTGTACAAAAAAGACCAAATAAAATAGACTTTTTCTCTTCACATAAATGTTTTGCATGGACAAACAAACACTATAAGATTTAACACCATCTGCAGAATGCATTTTCAATGCATGTCAAGCGGTTATGAAAAAATCGAGAATTCCGTCAATTGGTCGCGGAAAAATATTGCGAATCACGACAATCCGTCGCGGGAAAAAAATAAGGAAATTTATCAAATGATCTTGGGGGAAAAATCGAGAAATTCACCAAATGATTTCTCAGAAAAATCACTAAACTCAACAAATGATCTTGAGGAGAAAAATCACAAAATTCGTCAAATGTTCTCGCAGAAAAAATAGCTAAGTTCATCAAATTGTCTCTAAAAACAAATCTCGAAATTCGTCAAATGTTCTCGGGATAAAAATCACAAAATTCATGAAATGAGCTCGAAAAAAATCGCGATATTAGTCAAATGGGTGTTGGAGGAAAAATCGCGAATGCGTCAAATTCTCTTGGGATAAAAATCGTAAAATGGGTCTCAGAGGGAGGAATCGCGAAATTCGTCAAACGACTGCAAAAATATCGCGAAATTCGAAGAGCGATCATGCAAATAAATAGCGAATTTCGTCAATCGGCCGCGAAAAAATAATGAATTTCTTTGAAGATTGTGCATGCACATACTGGGAGATGGGTAAAAAAAAAAATCGAATTGTCACATTTTGTTTAGGCATAATATAGCACCCTAATTAATATCAAAAGCCATATCATTTATTAGTTAATTTAATTGATATTAATGAAAATACTATTTGGAGCTAAAATGATTTCCTCTCTATATTTTATTTTAATATGCTTTACTCAGGGGCGGATTTATGAAGTGAGGGGTCCCTCTCACTAGAAATTTTTGGGGCCCTTCCATCTCGAAAAATTGGGTACATTTATAATCTATACTAATAAAAGAAAATTTCGCTCTTTGTGTGTATATTCGCAATGGCTAGCGAAATCTACCGCACGTACAAAGCGGAAAACTTTTGTGAGGGTGGTCCAAGGCCTCTCCTGATACTCAGAATTCTAAAATATCTACTTATAAGCTTATTCATTAACAATCGCAACGCTCTCTCATTAAAAACTCATCTCGGTCAACGAGAGGGAAAAAGTATGCTTTATTTACGCATCATGAGAAAACGAACATCGAAAAGAAGGAATTCCAGGGGAGGGGTTGTCATATTAACTTACATCGGTCAAACCGCTTACTAAAGTTAAAAACAGAAGACATATTCTAAAAGGTCGTACCCTCACGTCTCAAAACCCGTAATTAAATTTTAAAAAAAATCGCAGTTAACTCTTTGAACAAGTAAAAATTAATTTTAAAAAATCAAAAAACCCGACTGCGTAAAAAGCGAACTAATTAATTATTTCTATATTTCTTACCTATTTTTTTATTTACTTGTATTGATGACTTTTAAGTTGTGTTTAATCGTTAGTTCCTATCTATAAACACTGTTTTGATGAGGCCTATAGATGTCTATGAATGTTAGAGTTGCAGTAAAGCTAGAGATCCTATCTACACAACTTCCAGGTTGTGTAATATTTAAACGGAGTTTCTGACTTTAAAATAGTCAATGAAACATCGTCTTCATTTTGAAAGACCTATTCAATGATATGCCACTCAATAGGGTGCGTAATTTGTTTTCGTCTCTACCGCTATTTTGAATTTATAAAAACAAATCCTAGCCTATAACCATCGGACGGTTAAGACGAATCGATAGAGACCTCATTCATTAACATCCATCCAGCCGCTGGGATGTTTCGAGGGTATAAGATAGTAGATTTCTATCTACATACCCAGATACGCGTGAAACACATACTAATCCTTCTTGGCAGTCGGGTAAAAATAAAATTCAATGACTGTCTTTTTTCCAAAAAAACGTTTTTCTCCCTTATGGAAACGCCCCTCCAGGGTGCTATTTTAGAGGTGCGACAAACCAAAAATATATTCTTAAAGATAAAATCTTCTTCCAATCGATGGTACAATTGGTTTTTCAAAATATGAATTTTAACCCTTCCATATAATCGGCGAACTCGGGTCACTTCGCGCCTCACGGAGACGATATTTTTTGTACGCTAAAAGTAACTAAACACCCGTATGTATTTTAACACAGTCTCTTTAGAGAATCTCAATAGACTAGATTTAGATCACCTACAAAAATTAAGAAACGTTCGGACGGGTAGAAATATTTTTTTCAAAATCAAATGGTGTGAAAATTTCGGCGAATTCTGTCGAAACTTTAGTGTTTCGTCGCGGTGTCGCCAGTTCAGGGCATAATTTTAGAGGTACCGACGAAGCAAAAAAAATGTTCTTAAAGCTGAAACCTTCTTTTAATCGCTAACGTAATCGGTAAAAATAAAATGTGTGAAAAGTTCGACGAAATCAGTAAAAACCTGAGTGTTTCGTGTTTCGTCGCGGTTTCTCTCGCTTTTGTTAAGCATAGACTCCAAAAATCAAATTACGCAGAAAATAAAATACCAAATATCATGTATTTTTAATTCAATATTTTTTTCATTTAAAAATATAAATTCAAACAAAATGGAATTAAAGATATAAAATCATACAAATTTGAGGGTCATTTAAGAGTCATTCATCACGGGCAATGCCGGGCAGGTCAGCTATTTTAAAAATAATAGCTATTCAAAACTTAATTACAATAATTACTAACAAATAAATTAAAATGTATTCAAATCGTTAAGGATTAATTACACGAAATTCATTTCATATTCAAATTACATCAGATTATTTTACACGAACTTAGATACTGTGACGGATAAATGTGCTAAAATTATTTTCTTTTCTTTTCAATTTTTTAAGAACATAAAATTTTAATTCAAACCAAAATTAATCAGAAACTAAGGAGACACTATTTTAGAACCTGCTGAGCTATAATTCAAAAGCTCTTTTCGCTGCTTTTCGTTTTTGGCTCATTTATTTCATGAAATAAGATATAAATGTATGGGTGCTGCATTGGGCTGCAGCGGCCTGAACTGCATGCCATTATCTTGCTTGCAGTTTTAATTTCATGTTTTAATAAAACAATTTCAGAAATCAAATAAATTCATCAATTATAACCAAATGACATTTTTCTCCTTTTCGTTACACAGCTGGGCTCAAAGACTGGCAAATGCTTTATGGATGTAAAAAGAATTCGAAGCTCCACAAGTCGTTTTATAACCATCTGCACTGCAATTGTTTATAAATACTAGAGGCCTCTGCCCCCTGCAAACGTATAATAGTCACGTGTAAATAAATTTTAGATTGAAATGAAATATTATTCTTAGCGCTGTTTTTAAAATTGGCAACAATATAAAATAGTAACCTTTTCTAAATTATGAAAAAATATATCTTGAAATGAAGAGAATTTGATTGTAATAAATAAAAAAATTTTATTTATTTAATCGTATTATTATTTAATGAATTATTTTTTCAAATTTTTCTGAAAAATATAATTTAATCACAATATTGTCTTCACTTTCGATTGAAATAAAAGATGATTTCAATTTCAATTTGAAAATGATGAAAAAGAAAATAAATCTAATAATCCTTATATTTTTTCCTTTTTCCCATAAAAATGGAGTCATTTATTTACCATAATTATAAAAATATTGTTACAGTTAGAAAATAATAATAATAATAATAATACCTCGAAAACTAAATCAAATTAAAAAATTCTAATACCATTTTTTTTCAATACGCGGATCAATATGGACAATTCGTGGTAATTTCACCGCTAAAGGTTCCATATTTTAGGAGTAATAGCTGTGAAATACAACAAATCGTTTCATAAATTCGTTTCATTAGGATTTTATATTTATATGGTAGATATTTTTTAAACAACAATTTAATTAACTATCTGTATATAGGTTTGTAATTTCGTGTGTCTTAATAGCGAATGCCATAAAAATGGTCCCAAAAAAGCAAAAGTTTCACTTTCACAACTGCGATTAGCAAAACATCTGCTAAGATGGAAAAAATTCATATAGGGGAAAACTATGGGGGGCATTGTCTTTGACAGTCAATGATATATTTGATTGTCGTGTGTTCTTTTTGATCTGGATGTGGATAATTTTATGAGAGGGAAAAAGTATGAACACTTACGATGCAATAATAAAACTTGTGCAATAATAAAGTATTGATTACTAGCTTACCCGTCCGGCGTTGCTCGGGCCCGTTATAATAACCTTAAACAAAATCCAAGTTTGTATGATTTTATTTTTTTGGAAAATCGGTGCCCCAATGCCTTCGGCATCATAGAGTGTTTCAAATGAGCTTAGTTTTTCCAGGGCCCCAATGCCTTCGGCAACAGCGAGCATGTTCCCAACAAAATTTTTTTCCAGTGGCATAGCCAGGGTGGCAGTCCAAATGCTCTGGATACCAGGGATTTTGTAAAATTCAGTTCGCTTTAACCTAATCGGAGAATTTTCTGCTATTAATCAAGACGAATAAAACATTAAAATATTACTGGTATCCAAAGCATTTGGACCCCCTCCCTGGCTACGCCACTGCCTCTTTCTGAACGAACCTGTGTTGCCGCTGTCTGAGGCAGTGTATACCCAAAGTGCTTTGGCTCTGCACACGCCGAAGACAATCGAAAACCAAGTTGAATAACCCAAACCCCGTAGTTATCGGGCCCATAGAACTCGAGATTAGAATGCTCTCCCCTATCGGTAGAAGATGGAACTAAAATCTGTGTAATAATCCTAAGCTAAATTGAATGAACCAATTTTCGATGAAATCGAGCCATAGAAACCGAGAAAAGAACGTGACGTTAACGTTCGAAAATGATGGTAACAAAAGTTCAAGATAAACTTTCATAACGCTGAAAGTAGCTTAATTATAATTTCAGTTGAATGAACCAATTGCTATTGAAATCGGGCCGATAAAACCCGAGGAAAGAATGCTCTTCCAAGCGCTGGAAGGTGCCCCCCATCTATAAATTTATCAAATTCCCTTTAACATTAACCCAATATTTAATTTACGGATGAAATACCCTCACCTCTCAAGTTAACCACTTACCTTTACCTTTGACAGTATCGTTATTTTTAAATTACGACTGTAGTGAGTAAACGTAAGTTGATGCCGAAAAGAAGATTAATCTTTGAAAAAGTTGGTAGCAAGTAGAGTCCTGCGCGGGGCCCAAACCTGCAAATTCAGTTTTAAGTCAACCCGCAACCCGACCTGAACCCGCAAAAATAATTTTCGGCAACCCGCAACCCGACTCGAACCCACAAAAATAATTTCAGGTAACCCGCAACCCGACCCGAACCCGAGGTATATCAACCCGCAATATTTCAACTCGCAACTCGACCCGAACCCGCGATGTAAGGAAAGCAAATCAAGTTTTTATACCATTATGAAAAATGATCTACAATTGTATCTCTAATAGAGGTCTGTACAGGTCCGGCCCGTGGGCCGCGGCGGGGCGGAGCGACAAAATTTCAAATTGGCCAGGCCGCTTTATTAGGACAGTTTTTTCAACGGGCCGGGCCGGCAAAAAAATTGAACGGCCCTGCCAGGCTGGGCCGATAGTTAAAATTAAGCGGGTCTACCGGCCCGAAATAAATATTTAGACGAAGCCGATAAAATTATGAACGGGCCGTTCCGAGCTACGGCCGAACATTTAAGTTTTATACGGGACGGTGTGGTCCGTTCCCGGGCCTGGAAATTCTGGCCCGGGCATACCTCTAATTTTTTAATACCATTTTTATGTTTTACATAGAAGAATGAACAAATCTATATTCTTTAATATTCAACTATAGTAAAACCTCTGACCTGACCCGATGCTAAATGGTATAAAACTAAAAATCTAATCTTTAAATATGCTTTAAAATTAGTTGCTGTTTTAAAAGTTCCACTTATAACGATACACCTTGTTTTACCCAAGTGGTCATCTGCCTTTAGTTTATTAGCAGTTATTATTTTGAAAAATTTCCCATCTAACATAGTGCATCGCCTATCACCACAATTAAATTATTCACATTAAATAGGAAGGACCATTTAGCGTTTTGCTGCCTCTGGTATTTTTAAAATACGGTAAAAATATAATGCAGTTTGTTATTTCGAAGACTCGTGAAACGATGACTAAAGACAAGACAGACAGGCACACATTTTGCTTTTGTGAAACTCTGATCTGCGGTTTATACAGGCTTTTAACGGGAAAAAATATTTTTCACATTCTTTTAAAAAAGCGGGTCAACCCGAACCCGACCCGCAAGAGTAAAGAAGTCAACCCGAAACCGACCAGAACCCGAAACAATAAAAGTCAACCCGACCCGCACCAAAAGAATTTAAAGCCGACACGACCCGACCCGCAGCGGAAAATATAGCGCCAATCCGACCCGAATGGACCCGCTGGTCGGGTCGGGTTCGGGTAAAAGTGGGTAACCCGACCTGATACAGGACTCTAGTAGGAAGGGTATAAGGAAATTTTTTAGTACTTTATAAAGTGGCAGGAGGACCCTAGAACTATGTTAAAGAAAACTGGAAGAGAATCTGATAATTTTTAAAGAAGCTGCACCAAGGGCCTCAAGAAGGCGATTAATATTCAAAATTGGTGGTAGCTGAAGTCTGAGAATTTTTTCTGTCGTTCATGAAGTAGCTGAAGGACCTAACAAGTTGTTAGAAAAGAAAAGGATAGTGAATCGGACTATTTTTAAGGGAGTTATAATAGGGGGGATCAAAAGGTGTCAAGGTCATAGTTGAGAGAAGGGTCTTGAGAGAAGAGGATGAAAACATGTTAAAAGGTGCTAGTACTTAGCTCTTTAGATCTTCAATTAGTCGAAATTAAACATAATGTACAAATTAATCATTAGAATAAAATTTTAAATAAATGCGCAAAAAATAAGGAAAATACTTAAAAAGGGCCCTAAGGCCCCAATAAAAATATGAGGGGTAGCTGGAAATCCTAAAAAAACTAGTGAACCAGACCATTTTTAAGGGCGCGATAATAGGGGGCCGAAAAGGGGGCAACTGATAGTTGAGAGCAAGGACCTGAGATAAAAAACATGTTAAACGGTTCTAGTACAGCACTTTAGATCTTTAATTAGTCGAAATTACGCATAGGGTATAAATTAATCATTTGAATAAAATTTTAAAGAAATGCGCAAAAAATCGGTGGGAGATGCTTAAAAAAGGGACCTAGTGCTCCAATAAAAATATGAGGGTGTTGACCCGGGAACAGGAGTCCAAGACTCAATTTTAAATTTATGCATTGAGAGAGTGACAGAATTAGGGGGTGAAAAATGCGTGGCGCACAAAAAGTTCAAGGGACTCCGGACCGGGCCCCAGGGAGCCAGGGCCTTAACTGGAAAGTAGAAATGGAGGAATAACTAAATGGAAAAAATCCCTCAAAACAAAGATCGGATTAAAAGGGGACAATTTATCAACAATTAAGGGCACAAAAACTTCAAGGGACCCTGTACCACGTCCCAGGGGACCACAATCTTAACTCGAATGTAGTTGGGTATAAGGAAATTTTTTAGTAGTTTATAAAGTAGCCGGAGGATCTAAAAACTGTGTAAAAGAAAATTGCAAGAGAATTAGATTATTTTTAAAGAAGGTGCAGCAAGGACCCCAAGAAAGCCATTAATTATCAAAATTGATGGTAGCTGAAGCCTGAGAAATTTTCTTCTAGGCTATGTAGTTGTTGAAGGACCTAAGAAGTTGCTAGAAAAAAAAGCTAGTGAATATGACCATTTTTATGGAATCTATAATAGGAGATGCAAAAGAGGCCAACTGATAGTTAAGACAGGACTCTTAAATGAAAAAAAGTCCTTCCGGCCAGTGCCGGGAGGAAGAGGTAGCTTTCATATTCCTTATTTTAAAAAAGCCAACTTATATTATTCAAACACACGAAGCTCAATTAGTGGAAACCGAATGTAGGAGATTCAATACTAATTTTTATCAATACTAAATCATTATGAATGAGAATTTCGCGAAATTAGTCAGCTTTATCCAAGCTGCTTTTATTTAAAGTAACTTATATTTGGCTGCCAAATTCGGCGATTTCTTAAAGTGCCTGCTATTTTAAGACAACATGGTGGATGAGGCTAACAGTGAACTTGGTCGAAACTTCAGTAATTGCTGTGCACATGCTCACTCACATCGGAATCGGTTGATATATACGAGTGCTGTCGCAGTCAAAAAATAAGATTTTTCAAAATGTCACCCATATTAGAAATTGAAACTGCTATATCTGAGCCATTTTTTAATAAAGACAAACAAAAAATGCTCCTCAATCCTTATATCAAGGTCAAATACTTAAGAAAGAAACCTTTTTCAATTTCTATTTTTTTTTTTTGCACCTCACTTTAAATATAATTTTTTTTAATTTAATGGCCGCCATTTTGAAACAAGATGGCGAATGAAGCTGGCCAACGAACTCGGTCGAGACATTGGTATGAACTATGTACAGACCAAATTACATTCAAATCGGTTCACAAATACGCCTGTTATCGCGTGACAAAAATCAGGTTGTTTTAAAACGTCAGCCACAATAGAAATTCAAAATGCTATAACTCAACCATTTTTTTAGATATAGACGACACAAAAACTGTTCCGGAATCTTTGTATTAAGGTCAAATACATACGAAAACAATCTTTTTCATTTTCCAATTTTTTGGTATCTCATTTTAAATTTTAAATTTTTTACATGGCCGCCATTTCGAAACAAGATGGCGGATGAAGCTGGCCAACGAACTTGGTCGAGACATTTGTATGTACTATGTACAAACCAAGGTACATGCAAATCGGTTCATAAATACGCCTGTTATCACGTGACAAAAATTAGGACGTTTCAAAATGTCAGCCACGCTAGAAATTCAAAATACTATAACTCAGCCATTTTTAAAGATATGGACGAAACAAAAACTGCTCCCGAATCTTTGTATCAAGGTCAAACACATAAGAAAAAAATATTTTTTCAATTTTTAATTTTTTGGTACCACATTTCAAATTTAAATTTTTCTTAAAAATTTAAATGGCCGCCATTTTTAAACAAGAAGGAGGAGGAAGCTGGCCAACGAACTCGGTCGAGACATTGGTATGAACTATGCATAAACGAAGTTACATCCAAATTGGTTCATAAATACGCCTTTTATCGCGTAACAAAATTCAGAACGTTTCAAAATGTCAGCCACGCTAGAAATTCAAAATGCTATAACTCAGCCATTTTTTAAGATATAGACAAAACAAAAACTGCTCCGGAATCTCTGTATAAAGGTCAAATACATAAGAAAAAATATTTTTACATTTTCAATTTTTTGGTACCACATTTCAAATTTTAAATTTTTTTTTAAATTTTAAATGGCCGCCATTTTGAAACAAAATGGCGGATGAAGCTGGCCAACGAACTCGGTTGAGACATTGGTATGTACTATGTACATACCGAATTACATCCAAATCGGTTCATAAATACGAGAGTTACAGTGTGACAAAGGTCAGATATATATATATATATATATATATACATGACCAATAATTAAACATAACCTACCACCATCAAAAACCGTAATATTATGAATTAAAGCAGTAAGTATATATAAAAAAAAGATTAAATTATTTATAAGAATTATTATGGAAGAAAAATAAGAAAGTGGACACCGACAAATAATGGAAATGCTTATATATTGAATTACGTTTTCAAGGACACAGAATTCAATGATATAAGCAAAATGGTTGTTTTCTGTGGGAAAAATAAGCTAAAGCTAAAAGTTATTTTCCCCTGTGCCCTAACAACCATTAAAATCAAGTGAATTGATTAAAAATGAAAACAGAATAGAAACAAATAATATGAATTGGAAAAAACAATAAAACCTATTTAAATATTTATAGGATATAAAATGAAATAATAAACACCATACCGATTAATATTTTAGAATAAATCCACGCTCACATGGCACCCATATCGTAAAGATTAAGGTTAATAAAACAGTTAAGAAATCACAGTAATTGATACCATAGGATGCAGTTAATACATATTGAAATAAATGTTAAATAACTTTTAATATAATATAAAATAATATAAATAGAAAGTAATTACATAATTAAAATGCACTATTAAATTAATTAAAAACCGTTAAACAATATCGTCAAAATTTAGCTAAAAATTCCCCCTGGTGTAGTAAATTATAACTGAAATGTAGCTGGAAGAAGTAAATCTAGAACTTATCGAAAAAAAAAAAAAAAACACAAATTGTGGTGCTGCCATCTAGTATTACATTTATGATTTAATTGTCAAAAGACTTGCTTCAGTTGTAAGCAATTGAATGTAACAATTGTTTTATTAACAGCAAAACCAAAAATATCCTTATATATAGATAATTATAAACTGAATATAAACCACACAATGTATTTAAAAAAAAAAAAAAAAAAAACTATTGTTAATAAAATTTAAAAAGCATACAAAATATTCTATTAGCAAATTTATTTAAACTACACTAAGAATTTAAATAATTCTAGAACATCGATAAAATATAGCATATAGCTATATGCTATAAAACAGAATAAATTCATTAATAATTAATATAAATAATTATTAAAAATATAAAAATCTTTAATAAAAACTATTATATATAAGATAATTATAAAATGAACAGGAAATAAAAAACATATGGTAGTATAAAGAAGGTGAACTGATACTTAAATTCCAATTACCTAAAAAGCACAAATATAGTGTGTGGATTATTTTATACATCCATAAAAATCCTAAAAGTATGAATGTGGGACATTCAAAAACAATAAACCGATAATAAATTATATAACACTAGGTGAAAATAAATAAATATTAAAATATTAATAAGAATAGAGGAATAATAATAAATATAATTACCCAATTTTTATCCATACAGTATAACTTTATTTATATTAAATATACTTATATGTATATTAATCTCTATAAAAATGGCATACTATTAGTAATTAATATGATATTGTCCTTATTAAATTAAAATTTATAACAAATGATTGTAAATAAGATTAAACAATATCAATTTTGAACGGAGGGTGGTTTCGGGGTCTGGGGGTCATGATCGATGAAAATATACCAAAATTTTTTGAAATCGCTTTCCTCCGAACGACTGCAATAGGTAGCTTTTTGTAATGAAAGCTACCTAACATGTTAAAAGGCCCGAGTGCCTTGCGCTTTAGATCTTCAATTATACGAAATTAAGCATAGGGTATGAATTATTTGAATAAAATTTTAAAGAAATAATATGAGAGTGTTGGCCCGGGGACAGGAATCAAAGAATCAAATTTAAAGTTATGCATTGAGAAGGCGACACAATTAGGGAGTGAAAAATGCATGGCAGACAAAAAGTTTCAAGGACCTCTGGACCGGGTCCGAGGGGTAGGGTCCAGGGTCTTAACTGGAATGTAGAATGTGGGGAACAACTAAATTGAAAAAGAGCACCAAAAACGAATATTGGATTAAAAAGGGCAAGTTATTAACAATTTAGGGCGCAAAAACTTTCAGGACCCTATATCGGTACCCAAGATCTTACCTGAAACGTAGAAAGGGGATAACTAAATGGCGAAAGGTCCCCAAAAACGAAGAAAATCGGATAAAAAAGAGGCAAATTATTAAAAATTTAGGACATAAAAACTTTAAGGGTCAGGAGGACCGGTCTTAAAATATTAAAAATCTGACCCTCAGGTGCATCAGGAACTGGTTTAGACTATCCTCACCCTAATGTTCAGACTTCTACGTGCGATAGATTTTGCTAGCCATCGCACACAAACACACACACAGAGCGAAACTTTCTTTTATTAATATAGATAATCAGTAACAAAGTAAAAATTCACTTAAAATATCAGCTTTATGAAAACGGCATACCAAGTGTGGGGCCCCCAAAATCAGGGGCCTGAGGTTGACGGCCTATTATTTAATTAGTCCCTCAATCTGTATAATTAAATCGTCATAGAATATTTCTAACAGTGCTCCTTTCGGCTCATACCCAAGTTTCCTTTGAATCTCACCCTATCCGTCCACAAACGATCATAGCCCTGATAATTCATAAAGGAAAAAAAGATAAGGGAAAACTAAAACACTTCTGGTAGTAGCAAATGATAAAAAAAATTATATTTATTACATGAAAATATTGTAATATTAACTGAAAAATTTAAAAAAGAACACTAAGAAAATCCTTTTATCAAAACGTCACATTTCTCTTTGAACTTAAAAGACGATTTGGGGGCCCCTGGGATGCGGGGCCCCTTGCGATTGCGACCATCATGACCCCTTAAATCCGCCCCTGGCTTTACTGATGTTATATATTTTAAGTCTGATAAAATTGAAAGTATTTTTTAAGTAACTAATGGAGTGCTGTTTCAATTTTAAAGAAACTGAATGAAGCAGACAATATACAGTTAAGTAAAATTTATTTATAAAAGATATCACACCAAAAGGTTTAAAAAGAAAAACATAACAATACTTTTGCAGCTTTCTCATCTACAAAGAAACCTTTTTTTAAATAATTTATCTACAAAACAAAAGGAAGCAATAAAACAAGTTAATAACATGTACAGTATTAAAATCAAATGCATTAATGAGAAATGAAGCATGAAAATGGAAAATTTTACAAGCTAATGGCTTTATTACAGTCGAAAATGATAGCTTTAAAAGAGTTCACAGACATATATGTATATCTTATAATGAACAGCTGAATAGCTTGGGTTGTTCACATGGATTCATCAACTGAAGGTAGCCAAAATGCCTGCAAAAGAAAATGCAACTTAATTCAATACAAAACACTTCATTTGGTATTGAAACTTAAAAATATTTTAATTAATGAATAAAAGCTATTATTTTATTACAAACATGATACAATTTTTATAAAATAATAACACAAGACTATTATTTCATTAGAAAATTTTATTAATTATGTACAGTTCCCTATTTCTCTCTCTCTATATATATACACATTCTATAGCTAAAAATCACTAGACATTTTGTCAATTATCAAGAGAAATGCTTGGCACATTCTTCTGGATCTTTGAAAATATAAAGAACATGTCTGACATCATTTTTTATAGTGAATGCTTGATTACGAGGGCAATTGGAGACTGACAATAAAATCAATTAAAAAAAATATTTTTGATCATCCTGTAAAATCAAATATTCAAAATGATCTATATAGCACATGGCTATATAGATCTTGTGCAAAATTGTTTCATTTATGTAAGAACAGCATTTATATTCACAGATATAAAAATTGTTTAAAAAAAAAAAAAAAAATCAAGAAATTTTCACATATCTGTTGTTTTTAGCATGCAGGATTTCTAACGAAGTTTGATACCATTTTCAGGAAACTTGACAAAGTATTGAGTACAGTAGAACCCTGCTAATCCGAAATTCCGGTTAATCCGAACAGATTTTATTTTTGAAAATTATATTTGAACAGACCAACTGAAATGATTAACTTATGAAATTTTCCGGATCACAGGATGAATGTCAGGAAAAATGTGTAGAAGTTAGAATTAAACAAAAAATGGCAGTAAAGCTTTTAAGCAGCTTGAATAGAATAAAGAAATACTCAATAATGTAAAAGTATAACATATGTACATGAATATAAAATGAAAACAAGCACGGTAGGCCTACTTGTAGAAGCCACATCTTAAAAAAATCTCGAATATCAGTTTGTTTGCCAGTCACTATAAAATTCTTTTCTAACATGCAAAAGGTATTTAATTCAGATGATAAAAATTTGTTTCTCCTTCCAATAGTTTGATTTCACAAATTATCTACAGAAATTGTTTTTTCTTCCCCCCATTGTCGACGTGCGATAACTGAGGTCTGAATATAGATTCACGATTTTGAACCTTTCGTAATGGGTTGGTTATGTATTTCCTCATTTTGAAGTTCCATTGGATTATTATAAACATCTTTAGTGATTAAAAAAGGAGCATTATTTATTTCCCGAAAGTCATGCCGGATTATCCAGCATGGCCATCTTAGGATGCCGCATTAGAGGATATTTAATGTACTACTGAGTACTTATAACTTAAATTTTTTTTTAGCGCACACCTTTTCCTTTTCTATTTTTATCGAAATTTCGGGTAATCTGAACAGGCACCAGTCCCAATTAGTTCAGATTAGCGGGGTTCTAATGTATATGCAAGAGTAAGTTTCATTTTTCTAATAGAGGGCGTAAAGTGTTCTTATATGTATTGTGTGAATCTGGTAATGCATGTTTTTGAAAAGTCTCTTCATAATCTTTAAAACGTAGTACATGACATGACATATGATTAAAGTGTAAACAACATAGTTTTTTATTCGATTTAAAATCAATAGTTTTGTGCCAAATAATCGTCGTTTGAGGGAAATTTTATAAGCATTTTATACTTTTATAATTTAAAGAAAAGCGCTGCTGAAAGTCATTGTTTACTTGTAGAAGCTTAGGGTGAACATGCTTTTTCTGATAGTATGTATAGAAGGTGGTTCGGGCAATTTAAAGGAGGTTTATCCAATGTTGAAGACTCAGAACATGAAGGTAGAATGAAAAAGTTTGAAGATGAAAAATTGCAAGCATTATTGGATGAAGACAAAACACAAACTTAACAAGAATACATTATTACTACAGTAATACAATACCACTATATTAAGGTACCACTTTTATATACAGTAAACATCCTCTAATCTGGCATGTTCAGGACTTGAAGCATGCCGGATAATGAAATTTTCCGGATTACAGGATGAATGTCAGGAAAAATGTGCAGAAGTTAGAATTAATCAAAAGTGACAGTAAAGAATGTTTTTTATTCTTTAAACAGGTTGAATATAATAAAAAATAATTCAATAATGTAAAGTATAACATATGTACATGACTATAAAATGAAAACGTGCATTGTAGGCTTACTTGTAGAAGCCATATTGAACAAATCGCAAATATCAGTTTGCTTTGCAGTAGTCTTTTTTTTTTTTTTTTTTTTTTTTAGGAAGTTATTTTGTATGATGTGGGGTTTCATAATTTCTGCATCATTGAACGAACTGCTGTGCTCAAAAAACTTGATAAATAAAGGCATCAGCTGCTTGATTCTAACTGATGTTGTTTGTCTCGTCCACATCATCTTCCTCAGAGTCAATGTCTTAGGGGCTGCTGGGTTGATAACATTCTGAATGATGGTCTCATCTGTCAAAATTCCCTCTGTCGGCTCATCAAAATCTGCTTCAATGCACTCTTTTATTTCTTCTCGATTCAGTTGTAAAATGGGCTTCGCTAAAGGCAAACAACCTAAAACATCTTCTAATTCATCGTCAATTGTATAGCTTTCGGTAACTTCAAAATTTTCGTCCATTACTTCAAGTCAAAGTCTATGCCATGACTTTCTTAAAGGTTCATGTTTTATTCCTCACTCTGAAGTTCCATCAGATTATTATAAACATCAGGAGTGATTGAACAAGAAATACAATTTTTTTCTGAAAGTCGTGCCGGATTATCGAGCATGCCAGACCTTAGGATGCCGGATTAGAGGATGTTTACTGTACTTGCTAAATAAAAATGTAATTTTAACCAAAAAATGGAACTTACTTTTGGATATACACAATACAGTAAAAACACCATACTACAATTTGAATATAAATATATATTTAATGAAATATGAGCATTCACATGAAATAATTTTTGACTGTGAAAGCAGTAAAGATAACTTTTTGTTGCATAATTTCGCAATCAAACAAAGAGCAACTCATATAAAGAAGCCAATATTGTAAAAATTTAGAAAAATATTGGTGATGAGCTGAATTTCAGTTGATTTCTAAAAGTATCTGGACGATAAGGGATTTTCCACTTTACAGTAGAACTTCGATTATCCGGAGTAATTGGGACCGAGCATCTTTCGGAAAATCGAAATTTTCGGATAATAGAGAATGCTTCCATTTTAAGATTAAGGAGAAATATATGCAATATTTCTTATTATGGTAACAAGGGCTTAATAAAAATAAAGCAATAGCAAAATAGAAACAAGAATAAACTAACTGAATTTTAATTTTGAAATTAAGTTTTACTTATATAACAAGGGTTTGAAAAAAAAAATGTTTTGTTTGCCGAAGTTTCGATTGCCTTTGCTTTGAAACTCTGTCACGGAGTTTTTTAATATTATTAGTTCACCAGTATCACACTCTTCCTGCTGCTCCAGCCATGACAAACCTTTTGCAATACATTCAAAAGCTACAAGAAATGCAATAGTAAAAAAAAAAAAGCTTTAAAAATGTATTTCAGTTAACCAAGAGTTTCGGTTAAAAGAGGTTCTACTGTATTTATAATTTTTTTGTATTTTCATTTTTATTGATGCTTCAGTTCTTAAAAAAAAACATCAGAACAAGCTCATTACAAAATGAAAAAAGAAACTCCTTTGCTATTGTGGGAAGTCATTTAAACTTGAGGGTTTTTCCACAATTGTTATTTTTATCTCCCAACTACTTTTAGAAGGCAACTGAAATTCAGCTCACTATATCGGCAATGTCTTTCTGCATTTCCCGATATTTGGCTGGACTTTTTTTTAAAATCTAAGTTGCCCTATATAATTAACTACTACATTATGCAAAAAAAGTTGTGTTATGCACATGTGCAGTTAAAAATTATTTCATACAAATATTCATATTTCATAAAAATAGTCATATTTCATTAAATATTTAATATATTTATATAGCTATAAACAAAAAACATGCGAAAATTTCTAGAATTTTTTAAAGAAACCATTACATCTCAATGAATATACTGCTATTTATTTTTTACCCAGATGTTGCACAATATCCATATAGTCATGTGCTACACGTACAGATCACTTCAAACAGTTTATTTTACAAGGTGATAAAAATATTTTTTTATTGAATTTGTTGTTTGTCCCCAAATTGCCTTAGTGGCCAAACCTTCACTAAAATGCACTGTTAAGATGTCCCTATTAAAATAAATACAATATATATATATATATATTTTAATAACACCCAAATTTAACACACACACAAAAAAATCTCTCCGTTTTAATTAGTCCAAATACAAATTTTCATGATGTTTTAACCATTATTTAGCCACAGAGTTATCAACTACAGTAAAAACTTCGACTATCTAGAAAGACAGAGTGCCAGACAGAGAAAAATTCCAGAAAAGTAAGAATAGAATGTAAAAAATTAAATTTATGCAAAAAAGTTCATTGAATGTAAAATAAAATTGACAGTTTAAAAATAAAGGAATGGAAACTGTTTTGCTTGTCAGTTTTAATCTATAATAATAAATATATACATTTAAAAAAGAAAAAAAAATCCTCTTAAATTTAAGTAAGACTTGGCTGGCATTACATAAAAATCCAATCTTCACATTTCATGTTGAGTTTTTTTTTTTTTTTTTTTTTTAATTGAAGAAAAGAAATAACTTCTTTCAAATCGAAAATAAAAACCAACAAATATTCTGTAGGCCTTAATTATTTTGTAATCTAATTAAAAAATTAAACTTACTTATTTCTGATATGAATCTTTATTCTTATTGTCGTAGAGACTATGCAAACTTAATTATGAAAGTAAAACCTGTCATCCATCAGATTACGAAAATTTCTTGAATTAATAAGTATAATAATTTTTTCACAAAATTGAAGGGCTCAAGGCATAAAACATAACTGGTATTTAAAAAAAATATATTTGATTTTCATGTAAATTTAATTAATTGCATTATGACATTTGTTAATTATATGCCATTATAATCAAAGATAAATTTTTGGTAACTGCAAGGAGTTTTCTCATTAAAATTCAACAAGCCCAATAAAATAAAATCCAGGTGACAAAAAATGTTGTACATAAGTTACCTGAAAATTTAATCTTAACAAATCTGATACTTTTGAGGAAGCAATCACAATAGTTTTGGTTGTAATTTTTTTTAAAAACATATATTGAATATCTTGAAACTTGGGGGTTTTTTTTAATTACCTTCTTTTACATCAGAGTTCTTCAATTAATGACTATAGCTCAAAGATACATTTATTACTGTGCAATGTGACTGTATGATGCTATATGCATTACTTAACTTTTGGGTGAAATGATATATAAAATGATATATATATATATAAAAAGAAATCAAAATATTCTTGTTAGTTTCTATATCAGTGGTTCCCAAACTTTTAGTGGCCATGCCCCACCAAAACATCTATAAAATCACCATTCCCCTTCCCTCACATTGTAAATTACGTATGATATTATTTAAATTCTCTATTCACATGGTGGAAGTATAATAGCCTTATTTCACCTTTTTTAACTTATCAAAGAGGTGAAACTTGTGTCAGAAATGAATTTTTAATCCAATTCTATAAATGCAATGAGCGTGTACATCTCCGCCTTTGTGCCAAAAAGTGTTTTGTTGTACTTTTCCAACTTCCCTCAATGTTAAAGAAAAATACTATACGGTCTGTATTTTGATCTTCACAAAATATCTTGAAGAGTCTTACATTTAGATTTAGCATTAAAATTAATAATATTCCCATATTTAATAATTCATTTTTTTTTAACTTATTAAGTATTGGTGAAATACTTTTGACACTAAATTTTCTTTCTATGGATAACACAATACACAAAAAGCATTTCAAAATTCTCATCTTTATCAATTTTGAATAATCATTATTCCCCATTGCAACACGTTTTCTCTGTTTTCCTTTTCCCAATATCGTTAATTGAGGCGTTGAGAACCAGAGTAAACTACCTCACATTTTTTTGAAAAATGAGTTTGAAGTGTCAAAGTGTTGCATGCCACACCATGTATGTATAATGGATTTTAATAATTTAGAGAATATTCGAGTGATAAGGCCAGTTTAAGAGATAGTTCAACTAGTGACAAAGTAGATCAAATAACTTTATCACTGCCAACTTAATTCACCCTATGCTTACTGAAGAAGTTTTGTCTGATCTGGCAATTTTAATAACTGGCTTAAAAGAGTTTGACAAAAATTTGGGGAAAATTTTCCAAGCCTTTTTCTCGAAATCGCAGCTGGTGAGGTTGGCCCATTCTTAACACCTCAAATGTCTCCCATGTATTATTTTATTTTTAAATTTAAAATGCATATGTAAATTTATATGCATCATGTAAATTTATTTACTGTGAAGGATGCCTGCAGGATACCACAGATATTTACTATCTACCCATTTCTTTTTCTAATGCTATTTAAGATTTATGAAGTTCGCAATACCTCGTTTTGATATTTTGTATATTTTTTTAGGTTAAATATGTTCGAGACGGTCAGATTTATATATTACTTTTAAGTAGTTTTACTTGCAAAATATTCTTCTTGTGACATAGAGCAGAGCGAAAAGAAGCAAAAAGTACATTTAATAAATAATCAAAAACTCTACGAAAAATTATAAAATACAATATTAACCAGAAAAATTATGAAAATTTTTAATACTGTAAAATAATATATGTCAAGCCATTTTAAAAGATTATTCGTATAATTATTCTAATATACAGTCGTGGCCAAAAGTTTAGGACCACCGTGCAGAAACTAGCGTTTTTAAAATTGAAACCACTGATAACGTCATAAATCAAATCGATTTTCGTCAGATGGCGTCATTCCGTCTGACAGTGGAGTTACTGTATTCGCTTTTCGTTTGAACTTTGAGTAATAAATGACGCAGACGCAATTTATCGTCTGGATCTTAAATTTTAGGGGTGGTCCTAAACTTATGGCAACGACTGTAGATTCTACTTTAAACCTTTGATTGGGAAACTTTTTAAAATTTAATTAAAAAAAAAAAACCTGATCTTTTAAAATTTGCTTGTATTCCATTTATTTTTAGTCTCCAAAAGAAACGGTGAGGCGTACACCCCACGTTGGGAACTACTGTTCTAGATACTTGAATGCCAGATAGTCAAGTTTTTGTTGTAGAACCAATTTCAGGGATTCTCTCCAAATTGAAATCTGGTACTTAAATTAAATATTCATAATAAAATTTTTAGTATTATTATGATTATTTTAAATAAACTGCTACTTTTATTACAACAGTAGATTCATGATGCTAGTTACCAGTATTGCCATGTTTAAACCAAGTAGCTTTTTTCTAAGAAACATAAATCTAATAATATTTTTTTTTTTTTTTCATTTTTGTAATTTAATTTCTACTTTTAACAGAAACACTTTATCTCAGCAGTCAACAGGAGACATAATGAGTCTAGGTTATGTTTATATGCATGTAGGATAAAAATTAGCATGTGTTGATGAACATGTCTGATGTCCTAAAGATTTATCTTAAAACATGGGAAATTAACAAAGATAAAAAATATTCAATATTTAGCATAAAATATTTTCATAAAAAAAAAGCAGATTATTTACTCGATTGGAAGATTAACCTTTAAGAATTTAAAAAAGAAACAAGATATGAAGTTGAATGAATAAGATGTGTTGATGAACATGTCTGATGTCCTAAAGATTTATCTTAAAACATGGGAAATTAACAAAGATAAAAAATATTCAATATTTAGCATAAAATATTTTCATAAAAAAAAAGCAGATTATTTACTCGATTGGAAGATTAACCTTTAAGAATTTAAAAAAGAAACAAGATATGAAGTTGAATAAGATGTGTTGATGAACATGTCTGATGTCCTAAAGATTTATCTTAAAACATGGGAAATTAACAAAGATAAAAAATATTCAATATTTAGCATAAAATATTTTCATTAAAAAAAAGCAGATTATTTACTCGATTGGAAGATTAACCTTTAAGAATTTAAAAAAGAAACAAGATATGAAGTTGAATAAGATGGCGTGCAAAAATTGAGTGCTAGTTACAGCATTTCAATAATTACCAATCAATCTTTTGTTACTTTCTGAACCTAATGACCAAAAATGTTTAAAAAAAAATAATAAATAAATAAAAAAAAAAAAAAATAAAAAAAAAAAAATAACCAGACGTATTTGAATATAAAGAAATTCTTTAACAACCACTGATTCTAATATCTATATAAAAAAGTATAAAAGTGTTCTTTACACAGCGTTCCATATATTTTCTTCTACTAACTCAGCAAAGAGGTCAACAAGTATGTAGAATTCAAACCAAAGGTTTTGTGTGTTGAATCATGTGACATTTGGAAGCTTATAGCGTCACAGTATTTCATACTCATATTAAAGGATCAATAATGTTTCTATACCAACAATTAACAGTAAAACATGGCAAACATAAGTGATCAATCACTAATTAAAAACTAGACAGTCCCAAAACTTTCTTCTATCTCATACATGTTAATACTTCCGGAAAAATGCAGCATACCAGCGCCACCGGTTAGATGATTTACACCAAAATCTAATCAGCAACAACTTATGTCAACTTCTAACTGAATCTGAAGTTTCATGAAAATCCGTACATTAGTTTTTGAGTAGAGCTATGGAGGAGATCGTAAAAAATTCTACATAGCAGTGCCACTTGTTGGGGATATATACCAAAACCTAATAAGCAACAACTTAAGTCAACTTGGTTACTGAATCTGAAGTTTGATTAAAATCCGTGCATTATTTCTAGAAATAAAACTATTGCGGGAATCAGGAAAAATGCAGCATAGCAGCACCACCTGTTGGGCAATTTACGCCAAAACATAATCAGCGCCAACTCATATCAAGGACTAACTGAATCTGAAGTTTGATGAAAATCACGCATTAGTTCTTGAGATAGAGCCAGTGGTGGGATTAAAATAATTTAACAACCGGTTCGCTGTCCGAATGATTTTTGATATACAAAAATGAAAGAAAAATGAAGCATCAGACATAGATTATCAAACACTTTCCAATATTATAAGAACATTGTTAAAAAAAAAAAACTTTGATCCTTTGGTACAATGAAAAAAATCCTGAAATATGTTACCCTATAAAAGGACGTTAATAAATATTCGGCAATCATGAAACCCCGATTATAATTTCTATCAGAAAATGCATCAAAACAATAAACAATATAATATAAAAATAGCAGAAATGTAAGTTTAAGAATAAACTCATGTTCATGACCTAAAATTGTATATAACATATTTAGAAAAATATTATCAATGCTATAACTAGTGAGACAAATTTTTGCATGACCAAAACTCCTCGAGTTATGACATTTAGAAATTTTAGGAATTTTTTTACCATTTCTTAGTTTAAAAAAAAAAAAAAAAAAAAAAAAAAAACAGACCAGACAACGCTGGAAATTCGCAAAATATAAAGTATCATGATCCGGCATGTTTAGATCATACAATGAATGCCTTTTCATTTGTTAGAGCTGGAAAAATTTTTTTCTAAATATAAATTATAAGACAAGAGGAACTTATCAAAATTTTGGATTTGCTACATTTGGGAAAATAACTACTTTCATTTAAAAAGCTTGTAAGATATGAAGAACAATATAAAAACAAGTTGGAAATTGCTTGTCAAACGTCGCAAATAAGGTGCGTTCATACTATAATTAGTTTTATAATTATTTTTTGCACCCCATATTGTATTGAATGTATATTTTTTTGCACTTCATAAGTGCATAGTCTGTAACATCATTAAAATGCACTTGCAATATTTTTTTCCCATTCCCCATAATGTAACAGAACACTTTTGACTGTCCCTGTAATTAAACTATACATCTGATTTTCATAAAATTTGAAATGGCTCGACAAAATTTTGCAACAATTATATATTTAAAATTTCAGACCATTCGGAAGGCTGTAACACCATTAAAATGCACTTGCAATAATTTTTCTCATTGGCCGTAATGTAAAGAAAAACTTTTGACTGTCCCTGTAATTAAACTATACATCCGATTTTCATAAAATTTGAAATGGCTCGACAAAATTTTGCAACAATCGTATATTTGAAATTTCAGACCATTCGGTTGGGTAGTTTTTGCTCTGTTATATGCGGACAGACAGACAGACGGACTGAACGACGACTATAGGTGCTATGTATTTATATAATTACGAACGCACCTAAAAATGTGCAGTTGGAAGTATATATCTAAATCTGACGATTTAAGTATTAGCTATAGATCAGCGATAACAGGGAACATTCCGTGCCAAAGCAAAGTACCGTTTATTCGAATGATTTATTCATTTATTCGTTGCCTAGGCCCGTGGTCAATGACCTTTAAATTAACCTGAAATTTGTATGATTTTATATCTTTAAATCTATTTTATCTGAATTTATATTTTTTAATGAAAAAATATCAAATTGAAAGTATATGCAAGGGTTGGCGAACCTTTTTGTTCCGCGTGCTAAATTTGATAAAAAAATATTTTACGTGACCATGACATACCAACTAGAAAACAAATTTAGGAAGTGGAAAAATAATGGATTAACATTGTTTAAAATTTTCTATTAAGATTTTAAAAATATGAGGAACATACATGTAGGTATTACACTACAATAATTATGGAAACAAATATATTTTAGAAATTAGTTGGATGTGCCAATCCCAAAACTTTCTTCTATCTCATGTCAATATTTCCTTTTAATTAGTTTTATTAGTACTTTTATTAGAAATATGCATAACTTCATACACTTTTCGATGGAACAATATTGAAAATTGCACAAAAATCGCTATTACAGCGCCCCATTCCAGCGGAATTTTTCTAAATTCAGGGAGGACCTTTTTGCCATGTCCAATACCGTACACAAAACATTTGGTTCAATTCTATGAATAACTTCATACACTTTTCGAGGGTACAATAATCAAAATGCACAAAAATTGTACAAAAATCGCTATTACAGCGTCTCCTACCGGAGGAATTTTTCCAAATTCAGAGAGAACCTTCTTGCCATGGCCACAAACATACACAAAAAATTTGGTTCAATTCTATGCATAACTTTATACACTTTTCGATGGTACAATATTAAAAATGCACAAAAATCGCTATTACAGCGCCCCCTACCGGCAGATTTTTTCCAAATTCAGGGAGGACTTGCTTGTTATAGCCAGAAACTTAAAAAAAAAAGTTTGGTTCAATTCTATGCATAACTTCATACAAATTTTGATAGTACAATGGCGACACACGGACATTTTGTATAAATATGTTTTTTGTGATCTCTGACCCCTAAAACGTGTAAATCCGTCGAAAACCGGAAGTCGAAAAAAATTTTGATTACAATACTTTCTTCTATTGAAGATAGAAGAAAGTAATTAATTTAACAAAAATTGATGCTATGTAATTTGATTCCTGTTGTTGCATCTTAATATCAGGTTAATTTTAAAGCAATCAATATGAGTTTTGATATTATTTAATTGCGAAAACAGTGGCTTGAAAGCATAGATAGGCAGAAAAACTGTTAAAATGGCAAACACCAGTTTCTTTGAATAGCTCTGAAATATATTCAAAGTCTTTCATAACTTTTTCATTAGAATTTAGTAATGTCTAATAACCAATTCTTGTCGATATTTTTCAAATATCGTCTTTGTTTGAAAATTTTTTGAGACCATAATTAATTAGATTGGAATATAATATGCCGCAATTAAAATTTTTCAATTTCCATTTAATTGAATTTAGAAAAGATCAGTTGCAATTTTGTGTAATCTCACTTTATTTTGATTTAGAGCCACAAGCAATGCCGTGCCAAAATTATTCTTTTGCATGCCAAAAGGGTCACATGTGCCATAGGTTCGCCGTCCCTAGTATATGCTATTTGGTACTCTACTTTCTGCGCAATTTGATTTGTGGAGTCTATGTGCACTGAAAGTGAGCGAAACCGCGAAGAAACACTTAGGTTTTCATTGATTTCGTCGAAATTTCACATATTTTATTTTGTAAAAAATATTTCTACCCGTCCGAATGTTTCAAAATTTTTGTAGATGATGTAAATCTGATCTATTGAGAATCTCAATACCATCTGAATTTGAGATACTCTTAAAAGATTGTGTTCAAATGTGGTCGTTTAATTACTTTTAGCGTAGAAAAATATCGTCTACTTGAGGCGCGAAATGACCTGCATTTGCCAGTGTATTTGTAAGGGTTAAAATTCCTATTTTTTAAAACCGATTGTCTTATCGATAAGAAGGTGGTTTCTGATTTACGAACATATTATTGGTTTGTCAGTACCTCCAAAATTTCGCCCTGAAGGAGCGAAACCCCATTTTGCTGATTTCCTCGAAATTTTCACACATTTTATTTTGTAAGAAATATTTTTACCTGTTCGAACGCTTCAAAATTTTTGTAGGTGATGTAAATATGGTCTATTTATTGAGATACTCTAAAAAGAATACTACTCTATAAAGAATATACTAGATCTATACTAGAATATACTAGATAATCTAACTAGAATATACTAGATAATCTAACTAGAATACGGTCGTTTAGTTATTTTTAGCGTAGAAAAAATATCGTCTTCGTGAGGCGCGAAGTGACCTAAGTTTACCGGTGTATTTGAAAGGGTAAAAATTCATATTTGATTTAAACCAATTGCACCACCGATTAGAAGAGGGTTTCACTTTAAGAAGATATTTTTGGTTTGTCGGTACCTCCAAAATTGCGCCCTGGAATGGCATTGCAATAAGGGAGAAAAAGTTTTTCAGAAAAACGACCCTTTTTGAAAATTATTTTTCAAGTGGTTAACTGCGATATTTTTTTAATTGATTGCGGCATTTGAGACGTAGATCTTTCAGCATATGTCTTTCATTTTTAACTTTACTAAGCGGTTTGGCCGATGTTAGTTAATAAATACAGTGCAACCTCGATTATCCGAGCTAATTGGGACCGTTAGTACCTCGGATATCGGAAATCTCGGTTAATAGAAACTGTGTGTAAAAACTCACTGTGCTTGCGAATTTAACACCTCTTAAAATAAAAAACAATAGAATGTTTTTTAAATAATAAAAATAAATGTATGTAAAGTTATGTTTCATAGCTTAACAAATTTAAAAAGAAAATCAACTACTAGTAGTAAATTTTAAAAAGCAAATTGAAAAATTTACGAAAGTTTGCACGGCCACTAGGAAGAAAGCATTGTTCGCAGTTAACTTCTCAGGGTCTAATGTTTCTTGGGAGTTGAGTGATTTTGGGGGCAGAAGAGTCTGTATAGCATGGACATGTGAACTAAAAAGTGTGGTCTTTTTTAAGGCTCATTCACACACACACACACAAAAAAAAATCAGATTTCGTTATTGGCTTGGTTAACAGAAATCTCGATTGATCAAAGCGCGGTTAATTGAGGTTCTACTGTAATGACAAAATACCAAATTTTTTTCTTTTCGTTCTTCATTTTCAACTGATGTGTAAATAAGGCTTCTGTGCGTACGCCAGAGTTTTTTCTTTCTCGCAAGAACCGAGTTGAGTTTTTAATGAGAGTGAGTTGTGATTTTTGATTAATAACTCAACTAATTATTAAAATTTTAAAATTCTGTGTCTCCGGTGCATCAGGAGACATTTTGAGCTAACCTCACAAACATTATCAGTCTTGTACGTGCCGTAGATTTTGCTAGCTATCGCACACACACAGACAGAGCAAAACTTTCTTTTATTAGTATAGATAGGTAGTTTGGGTAATTTTTAATAATCTTATACCATATAACTGGGATTAGCTTTAGGACTGTCAATTTAGTTAGCAAAATTCTTCAAATTTTCGCTTATTTAAGTTGAATTTTCTCTTACAGGACTGATAAAGAAAAAATATATTATTGTTCCAAATGAAATACTATTTTATTAAATGAAATTAATCAGGACTTATCACAGAGTTATGCCTACAAAAAAATATTGTGCAGATAAACATTTAAAGAAAGCAAATTAATGTAAATGCGATTTTCGCATTTGAAGTATCATTTTAACAACCGGCTCACTGAACTCAACACAAATTAACAACCGGTTCTATCGAACTGGCTGAATCCCACCACTGGATAGAGCCCTTGCGAAAAATGTTCTATAGCAGCACCACCTGTTGGGCGATTTACACCAAATCATAGTAAACCACAACTCATATCAAGGACTAACATAATCTGAAGTTTCATAAAAATCTCTGCATTATTTCTTGAGATAGAGCCATTGCGGAAATCGTAAAAAATGCAGCATAGCAATGTCACCTGTTGACTGATTTGCATCAAAAGCTAATCAGCACCAATTTATATCAGGGACTAACTGAATATAAATTTTCATTAAATTCCGTGCAATAGTTCTTGAGATAGTGTGTCACACACAGGCAGATATTTTGTAAAAACATGTTTTTCGGGATCTCTGACCCCTAAAACGTGTAAATTCGCTGAAAACCAGAATTAAAAAATTTTCACGAATCAATACTTTCTTCTCGTAAAGGTAGAAAAAAGTAAAAAAAAAAAAAAAAAAAAAAATATAGACAGTATGTTTTCCAGACTAACTGAACAATTTTTCAAGATTTTAGAGGAAATTTATGCTTTCCCTAAGATCTTAATACCATATCTTTTTTGCCGTGTTTTCTTTGATTTCCAGGTTCTTCCTGAGGTTGCCATTAGATGTAGATTAAAAATTATGTCCTTACAAATATCCCAAAAATGATTATTTTTTAATTGTGTCACTATTCTTGAATATTAACGATATGACTATTAAATTTAGCTACTTTAAATACTTCAGAAAAATTAATCAATAAATGTTCTTATTGGAAAAGTCCTTGATTAAAAAAAGCACTTTCTCACATTTCAGAAAACTTTGAAAAATATCATAATTTACATAACATAAATAGAGAAAAGAGTTTGTAAATATCATGACATTTTGGTATATATCTGATACTTTTTATATATATCCGATATTTTCAAAATACTTAACTTACTGCTGATTATAAATATTTTCAGACTTGAAAGATAATGTTACAGATATCTCAAAAATGATTATTTTTTACTTGTGTCATTATTCTTGAAAATTAACTGTATGACTGCTAAATTTAGGTACTTTAAATACTTCAGAAAAATTAGTCAATAAATTTTCTTAGGGAAAAAGCCTTGATTAAGAAAAGCACTTTCCCATATTTTAGAAAGCTATCGTAATTTATATAACATAGAGTTAGAAATGGTTTACATTTTGGAATTTATTTATTTTGGTGACTGTTGCAAATTTTACAAATTAGCTCTTTAATAAGAATTTCTTAAAGGGTAATAGGAAATGTTTTTAACTGCACAGATTACAAATAAAATTATAATTTATTTAGAGTATCTATTGATCAGTATAAAAAATATTCATGACTCAAATTTCTATAATCTATTTGACTTCATGTATTGACATTAAATAAGAATATTTCCTAAAAATGAATACTATTATTATAAAGAAGAAACGCTTGTTTGTAAGGGGGTAAGCTCTGGAACTACTTAACTGATTTTAAAAGTAATGGTGGCAATATGACAGTCTTTGCCCCCAAGATAGGCTATATTTTACATTGGTACAAAAACCCACAAGGGGGTGCAAGAACAAAACAAGATTTATTTGGAATTATTAATGACAGAAACTGGAAATTTGCTATGGCTTTCACTTTTATTTAATAAATGCTCCCACAGTTTTTTTTTTTTTTTTTTTAATTGACATTTAAAAGATTGCAGAAGTGAAAAACATTCTAAAATTGTGATTTCTGTGATACTGTTGAGACTAGAAATTTGAAATTTGGCATGCTGATTACTTTTAAGATGTAAATGCTCACTAAGAAAGGTTTCTAAAAAAAAAAAAAAAAAAAAAAGAAAAAAAGAAAAAAATCATAATTTAAAAAGCTGAAATGAGTGAAAAAACCTTCCAAATTTGTATTTATTTGGTATTGTTAAGGCTAGAAACTTGAAGATTTACATGGCTGTTACTTTTAGACATCAATTATCTCGCAGAACAGTTTCTAAAATTTTGAAATTTAAATGAGCAGAAAATGTTCTAAAATAAAGATTATTTTGGAACTACTGAACTGATTTCAAATCTTTCTTCAAGATAATAATGATGCCAGTCTCCACTAAAAAAACAACTATATTTTATCTCTCTTTAAACTACCCTAAAGGAAATGCAAGAGTGGAAAACCTTCTGAAATTTGGATTTCCATTACTTTGTTAATACCTTTAAGATACATATACTCAGTAAGAATGTTGATAAAACATTTAAGATTTAAAATGATAAAATAATTAGGAAAGAACATTCTAAAATCCTGATTACTCGAGAATAGAAATTTTTAATTTGAAATGCAGGTTCCTATTAGGTTGTGATTTTTTCAAATGAAAGTTTATAAAAAATCAAATTTCAAATTCTCGGAATGGGTGTGTGTGTGTGTTTGTGGGGGGATATATTCCACAGTTTATTTTCAGTCTGGTTTCTCTGAAATTGTCCTAGAAACTTTAAATTTGGCATAGGGATAATTTCTAAGACACAGATGCGCATGAATGGCTTTTTATTAATATTATTATTTATTTAAAGTTGAGAAAACACAAGTACCAATAACAACTATAATGAATTAAAATGGCAGTAATAAAAAAATATGATTACCAAGTGATTACTATGTATTATAATTAGTACTAGTGATTACTATGCACCAATATGATTACTATGTATGGAAGTACTCCATATTTAAGCTTTCACCACACAAAAATGACAGTTTTAATATACAAAACCATTGTTTTCCAAATTATTACTTAATGGCATTTTAATGTTTATGGTGGGTATTCAGATTACAACAATAAATAAACAAATGTTTGTTTGTAGGAAATACATTCTGAGACTACAGAACCTATTTAAAATATTCTTCAACTGTACGATAGATGATAAATAGAGTTCCCAAGTACACTGAATTGTATCTGTTTTTTGGAAAGAGATGGCTGCAAATAGGTTGGAGTAAAATTTTCTCGTCCAAGTCTCACATTCACCTAATGCAGTACAAGAATGGGATTTCCTCAAAATGTGACTTAATTAGTAATATTTAAATTATCCGTAGCAGTATAATTTTATCAAATGTAAAAAGGGCCAGAAATATATGTGGCATATTTCAACAACTACATGGGCAAAGCTGCGGGTTTAGCTAATTATTTATAAACTGGAAGTTCTATAACTAAATTAATGAATTGATAAAGAAAATCCACAAAATACAATATATAGCAGCTAGTTGATTATTATTTAATAAAGCATTTTAAAATTCAAATGTTCTAGGCGAATAAAATAAATTCTTTTAGTGTTGTTTAAAAAATACACAATTTTTAACAATATTAATTATTTTCAAGAAAAATCCACTTCAGTAACTTTGGAATTTTATAAAGATTTGAGCATTTTTACAAAAATTGGAGAGTGGAGAATGGACAGATAAACTTTCACGCCTGTAAAATCCATCCAGCCATTGGGATGTTTCAAGGTTATAAAGAAATCCACATACACGTGAAACACATAACACTTCTTTTCAGTCGGGTAATTAAAGTATTATCATTTTTATTCTATCCTTTAATAAAAAATCTGCTATTCAATGCCCTTTATTTCAGATTTATTTTCTTTTATATAATTTATGATGGATTTTCTTTTGTGAAAATTTTTTATGGATCTGCTTCAGTAGAATTAAAAGGATTGTAATAACTTAGAATTCTAAGAATGTTCATTTTAGTTTAAGCTCAATTTTACTTAGTTTATGTATTTATTTTCATATTTTAAATTTTAGATCATAAATAGAATCTCTGACTAACATGGTTTTGTTGGATGTATCATTGTAAAAATAAAAAAACTTTTTTCTAAAAAAAAAAAAAAAAAAAAAAAAGAAAAGAAAAGAAAAAAGCAATTTATCAAATTAGAACAACCATTTGGAAAATGATTTTATCGAAGAGTAAAATTTAAGACATAAAAAATCGCACGGAGTTGATCATACATTACGTACGCCATGAATTCAACATTAATAGTGTTATTACACGTAAAAATTCCAAGCGACAAAAATCGCCTGCGACTCGTATGTATTATCCAAGCATTTCATTGGCTTTTCGGGAAAAGGCTTTTCCATCGTCAGATTTCCAAGAAATCTGACAACCCATTTTATGGCATGTGACAATGAATTTTCATTCTTAAACTTCTAAACATACCACAATATTACCTTTTTACACCATCGTATAGAGAAAAAAATGTACTTTTAAATGCAATTTGTTTGAAAGCTGTATCTCAATTTGTTTCTGAGTTATTAATTTTTTTGTGGTGTTTATTACTTTTTTGTCATAGTGGCAACAGATCTCTGTTGAAAGTAAAGGGAAATACATATTACTGTATAGACCAATCAGAAAGTGAATAAAATGCGGATTAAACCAATAAAAACCTTCAGATATGCTTTTGATTTCCCATCCTGACGAGAACAATAACCATTTTTCCAAATGGTTAAAAAAAAAAAGAAAAAAAAAATGAAAGTTTGAATTAACCTCTTCAGATCCAAACGTAAAATAACATCGCGAATACACATTCATTGATTTTGTACAAACAAACAAACAAAAAAAAAAAAAACCATAGATGACAGAAGGAGCCCTTTTTCTGAAAATGATACTTTAGGGGGCTGGTAATTCAGGTTCATAAATACGGATCTAAAATTACTAACACCCTTAAAATATCAATTTATTAATTAATAACCTAAATTAGGCAGTAACAAATTGAAGGTCTTTTTCTTGGACTTATAACACTTATTTTATGAGGAATTAAGCATTAGTGCTGCCATTTATTGTTTTTGATCCAAAGTCAAAAAGATTCAGCTATATAGAAGTAAAGTAAAAAAGAAATAAAATAGTTTAGTTTATATCCTCCTTGATTCGTAAGTATCACATGAGATACTTCAGAACCAAGGAGGTTATAGTATACTTTGCTTTCAGTTTTAACCATGGTTATATATTTTGACTTTTAGAATGAAACATTTCAAGGTACTAGGAGAAAAAAATCATTCAGATGATACAATTATAAGAAAAAATATCAAGCTCTATTTTATTTGGCATAATATACAAGAACCTCTCAGGCATTTCTAAGGTTGGATTGAAACAGCTAAGTTTTGTCTGCATCAATAGAAAAAAAAAAAAAAAAAATTAAACTTTTATTAATGAAAAACGACATGCATTTCTACCATGCTATTGCAAGCTGATGCCAGCAACATATATTTTGGATTGAATTGAACACACTGCACTGGTCCCACATGTTCACATGAAAGTTCAGCAGTTTTATTTCCAGTTTCAGCATGCCACACATGAATCTTTCCATCAGTAGACCCTATAGAATGAAATTAACCACAAGTTAAATTAATAATTTTACTTTAAATTTAATTATAAATATTCTAAAATAAACAATTGTACAAATTAATAATCTAATTTTTTTGATAAAGAAAAAAAATATATATTCCAACTTACACCTCTTTCACAGGCCAGTAGATGAGTTTTTTTCATAGCAAGTTTCTGGCCAGTAGTCACTTTCTACTTAATAGCCATTTATTTATTGATATGAATATTACCATTAATAGGCAAACATACATAAATAACATTCGAAAATTGAAAAAGCAATTTATAGAACAAATTGTTCTTATTTAAATCTAATAAAAGAAATTAATAAGGAAAATTATTAATAAATCTGCAAAGTAACTGTTAAAGCTGATTTTATGAGCTAGCTTTGTCTTAAGTAAATATCACAGCAGATAATAATTTAACTATAGAAACTTTTGAGCAGGAGTGCCACTAAAGAGTCGGGATGGGGCAAATATTCAGCCACTATTCGGCCCTTTTGCAGAATACCTGCAGCCGAATGGATTTTTAAGTATCATGTTTTTAATGTTTTAAGACCCACAAGTAATGATTGTGACAATGTCTTCTAAATTCGTAATTTAAAATTTTGCTGCCAAATCAGACATTTGCACATATTTTTATTTCTATGTTCTAAAAACTTTCATTTTGGTTGCATATTGATTAATCAAAAACTTTCTTTTGTCTTAAAAGGATAATCCAATAATAATCACCAGAAATATTTAAAAATTATAACAAAGAATTGGGAGAAAAAAAAATTATTATTATTATTTTAATTATGCAGTTGGAATTACTCTTTTCATCTAATTTTTCCTTAAGTATAGATCCTTAGACTAACTTTTTTAATATAAATGTATAATAAATACATCAGCATTAGGAAGAAGTTGGCTGGCAGTATTTATATACTAATTAAAAGGAAATACAGTAAAAACCTCTTTATATCAGACACCTTAAGGCCATAAAATTTGTTTGCTATTTTGGAGGTTTCTGCTAGACAGAGGTAAAAATTTTCAAATATTTAGGTGTTGTGAATTGAAAAACTATTTACTGCACAAGTATGTCTGCTAGTTAGGAGTGCCCATTACACAGGTTTTTCTTTACTGTGTACTTGGGATATACAATACAATTAAAATTTTATTTAAAACTGTAGCAATAGCAGATGAAACTTACAAGGTTTTTTATCCCGTTTAAATCAGCTTTAGTTGCAACTTAAACTAGAAAATGCAACTGAAATGACTATTTTTACATTTAAATCATATTACCAAAAAAAAAAAAAAAAAAAAAAAAAAAGGCGTTAAATTAAGCGAGAAAAACTTCCATGGAAACTCTGAGACTGAAAGACGTAATCTTACATCTCTAGTCAAGACAAACACGTTTGGCCAGAAAACAGCATCACAATCAACTTATTCAATCAAGAATCAGGGTGTCTTCACTATCAATTAAATCCAAATTTTTATTAACAAATTTAACAATAATATAAATATTTCTGCCACATTAATTTTGCTTTGCATGAAATGGGATGATATCATTGGAAGTGATTGAATTTTGGTCGGGGACACAGTATATGTAGTCAGCTGCATTCTGAATACCGGATTATCTAACTTACTGTTTGGATAAGAATTTTGGCAATTTCCAGCACTTCTTGTCATGTCATCATATTTTATAGCAAGTAAGTGTCATCATATTTTATATTAAGTCTGTTGAAAATATCATTACAATATCTTGATTATTATTAAAGTAACAAACAAAAATACAAGTTCGGCTTGGAATGAGATAGTTAATTTTTATTTTCAAACAGCAAATAATTAATGTAAAGGCTTAAAAAAGCTTATTAAAGCTGATTCTTTACTTGAATCATTCTATTTCTTAATTAGTCTGAAAATCTTTATTTGCTGAGAGTTAAAAATAGAAATTATGTAAGACTTTAAAAATATTTTATCACAATGTTTGGTAAAGTGAATATTTTGATATTCAGATAAATCAAATATTCAGCAGACCAAATATTTTTTGATTTGGCCTAACTGAATATTTGGTAGTATAGAGCAGCTCATATCACATGACTTTTACCGGAGAACAATGAAAAAAGCTGTAGGACACACACAAATAGAAAAAGCATTGATAAAGGTAGCTGTTGGAAAGGTCCTACAGCAGCAGCAAAAACCTATTTGTGACGACACATTGCAGAGCTCTATAGTTGAATAACACATACTGAATATTCGGAGCATCCCTAATAGTTTGGGTTATGTTTTTGATGATAAACTGCTGGCAGTTATGCATTGTTATTTATAATGTAATAATAGTAGAATTAAGTGTCAGTAATTTTTATAGGGTTCATACAGACTTGAGAAGAAAAAAATCCAAGGAGTCTAGAAAAATTCTAAAGAGTATGAGAATTTTAAAAGACTTGCAGTATTTTTAATATTTCTTCGTGTAAACTTGTATATTCATTCTAACTTTTAAAGCTTCATTTACAGAGAATTTTTTTTTTTTTAAATTAAAATCTAATAGCTAGTGCTAAAACTGCACAATATTCACAATGCTTTGCTTACTGGTTTCATAAATTTGAATACAAAATTGCCAGAAAACTAATTTATGCAGTGACCAACGGCTATATATTATATACAGGTGCTGGTCAATTTCCAAATATTCATCATATAACTTAAGCACAAGTACCTAGACATTAAAGGGAAAAAACACGATAATTTATTTATTTACTTTTATTATTTAGAATGTCAGCAATCATTTTAACTTCCCCTTTGTAAGCGTGAGAAGAGGCTTTATTTTTAAAGGTCTTTCATACCATACATGTTGTAGGAAAAATTATTATACTAATAATATTCATTCATCAAAAACAAGATATAAGTTTCTGTTTTCTACTCTTGTACATTTCAATTAAATCACTGTTCAAAACCAAATTTTACTTTGCAATAATCTAAAGAGTTTTTAAGGAGTATTTTATTTATTTAAGGAGTTTAGGAGTCTGTACAAACTCTGTTTTTAGTTTATTTTAAGTTGACCTACAAAATTCTGCTGGTATATTTTTCATCTGAATAAATGTTCTTCATAATCATTGAAGCTTTTGAATTGTGAATCGTCTGCTTATTCAATTCAGTCTTCCACACACTAGTACTTTTTTTCCAGACTTCTGTAGTACTTTTTTTTTCAGACTTCCGTAATACATTTTTTTCCCAGACTTCTGTGGTTCACTCCGCTCAAAATTATGGCTAAGGAAGTTTAAATAGTTAAAGAGTCGAACAAAAACAACATACAGATTTTTTTTTTTGAAACAGTAGGTATTCATATATAAAAATATATATATATATAAAAGATACTATTAGAATCACAACAGTACCAACAATGGGCAGGAAGTTTGTTCATTAGGATTCACTGAGGTTTTAATTAACATCTCAGCTAATTATACATGTAATGGAGGAATAAGCAGGGTTGCAGAGTCTGAGTCAGGCCCATTTTTGAGCGAAAGAGTCTCAGTTGGAACTGTTAGAGTTCCCGGAGTCAAAATTATCCATTTTACAAGCAGGGCTGCAGAATCAGAGTCAGAGCTGTTAAAATTCCCGGAGTCGGAGTCGTCTATTTTTCTCACCGACTCTGCAGCCCTGGGAATAAGGCAATAATTAATGAATAAAAGGAGTTTTATGGTTCTGGACTATTATTACACGTCAAAGTAACACAGATATTTACAAAGTTATGGGAGGGTAGGTGCTTTTACGACCTACCATGGCATCAGGATTCCTCCGGATCCTCTTGTCCGGTTTCGTAGCAACTTCGGCTCTCGTCTTCGAGCTCATTAGATCCGTCTGATCTTTGTCACTTTGAAATGAAATCTGGGGTTAGGCTGTTAATTTGCTCCCAAGCTCAGAGATGCAAAAATGTGCATCAGCAGTTTAATTCTACTGCGGTCGCTACTTTCTCAAGGGAAACTGATGACTTTACTTGTTGCTTGCATGAATGTGTTTTAAGAACTCAAATCAACACACACACACACACACACATATATATATAAATAACTCGGGGGAATTAAGATCTGCCTTTGTCTATTTTTATCCAAATTTGCAGACCTCTATGTGCAATAGATTTCCTTAGCCATCGCCAACAGATAAACAAACATCTTTCTTATTTATTAATACACATGATAAGCAAACTGTCTGAAACACACAGTACACAATACTACAAACTAAACATACTAGGTAAATAACTATAAATTACTGTTCATAATACGAGGGTAAGCGACATTGCTGTAGGGGGGGAATATTTAAGAATAAATAATACATACCGCTGAAAATAAACTGAGAATCAGGACTGAATGATGCCTCCAATGGTATGCCTTTGTTATTCACATGACCCTTTAAGAAAAAATATTTCACTCATAAGATATGCTAACTTAAAAAATAACCTATACAAAAAGAAAGGAGAAAGTTATTTTACTCACACACCAGAATGACTAAGATGAATAAATATTTTTTTAATTTTCTATTTTAATCCTCTCATGCATGAATTATTAAGTGAATAAAAAACACATTTTGCACTAAAGAGAGATTTAAAATGGGTTATTAAGGACAAATAACATTAAATTTTTAAAGATCTTACATTTATTACAAAATGAGCCAATATGTATTTACAAGTACTAAAAAATTATTAATAAGTTATTAAATAGTTTTTGAAGACAGTTTAAATTTAAATTTTGGACACTTAATGCAAAGTAAAAGAAAACATTTTTGGTTATGTTCTTGTTGAGTCCCAAAAGAATTTTTTGGGGAATATCTTGTGCAGAAGTTTTTTTCTTTTTTTTTTTTTTTTTTTTAAAGGCAGATTTCTTGAGTGAATAATTGAAAAGAAAATGATCTATCTATTGCTAGATTTCACAAGCATTATTGAACTTTATATTATAAGATTTACATGTGGTACACAATTAAAAATAATATAACCATAGTTCCCTTCAGTGCGGTATTTTCTAATACAGCCATATATGAGGTTTTGATGCACAAGAGGGTTAAAAGATCTCCCACTCAAATAAAATTTTCAAATGAGGCAGATTTTTAATATTTTCAACTGACAATAAATAAATAAAACTCAAAACTTCTGTAAAAATTCACAAACTTAAAATGTTGATTTAAAAGGACTAATCTGGTGGGAAAGGAAAAAAGTGGAATCCCATGTTACCCTATGGGAAAAATACATATCCTTCTTGTTCATTCAAATTTGGTATTTTCAACAATATTTTTTTTCAGCATGCAGATAGGAAGGGTTTTTTTTATCCTTCTGTAAGCTTAAAATACTTTTAAGATAATTATGAGTATTTTAAAATTTGTGTTAAAGTTTCAAAAAATTCCAAAGAGTATAAAAGTATTATTTATTTGTAACTTTGGACGGGAAAAAAATATAAAAATTTGGAGCTTACAGAGGAATAACGGATTTTCCTATTGACGTGCTGGAAAAAAAAATTGTAGTCGAAATTTCCAAATTTGAATGAACAAAAAGGATACGTATTTTTTTCTAGGATAACATGGGATTCTGCCTTTTTTCTTAACAATGAACATTCTATAGTTTTTAGTAACGCTTTTACTGTTAGACAAAAACAGTGATAAATAGTCACCATTTCTTTCAGAAAAAAATAATGTTGACAACTGAAACATCGCAGCATGGCAGTGGGCGGATTATTTCATATCTTGCAAATTAATCTAACAGATTAAAAAAATATTGGGCTTAAAAAAGTGAAATTGACTTTAAGCAGGTTTTAATCATTACCTAAACATGTTTTCTCTTGCAATTATACACCTTTTCTATTGAATTAGTGCCTTTTTTAGTAACTAGAACTAGGGATGCACCGGATATTGATTTTGCCGGATATCGGATATCCGAAGCTCCTTTGCCTGCCGGATTCGGATATCTGGCCGGATATCCGGCACTATATATGTTTTAGTTATACGGTGAATTATTTCTTTATGTAATGCCATCTCAGGACAATAAATTACAAACATGCTTCACACATCATTAAAACATTTTAAATGTATTGAAATATAATTTACAAAAACTATGTCTCTTTGAATATCAGGGCTTGAAATTCAAGTTTTCCCAGGAGGGTAGCTTCCTACTCAACATTTATAAATGCAGGGGAGTTGAACAGGTAGAAAGGAAAAAAATCTTTAAACTCCGTTATATTTTTATGTGCCACTTAAAGAATTACATTTATACAGACATTACAAAATACCATTGAAATAATTTAAATTAACAACTCAAGATAATTCTCCATATTTTTTATTTTTATTAAAACAAAGGAACAGAATCAAGCTGTACATATACCATGTCAATTTTTCAACTTTCCCCTAACGTTATGGGCAATTAACAATTGGGTTGCTAAATGAATTTCTTAATTTAGATTTTATTCCATTTTGCGTGCTTTAGCCTCTTTCATAAGTTACACTTTTGACAAACAGCACAGAGCAACTTTTATAATTTTAGAAATTATCGGAAATGCATGGTTATGCTCTCTTAAAATTTTTTAGAAAACTTCGCAAAATCTGATGTGCATTCATTTTTAACGTACTTGCATGAATAATGCATATCGGTGATTGTATTGTCAATATCCTACGGTGATTATATGTCATTTCTGAACAAACTCGTTTATTATATCCTTAATGGAATTATAGTCAAAACAGTAATCCCTGGTATTTTCATTAACTAAACTAGGTTCTATGCAATGGAATTTTAAATCCATATCCAAAGTTTGAAAAGGGAATAGTCAATTGATTTCTTCTATTACACGAGAAAAGGCTGATTTCAAAAAGTCATGTCTCAATTTCTGTGAATTGCAAGCATCAACTAGTTCGTTGTTTCTAAATACACTGGCCTCCAAAAGTTAAGGCACACGGGCTAAATGCATTCGATTGCACACGTTTTGTCGAATATCTACAAAACTTATTGGCGAATTGTTCTTGAACTTCTGGGATGAAAAGAACATGTTTCATTTCATATTTCTCGGTGAAGATTTAGTCGGGGGTACAATTAGGGGGCTAATAATAAATTTAATAATAAAATAATATTTGCGATCACCTATGTAACAGGAAAGGCTTGAAATGGTTTGTCACTGTGGTAAATGAGTATTTGGGTCCTGTTCAACGTTTTTATGCATTTGTGTAAGCATAGCACTCATATTCGTGAAGATGTTAATGTTTTTGTGAAAAACTCAAACTTTTTTTTTTATAGCATACAGAGTTTTCAACCAAATTTAACACAACTTTCCAAAAACCTGACAAAGAACAGTAGAAACAGTATACTGTAATTAAAACATGAATATATTGAAAATTTGATAAGATATGGGCATTTCTATGAGATAATTTTTAACTGCGCATGCGCGGAAGATTTCAAAATTTTTATTTCATAATTTGGTACTCAGTATTTTGGGGCAACTTCTATAAAAAGTACAGTCAAATGTTCTAAAAACTTAGGAAGATGTAGTGAGCTGATTGAAAAGTTGTGTAAAATCCCTTATAATAAAGCTATTTTTAGGAAGCAACTCACTATATCGACCCCATCTTTGTGAATTTTCGCGATATTTGACTAGACTTTTTATATAAGTTGCCCTAAATAGCTGACTACCAAATTCTAAAATAAAAATTTTGAAATCTGCCGCGCATGCGCAGTTAAAAATTATCTCATAAAAATGCCCATATCTCATCAGATATTCAATATATTCATGTTTTAATTGCAGTATACTGTTTCTACTGTTCTTTGTCAGGTTTTTGGAAAGTTGTGTTAAATTTGGTTGAAAACTCTGTATGCTATAAAAAAAAAAAAAGTTTGAGTTTTTCACAAAAACGTTAACATCTTCACGAATATGAGTGCTATGCTTACACAAATGCATACAAATGTTGAACAGGACCCAAATACTCATTTACCACAGTGACAAACCATTTCAAGCCTTTCCTGTTACATAGGTGATCACAAATATTATTTTATTATTAAATTTATTATTAGCCCCCTAATTGCACCCCCGTCTAAATCTTCACCGAGAAATATGAAATGAAACATGTTCTTTTCATCCCAGAAGTTCAAGAACAATTCGCCAATAAGTTTTGTAGATATTCGACAAAACGTGTGCAATCGAACGCATTTAGTCCGTGTACCTTAACTTTTGGAGGCCAGTGTAGTTTCCTTGAAATTTTTTTTTCTTCATGTGCACCACAAGATCTAATTTCATTTTGTTTAATGGTGACTCCAGGCCTGCTTGGTAGGGCTCAATCTCCGGTGACCGTTACTGTACATTTAGTTATTTCCTTTTTTGTGTCAAGGAAATAAAAATCGCAAAATATGTAAAAAATATCACAGATTTCGTCAATCATAGCAATAATAAATAAAAAAAAAAATCAAAAAATTTGTAGTTCTGTGAATTGCGAGAATCAAATTAGTTTGTTGTTTCTATATATGTTTTTTTTTTTTTTTTAAGTTCAACCAAATTTTTTTTCTTCATGTGCACCACAAGTGTAATCTCATTTTGTTTAGTGCTAACTATTGGCCAATTTGGTAGATCTCAGTCTCTGGTGGCCGTTACTGCCCTATTAGTTATTTTCTATTTTGGGCAGATGGAAAAAACATCACAAAATATGTAAATCGGTCGTAGAAAAAAATATCGCTGATTTCGTCAATCATGGTGAAAATAAATAAAAAAATTTGTCGAACGGTCGTGAGAAAAAAACTGAAGTTCGTGGGAAATTGGCAGCGTGAAAATCACGAAATTCATCAATCGATCACAGAAAAATATCGTGAAATTTGCCAGCCCTTCACGAGCAAATATCGTGAAATTCCTCAGCCAGTCGCAGACAAAAAACGCAAAATTTTTCAATCAGATGCAGAAAAACAATCGGTACGTTCATCAGTATGTCGCAAGAACAAACAGGGAAATTTGCCAATCGGTTACAAAATAAAATTGCTAAATTTGTCAATTGATCGCGAGAAAAAATTTATGAAATTTCACCGATCGGTCTCCAGAAAAAAATCGTGAAATTCGGCTGTCGATCGTGGATAAAAATTGGAAAAATTTTCGGTCATATGCCTGTGAAACCTGCCGATCGATTGCGGAAAATGTCACGAAATTTGTCAGTCGGTCCCGAGACTTGATCGTCGTTTTACAAAGAAACATTTTCTGAAAATGTTTTTTTGGAAACATGAGCCTCCCGCCCACAATATTTTTTAGGGCACGAATCCTGCCATTTCATCTCGAAATTCAAGCCCTATATCTGCTATTCAATCCCTGTAATGTATATTAATAATGTTGCATAACAAATGTAATTTAAACATTAAAATATTCTGTTTATTTGTACAATGAAACGCTGATAATTGTTATTGGATTTGGATATGGGATTGACTATATTAATTGCTAATAATTAATTTGTACAATTAAATGCTGATAATTTGTACAACTAATTTTAACTAATTAATATGCCTATAATTGTAGAGTATTTTCACAAAGAAATACATACTTTCTTTTTATAACTTCAGGTGTCGATGCAGGTTTTTATTCTTGGGCCCATTTTGTGAAAAGTAAAAGTTATTTTTGTGAATTTTATAATACTTTTGTGAAAAATAACATTTTGTAACGAAAGTTGAAATCCAGTTACTCAAATTCGAACAAAGAATTTACTAACAAAAACTTCTTTAAATCCCTTTGCTAAAGTTTTTGTTTTTTGTGACCTGGTTTTATTTACAAATTACACATTTTAAAACAGTTTTTATGAAAAAGAATGTTACGAAAGGGGATTATTTTATTAAAAGGAATTTTGTGAAGGGGCCCATTTTATTAAATTCATTTTTGTGAAGGGGCCTATTTTATTAAATATATTTTTGTGAAAGGGGCCTAAATAGGCCCCATATTTTGCCTGGATCGACCCCTGAACTTAAACATAAAATTTCTACTAATATACCCATGATTAAAGAGTTATTTTCTCCAAACATAGGTTTAGTTGATGTCTTTTTTTCTATTTTAATTATTTAATACCGTTTTGCTATAAGTCACATTTAGTTTTATTTTAAGTTAAATTACTTTGATATTTATAAGTAAAAAGAAAGTTACTTTTAATTTTAAATATTTATAATGAAGTTACAAAAATAACTAGTTGGATGCGCCAATCCCAAAACTTTCTTCTATTTCATACATCTTAATATTTCAAAAAGTAATTCCAAATGTTAATACTTCAATATTATTAGTTCAATTCTATACCAACTTTGATTTTGATCTAAAATTTCTGCTCCATTCAATTAATCAGAATCAGAATAAGAAGTTAACCTCGATCATGATATTTATTAAAATCAATAATTTTTTTGTTATTCTGTTGTACATCAGCTGTTTGTGAATAGCCAGCATAGCAGGATGCGAAGTTTCTGTCACTTCACAAACCGCCAATATACAGTACAAAAAAAAAAAAAAAAAAAAAAAAAAAAAAAAAATTGCAAAAAATCAAGAATTTTACAAAAATTGCTGTTACATTGCTACTTTCTGGTGGAATATTTCCAAATTCAAAAAGAAACTGCTGGCCATAGCAAAAATATACACAAAAAATTGGTTCAATTCTATGCTTAGCTTCATACACTTTTCAATGGCAAAATAATGAAAATAACACAAAAATCACTATTATAGCGCCCCCTTCCAGCAGAATATTTTCAAACTGAAGGAGGACCTGTTGGCCATAGCCAAAAACACACCTCCAAAATTTGGTTTGACTCTATGCATAACTTCATATACTTTTTTATGGTCAATAATGAAAATGGCACAAAAATGGCAATTATAGCACCACCTTCCGGCAGAATGCTTCCATACTAAAGAAAAACCTACTGGCCACAGCCAAAAACATATACAAAAATGACTTCATACACTTTTCGATGATACAATAATGAAAATGGCACGAAAATCCGGATTACAGCATCCTATTCAAGTGGAATTTTTCCATATTGAAGGAGGGACAGCTGGCTATAGCCAAAAACATTAACAAAAAATTTGGTTCAATTCTACTCATAACTTCATATACTTTTAGATGGGACAATGCCGACACACGGACAAACAGGCATCTTGTATAAACATGTTTTGGAATATCTGACCCCTAAAAGGTTTCAATCCGTCGAAAACCAGAAATCGAAGAAATTTCAATTTAGAATTCCTTCTTCTATTGAAGATAGAAGAAAGTAAAAATAGGCCTGTTTAATTGTTACACTTAAAATTAATAAAGCCATACTTTAATAAACAACTTCAATTTTTGTTTTATATTCTGAAAGTAAAGGTACAATTTTCTAAAAGATGTAAACATAAATTCTTAAATTTAATAGAGTTCATATATCAATGGTAGGAAAGCTGGCGATTCCTTAAACTTTTGAGAATTACCTTTTACTCATGAATAGTGAACTTACTTTCATATTTTGCATTATAAACAAAAGTTGTTCGGCATTATTTGTGTCATATGATTTCTCTTATCCTTATATATTCGCTTTGCTGTGCTCTGCCGGATATCCGGCAAAGAAGTCGGATATCCGGTGATTGTGATTCGGATATCCGATGGTATTTCGGATATTGAAAAATCAGTCGGATATGCCGGATATCGGATATTTGCCGGATATCCGTTGCATCCCTAACTAGAACTACACCTTTTTTCTTTCTAGAATAAACACTAATTCAGATTAATTGAAACAAGTACTCACCGTAAATGTTTGTAATGGTGTTCCCTGAAATGCATCAATAAGATGAATGATACTTCCATTTGTAGAAAGGAGAATGGTTTTGCCATCTGGACTGAATTTTAAGCTTGACCAATCACATCCTTTATCTTGAGGAAGTTTAAATGAGTTGAAAGGGCCCTATAAAATTTTTAAATAATGTTAATGGAAAAAAAAATTAAACAAAAAGTAATGAAAGTAAATTTGAATACAAAGCTTCTTTAACATTATGAATAATTATTTATAAAAACTTGAAACCAATTTTCTGTATCTACTTAAAATAAACAGATGCATACCTTATCCCTGAATCCTGATGCCATTATTTTGCTACTACTTGCATATGATAGGGTTGCTAATAATTTATCAATAGTTTCACAAGCATTGACATAAAAATATGCTCTTACTATTAACCCATACATTTTGAAAAACAACTTGAAAAAAGAAAGAAACCATGGAAGATAAAAATGTTTTTCCTTCAAATAAAAAAGGTATCTCCAACCTTGATTATATTTCTCTCAATTATGGAAAGTTGAATATTTCTCTTGCTATCTTGTTTTGCAAATCATGTGAAGAGTGTGCTGAGAAGAGTAAATTTACTCAATTATTTTAGTGATTTTAGATTACTAAAGTAATTATATTCATTGTACTTTTTCTGTAGAAACCTTTTATAGTGCAATATGTATTCAGCATTTTAAGAATAAATAATGTCATTTTCCTTAAAGAGACAAAATATATCTACCCGTCCTGGCTCTCTTTATTGAAAATGTTGCAAGTGTAACAAGTATTATGTTCATGTGAACATTCAATTAAAATTATAATACTTGGTATTTTTTGTTAAAAAAAAGAAGATGATGATGATATTAGTTTTTAAAATTTCCATTTTCATACAGAAAATGCAATTTTGCTTAAATGCTAATTTTTTTTGAATGACGTTTGCATACTTCATACTTCACTGAGTGTATGGTGACGTTGATATTTACAGAGACCACATTTTAAAGATGCTATTTTGCTTAAAAAAAAAGGGGGGGGGGATACTCTGTAGTAAATGAATAGCATTAATTGTCAGATTGTAACAGAACTTGCATCTATCATGTTTATAAACACTTTTATTTCACTTGATAACGATTTTAACATTAAGTTAAAGAAACACATATACAGTGTGTTCACAGATAACCTGACCAACCTTTATTTTTGCAACCGTTGGTTCTAGATGCATACTTCCAATTAGAAAAATGGTTTAAATAAGGTAAAGAATTATTTTTAAACCAATTTGGGTCAGGAAAAACATTTACTAAAAAATTTTAATTTTTATACAGTTTTCCGGACTTATAAGTGATATTGAGTAAATATTTACTGTGTCACTAACAAATAAGACAAAAAAAAGTTCCATTCATCTAACAGTAAAATTGACCAAGTTATGAAACTTTGAAATGCATGACTTACACCACTTTTTTGCATCTCAAGACAGATGATTTCGACCTTGCTTTCAGGGATTGTATATTAAGTGCTTAAACTTATTTCAAGGTATCTGCGATTTGAAAGAAATCGTACAAATATTACGATTAACTTTTATTAGATAAGTTTCATATTAGTTAAAATAATTGTATATTAACATATGTTTTATTTTGTAAGGATTTGAGGCTATGGTTTCTTTTAACAAAAATTATGTTATTTTCATAAGGTTTTATTTAACTTGCAATGATCGTCTTTTCAGTTTAAAATTTGTACTCAAACTTTAACTCACTTTCAAATGTCCGATCGAGGCAAATTTTACATACTGACTTAAACCTGATGACAATGCAATATTATTATGATTTTTGACGCTTACCATCTGATACACACTTATATATACACACTTACATTAGAGGATAACACAAAAAAATTTGGATAAATTACCGTCAACAAGTTTAAGAGAGAGTTTAAGAGATAACATAAACCTGTGACGGTTGTGTTTTTTAACTTTTATAATTAAGTTTTATGTATTTTTTAATGCTGAATAAAAAAACTACCTTCACTTTTAACCATCATATCAGGATTTTTTGCAAATCGTAAATTTCAAGGTTAAAAAATAGCGAAAAATCTGATACTATAAAATAGATGTAAGACTTTTTTATTAAGTTTAATTTTATTTAATTCAATAATTTATTCAATTTTTTGGCTTATACTGGGTTTCTTAGAGCTAAACAGCTCAGGGGTCCGATGAGGTTGGGAGGGGATCAATTTTAACTTTAAGCTTTTTAACTTTGAAATTTGCGATTTAAGAAAAATCCTGACATGATGGCTTAAAATGAAGGTCATTTTCGGATTCAGCACTAAAAAATACATAAGAATCAATTTTCAAAAGCTAAAAAACATGGCACAACAACAAAATTTGAAAGACAGTGTTTACAGTGTTTAGACTAACAGCATTTTAAAACATGTATCATTTTGTAAAGAATTGAGGCTGTTGTTTTTCATCCTTTTATTGAACAAAAATTCTGTTATTTTTACAGACCTGCCAACCTTTGAAAATGAGAAATCGTAGCACATAAAATTTAAATTAATCTGGAGGTTGGTTGGTTGGTTTTTCGTGTTACACAGCCATCTTTTGACATTCGTAAAAGGAATAAGGTTTCAGTCTTTCAACTCAGTGTAGCAAATTTTTTCCTTTGAAAACTTTTATACTGTTTTTAGAGTTTCTGTTTGTTTCACAGCGTTTTTTTTTTTTTTTTTTTAAACATTTGTAAGAGGAGCCTGGTTCCAATTTTTTAGCCCAGCGCAGTAAATTGACGAAATTCGGGATTTTTTTCCTGCGATCATTTCAGGATATTCACAATTTTTCCGCAATCGTAATTCACATTTTTCTATCATGGTTCTTTGTTGAAATGCACACTTTTTACCATGAACTTTTGATGAAATTCGCTTTTTTTAACCACAATCCTTTGTCGAATTTTGCGTTTTTTTCCGCGATTCTTTTGACGAAGTTAGTGTTTTCTTTCTGCGATCTTTCAGTGAAAATTTGCGTTTTCTTACCGATCTTTCGATGAAATTTGCATTTTCTTACTGATCTTTTGACGAAATTCGTGTTTTCTTTCTGCGATATTTTGACAAAATTCCCAGCATTTGAAAACACAAAATCTCAAATCTTTCGGGCGGGGGGAGAAGCATTCCCCCCCACCGGGCGACACCTGAAATCAACACTGCGTTTTTACCACGATCCATTGACGAAATTGATTTTTTTTAAATACGGGCATTTGTCGAAATTCGTGGTAGTTTATCGCAAATCGTGCGATTTTGCACATTATTTTAAACGATGCCCCTTAAAGAACCCCTTTCCAGAAATCCCCTTCCCCGCTCTTTTCCAGAAATTCTTAAAATGGAACCTTGTTTCTAAGGAAGCGAATTCCTGTATAAATATTTACTGAAACACGATTCACTTGTGATTAATATACATAAAGATAGTGTTTTATGTTAAGAAGTTTGTTTTGCAGCCCAGATTTTTTTTTTTCTATGAGCATTTTTTAATGTCCGAATTTTCAGACTAATGGCCAATTTTTTGAAACTTTCAGAAATGAATACTTTGAAATTTTGGAAATTTCGCAACAGAATCACTCCTGAAAAATATGCTGTGCGGGATAAAAATCACATTTGTGTCTTTTGCAAAAAATCGTAGTTTAAGACCGATTTTCATAGCATCGTAGTTTATCGGTCCAAATCGTAGCAACTACGATTTTTTCGTAGCAGTTGGCAGGTCTGTTTTTATCTTCTTATATGTTCAGTACAAATTGTATATTTTGCAGTAATATGTCAGAAAGGTTAAAGATTTCAAATTTATATTACAATGCTAATTTTATTCTCAATCATTTCTTTAATATATCTGACGAAATTATATTTCTACTAAATTTGTGAATGACCCTTATTTTTATGTTCCAACTTTAAACAGCTATTACTCGGTCAATTTTAATAGTAAAAACGGCACTTTTTTTGCCTTACTTATCAGTGTAACAGGAAAATTTTACTAAATATAACTTATAGGACCAGACAAAAATTCAGATTCTGTAATTGTTCACTAAATTATCTTTATGCTTCAATTTTTTTTTTTTTTTTTTTTTTTTTTTAATCTTAACTCTGCACTTAATTTTGACCACTTTTGTAACTGGAAGTAAGCATCTAGGATTAACGGCTGCAAAAATAAAGGTCGATCAGGTTATACGTGGACACCCTGTATATTTTTTTAATTAAAAAACTTAGTACTACTTATATCCTTGATTCTTTATAATGATAAAAGTAAAGTTTATTCACATAATAGTTTTAGATATATTTGTCAAAATATGAAAACAATAATTTTTGAAAAATTTTTTTAATTAAAGAAATTAAATTATAAGCATTTTAATCAGTAATTCTAAAAATTTTTGCTAAAGCCAACAAATCAGTTAAAGTTTCTAAGTAAAATAGGGTATATTATCAGATTTCCTTGAGATGAGCTAAGTGCAGCCCTTTTGCAGCGACTCCAATGGCTTCTTTGTAATTCTAAAACTACTAAACCATGGCTGGCAAACCTTTTCACATTCGCATACCAAATTTTCTCACAAAATGTTTTACGTGCCAACAACCAAAAATTTGTTATTTTTCTAATAGAGATTTAGAAAGCCTCTGTTACTCAAAATGTGTTCATTTTTTCTTCCCTTGCTGAACATGCTGTAGTGAACCAAATTCAATAGTTAACGAGAAGTTCTTTGTGCTCTAAGTACAATACCCACCTTTTATAAAAAATTATAGCATTATTAGTAGCCTTAATTTTATTCTTCATAAAAAAAAATTGCATATTGTTATAATAATAGTTCCTATTACTATTTTCTTATGTCTCAAAAACAGTATTTTTAAGTAAGGGACCCTACTGCAAAAATCAGACATCAAAGTTACACTTTTTGAGGTAGTATTTGTATGGCATTATGGAATGGAAACTCATTGTTGTGAATTTATGGGATATTTATTTATTATCTTTGGAGTCTCCCTTAGAACATATAATTGAATGATGAAAATTTTGAATAGGTTGAATGCATTTATTTAAAGCTAAATCATGACGGAAGAACACTTTTCATGCTAACGATCAACATTGTCTGGTACAATTTGCATCTTTCATTCGAAGTACAACCTGAAAATTCTTGCAAAAGTTGAAAATGCAAACTTAGTGCTTATTTTTTCGATGAACTATTGTTAAAAATTTGAAAAATGCTGGTTATTTTAAATAGATCTTCTTAAAAGTACAGATTTTTTTATTATTATTTATTCATTTTTTAGAATCATGGAATTCTACAAATCAATGGGCCTTAAATTTCCCTGATTTCAACCATATTAAAATTTAGTGAGCTATATAACTCTTTCTAAAGAGAATTCAATCGGCATTATGGAATGGAAACTCATTGTTGTGGATTTATGGGATAATATTTATTCATTATCTTTGGAGTCTTTTTTTCATCAGTGTGAAAAGATTAAGAGCATTTATTTCCTGAAATTGTAAAAAGATTAAAATATTTTATGTTATAGTAAATCCTTTCCAAACATAGTTATCCATGATTATGCTTGACATTTTTTTTTTTGTTCCCTACTACACAAAGTAATCTCTGTTACATTTTCTGGAGTTGTTAAATACCACATGATTTCTTAAAAAAAAATTATGTAACAAATACTTCATGAGGCTTCAAATATGCGCAAGGAATATATACCAGAGTCTAAGAGTGATTCTGAATAAAAAGAAAATTTCTGAAATTCACAGCAAATTTTCTGAAAAGTACAGAAGAGAGAGAGGGAGAGGGGGGGGAGAGAATCTGCATTTTTTCGCGATCCCTTGGCGAAATGTGAGTTTTTTCGCAATCTTTTGACGAAATTTGTGTTTTTTCAGAATCTTTTGATGAAATTTGTGGGTTTTTTCCATGAATCTTGGATGAAATTTGAGTCTTTTTCTATGAACCTTTGATGAAATTGACGATTTTTTTACAAACGATTGACAAAATTTCTTTATTCCGACGAACATTTGTCGAAATACGCAATATTTTTTATGTCTGAATTTTCGGATTGATGACTGATTTTTTTTTAATTTTCGGAAACAAATGCCTTAAATTTTTGGAGCAGAATCATACCTAGCAGAGTCTCCTATCCAGACTCAGATATATAATACTAAATCACTTTCATACTCGGTGTTACGCAAATGTGTTATCTTCAACTTTGTAAAGTCAGATTACACAAGCAGTTAAATGACTTAAATTCATTACAATATTTGTGCTTTTGAAAATCCCAGGTTCCCTTGCACCCTTTTCTGTGGCCCAATACAACCCTGTCTACTACTACAATACTTTGATTTTTAAGCTGATTTATTTGTTGGATAACAAGTATAGAATATGTAATATCAATAGGCTGTGAAGTCTAATCACTAATGTTTGTCAACTCAGGTAGCTGAGTGAACAAAATTGAGAAAGTTTTGAATGCTAATAGAACGTAACATCTGAAGATCAATCTGGTGATATAAACAATTGCTCTGTTTGTTTCATTCCAAACGAGATGAATAACTGCCCACATGTCCAGCCATGACCACTTATTTAGTATATTCTCTATTTAAAAATACCTCTTCTGTTCACCCTCTCCTGGCACAAGAATTACAGCGTCTGCACTTGCTCTGTGCTTTTCTACTGTTGCATATTACATTAGAGAAATTTATTTTTTGAGCTACCCTAATATGTCTTTTGCTCTCATCTATAAGCTCAACTGCTTATTGTTAGCACCTATTATGTATGTTCTAAGCTCTGCTTCAGAATAACAAAATAAATGCAGAAAACTTTTTGTGGACATTTAAAATGTATTTTTGTAAAATACTGAAAATAATGCATTCAATAATAACATAGTACCATTTCACTAACTTAGCTTCCTCTGTTTTGTTAATTCATTCTTTAAAATCTAAATTTTACTCCCATAATTTTTTAACATCATCAAAATAATCTAAATGATATAAATTTTATATATTTTAATTCTATAGTGGGGCAAAATGACTAAAAACTAAATTTTTCTATACTGAACATTACTTATTCAGTAAATGTAAGATAGATTTTGACTATACTTACTTTATCAAAGGATTTCAAATCATATAGTTTCACCATTTCTGAATTATAGCCAACAGCAAAAATCAATCCTTCAGGATCAAAATTTACCACAGGTTTATTACCAGGTACTTGCATTACACCCTGCAATAAAATTATAATATTAAGGAAAACAAAATAAAAAAAATTCAGGTTCTTTCCTCTGAATGAAGGAGGTAAGAGATTATTACACTACACAACTGGTGCTTTTACTTACTATCTATATCATAATAGTGCATATCACAGAGTCACAGGCAGTTTCAGAATGGTGCTGCATCCTGCCTTCCCTTCCTTTGGCTTACAAAATAGTAACCTTTGTGCTCATTACAAAAAATGCAAAGAAAATCTTCAGTTCAAATATTCACCAAAAAGCATATTGCTAAACATACTGCATAACTAACTTTATTATTCTGAGTTCGATTTAAAGTATGAAGTTTTGTTGGTGAAAGATCTATAATTGAGCCAACAGCAATTTGACTATTTAATAGGATGTAGCTTGGCGGACAATTAACTTCATTTTAAAACTAACTTTTGTACATTTCTAACAATATCGTTACAAGCATTTTTAATATTTGACGTTAACCTTCATAAATGCAGCCGATTATGGAAGATTAGAAAGATTTTTTTGAATGGAAGCCCACAAAATTAAGCCATCGAGTTTACTTCTGCATTGACGGTTACATGATTGCAACTGGTCTGTAAAATGAAAAAACAGTAAAAATGATAGTAAAAATTTTAATTTTCTTAAAAAAAATTCAGCTTTAAGAACCCACTGTTTTATCCTTCACTTTTATTTTAAACATGAAAGTTAAACATTCTTTGTCTGCAAATAATTTATTACAGATTTAAATGTATTTACTCTACTGGAATCCAAACATGAAAAACAGTGGCAGACTTGCCAGAGGAGGATGTTTTTTATGAAATATAACATAACATTCAGTGAAATTGTATTTAAGCTACTAGAACCACATATAGTTCAAGCTGAGAGGACTGGGTTGAAAAACTGACAAATGAAAATGATCCAACAGAACATAATTAAAATTCAATGGCCAATCTCTGCATTCATTGCAATGCTCTCTAATTTAGTAATGTGGTGATTAGAGAACATTTTAATTCCTATTGTAATAATGAATGATTTCAATTCCCTACCAAACTCTACTGTAAATGCTCTACTAAGAGTTTCCCTGTTTTAAAAAGAAAAAAAAAATTCTGCAGATGTACAAACTCAACAGCCATTTGAAGATAAATATTATATTAAGAAACAGACTTAGTGAAATAAGCATTAAAAGCACTTTTAATTAAATAAAAAAAAAAGGAACTATGAACTACATAGTTTCTGAAAATATTTAAGTTTTTCAGAAGTTCCATTTTAAATATGGCAACATTTTCAACAGCAGAACTTTAGAGTTCATGATTTATAAATGCAAGCGTACATGATCTGCAGAATATGGCACGACATTCACATATAAAAACTATATAATTATCTATATAACATCTATTTATATCTATATCTCTTTATATCTCTATATCTCTTTATATTTATATCTTTTTATATCTATAAAAAACTATATAATAATCTTCAAAAATAATGTACTGATATCAAAATAAATTTAAATTTTCCTTTATGTATTGTAATATTTCAAAGAATGAAAATGTACATACAGTCGATGCTCGTTATAATGACTGCCCATTACAGCGATCGTTCCATAATAACAACCAATGCAAAATGTCCCGAAATATATCCCTTTTATGCTCAGGATTCATGATTTTTATTTTTTAATGAAAATTTTATTTAAGTCATTTTATTATTATTGTTATTAGTATTATTTTTTTTTAAATTTAAGTCGGATTTAATTTTTTTTTTTTTTTTTTTTTAAATCTCACACATTATTATTATTTTATAGGACTTTTCCTTTAATTTATAAAATAAAAATTATACATACACACGCATTTTATAAGTATTACCAATATATATTAACAGGGGTGGGGAAATGCATAATTTTACTCGCCACTGGCGAATGAATTTTCTGATAGGGCGAGTGGATTTTTAGGGAATCTTCGAAAATTGCAAACTATAGAGCAGTGGTTCCCAACCTTTTTTTGGCCACGTCCCACCAAAGCATCTGTAAAGTCACTATGCCCCTCCTTAATCAGTAAATTATGTCTCTTATTAATTAAAAAGTGAACTCTATTCAAACGGTGGAAGCACAATAAAGCCTTAGCAATAACTATTTATTTCACATTTTTAAGCTTATCAAAGATGTGAATCTTCTGTCACAAATGTGTTTTTAACATAATTTTATAAATGCAATAAGGTTATACATCTTAGCCATCATACCAAAAAGAGTTTTGTTGTACTTTTCCAACTAAACTCAATGTTAAAGAAAAGTGTTATATAGTCTACATTTTTATCTTCACAAAATATCTTGAAAAGACACATACATAATGTTAAAATTGATATCATTCACACATTTTATAATTCATTTTTGTAACTTATTAAAAGTTGGTGGAAAAGCTTTGGACACTAAATTCTATTTCTATGGATAACATAATACACAAGAAGTATTTCAAGATCATTATCAAATTTAAGTAGCCATTATTCCCCACAAAACACATTTTCTCTGTTTCCCTTTTCCAATATTGTTAATTGTCTCCCATGTATTATATTATAATTTAAAATGTATACGTCACCATGTAAATGTATTTACTGTGTAGGATGCCTGCACTAGAGACATATATATTTACTATCTACCCATTTCCTTTTCTAATACAGTAAACTCCCGACTATCCGGCCCTCCGTATTATCTGGCCTAGTAAAAATAAAATGAGGGATGTTGCAAGCGGCTAAAGCAGTCTGGTTCCCATCCGGGTGGGTGCCAAAAGCATGGGAAGAAATTCCAAACATAGTAATTGCAAGGTCTTGTAACATTATTTTGGACTAAAATTAAAAAGGTGGACATAAACCCGTGTTGGGCAATGGGAGATGAGAACGATAAGCTTCTATTGTTGCTGAAAAATATACCAGTCTCTGACGATGTCAATGCAGAAGATATTACAGAATGGATGGCAAACGACGAAGTTAATGAATTAATTGAAAACAATATTGTAGAACTATATTGAAATATCAGAAGAAAAATATTAAAAATATTTCCGGAAAAATCTCATCCCACATTCTTAAAGGTTCAAGACGATTAAGGCAGCACTGCAGTACATTAGTCAGCAGGAATCAACGGCACCTATCTGATACCATCTACTTGCATAAATGGAGGTACATTACGTCGCGAAGAGGGCTAACAGGGAGAAATCCTTTATTAAGGACTTTTTCAAAAACTAAGTTTTGACTCTTATCTTATACATAAATTTTCATATTTGTGTGATCATTTATTAATAATCAGTAAAATAAGATTTACTCATTTTTTTAGGAATTAGGATTACGTTTTATGTTAATGTTTTGCTTATTTTAAAACTGTATGCATAAAATTTATCTTAATACGTGTAACATGTGTTTTTAATATCATGGTGTGGAAAGGGGGGGGGGGGGACGACGACGACACACGAAGTTAGTAAATATTTGCAGAACTCCGGCCTATCCAGCTTTTTTGTTATCTGGCCTACCCTTCTGCCACATTAGGCCGGATAGTCGGGAGTTTACTGTACTATTTAAGTATTATAAAGTTCAGATATTTCATAGTATATTTTTTTAGGTTAAATATGTTCAAGACAGTCAAATTCATACAGGGTTATTCTAAATTCATGGTACAATCTTTAAGGGTTGGTACAGGACACTGTAACAATCATTTATTGTATAGGATTGTATGGACGCAAGTGACGCGTTGAGGTATAAACACCATGGGGGCAATTTGACCCTTTTTTATTTCAAAATTTCTTATTCATACCAGAAAATTCCTATACTATTCTTTTGTTTATTTAAGACAGGCACTTCATGACTGCATAAAGAAAAAATTCTTATTTGAAAATTTTGATTTCATACCGCAAATTTTGAAACAAGAATTTTTCATTTATGTAATCATGAAATATCTGTCTTAAATAAAGAAAAGAATAATATAGGAATTTTCTGGCATGAATGAGTAATTTTGAAATAAAAAAAGTGCCAATTTGGCTCCCTGGTGCTTGCACTTCAACGCGTCACTTGTGCCCATACATTCCTATACAATAAATGATTGTTACAGCGTCCTGAACCAACCCTTAAAGATTGTAACCATGAATTTAGAATAACTCTGTATATACTTTTTAGTTTCACGTGAAAAATTTCTTCGTGTAACATATAGCTGACGCGCATAGAAGTAGAAAGTTAACTCAATAAAGAATCTGAAGCGCTAAGAAAAATTGTAAAATATAATACCAGAAAAATGGCAGCGAGTTTTAATAGTACAGTGTTGAACAGTGAAGCAGTGTTGAGGGGTTACCTAGTTGCCAAGCAACTTAAAACCCAGGCTGAAGAATGTGATGTCTTACAATTTTAAGAGCCATTGGGAATAAATAAAGGTGTAGTTGTTTACAACTACTAAAATAAGAAAAATTAAAGATATTATTAGCATAGGTGCTATTATTATTAAAGAAAAATAGAAGTTAAATTAAGTTTAAAAACTTGAAAAGAAAGATAAAATTTATATTAAGATATAGGTATAACTGCAGTTACAAGAACTGCTATAAAAAAAGAGTAAAAAATATAAAGAAAAAATTTAAAGTTAGCACTAGTTCAGGATAACACTCACCAAGCTTGGGCAAGAAAAGCGGCAAAGGAAAGCAGCAAGGCTGCTTACATTAACAAAAAAGGCACTAATCAGGGCAATATATATATATATATATATATATATATATATTCCCATATATTAATAATATATATAGAGGTTTTTTTTTTTTTTTAAGAAAAAGAAAAAAGAATGAAATAAGATAAAGATGTCAAAATATCTTAAAAGATTATTCATATAATTATGCAAACATTTAAAAAATCAATAAAATAACTCGCTTTTTAAATTTTGCTTGTATTACATTTATTTTTGGTCAACAATATTACTTTTCCAAAAAAAAAAAAAAAAAAAAAGAAAAGAAAAGAAAGAAATTGATAGCGAATGTATGAGTAACAAATTTGGAATTGCCCCCCTAAAATATCAAATTGCCCTCCATTGGGGCATACGCCCCACGTTGGGAACCACTGTTATAGAGATATAGGGCATTCTCACAATCTTTTGACTTTCATGTCCCTGAATAATAATTTTTATTTTAATACACTTTTTTGTGTTTTTTTTTCATTTTATATACTTGGGAACATCCCATTGCATGATTGCACAACAATATTAACGAGATAAATAAGTTTTGGACGATGTTGGGGGTCCAAACACCTGGAAAACTCCTATACCGTCCCGTGTCCCTGATGCTGATTTTTAAGTTTGGGGCTGTCTGGATAAAATTGTTTCAATAAAAATAACTCGATGTAATTTTTTTCTGAAACTGGAACTACTGTTTTATATAAATAAGTAGCTAAAAATTAGCCTGCGCACATTTTTAGGGTTGTTATTATTTTTTAAACTCTGTCCCTAGGTTTTAGATTTTTTACCATCCCTCTTCTAAAATTATACAGAAAATCACTTCAGATGCAGCCACAGAATTTTTTTCAAGTTTTTTCTCATGCAGAGGTATGCTAGAGAAAGAATGTCTAAAATTCTTTGGCAGGAAATTTACTGTAGAATTTAAATCAGCATTTAAATATCAATTTCATGCATCATGGCTTTATTGGTAGTCTCACCATCCCCAAGGTTTATTCCTGCACTTTTCGAGGTAAATTATTATTATTTTTTTTAATTTAATCCAATGTAAATAACTGTTTCTAAAAATCAATGAACTTTTTGGCTACCACTTAGTCTTAACATGATCTGCCTAAAATAGGTGGTAATTTTCCTTGCTGTTCCATCCTTACCATCCCTTTTTTTCCCATTTCGTCCCTTTTTTCCTATACCATCCCCCTTTTTTACATTACCGTTTCTTCTTTAACACCCCTTTAAGACAATGTTATACCAAAATTTTGTACTAAAAATACTACATTGTCATTATTTCTTATTTGAATGTCCTGTGAATACTATGCAAATTCATTGTAAGTAAAAATTTAGAAGAAAATAAAAAGTTTTAGCGGTAAAATGGTAAGGAAAATTAAACTAGCAAGTGTAACTTAAACCTCAGTTAAATAAAATTTTTTTCGCTGCTGACCATTTTTTCTTTATTTTGAATCATTAAGGCATCCGTCTATCAGATTAAAATGTTATTTTAGCAAGTTTATTTTCGCCAGATTTTTTTTTCCCTAAAAGTCAAAAGATTGTGAGAATGCCCCATATACCGAAAACTTCTTTTTTTTCTAAAAATTATGAAAATGCATTATAGTAATAGAAATCAGCTATTTTTGCAATTGCGTAAATTTTGTCACAACAACTTTCAACTGTATGTTGCATTTTGCTGACTGGTAAAACAAATCCTTGGCTAGTAAGATTTTCTAGAAATTCCCCACCCCTGTATATTAATAACATTACACAATTTACACAAATGATTCAAAGATACCATTTTAGGCTATGGAAAAATCTTTATTACTATACAAAATTCATGGAAAACTACAAATCAGATGTCAAAAATTGATTTAACCTTAAACATTTTAGTTAAAATATAAACAATTAAATTTAAAAAATAAAAAAAAACCGACTGCGTAAAAAGCGAACTAATTAATTATTTCTCATCAATGTGAAACTATTTTTTTTTTTTTCAATTCCTACTATTAGCTCACACTCTCGCTATATATATCTTGTTCAAATTTTCAATCGTTAATAAAATACTTATTATTCATTCAATCAAGCTCAAATAAATTTTTTTAAACTTGTAGTGGATGACACTTGATGTTAATCCAGTTTTTTTTCAAATATTAATTCATTAATTAAATTAAATGAATTAATTTTCAATAATCGAGAGAGCCCTCTCTTCTTGATTAAGGTATTTTAAGACCAAGAGAGCCCTCTTCTTGATCAAGGCATTTTAAGTGCCACTCAAGAGGAAAGAAGAATGGGAGAAAAAAAAAATATCCTTTTGACCTAAGTAGGAATTGACTTAAAGTATTTTTTTTATATTACTTACTTATTTTCTTTACTTACTTGTATTGATGACTTTTAAGTTGTGTTTATGTGGGGGGGGGGGGGTGTCTTTGTGGGTTGCTTGCCCCTCCCACGTGAAAATTCAGCAGAGTGACTTGACAAATTAGTTTAAGTTATATATGAAACTTTGAAAATACTGTTAAAATAATAACTTTGAATAAGAATATGTTGAAGTATATGCAACTTCATGAATCCTATATATATTATATGATGTTTCAGGGATAAGGTAAGTGTAAAATGTACTTACAGTAATGAGCCAAAATGATGAACAGAAGAAGGTTTCATTTATTGGTGCTTGCTGTACATGAACGTGACTTCGTTCTTGGATTAAATTAATGGACACTTGCGATGATAGTCTACCCGAACTCGAGAGCACTGCATTATTCGACGACTTAAGTAATATTTATGCAACTTGAAATATATTATCCACAACTCTATCGCCGATTTAATTAACAATTTTTCGATGAAACGTCTTCAAACTAAACCATTCTGCTTAATAAATTTTAAGTTCTCACAATTATATCGGTATTCAGCCATATACCATACATATTCGCTGACACTTCATAAAACATACCAGATAGTACCATAAGTCAGCCATCAGATATCGCACACCTCACACCGAAAACATGAAATCGCTGTCCCTTTAAATCAGGACGAAAACCTATCGGCCAATCAGAATCGACTATGCAATTTGCATAAGTCAGAAGATACTTAACATTTACTTATAATTTGAATAACATTTAATAAATATTACGATGACTTTAGAAAAATTACTTTAATATAAAAATGACTTAAAAAGATGATTTTATATGTTAATTAAATTTAAATACTTATCTTTAAAAAAAATGAATATGAGCGAATGCGATCGCAAGTAAAATTACCGTATACGGTCCACGACCGAAACGCGATACGCAACCATCCAACCGTGGCGGTAAAAACGTAAACAAACGCCGAAAGGCGGCAAAAGAAAGGAAAATATCGTGCTGTCGAGTTCAGGTAGACTTTACAAATTGTTTAATGAAAAATAGAAATGAAAAATGCTTGGGAATAATTTTCCACAGAATGCCCCTCTTTCCCATTCATTTTGATTTTCTGCAATAAAGTTCATTATAAACGTTTTTGTAATAATGGCAGGATCAAAAGAAAGTTTTTTTTTTTTTTTTCGTGGAAAGTTCATCACCATAAAAAAACTTCTCTGAATCTAAGAAAGGAGTCCTTTACGAGGGATTTAGTCAAAATATCTGCATAGTTCTCTTTTGACATAACATGCTTAATGTCGAAGAGGCCATTGTTATACCAGTCTCTTATAAACTTGTATTTTAAATCAATATAACGATTCTTTATGGTATCAGCTTTCTGTTTGGTGAAGGAAATGGCAGCAGTATTATCACAAAAGAGCATTGGATGTTGAATAGTAATGATGTCCAAGTTAAGACTTTTCTGAATTTCAATTAGAGACATGTTTAAGAACTTTAGATCTTTTACAGTTTCTGTCGCTGCTATTATTTCTGCTTCCATTGGACTCAAGGCTACACAATTTTGTTTAGTTACTCTCCAGGTTACTGGAATATTATTTAAGAAAGCAATGTAGCCGCTCCAGGATTTTCGATCAGTAGTGTCACTTGCCCAAGAAGCGTCGACGTAGACAGCTAGCTGGATTGGAGGGTCAGATTGTGCCAACTTCAATCCCAAGGATTTTGTCGAAGAGAGATACATCAGGATTCGCAGGAGTGCCTTGTAGTGCAACAGGTTGTGGCTCTCTGTAAATTGTGAAAGTGCAGCAACAGGCCAAGCAATGTCTGGACGGCATCGATGAGCAATGTACTGTAGACATCCCAGTAAGTTTCGGTACGGCAGGTTCTCAGGAAATTCGTCATCTTCAGCAACTGGAACAGGATTATATCCAGGAGGAGAAGGAAGAGATATATTAGTAAAATCAGGGACATCAAACTTCTTTAAACACTTTTCAATATAATGTTCACAGTTAACATTAACTATTGCATCCTCTTCTCTTTTAAAATTGATACCTAGTAACATTGAAATAGGACCTAAATTTTTAACTTCATAAATGGATTCAATTAACTGTACTACCTCTTTTAAAACTTCACCATTCTTCGCAAAAATAGGCAAATCATCCACATACACTATAACTATTGCTTCACTTTTATAAGAGTATACACAAGTTAAACCTTGTACTTCACTGAATCCATTTGCAATTAACTTATTATGCAAATCATGGTACCAACATCTTCCAGCTTGGTGAAGCCCATAGATTGCTTTCTTTAACTTCAAAACACAGTGTTCTTTCCCTGGAATTGTATAATCTTCGGGTTGTTTGATGCAAATTTCTTTATCAATATCCCCATATAAGTATGCACATTTAACATCAAGAAGACAATGCACCCAATTCAATATTCTAATAAAAAAAGCTATGAAAAGACGAATGAGTGTAAAATTTATTACTGGACTAAATGTGTCGTTGTAATCTAAACCTTCTCTCTGATTATTACCTAGTGCAACTAAACGTGCTTTAAATATGCAATTCTTTCCTTCACTATTTTCTTTTACAGTATAAACCCATTTGGTTCCTATAACTTTTTGATCAACTTTTGGGACAGGTGTCCAAACGTGTCTATCTAACATGGTTTGGATCTCTTGATCCATTGCCTCCTTCCATTTTTGTGCCTCTGGAAGTTGTTTTGCTTGTGTCGCATTTTGTGGTACAATTATCTCAGTTAGGAGCGCTTCTTCAGCTAATTCACTCTCTAGTTCCTTATCTAGCTTAATTGGGCCTTCATATGTATTCCCTTTAGTTCTTCCTTTCTTTCTTTTCTTCATAAATCGATAAAATGTTGCTTCTGCTTCTTCCTGTTCCTTCAGAATATTCTCTTCTAATTCATCTTCAGATGTTGATACATCATCTTCCATTTTCTCTTCGGATCTAGATTCATCTTGCTGCATTACTTTCTCAACTTCTGTCGGAGTTGTAGAGCTACTCGGTTGATGGACAGTCAAATCATCTTCCATTGTCGGTGAATTGTTAGGACCTGTAAAGAATTCATTATCATCATTTGAAAAATCAACAAACGTGCGATGTATTATTTTCCGTTCAGGAGAACCGTTCAGTTGAGCTTCGTCAAATGTCACATGCTTTGACTCAATTACTTTATTTTCTTTAGGGAAATAAATGCGATATCCACAGGATCCTATACCATATCCTACAAAAACTCCTCTTTTTGCTCTTGATTGAAACTTATTTCGTTTTTCTTTAGGTTGATGTACATACGCAATGCATCCATAACGTTTCAAATGACGAATGGATGGTTTAGCTCCGTACCATCGTTGAAACGGTATTGCTTCTATGCCTGTGTGAAATATTCGGTTGCGAATGTAATTTACTGCCATAACTGCCTCAACCCATAGATTAGGCGGCAGATTAGCTGCTTGCATAAACGTTCTAGTTCCTTCAAATAAAACTCTGTTATATCACTCGGACACGCCGTTCATCTGGGGACTATATATTGTGGTCCTCTCATGCTTGATTCCCATCTTTTCTAACATATCTCTTATTTGCTTATTGCAATATTCTAACCCGTTATCAGTTCTCATGACTTTGACTTTTCTGTTAGTTTGGCGTTCCACAAACGTGATGAAGTGCTTTAATTTCAGGAAAACTTCATCTTTAGAGCGTAACGGGTAGCAAAAGGCTCTTCGACTAAAATCGTCAATAATAGTAAGTATATACCGTTGCCCATTCCTTGATGTAACTGGAGCCGGGCCCCATACATCGCTATGTATCAATTCTAACATTTCTTTTGAGCGAACTTTCTTTAATCTAGGATATGTTGACCTAGTATTTTTAGCTAGAATACACGGTTCACACGGAGTCTCTTTTCCCTGTAATTGTCCACAATTTTGAACTAAATTTTCACGAAACATTTTCTTAATTATATCAATATTACTATGTCCTAGCCTTTCATGCCAGAGCATGATGTTGTTACGCTCACTGGCAAATGTAACATTGTAATTTTGATTTGACTCTTGTATATTAGTTACTTCCCTGACATTATCTTGTATTACATGAGCACTTCTTGAATTAATGTTATAGGCTTGATTTAAGGATTTAGTACAAGTAGAAACTTTTAATTTATTCTTATCAGAAAAAGATGGTTGATCAGCAAGCTCTAAATATTGGTTCTTAACATTAGATTTAGTTTTGTCATAACTTTTAATGGCTTTAAGAACATAAAAATTATCTTTTAGAGTGGCAGTATATAAGTACTTCCAATGCTTATCAAATACTTTAAACCCACTGTCCATTGTGGCATGGAGACCAGCTTTATCCATCTTTGACATGGAAATTAAATTTTTATGAATGGTAGGAACATACAACACATTATGTAAATTTACAATAGATACTTTATCCTTTTCCTTTAATTTAAAACTTACTTTTCCTATTCCTCTAACTTTATGAGGTGTTGTTCCCATCCTAACAACTGCACCCTCTGGTGGCTCACTTAGATAAGTAAAGAAATGCTTATTTTGGCAGACATGAGATGTGGACGCTGAATCCAATGTCCACTCCCAGCAAGGGGGGGAAACATTGCACAAATCATTACTTTTACATTTTAATTCTGCCACGTATGAATCTAAATTTACTTCATCCCTTTTATCACCACTTTTCTGTTTCCTACAATTTTTATCCCAATGGCCATATTTACCACAAACTTCACACTTTAAATTTATTTTATTTCGAGAATGAGACTTAGGGGAAACTTTTTCAGACATTTGAGTGGTTCTATCAGCCATGAGGGTTTCATTTCGTAATATTTCTCTCAAATCCCTCCTTGAACATTCCTTTAGAATTTCCTCTTTAACATCCTTAAATTTAAAATCTTTTTCTGGCAAACGGTCTAATTCCCTAATTAAATAATCATAATTTTCTGGTAGGCTTTCTATTAATTGGTAACAACGATGCTTTTCTGCAACTTCCTACCCGGAATCAACTACGCGACGATAAGCTTCTTCAAACCTAGCAATATAAGTTGGGATATCTTCATCTACATTAATTTTTAAATTCCTAAATTCCTTTACATGAAACGATTTTAATGCTCTTCCTGGGATTTCCAGATTTAACTTTAGTGTTTCCCATATTTCCGACGGATCATCCAAATGACCTATTGTTAACCCAATTTCAGGACTGACATACGTTTTGATAATTCCGGCTGCCCTTTGCTTTGACTGATTTAGCTTAAACTTATCAAGGGGCTTCAAATCTGTATAATCCGGCCATTCAGTTTTATTCACCCAGGTATACAAACCTTCAGTTTGCAATGTGCATTTTATAAAACGAGTCCAACTTTAATAGTTATCCCTACTTAATACTACTATATCTGGTGCAGTAGCCATTTTACTTACTTTTACTTAAAACAATAAATAGATATAAAATATAAATAGAAATGGTACTAAAACTTGCATGCACATATATATAAACATTAAAATATTTCATACACTAGATACTTGAAAAAAAAAAACACTTCATTAATTAGCTTCAACATTTTCATTTTAAAATACTTTTCTCTAGCTTTACCGCAGTTGAAGTGCTTCTGGGCCCATAACCTCTGTGTGTGTGTGTGTGGGGGGGGGGGGGGGGGGGGGTGATTGTGGGTTGCTTGCCCCTCCCACGTGAAAATTCAGCAGAGTGACTTGACAAATTAGTTTAAGTTATATATGAAACTTTGAAAATATTGTTAAAATAATAACTTTGAATAAGAATATGTTGAAGTATATGCAACTTCATGAATCCTATATATATTATATGATGTTTCAGGGATAAGGTAAGTGTAAAATGTACTTACAGTAATGAGCCAAAATGATGAACAGAAGAAGGTTTCATTTATTGGTGCTTGCTGTACATGAACGTGACTTCGTTCTTGGATTAAATTAATGGACACTTGCGACGATAGTCTACCCGAACTCGAGAGCACTGCATTATTCGACGACTTAAGTAATATTTATGCAACTTGAAATATATTATCCACAACTCTATCGCCGATTTAATTAACAATTTTTCGATGAAACATCTTCAAACTAAACCATTCTGCTTAATAAATTTTAAGTTCTCACAATTATATCGGTATTCAGCCATATACCATACATATTCACTGACACTTCATAAAACATACCAGATAGTACCATAAGTCAGCCATCAGATATCGCACACCTCACACCGAAAACATGAAATCGCTGTCCCTTTAAATCAGGACGAAAACCTATCGGCCAATCAGAATCGACTATGCAATTTGCATAAGTCGGAAGATACTTAACATTTACTTATAATTTGAATAACATTTAATAAATATTACGATGACTTTAGAAAAATTACTTTAATATAAAAATGACTTAAAAAGATGATTTTATATGTTAATTAAATTTAAATACTTATCTTTAAAAAAAAATGAATACGAGCGAATGCGATCGCAAGTAAAATTACCGTATACGGTCCACGACCGAAACGCGATACGCAACCATCCAACCGTGGCGGTAAAAACGTAAACAAACGCCGAAAGGCGGCAAAAGAAAGGAAAATATCGTGCTGTCGAGTTCAGGTAGACTTTACAAATTGTTTAATGAAAAATAGAAATGAAAAATGCTTGGGAATAATTTTCCACAGTTTAATTGTTAGTTCCTATCTATAAACTGTTTTGATGAGGTCTATAGATGTCTATGATGGTTAGAGTTGCAGTAAAGCTAGAGATCCTACCTACACAACTTCCAGGTTGTATAATATTTTAATGGAGCTTCTGACTGTAAAATAGTCAATGAAATATAGTCTTCATTTTGAAAGACCTATCCAATGATATGCCACTCAATAGGGTGTATAAATTTTTTCTTTCGTCTCTACCGCCATTTTGTATTTTACGGCCGCCATTTTCAATTTATAAAACAAAAACCTAGCCTATAACCATCGGGCTGTTAAGATGAATTGATAGAGACCTCATTCATTAAAATCCATCCAACCGTTGGGATGTTTCGAGGGTATAAAGAAATCCACATACAAAGATACGTGTGAAACACATAACCCTTCTTATCAGTCGGGTAAAAACTAACTGCAGCACATAAAAATTCTAAGCAAATTTCGAAGCAGACTAAGATGTTAACTTTTGTTTTGTTAAAGTGTTGATACAGAAAAACGAGTTTAGCACCTTTATCAGTTGATTCCTAGTTTTCAAATGTACCAAACCAAAGGCAGAAAACATTAATTCTACTGAAGCAAAGGAAGCTATTGCAGTTAAAATCTAGTTGATCATGAATTCTATAAGTTTTTTAGTATCAGCCTTTTTGAAAAGTGTAACAGGTACCTTTTACTTTTCTACAGAACTGAGATCCACTATATTGGATTCAAAAGAAAATTTATTAAATAGTTCAGGTTTTGCTCAAACTTTAATATAATAGGCATCACCAAAGTAGATCACACAAAGTCATACAATTTTATTTTACCTCAACTTGCAGAAGTTTTTCTAAATACTAACAAGTAAATATTCCAATATTTAATATATTCTTGCTTAGATTTCCTCACTGTTGCAAGATTAATTTATAATTTGATTCAAATGAAATATGAAAGCATTTTTTTTTCTAAACTTTACACTGTATTTTAGTTTTTGACAAAGATTAAGCTTTATCTTTGTAAAAGCTGTATTATATAAAACTAAATTATATTACAGTACATTATTATGTTTGTTTACATTTTGAATTTATTTAAAAATAATTTAAAAGAAAAACTGATTTAAATCAATGATTTAAAAAAAAATAAATTGATTTAAAATTGCGATTTTAATCATGATTAAAATCAAGCTGATTTAAATTAACGAACCCTGTTTATGCTATGTTATTTTTCCATCCAATATAACGACTGACTAGCAGCTTATGTCCCAATACAGTGGCTGAATTGACATTTCTCAGGATTTTTTCCCAACAAAAGATTACCATTTTATTCCATGAGGACTGATTGCCAAGTTCACAAGTAAGATCTGAAGGGATCAGAAAGAATAGATTTCTTGCTCGGGTGAAATTTAGTAATGACAACCTTGAAACTGATTCTCCTTGCTGTAAGCATTTGCGCATGCATGTACTCGCTCACACACGCATTCAGTTTGTGCCATGTGTGCATTTTCTCCAAGATGGCTATTTAAAACAAATGGAATGCGATTTCCTTGGATACAAAATTAAAAGTTTTGATGAAAAATTAATGCCTAAATCTGAAATTGCTAAAACATTTAACATGCCCAAAAGCACTTTATTTATGATCATTAATAACCATGATTTGATTTTGAAGGCCGAAGAAACTGGAGTCCTTGCTCCTCAATTGCGAGAAGGGAAATTTCAGTAATTAGAGAAAGCATTGCATGAATGGCTAAAACTTATGAGATCAAAATAAACTTCTGTAGGTGGAAATTTGTTAAATACAAAAGCCCAATTTTTTGCAGAAAACAATAAACACTGATGAAGAAACATTTAGTGTCAGATGGATAGCTCCATCAGTTTAAAGTGAAACTTGGTGTTTGTTTCCGTAAGCAAGAAACAGTTGATTCATGGAAACAGAACAAACTGAAAACAATAACTCACAGATGAGCCTTAAAGCATATTTAATGCGGACAAAACCCTACTGTTTTTTATGATGATATCTGACATATCTTTAGTTTTTAAAGAAGAATCTAACAGTGGGCAGAAGAAAGCTAAGCTATGAATTACAGTTCTCCTATGAAACACTTCCACCTTTAGTTATTGGTAAATCAAAAAATCCCAGATGCTTTAGAGGGGTTTAAAATTTTAGGATTATTCTATCGAAATAATGCAAAATCATGGATGACAGCAACTATATTTGAGGAATGATGCTGTTTGGATAAGCAAATGGCAAATAAACACAGTAAAATCGCCCTTGTAACTGACAACTGTACTGCCCATCTTCAGGTTAACTGTTTGAAGTCTATAACAGTGGAATATTTTCCTCCCAACGGGATGTTTGTTCCTCAGCCTCTTGATCAAGATCTTAAGTCTCAAATGTAATCACAGGAAATTACTTTTGAGAAGTATTTTTTCTTGACTGGATGAAGACAAAATTTATAAACTGGATATTCTTTCAGCATTACAACTTTCCAAAGCAGCATGGAATGCAGTTACTGAGAAAACCATTAAAAATTGCTCTTCAAAACCAGCATGACGAAAGCAATCGAAACTTGTGAAATCATCTGATGGAATGTTAGATGATGAGTGAATCAATGACGAAAATTTTGACAAGAAAAAGAAATACTACAAGAAATTTGTGAGAAAATGAATTTGGAGGAAAAAATGACTTTTTATGATTATGTCATGACTGACTTTAATATATACTGTGTGGAATGGAAGACTTTATGGAAGATTACATTATTTTTCGATGTGCTATACAAGAAGAACTAGAGTCATCGGATGAAGAGAGTATGCAGTCACCGCCGATGCCCAATGTAAAAAGTGTTTCAAATGCTACTGACACTTTAAAACATTGTTTTGAAAGACAAGAAAACACAGAAAATTGCTTATCATCTCTAACTTAGTTGGAAATTTTTATTTTAAGATTCCAGTAAAAATTTAGGTGTGATTTTCAAAGTGAACATTGAATAAGAGTGTTTTTCTTAATAAACTTTTTTACTTTTATACTTATTTAATTTATATTTTTTTGCTTGTTAGACATCATCCAATTTCTTTTCTTGTCACGTATATGTAAACGAGTAAATGTAACGATTTGCTTTATTTGTAAATAGTGCTTAAAGAAATTACATTTCCATGCAGATGATCACTTTCGCTTAGTGTCATGAAGTTGTTCTAATTTAACTTCCCATGTCAATACTTATAATATTATGGCTCCTAAGACATTAATGCTAACCTATCAAATAAATGCACACACCCCCTCCCTCTAAACAAACAATTTTGAATTATTTTTTTTAGAAAATAGATATTAATATGTACATGTTTATTTATTTATTTTTATTTTTTTTTGTGATTTAACATTTATTTTAAATTTTATTTTAGAAATACACAACCATTTTCTTAAATTGACTTTTTATAAGTTTTGATTCTCACAGTTTATTTGATAAGTAAACAAAAAATTTGTAATAACATTGAATTATAGAATTTCCTTTGAACTCTTAATTTTCCTGCACCTGATTAGTTTTTTTTTTTTCCCACTTTTGTTATAGCAACCCTTTTCTTTGGTATAAGAAGGGTCGTTATAACCAGGGCTGCGGAGTCGGAGTCGGTGTGATTTTTCGGTGAAAAGAGTCGGAGTCGGTAAAAATATGCCGACTCCGACTCCGACTCCAAACTTTTTGTTGAACAGTTTGAAGTGAAATAAAAAATAAAACCAATTACGCTTAATTTTAAATTTATGAACTGAATTATTATTTTATTTTTTTTAACTCTATACTTTAATAAATATTTAGTTATTGACATGTTAATAAGTAAATATAAGGCAAAAGGGCGGATATTATTTTTTTGCCTACATCGGTCATTAAATTGTTTCATTTACTTACTGCTTTTTCAGCTCATAGACGACACAATTGTACAATAATTAAATTAAAGTGAGTTTTGAAAGGTTTTTGTTTTGTTTTGTTTTTTGTAAATCAAGTCCAACTCAACCCGAATCCTGTGTCGGTCCGACTACCCAGCCCAATGAAGGAATCTATCTCAGACAAAAACAGATTTATCAATTTAACCTCTGTCCATCCGTGTTCGGTTCGGGTCCTGAAATTTATAGTTTAGGTCAGTTCAAAGCGAGCCGGAAAGAAACCTAAACCATGAACCCGATCCGAAATGAAATAAAATCAAAATTTTATTGGAATTATGAAACATAGTCATCTCTAACAGCACATTTATCTTTTGTGTAGGAAAAGGAATATATATTTACTTATTCGACTTATAAGTTAAACGATATTATTGGACTTTCTATTGAAAAACCCGGTCAATCCGAACCGAGCCCGCAGTAATATTTATCCGACTGGTCCACAACGAAAATAGAAATATTAACAAAATTCGGTTTCTGTTTTGGTTTCGGTCGATCCTTAATCTTAATTACTATTTAATTTTGAACACTTTTTCAATTTGCATTATCTATATATCTCCAACAGGTAAAAAATTAAAGCGCATTTCAATCTTTTTGAGAAACCCTGTTTGTATGCCGGAGTCGGAGTCGAAGAGTCGGAGTCTGAGTCGATTGTTTCAGAAATCCAGGAGTCGGAGTCGGTCCTTTTTTCTACCGACTCCGCAGCCCTGGTTATAACAAGCATCGACTGTATCATTTAAATGACATAAATTTCACCATTAAATGCCTTTTGCACATATTTAAATATTTTAAAGTTTTCTTTCCTTTTCAATACTCGTGTGTAAATATACACTTCAATCGAAAATACATATTGGAAATATAATTATTCAGGTTTCATAAAATTTGGCAAGAATAAATAAAAATTAGCTATGTCAAAATAAGAATTAATTCTCTCGGACAATGAAATTTAGAATAAAAAAATTTGATAAAAAACTAAAAAAAGAAAAAAATAATAATCATATTTAAAAAAGGATTAGACACTGTACACCACAATCTAGTCAAGTTTTTGCCTGGGAGAAAAAAAGAGGTTCCTATGTATTGTTTTTTTTTTATCCCATAAAACTTATGCAACAGAACTAGCTTGATATTAGCATTAAATGATGCTTAAAATAATTTTCGATTTAAAAATTGTCTGCTTCAGCATGTTTATCATGCATTTCTATACAAAACTACCAGATTTTACATTTTTACATGCAATAGTTTGTGCAGAAGAAAACAAGAAAGTGAAAAGGTCATGACAGTTTCAATAATGGCAGTAGTAGTAACTTTATTTTTAGAATAGAGAAATGATTCTGTTCATCATAATTTTAATTTATTATTGTGGAATTAAAATATCTGAAAGTTACTAGAGTCCTGCATCACGTACGATTTAAAAAAAAAAAAAAAAAAAACGTAAGCACATGCGTCAGGATAAATCTCACCCCAATCACATTTTTCTTCGAAAAAAAGGATACATTTTCTGAGGATGCTTCTGACCTTTCTCGGACTTTCAAGTTCGAAGTCGAGAAGTGGTGGGGAAAGCAATGTCGTTTCTTTGTTTGCTATGATGGAAGAAATATACATCTTGCGAGTAAGTAATCATGCGCGTGTACAAACGTTTCATTTCGATAAGTTCATTTCTTAGAGGATAACACACACACAAATAATTTTGATGAAAGAGTAACATAAAAGTTACTTGTATATATTTATGTAAGGATATTATTTGTAGTTAATATCAATTTTATGAAATAATTCATGCTTTAAGGTGTAAAATAAATTGTTTGCATATTTTCTAAAAAAGAAAAGAAAGAAGTGATTTTTACAGAAAGTGCTACAAAATCTGTAAATAAATATGATTTTTTTTCCCTAAAAGGAAGAAGAACTGATGCTTTTTACAATATAGAGGAGATAGAATGGGGGTGAGATGCATCCTTTGCGTGTGCTAACATTACAAAGAGGTTCATGTGCATACGGGTGAAGTACATTTTTGATTTAATAAGTAATTTTTTTTTTTTTGCACTTTTAATTTTTGTGCACATTTTTGATAATTATTTTGTAATCAATTAAAATATTTAAAAGTAGAGTCTTGCAACACAATTTTAGTGCGCGTCAGGTGTCTTTATTTCTTCTCTTTTTCTTTAAGTATGCTTTTGATTATCCTGGAATTAAAATACGTTAGTAGGTAGTTAAGTTAAGGTAAATAAGTTAGTAGGCTCCTGATCATCATAGTTTTAATTACTCTGGAATTAAAATACTTAAAAGTAGAACCCTCCATCGAGTAAGCTGATTTTGTTGTGGGTCAGTTCTTTTTTTATAACTACACTTTTGATCATCTTAGTTTTAATTTATAATTAGTCTAAAATGAATTGCTATGGTTAAAAATATAAGCAAAAAAAAAAAAAAACTAATATTTTTATAATAAAGTTTAATTTTTAAAATCCAAATTAATCAAATGTCAGTTACATAAGAAAAATAATCTGAAATTATTTTAAAGTAAGCCATTGTTTTGAATCCGTTATTTACACTTAAAATTAGATTACATCAAACACCAAAGGCTAAATCAGAATGAAATTGATTTATCACAAGATTGTTATATAAGATAATCAACAAATCAATTTAAGAACTTGTGTATATACAGAAGAAAATGCACAAAGGCCTTATTATGTCGGTAAAAAAGGTTCTATATTCTAAAAATGAAATCACCATTAAATTGATTTATCATTACATTGTGATATTAGATTAACAATAAATCAATTTAAGAAAGTTATACATCCTTCAACCCTAATATAAAAATACACAAAAATGTTATTTATAATAAATTTTTTACATAGTTACTTTTAATTATAAAAAAGCTATAGTAGAAATATACACAAGGATTGAAGCATTAAAGACAATATAAACAAAAATTTACCTGACAATTAGGTGATCTTAAGTCCCATAATCGAATTGATTTGTCAAGGGAACTTGACATGAAAGTATCATCAACAGGGGACATACATAGCGATGTAACTCTGAAAATAAATATATTTTTCAAAATAAGTCAGTTTAATATTATGAACATAGAACAGTTTAAAGCATTAAAAATCTTATATCAAAATAAGATAGTCAGAAACCGTTAACTATTTTGTACTGATAAAAAATATTCGTAGATAGAAAAGCACACATTTTTTAATATTAAAAAGCATTGGGGTTAATTATTGATATACACTTACGATATAAGCATGAGTAAATTAAAACATATATTTACACATAAGATACTTCAGGGAGAGTTCGATAATCGGGTATCACCAAAACAGCATATTTTACTGACTATGACTTGGCACAAATTTAATTGCATTAATGCAACCTGGTCTGTTAAGTTTTTAATTTCAGTGGTTATTTTAAAAATATATTTACGCTATTGTATGTTATTTGAGAGCTTACAACAGGATATGAAAAAAAAAAAAAAAAAAAGGGTTAAGAGTACGTTTTTTTTTGTTTGTTTGTTATTTTTGGTATAATTTAGTTTGGTAAATTTAATTCAGTGAATTTAAAATTTTTCCTAAGCATTCTGTAAATATGAAACACACATTCGATTGGACCCATAAGCGCATAAAGTAGAAATCCAGCCCTGGCTGTAAAAAATTTTGCCAAGGCTGTTTTTCAACTGCCAAAAATTCATACTATACATACATAAAAGTTTCAAACTCCAAATATCTGATCTGAATGTTATATTTACCTATAAATATATCTTTATGCCACCCAAAGTAAGTTGTTGAAAAACTTGGCACACTTTTTTTTTCATGATGGTGACTGCTATAACATAGAAGTAGTAGTAGTTTTAATAGAGAAACAAGTCAGTCAACATGAAAAAGTATTCATGAGCATTGCACGATTGTTTTGTTAAGAAGATTTTAAATATTTTACTGTCTGGATATAATCAATTCTACACAAATTAAATGAAGAATTTTTTTTAAATGTTATTACAATTTATCTTCTTTGTTGAACCAATAAAAATATTAAAAGTCTAACTAATTACTATGTAAACTTTTGCTTTAAAGGAATAAAAAAATCTTTGTGAGGTATTGCCAGCAATGATTAGAGACTCATTATAAATTCCATTCCTCTCAACATCCATTATGAAATCTGGATCAATTTTGATCTAAGTATGTAATAATAATAAACAATGCAATTAATTACTACTTAATTTAAAAAAGGAATGAGAAAATTTTCAATTAGTTATTTTATTAAAGTTCATTTTTTAATTTCCTGCTTTCAATTTAAGATTTATAATGTCATGGCTCATAAATATGGTCAATCTAAAATAAATTACACTGGGAGAATCTGCTAGTGCTAAATAAGATTTATTTATTATTTATTTATTTATTAGCAGACTCTCCCGGTATTGCTCATGCCCAGGATAATAACATTAAAACTTTATGAGACCAAAACTTATAATATGTAATGTTGGATATTAAGGTATCACACAATATTACTTTAATTAGTGAAATTTAATCTACTTAAAATTTTCATTGCATACCTCAGGTCCTCTTACAGTACACCACTGCACAGTGGTACACTAGTTGAAAAGTATTGCTTCAAATATATTTTGCACATGCCAAATGAAAAAAAAATAATAAAATGCTCCCGACCACGATGTTACCTGCATTATTATGGAACTAGGCAGGGGCAATATATCAATTTCAATATTGTAATTAGTGTTGACTCTATGCCACTTTAACAGGGTGCAGCACCCGCCGGCCCGTTTTATTTCTTTTTTGTGCCAGGCGGCTCTTATAAACCCTTCCTATGCACCCTGTGGCAATTTAATTGATCCCGGGAAAATATCGCAAATTCTAGGGTACAGTAAACAAACCAGTTCAAAATATTTTTTGTGATCAAGGTACAAGTGTATACTTTTTGAAAAAAAAAAAAATGTGCCCTTTTTTTAGAATAGTGTTCCCTTTTTGAAAAATGTACTTTTTTTAAAAATAGTGTTCCTTTTTTGAAAAATTCCCGTCCGGCAGCCCTTTTTTTCTAGAGTCAACACTAGTAATATATCACCAGGTTAATATCGTAATATTGAAATTAAAGTCTTTAGAATAAATAAAAGATTATTTTTATTAATATTCCTAACTAAATGTTATCAAAGCAATATTAAAACAATTTAACTTAAGTTTATGCAAACTGCAACTGTAGGTACATAATGTAGGGGAGCTGGGGGATGAATGGGACATTCTAAATATTTCAGGCAATAAACATTTTTTTAAAGTTACTTCCTATTCTCATATATGGCACTACCATAGCGTGCTTTAGAACCAAAAGGAAAACCACATGGCTGTTTTCATTTTTCTTCAAAGTTGCATTTCTTGAAACTCTGCTTAAAAGTAATTTTTTTTACATTTGAAGTTGTCAAATATCTTATACAATATAAACAATTAAGATATGCTGTAGTTATTTATTTGAAGGTTCAATGTTGGTAATTAAAATAAATGAATATTAGCCTTAGCCATTGTCACAAAATAATTTCTGAGGCAAAATGGCTGACAATTGAGACAGTCTCATTCTCATTCATCTCTAGAGATGTTAAAAAAATTTATTTATTAACTAAATAACATTATATAGGTTGATAAATTAATAATTTATGTTAATAGTATTAAACAGTATTCGTATCATATAGGTTGTTTATTATTAAAAATTATATTGTAATAAAGGTTAAACATTTTATCAAAAAATTTCTATTTAAACTTTACCAAAATAGATAAAAAAGTTAAAAGTAGCATATTTTATTGATCAAATGTGGGGAAATTATATTGAATTTTGAACTTTTGCTTAAATAAACCCCACTCTCCCTAGCATAATTTCAGTTGTGCATGATATCTAAGACACATTTAATTAATATTAATTAATAAGTTGTGAATGAAAACTAAGAGCTAAGCTGTATTTCAAAGAAAAGTTTTACTTTCATTTCATATCTAAAATATCTCGTAAGTGGGAAAAAGGAACAGATAGACAGGTAAAGTTTGCATTACAAGTTAAAAGTGCATTAAAATAAGTTATTTCCAACGCTGAGATATAACAGCCATATTATAAGATCATAAATAACAAATATAATTACATATAAGTTTATAATTTTAAATTTTTATTAAGTAACATTGAATACAGGGAGGAAAATATTTGTGTCCCATCCATCCCTGCTATGGAGATGATTGGGACTACAGATGCAATGAATATTCGGCCTGTGTGTTGAATATTTGGCTTCGGCCGAATATCAAGTCCATTATTCGGCCTTGGCCGAATAATATGGTAATAAATGTTTTTACATTATTACATAAAAAAATATTTCTTTCAATAATATTTTGAATTATACCTATAAAGAACATAAATATAGATGTATTATATGTATAAGATATTTAAGTTGTATATGTTGAAATACTTAAGGTGTTTTTTGAAGTAAAATACGCTTAAAAGTTAAATATAATTTAAGTGATTTTTTAAAGTGTGTTGCTATTTCTTATTAAATAATGAAAGAAATGTAAATACTAAATTCTTTTAATTAGTATTGTCGGGCTAGCTCAGATTAACTTGACACAGAAATTTCACATAATTTCAAGATAACAATTTCTCGGGGTATAACTTTTTAAATATTTTTTTATTTAATCTTGGTAAGACGGCACATCACAAATAGCACGGCACATAACACATATATAATAACACGGATATAACTTTTTGCATGTTACCACAGCTCAAAACAGAACAGAACTCCAACAAACTCACAGCATATTCTTATTCAGCAGAGCTCATGCAAGCCGGTAAAGTCTATTTTTGAAACGGGTGACGTGCATTACATCCTCCCCCTCTGTTTCCGATTTACGTCTCAGAGAGGAAACAGGATGCTTTCTGGGTCTTCCTCTTTTTCTCAAAGGTGCAACTGGAATAGTTTCAGTTTCTTGAAATGGTGACAAGGCGGAAACATGGTAAGACCCAATTCGCTCGGTAGGATTGTCCAGGCTAGCAATATCATATGTCACTAGTGACTTTTGAGTCAAAACTATGTACGGCTCATCTCTCTTAGGCATACATTTTGCTATTTATTTTTACTTGCTTTGCTCACAAGGTGTAGGGTAACCCATACTTTATCACCAGGTGTGAAATACACTCGTCTACGACTTTTATCATAATATTTCTTTCGCTGATTTTGTTTCATTTCAACACGCTCTTTTACACTTTTCAGTGATGGAACAGCATGGACCTCATTTTGGAGCAGAAAAAGCCATTTTGGAGCAGCAAAAACGCTCATTTTGGAGCAGAAAATAACTATTTTAGAGCAGCAAAAATACTCATTTTGGAGCAGAAAATAACTATTTTAGAGCAGAAAAAAGGCTCATTTTGGAGCAGAAAATAACTATTTTCGAGCATCAAAACATCATATTGGTATTCTTTGACAAAATTCACGTTTTTTCTGCAATTATTTGAAGAAAGTCGCATTTTTTTCTGCGATTCTTTGACGAAAGTTGCATTTTTTCCACAACTCTTTCAACAAAATTCGCATTCTTTCGCAATCCTTTGATGAAATTCGCATTTTTTTTTTTCGGACCATTTGTTGAATTCAGTGTGTTTCTTTTAAATCTTTTGACGGAATTTGCAGTTTTTCCCGATCTTTTGACATTGCGGTTTTTTGCGACCTTTTGAGGAAATTTGTGGATTTTCCTGCAATCTTTTAATGAAATTCGCGTTTTTTCACAATCTTTTGACCCTGTTTTGTTCGTTTTTTGACGAAATTAACGATCCTTTGACAAAATTCACGTTTTTTTCGCAATCCTTTGACAAAATTCGCGTGTTTTTGTGCGATCTTTTGACGAAATTCACGTGTTTTTTGCGGCCTTTTGATGAAATTTGCGTTTTTTTAGTGATATTTTAACGAAAGTAGCGTTTTTTCACGATTTTTTGTTCGTTTTTTGCCGAAGTTAGCTACCCTTTGGCAAAATTAACATTTTTTTTTTTTTTTTTGTGATCCTTTGATGAAATTCGCGTGTTTTTCACGATCTTTTGAAGAAATTAGCGATCGTTTGACAAAATTCACGTTTTTTCTCGCGATCCTTTGACAAAATTCGCTTGTTTTTGCGATCTCTTGACGAAATTCGCCTGTTTTTTGCGACCTTTTAACGAAAGTAGCATTTTTTGCGATCTTTTGACCGTGTTTTGATGAAGTTAGAGCTCTTTTGACAAAATTCACGTTTTTTCTCGCGATCATTTGACAAAATTCGCTTGTTTTTCGAGATCTTTTGACGAAATGCGCATGTTTTTGCGACCTTTTAACGAAAGTAGCATTTTTTCGCGATCTTTTGTCGAAATTTGCATGCTTTTCGCGATCTTTTGTCGAAATTTGAGACCTTTTGATGAAATTTGCGGGTTTTTTTCTCCATTTTTTAAATAAATTAGCATTTTTTCACGGTCTTTTGACCGTGTTTTGTTCATTTTTTGACGAAATTAACGATCTTTAGAGAAAATTCACGTTTTTCTCGCGATCCTTTCACGAAATTCGCGATCTTTTGACAAAATTTGCGTTTCATTCGCGATCTTTAAACGAAATCACGTTTTTTTCGCGATCTTTGGACCACGTTTTGTTCGTTTTTTGACGAAATTAGCGGTCCTTTGTTAAAATTCACTTTTTTTTCGTGATCATTTGAGAAACATCGCGTGTTTTTCATGATCTTTTGACCTAATTCACATGTTTTTCTCAACCTTTTGGTGAAATTCGGGTGGAAAATGATCGATATGGCTCAAGAATTATTGAATTGGTGCAGTTGGGAGCAATTTTGTTGAAGAATGATCGTTTTGGCGCAGAAATGCGCAGCATTATCGATTTGGCGCAGCTGTTCCATTACTGACTTTTGGAAATATTTGCAAGACGTTTAAGATATGGGGTTATTTCCGGAACAAAATTGTCATTTTCCACAACAGCTCTAAAATCATTTACCACATCATCGATTGTTCTTAGTTCTCGACCAAATTGCAAATAGGCAGCAGTTTGGCCTGTTGTATCAGATTTGGCAGAGTTCATAGCAAATCTAATAACAGGAAGTTTATCAACCCAGGAACTGTGTTCATCTCCAACAAGGATTGCTATTCGAGGTTTCAAGTCTCTATTTTTGCGTTCTACTGGATTGGCCTGATGATGGTACAAAGGTGTCAATGATTGGTCTATTCCAAGAATGTAACAAACTTGTTGTAGAACAGTGCTCACAAACTGAGGGCCGTTATTACTTATGAGTCTTCTTGGGATACCATAACAAAGGAAGATCTCTTCAATCAGAGTAGTCGCACATTCTTGTGCAGTGGCAATTGTTAAAGCAAATAGTTCTACCCATTTAGTGGCACAATCTTCTACTATAAAAATCCATCAATGCCCATCTTTACTAGGAGGCAATGGTCCAAAGAGATGAATGCTGAGGTCTCAAACCGCTGAGCATAAGCAGGTGTTCGTAATAAACCGGCTGGTTTCTGATTTGTTGCTTTATAACAGGCGCACTCTGGGCACTTCTTCACATATTCAGAAATGTATGCTCTCATGCCTGTCCAATAATTTCTCTCATAAGTTCCTGCTTCACCATAATTCCGGCTGAAGGGTCGTCATGATGAAGTTTCAAAATATTTTGTCTTTCTTGTACTGGAATGACCAGTTGCGCTTCTTTGGCATCTGATTCGGGAGCATACCTATAAAGCATAGCTTGATTCATCAGGAATCCTCTATCAGTCCCAGAGTTCGTTGATATATAATAACGGATATATATCTTGATATATATCCGATATTTATTTTCAAAATATCAAGATATTTGATATTTTCGATATTTTTTTTCAAAATATCAAGATATTTGATATTTTCGATATTTTCATTTATTTGATATTTTCAGAATATCAGGATGTTTGATATTTTTATATTGACATTCATTTTCAAAATATCAAGATGTTTGATACTTTCTATTATTCTCTTTATTTTTCTACCTTTTGATATTTTATTTTTAAAATCTCACTGTGCAAGACATTTTAGATATTTTCAGTCAAAATAAGTTTAAAGGAATTTTTCAAATGTTATTGACTGTTGTTCTGTAGATTATATACTGCAAATCTCATCATAAAGAACTTTTGTTTCTGGCAGTGAAGCTTTTATTTTTAAATGTAGAACTAACAATTATGTTGGGACATAATTAATTCAGAACAACCATTGAAAGATAAACTGTTATAGATAATCAGTTATTTGTAGTTTTATTTGAAAAGAATTTTCTGGTTTAAGGTTGAGCTTAAACTGTACTTAGGGAATAAAAAAGAAGACATGCTTACATTTACATTAATTTTTCAAAAAAAAAAAAAAAAAAAAAACTATTTTGCATTTAAAATTTTGATTTACAAAATATAAAATTTTCAATAAATAAAATCATAAGACGAAATTCAATATTCCACCTTGATTGAATCACAAATTATACAATGTGAATTTTAAAACGTTTTCTGTTTACTTAAAAGGACAGATAATATTACAGATGTTACAAGTTTAAAATATACATTTTGTTTAAAATTCCTTGTACTTTTGTTTTGCAAAACCCACAGCCACTGATAATGGCTGCCTGCTTTGCAGACCAAAAAGTACTAGGAAATTTAAATAAAATGTATATTTTAAACTTAATATTATCTGTCGCCTTTTAAGTAAACAGAAAACATTTTAAAGTTCATATTGTGTAATTTGTCATAAAATTTTCTTGATACTGAATCCTATATATATTAAGCAAAAACATAATTTGAAGAACAAATTAGAAAAAACAAAATTTATTTCCTACATTGTTTAAGCCCGAGAAGGGACAGATATTAAGATATTTCATTCATTCAATTAGTTCTACATTTAATGCTAAATTTTTGTAACAAATTAGTTAAGCCAATTGAAGATTAAAAAATAAAAATAAAATTCATACAATATGATACTTAAAACACCTTAAAAAGTTAGATTCAAATGAAATCAAAATAAATCTTGGACTTCTTCCATTCTAAACTGGAAATATTTGTATTGTAGATTTTGCATTATGTTTATGACAATTGTACATAAAATAAAATGCATGCAAAATACAAAGTCTAAGTTTTATTTCGATCTCATTTGAATGGAATCTAATTTTTAGGGTGTTTTTTGCTTAATATGTCATGTTTTTTAATGACTACTGCATTCAGACGAACTCATTTCACATTTAATAGAGGGTATCATCATCAGGCTTTGATGTATGCGGTATTGCATCACAATGTGTGATGCAGTTTACCAATGTATAATTCAAAGTATTTCACCATTGTAGTAATGCAAAAACTTCCAATCTGAACGTAAAAAATCTATAATCAAAACATAAAAAATTAACTTCACTTAAATTTAGATACCCTATTTACCAGTCAGGAACGCTATGAATGCAAAAATAAATTGTGCTGAATTCTTACTGCTAATATTTAACAATATTATAGCTGTGATACAGTAAAAATAAAAGTTTTACTTAAATTTTGTTACCTTATTCTCTCCCAAGGGGTGATGTAAACACATCAGAAAATTATTACCTAAGTTTAACTTGGGGTATAAATAGTTCTCATCGCGAAAAAAAATACATTTTAAAATTTAAGTTATGTAATTCCTCACTAAGTTCGTTACCAGTGTAAAAATAGCTATCCATTAGAAACTGTTTACTAAAACATAAATTTGACCAAAGCAAAAACTTATTCTGAAAATATCCCTTTTACTTCCACTATGACGCTATATTCACCTTTTGAATTCTTAAAAAACTAGTTCAATTTAATATTTCACGTGAAAATCTTTCAACTAAAAAGAAATAAATTATTATTACGGCTTTTGAAATTTTTGCAACAATGAAGAAAAAATGTTACATTTTCTATGAAAAATGTCCGTTGATTCTCAATGAAAAAAACGAAATTTGGAATTATTAAGAAAAATATTTGAATAATGTAAAAAAAAAATTGGCCCATGTTTCTCTCTGGGTTATAATTCACCCATATGCAAAGGCATTTCACCATTCATTTTGATCCTGGCATCAGGCAGACGTTTTTACACTTTAAATTTATAATATCATTAGAATTAGTAAAGAATAAAAAATGAGTGGCATCAGGGACAAAAAGGTGGGAAGGAAAAAGTTATGATCTCCGTAGGTTTTTCTATGTTAAATTAACATTGAGAAGTGACACTGGAAATAAATAAGTATTGCTCTGCCGCACAATACTTAAATATTTTTTTGTATGTGTATAAAACAATTTTTTTCTGTTTTCAATTACTAGTTGATTTTGTTTTAAGTAAAAAAAAAAAAAAAAAAAATGCATTTTTAGAATATTGTTTTATTAAGTTTTCATGTTAAATGCAATATGTTTTAGTTTCTAATTTAAATTACACTTGAAAATATTTATTATCAACAGTAAGTTGGCTATTTTGAAAATATCGGATATATATCAAAATATCGGATATTTTTGATATTTTCGAAAATATCATGATATTTACAAACCCTGATTCAGTCCAATTGACAAAATCTTCGCTTTTCTGTTCGTCTTCAAAAGAATCTATGATCTTTTTAAGGTTTTCATCCTGCAACTGCGCTTCTTTGATATCTTTTGGACTTCTTGTTGGCATGTCTATGCTGACAAAATTGCATGTCTCACAGAAAGCAGATTGATGATTACAAACAGGGCGTGACAGCATGTCAGCCACAACATTAGATTTTCCAGGTTCATATTCTATTTTCAATAAGAACAATTGTAATTGTAGTGCCCAACGGGCTAATCTCCCTGGTGGTGACTTAAGCAGACCTGCCAACCTTTGAAAATGAGAAATCGTAGCACACAAAATTAATATTAATCTGAGGTTGGTTGGTTGGTTTTCCGTGTTTCGCAGCCATCTTTTGACATTCGTAAAAGGAATAAGGTTTCAGTCTTTCAACTCAATATAGTAAATTTTTTCCTCTGAAAATTTTTACACACGATTTTTAGAGTTTCTTCTCGTTTCGAAGCATTTGACATTTGTAAAAGGAGTTTGGTTCCAATTTTTTACCCCACCCAGTGCAGTAAATTTTGACGAAATTCGCGATTTTATTTTCCGAGATCATTTCAGGATATTCACAGTTTTTTCCCACAATTGTAATTCACATTTTTCTATCACGATTCTTTGTCGAAATCCACACTTTTTACTGCAAACTTTTGACGAAATTCGCATTTCTTACCACAATCCTTTGACGAATTTTGCTTTTTCTTTCCGCGATCTTTCAGTGAAATTTGCGTTTTCTTACTGATCTTTCAATGAAATTTGCATTTCCTTACTGATCTTATGACGAAATTAGCGTTTTCTTTCTGCAATATTTTAACAAAATTCACATTTTTACCACGATCCTTTGACGAAATTAATTCTCTTCTGATACCAATTAACGAAATTGATTTTTTTTACACGGTCATTTGTCAAAATTCGCGATAGTTTATCGCAACCGATCGGCAAAATTTTCGATATCTTTTCGCGATCAATTAACAAAATTAACTATTCGTTTCCGCGACCTTTAGATGAAATTTGCAATACTTTTACCTCGATAGTTTACCGAAATTCATGATTTTTTGCGCAATCTTTAGACGAAATTCGCAATTTCTTTCTGAACTCTTAACGAAATTAGAAATTTTATTTGGCAACCAATTGTAGATAATTACTATTTGTTTGAGATCTTTGAAGAAATACCCGATATTTTTACACTATGATTTAAAGAAATTCTCAACTTTTTCCCGCGATCGATTCATGAATTAATTTAGGGAAATTCCATAAAAGAAAAAAAAAAAAAAAATTCACGGACTTCTAAGAAATTTCAAAATATACTCGCAAAAGAATCATAAGTCTGACGAAGAATTTGCAAGGGGAAATACTGCACAGCATTTTTCATTATGCAGGACTTTTCTTTTCTGTGTGCAAATCGTGCGATTTTGCATACTATTTCAACCCTTGCTCCTCAAAGAACCACCTCCCCACCTCCAGAAATTCTTAACACGGCACCCCGTTTCTAAGGAAGGGAATTCCTGTATAAATATTGACAGAAACATGATTCACTCGAGGTTAATATATACATAAAGAGGGTTTTATGTTAAAAAAGTTTGTTTCGCACCACAGATTCCCCCCCCCCCCCCCCCCCCCCATGAGCATTTTTCAATGTCTGATTTTTTGGACTAATGACCAATTTTTTAAAACTTTTGAAAATGAATACTTTGAAATTTCGGAACAGAATTACTCTTGAAAAATATGTTGCGCGGGATAAAAATCGCAACTAGAAACAAAAAGTGTGTTTGTGTTTTTTGCAAAAAAAATCGTAGTTTAAGACCGATTTTCGTAACATTGTAGTTTATAGGTCCAAATCTTAGCAACTACGATTTTTTCGTAGCAGTTGGCAGGTCTGACTTAAGGCTCAAAAGCCATTTTAAAGGTTGGTGATCCATTGCTACAACCACTTCTTGACCTTCCACATAGTCACAAAATTTTTCTAAGGCCCAGACAACAGCCAATGCCTCGCATTCTGTAGTAGAATAATTTCTCTCTGCGCTTGTAAGAAGACGGCTAGCATATTCTATGGGGTGCTCAGAGGCCTTGTCAGTACCTTGTAAAAGTGAGCGTAGTTACTAGCGCCAGTTCGCAGAATAAATGGTTTGGTCCCATTAGCTTGCTTCAACACTGGAGATGTCATGAGACACTCTTTTAGAGTTTCAAAGGCTACTCGCTCTTCTTTTCCCCATTTCCAGGTTGCTTTCTTTTTCGTAAGATTGCTAAGGGGTCTTGAGATATCAGCAAAATTTGATATAAATCTTCAGTACCAAGAACAGGTTTGTAGGAAAGACTGGATCTCTTTAACATTTTTGGGTGAAGGTATCGCTTTAATTGCAGATACCTTGTTTGGATCTACTTCTAGACCATTTGGGGTTATCCAGTGTCCTAGGTATTTGACTTTCTCACAAGAGAAATGACATTTTTCACGTTTGGCATCTAACTTAAGTTCAATGAGTCTCTCGAACACAGCTGTAAGATCTGAGAGATGTTTCTCAAACGTTTCTGATAAAACGATGATGTCATCCAGGTACTCTAAAGCAAGGACATCCTTAAGACCACTTCTAAATTGATCTATCAATCTTTGAAACGTGGCAGGAGCATTTTTGAGTCCAAAAGGCATCTTTAAAAAACAATAAGTTCCAAAAGGGCAGACAAATGCAGTTTTATCTTGATCTGGTGGGTACATTCGAACTTGGTGATACCCAGAACGAAGATCTAAAGTTGACATGTAAGAAGTGTGGGTACTTTTCGGTTAGCCGGGCGCCAGTGTTATATATACATATTTATATACATTCATATATGTAAATATAAATACATATACACATATTGTATATATACGCACATATGTTATGTGAATATATATGTATATATACATATATATGTATATATAATACTGGCACCCGGCTAACTGAAAAGTACCGAAGTGTGCTTGGCTTCAGGTAAAAGGTCGTCCATTCGAGGTAATGGATATTTATCTGCTACTGTAACTGCATTTAATTTTCGATAATCTATGCATAATCTTATACTGCCACCCGGCTGCATTTAAACTCTGTTTACTCGATTAGAGACCACAGAGAAGTTTCCGACCTCCTAATTGGTTGGTTTCCTTTATGCGATTTGTTTTAGCACCATTATGAAAACGGAAAACACTGACTTAGAAACAACTGCTCATTAAGTTTTTTTTTTTCCTCATTTTTCTGAAATGTTTGCTTTTGCGGAAGTTAAACTTTCAACTTCATATTTTAATGAAATCGAATCAATTTCCAAAAATTTAATTTCAGTTCACAGCAATGTTCAAAATTTAGCAGAGTACAATAAATGCCTAAATGGGTGAAAGAATTCGGAAATTTGAATAATAGAAAATCGAATTCAAGATCATATCAAAGCCTTGTGTACAAAAATAAACTCTGTCAAGCAAAAAATGGAAACATTCCTTGCCAAAAAACGTTAAATTAAACCAACCAAATGCAAATAGACATTAGATTTCGCTGTTATGAGCATATATTTACCACAAAATGTGCCTCAATTTTATTTTATTCTGAATGCATTTTGTTTAAAATTAATTTTACCTTCTAATATTTTTTATTTTTATTAAATTGCTTCATGTGAAAACTATTTTGTTATTTAATAAAATATTTATTTATTTCCCTAATTAGTTGCAGATTTAAATAATAATGATAAAAGAGCAGTTTAAAGTACACATAAAAAATATACGTTTTATCCACGTTTTTGTCTGTTAAAATAAACGATTTGAAACCCCCTTCTCATTTAAGCTTATGGGAAGATTTAAACAAAAAAAAAAAAATCAATTTTATCTGTTAAACACCAATTTTAAGAACCCTTTATCCAGATAAGAGAGAAAATTAACAACTTTAACTTTTTTGTTGCTTTTTTTATTTACAAAACTAATATTTTTACAAGTTAAGAAGATTTTTTTGGTGATATTTGCGTCTTATAGCATATCTTGCATTCATTCCTCAACTCTTCGTTAAATTAAATTTAAAAATATGCATGTTCGTACTCCCAGCTTTTCTTAATGTTAAAATGTTTTTGAACAGCTCCAAGGTAAAATCATCAAAAAAGAATGAGAAAGTATAATCATAGTATGGTGCTTATATGAACAAAACATAATTTTTTTAGCTTTTAAATAAGAATTTTTTTAGTCCTTTCCCACCTAAAAATTCTGAATATTTCGTTAAAATTGTCAAAATAAAAATAGGAACGAAAGTTTTTTCTTTATATATATATATAAGTGGCGTGGCGTGAAAATTTTCGGTGGTCATCGCAATTAATTTAAGTTTGTGGTGAAAAATTATTAACTCTAAAATTCAATGGTTGAATGTTCAAAAAAGTAACTTTAAATCTTACCTTCACTTATACATGAACTCCAAATGTTCTGCTAAAACTGGATCGTAGAGTTTTAAAAGCTTATTAAGAGTTTTAAAATATTGCTTGGTCATCGCCGTATCCAGCGATGACCGGACGCCACGCCACTGATATATATATATATATATATATATAAAATACAACTGAGAATTTTATCGAGAAAATAAAATAAATCACAAAGTTACTAAATGGTGTATGCAGAATATTGTAAAGTTAAAAACTAGACAAACGTAAACACCGTAAATGTTCACTGAAACACCGATTTTTAATATTTAAATTTAATGTTTGTTTAGTTCATAACTTTACAACATTCTGTATTCACCATAGGAACCTTGTGATTCATTTTATTTTCACGATAAAATTTTCAGTAATATTTTTCATGATGTAATTGTCCAGATTATTTATTAGGAAAAAAAAAAAAAAAAAAATCTTTCGTTCCCTATTGTATAAAATACTAGAATTTAAAAAACTTTTTACATGTATGAATGTATATATTTCGAAAAATATATACATACAGCGCAAAATGTTATCGAAGCTGATATCTAAAATCAGATTTAACAAAAGACACAAAAGACAAAAAAACAAGCTGAAGTTTAGTATAAGAAAAGCAGATGGCGCCATTACATATTTTTATAGTGTTTCGTTTAATTCCTGTTTTCTATGTAATAACATTTTGCGGAAATCTGAATTAATTATACACTTGATAAGTGCTGAGTTAGATTAAAATGTTTAATGTTAAATAGTGATTCACTTATATACAAAAAGAAACAAAAGAATTATAGAATGTTATATTACTACTGGCGTCATTAGAAATTCCAGTTTCTAAAGACCTTAAGCATCATAAAAGACGACAGAGAAAGTAACCAATCAGGATGCCGGAAACTTCTATGTGGTCTCTAATCGAGTAGACAGAGTTAAAATGCCACCCGGCTTTGGTACGAGAACCACTGGCGAAGCATAAGGTGATTCACATTCTTCTATGATTCCTTGAGCTAGAAGATTATCTATTTCATTTTTAAGAATTTCTTTCTTAGCAGGAGTCATCCGATAAGGTGGTACAGCAACAGGTGCACTATCACCTGTGTTGATACGATGCTCTACAAACGGGGTTGCCTCTCCCCCTGGTTGAAAACATTTTTCATACCTTTTCAGAAGATCATTAAGTTTGTCCCTTTCATCGGAATTTAGATTTTTACCTTCATTTTCACGTAAAGCGTACGGATTGACTTTGACCGCACCAGCTGACGTATTATTTTCTTCTTTGTATTCATCTACAAAATAAAACTTTTCCTTAGGTTTATCATTGAAATACCATGTTTTGTTGGCAGTATCTAACACTATGTTAGCACAGCTTTTGAATATGTATCTTACTCTCCGGGTGAGACATTATCCCTGCTGCATTACCACCTACTTGCTCCACTGGAAACACTTTGGCTCTGAGTCTGTAACTTGAGCTTCTCAAGCTCAAAATTCATCTGAAGCTCTTTTAACTCTAACTCTTCTGCTTTATGCTTTTCTTCTAATTCTAGTTTACGCTGTTCTAACTCTGCTGCTTTTTGTTTTTCCTCTAAGTCCTGTCTGCATTGTTCTTCCTCGCGAGTCGAAATTTGGTTTCTGGCTAATGAATTTACAAAATCAACTTTGTACGAAGGGGAGGATTTAATTTTTTCACGCAATGTGACAACTGTCATAGAGGGTTGAACATCTAAATTCATTTCTAACACAACCTGATATAAATCCTCTTTACGAGCTTTATTAAGTTCAGAGATTTTAAACTTTAGCAAAACAACAAAACGAGTACCCCACAAATGCCGAAAATTCATTTAAATTATTCCTCAACGTGAGCTTTACCGTTACAACTCATATAAACAAGACTTTAATAAAACAAAATAGTAATCTTTAATCTTAACAAAACTCTTACTACAAACAAAACAAACTTTAAATCCCTGCAGGTATAAATAAACTGTATTGTCATAACGCGACATTTAATCAAAACAATATTGTAACCAATATAAAACCATTTACTGAATAGTTAACACTTTCAAACAATATTCTAAATAATATCAAACACAAAATTGAATAATTAAAATTTCAACCAATATTATTATTATATTACTAAGACTACTTAATATCATTTTTATCCAATATAACTTTAAAAGAAAAGAAACTTTTATAAACAAACAATAAATGCAAAAACTTAATCATTCTGTTTTGAAAATCATATTCAAGGCTTTTTTCATCAGTAAATCAGGACTCAAATATTAAATACTTACGTTTAGCATTTAAATAATAACAAACAAATAAAAATAGTAATCAATTCTCTTATGAAACCAATAAAAAAATTAGATAAACAAACACGTATCTTTATGAGAATTGCGATAAAATTATAAATACATTTGACTGGCAGTTTATTTCCTTTATTATAAAAAGCAAAGAAAATAAAAAATCAACGAAAACGTAAATGAACACTTCTTTCACTTCCGCTCTCTCTCACTCTTTTTTTTTTTTTTTTTTTTTTTTTTTTATGAATCGAAAAATATCTTACTTAAAGCAAAGTAAAAATAAAACATACATGAACAGAATTAAAAGTAAATTCAGAATAATGGGTGAGGGAAGGGAGGAGGGGAAATATAAATACATAAATGAATGGAAAATAATAGAATTTATTAAAAATGTTTAAAATATCATAGAGAATGTTACAAAGTATAATGTCAAGAATGCATTCCTTTTATTAAACAACATATGGATCCATTCAATTTAAAAAAATCGCTTACTTGTTGAATAAATAAATTTTGTAGAATAAGTAAACGTAGGCATATGTGAATAAATGAATTGAAAGTTTTTTAAAAACACTCGTATCGTAGCATTTTTCTTGGTCGTAAACAAAACAATTTGCAGAACTTTAACTTTCGAAAATAAGAACACATATCACATCGTGTAAAGCTGATGAATGAAAATGGCAAAGGTAACGAAACAAAAATTAATCTATAGAACATGGCGAACATACCTCACACGCTTATGACGACAAATTATTCTGTAGAATTATAGGAACATATTTTTACACGCGCAACGACCGGTCGTACCATTTTTTTTTTTCTGCATGCTAGTTGAAAACAACACTTCTTGAATAAAAATATATCATTGTTTTGCAGAATTAGGATGAGAACATTTTCCTTCAAATTCAGGGCCAGACGTTGGGTAGCCAATTGTCGGGCTAGCTCAGATTAACTTGACACAGAAATTTCACATAATTTCAAGATAACAATTTCTTGGGGTATAACTTTTTAAATACAGACGGACCTCGTTATCCCGACACCCGGTTTTCACGTCACTCCGCTTATCGCGTCAGTTTTTCACAGTTCCAATTTTCTGTATATGATTTTAATGTAAATTACCTCCGGATTTTACGTCATTGAATACTTTTCAACTCCGGATATCCCGACGGTTTAGGAAGTGTCCATTTTTCAAATCCATCTTATAAACCCGGAAATTAAGTGGTAAGAAATGTCTTAGCCAAACTTTTCACAAGACTGTTTAAAATACCCATTGAGATAAATGATAAATTTTAACTCAATCTGTAAAGAAGTGAACTTGGCTGTTTTCAGAGTATGTGGGAAGAAGTCTTCCTAAAGAAAAACTGAATACTTATCACCCAGGTGCATAGAAAGACTAGTGCACATTTTTCTCACGCTTTAGGACATTGTAAGTGATGATGGATCATGCACTTAGAACGTAGCACGCCCTGATAGAGGATGTGAGACCCCGCTAAGTGGTCTGAGGTAGAGACCACCCTGTTAGGTCTTGTAAAGGAATTCGCTAATGCCTTTAAGGTGACAGAGATGGATGTTTAAAGTTTTCTCACAGGGTCTGAAAGAATGAACATTTTTTGGAGGAAGAAAAATTAAGGGATCAGTTTGGAGTCAGGAATTGGAGTGTGTGTTTGCTCGCACGTGTGAGTGGAAAAGAGATTTTTCCCGGGCGGAAGGCAAGAGGGGTGCTGCGATAGTTGAGCCAGGCGCTCGGAACTTTCCCGTAATAGCCACCCGACCAACGAACACTCTGCTGTACGTGACTTTCTACACTGAACTATATCACAAATTTGAATCTACAAGGACTCTGGGTTTCTGTAATTCATATAAGTCAACGACCCACGTTATTAATTTATTATTTATTGTTGTATACTAGTCAAGATGTCAAATAAAACTTTTGATTTATTTTCTAAGGTAGAGGGTTTTGTTTCTCAGCGCTACCGATCAAATCATTGATCGAGAAGCAATTCTCCACAAATCCTTTATCTGAATAAATAAACCCACACATTTTGAATGGCCTACTTAAGCTGCAAATAGACGTATCAGTTTACTCGAGGTCTTTTTATTCTGGTCAGGAGGCGCTGGTTATTGTGGTTACACGGCGTTTTTCATCGGACTTAAACCGAAACATTGCATTGCATTGAAAGGATCAGAAATTATCTAACATCCATTTCTGAAACAACGAATATTGATTACAATTCAATATATAATAATGAGAAAAGAATTGTAGGAAGCACATATCATCATAGATCTGATTTGTATTCTTTTCAATTTTGTTTTTGCGTTTATTTTGTTTAATAATAATGTCTTATTGCTTAAAACTGCAAGAACAGTTATGAATTTCAAATGGTCTTAAATTAATTAAAAATACAGCTTTTTATAAACATATTTTCTCCAACTCCGGTTACCGCGACACTCCGTTTATAACGACACTTTTTTCTGGTCATTAGAGTGTCAGGGTAACGAGGTTCGACTGTATTTTTTTATTTAATCTTGGTAAGACGGCACATAACACATATATAACTTTTTACATGTTACCACAGCTCAAAACAGAACAGAACTCCAACAAACTCACAGCATATTCTTATTCGGCAGAGCTCATGCAAGCCGGTCACGTGACTGCCGGTAAAGTCTATTTTTGAAACGGGTGACGCGCATTACAGTATGCATTTACGTTTTAGATATTTTTTCCAAGAATAGCATTGTAATGTTTATATTCGCCTTAAAAAACAGTTAAAATGTTTTCAATAAATGTAGATTGTGATGCAGAAATAATAATAATTCAGAATATAGTCTATTTCTTTTTTTTTTTCGTAAATGTTACCTGCTTCTGAAAATAATCTCTCACTATATATGGTACTTCCTGGTGCAGAAAGGTACTTTTTGGCTAATTGTGAAAGGTTTGGAAAAATTTAATAATTCTGCATCTAAATAAGTAAACTTGTTTCTTATTCTGTATTCTTTTGTCTGAAATTATCTAAAAAAATCAAATTTTATATTTGGTATGTCGCTATACACCATAAGTGAATGTCATCAAAAAGTAACGCTATTCTTTAATGCTTTTTTCATTTTCAATTTAAATTCATTAATTTTCCTTTCTTAAAATTTTAGAGTGGCAACAATCTTCCATGTGTATAATGTGGCGAATAGTTTGACGATTTGTGTAATTTGGAGAAATTGGTCGACTGGATAATCAAGTAGTACACATTTTTCTTAACCTGGTCCAAGCGATAAATCGCTAAATGTTGTATCTAATGAAATATTTCATATTGAATTCAATTTTAAGCATTACAAACATTTATTTCATGTTTAAATTAATTATTTTCGTTATTTAAATTTATCTCTCATTAAAAGGATTTTTGTTTGTTCCTTTTTTCAATTACAAAATAAGTTTCTTTTATTTTGCGAGATGTTTACATTATTTTCTAACTGATATAGCCCTTTCCATTCTTTAACCAACAATAATATCGCCAAAATATAATCACTGGCAACCCTTTCGCGGAAAATATCAATACGAAATTTATTACCAAAAATCATAGTTATCCCTGTATATTTGACGCATAAACCATTGCGGGAATATTCTCTATCGAATGATACAATCTGAAAAAAAATTCACCGGGTAGTTTTTCAAAACACTCAAGCCGAATTTTTAGAGCTTACTGCTTTATAATATATATGATATGATAAGGGAACAATATATTTTTTTTTGCTGTATAGTATGTATAATATAAAATTAATATAATATCGCATACATTATACTTTTGAAAAAACCTGATTTTCCTCAGGGAAAATTGGGTTTTTCATGAAAAAACAAGAAAACGCCAATGTGGGTTGGGTTTTTTATAAAAAAAAAAACGGGTTTTTGGGAACCCTGATTATGAGGGGCTTGTTACTTTTGAGAGAAAGAAAAGAGAAAAGTATATCTTGGCAGCAGAAAAGAATAATTATATTTTAATGGAATGAATAATTATATTTTAATGGAATGAATAATTATATTTTAAGAAAACAACCTTTTTCTTTACATACACATACAGAATGTAAATTTACTAAGTTTGAGTTGAATTTTCTCATTCAACTAATATCGGATATAAAAAGACAGAGGACACCTGCAACTTCTTAGTTTTTCGGGGGGGGGGGGGTGAAATGATTTTACTAAAATAAAAAAAGTTTCATTTTTACAATGAGTTTCTATTTTATATAAAATATATATAAATTACTTGAACTATCTATGGACTAAATAAAAAACTATGAATTAAATTATTATTTACATTTTTGAAAGTCATATGTTATCTTATTGGCATCAAAGTACTTAAAATATTGCAAAAAATACATTCAGCTGTTATGATTTTTGAACACTTAAACAAAATATTAATTTCAATTAGTTCTTAATTTAATTTTTGATTTTAAAATCGAAAAAAAAAAAAAAAAAATTAAAGTCAGTATTCGGCCGCCGAATATTTGGTATTCGGCCAAATCACTGTATGTTACATACCTAATTGGGACAAAGAGGAACTTTTTTTTTATTTTATAATATTTTACTGTATAATAATAACCTAGAATAAATATTGTGCATAGATGTAGTCAAATATCTTTTGTATGAAATGTGATATATAATATTGATAATAAATTAAAAAAAATATTTAAAATAAATATTTTTTTGAAAATGCCCCATTAGGGTGGTCACAAGCAACATGGGGAAATTTTTTTTTAACGTTTTCTTCGGGGGGACCCTCCTAAAAGTTGCCAATTAGTTAGAAAATGAGATTGGCAAATTTTCAGCTCAAATAAATAATATTAACCCGTGCCTCATCGAGGTTGATTTCTTGAAAATTTGCAATTTTTGGCAAAAAATTGTGGTTTTTCTTTCTTTATGTGAAAACTATTTGTCTTAGAAACCTGATTCTTGTTTTATTTCATAGAAACTGTTGTTGCCTTGAACTTTTACTCTCATGAAAACTTATATTTAATGAACATTTAGCATTTTTCAGGACAGCTAGTGAACCATACCCTCAAACTCTGCATTTTTGAAACATAGGTAAAAAATGACAAATAAAAAAATTTATTACTTTTAATATTTTTTTGTATTAATTTTATTAATAGGCAAAAATAAGTGAACAATTTTTGTAACTTTAAAAATATTTCACGAATTATAATTGATTATTCGTTATCTAGTTCTGTGTCTAGTAAGAAAGAGCTTCTCGATTTGTATTGCAGTTGAACCTCTGAATTTCTCTTTTTATTACAAGACTGTTTTTGTTATCTGTTATGGTTATCTATTTTTAGAAATGACGAAACATTCCGTAAAACCCCTTCCCCCTCTTGATAGGATGGCAGAAATGTAAGATTTTTTAAATTGGCCACGTGTCTCATCAAATCATCGACAGTAAGCAGCCAAGTAATTGTCAAGTTTTGTGTATTTTATTTTATAATATTCGCAAAATGAACTGAACGCCAGAGAAGCTGCTAGACTTAGAATACATCCACTAGCTAACCACAGACATCGACTCTCCAAATAACTGTTTCGTAAACAAAAAAACTGAGCTCATCAAAAACAGGTTTTAAAATTCCCGTTTAGAGAGAACTGTTGTTCACTGGGATGGAAAACTGCTTCACCATTTTTTGAATAAAAAAAATGTAGAGAGGATAGAAGTTTTATTTAGTTGTGGGGATGAAGAACAGTTACTACGAGTTCCCCAACTTGAAAATAGTATCGGAATAATTCAGGCGAAAGCTGTATTTTCAGCAGTTGAAGAGTGGGAGGAAGCTGGTAAAATCCAGGCAATATTGTTTGATACAACTGCAGAAAACACAGGTCGCCTCAGAGGAACCTGCATTTTTCTATAACAATTGTTAAAGGAAAAGTCTTCTGTATTTACCATGCCACCACCATAATTTAGAATTTTTCCTAAAAGCTGTTCTAGATTGTAAAATGGGCATAATTACTGTCCCTCAGCCAGACATTTAAAAAAAAACAATTCTGATTGAGTGGTCTAAATTAAACCAGTGTAAGTATACAAATGCTACTGAAGATGAAATACTAGGTATAAATAGTTAATTCAGAAGAAATTTCAAATTTTCTTACAGGAACTTTTAAAAATTAACAGCTCAGGGATGATTATAAAGAGTTTATCCAACTTTGCTTAATTTTTTTAGAACGTCTTCCTGCAAAAGACTTTTTTTCAGAGCACCTGGTGCTTTTAATCATGTCAGATGGATGGCGACACAGGCCATTCATTCTCTCAAAATATATTGTTTCAGGGATCATCTTTCAATAACAAATTTAGAAAAAGAAGGTATCAGAGATCTTTTCTTATTTCTAATCAATATTTATGTAAAAGTGTGCGTCAATACTTCCACTGCCACGTTAGCCCCCAATTCAAGACCTGCAAATAATAAAATCACTTGTTCACTACAGAAAATTTGATAAATAGGTTACAGACAAAGCACTTGCTAAAATGACAAACCGCCTTTGGTATCTTAACTCGGATCAAGTTGCATTTTCATTTTTAGATAATACTTTGGTAAAAAAAAAAAGTCAACGTAAGCCACCTTATCTAAACCATTACCACTTAAATCCTTTTTGGCGCAGTGTCCCTCGCCGGGACCACTTAATTTTAATTCCAAACTTACAAACGGCAAGAAGAATAATTTAATAAAATTTTGCTTTTACAATGAAAGGTTAAAGTAATGTGTTTTTAATTTCTAAAAAAGTTGTTTGTAAATTCCGGGGTAGACAATCATTTCATCCTTTTATGAACAGAATTTTTCTGTGCCGGAAAGGGTTAACGTGACAGTTGTAAGGGAAAATAATTTATTTTCTTTATTATGCCTCCTTTCTTGCAATACAACTTTAATAATGAAATGCAATTGAGCATTATTTGCTCTCATTTCTATACTTCCTTTGCCCTCCCTTTTTTTTAAAATTCTTTCAGTTTAAAATTCCGGTTTTTTTCCTTTCCTTTGGAATTTTTTTTAATCAAACACTTTATTGGACTTCACAAAACGAAAAAAAGAAAAACAAAAGGTGGAAAGCAGATGAAATGGAATGTTACAGATTTTTTTTCGCTTTTTCATAAAAAGTCAATTTTTAGGATTCAGGTGAAGTCTGGTCCTGAAAAATGCGCATATTTTTAAATCTATACATTTTTCAGAAAAATTGGTGTGTGGTTCTTCATAGCAAAACTTTTTTTTTTTTAAATGAGACCTCCATTATGTTTGTAGGTTCAATTGTACTTATTTCACGAAAGAAAAACAGCATTTTTTTGCGAAAAATCACGTTTTTTTCAAACTTAAACCTCAATGAGGCACAGGTTAATATTATCCAAATGAGCTGAATCTTTGCCAATATCATTTTCTAGTCAATTGGCAACTTTTTGGGGAGTCCCCCCGAAAAAATTCGAAAATTGATTTCTTGTGACCACCCTAATGCCCCATTCATTGATTTTGATTTCAAGAAATTCCATAAAAGATGCCCTAAACACAAAGTAGCCCACTGGCAAGGTTTTAAACTTTTAAAAGACAACTCTATTTCCTGTGCCAATGTTTAAAAAATTCACCATACCACAAAATTTCATGTTGAAGGATCTGATGGATTCCGAGATATGATTTTGCCTACCTGTGAGGGGAGTCATATGTTGCTTAGACTCCCTTTATTCGCACCTATGTTCATTTATTTAGCATCTAACAAAACTTTATCTAATAGGGCCTGACAGACCCGAGATATGACTTTCCAACTTCAGGGGGTCTAAAACAAAGGAACCAAATATAAATTTAAAAACAACATTAAAAACGCCAGAATATGCAAACTTTAAGCAGACTAGTTTCGGTAGCCTTTAGCATACCATCCTCAGTGCAAAGAATAACGGAAACTTGCTCAATTATACATCCGCTTCTCCCCTATATAATTGAGCAAGTTTCCGTTATTCTTTGCACTGAGGATGGTATGCTAAAGGCTACCGAAACTAGTCTGCTCAAAGTTTGCATATTCTAGAGTTTTTAACGTTGTTTTTAAATTTATATTATTTTGCGTCAAGTAGCATCTTAATAATTAAAAGAACCAAATATTCATTAATATCGCTGAAATCTAAATAAAACAGGGTTGCTGGCTTTTAGCCAGGCCAAAAAAAGCCGGCCGGCTTTTTTTTGGTTTTAACCACTTAAAAAAGGCCGGCTTTTATTAAAAAAAGCTGGCTTTTATTATTAAAAGTTCGTTTACAGCTAATTCATATTAAATTTCGATTAATTATTTTTTTAAACACTTATAAATATTTTCTACTAAAAGAATTATAAATTTCAACATAGAAGGGATTATATCTAAAAAAAATTATAAATACTGAAAAGAATATAAGTTAGACTTTAAACTGGTGTTTTAAAATTCTATATTACATAGCACCGCATATACTACACATTTTAAAGATTATATTTAATTAAACAATCACAATATGTAGCACATCAAAATGGAAACATTCTTAATTCTTACGTGTCCATATGAAGAGATTATGTTATAATCGTAAAAAGAGAAATTAGAAAAGGGTATAATATTTAAGGAGAGTTTAGTACATAAGTGTATAAAAGTAAATCTAGCAATTATGCAAATTAAATTAATACATAACATATTAAATTTATAATCGTAAAAAGAGAAATTAGAAAAGGGTATAACATTTAAGGAGAGTTCAGTACATAAGTGTATAAAAGTAAATCTAGCAATTATGCAAATTAAATTAATACATAAAATGCATTCTGTAAGTAAAATAGAAATAAAATTTTGAAAAGTTTGGTTGCCATTTAAAATAGTACATATTCATGCATATGCTGTTCATAATATTGTTTTTAATAGTGAGAACTTGTATTTTTATTATATGATTATGTGTGACTTTAAATGTTAATGAGAAATAAAATCAGACTTGTATATTAATAGCTCTTAAAATTTGTTAAGTAATAAAACATGTAACTTAGTAATCATTGTCCTCTTTAATTTTATAAAGCAGTAAAAATTAAGAAGAAAAGGGGGGGGGGTTAAAGGTCAGTGTAAACCAGATAAAGCAGTTGGTATTGCTCTTTTAAAATTTAGTTGACATATTTCCAATTCTCACTTCAAATCACTAGCAGATCAATCTAAGGTTTTTTTTTTTTTTTTTTCAGTATTATGTCTTCATTGTTGAGAAATTGGGTTACTTATTGTATTTTAAATCAACTAAATGTCATTAAAACTAATTAAAAACATTTTAAAATGTGTAGTCTATAATTAAAATGCTTCACTGTATAAAAGCCAATTTTGGCCAAAAAAGGCCAATTTTGACCAAAAAAAGCCGGTTAAAACCAATAAAAGCCACCGGCGTGGCTTTTTTTTAATTTTAGCCGGCTTTTTTGCAACCCTGAAATAAAATAATGAAATAAATTTTGTGGTGTCTGTAGCATATGCAGAATTTCTTGGATGCCACTGGCAGTATCATAAAAATGGCATATCACCCACTCCCACTTTTCATCGGCAAAACGTAAATGGAAGCATGTACAAACTGTATTTGCATAACATCGTTATTTTTTCAGGAGCATTTGGTAACCACAAGTACCTTAGACATAGAACTGCAGCTTAATCATAGGATGATATTAAATGTTGAAACATTGATATTCACGATATACCACTATGCAAGAATTTCTGAGATATCATTATCAAGTTTTGTATTTTATATCGATTCTTTTGTTATATCGCCAGCCCTAATGGCATTGGCTTTGTACAGTAAAGAGCATTGCACAGCAAACCCATGCTGGATTTTATTTTTCTTGCTTTCTTTTTTGCATTTCAAAGAAAAAAATGGATATCCTCACTTTCTTTAATAATTAATTTTAAGGCAAATCATATATATATGACACCTAGTTATATGAAAACAGTCGTAAAAGGTTAAAACAATTTTACTTCTAAGTGGATAAACATTAGAAGGAAAGAAAAAAATAATCCAAATTTGACTTAGATGCCTTATGTTCCCTCAGCAGTTGTTTTGAATTGTTTGGCGATTTTTTGTTGGCGTGTTGGCGGTGTTTATAGATATGGCAACCTCGATATGTGGAACCCCGTGTGACGTGTGTATTCTGACGTGTTGTGTTCTGGCAACCCCTGAGAAGTGGTGGATTTTGTGGATGTATTTTGATATCGTGTTGTATCGTTCTGTCTTTTTATTTTTCTGTTAAATTTATTGGAAGTATTTGACTGACTATGGTTTCTGTAATCCGTTTAAACGCTTTTGCTGAAGTAATTTTGAAAAATGAGGAAATTTTGAGAAGAAAAGTAGGTTTGTTTATTGTGTTTCAATGCGTATTCATAAGCCTATTTTGGAAAATGACGGTGGTGTTATGAGAGATATTTTGTGCTGGAGCTTTCAAGAAAGCAGATATCTGTTAAGGTATGTTGATAATTTTATGTATATTTTGCTGCTTTAAGAGTTTTTTACATTTTGAGATTACTAGAAAGCGAGAACTGCTTAATTTTAAGAATGCTACACCATGAGAACTGCTGAATGCAGTGATGTTTTTTTTTGGTTAATGTGCGCGAAGCGCTCATACAAGATTACTGATTGCCACTTTAGCGAATTTTGTTTATTATTTACATTTTATTTCGTTAAGCGAAACATGCGTATAAACCGGTGCTTGGCGACATTTACTACTTGACGGAAAAGGGGTTTTCACGCCAAGAGAAATTCCAAGATGGCGACTTTGGGAACTTATGCAATCTGTTCCCCAAATTTTAAGTAATGTTCACTTCTTAAAAGAAATAAATTTTGATTGTTTTTTAGCTTTGCTCTTACACATGGTCAATTTCATTTTTAGCATTACAGAAATCAGACACTTTTTTCCAAGCTGTACTTTTAAATAACTGTTATCACTATAGAATGAAAAACTCTTAACCGATAGACTAATTTTGCGATTTTTTTTTTGCCGTGATAGACTAACATAATGTGCATTTTTTGCTGTGACTTATTGCTGAAATTTGCAATTTTTATTCAACAACCAACTGACAAATTTCATGATTTTTTACCATCACTAATTGACAAAATTTGCGATATTTTTTCAACAACTGATTGCTGAAATTCACGATTTTTTTTCAACAATCCACTGACGAAATTCACTTTTTATTTTTAGCAACCGATTGATGAAATTCGTGATTTTTCTTCAACAACCAAGCGACAAAATTTACGATTTTTTCTCAATGACCGATTGACGAAATTCATGATTTTTCTTCAATGACTAATTGAAGAAATACATGGCTTTTTTTTCAATGACCGATTGAGGAAATTCACGATTTTTTTTCAACGACAGATTGAGGAAATTTACGATTTTTTTTTCAACGACCGATTGAGGAAATTTACGATTTTTTTCAACGCCTGATTGAGGAAATTCACGATTTATTTTTCAATGACCGATTCACGAAATTCACAATATTTTCAACGACCAATTGACATAAGTCCTTTTCCCACAGACTATAAACAGCATTTAATGCACTTTTTTTCTTTTTTCAAGCAACCGAATTACTAGACATGGCAATGAAATTACTAGAACTAGAACACAATTGCTTTGTATGATAACTTTGAATAACTGCTTTCCCAACTTAAATATTCAATTATTTTCCTCCCAAAAAAATTATTTGCTCTCACTTAAAATTGTTTAATTATTAATTATGTTAAATTTTATTAAATGTTGTTAAAATTATGTTTAATTTTGATTCTATATCGGTTCTCACAGACAAGAAAAGAAAAGAAAAAAAAAACATTATTTGGCACTCATACAACTTTGGGTTTTCAGGGCTGAAAAATTACGAGGGAATGCAAGAAAAACAAAAGTGGAAATTTTACTATTCTGGCATTATTAATTTTGCAATTTTGGACCTGAAAAATTAAAATACTGAAATCTAAAGAAGAAAACAAAATTTTATTACTTTGGATTCCACAGACTTGGAAAAGAAAAAGTGAAAATGTTACAAGTTACAATTTTAGACTTATTTCGTGTCCTCCACACCTGAGAAATTTTGATGGAAAGGAAGAAAAATAAAGAACAAATTTTTATTTCGGAAATATTTTGGGCCCCCTGCAGATTCGAAACAGAAGGTGAAAATTTTAAATTTTCTACATTAATATTACAATTTTTAATCTATTTCGGATTCTGCAGATCTCGAAAATCGAAAGATAATGGAATTTTCACTTTTCATTGTTACTTTGGGTACCGCAGACTCGGGATAATACAAATTTACAATTTTCGCATCACTGGCAGTCGTGTAGTCGTAAAAAAAGCAGGGGGCATATGCTCTAAGCAGAGGGTATACGTTCAAGACATAGGGTATAACATTACAGTGTATATAATATAGCTTTTTTGAGAAACAGAGAGTATACGGTGTTCCTTAAAAAAATCCAGAAGGTATACGGCGTATACCCTCCACTACACCCCTGATCACTGGTTCCGAAAACTACAAACATCTGATGGAAAGGACTATATACTAAATGTAGAATATCTACTGGAGTTTTTAATTAAAAACTATTTTCATCTATGCTGTACAGCAGGCAATATATTGGACTGACATCTTTAACCAAGGTAGGCTGGCATATGCAGTCCAAAAAAATAAATAAAAATCAGTTTATAAATTTAAAATTACATATAATTGTTTAATTTCACTCAAAACTGTTCAACAAAAAGCTGAAGTTGGAGTAAGACTTGGCTTGCTTTTTAGTAACTTCCGAATCTTTTGTCCCAAAATGGGCCTGACTCCGACTCCACAGCCCTGGTTTTAAGCCCCACCAAAAATAAAATAATTATTTCATACTACAAGATTTTTATTTTTAAGATATGAATGAGAAGAAGAAATTCTAAAATCATGGTTCTTCTGAAACTGTCAAAGTTAAAATCTTAGTATTTGACATGTGGGTTACTTTTATAACATAGAAGCTGGTTAAAAGACCCTTAAAAAACTTGAATCACAAAAAAAAAAAAAAAAATCACATTTGAAAATTAGCCTTTCATGAACAATTTTATTAAATCATTGCAAACATATTCTTAAAGTAAAAGAATAAATAAATATTAAACAGGGTTCCTACACAATTCTGGGAAAAAAATTCCCTGACTTTTCTAGGTTTTCCCTGACCTTTAAAAAAATTTTTGCTGACCTTTCTGGATAAAAATTCGTCATATATTGTTGTAAAACCCTCCACAATGGACAACTTTAATCTAGATAAATGCTTAAAAAAGTACACTGGTGGAAATTGATTTATGAAACCACGGTTTTTTAACAAAAACTTCTATAATATTCATTAAAAATGAATGAAATTTCATACGTTATATATGGCATGTACAACAAATAATTTCGAAAAATAAAATTTCACACATATTAATAAACTAAAACATAAGGTCAAAAATGGGATTTTAGTAACATAAAAATATGGAAATTGATTTATGAAATATCACATTTAATTGAAATTAGTAGTTAGTAAAGCCGCCTTTATTCATAAGAGTTTCTTTTATTCTAAATGGCATTGATAAAACGAGATTTTGAATGTATTTCTGATCCCTAATTCCTCTGATTCTAATTTCCAGTTTTGAGAGATTGAAGCTTTCAATTCTACAATTGAGGTGTACTGAATCCCAATTGCATAAACCATTGGAACAAGCTGTCTCCAAATGTTTTCGATGGTGTTCTGATCAGGACTAATAGGTGGATGATCTAAAAAAACAATATTCTGTTTGTCAAACCAATCTTTCATTGCATTTGAAATGTGAATACTTCCATTGTCTTGCATGAAGATGTAATCTCAATCATAATATTGCCATGCAAATGGAAGAAGTGAATTTTTTAAAACAAAACTGTAATGAAAAGACGTCTGTCCACCATTTAAAAATACAATTTCACTTTTGCCATCAAAAGCGATCGCTGCCCAAATCATCAAATGACCGCCACCAAAATTTCTGTTTAATGTATATTTTGATTCTTTTCGGAGATCCCTCCAATAATATGTGAAACCATCCGGGCCATCCTTTTCGTCGGAGAAAATGACTTTCTTCTAACTGTCACAAATTGCCATGTACTTCTTGTAATACTTCAAACGCATCTGCTTGTGATGCAGAAGTAACTTTAGACCAGACTTCATTTTCGACCATCTCAAGCTTTGTGAAGAATGTAAATTTGCAAAACTCTTCTGAAAGTAACAGGAATGGATAGATCTGCACAAATCTTCTTTGAAGTGTAGTTGGCTTTCGATGTAAATTGAAGAATCGCTCTTTTCTCTCTCTTACTTAAACGTGGATTACCTTTTTGTTAAAATTTTTGCTATAGTTTGCTGGATCTTTTCTATTGCTATATATCACACCAACTGATCTTTTAATCAATTTACTAATTTCTGGAACAAACTTTTCAAATCCTATATATGTATTTATTTTAGCTATTTTTCCCCCAGACAACATCTTTCGTTTACCCATCGTGAAAAGGATAACTGAAACATATTGCTTCCAAAATTTTGCTTTTTATGTCTACTGTGTATGTCACGTTACCTTGTTTTATGCAAATTTCTGTCATATTACTTGAAAATAGCCAATAAAATGTGATATTTCATAAATCAATTTCCATGTTTGCATATTATGAAAATCTAATTTTTGACTTTTTGTATTTGTTTAATATTATGTATGAAATTTTATTTTTGTAACTTATTTGTTACACATACTATGTATATCCCATGAAATTTCATTCATTTTTAATGAATATTACAGAAGTTTTTGTTAAAAAACCGTGTTTTCATAAATCAGTTTCTACCAGTGTATGTGCTGTTTGAATTTCCGATTTTTAATTATTTTTCATATTATGCTATTGTTATACAGTTTGCATAAATTTTATATAAAAATTTTAGGTTAGATAAATAATCAATTCAAATTTCTTCATTTACAATAACCGAGATTCTAATGGAAAGCAGTACATCAAAAATCCTCTGTCTTTTCCCTGATCACTTCAAATATTTAAAATTTTCCCTGACTTTTTGCCTAAATTTTGGAATTCCCTGACTTTTCCCTGATCCGTAGGAACCCTGCAAAACTATAAAATTCCAAAAATATATTTCTATTAAACTTTTAGACCTAGAAAATAAAATTTAATATGGAGATTATTTTAAAGACACAGATGTTTTTTGAAAATTTGAATTTTAAAAGACTGAAATAAGAAAAGAAATAATTTTTTTATTTCTCTAATGTAGAAAATTTTGCCATGTTTTCTGTACACACAAGCCTTTGTATAGAAATCTTTCTGCTACAGTAGAAGTAGACATACAACTTTTTACTAAAGTTAAATGTACAGCTTAATTTAAAACAAATATCACAATTAAAGTACATAGTTAAATGCTTGATAATTTTATTATTTGTTTAATTTATTGTTGCCGAACCGTACAAAGAAAGAGAAGCTGAATAATACAACAACTGATTTTCAATGATACCAACAAATTGATGTTCAAATTTAATACCTGGCGTTCTATAATTTTGTATCTGAAACTGATGCCATATTCAGCAGATAATGCTTATTTGTTGAATCGTACATAAAACTTAAAAAATTTTACTGAAGGTGATAATATGATGTAGTTTCTTAATTTAAGTAGATTTAGAATTAGAATGCCTACATGTATTGAAAATATGTTTTTTCCAGTATTACGAACAGGGCTCGAAATGGAAAAAACCCACGAACCAGAACGGTATTTCAAAATTATTGTTGACTTTTTTTTTTTTTTTTTGAAGGTACATTAAAGTCCCAATTATCCGAGTTTCGGCTTTAACCAAGTTATTTTCTTCTGATGGACTGATAGCTTCCATTATTATGAAACAGCCATTATAAATGAAGTGTTAGGTGAAGATGAAAGAGCAGTCGTAAAAAGTTAGAACTCTGATTTTCTGGTCAGAATGGGAAACAAAAATGGCCATAATTTTTTTTTGGAAAAAATTTTGATTGAAAAAAATTATTTAATACTGTGAGCAGAAAGAAGAGGCTATACCTGCAATTTTCATGACACTAATATAATCATATAGCTGCCAATTTATACGGTTTTGTTACCTCTAAAATTGAATAAAAATTTTTGCTATATTTAATCGTTGACAATTGTATTTCGGCGATTGAATAACGCAAAATTTACTGTTAAGAAAAAAATCTTAGAAATTGGTAACTATGTAGTAGCATAATACTGCAGAAAAAAAAAAAAAAAACTGCAGCAAAATTGACATTCAACAAACAAAAAACTATCAAAGGCCTTTTTCAAATAAACTATTTCATTCTCCGTATTTCTTAAAAGTAACGAAAATGTACATCAAAGAAATGTTACTAGTACCATAAAAATGAATGAATTAAATGAAAATTTATAGTTCATCTCCTTAGTTGGTGACAATTTGTGTAAATACAGTTTATACAAGTTTTTTGTTTATCCGAGGTGAGCTTGGTTCATATTAACTCAGATAATTGGGACTCTACTGTATAGCAAATTTATATTTAATCGTAGAAAAGCCAATTTTAAAAAAATGCATTCAAGAGTCTAAATAATTAGAAGAAAAAAAAAAAACGCTACAGAGAGCATAGTAAGCTATATGTATGGAACTGTAATAATATTTTTAAATAATTCCATGAACCGGAACAATATTTTTTATACTTTCACGAACCGGAACAATATTTGTCACAATTTCACAAACCGGAACATCGATCCGGTTTGTTCCAGTACATTTCGAGCCCTGATTACAAATGAAAATAGATAATATTCTGTTCCATTTTCGTATGAAAAAGCAGATTGAACATAATTAAATTGGGATAATGGATGTCTTAGTAATAAATTTATTTTTTAAATAAAATTTCACAGGAATACGTTGAAATGGAATACAATAAGTATGATAAAAATTGAATTACGTGTTGTATTTCAATGTGAAATACATGTCGTTTGTTAGTAAATAAAAAACAGAAAAGTCACAAGCCTGCGATGGTTGTGTTGTTTAACTTTTGATAATTGGTTTTTATGTATTTTTTTAGCACTGAATCAAAAAAGGACCTTAATTTTTAACCATCACGTCAGGATTTTTTTGCAAATTGTAAAAAAACAGAGAACATCTGATACTGAAAGATACATGAAATTGTTGTGTTTTTTAACTTTTGATAACTGATTTATATATATATTTTAGCACTGAATTCGAAAAGGACCTTCATTTTTAACCATCAAGTCAGAATTTTTGCAAATCGTAAATTTCAAAGAAATAGCAAAATTTTGATACTATAAAATAGATGTGATGGTTGCGTTTTTAAATTTTGATAATTGATTTTTATGTACTTTTTAGCACTAAATCTGAAAATAACCTTCATTTTTAACCATCACATCAGAATTTTTCGCAAATCATAAATTTCAAAGTTAAAAAGTAAAAATTTTGCAAAAAATCCTGACGTGATGATAAAAAATGAAAGCCATGTTTGGATTCAGTGCTACAAACTGTGTAAGAACAGGGCCATCTATCACTAAGACTTTTTCCTCAGGAAGGGGGGAGAGGGGGGGACACCAAGTCAAATTTTAGTACCGTAATTTCAGGTAGATAAGCCGCACTGGCATATACGCCGCTACGTCTGAAAATGGTAAAAAAAACCTGAAATTCCATCGTATACGCTGCACCGGCACATAAGCCGCACTTATTGAAAGTGGTGTATGTACTACTATAGACGCCATATTGAAGATTTTCGCGCATTTTTTAGAACCACTTTAAAAATTAGAATTTTAAATTTAATTCAAATAATGAAAATAAATAAATAAATAACTTTTGGTTTGTGAATTTATCTAATTGCATCGCTCATTTCAGCCTTGGATCGGCAAGTAGAAATATATTTTATGGAATTCTTAATATAAAAAATAACGCTAGTATTACAAATAACACTATTTTTTATTCGAATCCATCAATTAAATAACACAACGTAAAATTCTGAAAATAAGTAATGATAAATAATCTTTTTGACAACATGAACTATTGGCAAAAGTTGGGAGAGACGTATAAAGAGATTTTTTTTTAACTGTCTTCACTACTAACTGTAAACATTAATGTCCATTAACAGAAATTAATTGGTACTCGATTTGATATATTCTGTAAATATTTAAAATAAAATGTTCTAAGAAAGTTTTAAAATAAACAAAAATTAAATGCATGCGTTCATTATTGAAAATAAAAAATACAACATTGGCAAATGCGCACACTTAAAGAAAACAAGAGAATCTACTTTCTATTCTATTAAAACGCCGCGATTATGCAAAACTGAGCATAAAAAAGGATTCCTTAAATGTGTCAGCGACTTCACTTTGCGTAAGTGCAGTAAAAAGAAATTATTGAGCTGCAAGCAAACAGAAAAAATAATTTAAAAGAAAAAAAAAAACGAAAAGCAAAACCCGTTTTTTCTTAGCTATTAAAAAATCTCCATTCTTAATTGTCCTATTTTGTTCAAATTTTCAGCAAGTTGCAATAACAGTAAATTAAGCTGTGTAACAAAATTTTATTAAAATATAATAAGTTATTAGAAAATTACAGCTCTCCCCAAAACCCCTAGTTTATAAAAAAGAAAAGAGCCATCTGCAGTTTGTTTATTCAACTCTGTGGTGGAGTGGGAAATTGAACTTATCAGAATGAGATCATTATCTTTGAGTAATACGTTTCGTTATGCAGAAAGAAACCATGTAAAGATTTTTTTTCTTTTTTAATGAAATAAAAAAGAACTTCCCGATATTTTTTTAAATGATTGTTATTTCTAATCCGTGAAGCATTTTTAATATTGTTTTTCAGATTTTCACTCTATAATATTACATGATCTGATTTTTTTTTTCTGGAAAAAATCGTTATTACTTTGTATACGCCGCACCGGCAGATAAGCCGCAAAAGGTAAAATTTAACTTTTAAACACGTATAAGCCGCGGCTTATCTATCCGAAATTATGGTATTTGCCAACTAGTTTTATAATTTTGCCAAGTTGCCACAATTAAAAATGTAATATAGTTCTTATTTGTAAAAAGTTTAATATTCCCAATTAGATTTGTAAATTTTGCCCAGGCCCATGTTTGAGCGAAAGAGTCAGAGTCGGATCTGTTAAAATTCCCGGAGTCAGAGTCGTCCATTTTACAAGTAGGTCTGCGTTGTCAGAGTCAGACCATTTTTGAGCGAAAGAGTCAGAGCTGTTAAAATTCCCGGAGTCAGAGTCGTCCATTTTTTCCACCGATTCCGCAGCCCTGCTTTTGCCAAATCCAACAGAAACAGAAACTATATTACAGTTTTTATTAAAGATTTAAACAAATTTGCCAACTAAGTTTGTAAATTTGCTAAGTGTAACAGCATTCGCAAATGCTTTTTAGGGGGAGGCTCCCGCCCCCCCCCCCCTTCCCTAGCAAGGCCCATACATAAAAGTCAATTATCAAAAGCTAAGCAATATGACACAACCCAAATTTTGAAGGCTTGTGAATCTACTGATTATGTATTTAAGCAGGAAATTAAATAAATTTGAAAACAAATAAAATCTAAGGGTAGTGATAAAAAGAGTGTAGAATCTAGATAAAATTTCAAGCACGAACACTAACTAGATCACATAAAACTATGAAAGCATGGAATGAGAAAACAACTTACTTTTTTGAATGACCAACATAATATCGAATGTACTTGTTATCATGAAGAGACAAATACCTTAATGAATCTGAAACATAATACAAAAAATGTGTGAAAAACTGGAATAGTCAAATATAACAGAAATGAACAGCTTAAAATGTTAACACTTGCAATTACAGAAGAAGGAAAAGAGCATGTTGTATTTTAAATCCATTACTTTTCTATTGCTGAAGAAATAATTTTAGGATATTAAGTTGGTTACTTCCCCCATTATCACGTTGACCGCTTTCCATAAAAAAAACTACTTCCCCCATTATCACGTTGACCGCTTTCCATAAAAAAAAAACTACTTCCCCCATTATCACGTTGACCGCTTTCCATAAAAAAAACTACTTCCCCCATTATCACGTTGACCGCTTTCCATAAAAAAAACTACTTCCTCCATTATCATGTTGACCGCTTTCCATAAAAAAAAACTATCTCCCAAACTATTTGCCAGACTGTATAAAATCCCAAGAAAGAAAAAAAATTGGTACAGCCCCACTCACTAAAATGCCAGCTATCAGTTACAATAAATTTTACAATATATTAATGAAGACTGAAAAAAAATCTTGGATGTTTATTCATTATTAATTTTTTTTCTTTTTCTAAATTATCACCCTCACGTGACATGTAACACACATGTGATGTCAAGTGAATGTGTCGCTACGATCATACATTATTGGCTGGTCGACGGGATAATGGAGAAGTATCTTAAGTTATTTCAATGGGTGCAAGAAGTCCATCCAAGCCAAGATTGAAAACTTTTGAGTAAATAATAAAGTGGAAATGGGTTAGAAGATTTCTTGCATTACGGCTAAAAATTGATCTCTTACAATAAAAGAAAAAGATTAAAAATTCTTGATAAAAAAATTGTTGTCATTTAAGAATATAAAGTAGAACTTACTATCAATCAAAAATCTCTCCAAGAGTGAAATCAGTCCCGAGACTGAAGGTCTTGCACTCATGGTTATTTCAGCAAATAATTAAATTCCACTTTTACACAAACATTTTTAATTTTGATTTAATACAAATGCTTTCTTTAAAAAAAAATTATTCTTATTTTACACACCTTTTGATTTAACATAATCAACATGAAATAAATAAAAAAAAATTCCATAATACATCTATAAGTTAAGCTTCTCAGATCTTCTCATTAAAATTTCTGTAAGAGGCAAAATCAGGAAAAGAAATGTGACCATGGGTTGCACTTACATATTTGCAGTCATAGTCATATGTCTATATATTATTCTGGGCTAGCAAATTCACAAAAGTAGGCAGAAAGTTACTGTCTATTTGTGGGTATTTTTTTTTAAATATAAAAATCAGATTTTGTTAAAAGAACTGCTTTGTTATCTATTGATTACAAAGGTATTATATTTATATATATAACATGAATGACAATTTTAAAATGAAAAAAAAAAAAAAATGGGGATGACAATTTAAAATTGCAGAAAATAGGAAAATGACCTCTAGATTTTTTTTTTTTTTTTTTTTTTTTTTTTTAAATTCATATTTTTAAAAAATAAAAGATACCATCAGTATCATGAAAGTACAACAATAAGTAGGTACTTTTGGTTTGTTTTTTATAACTCCATCCAAGACTCAGAGATTAAGATTTCAAAATGCAGATAAGAGGAAGGAAATATCCAAAAGACAGCAGAAATTATATATCTTTTAAATAGTAATTTTTTTTACAGGCTATATGCAGGTGTCCTTTTTTTGTAATTCTTTTGGGTACCAAATGATTGTGATTTTAAACTTAAACTGAAGTTTCCTTATATATGAGTGGAGGTGATCAATAATCATTTCAGATGAATACAAAAATTGAAAATTCAAAGAAGGGTACCTCTTCAAATCTTGAAATAAACTTAAATGTCAAATAATTTGCAAATTGGTCTTTCCTCCCAGGATTTGTTCTGCAAAAACAGGATACTACGCAGGGTTGCAAAAAACCAAGGTTATTTATAAAAAACACAATCCGGTTGAGTTTTTTCGGGTTTTATTGGGTCTTTTCATATATTATTGTTTTGTTTTGTTTAAGGGGTGAAGGTAAGGAAAGTCCCTTATTTTTAGAAAGTATGTGTTAAATTATGAAATCTTATATTTTTATTATTTCACTTAATAAACAAGTAACTTGAATTTAAATAACACAAATAAAGCAATTAGAAAAAGCAATGAAATCAGTTAATTCAAATCCAAAATATGAAATGTATGTTTTTACATTATGATTAAACTGTTAGTACTAATGCTTGAAACAAATTTCATATATTAAAACAGATTTTACGTACATAAGTTTTCCTTTATTCATTATGGCTTACACATGGATCATTTTTTTTTTTTTTTTTGAATTGTTGTGTTTTTTTTTTTTTTTTTTTTTTTGTACTACTTAACAATTTCGCCAAATTATATAAATCGCCAAACCACTCACCAAATTATACAAATTGGCATAATTTTTATTTTAAATAATGAAAGAAAAAATAAATTAATATAACATTAATAAAAATACAAGTAAAGCGTCGAAATAAAAATCACTTGATGACTTAAACACGTGTAACTTCCTTAAAGTAAAGTGAATGTGACATTTACAATCAACCATTATTGGCATTTAATCTCATATTAGATGTAAATTTCCAACTGGGCGAAAAATGTCCGGACCAGGATTCGAACCCGGGATCTCCTGGCTGAAGCCGCCAGTGCTCTGCCATCTGAGCTATCCCGGACGATTCTGGTCGAACTTTTTCACCCAGCTAACCCTGAAGATTACAGCATCTGGTCTGAAACCTGGTTCAGCTCAACAGAATAAATCTCAGGTAATGGAACTCCAGAAAACGCTGGATACGAAATTACACTAGATTAATTTTCACACAATTATTCTAATTGGTAAACAAATCATATTAGATGTAAATTTCCAACTGGGCGAAAAATGTCCGGACCAGGATTTCGACCAGTGCGAAAAACATTCTAAAGGACAAAAGTTTGCCTATAAATAAAGACATGCTGCATAATCACCTAAGGGTTAAACAATGAAAAATTCAATTAAATGAATATGATCCTGCAGCAGTAATAAAACTCTGGTGGGATGACTATGCTAGGTCAAGAAGACCTAATGTGAATGATAAACATCAGTGTCAAAAATGCACTTTTTGTACTTTATTTCATTGCAGTTAATAGTAAAAATAAAATATAGTAGAGTGCCGATTATCCGAACAGGTCGGGACCAACCCTAGTTCGGATAAATGGACAGACAATTTGACGGATGTTCCTGACTATACTGAAATCTTCACACTTTATCCACTTTAGACTGACAGCACTAGTTAATGCTGGCATGTTTAAAAATTGATTTTTGTCTTTTTTAATTTGTTTACTTTTTATTATCATTTTCTGAACTCCAGAGATTATAATTTAAGCAAAAGAACTTTCGATTGTTGCTTGCTTCAAAGAAGACATTCTTTTCAATGCTGCCATATCTCGAACTCTTCTTAAATGTGTTAGTTGAATAGGAACAGCATTATTCTGCCGTTCGAGCTATTTCATAGCTATTTCCAAACATTCAAAGGCTTCGTTATGTGATGGACCTTGATCATTTTCAGAGCATTCGTTTTCAATTTCTTTTTCGTCTTGAATATCATCCACAATCCCATCATCATTTAAAATCTGATATCCAGGTCTAATAGGGTGTTTGGATAATTGGTAGTTCATTAAAAAATTTTTTTTTGAGAGAAATAAGCTGTTCGGATAATTTAAATTTCGGTTGAAAAGTATTTTTTGAGAGAAATTGGCTGTTCGGATAATTGACGCTCTACTGTATTCAAGATTTTATGAAACTAATTCTTTAAATATATTTTAATTTTCTTGTGCCTTTTATACATTGCATTAAGTATGTCTAAATACTATCTTCAAATATGTGTCTGACTTTTATTTGGTCTGCAGTAATTTCTTGGTTATATTTAATAGTCATGAAATAATCTGAATTGATTATTCAAGGAACACTAAGTCCATTAAATGAAGCAGATAGCACAATGGGCGTATTCCATAGTTTATTGTATTCCATAAACAGACACTTGATATAATAAAGGCATTATAACAGCTGAAAGCATTCTTGACAATAGGCGGATTGATGAAACAACAACAAGGCGATATCACTTTTAAATGCACAGATAATATACATTTTAAAAACAGTTGACTGATGACTTAACTTAAATATAAAGGTGTTTAAAATAACATATCCAGAACATGGGCCTGCCGATGTTCAGTTTCTTGAAACATTTCTTCCATTAGAGGAAGATAAAAGTGCACTGAATGAAAGTTGGAATCGCGTATTTATGTAAAAAGGATCGGATCGAAAACGTCGTTTCAGGCGTCGCCCACGAAACGAACCAATCAGAGAATGGCATCAAATCGATGCAAAGCAAGATTCGACGAAGAGATTCAATATGGAAACGATATACTAAGTCGCCATCTGGCGGAAGAAATATCGTTACGGAATTTGAAACTTAGTCGGGGGAAAGATTTTGCCAGTGAAGCATGTTAATGAAATGAAAGTAGGAACGGCAAAATGGTGTAAATTACTATGGACATTAAAGGGGTCAAGAAACTTTTATTACAGCTGGATATTGTCTAGAATCAATATAGAGGGTAAGTAAAAGTTTAGAGAATATTTATTACTTATTATTATGAAGTGAAATAAATATAAATAAAGTAAATGAATGAATGTGAAATTAATAAATGAACTTAAAGGTTCTTTTCAGTTGAGTGTAATCTTATCGAATGGTAAATAAAAGAAGATATTAGTACATTACAATGCTGATAGTTAGAAAAAACACAATTGTCTATGGAACGTTCGTAACTTTGTTACTGGCCAATGGTAAAAAAAAACTGGCTGGTGAAAAAAATCAGTGTACTGGCCAGTGGCCATTGAGTAAAAATGTTAATTTTTACCTATATGTACAGTGCCAGTTTGAAATGTGTATTGCTTGATACAATACAATACACATAGTACAACTTGATGCCAACATCTAACACTTGAAATAGATGCATATGTAGTTAGATATTTGACATTTTGATTTTTATGCAAAGGAAACATAAGAATTATTTGTTTCCAAGATATCCCCATAAATTGTCTTCTTTCAAACTCCAATTAACTTTTGATCTTGTTTGGACTGATTCTTAATTTGTGTAATCTAATAGTCAATTTGAAATCAGAATCAATGCCACAGCCACATATTTTCTACCAATCTGATCAAATGGGTTACTTTAATGCCCAACCAGTTATCAGAAATACAGGGTAAGTCAAAATGAATATAGTGATTACAAACAGCTATATTTAATGGAAAAGAATTTATCGATAAGATTAACACAGAATGTAGACGGCACTTCAAAATTTTGTATACATATGCCACAGATGTTCTATGTCACATCCCTTGGTCACACGGACAACATCTAAGCGGTAGTCCATTTCACGTCATACACTCTGAAGCATTTGTTCAGTCATCGACACAAGCACATTACAAATGCATACTTTGAGTTCTTCAATTGTTTTGGGCATGACAGGCACAAAATCGCAGGGTGTCAAGTCTGGAGATCTTGGTGGCCAAGAGTAGAAGACATCGTCGGCATCTCCACTTTGACCGATTCAACGCTTTGGAAGGTGTTGGTTCAAAAGTGTGCGAACCTCCGTACCCCAGTGTGGGGGTGCTCCATTTTGCTGCACTGTGATAACAGAATGACATTTGTTAATTCTAACATGCAGAATGCTTTCTGCACGGGACCCGCCATTTTTACTAATGAGAAGCCTGCAATGCACAGGTTTCTTGTCGTTGCGAAGTTTCAACTTGCACATGCGTAGGCTTCTCCTTCATAGCACATGCGCCTCACATAAAGAAATTTTGAAGTTCCGTCTACATTCTGTGTTAATCTTATCCATAAATTCTTTCCCACTAAATAGTTATAGCCTTTTGTAATTGCTATATTCATTTTGACTTACCCTGTACATCTGACCCCAACCATTGTGGATAAGTAGTAAATACTGTAATAACTTTGTAATGCTTTTAATAGTTTGCAGAATTAATAATTACTACATTATAAAGATAGAGAAAAACTCCAGTCGAGCATATTGCAAGCATTATCAAGAAAAGATGTTATAACCTCCCTGTGATAACAAATCAAAACAAAAACAGACATCACAACTTTAAATGCATGCTGTCACATGTAAGTAACACAGAATAGTTCACCAAAACGTCAATAGAAAGCGTCAAATGGCAAAAAAAAGATCATGTAACTCCTGAGTTACACTATGCATTAAGGGTTAAATAAGGTTAAGATTACAATTAAAAAACCATAGCAGTTGGCAGCCATGCACTGGTTCAAGGTCAATTTGTTCCACTCCAAAGTGGCAGGTGGTAGGTCTCGGCGATATATCGATAAAACCGATATAAATTATAAATCGTGATAACGATATCAAAAAATCCTATACAACGGTACATCACGATTATCGTAATCGTGATGTAAACCGCGATTATCGTAATCGTGATGTAAACCACGATTATCGTAATAACAAATATAATATAGTAATAACACGTAGAAATAGAAGAAATTGTTGCCATTGACACATCCTACTAGTTTCTTTTATCATTTATTTATTTAGATTTGCTTATTTATACATAGTTTTTATTAATCTATTTGAGAATGATATATATATATTTTAATTTTAATCCTTAATAAAATATATAATGTATATTGAAGTTATACATATATTATAAATGTACATATATTTTTTTGTTCATATGCCGCAATATCGATATATCGTGATATAAAGCTGCCGATTTATCACGATATTTCATTTTAGACATCGCCCAGCCCTAGCAAGTGGAGTAGTAGGAGGATCTTTGTCTGGATACAAACATTGGCTGGAAACGTTTCTTGGGTAGCAAATATTTCAATGAAAGAATGCAAGAAGATTGCGTATTAGTATTTATTTATTTCATGCAAAAAGAAAAAAAAATCTGAAAAAGAAATAACTGAACTTTGTTATTAGAACAGTTAAAAAAAGGGGGTAAGAGAAAAGAAAGAAAAAAAAAATATAGAATCATTAGCAGGAGAAAAGACATTTATTCTAAAAGATGCATTTCTCTGAAAGTGATAATAACAAAATACAGTAAAACTTCCCTAAAGCGACCACGTTCCGTTCCAATAAAAATTGGTCGCTCCGAGAGGTGGTCTCTTAACCCCTTGGGGACGAGCGACACGTATACGTGCCGGAAATAGGCCTAAGGATCCTCGTTTATCCTCACCAGTAAAATTTTACTGTAAAATTTGCCTTATTTAACCCGAGGATTTTCCCTATTTGAATAGGCACAAACTTCTGTTTTTTAAATCCGGTAGCAAAGTAATAAACATTTCGTAAAAGGCTCCCGTCGCGAAGGGGTTAATGGAGGTCATGTTTAAATCCAGATTTTAATTGTTGGAAAAGGTAACAATTAATGTTAATGCAATGTGTCAATGGCAACAATTTCTTCTATTTCTACGTGTTATTACTTCAAAATTCGCTATCACAGAGGCAGAATTAAATAACAATCTATGCCCATCATGAATATTCTAAAGATATAGGTGATAATTCATTTTTCATATTAGGAAAAAATATGAAAATTTAATTATCAAAACAAAAGTTAATTACATAATTACTGTGCAGAGTTAAAAAAAATGAATACATTGATGTTTGCTTTGATAACTTTTATTTCCAAGTCCTTTCAAAGTTCAGTAAATAAATGCATTTTTTTTTGGATGGGAATAAATAATGACGATTTCTTTAATTTATCTATTTCTTTGAGAGTTCCCTGACAGAATAGGGCAGGGGAGTTTATTGACCATCATTCTTAATTTGTCATCACAGTTAAATTCACTGCACAAAGGGGTTTAAACACTTAAAGGTTACCAGAATAAAAAAAATTCTAAACTTAGTTTAGAAGTTTGATGAATAATGTGCTCTTCGGAATTATTTTTCTAAAAATACCTTCTTCAAGCGACCAGCAAAAAACAGAATTTGTTTCATTTTCTTCAAAGAAATTGGTCGATTATGGAGGGAATTCAACTGGGATGGTCTCTGAATGGAGGTAAAATTAGTATTGAGCTTATGAGAATAAATTTTGTTCCATGAAAAAATGGTCGTTCAGCGAGGTGGTTGCACAGGGAGGTTTTACTGTATATGGCAAGAATATTGAGGTTTATTTTAAATTTAAAAACAAAAAATGTTGCAGAAATTAGCATTTGAAAATTAAAGGAATTGTGACAGGAGAAATTAAGCATTTATCTAACTGTTGATTACCATCTAATTTTGTTGAGCTGTGTATAGCTGTATTTGAAGCGTGTGTGTAGCGAATCAAATCCACACCATATTTCTTACTATGAAGAGTACGTATATGCCTAGAATAATAAAAGAAAAAAATAAAGTGGGTTACAATTATTAAAACAATCAAGACTGGTAATAGATACTAAATCAGGTTCAAAGAAAATTTTAAATGAATAAAATTGATGTTCATTACATGTTAAGGGCTTCAAATTTATATTTTTTTCATTCAACAATGCAAATCTTTCTAACACATTCACAAACTAATCTTATTTTTTATTCTCATGAAGAGCCACAATTCCAGCCAACGATAATCACCATTCAGTGCCATATCCAAACAAATAGGAAATTGCTCGTCAAACGTGGCAAATGAGGTGCGTTCGTACTATAACTAGTTTTATAACTATTTTTTGCACCCCATATTGTACTGAATGTATATTTTTTTGCACTTCTTAAGTGCATAGTCTGTAACCTCATTAAAATGCACTTGCAATAATTTTTTTCCCATTGCCCGTAATGTAATGGAAAACTTTTGACTGTCCCTGTAATTAAACTATACATCCAATTTTCATAAAATCTGAAATGGCTCAACAAAATTTTGCAACAATGATATATTTAAAATTTCAGACCATTCGGAAGGCTGTAACATCATTAAAATGCACTTGCAATAATTTTTCCCATTGGCCGTAATGTAAAGAAAAACTTTTGACTGTCCCTGTAATTAAACTATACATCCGATTTTCATAAAATTTGAAATGGCTCGACAAAATTTTGCAACAATCATATATTTAAAATTTCAGACCATTCGGTTGGGTAGTTTTTGCTCTGTTACATGCGGACAGACAGACAGACGGACTGAACGACGACTATAGGTGCTACGTATTTATATAACTACGAACGCACCTAAAAATCACTTTAAAATACTAAATTTGGCATCATTTCCTGAAACATTTTATAAGATAAACAAAAATTTTTAAATTTCTTGATAACAAAATAACAATGGCTAGGAATTAAATGCCTTTAAGAATAAAAATGATTTTGTGAATGAGTCCGAAAGTAGCATGCTTGTACTCCCTACAATCAGGTATAATTTCAGATGTAAACAGTGAAACTTACAGTTACATTGCAGGAACAAAATTTAAGATGGCACTGAAATCAGCAGCGATCAAAACTTTTTTTTTTTACTAAATTTTTTGTTAATCAAGCTCTTTTGGTTATTGCATCTGATTAATTACTAAATAAAATTATATTACTTTTGATGTAAATTATTGCATGTATAGCAAAAAGTTGCCATACTGTAGGTCCTAAACTGCAACTGAATTGTTAATGTTTCTTGCATTTATTTCCCCATACTTCAATATTTATTTTTTTCAATATCATATATTTTAATGTGTAATTCTGGTTTATATGACAGAACTCAAGCCTTTTTATGAAGAAAATATGAATTTATTTCTGAAAAAATAAAGATAGTGCTAATAACAGCAGTGGCGATCACAATCTTTTTTCCAAGACAATTTAAAAATTAATCAAGCTTTTTTGTTCATTAAATCTAGTTCAATAAGACATAAAATTTTGTTATTTTATGATTTTGGTATAAATTATTTTCTTATCTAAGATAAAAATATGACGCAAAAGTAGCTTTCGCACAATAACTGTTGAAGCCCTTATGTTTACTTTTTTTTTCATTCGTTCATATTCAGTTTCAGTTTTAATCTGTAATGATTTCCCCCCCCCCCCCCCCCATCATTCTGTACATGATTTTGGCTAATATGGCTAACCCCAATATTTCTAATGAAAAAAGAAACACATTAGTTTCACAATTCAAAAGTAGAGATCATAGAAAAAGCTTGATTCTGGTTCATCTACTTGTTTTTTGGCACAATTGTATGGCATAAGCCGTAGAATAGTGCATGACAAAAAAAAAAGTTAAATTTCTATATGAACAGTAACAGCAATGCTGGTATTGCAGAGAGAAAAACATTTTATTTTAATATCTTAATCTTTTTCTAAATTTTTATTATTTTATATAATTATTAAATTACTTTAATATTCTACTTGGTTACTTTACTTTATTGTAAGCAATAAGCATTCATTACAATTTCAAATGCTTAATTACATTTAGATTACTGTTTAAAAAATGTAAGCATAGCAATGACCAGAAATCCGTAAAATTCTAAAATACATACTACCTCTGGTTCCAAGGTGTGCGGATTTGAGGGAGTCTGCTATATTATACAACTTACCCCCGAATAAAAACTTTTAAATTTCTTGATACCAAAATAACAATGCCAAATGCCTTTAAGAATAAAAATGATTTTGTGAATTAGTCTGAAAGTAGCATGCTAAAAGTGTTTACGCATGAAAATTCCAAGCGACAAAAATCACCTGCGACTCGCAGGGGTGATTCTGAGTGGAAAATTTTTTTTCGGAAATACATCGGGGGGATTTGCGGTTTTTTCGCGATCTTTTGAGGAAATTTGCAGTTTTTTCGCGATCTTTCGAGGAAATGTGTGGTTTTTTCGCGATCTTTTGACGAAGTTTGCCTTTTTTGTGATCTTTTGACGAAATTGAGGTTTTTTCCGCGTGCTTTTGCTGAATTTGCGGTTTTTTGCAATCTTTTGATGAATTTTGCATTTTTTGCGATCTTTTGACAAAATTTGTCATTTTTCGCGATCTGTTGGGGGAAATTTGCCGTTTTTCACGATTCTTCGACGAAATTAGTGTTTTTCCCGTGATCCTTTCACGAAATGTGCGTTTTTTTTCACGATTTGGTGACGAAATTTGTCGTTTTTCGCGATCTTTTGACAAAATTTGTCGTTTTTTCACGATCGTTTGACGAAATTTGCCGTTTTTCGTGATCTGTTGGGGAAATTTGCCATTTTTTCGCAATCCTTTGACGCAATTGCCGTTTTTCCGCGATTCTTCGACGAAATTAGCATTTTCCCCGCGATTCTCTCACGAAATTGTTTTTTTTTTTTTAGACGAACATTTGTCGAAATTCGCGATATAGTTTATGTTCGAATTTTCGGATTTATGACCGATTTTTTTTTACTTTCGGAAAATTCGGAACAGAATCACCCCTGGCGACTCGTCTGATTTCCTGCTTTTGAAAGCCACTTTTTTCGCTTTCCAATCATTACATTGGCTGTTCGGGAAAAGGCTTTTACATCGTCAAATTTCCAAGCATTTGATTGGCTGTTAATGGCGACTCGCTTCGTTTCAGGCATCAAAGACGCACCAACAGAAGACAGTTGCTTGCTTTTGAAGTGACTCTCCTGGAGCCATAGGATAACATGGAGACGCCTGGAATTTGAAGCGACTTTGACCCCTTGTGTAATAGCACTTTTATACTCCCTAAAATCCAGGTATGATTTCAGATGTAAACAGTGAAACTTACAGTTATGTTGCAGGAACAAATTTAAGATAGCACTGAAATCAGCAGCGATCGAAACTTTTTCTTGTTAATCAAGCTCTTTTGGCTAGTACATCTGATTAATTACTAAATAAAATTATATTACTTTTGATGTATAGCAAAAAGTTGCCATACTGTAGGTCCTAAACTGCAACTGAATTATTAATGTTTCTTGCATTCATTTCCCCATATTTCAATATTTATTTTTTCAATATTACTTATACATTTTAATGTATAATTCTGGTTTATATGACAGAACTATGCCCTCCTCCACCCCCCCCCCCCCCCCAAAAAAAAAGAAAAAAAAAGATATGTAAATAAAATTTTTATAAACATGATTCAAAATAAAACAGATTTACAGTTAGAGAGATGAAATGTATTTGTTTTCAGAAATATTAATTCCATAAATATATAATACAATGATACCGTTTCATATGAACAGATGTATTTAAAACAGTGTTGTAAAAACCCTGGGGTTTTTTTTTATAAAAAACCCAGCCCGGGCAGGTAGCTGGGTGGGTACCTGGGCAGCTACCCACTACAACTCTTAAGGTTGTAAAAAACCTGGGTTTTTTATAAAAAACGCAGCCCAGTGGGCAGGGTTTGCAAAAACCCGGATTTTATTGAAAAAACCCAACCCACTTGGGTTTTTTCACGAAAAACCCAGTTTTCTCAGGGGAAAATCGGGTTTTTTCAAAAGTATAATTTATATGATTGATATTACATTATTGTGTACTATATTATTTAGTTATTATATATACAATACAGCAAAAAATATATATTGTTCCCTTGCATATAATATATACAACATAATTGTAATGCTATTTTTACAAATTATAAATTGTAGAAATTTTATGAATTTAAATTAATTAAATGGCAGTGTTTCTTACAAATTAATTTTTAACATAAAATAAAATATAAATTGTTAATTTGCATAAAAAGTAAAATTTTGATCTAGATAGAAGTTTTATTTTCATGAATATAATTGATATGAATTGACATTCTTATCATATGCCTTTACCTATAATTATGCATAGTATAAGTAGCATAGATATTTAAAAATTATGGGAGGGTGAGAGTCTCAAATAGTTTAATTCAGTATAATCAAAATAACTGCAAAACTAAAAAAATCAATCAATGAAGTGTCTCATTAATAAGTAATTACATAGATTATTTAATAATTAATTTTATTCATAATTAAAATGTGTATGTGCATTACTGCAAAGTAAACGTTAAGGAGTAAATTAAATGTTATAGATTTTTGAAATATGACAAGAGAGTACGAAAAAAATATATATATCTGTCTTGGGCCATTTTGCACTCTCTCTTCACTCCTCCTTACACTAGAACAGCACAAATATCTACCAATTCCTCCAATGCTATTGATTTCGAAAGAAAATCCTTTTTTGATGAACTTTTCAACGCATCAAGAATGTTCGATTATTCAAAGTAAATGGAATATGAATAGAGACAGAACGCTCTCTGTAGGAACTTCAGAATTCCTTGCATTGGTTCCCACTACAAACCCTTCTACTGCGCTATTCTAAACTTCAGGTAACATTCCAAGTATTCTTAAAGTGATCAGCTATGTTACTTGCCTTGTACATAAAAAACTGAGACAATACGACAGATTAAAAAAAAGGTAGCATCTTTGTTGCAAAAGGAAAAGTCATTTTATTCATTTCAATGTTTTGAATTTAAAGTTTAAAGGGGACACTATAATCCAAAGGGAAAAAAGGTTTCCAATTGGGGGGTGGGTTCTTGAGTACCCCTTTCCTATGCCCGTGTGTTCTATGTTGCCTACTACGTTCTATGTTAGTAAAATATTTCAATGTGCAAAAATACTTTTTTTTGTTTTTTTTTAACTTCAGGGCGATTATGTAATGTCTTTTATATATAATTCTTTTTTTTCAAAATTAACTGAAATGACTTAAATTCATTAAATGTACTATATGTTTAAAACTTTAAATATTGCTAAAAATTGAAAAAACCCACATTATGGGTTTTTCGGTGGGCTTTTTCAAGTGGTCCCAGTCTGAAAAAACCCACTGGGTTTTTTCAAACTGGGTCCAGTTTTGCAAACCCTGCCGGTGGGTAGCTGGGCGGATACCCGGGCAGCTACCCACTACAATCTTGGTTTAAAACAATGGTAATAATAAAATAACAATAAAGGAATAATGTCAGACTATAAGGTTTGAATTTCAGAGCAAGATTTGCATACAAAAATTTGAAATCCCACCTAAAAAATTTCATAATTTTCCGGAGAAATTTGCATTTTGAAATGATGACCAAGTCCGATAACCAAATGACAAATTTACGATATTTTTCTGTCACCGATCTACAAATTTCGCAATTTTTTCCCCGTTACCAATTTTGACAAATTTCACGATGTGATTGATTAGCGAATTTTATTGTTTCTCCTTGTGGCAGATTGACGAAATTTACTATTTTTTTCCTGCATCCGACTGAATAGTTTTGTGATTTTTCTCAGAGACTGTTTGATAAATTTTGTGATATTTTATTTTTTTATGACCAATTGACGAATTTCATATTTTTCTGTGGCTGACTGACGAACTTCGCAGATTTTTTTCTGTGACAGATCAACGAAATACAAGATTTTTTACTAACGACCAATCAATGAATTTCACGATTCATTTCCAAGACTCATTAATAAATTTCACGGTTTCTTGCGACAGATTGACGAAATTCAAAATTTTTTTCTTGCCATCCAACTGAAAAACCTTGCAATTTTTCTCCGTGATTGACTGACAAATTTCCCGATATATTCCTGTGACCATTTGACAATTCTGTGATATTTTGACGTGGCCAATTGGCAAGCTTCCCGGGAGGTTTCCAAGCAACAGAACGACAAATTTTGCAATTTTTTTTTCCTGTGACAGATTGACGAAATTCATGATTTTTTTCCTTGCAATAGATCGATGAATTTCATGATTTTTTTCCTACAACCAATGGATGTACTTTGTGTTTTTTCTTCCCGCAACCAAAAAAGCATGTCAAAATGGGCACTGCACCTAGAGTCAGGACTAAACACAAATGAGGTCAAAACTGCTAAAATATTGTGGTGCACATGAAGAAAATTTTCCCCCCTAACTCCACAGAAACATATTTAGAAAATACAAACTAGTTGATCTTTGTACAGGGTTCCCAGCAAAACATGACTGGCAAATTCCCTGACTTTCCATGACCAAATCTAAAAAAATTCCATGACTTTCCGACCAAACGGGCATATAACGAAATTTGCTACTTATTTTTGAAGTCCTTTGTCAAAATTAGCAATTTTTTTTCCCCGAGGCTATTTGATGAATTTCACGTCATTTTTCAATTTTTCGATGAATTTTGTGTCATTTTTTAGTTTTTCGATGAATTTTGTGTCATTTTTCATTTTTTCTCCAAGACCTTTCCATGACTTTTTAGAAAATATTTGTAAATTCCCTGACTTTTCCTATATATTTGGAAATTTCCATGACTACTTTGAAATTCCACGATTTTCCATGGCTTTCCATGACGCTGGGAAGTGGGAACCCTGTTGTAATTCAAAGAAATCAGAACTTGACATTATAAAAAGGCAATCTACATTTCCCATGTAATAGAAGAAATGGATTGGCGATTTCCTCTCAAACTTTAGACATGGGTTTAAAATTTTAATGTATAGAACTTAATTTGATCAAAATCAGGGATTCCGGTTTTGGGTATATTTCATTAAGTATATAATAAAACAATTTTGTTCAGAAATGGATATTAATAATGCCATCATTCCAAATGTGCATTTGGCAAACAGTTCCTTAACATTTGATGAAAGTTGAAAAATAGACATTGACTTTCTTCCCTTTTTAAAATAAAAATAAACATTTTGCATAATTATTGTAAGTTGTCGATTTAAATCTTTTCAATGGTATTTTGTCATGTGTGTATTAATGCAATTCATCAAATAGCATGTAAAATAACAGAGGTCTTAAGATTTTTTTTCCTCCCCCCAAACAGTTCAACTCCCCTCAGTTTATAAATGGAAGGGGAAGGAGGGAGACTTCCCTCCTAGGAAAAATTGGATATCAAGCAAAGGATGATTCTGACCAGGAAACTACCCCAATAGTGTAATAATGAAAAAAATCTAAATAAGCAGCAATTGAAACGTGTTTTTAGACGCATAAATTATTTGCCCCCGTATCCCCGCCAGCCAGCAAGTGAAACAGTTCATGGTGTACAGCAATAGTAGTTTCCCTTCTTATCCATTAGAAGTCGTTTGGCTAAATTATAGGTGCCACATGACTTTATTCAACTTCGGAGCAAGATTTTGAATATAGAACCCAGTAAGACATCCCATTCTTATTTTAGGCTCTGTGGGAAGTGAATGTTATATTGAAAAGATACTCTTAATGCAGCATTGATGCATTAAAACACTAAGTAATGCAGCACTTATGCACTATTTTGTGATGCATTATTTAGTGTTTTAATCCATCAATGCTGCATTAAGAATCGTTGACTGTTCAAATCAGCTAAATGTGTGGAACAAACTTGATTAAAGATTTGGTGTTAGTCATGTTGCAAAAGGTTCGCACACCAAACATTTGTAACTGAAAAATAACTTGGAATGATCCTCTTTATTTTCATATATCACTCATTATAATATGTATAATAGTTTTGAAAATATAAATTCTCAAAATCCGGTCATTCATTTGTGCTAACCCTGTATATCTGGGTAATGCGGACACGAGGGCAAATAATTTATGCGTGAGCGTGTTTCAATATACTCTTTCAATTGCTGCTTATTTAGATTTTTTTCACTAAGGTGTACTTTCCTGGTGAGTAAAAAAAAAAATTCTGAAAGGTTACAACAGAAGAAGGAAGGGAAGGGAATTTTCCCCTGGTGCTAATTATGTGTTTTTTTCCGTGGCCCCTTGACAAAATTTGCATTTTTTCCACGATCCTTTGATGAAATGTGCATTTTTTCTGTGATGCTTTGATGAAATTTGTGTTTTTTTCCGCAATCCTTTAAAGAAATTTCCTTTTTTGCGTGGTCCTTTGACGAAATGTGTGTTTTCTTCCTCAATTCTTTGACAAATTTTGTGTTTTTTTTCAAGATTCTTTGATGAAATTGCTGCAAATGATTGAGGAAATTGATTCTTTTCGGCAACCATTTTTCGAAATTCGCAATATTTTTTATGTCTGAATGTTCGGACTGATGACCGAATTTTTTTAATTTTCTTAATTGCATGCCTTAAATTTTTGGAAAGTTCAGAACAGAATCACACCTGTTTAAAGCCCTGGATTAATATGATATACACAAATGTAAAATTTGATTACATTTATAATCCTCAAATTATATTCATTTGTAATTTTTTTCATTGGATATTTCTTTTTTACAAAGAATTCAAAAGGGCTAAAGATTTCTTTTCTCTCCCTTTGTGCAAGATAGATTCATCAATATCATATGTTAAATTATGAAAACTTGGGCGCTGCCTAGACTTATGAAGCACTTGATCTTTAAAAAGTTGTTACTGGAAATAGCATCAAAATAGTGTAACTTTTAAATAGGGTAGAATACTGCTATTATGTATAAAATATTGTTAAATATCGTTTACTTGCAGTGAAAAAATCTAAAGAGCACTTCCTCAATCAGAAAAAAAAGGCAAACACACAAACTTGTATAAAACCAAAAACTTTCCGTGCACATAAATATTGGATCAAAATCTTTCTGCAAATTAATTTAATGTTATAAAATATCGTGTTATATTACTTTGCCGGTATGAATTAAAAACAGTAGTTTTAAAATAATTATCATTTAAATTAAAGAGTAATTAATATTACTAATTACAGAATAATTATGTTGACTAAAAAAATAATAAAGCTAAAAATCAGTGATAAGGGTGAATTCTTATCAGTTATGTTGTCAATGCATTTAGAAACAGCCCAATCCTTAATATTGTGACCTCTTCTCACAAAATGCCAGTCACTCAGTTCACAGAAATAATGGACATTGCTTCTGAAACAACTGAATCACATTTTGTAAGAAGAGGTCCATTCACAGGTATCATCATTAAAGAGACTGATGAGTTTTTATTGCGGCACTTTGACGAAATTTGCATTCTTTTGACGAAATTTGTGCTTTTTTGGCTATGCTTTTCCGAAATTCGTTTTTTTCCTGCACTTTTTTGCCGAAATTTGCTTTTTTCTGATATTCTTTGACGAAATTAGTTTTTTTTTTCGCGATTCTTTGACAATTTTTTTTTCCCCACGAATCTTTACAGAAATTTGCTTACCTTCTGCGGTCCTTTGACGAAATTTGCGTTTTTTCCGCAATTTTTTGACAAAATTGGTTATTTTTTCTGAAAACGATTGACGGAATTGGTTTATTTTCGGCTACCATTTGTTGAAATCCGCAATATATTTCAGTGATATTCTTTTATGTCAGAATTTTTGGACTGATGGCCGATTTTTTTAAAAATTTTTGGAACCGAATGCCTTAAATTTTCAGAAAATTCGGAACAGAATCACCCATGGCAAACAATAAATAAATCGTACATAAAATTGGGGAACATTTTTAATGTTTCGGTAAAAAAAAAAAAAAAGATACAAGAACAAAAATTACTTTTTTTTCCTAAGAAAATTTCTGCAAAATTCCGAATTTTGTGGAAAATTTTCCGCACACGGCAGGCGTCTATATTATACAACTCTGCAAACACGGTTAACAGAAAAATCGCTAACTTTGCAGAGGATAAATCGTTGTTACAATGAGTTCAGATAAAAAGATTTTTGATGAATTTTAATTAAATATTGACTTTTTCTCTCATACTCCAGTCTATTTAATTATAAATATTATATGGGCACTTTTTAAATAGAAATAAATTATTTTCTATACAAAGTGCAGTGTGTCAGAATCACAGCGACGATGTTGCAGAATCTTTCATTTGAAAAATATTTATTGCGCCAGAGTTTAAAATTAGTCTGCTTTATTTTTTAGATATTTGTTAGTTATCCCATCAACCAAATTGTAAGATTAAATGCCAATAATGATTGATCATAGAATGTCAAATTCACTTGACACCACGTGTTTATGTCATCAAGCGATTTTTATTTTGACGTTTTATTTGTATTTTTATTAATGTTATACTAATTTATTTGTTCCTTCGTTATTTAAAATAAAAATTATGTCAATTTGTATAATTTAGCGATTTATATAATTTGGCGAAATTGGTCGAAGGGATAACTAAGTACCATTTTTTACTTTGAGGTAACAAATAATTGGTACTTCTTAGTTATCTTGTCGACCAATTTCGCCAAATTATACACATTGACATAATTTTTATTTTAAATAACGAAAGAACAAATAAATTAGTAAAACATTAATAAAAATACAAATAAAACGTCGAATTAATGGTTTTATTGGCCATTAATCTTACAATTAATTAATGGCAAACCATTATTGGCATTTAATTTTACAATTTGGCAACAGTAATTTGGTCGACGGGATAACTAAGAAGTACCAAATAATTTTATCTAAATTTGCTTAACTGTAAAATTTCCTTTTCTATTTTCCTCTGCTAAAATGCCTGCTCTCCCTTCCTCTTCCGTTACAAAACTGCTCAATTTAAACAATGTAAAGTATGATGAAAACATGGAATACTATATGAAATTCTAATAAGGACAGAAGGCAATGGAGAGGATGGATCTTTTAGTTATATTTTTTCAAAAGAGCCTATTCCCCCCCCCCCCCCCCCCACTTAATAGCTTGGATTCGTACATTTATGTATTTTAACTTGATAGACAATTCCCGCAGGATTTTTATGCTAAATTTGCCACGGAAAGTACATAAATTTTCTGCCAGAGGATTTATGCACATTAATCTATCATTCTACATTTCATTTTGGGTCTAAATTGACAAAGATAGGTTATTTTATTTAAAGTATGCTTGACACATAATTACATGAAAAAAATTAACAACTTCTAGTTAAGTATTTATGCAAATTGATCATAAATAATTAAATGATTTTAGTATAATATAAACTTCTAACAGTCAATTCTTTTGTTTTAATACAAGATAGAAAATTTTGATAATATAAACAAGAAACGAACTTAGTAACAATATAATGAATGTATTATACTACAATTATTTAGAAATTCCAGACTTTTTTTTTTTAATTGAACGTGTTTTTAAATTTGTCCTGCAGCAAAGGAATAAGATTTGAAAAAATATTTTCATGAAAAAATCGCATAGGACGTGTGCATTTTAGAATTTTGAACCGATTATGTATTAATAAAATACACACGAAAAGATGCTCTTATACAAATCAATAAACCCCGAGCAAGGTTGTTGATCCCTAAATTATCCAAGAAACTCGTTACCGCTAACTAACAAACTTCAAAGGCAAGCATGTGTTTTTCTAATTACAACGTTAACATAGTTATTACTTCTGTTCAACAAAAATATGTGATTAATTTATATTTTTCACATAGAGGTATATTTAGGAGTTTTTTTGTTTCAAGGTTGAATTTAAGGAAGGGACGCCATCTTGGTTGTGTAAACTGAACTAATATTTTACGTTTATGTTTCGATATTTCATAATAAAGCAATTGTAAACTTACAAGCCTTTCTGACAGTCATATAAATTGATAGATTCATCATCACTACTAGAAATAAGGGTATTTCCATCCATAGTGAAATCTATACTGTTTATTCGGTCTTTGTTATCGTGAAAAACTTTAGCAACTTTAAAGCTTCGAACAACATGATCGACCAACTTCATTATTTGCATTTGGTGATCTTTTCAAAATCGTGAATACCAACCAAAATTTAAGAGCAAACAAGCAGTTTTCACATTTTCGAAATGTAAACACCCGCTCACAAGACGCCGATAATGGCGGGAAATTACTTGGACACGCCTATTTGTTATTCACGCTATTGTTTTTTTTTTTAATCCTGAAGCCCAGAAGAATCACCTACAAATGACAAGGAGAATAATTGAGTATTTTGATCGCTATACGTAATAAAATGAAAACTATAAAAATGTCGATAAAATTTAAGAAATCTGCAACTTGCAACTAACAAAATATTTAGAATAAATGCAATTTACTCGAATTTACTTTTATAATAACTTCAAATTGGTTGGTTGATCGGCTTTATGATCATTGCATTTTGTGAAAACCTTTGAGGTAAGAAAAAATCGTTCTTGAGAGTCTCACAAGAAAAAATATGTTCAAACTGCCACCGCGCGGTAAATTCGAAAAATTTTGGTGTTTGTTTTCTTTTCAAAGGTCCCCCCCTCTCACCAACTTCACCCCACTTCGAGACAACTTTTGTCTGATGCAGAATTTATTAAGAACTTTACAACTTCTTTGTCTGAGCAGAGAACGTATGCTTAGTATACATTCTTTGGTCTGATAGTATAGAGAAACCCCTTATATAAAGGCAAGGCCTTGAGGCAACTACTGTTCTCGGCCAAAAGATACAACTCTTTTATAAATTATAACTCCCTTGCCTCTTCTACTATAGGACCAAAGCTTCATAAAAAAAAAAAAATATTTAAAATTCTTACAATATGGCTTCGAAAACATTTTTCCTAAAACTTAAAGAGACATGTCAAAAGATTGACAGCGATGTGAATGACATTAAAATGAAGATGATTGTAACTCGTGAAGACCGTGATAAGGAAGAAGTTGCTTCGAAAAAAATTTGTGAAATTCAAGATAAAATCAGCGCAATGAAGGTATTTTTCAATTCCTACTATTAATTCACACTCTCCCTATATTTATTTATATATTTATCTTCAAATTTTCAATCATTAATAAAATACTCATTATTTACCCTATCAAGTTGAAATAAATTTTTTTAAACTTGTACTAGATGACAATTGATGTTAATATAGTTTTTTCAAATATTAATTAATTAATAACCCAGTCCGGGTGGATAGCTGGGTGGGTACCCGGGCAGCTACCCACTACAACCCTGTGAAATTCAAAGACTATTTGGGTCACGTCGTCAAACTATATACTCGTACCTTAACATTCACAGCAGCTTATCTTTATGGCGTTGCATCTAATGAAAGAATCTTTAGTCAAATAAAAATTTAAAAAATATATATTGCAAGCTACAATGAGGGATGACAGACTTGACAGCCTAATGCTTTTAAAATGTGAAAGTGAAATAGGGAATTTTATTAAACTAAACGATGTTATTAACAGGTGGGCTTCTTTTGAAGACCACAAGAATTAATATTAAGTGAAAAATAGTTGGATGTGCCAATCCCAAAATTTTCTTCTACTCCATACATGTTAATGCCTCAAAATTTGCAATCACAGTGCCAAAATTAAATAACAATTCTTCGCTTATAACAACAAACTCTAAAGGTATAGATTTGTTGAATTGTGTTCATTTAAAAAGGAGATATAAGCATAGCATTTTTCAAACAAATCATTGAATTTTGGCACCCAGCCTCTTAGATGTCTGCAACCAAAATTCCTTACTCAAAGTGCACAAAAGTGATAGCTTTGGACAGTATAGACCCAAGTCTAATAAGGATTCATTTATGTGGAATATGAAGTTTGACTAAATTCCGTGCATTAGTTTTTGAGATACAGCTATCACAAAATCGTGAAAAATGCTGCATAGCAGCGCCAGCTGCTATATGATAAACATAAAAAGCTAATCTGCATCAAATTATGTCAAGGGTTATGTCAGAATATGACATTTGATCAAATTCCGTGCAATAGTTTTTGAGATATAATTATCGCTAAAATCCTGTAAATCGTGAAAAATGCCGCATAGCAGTGCCACCTATTGGACGATTTACACCAAAAACAAATCAGCACCAATTTTTATCAAGGTACAGTCAAACCTCGTTAACACGAACTGTTTCAGATTGCCTCGTGCAGTTGTATGTAATGTAGCTAAGTTCCGATAACACGAACTACTTTTAATACGAATAAAAAAAAGTTTCCCCTTGAGTGTTCGCGTTAATGAGGTTTGACTGTATAAGTGAGTCTCTAAAGTTTTATTAAGTTTCGTGCATTTGTTCTTGTGTTAGAGCGGCCACAAAATTTGTATCACATATAGACAGACAGATATTTTCTAAAAACAGTCGAATCGTGTTCAGGACTTACTAAAACGTATAAATCAGTCTAAAACCGGAAGTTGAATATTTTCATGAATCCAGTAGCTACTTTTTTCTTGTAAAGATAGAAGAAAGTAAAAAGCATATTTATTTTTTTAGTAAACAACCCAGTGGCAGAACTATCTTCAAGTGTCTGCAACGTTAATAATATTTTCAAAAATAGTCTGTAATACGCTATATATCATATAAATATCTTCTTGCTGTTGTAGTGTTATTTAATTATGGCATCATAGGTATATATAGGGTAGATGCACCAGTTTTGGCCACTTTTAGAGAAAATTCGAAATAAAAATTTTACAGTTCTTGACCGATTTAAGCATATTACATCATAATAACATCATTCTTTAGTAAATTTAATTGTCTTTCTGTTAGCTATAATGATTTTCTACAGAATATTTTAGATTGTGAGTAATAACTCATCAAGTAATTTATTCCAATTTGTACCAGTTTTGGCCACCCCTACACCAGTTTTGGCCATCTCCATGCACCAGTTTTGGCCACTCCAATATCATGTAGTTTAACAAACATTTTAATTGATAATAAGTAAAAATAAAGCATTTTTATGCAACATCTATTTTACCACACATATATTTGTTTGCTGTATTAAGAGAATTTTGCAAATTTCTTTATGAATTGATAAAAACATCAAGTAAAATATACTTATTTTGATTTTAACTGAAAGTTTCAATTAAAAAACAAAAAATATATTTAAATTTGATTAATAAACGGGACAACAGTGCCTATAGGACATAAAGATTAACTATTTAATCAGTTTTATAATTATTCATGGATTGTGGCTTGTTTAGAACACTTGAATCTTCATCAAAGGGTTATATTTCTTGAAAGCATTTTCTGATTTTGGTTTGATTTTCATCAAAAAGTTATACTTCTTGAAATTATCTTTTGATTTATATTAGCTTATGCCTTATTTATGTACCCTGCTTCTTTGCAAGTTATTTTAGGGTGTGATTTCAGAAGCGAATCATACCATTTCATGCCTGGTCTTCCATCTTGAAATGGAGTTTCTATCTTACCGGCTACAATTTTCTGGACAGAATCTTAAAAGTTGTTCCATTTTTATAGGAAATAGTATTCTGACAATAACTAAAATCCACTTTTCTAATTGATTTTTAACTTCAATTCGTAGTACCTAGATCTACTACTTGAGATTCAACATTATTAGAGGAAAGTGGTGTCCGTCCTACAAACTTCTGATGTAAGGCAAGAACGGGTTACACCAAAACTTTGCTAGCTTGTAGTGCTGGCATTACATTTTGAATGGCCTTAATTTTACTTCTTATCTTAGAGCAGTGTTCCCTCTAGGCCATTTTTTAAGAGCACAGAATCTCTTTTAAACTTGTTAAAATGAATCCTTCTTTTTAAATAATGTGAAATACATTCTTAGTTGTATTTAGATGTCTCTAGTAAAGATTTTCACAATATTTAGTATTTCTAAATCCATGTGCCTGAAATATTGCAAAAATTATGGAACATCTTCATTTCTTTAGGAAAAATACAAGCAATTAAATCATGCTATAATTTTATTGAACATTTTAATTTATAAGTTGTAAAATCTTTCAAAATTTATGTTTTAGTTTATTTATCATATCTAAAAATTACATATCACCTCCCCTTTTGTTTATCAAAAATAAACACAATACTATATTTTCTTTAGTGACTAGCACAATGTCCTTCTTTCTAAAGTGAATTATCTATTGGACAGAGAATAACAAAATCTTTTATAGAACTGCCATTAGCCTTGCTTTTTATTATTATTATTATTGAAGCCATTACTATATAAAACAAAACTAAATTGATTTTGATTTATCCAGATGTTCTTAAATTTATTAAATGGCTAAAATTCCCTCTATAATGATAATGAATCATGTGGCCAAAAGTGGAACATATGTTGTACCCTTTTTGGCCACCCCCATGGCCATAACTGGTACATATAGCAAATTTAATGCACCAGTTTTGGCCACCCCCCATTAAACTGTTAAAATAAGTAATTTAAATGTAAAATTGCAGTAGAGAGAAAGCTTACCTCATAAAACCTAATAAAAATTTGTTTCAGAACAAATAGAACCCTATAAGTGCCTAATGTTGAAAGATTCTGAAAACTTGTCAGCTAAGCAAAAACCTTAATACGTGTGAGCACACACTGCAGTTTCACACATTTATTTTTTTTGCAAGTCGCATTTTAGCAAAAAATAAACAAATGATATTGTAAATGATAAAAGAGAGTTTGCTTAAAGTGTAAGAATGCATATTATTTGTTAGCATGAATTCACAGGCTAAATATTGGACAAATTGATCCAATGTGGCCAAAACTGGTACAGTGGCCAAAACTGGTGCATCTACCCTATATATATAATATATATATATATTATATATATATATTAGTGGTGTACCGAGTAGCACTTTGGCCGAGTACCGAGTAGTTGTGTAATAAGAAAAAAAAACACTGATGTGCACATGATGTGAGCTTAGGTGCTCATATGTGTGTACAAATATATAATATGCATATATATAGTATATATAAATTAACTAATTAAATTTGAAATTCATTTGTGCACCTTTTAAAGACAATTTTTGACAATTCAAAACAGTAGCAAAAAAAAGGAGAATTGACACATAACAAGTACAATTATTAACCAATATAAAATTAAGACATTCTTCGACCCTCCAATTTATTCAGATACCTGAAATTTGTCTATCAAAAATAAAAATGTTTATTGGTTACTGTAACAATTCATTGAATAATGCAAAACATTTCATATTTATTTTGTAACTGTACATTATTTTCTTTTGATTAAAAATAAAAAAGAGAAAAAAAAAGAGAGGTACAAAAAGAGATACAGGCTTTCTTAACAGAAGGCTTATGTAAAACTTACACTCCATTTGCATGGGGGGGGGGGGGAGAAAAAAACTTTCCGATTATGTGCAACCTTGCAAAAAAATTCTTATGTGCATCTTCAACCACTGTTTATTCTGAACGTAAATTTTCAGAGGCAGGCCAAATTTATAGTAGTAAAAGAAATGCCCTGTCTACTGATAATGTAGAACGTTTGGTGTTTTTGCACTATAATTTGAAATATAATAAATTTAACTATTAATTTTTTTATTACATTTATTGTATTTTCAGTTTTTTTTAAATCCAAAATAAGTCTTTTCTGTTTTCCTATATACAGTAGAAGATCTTTATAATGCAAACCTAAAAACGCAAGGTTGTACATTATATAGAACTTTGCATTATATGGATCACATTATCACATCATTAAATTTACCATGTAAACATGATCAAATATATCTGAAACATATCAAAATACATTAGAGTATCTTTGTACACTGCATTTTTTGTTACCAGGAGTTAGTTAATATTTGCATAATATAGATTATTCCACACAATGTTAAATTTACTTTAGAAACATGGTCCAATCCAAATATACCTGTACCAAATCAATCATTATATATTGCTCATTTTCAGAAATGTTTATTGTAATAATAGCAAATTTTTCGTTAAAGTTCTGAATTAAGGATAGAAAGTTGAGCTAATGCATCAAATTTAGTTTTCTAAAAAGTAGCAATTTTTTATAGTGGAAATGCAGGTGTTTCTAAACCGCAAAATTTATTGTTTACATCTGAGAAGTTGTGCGTTATATGGATCTTCTACTGTATTTAAAAAGAACTTATTTTTATTTGTATAAATGTGAAACTAAATTTTAATCTGGAATTATTTTATGAGGGTTTTTGTTCTTAACTTTTTCTATATTTTGTTACATATTGTTAAATACCGAGTAAATAGTTTTATGAATTATTGCATATATTATACATTGATATTCGAATAACTTTTTACGGATCAGTTTTAAATTCATATGCTTAAAAAGTGAAATTATCACAACTACTCGGTATTGGCCGAGTATTCGGCCAAAATTTCACCGAGTACCGAGTACTCGGCAAATTGGCCGAGTACCGAGTATTTACCGAGTACTCGGTACGGCTCTAATATATATATATATATATATATTTTTTTTATATATAATTTTATTTTATATATTATTATTATATATATAATATATATATTATTTATTTATTATATATATTATATATATATATATATATTATATATATAGGGTAGATGCTCCAGTTGTGGCCACCTTTAGAGAAAATTTGAAATTGAAATTTTACAATTGACTGATTGAAGCATATTAAATCATAATAACATCATTATTTAGCAAATTTGTCTTTCTGTGAATTATAATAACTTTCAACAAAATATTTTAGATTGTGAGTAATAACTCATTAAATAATTTATTTCAATTTGTACCAGTTGTGGCCACCTCTACACCAGTTTTGGCCACCTCTATGCACCAGTTGTGGCCACTCCAATATCATGTAGTTTAACAAACATTTTAATTGATAATAAGTAAAAATAAAGCATTTTTATGCAACATCTATCTTACCACACATATATTTCTTGCTGTATTAAAAGAATTTTGCAAGTTTTTTTTTTATGAATTGATAAAAACATCAAGTAAAATATACTTATGTTGATTTTAACTGAAAATTTCAATTAAAAAACCAAAAAATATATTTAATTTGATTCTTAAAAGGGACAACAGTGCCTGTAGGACATCAAGATCAACTATTTAAATCAGTTTTATAATTATCCAATGGATTGTGGATTGATTAAAACACATGAACCATCACCAAAGTGTTTTATTTCTGGTGCTCTTAAACTTTGCTAGCTTGTAGTGCTGGCATTATACATTTTGAATGGCCTTAATTTTACTTCTTATCCTAGAACAGTGTTCCCTCTAGTCCATTTTTTAAGAGCACAGAATTCTGTGTTTTTTAAACTTAGTAAAATGAATGCTGTTCTTTTTAAATAATGGGAAATACATTCTTGCTTGTATTTAGATATCTCTAGTTAAGATTTTCACAATATTTAGTATTTCTAAATCAGTTTGCCTGAAATCTGGCAAAAATTATGGAACTTCTTCACTTCTTTAGGAAAAATACAAGAAATCATGCTGTGATTTTATTAAACTTTTTAATTTATAATTTGTAAAATCTTCCAAAATTTGTTTTAATTTATTTATCGTGTAGGACATATCGCCCCTCTCCTTTGGTTTTATCAATACTAAACACAATATACTATATTTTCTTTAGAAATATTATTAGTTACTAGCACCAGGGTTGTAAAAAACCCAGCCCAGGCGGGTTTTATTAAAAAACCCAGGTTAAATGGGCAATTTTCCCCGGGTAAATTAAATTGCCAAAATGTGGACGATGATTCCACCTTCCTCACAAATAATAATCTTCAGAGTTGCCACTGTATAGGGAAAACTAGAAAATCTGAGGGAATTTAAAAACAAGTGGGTAAGTGTGATCACAGATCGCACAGAGGGTTTCGTTTAATATTCATTTCGAAACACTTTATCCTTTTGAAAAATCTGTTAGTTCCACATTTCGCAACCAGGGGCGCGCTCTATTCTAAACAAATCTCTATCCGAACGAAACTCCGTTTTACATACTATCCGTATATATATTAGTCGAAGGGATTGGGCCCATAGCACCCGAGATAAGTAGGCGCCCCTGGCGGTAAAAAGTGGAACTCAAATATGTAAGGCTATAGTGCATAATATGAAAGAATGGTCAAAGGGGTGTCGGCAAAAGTTGGAAAAGTGCTCCCCGGGTGAAAAGGGCGGAGGTTAGAAAAATTGCTTAAAATATACGTTAGAGCACGGAGGAGTAAATAATATAAGACTGTTTAAAAATTTTATGATTTGTCGTGTGGTCTGAGGTATTCAGCTATACGTATGCAAAAATTCATGTTTCCAACTTAATTAGGGGCTCTCTTAGAAAGAATTGCTTAAAATACATATGTGGTAGCTCAAAGGGTTAAACGTAAGACTTTTTCAAGATTTTATAATTTGTCGCTTGGCCTCAGGTGTTCTGCTATAATAAGCATGCAAAATTTCAAATCTCCAATTTAATAAGGGGCGCAGTTAGGAAGAATTGCTTAAAACACGCATGTGGGAGCGCAAAGGGTTAAATGTACGACTTTTTCAAATTTTTATGATTTGTCGCATGATGGTGTTCAGCTAGTATGCAAAATTTCACGCCTCCAACCTAAATAGAGTGTCACTTAAAAAGAATTGTTTAAAATACACATGTAGGAACCCAAAAGCTTAAATATACGACTTTTTCAAAATTTTATGATTTGCCGTTTGATGTGTGATGCTCAGCTATAAGTATGCAAAATTTCACACCTCCAACCTAAATAGGAGCTCACTTAAAAAGAATTGTTTAAAATAAACTTGTGGGAGCCCAAAGGGTTAAATGTATGACTTTTTGAAAATTTTATGATTTGTCGTTTGATGTGAGGTATTCAGCTATAAGTATGCAATATTTCACTCCTTCGACCTAATTAGGGTTCACTTAGAAAGAATTGTTTAAAATACACATGTGGGAGCCCAAAGGGTTAAATGTACGACTTTTTCAAAATTTTATAGTTTGTCGTTTGATGTGAGGTGTTCAGCTATAAGTTTGTAAAATTTCACGCCTCCAACCTAATTAGAGGCTCACATAGAAAGAATTGTTTGAAATACACATGGGGGAGCCCAAATGGTTGAATGTACGTCTTTTTCAAAATTTTATGATTTGTCGTTTGATGTGAGGTATTCAGCTATAAGTATGCAAAATTTCACTCCTCCAACCTAATTAGGGTTCACTAAGAAAGAATTGTTTAAAATACACATGTGGGAGCCCAAAGGGTTAAATGTACGACTTTTTCAAAATTTTATGATTTGTCCTTTGATGTGAGGTATTCAGCTATAAGTACGCAAAATTTCATGCCTGCAACCTAATTAGGGGCTTACTTAAAAAGAATTGTTTAGAATACACATGTGGGAGCCCAAAGAGTTAAATATACAACTTTTTGAAAATTTTATGATTTGTCGTTTGATGTGAGGTATTCAGCTATAAGTATGCAATATTTCACACCTCCAATCTAATTCGAGGTTCACATAGAAAGAATATTTTAAAATATGCATGTGGGAGCCCAAAGGGTTAAATGTATGACTTTTTCAAAATTTTATGATTTGTTGTTTGATCTCAGGTGTCTATCCATAAGTACGCAAAATTTCACGTCTGCAACCTAATTAGGGACGCACTTAGAAAGAATTGTTTAAAATACACATGTGGGAGCCCAAAGGGTTAAATGTACGACTTTTTCAAAATTTTATAGTTTGTCGTTTGATGTGAGGTGTTTCAGCTATAAGTTTGTAAAATTTCACGCCTCCAACCTAATTAGAGGCTCACATAGAAAGAATTGTTTGAAATACACATGGGGGAGCCCAAAGGGTTAAATGTACGACTTTTTCAAATTTTTATGATTTGTCCTTTGATGTGAGGTATTCAGCTATAAGTATGCAAAATTTCACGTCTCCAATGTAATTAGAGGTTTACATAGAAAGAATTGTTTAAAATACACATGTGGGAGCCCAAAGGGTGAAATGTACGACTTTTTCAAAATTTTATGATTTGTCGTATGATGTGTGGTGGTCATCTATAAGTATGCAAAATTTCAAATCACCAACATGTGTAGTTTCTGAGAACGGGCTCTGTGACGGACGGACAGACAGACAGACAGACAGAGGAGCGAGACGAATAGGGTTTCGTCAGATGAACGAAACCCTAATGAGTATTAAAAACAAGGAATTTTACTAAACTTTGGTACTTTGCAAAATTTATCCGTTGAAATTTTGAAAATTCTCGGAGGAATTACTCTGGGAAAATTTAATATTTTGCTCAGTAAAGCACAAGAAATTTGATTGCCGAAATAAGTGGCAATCCTAATCTCAAATACAATCTTTGTGAACACTTCATAGTCTTAATAATGATCTCACCATTTTTCTCTGTTCTTAAAATACATATATAGATATGATCACTTTAATTTAAATAACAAACGAAGGTACTTAACAAAGGTAGTTAATACGTCGACCACTTTCGCCAAATTTAACTCATTGGCATAATTTTTATTTTAAATAACAAAAGATCAAATAAATTAGTAAAACATTAATAAAAATACAAATAAAACATCGAATTAATGGTTTTATTGGCATTTAATCTTACAATTAATTAATTAATGGCAACCATTATTGGCATTTAATCTTACAATTTGGGGACAGTAATTTGGTCAACGGGATAACTAAGAAGTACCCAAACAAATTTTAAATTGCAAAGCTATCAATTGTGTGTTTTCCAATTGTTTCCAATCTAAAAGTGCAAGTAAATTAATACAAATATATTTTCCAAGATTCAAAGAAGTGAATAAATAAAACAAAATAACCATAAACTGTTAACAATTACATCATCTGTTCTTTTCCAGAAATATATTTTTAAAAACCCGGGTTTTTTACCTGGGCTTTTTATAAAAAACCCAGCCCGGGCGGGTACCCGGGCAGCTACCCACTACAACCCTGACTAGCACAGTGTCCTTTCTAAAGTGAATTATCTATTGGACAGAGAAAACAAAATCTCTTTGATAGAACTGCTATTAGCCTTGCTTTTTATTATTATTATTGAAGCCATTACTATATAAAACAAAACTAAATAATTTTTTTTTTTTTTTTCCAGATGTTCTTAAAATTATTTAATGGCTAAAATTCTCACTATAATGAATCATGTGGCCAAAAGTGGAACATATGCTGTGCCCTTTTTGCCACTTCCAACTTCCATGGCCATAACTGGTACATATAGCAAATTTAAAGCACCAGTTGTGCCCCCCCCCCCCCCCATTAAACTGTTAAAATAATTAATTTAAATGTGAAATTGCAATAGAGAGGAAGCTTACCTCTTAAAACCTAACAGCAATTTGTTTCAGGACAAACAGAACCCAATAAGTGCCTAATATTGAAAGATTTGGAAAACTTGTCAGCTAAGCAAAAATCTTAATACATGTGAGCACACACTACAGATTCACAAATTTATTTTTTTTGTAAGTCACATTTTATCAAAAAATAAACAAATGAGATTGTAAATGATAAAAGGGTGTTTGCTTAAGGTGTGAGAATGCATATTATTTGTCTGCATCAATTCACAGCTTAAATATTGGACAAACTGATCCAATGTGGCCACAACTGGTACAGTGGCCACAACTGGAGCATCTACCCTATATATATTATATATATATATATATTATATATAATAATTTTATATATAATAATTTTATTTTATATATATATATATATATTATATATATATATATTATTTATTTATTATATATATATATATATTTTTTAGGGTGTTTCAAAAGTTATGGGTCCGAAAAAAATTTTTCATTTTGATATTGCATACCCTTTTATTTTATGAGGTTTGATGATATAAGCTTATTTGTAAAATTTCTGGAAACTAGGAAAAAGTTAAGTGACCTCTCAAAGCCGTCAAACTTTTAAAAAATTGGCATTTTTTTCGAAAATCTCCAAATTGACGTCCATTTTTTCAAAAGCAATAAACAAAACAATTTTTACAGTAGGTTGAAGTTTGAATTTAATATTCTTGATCTTTTAAGGTAAATTTTTTTTAAGTGTTCAGGGCGGGATTCGCGCACAAAATTTTGAAATCCCGCCCAAAAGAATATCGTGGGCGGGAGGCTCCCGCCCAAAAGATTTCACCATTTTCAGGAGAATTTTGCATTTTGAAATTGCGATCAACTCCCACAAATGCCTTGAGGATTTCCTTATATTTTTGCACGACCAATTGACACATTTTGCGGTTTTTTTTACTGCAAAAGATCGTTGAAATTCACGATTTTTTCATTCGACCGATAGACAAATTTCATTATTTCTTTCTCGAGATCGGTTGACAAGTGTCCGCGACCGATTGGCGAGTTCAGATGTGATTCTATTCCGAATTTTCTGTAAATTTAAGGCATTAGGTTCCGAAAATTATGAAAAATCGGTCATCAATTCAACAGAAAAATATCGCGAGTTTTAACAAAGGGTCGCCGATCACCGAAAAAAATCAATTTCGTAAATCGTTCGAGGAAAAAATCGACAATTTCGTCGCAAAGGATTGCGTAGAAAACCTAAATTTAATTTTGTCGAAGGATCGCGGAAAAACTTTAATTTCGTCAGATCGCGAAAAAAAACAAACTCAACTCATCAAAGGGTCGCAAAAAAACCCGTAAATTTCGACAAAGGAACGAAAAAAACCCCGCGAGTTTCGGCAGAAGATTGCGAAAAAAAAGCGAATTTCATCAAAAGATCGGGAATAAACGCGAATTTAGTCAAAAGGCTGCTGAAAAAACGCGAATTTCATCAAAGGATCGTGAAGAAACTTGTATTTTGTCAAAGGATCGCAGGAAAATGTGCGTTTTGTCAAGGAAAAAATGCGAATTTCGACAAAGGATCATGAAAAGACACGCGTTTCGTCAAAGGATCGCGAAAAAACATGAATTTCATCAAAAGATCATGAAAAAAACGCAAATTTTGTCAAAGAATCGCAAAAAAAACACGCGAACTTCGTCGAAGGATCGTGAAAAAATGCAAATTTCGCCAAAATATCACAAAAAAACGCGATTTTCGTCAAAAGGGCACAAAAAAAGTCGAATTTAGTCAAAAGATTGCGGATAAAACGCGAATTTCATCAAAGGGCTACCAAAAAAAGTGGGAATTTCATCAAAGGGTCACGATAAAAAACGCTACGGCTTCTTTAGAAAACAGCACACACACACATAAATATCTATATTTATTATTATAGGTATAGCAGGGGTGATTCTGTTTCGAATTTTCCGTAAAATTAAGGCAGACATTTCCGAAAAAAAAAAAAAAAAAATTGGTCATAAATCCGTAAATTTGGACATAAATTATATCGCAAATTTCGACAAATGTTCGCCGAAAAAACCAATTTCGTTAAAGAATTGCGAAAAAACGGCAAATTTAGTCAGAGAATCGCGAAAAAACTGCAAATTTCGTCAATGGATCGTGGGAAAATGGCAAATTTCGTCAAATGATCGCAAAAAAACGGCAAATTTCCCCAAAAGATTGCGAAAAATAGCAAATTTCGTCAAAAGATCGCAAAAAACTGCTCATTTCATCAAAATATTGCGAATAAACCGCAAATTTCGTCAAAAGGACGCGAAAAAAACCATAGTTGGTGCCAGGAGAGGATTTCCCCCCCCCCCCTTTCTCCCCCTGACCTTTCAGAAAATTTGCTGTGAATTTCAGAATTTTTTTTCTACTCAGAATTATCCCCCTCCCAGCTGTATTTCCGAAAATGTGATGTGAATTTCCAATATCTTTTTTTCACTCAGAATCATCCCTGAGGTATAGTTTTTAATCTAAAATAATATACTGAAATAACTTTTGAGAAATTGGGTTTAACCCAAATCCAATTTTCAGAAATCTACACTCAGCCTGAAATCAAACTGAACGAAAAAAAGAGTTTACTCGACCTGCAATAAAAATAATTAATGTCTGAGAGGATTTCCCAGTCCCTTTCCAGTCTAACCCTTTCAGAAAATTTGCTGTGAATTTCAAATTTTTTAAAAATTATTATTCAAAAACACCTGCGAATTTTGCGGTTACTTTTTGCGACAGACTGACAAAATTCACAGTTTTATCCTTTGTCTGATGAATTTACATCAAGTCGGTTTGTCATGTCTGTATTAATACTGACATGACAAAATAATTAATGTAAATCTTTAAATAGCATGTAAAATATCAGTGGGTTTTAGATTTTTTTTCTCCCTCCCAAATAGCTCAACTCTCCTCCATTTATAAATGTTGGTAGGGAGACTCCCTTCCTAGGAAAAATTGAATTTCAAGCCCTGGTGTTTTCTTCAATGGCCAAGTAATGAATTGCTGCTGATATTCTACTGTGTGATAGAGGAGCTGATCTTGATCCTCATCTTACACAAGTACATTATTGAATTCAGTGCCTATTAACGCGCGCATACTGGCACAGCACGTTTGGCACAATCATTTACCACTAATAAAGAATATTTTTTTTCTTTGACAATATTATAATCGTTTATCTACAAATGAATCAACATCGTTTTTTAGAAATGAACTGACAAATTTTAGGACTGTAAAAAGATTGATTGCTTGGCTGCAAAATCTCGTAGCATTTAACCAAGTTTCTTCTTAGGTTTTCTGAAACTGAAACAATTGCCTTTTTCTCTTCAATTAATATAGGATCTGAAAAGAGTGATAACCCAATCATGTTCTCACTTAGGTACCAAAGTTTTCTTTTATGTTTTATCAAGAACTTTTTTGCCAGTTCATTGTCTATTTTTTAAAAATAATTCCAGAGATTTAAGAGAATCAAATCATTCTAAGGTGCACTACAGATTAAAGGTACAGAAGACCACGCTTTTATATAAATTGTCGCGATAAACAGGTGCGTTTTAATACACATACCTCATATTTCATGAAGTTTAATTGCTCATGAAAGCGAAATTTTTTAATGGAAGAAATTCTTATCGCGTATGATGGTATGCACCAGAAGGGCTGAATGTAACTTTGCTTTTGCCTTTAAGAAATTGTGATGTGATTTCACACAAAGTAGTAAGGGTAAGTTTTATGCCAGGGACTGCACTAAAATTCTAAAGCATTTGCTGGGTTTCCCTGGGTGGCCATCCCGGGTTAGTTTTATGAACTTCAGATAATCATCACAAGTTTGAATATTTCTGTGACTGTTTGTAAAGGAAGGCTACAATGACACTTCTGTTTAGTTGTAGCTAGTGTTTTTCATCTTCAGTTAAAACACAACCATCAGTATCCTTATCAATTGCTGCATAGCTGGCAATATTTATCATGGCAAGTAATCTTTAATTCTACCCAAAATAGCGATTTGAGGTCCTGATTCCTGGTGAAGTGAAAATAAGTCAAATACAGCAGAAGCTATGATTATAAGGTTATGATGCTTCTTATGTTCGCGCTGTACAAACATTTTATCCTCATGAAACGTAATCCTTTTCTGCACTTCTAGTTGATCATGAAGATGTTTTATTTTGATATTGCATACCTTCTTATTTTATGAGGTTTAATGATATAAGCATATTTGTAAAATTCTAGAAACTAGGAAAAAGTTAAGTAACTTCTCAAACCTGTCAAACTTTTAAAAACTTGGCATTCATTTCGAAAATCTACAAATTGATGTGCATTTTTCCTAAAGCAATAAACAAAATAATTTTTAAAGTATGTTGAAGCTTGAATCATGTACAAACGATGTAATGTTTGACCAGTAGTTGGTAATAATTGGTTATAAAGTTCTTTATGAAAAATGGAAATCAGATGTGAAGACCACAGTATTACTTTTGATTTTTCTACTGGAGATATGTCACTCGTCGTCTTCGACAAAACAAATTGCTTAAATTTGTATTTGATACAACAATTTCATCAATTTTCACAGTAATTGTGAGGAAACATGTTATAAAGAAAGTATTAAAAATTGAACTGGAACATCATAATTCAGATTTCAGAACATGTAACCAACCAACATGAAATAAGCTCCTTTCTCTAAAAATACTAGACATTTCTCTTTACTGCGTTTTTGAAAATTTTCTTCTTCTTTTCACTTTAAGTGATTTATAATAAAGGTTTTAATAAACTATATATTTCTACTATGTGCAATTGCAACGTCATTAAAATAATGCTTATTCTAAGGAAATACTAGATACCTCACTTCACTTCCATTTTTTATTCTTCACTTTACTTTATGCGATTTATAATAAAGATTTTAATAAACTATATTTCCATTACGTACTGTGTGGTGTCATAGATAGAGGAAATTATGAGGAAAATTAATGCGTTATTGCAATTATTTCCATGGTATAATGACAAGTTTAAAAAATACAATTATGAAATCTTTAAGCTTCTTGAGAGGTCAGTTGTTATTAAAATAAAAACTTCAAATTTTTACAATGTGTTTATCTCATTATTTCTCACAATTTAAGCCCCTATGCATGTCACTTTTCGAATTTTTTTTTTTTTTTTGGAACACCCTAATATATATATATATATATATTTCCTGAAATGTTACAGCAGAAGTGGGGGTGGGGGGGGGGGATTCTCCCCAAGCGCTAATTACTTTTGTTGCAGGTCGGATTAATTCTGTTTGGTTGGGTTCGCGTAACCTGATTTTTCAAAAGTTAGTTCAGTATATATTATTTCAGATTCAATATATCTATAATAATAAAACTAGATGTTTGTGTATCAGCTGTTTTCTAAAGAGACTGCTGTGTTTCTTCTGTGACCCTTTTATGAAGATCACTTTTTTCACAATATTTTAAAGAAATTTGCATTTTCTCGCAATCCGTTGAAGAAATGCACATTTTTTTTGCGATCCTTTGACGAAATTCACCTTATTTCCTCGGTCCTGTGACGAAATTCAAATTTTTTCAATGTCCCTTAGACAAAATTCACTTTTTTCCGTGATCATTTTACAAAATTTGCATTTTTTTGCGATCCTTCGACTAAACTTTCTTTTTTTTCAACGGTCCTTAGACGAAATTCGTGTTCTTTCTGCGATCATTTCTCAAAATGTGTTTTATATGCAATTCTTTGACGGCATTTTTTATGCAAGTCTTTTGCGAACTTCACGTTTTTTTCTGCGATATTTTGACAAAACCGCATTTTTTCTGCAATCATTTGACGAAATTCGCGTTTTTACCATGATCTTTTTACGATATTCGCGTTATTTCTGCAATCCTGTGACGAAATTCGTATATTTTCTGCAATCATTTTACAAAATTTGCATTTTTTCCCCGCAATCCTTCAACTAAATTCGCATTTTTCCAATGACCCTTAGACGAAATTGACGTTCTTTCTGTAACCATTCCACGAAAATTGCATTTTTTTACGCAAGTCTTTGACGAAATTGGTGTTTTTTATTAGTCTTTTAGGAAATTCGCGCCTTTTTCTGCGATCCTTTGATGAAATGTGCATTTTTTCTGCGATCATTTGAAGTAATTTGCATTTTTACTGCGATTTTATGACGAAATTTGTGATATTTTGACGAAATTCATGTTTTACCGCGATCCTTTGATGAAATGTGTTTTTCCTAGATCCTTTGCGAAATTCGTGTTTTTCTGCGATCCTTTGACAAATTCTGCAATTTTTCAAGATTATTTGATGAAATCCGTATTTTTTTCGCAACTATTTGATGAAATCCGTGTTTTTTTCGCAATTATTTGACGAAATCTGTGTTTTTTCTGAAATCATTTGACGAAATTTGCATTTCACGAAATTGGCCTTTTTCACACAATTCTTCAAAGAAATCTGCATTTTTTTGCAATCCTTTGACGAAATTCGTGATTTTTCCACGATCCTTTGACGAAATTCGCGTTTTACTGTGATCCTTTGCCAAAATCCACGTTTTTCCCACTGTGGTTTGCTGCAATCTGTGTTCTTCCGCAAACATATGCCGAAATCTGAGTTTTTCCCGCAATCCGAAATTGCTTTTTCCCCCGCAATCCTTTGGCAAAATTGGCGATTTTTTCTGCGAATGATTGATGAAAAAGGCTTTTTTTTTCTGCAATCAGTTGTCATAATTCGCGATATTTTTCAGTGATTTTTATTTCTGAATGTTCGGGCCGATGACCGATTTTTTTAAATTTTCAGAAAATTCAGAGACGAATTGTCCCTGCCATAGACCCGTTCTCACTTAGTGAATTCTACTAGATTAATATTAACACAATTATTCTAATTGGTAAACAAATCATATTAGATGTAAATTTCCAACTGGGCGAAAAATGTCCGGACCAGGATTCGAACCCGGGACCTCCTGGCTGAAGCCGCCAGTGCTTTGCCATCTGAGCTATCCCGGACGATTCTGGTCGAACTCTTTCACCCAGCTACCCTTGATGATTACAGCATCTGGTCTGAAACCTGGTTCAGCTCAACAGAATAAATCTCTGGTAATGGAACTCCAGAAATCGCTGGATACGAAATTACACTAGATTAATATTAACACAATTATTCTAATTGGTAAACAAATCATATTAGATGTAAATTTCCAACTGGGCAAAAAATCCTGGTCCGGACATTTGACCACAATAAACCACAGGCATAACTAACATAAAGGCTAGTGAGTTTGTATGTCTGGACAAAGATTTGGCAGTTACTGCCACATTTGACACAATGGGGTAAGATAGGAGAGAAGAAGAGAAAATGGACTATAGAATCACCCAAAATTTCCAGTATTAACACATAGCTATATTGAAGATTTGATGAACGAACCTTTGTGAAATCCAAAATTTCACATTAAATCATAATGATGATGAGTTGTATAGCAAAGCAATTCATATTGTTGTTTCTTTGGAGAGAAAGATATTTGCAGCAAAAAAATCCCAAAAAACAAAGCAACTTCAAATCACTGATTTTTTTAGTACATTAAAGTAAAAAGGATTTATTAAAATAACTGTGTATTTATATTTTGTGCAATTTTGATTTTTTTTAAATGAAACCTCTGAATAGTGGTCACTTTTCTCTGGTAACCATTATTCAGAGGTTTTACTGTATATTTATTAATAACAATTCACTATTTCAATTATTAATTGTTTATATAATTAATTTATCAATAATTTGTTTAAAACCATGAACTACGGTAGATGTGCCAGTAATGGACACACTTAAGGAGTTGCGTTAAAAATTGTTTTTTAATTAATAATAGTTATAGGTTATTATATTCCTGTTTTTTCTATATTACAGTAAACTTCCGACTATCCGGCCCTCCATACTATCCGGCCATTAAAATAAAATGTAAAATGGTCTAAGCGGCCAAGACAGGTAGGTTCCCGTCCAGGTGGGTGCCAAAAGCATGGGAAGAAATTCCAAACATTCTAATTGCAAGTATTGGAATATTCTTTTGGACCAAAAAGGTAAACACAAACTCGTATATGAAACTGCAATGAGAGATGAGAAAGATAAGCTTATTCCGTTGCTGAAAAATATTCCAGGCTCGGACGATGTCAATGCAGAATACATTACAGAGACAGAGTGGATGGCAAACGATGAAATTAATGAATTACTTGAAAACGATGTTGTAAAAGTGTTGACAGAGGAAGAAATATCTGAAGAAAAAGATTAAAAGGATTGCAGGAAAAATCTCATTCCACATTCGCAAGGGTTCAAGACGATTGAGGCAGCTCTGCAGTACATTAATCAGCAGGAATCGGTGCCACCTGATATCATCTACCCGAGTAAATGGAGGGATATTGCATCGCGGAAGAGGGCTAACAGGAAGAATCAGTCCTCCATTAAGGACTTTTTCAAAAACTAAAAACTGTAAGTTTTGACTCTCATCTCATGCATAACTTTTCATATTTGTGCAATCATTTATTAATAAACAATAAAATAAGATTTGTTCATTTTTTTACGAATTAGGATTACGTTTTATGTTAATGTTTCGCTTCTTTTGAAACTGTATGTACTGTATATATAAAATTTATCTTAATATGTGTAACACGTGTTTTTAATATCATGGCGGGGGGAGGGCACGAAGTTTGTAAATATTTGTAGAACTCCGGCCTATCTGGCTTTTTATTATCCGGCCTAGCCTTCTGCCACATTAGGCCGGATAATCGGAAGTTTACTGTATATTAGAGATGGGAAATATTGTTATTTTTGGTTAACAGGTTACATCATTCCACAGTAGCACTGGTAACAGGTTCCAACATCCTGTTATTTTTTTAACATACAAACAATTGCTAGATATGCTTCCAAACGACGTTTTAATATAATGGTTCGAAAATAAAACTTTGAAATAATTTCGGCATTGATTTCTGTTGAGAAGAATGCATTCTCTTTGAAATAATTTCGGCATTGATTTCTGTTAAGAAGAATGCATTCTAATTAAAATATATTTACATACTATCAGAGTTTCCCCCAGGTTTAAAAAAGGGCGGGCTGCTGCTTTGGATTCCGAAGGGCATGTTTTAGATTTTTAAGGGCATTTCTTGAAATTTTTAAAGGCATTTTTTTGATTTTTAAAACTACTTTTTAATATTTAATAAACAAAACACTATTTTAAAGACAGCAATGTGTCAATTTTTACTATGCAAGTAATTTTCTTAATAAACAAATGAGTATAAGGCTCTTTTTTCAAATGGTGACAACAAGGGAGCTAATTTTTAAATGAGGGGCAAGAGTGGTGTTATTTTGTAAACCTAAGGGCACGAAGGGTGCAGCACCCTCCTGAAACTGTCTGGGTAAAACTCTGATACTATTGTCAAAAGATATTGCAGCAAGAAATGTGTAATGATCCGTTATATGAAATTACAATCAGTAAAATGGCTAAGCAATTTTATTAGACTCAACCCAATAACCATAAAATATACTATCAATAAATATTACTATGTCTTTCAATATCCTTTTTTAAATTGGTAACAGTAGCCCGGTAATTTAAGCATTGCCCGCAGAAGTCGCAAGTAGCAATTTTATTTTCAGCATCTTTTATAGTAAAATGTTTCCACAGTTCACTAGTCCTTGCTCTTTTACATGGGCCCATTATTATTATTATTTTATTTATTTTTGCTTCTATTTTTTAACAAGTAACTTTAAAAATCTATATCTGAATCATATTGCCAAATATAGCTCAGTTACACATTAGCAATTGGGAATAGGAAGTACGATGCATTTCTCTGAACATAAGAGTTGCACAGAATCGAGGATTAAAAAAAAGAACAACAGCACCACCCCCCCCTCCCCTGATCGATATTCCACACTAAAATTAAAGAATTATACATAGTTTAAATTAATAAATATACAATTTGGTGCATTTTTATAGAATAAAAGTTACAATACAGCTGTAATACCCATTGAAAGTCAAAGTGGCATACATAGGATAATAGCATTCCACTCCTTGTTGAGAGTTCAAAGCCAAAATTAAATCGTCTCGTTTTCTTTATCAATAAACATTACAAATATTAGGTTTTTGCAATTACATACCATAGATACCAAGAGCATAAACAATACATTATAACAGTGCCACTTGCATGGTGATTTATACAGGATCTAACAGGCAACAATTTATACCAATTCACATCTATCTAAATATGAAATTTCTGAGCATTAATTTGGAATTATAGCACCCACAAACTTTGTGTAACACATACATGAATAATGATTCAAAAATAATCAAATTATGTTTAGGACATCCCCAAACGTGTAAATCCATTAAAAGTCGGAAGTAGAAAATTTTCATGAACCATTCCTTTTTAGTAAAAATATGAAGGAGAAATATGTGCAGAAACATATATTCAATATATCTAAAAAAAAAAAAAAAAAAAAAAAAAAAAAAAAAAAAAAAAAGTCTTTAAATGCAATATAATTCGTGTTAAAAAAAAGTAAGTGTACAAGCTACAATATTAATTTTAAATATCTTTACTTTGCATTACATTTGAAATTACACTTACATTACAAATGTGTTTTAAATTAAATAGCGTTTTAATCTTTAAAAAAAATTCATTTCTTTACTGCATAATTTAGCGTACATGATTGTTGGATTTTGTTAATATATTTGCCATTTATGTTACACAAATGAGAAAAACAATTATTTCTTACCCCTCCCCCCGAAAATACAGCAAAATTCGAGTTCACAATCATTAATTTTATAAAAAGTACCTTTTTGAAACATTTGAGTAAAATGCATTTATTTATAATTTTATGTCTTAAAAATTTTAATTCTCGATTTTAGATAGAAACTCTATTTTAAAGGTAACAAAACAATAATTTGCCACATTCAAATAAAATGCTTGAATTTATATATTTTTTAATTGATTAGCGCATTTAAAACATGTACGTTAGAACTTCAGTCACATTTATCTGAATTCAAAACAGAGATTGGAAACCAACCACAGAACAGATAATTCCTTAATATTCTCTAATTCATTCAATACGTTTTCATTACGCATCAGTAAATGTATTTCTTAACATACAAACTGATCATTTCAATGCTTGTTATGCATTTGAATAAAGACAGATAATAGCACATTTTTGCAATTATTTATCTGTTTGACTTTTCTGCGATTAATTTAACTTTTGCGTATTTTTAAACATTTTGTTACAACAGCGTTTTAAATGCAAGAAAAACACTGAGCAATAAATATAATCTAAGGAGGATTTTGTTTGAGTAAACGATATTTGACTAAAAGTTCTCTGTTCATGTTTTTGATAAGAAATGAAAGAGAGGTTTTTATTCACGGTTGTTAATGAGGAAAGGAAAAATAGGAAATGATTTCGTCTCTTTTTAAATATCGGAAGGGTTGAATTAGAAACATTTGTGGATTTGGTTTTGAAAGAAAAGGTGTTTTATAAGACAATTGAATGCTTAGTAGTTGAATCTATTCATACATTGAGGTTTATATCTTGCATTGAGCTGGAAGTTTTAATTGTTTGTGAACATTTTGCAGAAATAAGTTTCATACTTTATTTAAATAATAAATAAAATAAATAAATAATAATAAATAAATGTTCGAAAATATGTTTTTAGTTGAAATGCAATTGCCCAGATCAAAAATTAGGCAAAACGTTGATGAGTCAAACTTGACATTTTTTATGAAAATACTAAAAGAAAACAATATAATATATATATGATTAACAAAGAAACGATTTCAAGCATGAGTTTTTTCTTATAATCAACTATTTATTTCAGTGTTTCGTACTCAATGTTGTGCTATCAGAATCGGAGAAGTGTGTGACGGTGGTGACCTAGCACCAGGCACCAAGTCGAAAAAGCGTTTAATTAGTGCTGTAAGTTATTACTATCCATGCATTAGTGATTGATAAAATGCAAAAAAAAAAAAAAAAAAAAAAAAAAAAAAAAAAAAAATTAGCACCACACACCTAAAAGAATTGGTCATAACTCAGGGGTGAAAATAGGGACATGCTGGGTGCCAGCGTTCAAATCAGGGGGTGGCCCCGTTGGGGGATATTCCCCCTTCCCCGGAGCAATGAGATGTCCCCCTGGAAAATTTGAAATTTTGTGTTTTTAATTATAAAAAAGAACAATCCTCCCCCCCCCCCGGAACTCTATAATGCTCCCCCCCTACTGGAGAATACCTCCTGGAGAAAAACTGTTGGGCGAACGTCTCAAAAGAAACGATTGAGGACACTTTTAGTGAATGTTGTTCTATTTTAGAGGTACAAAATTGAAATCTTGATTAAGGCAAGTAAGCAAAGACAATGTCATTTAAAACCATGTGTTATTTAATTAACAGTGACTTTTCTGTAACATATTAATGCAATATTAGGTTCCAGCGTAGTAACACTGTTATTTATCCTAATACGATAAATAATGCCCATCCCTACTGTATATTAATCTATCAACCAGACTTTTATAAAACCAAAAACTTTTTGTGCACACAAATATTGGGTCAAAAAGTTTCTGCAAATTAATTTAATGCTTAATAAAATAATGTGTTATATTATTTTGATGATATGAATTAAACACAGTAGTTTTAAAATAATTATCATCTAAATTAAAAATTAATATAAATTCAAGAATAATTACTTTGGTTAAAAAAACAATAAAGCTAAAAATCCATGATAAGAAAGGGAATTCTTATCAATTATATTGTCAATGCATTTAGAAACAGCCCAATCCTTAATGCTGAGACTTCTTCACACAAAATGCTAGTCACTCTGATCACAGAAATAATGTGGCATTGCTTCTGAAACAACTGAATCATATTTTGTAGGGACAGTTCCATTCATAGGTAGTATCATCATTAAAGAGACCGATGAGTTTTTACTGCGATCATTTGATGAAATTTCCGTTTTTTTTTTTTTTTTTTTTTTCGAGATCCTTTCATGAAATTTGTGTATTTTCTGTGATCCTTTGATGAAATCGCCCCACCAGTGGCTGAGAGGTTCTGCTCTCGAAGCTGGTAGACGGGAGGTGCTGGGTTCGAACCCAATCACGCCCGTCGGCCTAATTGCTCGGAGTTTTCGTGGTTTTCTTCGAGCCATGAATTTCCATGTGTAAATATGGGTTAGGTTCTCTTAGAAAGACCCCCATGAAGGGCACTCCCCCCTCGGGCCTATATCCCTAGAGTAGATAATCGGCCGTCAAAAAACCAACCAACCAACCTTTGACGAAATCAGTTTTTTCTCGTGATCTTTTGACGAAATGCACATTTTTTTGCGATCCTTTGACGAAATTCGTGCTTTTTCCACGGCTTTTTGATGAAATTCGTGTTCTTTTTCCCGTGATTCTTTGACGAAATTTTTTTTTTTTCTGCGATTCTTTTACGAAATTTGCGTTTTTTTTCTCAGTCCTTTGACAAAACTCGGGCTTTTTCCACTATGCTTTTACGAAATTCATTTTCTCCTCTTGTGTTCCTATGACGAAATTTGTGTTTTTTCTGCAATTCTTTGACGAAATTCGCGTTTTTTCAGCGATTTTTTTCACAAAATTTGTGTTTTTTCGTGATTCTTTCTCTTTGACGAAATTAGTTTTTTTTTAGATTCTTTTACAAAATTGCGTTTATTGGGGTTCTTATGACAAAATTCGGGCTTTTCCCCCCATGTTTTTACGAAATTCGTTGGCTGAGATGCGTTATGTTCCCTCAGCTGTTGTTTTGAATTGTTTGGCAGTTTTTTGTTGCCTTGTTGGCGGTGTTTATGGATATGGCAACCTCGATATGTGGAATCCCGTATGACGTGTGTGTTGTGACGTGTTGTGTTCTGGCAACCCCTGAGAAGCTCATTTTAGGTTAGAATTTTGTGGATGTATTTTGATATCGTGTTGTAGCGTTCTGTCTTTTTATTTTTATGTTAAATTTATTGGATGTATTTGATTGACTGTGGTTTCTGTAGTCCATTTAAACGCTCTTGCTGAAGTAATTAAGAAATATGAGGAAATTTTGACAAGAAAAGTAGGTTTGTTTATAGTGTGTTAATGCGTATTCATAAGCCTATTTTGGAAAATGGCGGTGGTGTTATGAGAGGTATTTCGTGCTGGAGCTTTCAAGAAAGCAGATGTCTGTTAAGGTATGTTGATAATTTTATAGTATATTTTGCTGCTTTAAGAGTTTTTTACATTTTGAGATTGCTACAAAGCGAGAACTGCTGAATTTTGAGAATGCTACACCACGAGAAATGCTGAATCCTGTGATGTTTTTTCTTCGGTTAATGTGCACGAAGTGCTCATACAACGATTACTGATTGCCACTTTAGCAAGTTTCGTTTTTTATGTATATTTTGCTGCTTTAAGAGTTTTTTACATTTTGAGATTGCTAGAAAGCGGGAACTGCTGAATTTTGAGAATGCTACACAGCGAGAACTGCTGAATGCAGTGATGTTTTTTTTTTTCGGTTAATGTGCACAAAGCGCTCATACAACGGTTCTGATTGCCACTTTAGCGAATTTTGTTTATTATTTACATTTTATTTTTGTTAAGCCAAACATGCGTATAAACCAGTGCTTGGCGACATTTACTAATTGACGGAAAAGGGGTTTTCATGCCAAGAAAAATTCCAAGATGGTGGTTCCGAGAACTTATGTCATCTGTTCCAATTCGTTTTTTCCTGCTCTCCTTTGACGAAATTTGCATTTTTTCTGCGATTCTTTGACGAAATTCACGTTTTTTTCACAATCGTTTGATGAAATTTGAGCTGTTTCTGCAGCCCTTTGATGGAATTCGTGTTTTTTTTCACGAACCTTTGACGAAATTAGTTTTTCCGTGATTCTTTTATGAAATTTGTTTTTTTTTCTCGATCCTTTGACAAAATTCAGGCTTTTTCCGCTATGCTTTTACAAAATGCGTTTTTTTTTTCCCTGTGCTCCTTTGAAGAGATAAGCGTTTTTTCTGAGGACTTTTAGCAAAATTCACGTTTTTCCCATGATTCTTTGACGAAATTGGTGATTTTTTTCTGCGAACGATTGACAAACTTAGTTTTTTTTTCGGCGACCATTTGTTGAAATTCGCAATGTTTTTCAGTGATATTTTTTTTATCTCTGAATTTTTGGACTGATGACCGATTTTTTTTTAATTTTCGGAACCGAATGCCTTAAATTTTGGAAAATTTGTAACAGAATCACCCCTGGCAACCAATAAATGCATCGTACATAAAATTGGGGGATATTTTAAATTTTTTGGTATTTAAGAAAAAAAAAAGTTACAAGAACAAAAATTACGTTTTTTTTTTTTCTAAACATTTTTCTTCAAAGTTCCGAATTTTGCGGAAAATTTTCCACGCATGGCATGCATCTGTATTATACAGCTCTGCTATCAACAATATTTAGCCATTCTCATAGTCTCATTTCCCAATACAGTATACTCCCTCAAATCCGCACAGCTTGGGACATGCAGACCTGCCAACTGCTACGAAAAAATCGTAGTTGCTACGATTTGGACCTCTAAACTACGATGCTACGAAAATCGGTCTTAAACTACGATTTTTTGCAAAAAAACACAAATGCATTTTTCGTTCCTAGTTGCGATTTTTAGCCCGCGCAGCATATTTTTCAGGAGTGATTCTGTTTCGAAATTTCCAAAATTTTAAAATATTAATTTCTGAAAGTTTTAAAAAATTGGTCATTAGTCCGAAACTTTGGACATTAAAAAATGCTCATGTGAAAATCGGGGCTGCAAAACAAACTTCTTAACATAAACCCTCTTTATGCATATTAACCTCGAGTGAATCGTGTTTCTGTAAATATTTATACAGGAATTCCCTTCCTTGGAAACAGGGGTGCCATTTTAAGAGTTTCTTGAAGTGGGAGGGGGGGGGGGGGGGTTGTTCTTTGAGGGGCAACGTAAGTCCTGCATAATGAAAAATGCTGTGCAGTATTTCCCCCTGCAAATTATTCCACAGACCTATGATTCTTCTGCGAGTATATTTTGAAATTTATTGGAAGTCCGCGAATTTTTTTTCTTTTGTAGAATTTCTCCAAATTAATTCATGAATCGATTGCGGAAAAAATTGAGAATTTCTTCAAGTGATCGTGTAAAAATATCGGGTATTTCGTCAAAGATCTCAGAAACAAATAGTGGTTATTTTCAATTGGTCACTGAATAAAATCGCTATTTCGATAAGAGTTCAGAAAGAAATTGCGAATTTCGTTAAAATATTGCGCAAAAAAGCACGAATTTTATATCCATAAACTATCGAGGGAAAAATATTACAAATTTCGTCAAAAGGACTTGGAAACGAGTAGTGAAATTTGTTAATTGGTTGCGAAAAGATATCGAAGATTTGGCCGATTGGTTGCGATAAACTATCACGAATTTCGACAAATGACCGCATAAAAAAATCAATTTCGTCAATTGGTCACAGAAGAAAATTAATTTCGTCAAAGGATCGTGGAAAAAACGTGAATTTTGACAAAATATAGCAGAAAGAAAACGCAAAATTCATCAAAAGGTCAGTAAGAAAGTGCAACTTTCATCGAAAGATCTGTAAGAATACGCAAATTTCACCGAAAGATCGCGGAAGGAAAACACAAATTTCGCCAAATTATCGTGGTAAAGAACGCAAAATTCGTCAAAGGAGCGCGGTAAAAAATGCGAATTTTGTCAAAAGTTCGTGGTAAAAAGTGCGGATTTCAACAAAGAATTGTGAAAGGAAAATGTGAATTACGATTGTGGGAAAAAATTGTGAATATCCTGAAATGATCGCGGGAAAAAAATCACAAACTTCATCAACATTTACTGCACCGGGCTAAAAAATTGGAACCAGGTTCCATTTACAAATGTCAAAAAAAAAAGGCTGTAAAACGAGAAGAAACTCTAAAAATCGTAAAAAAATTTTCAGAGAAAAAAATTGACTACTATATGGAGATGAAAGACTGAAACATTATTCCTTTTACCAATGTCAAAAAATGGCTACGAAATACGAAAAACCAACCAACCAATCTCCAGATTAATTTTGTGTGCTACGATTTCTCATTTTCAAAGGCTGGCAGGTCTGGACATGAGGTTGTGTGCATTTTAGAATTTTGCAAATTTCTACTCATTGCTTTGTTTACATTTTTTAAACAGTAATTTGAATGGAATAATGCAATCAAAATTACTGTATTTTCAGGAGTATGAGCCGCGCCGCATACGAGTTTGAAAGTATAAAATATTCTAAAGGCGGCGGATACGGTGATTTTTTTTTCTTTTACAGCAATGTCTTATGGCATTTTTAATTTTTTTTTTGGTTAAACCAATATATATTATGCCGCCATCTCCCCCCCCCCCCCCCCTTTGATCAATAGTTTCATGCTCTCGAATTGGTACCAAAATATTAGAAAATGTCCCTCAACCGCAGATGTCCAAGAAATGTTATTTGTTTTGTTTATTTTTAAACAATCAGCGGGATGAATAATGTTTGTCTCACCGGCTCTCAAGTTAAAAATGATTACATTTTCCGCCTATCCGTCAATAATTACTTTACCCTCCGGATACTGGAATGTACAGCTGTCGTGAGTTTTTCTTCTAATAAACCCCCTTTCCTTCCACTTGCAAAGCAAAACTGCTCACAGAGTGCTCACTCAGTGAAATTACTGGTCTCTAACTAGAGAAATCTCAAATCAAGGCATAGAACTTTTGTAGAATGGGTCTCCTAATGCACAATAAAAACACTGGAGAGCAAGATTTTTTCTTTCTTTTTTTTTTTTTTTCAGTATCGGACTCTATAAACTCGGCCCCTAAAATAGAGGCCGTACCCGACTCGACCAGACAAAATGAATTCAAACTTTGAAATCGGCTGGGTCAGCAGTACAGTTTTTTTGCTGAGCCGGGTCGGGCGATAAACAAAATAAACGGTCCTGACCAATATAACAGTTAAGTGGGACGACTTCCGCGACATAAATATTGGGCCATTTTGCTCACCCAAAAACACCGGCTCGTTTATGTAAATCCTAAGAAAGATATTTTTTTTAAATATGTCGTTCGCATTCCATTATTTTTAAATGATCTTTTTTGCATTGGATAGCTGAGGTCGGTCTCTACAAAGAGTCATTTTTACTTTTTCGATTGTGTTTATAGTTTTTTTTTTTTTTTTTTTTTTTTTCCTAGAATACTTTCACTTACAAAACTGATTCCGAAAATCAAAGTATACTATGAAAAAACATCTGTAAACAAAATTGAAAAAGGGTCAAGATCGACCTCAGCTATTCGACGCAAAAAAAAAAATAAATCATTTAAGCATATTGAAATGCGAACCATGTATTTAAAAAAAAAATTCTTCCATAGGATTAACATTAGCAAACGGCCGTTTATCCTTGAGTGAAGTAACCGATCCATAGGTGGAAAAAATCGGCCCGGCCCATACAAAAAATAAATTAACTAATTAATGGCCCGGCATAAAAGCTAAAGGTTTGGCCTGGGCCGGAAAACATTTAAAATCTCGGCCGACCCGACTGAATTTCTTCAAAACATTGATTTTTGCGCTGATATAGTTAAAAATTGTTTCGTACGAAGAGTTCTCAACAAAAATACTTATTTTATCTTTTTTTTTTTATGTTTATAATCTTTTTTAAAGAAGCGCCTAATAAAATCACTCAAGTACTCATTTATAACTAAAAAACAAACGTAATTTTGTTATCTCTTGACTCAACTTTCAAATTCACTCCATCTCCTCGCTCCTCGGACCGAACGTTCTGACACATTACCCTATGACCTTGACGTGTAGTTGGCTAATAGTTTCTGTTTCGTTTCTTTGAAGAGAACTTTGAATGCAGTAGAAAAAGAGGTAACGAGATAAGAGATGTTTTTAATGCAAAGTGGATTCGTGAATTTTCTTTTCTTTCCTTAAACTTATGATATATATCGTTATAATAATTATTATCATAATAACTTATGATGAAAAGGAAAGTCTAAATTCTGAGCAAGAAATATTTTTAAAACTTACAAAATTATTTTTAAAAATGAACAAGAAAAGATGCATATGTAGCAAATAAAAAATAAAATCTGCCACAAACAGAATCAATGAAACAGTTATCAATAGGTGAACTGCTAAAAAAAAAAGAAAGAAAGAAAAAAGGAGCATTTCTAGTTATCCTAAAGTGTTTTTGGCAGTGTGAGATCTGCACGGGCCGGCTTTTCGGACCGGGCCATACTCTTTTCTGAAGGTTCTGTCCGGGCCGGGTTAGGGCATTACTTTTTTCCTGAAAGATCAGGCCGTGCCGGACCTAACTTATTTTTTCTGTACAGAGCCTAGACTGGTTTCATTCCTAGTCTTCACGATCCAAAATTTTCAGTCCTAGTTTTGACAAAGCCGTATGAAAATCATCGTCTCGTCGTGGCCTGGTCCGTTCAAAGGTCAGTAAAATTATGCCTGGACCAAAAATGTTTGCAAAAAATGCGTACATTTTTAAATCGCCATTGTTCTACAATTAAACAGTAAAATTTATATTCTTTTTAAAGAGTAGTAGATTTCATACGCTTATTAAAATATAGCTAAATTAAAATATAATAAAACAAGTGAAAAGAACCTGCCTATGACGGAATCCTGTTTTAAACTGAACAACGTGTTGAGGATCTTGTCTATAATGCTTTTTTTTTTCTTTTTTATACAATTCTGTCTTAGCAGATTTTACTGTATAACATTTTTCAGATTTTTAACACTTCAATACATAGAATAGGGATTAACAAAAGTAATGATAACTGAAACATTTACATACAAGAAATAGATTCATTAAAAAAATAAATATCACAGCCTGCGGCACTTCATCAATGTTTTGCAGAAATTCAGTCGGGCTGGGCCGAGATTTTAACTTTTCCGAGCCAGTCTCGGGCCGAACTTTTAGCTGTTATACAGGGTTCGCAAAGCTGGGCCCAGTTTGAAAAAACCCGGTGGGTTTTTTCAGAATGGGCCCACTTGAAAAAGCTCACTGAAAAACCCATAATGTGGGTTTTTTCAATTTTCAGAAATATTTAAAATTTTAAACAACATATACATTTAATGAATTTAAGTCATTTCAGTTAATTTTGAAAAAAAAAAAAAAAATATATATAAAAGCCATTACATAAACACCCGAGGTAAAATAAAAATCTATTTTTAGCACGTTTAAATACTTTACTAACATAGAACATAGTAGGCAACATACATAGTACATAATTATATAGGTAAAGGCATATCATAAGAATTTCTTTATAAAAAAAATTCAAATTAACTATATTCATGAAAATAAAAGATATGTATTTTTACTTTCTTCTATCTTTACAAGAAGAAAGTACTTAATTTGTGAAAAATTTTGACTTCCAGTTTACGACAGATTTATACATTTTAAAAAGGTCCTGAAGATAATTTGATGGTTTTTAGAAAATATCTGTCTGTATGTGACAAAAATTTTGTGGGTGCTCTATCTCAAGAAGTAACGCACAGAATTTCACAAAACTTAGGTTCAGTTAGATCTTGATGTAAACTGATGCTGATTAGCTTTTGGTGTATATTGCCCAGCAGGTGGTGCTGCTATGCTGCATTTATCTCAATTTTTGTAATAGCTTTATCTCAAGAACTAATGCACGGATTTTCATCAAACTTCAGATTCAGTTACAAGTTAAGTTGTTGCTTATTAAGTTTTGGTGTATATCGCCCAACAGGTAGTGCTGTTATGGTACATTTTTTCACAATTTCAGCAATAACTCTTATCTCAAGAACTAATGTACGGAATTAAATAAAAATTTAGATTCAGTTAGACCTTGATATAAACTGGTGCTGATTAGCTTTTGGTGAATATCACCCAACAGGGGCTCTGTTGTGCTGCATTTTGTATAATTTCCGCAATATCTCAAGAATTAATGCATGGATTTTCATCAAACTTCAGATTCAGTTAGACGTTCACGTAAGCTGTTACTGATTAGGTTTAGGTATAAATTGCACAGCAGATAGTGTTGGTATGCTGAATTTTTCACGATTTTTTGCAAAATCTATATCTCAAAAACTAATGCAGGTAATTTAATCAAACTTAATATTCTGTTTCATTTTCACATAAATAGATCCTTATTAGACTTGGATGTAAATTGAACAACAGGTGTTGATTTTATGCTGTTTGGGTTGGGAATTTTGGTTGTGGACATCAAAAAGGGTGGATTTCAAAATTCAATGATTTGTTTGAAACAATGTGGTACTTACATCTCCTTGTTAAATGCATTCAGTTCAACGAACCCATGTTTTACAATCCTCGCGATGGGCATAGATGTGGCACTATGATAGCGAATTTTGAATTATTAACATGTATGAGATAAAAGAAAGTTTTGAGATTGGCACATCCGACTAGTTTACTCCTTTTTAACTTCTTACTTATATATTTTAAATATTAATGTTCTATTCATTCTTTGATTTTAAAGCAAATTAATTTTATATATTCTATTATATTTATAAAACTAATTTGTGAGAAACACTGACACTTAATTTAAATTCATATAATTTATACAATTTATAACTTGTAAAATAGCATTACAATTATATTGTATATAGGGGAACAATGTATTTTTTTATGTATAGTATATATAATATATGAATAATATTGTATACAATAATGTAATATCGCATATATTGTACTTTTGAAAAAACCTGATTTTCCCCGGGGAAAATTGGGTTTTTCATGAAAAAACCCATGTGGGTTGGGTTTTTTCAAAAAAGCCCGGGTTTTTGCGAACCCTGCTGTTATATCGGGCTGTTATAACTTTTTAATTTTTTACCGGGTCGGGCCAATATTTCTTTTGTACGGGCCGGACTGAACTTTTAATTTTTGTATCGGGCTGGTTCGTGCCGAATTTTTTCTGCGAGTCGGGCAGTCCCGGGCCGAATTTTTTTCTACGAGTCGGGCAGTCCCGACCTAGAAATTTCAGGCCGGGCCCGGAAATTTCGAACCGTGCAGACCTCTAAGTGTCTCTATATGATATTTCAAGACCTCTAAAATCCGGAAAAGCCGCGGCCGAAACAATTCCAGAATTTAGATTGTACAAATATCAGTTCCTTGGGTGTGGCGCTTATGATGATAAACTTTTTTTTTTAACAGATTTTCATTGGTGCGGCGCTTACGGTGGGTGCGGCGGGTATTCCCGAAAATATGGTATGTAATAATGGGAAGAAACCTATCGGATCATTAATCTCAATTATCTGGAGCTATTTTTTTTTCGGACTCTCGAAATTTTCATTCTTATAAAAAATATATAAAAATTTTCAAAATTGTTTATTTTAAGAAGTGAACATAAAAGACAATAAAAAAAACATAATTTTTGCATAAAGAATAAAGTCGATTGGATAATGAGTTGACGAGATATTTGTAGTCCTATTTTCCACACTCTTCGATTTTTCTTGGCCCTGCATTTCATTCAAATTTCAATTCAAAGATAGAATTTAGTTCGAAATAAGACACTTGATCTAACGCAGTAAACTGTTGGTTAATTTGATTATAATTTTTGGAGTTATAAGGATGTTTCTTTTATGCAATTTGGCACTACTTGATTATCCTGTCGGCCAAAAAACTATCGCCAAACTATAATATTAAATGCCAATAACGGATTATCATAAATGTCACAATCATTTGACATTAAACACGTTACACATGTTTGTTACATCATTAGGTGATTTTTTATTTGACGTTTTATTTGTATTTTTGTTAATCTTTTACTAATTTATTTGTTCTTTCGTTATTTAAAATAAAAAATATGCCAATCTGTATAATTTTGCGAGTAGTTTGGCGATTTTTTATAATTTATTGAAATGGGTTGACGGCATAATTAAGTAGTACCCGCAGTTCAGTAATAGAGCATTATTGTGTATTAAAAATATTTAAATTACATTAAAATTTTATTTTTAAATTGCAATGCATTTTATAATTAGTTTACACATGTTTTATTTTCATATTTTATATTATATCCACGATGGGTAAGTATTACGGTGTCCCTCAATGACTAGTTTTATAATGCCACTATGTGTGAAGCTTTATAAAAAGTTCTGCACTGAAAAATTTAAACAGACGTTAGCACAGTTATGTTAGTCGCAACTGGATCTCTGATCCATCTGTGTGGCTTAGGGTGTTTTTCATTTTCTAAGGCAAAAAATAAAATGTAATTTTTTTGCAGACTTTGCTTATGCCCCGAGTCTCTGTGATGTAAAAGATATATATGCCAAATTTTAAGAAGATCGGATAATATTTAGAGGTTGCACACTTTGAGCAGTTTTGTAAAAGTAAGCAAAAAGTACAATTTTTCAATGTTAATTGCATTTATTGGGAAAACTTGAAAAATAACAATACTAAAACTAGACACTAAGATTAATAGGTAGTATGATAGGCAAAACATTTGTTATATTAACTTTGAACAATATAATTCCTTCTTATGTTCGCTTGTTGACGACTTTTCTGTGATGCTCGACTATCCTTGACAAGAATTGCTTTTGTTGTTTGTCCCTGACAGATTCGTTAAAGTTTTTTATCAGAGCAATTCCTCTCTCTGTAGTATCATTGACCACCTTAAGAGCGTTTACATGGCTTACTTAGAGAATTACTGCAGTATTCTGTCAAGTCGTGGATCCCAAATAATTCAAAGAACATCTTTGTTTTATTAGTAATGAAATGGCTCAGGTCTTTTCCTTCAAAAACTAAGTTTTTACCCTCTAATTGTTTCGATTCCTTTTCCTTTGCAGGTTTGGTTTCCAAAATTTTAGTCATATTTTCCTTATCAGCCTGAGTAATGCTTTCGTCCAAAAAAGCAAATCCTACGTTTGTTTCTGAATGATACCAAAGGTGTTTCTTAGCAACTGTGAGAGTACTTTTTTGATGTCTACATATGGATAAGTGCTCGGAAGTTGTAGCATATCCAAATCATTCTTTGGTACACATCGACTTACAATTACCTCGTGCCAAAAGCGAACATATATAAGGCTGACAAAATATGCAACCCGTTTTGTTCCTTTCAATTCTTGTTGTGGAATGTTCAACTGTTTAGTGAAGGGGACAATTGTTAGTGCAAATATTCTCTTTGGCATCCAACTTGCTTGATTCAGAGCCCCTGGGATTCTGAAATTGAAGTAATTTTCAGACCAACCTCCTAGGTACAGGAATGGAAGTTGTAATAACTCTTTGCAGTCTTCTCTTGGATGACTTCCGTCTTTTAGGACATTTTGGAGGTAGTTAACCATTTTCACTCATTGTTCTTCTAGAAAACCTTGAACGGGACTTTCTTCATCCAGCATTGTCGTATGTGATTTCTTATCAAGTAAAGCCCACAGATTTCAGAACTTTCGAAAAATCTGGATGTCAGGACCACTTGGTGGTGTGTCACAATACTTCTCAAACACTACTTTCAATATTAGTTAATGCGTGTGATAACAACAAGCCAAGCACAACAATATTCGTCTGAATTCCCTTTCAGTTCTGGTTACATGCCCCTTGGATCATTCCTGTGTTAGATGCTGTAGTATCAAAAGGCATACCGATGATATTGTCACATAGCCAAAATCTATCCACTTCCTGAATATAACTACTTCAGCCATCTGCTCACCAGTGCCTTTCAGGGCAACAGGTATGCCAAGCAAATGCTCAAAATCTTTACCAGCCACTAGAACTGCAACTCTGAGTTTCAAAAAGTGACTTTTCGATTTTCTTTTCCATTTCACTTCTATTGATCGGCCGAGCTCGTTAAATGGTAGTTAGAGATACGGGGATTTTTGAAGCATTGTGGCCAAGGCTCTTTGCAGTTGCTATAAATGAAGTACTTGCTTGTCGAATAGAGAGCTGTTCTCGATCCCAAGTAAACGTCAGTGTCTGATCATAGGGTTTTAATCTAAGACTTGAATTTAATATTTTCGTTTCTGGAGGCAAAAACTCGGCCTCTTTGTTCCTAGGTTCTCTTTACCCAAATTTTGTATTCTTTGTACCAGCTTCTGTGTACCAGAACGGATATTCTCCTCCGTCTTAACAGAGATATTTGGTTTCCTCCACACTTCTTGTAGTTTAGTACTGGTAGTTTAAGCAGTATCCGAATGTGTTTCTTTCATTTCCTTGTGATTGTACATAAAAACTAAAAGTACTTGTTCCTTTGAAGGGAGCCGAACTCCTAAAAACTCCCCATTAGGCACCATTTCTAGCAGCCAAATTCCTCTTTTGGTACCCTATTTAAAGTTCAATTACCTTCAAAAGATGAAAGAAATACATGAGAAACCCATTAGTATAAAAATCTTCAATATTAGAAATTTCACTTGTTTGAGATAAAAGTGATCAAAATGTGCAACCCCTAAATACTATCCAATCTTCTTGAAATTTGGCATATGTATCTTTTATAGCCCTGAGACTCGGGGCGTTAGCAAAGTCATATGAAAATTGTACCTTTGGAAAAATGAAACACCCTAGGTGGCTATTCAGTATTTGCCAAGCTCTAGTAACCCATCCTATTACTAAAAATTAGATAGCTTTTCCATACTCCAATTTTGTACAGTTTATCAGAAATCTCAAAGAGTTATCTTATTACTGCATCAAGTAATTATTATGGATACACCGAATATTCGGTATCTATTTGGTATTCGGCCATGTTACCGAATATTCAATTTGGCCGAATATCAAACTACTGGTATATAACCCGTCAAAAATGACGGAATGTTGATCTGCATTTCATTTTTATAAGATTTCATAAAAACAAACAGAATGAAGGTTTTATTATTAAAGGGTTTGTATTTTAGAAAATGACAAAATCAAAATTATTATTACTTCTTTCGTAAAATTTTAATTTAATTTTATTAATGTTTAAGAGCGTAGCTTATATCCATTTGAAATTTGCTTGCATTGAAAATAAAATTTATATTTCTTATCAAATGTATAATAAATATAAATATGTAAGAAATATACAATGCCATGTACTACATATATTAATTACATCATTGCAGATAAAATTTTAATTTTTAACATTGTAAAATTTGAACATAACCATGAAGTGAAAACAAAATTGTAATTTAATAAGAGAATGTGAAGAAAATAATTTTCTCATACTAAGGCAATCATGATAACATCTTATAGTTCATAACACCTGGAGAAAAAAATCCTTTTATTTATAATGCAAACAAAATTCTTAAAACAGCAGATAAATGTTAACCTCTTAAAAAATTAAATAAAGCAAAATATAAATTCTATCAAAGGTATCATAACAAAAGGAAATTTCATTTTATTTATATTGAATGAAATTTTAAAATTACATAACAAAAACATTTAAAAAATTATCTCGAATTACATCATAACGTCCTGTATATATTTTTTTTTAAAGTGAAAAATGATAATTTCAGTCAAAAGTTCCATCCAGTGACCCGGAGCCGAACAATTTTTGATGCTCCAGCTCCAGCTCCGCTCCTAGAGAAAATACTGTGGCTCCGGCTCCGGCTCCAACTCGGCTCCAACTTCGCGCTTTTGAGTTGCAGATTTTAATTTACACGTTTAATTTTTTGCTCACAAATACTTTCTACCTCATTAAAGATCTGACAAAATGCATTTTTCTTCTCATCAAACTTCAAATGCTTGTTCAGAAAGTATGACATCTTTTAGCTTTTGCTTTTAAAATAGAAAGTTTGGTGGAATTTTAAACACAAAAATCTTAAATTTCTTCTACACTTTTCAAACAGCCAAAATTGTACAACTACACATGTAAACAACAGGCGGCCATATTTGTTTTCGAATAGTGTTGTCACTTAGTTCAAGTAGAAAGTAGAAGTAAAGTAGTGTTACCATGTTTTGAGAAGGTTTCCTTCTCTAATAATAATAATAATAACCTAAAAAATGATATAATTAAAATACTGAATAATGATGTACAGTAGAAGATCTTTATAACGCAAACCTAAAAACGCATGGTTGTGCGTTATATAGAATTTTGCATTATATGGATCACATTTCACACATCATTAAATTTACCTTATAAACACGACCATATAAATCTGAAACATACCAAAATACATTAGAGTATCTTTATACTGCACTTCTTGTCACCAGGAATTATTCAAATTATAAATTTTTGCATTATATGATAATTTTTTATTGTTTATTTTATAAACATGGTCCAACTATACCTGGACCCAATCATTCATTATATTACTCATTTCCAAAAATATAATATTTATTGTAATAATAGCAATTTTTTTTTTCATTAAAAAGTTTTGAATTAAGGAGATAAAGTTGAATTAATGTATTAAATGTAGTTTTCTAGAGAGTATCAATTTTTACGATGTGGGATTTCAGGTGCTTCTTACCTGCAAAATTCATTGTTTACATCTGAGAAGTTGTGCGTTATATGGAGAGTTGCATTATATAGAATCGCACTATAAAGATCTTCTACTGTAATTAAAATATTTTGAGCCTAGAAATTTAAAAGACTGAAAAAAAAAAGATTTAAAAGAATATTAAAAACTAAATTAGCCCTGGAGCTAAAGGTCAAAATTAGCACTAGCCGCCGGCCACAGGGCCAGTAAATGAAAAAAGTGGCTAGTGAAAAATTGTCTATCAGCGGCCACCTTCCGGCCACTTTTTTACAAGGAGATAATAAAATATTCTTGCATTTCATCTAGGGATGCACCGGATATTGATTTTGCCAGATATCGGATACCGGATATCCGAAGCTCCTTCGCCTGCCGGATTCGGATATCCGGCACTAGATATGTTTTTAGTTATATAGTGAATTATTTCTCTATATACTGTCATCTCAGAACAATAAATTACAAACATGTTTCACACATCATTAAAACATTTTAAATGTATTGAAATATAATTTATAAAAACTGTATCTCTTTGAATATCAGGGCTTGTAATTCAAGTTTTCCCAGGAGGGGAGTTTCATACCCAAAATTTATAAATGCAGGGGAGTTGAACTGTTAGTAAGGGGGAAAAAAAATCTTTAAACCCCATTATTTTTTATGTGCTACTTAAAGAATTACATTTATACAGACATGATAAAATACCATTGAGACAATTTAAATTAACAACTCAAGATAATTATTCAAAATTTTTATTTTATTAAAACAAAGGAACAGAATCAAGTTTTATATATATCATGTCTATTTTTCAACTTTCATTTAATGTTATGGGCAATTAGCGATCGGGTTGCTAAATAAATTTCTTAATTTAGATTTTATTCCATTTTGCGTACTTTAGCATCTTTCACAAGTTACACTTTTGACAAACAGCACAGAACGACTTTTATAACTTTAGAAATTATCGGAAACACATGGTTATGCTCTCTTAAAAAGTTTTAGAAAACTTTGCAAAATCTGATGTGCATTAATTTTTAACTTACATGAATAATGCATATCGGTGATGGTATGTCACTTCTCAACAAATTTGTTTTATTATATCCTGGAATTATATTCAAAACTATAATCCCTGGTATTTTCGTTAATTGAACTATGTTCTATGCTTTGGGATTTTAAATCCATATCCAAAGTTTGAAAAGGGAATAGTCAATTGATTTCTTTTATTACACGAGAAAAGGTTGATTTAAAAAAGTCAATGTCCTAATTTCTGTTAATTGCGAGAAACAACTAGTTTGCTGTTTCTAAATATGTTTTTTTTAAGTTCATCAAAGTTTTTTTTTTTTTTTTTTTTCATGTGCACCACAAGTGTAATCTCATTTTGTTTAGTGCTGACTATTGTCCAATTTGGTAGAGCTTAGTCTCCGGTGGCCGTTGCTGCCCTTTTAGTTATTTCCAGTTTTGGGCACACAGGAAAAACATCGCAAAATATGTAAAACGGTCATAGAGAAAAACATTGCTGATTTCATCAATCATGGTGAAAATAAATAAAATAATTTGTCGATTGGTTGCGAGAAAAAAAAACTGAAGTTCATGGGAAAACGAAAGTGGGAAAATATCACGAAATTCGTCAATCGATCATGGATAAGTATCGTAAAATTTGCCAGTCCGTCACGAGCAAATACCGTGAAATTCCTCAGCCGGTCGCAGAGAAAAAATGCGAAAATTTTCAATCAGATGCAGAAAAACAATCGTTACTTTCATCAGTATGTCACAAGAACAAACAGGGAAATTTGCCAATCGGTCACAGAATAAAATTTCTAAATTTGTCAATTGATTGTGAATTTTTTTTTTTATGAAATTCACCAATCGGTCTCCAGAAAAAAATCAAGAAATTCGTCAGTTGGTCGAGGAGAAAAATTGCAAATTTTTTTGGTCAGATGCAGAAAAACAAACACTAATTTTGTCAATTTGTTGTAAGAAGAAACTGTGAAAACTGCAAATCGAAAGTGGAAAATATCATGAAATTTGTCAATCGGTCCCGACACTTCATCGTCATTTTACAAAGAAACATTTTCGGAAAATAATTTTTTGGAAACAGGAGCTTCCCGCCCCCAATATTCTTTAGGGCACGAATCCTGCCATCCCATCCCGAAATTCAAGACATGTATCTGCCATTCAAGCCGTGTAATGTATATTAATAATGTTGTATAAAAAATGTAATTTAAACATTAAAGTATTCTGTTTATTTGTACAATGAAATGCAAATGCTGATAATTGCTACTGGATTTTGATATGGCATTGACTATATTGATAATTGCTAATAATTAATTTGTACAATGAAATGCTGATAATTTGTGTAAAAATTTTTAACCAATTAATAGGCTTATAATTGTAGAGTATTTTCAGAAAGAAATACATACGTTCTTTTTATAATTTAAACATAAAATATCTACTAATATTACTCATGATTAAAGAGTTATTTTCTCCAAATATAGGTTTAGTTGATGTCTTTTTTCTGTTTTAATTATTTAATACTGTTTTGCTTTGAGTCACATTTAGTTTTATTTTAAGTTAAATTACTGTGATATTTATAAGTAAAAAGAAAATTACTTTTAATTTTAATTATTTTATTTATAATGAAGTTACAAAAATAACTAATTAGATGTGCCAATCCCAAAACTTTTTTCTATCTCATACATCTTAATACTTCAAAAATTAGTTCCAAATGTTAATACTTCGATATTATTAGTTCAATATTATACAAACTTTGATTTTGATCTAAAATTTCTATTTGTCAATTAATCAAAATAAGAATAAGTTAATCTCGATCATGATATTTATTAAAATCAATAATTTTTTTCGTTATTCTGCTGTACATCAGCTGATTGTAAATAGCCAGCTTAGCAGGATGCGAAGTTCCCATGGCTTCACGAGCCACCAATATACAATACAAAAAACTGCAAAAAATTCAGAAAATTTTACAAACAATGCTGTCACAGTGTCACCTTCTGGCAGAATATTTCCAAATTCAATAAAAAACTGCTGGCTATAGCCAAAAATATACACAAAAAATTGGTTCAATTCTATGCTTAGCTTCATACATTTTTCGATGATAAAATAATGGAAATAACACAAAAATCACTATTATAGCGCCTCCTTCCAGCAGAATATTTTCAAATTGAAGGAGGACCAGTTGGCCATAGCCAAAAACATACCCCCAAAAATTGGTTCAATTCTATACATAACTTCATACACTTTTTGATGGTACAAGAATGAAAATGGCACAAAATTCACTATTACAGTGCACCCTTCTGGCAGAATATTTCCAATTTAAAGGAGAACATGCTGGACATAGCCAAAAACATACACTAAAAATTTTGTTCAATTATATGGATAACTTATGATTGCATATTTAACATACACTTTTCGATAGTACAATAATGAAAATGGCATAAAAATCGCAATTACAGCACTTCCTTCCGGCAGAATGCTTCCATATTGAAGAAGGACCTGCTGGCCACAGCCAAAAACATACACAAAAAATTTGGTTCAATTCTATGCATAACTTCATACACTTTTTGATGGTGTAATAATGAAAATGGCACAAAAATCATGATTACAGCGCCCCCTTCCTGTGGAATGTTCCAATATTGAAGGAGGGCCAGCTGGCTATAGCTAAAAACATCCACAAAAAAATTGGTTCAATTCTATCCACAACTTCATACACTTTTTGATGGTAAGATGACAGGCAGACAGACAATTTGTATAAACATGTTTTGGGATCTCTGACCCCTAAAACGTCTAAGCCCACCGAAAACGAGAAATCGAAAAAAATCTCAGTTACAATACTTTCTTCTATTGAGGATAGAAGAAAGTAAAAATGGGGCTGTTTAATTGTTAAACTTAAAAGAGAGAAAGAAAATTAATAAAGTCATACTTTAATAAACAATTTCAGATTTTGTTTCACATTCTGAAAGTAAAGGTACAATTTTCTAAAAGATGTAAACATAAATTCTTAAATTTATTATAAAGAGTTCTAATACCAATGTTAGGAAAGCTGGCAATTCTTTAAACTTTTGAGAATTACCTTTTACTCATGAATAGTGAGTGGACTTACTTTCATATTTTGCATTATAAACAAAAGTTGTTCGGCATTGTTTGGGTCAAACAATTTCTCTTATCCTTATATATTTGCTTTGCTACGTATTGCCGGATATCCGGCAGAGAAGTCGGATATCCGGTGATTGTGATTAGGATATCCGACGGTATTTCGGATATTGAAAAATCAGCCGGATATGCCGGATATCCGTTGCATCCCTAATTTCATCAAGGATTCTATTTTTTTGGTTCTAATATATTTATATTAACAAATTTATTTGGTCTACTCAGTTTTAGATTAATACTTATAGAAATTTTACTGTAGGCATTTTGAAATAAAAAAGTGGCCGTTAGTTTAAAGAAAGTGGCCACTTAAAAAATTACTTCTACCGGCCAGTGGCCGCTAATGAAATTTCCCAATTTTGACCTATACCTGGAGCTGGGGAAAATTTAGAGCTCCAGCTCCGGGCCCCTGGTTCCATCATTTATATTCATTGCCGAGATATGTCACCAAAACATCGTTGAAATAAAGCGTAGTTCCAGACCTGCCAACTGCTATGAAAAAATCGTAGTTGCTACGATTTGGACCTATAAACTACGATGTTACGAAAATCGGTCTTAAACTAAGATTTTTTTTCCAAAAAAAAAAAACAAACGCACTTTTTGTTTCTAGTTGCGATTTTTATCCTGCACAACATATTTTTCAAGAGTATTTCTGTTCCGAAATTTCAAAATATTCATTTTCAAAAGTTTTAAAAAATTAGTCATTAGTCTAAAAATTCAGACATTAAAAAATGCTCATGGGGGGAAAAAAATCTGTGCTGCAAAACAAACTTTTTTAACATAAAACCCTCATTATGTATATATTAACCATGAGTGAATCGTGTTTCTGTAAATATTTATACAGGAATTCCCTTCCTTAGAAACGGGGTGCCATGTTAAGAATTTCTGGAGGTGGGGAGGTGGTTCTTTGAGGGGCAAGGCTTGAAATAGTGTGCAAAATCGCATGATTTGCACGAGGAAAAGAAAAGTCCTGCATAATGAAAAATGCTATGCAGTATTTCCCCCTGTAAATTCTTCCACAAACTGATGATTCTTTTCCGAGTATATTTTGAAATTTCTTGGAAGTCTGTGAATTTTTTTTTTTATATGGAATTTCCCTAAGTTAATTCATGAATCAATCGCGGAAAAAGTTGAGAATTTCTTTAAATAATCGGGTAAAAATATCGGGTATTTCTTCAAAGATTTCAAACAAATAGTAATTATCTTCAATTGGTCGCCGAATAAAACCTCTAATTTCGTTAAGAGTTCAGAAAGAAATTGCGAATTTCGTCTAAAGATTGCGCAAAAAATCACGAATTTCAGTAAACTATCGAGGGAAAAATATTGCAAATTTCATCGAAAGGTCGCAGAAATGAGTAGTGAATTTTGTTAATTGGTCGTGAAAAGATATCGAAAAAGTTGCCAATCGGTTGCAATAAACTATCGCGAATTTCGACAAATGACCAGGTAAAAAAAATCGATTTTGTTAATTGGTTGCAGAAGAAAATAAATTTCGTCAAAGGATCGTGGTGAAAATGAGAATTTTGTTAAAATATCGCAGAAAGGAAACGCTAATTTCATCGAAAGATCAGTAATAAAACACAAAATTCGTCAAAGGATCACAGTAAAAGAGGCGAATTTCGTCAAAAGTTCGTGGTAAAAAGTGCGGGTTTCAACAAAGAATTGTGATAGAAAATGTGAATTACGATTGTGGGGAAAAAACTGTAAATATCCTGAAATGATCGCGGGGAAAAAAAATCGTGAATTTCGTCAAAATTTACGGCACCGGGCTAAAAAATTGGAACCAAACTCCTTTTACAAATGTAAAAAAAAAAAAAAAATAAAATAAAACGCTTCGAAGCGAGAAGAAACTCTAAAAATCGTGTGTAAAAATTTTCAGAGGAAAAAATTTACTATATTGAGTTGAAAGACTGAAACCTTATTCCTTTTACGAGTGTCAAAACAAGATGGCTGCGAAACACGAAAAACCAACCAACCAACCAACCTCCATTTTAATTTTGTGTGCTATGATTTTTCCTTTTCAAAGGTTGGCAAGTCTGCGTAGTTCATACATCGAACCGCTGTCTTGTTTAATAATTAACCTTGTTTTTTCACAAAACATAAGTCGGTATGTAAAAGTGGAAAATCCATTTCAAAATATTTAAAGGCTTTAATATGCTTTTACAAATATTTTAAGTGCTGAATCGTATGTTAAACGGTATTTTTTTAATGAAACGATCAAAGAGTTGTTCATTTGTTTCTAGATTTGGAATTTGTGCTTATGAATGGCAACGGTATTCGCTTGTTTATATCGATAATCTGTTATTGGTAGCTGGGTATTTTTAAATTAGAACTTAAATCATTATAATTTTATAATTTTTGAAGCTTTTAGAGAAAATGAAGAAGAATAGATGTGATACAATGTGGATAATTTATTATAAGTCAAACAATTGCCTTATTCACGGGATCGGAATGCTTAAGCTTAACATGGCCACAATATTTTTTTCCGAGCATGAGTGCGATTATCGGGTCCGGATGAGTTCGCTCCGGAATTGTTACATACTTGGCGCTATTATATAATAGCGCATAATATAATAGCATTCAGTATGCTGCATATCAAAATATTCGGCCAAACCAAATACATAAAAAAACCTTTTAAAACCTTACACAACTTGTGCTTTTAACTGTAAACTTACAAGGATATTCCAAATAATTAGAAACAGAATCATATTTAAATAAAAAGGATCTTTTTACATTATTTATTTGCAGTTTAAGTTTCACTTAAGAAAATTAACCATTCTTGAAGATTTTTATAGATACAAATGCAAGTTCCTAGACATTATCTAGTAAATAATGTTTCTTGCTTTTTCATAAAAAAAGGGTGCTTCTAAAAAAAATAGAAAATCTTTCAGGGTTGATAATAGACATCAAGACAATTTTTGTACTGGAAAGCATACTCTCAATCCACTTATTTAGTTATGAATACAGTGTATCTCATCTCACTCGAGGTCAAACTTGGATTTTCGTTTGTTACTTTAACAATAATGAAGATATCATAACTATATTTTCAACAGACTTGCTTTGATTTCTGTGAAATATATCATGATGAGAGGTGCTGAAAATTGCCACAATTCATAAGTAAACAACTATGAGCTAGACACTCCTTTATTTAGAATGCAGTTGACAATATTTATACTGTTGTAATAGCCAAAATTCAGTCATTTTTAACAATATCATCACATTTTAAATGCAAGTAAAGTTAATATGAAACAAACCTCATTAAAATATTTTCATTATTGATAAAGTTGTGAACGAAAATTCAGCTTCGCCTTGTAGTTACACTCAGGGTTTTTGATTGAATGTATTGTAGTATCAGCCATGGACTGAGATGTTGTTTCTTGTTCAAAAAATGTTTGTCTTGAGCATATTATCTCCCCTGAAAGTTTGTTGCAAGATTTTAGGAGCAACCTGTATGTTTACAATCTCCAAAAATGACTGCCCAACCTAGACACTGATTTAGGATGCATTTAAAAACTTCCTTGCTAAATAAAAGTGAGTAAAAAAGTTATTCTTGTTGAGTTGCCACCATTTGAAATTCAAATAGATTGTATTATTTATTTATCTTTACTTCAGTATCTTCCTGACAAATAAATAGTATATGGCCCTGTAAAGTTTTTCTTCCAATTTTTTTAACAATTTTTCCTTGATTTTAACATGTTTTAGAATTTAAGAATTTTTTATTCATTTGTTTTAACTCACAGAAGCAGCCATGAAATTAAAAATTTTATTGGGCATGAAAGAGTTCTTCCTAAAGGAGGAATTCCACCTTTTTAAAGGCAAATTTGGACATTACCTGGATTGATGTAAAAATGCAAAGAAAATATTAGAAGCATATTTATAGGGGGGGGGGGGGGGTTGTCTAGAAAACTTAATAGTTAGACATTTTGTATACTCAAATCCTTGGAATTTGTTTCTGAATTGCTGCACTATCAAATCAAAGGCGAGCTTTTATTATAAGCATCTGAAAGTCATGTAAATTAATTTCTTTAACTAGGGAAAAGCAGTTTTCATAAGGTTTTCTTTGGAATAGAATATTTTATTCTATTTATAAAACACTTCTGGGTAATTTCAGTGATGCATTTTTGGAAATTAATTTCTGGAGTAAAGATCAATTTGGTGTGCATATATTTAGCATAGAGATTTTTTTTTTCTTTTTGAGTAAAGTCTTAAACTGTCAAATCATTCAAAATAATACATTTATTTTGAAATTAATCTCTGTACTTCGCATAAGTTAATCAGATACATTTGGATGGATTTATGCTTGTAGCAAACTGTTTCCAATTTTCTTTTTTGTTTTAATGAATTTATACATTTTTTTTTTCTTTTAATACTTGCTAAGTTAGAAAAAGAAAATAACAATCATATGTACAGCTATAATTCATTTTATTGTATAAATAACTTTAAAATGTGTTTAAATTATACGAATTTGGCCTTATTGTATAGATGGAAAAAATTTTCCACCTTTTTTCCCATTTCCCACTTTCATGCCTGTTTATTTATTTAAAAGGTTTTACAACTATCCTCTTCTTAAATAACTCACAGCAGGTTTATTTCAGTATAATGTTTACTTGTAAAAGGCTCTTGTTTATCAAAATGTAAGTTTCTGCATTAAACATTATGTAAAATTGTTTTAAAATTTGACAATTTAATGCTTTTAAACTTTGAAATATAAAAGTATTCAGCCAGCCAAATATTCGGTATTTGGCCTAACAGTTACTATTTGGCTAGCCCGCTAGCCGAATACTCAGTATTTGGCCAAAATCACTATTCGGTGCATCCCTAGTAATTATAAAGTCAAATCTCACTATAATGAACCCAGGATATAGTGGACTTTTTTAGTGGTCCCGTCCGAACTCCCTTTTAATTAATGTTATTTTATGTGCTTATAATGGGCAGCACAGCTGAGAATTTGGTAGTTTGTTTATAGTGGACTCAAATTTTATTTCCCCATTTTTTTTTTTTTTTTTTTTTTTTTCCCCCCAGTTTTTCAACTTTAAACTAGTGATGCACGTTTTAGAGAACTACAAACAGAACAACATCTCTCTTTTGGAAGCAATCTTGTTGTTGAAAAAGTCATGGAGACGGGTGACATCAGCAATGATTCGCAACTGTTTTCTGATGTGCAGGTCTTTCTTGTGTTGTTGGAGGGGGGAAATGCCTATGTGGAAGACAAAGACGACAAAGAAAAGTTACCATTAGCGCTGTGTCTGGAAAATCATAGTGTGAATATTTTTCCAAGGGACGTTACTGAGCACTTCGAATCTTGCAATGATGAAGTGTACACTCTGGTATCGCTACAGATGAACATTGTATCTGAAGTTAAACAAAAGAACGATGCTGAAGAAGACTTAGAAGATGGTGTTGAAGAAGAACTTGAAATTTCGGCTCCTAATTAGTATTATTGCAGTCACTATTTTTAACAATACCATATTTTAACAAATATATCATATTCTAAAAAAATTTAACAATACAATATTTTAACAAATATATCATATTCTAAAAAATTTTTTTTTTCAAAGAATTTGGATATAGTGAACCATCAGTTATAGTGGGCATATTGCTGGATCCGCAGATGGTTCACTATAGCTGGGTTCGACTGTATATGCAAAATTTTAAATTGTGTGCTTTTTACAGAGTGAAGCTTGTGAAGTAAAGAGTATGCTTGGACCAAAATTGACTCATACAAGAGATTTCATAAAGGATTTCAAAGAACTCATGGCAGAGACTGAAGTATCTATCTCAACAAAGGAAGAATATCTTAAGCAGTATGGTTATACACCTAGTAAGACTTATATTTGATTCTTAAATAATGTACTGTTTAAGTGTGTCTTCTACATCTAGTTTTAGGTGTCAATTTCCAGCATGGTAAGCCATCTATAGTCTATTCAAAATTAGGCAGAAAGTAAAACCTTGTGCTTATTGTAGCTTTTATGTGTTGACTGCAACCAATGTCAGCCAAGTGTTGATTGTTGCCAAAGTTACAATCATTGTTTTGCTACCAAATGAAAAATTATTTTCTTTCATTTTTATCAGTATTTGTTTATATTTTTAAAATAGATTAAAAAACTAAAATATCATCTCAAAAAAGTGGGGAAAAAACTTTTTTAGCAAAGCAAAGAAGAAAAGTATTTTAAATATTTATTAAAACAGTATTACAGTTTAATCGTGAAACTGAGATAGCAGATGTTAATAATTTTTTGGTAAAAAGTTCATAAACTTGATATAACTATTTAATGTGTGTAATTAATGTATCTATTAATTGTTAACTTGATCAGTTAAATTTTAAATCAGCTAATTTTATTTCAGCTAAATATTTCTCAAAATTTTTTTTCGGTACTACTTGGTTATCCCGTCGAACAATTTCACCAAATTATACAAACTGACATAATTTTTATTTTAAATAATGAAAGAACAATTAGATTTATATTAAGATATTATATTATATAGTAAAATATTAATAAAAATATAAATAAAAAGTCAAATTAAAAATCACTTGATGTCGTAACAAACACGTTTATCGGGTTTAATGTCAAGTGAATGTGACATTTACTATCATCCATTATTGGCATTTAATCTTATAGTTTGGCGATATTTTTTTGGTCAATGGGATAATCAAGTAGTACCTTTTATTCTGTTTGGGGAGCGGAGGAGGGGAATAAAATTGCTAAATAAGCAAAAAAGAACCAAACTGAAACTCCATAGCATAAATTGGCATCCTTTGTGTTTAAGTTCTCTCTTAATTTTGAATTAACTGTAGAACCCTGAAAAAATCCATATTTTGTTTCCTCAAGAATTTGCCAGTTTAATTTTCAAAAAAATTCCATTAATAATTGCAATTTTTTTTTTTTTTTTTTTTTTTTTTAACAACTATCATTTTTGTTGTCAACTTTCATATCAACTCATTGCCTTGAAATTTTTTTGTCAGAGCATATACAGGTAGAATTGTCTGTTTTTTTCCACCCTGGAAAAAACTGGCAGAAAAAAACCATCCTGGACAAAATATCATTTTATCCATTTTGTCCACTTTTAATAAATTGAAAATTCTAAAATAAAAATGCAGAACTTAACAATAATAAATAAATATATCGATTCTTTCCATTCAAGAAAGAACTTTTATATCAAAATATCACATATGGGTCATTCCATGTCAAATCAACGAGAAAAATGCAATTTTTGGACCTCGACATCTCAGATTTCTATAATTTTTGGTTTATAGTTTGTATCCATGGAGTATATGAAAAATCTAATTTTTAAATTTTTTTTTCCTTAGCGGTTTATTTTTTACGGAATTTTAAAAATGGTCAAAAGTACCAAATTTAACCAAATTCTCAACCACAAAATCTTCTATAATTCTTTAACAAATTGGGCTAGAGAGTTAAGTTATATCTCATTTGAAAGCTCTTTTTATGGGCTTTAATATGATATGAAACACTAACAATTTTGTGTATAATAAATTTTTTGACAAATTTTTGAAATTTTTGATTTCTTTCCATATATAATTCACACTTCTTTTTCATTAAAAATTTCAGAGTTTGATGCTAAGCAAATTTATTTCTCAGGCATGAAAATTTTCTAAAGCATATTTCTCAAAATATATTTATATAATTTGCCCATAAGGGGACTCTTCATTCACTTGAAAGCACCTGATCGGTAAAGTTAATCCTATGGGCAGGTTGTTTTCGAATTTTCCGTTTAAATTTGAATATTTTTAAATGATTTTTTTTTACATAGGATAGTTGATGTCGATCTCTCATATGTCTATTTTTTACTTTTTCGATTTTGGTTGTAGATTTTTTAATAAAGATACTTTCACTTTCGGACCAGTTTCGAAAGTTACAGTACCTTTATTAAAACAATCTGCAACCAAAATCGAAAAATTACAAAAATTCCCTATTAAAGATTGACCTCAGCTATCCTATGAAAAAAAAAAATCGTTTAAAAATATTCAAATTTAAATGAGAAATTCGAAAACAGCCTGCCCATAGGTTTAGCATTACCAAGCACATATTTTAAGTAAGTGAAGAGTGTTTTGACCTGGCACTTCTATCTTTTGATAGTTTAATTCTACAGCCATCACATATTTTCATGCCCTTTTGAATATTAAATCTTAAACTGCACTACCAAGTTGTTACATTCCTAAGTTTTCCTGATTTTGAATGAATTGTTTTTTTATAGGGATTGATCTGGATGAGTTACCTCATCTATATAGCTTTTCTATTTCCATTTTAACTCATTTAATTATGTCTTTTTCTTAAACTCACTTTTGTTTTATTCTTTGTTTGGAACAGCATGTCCCTAAAGGGATTTTGTGCAATAAAACTCAATACAACCAACCTTTATAGGGATTGCAGCATTTAACAGAAAATAATGCCCAGTCTTTCTTATTGTCTGGCATCATTAATAGTAGTAATTCAAGACTTCTTTGTTAAAGCATTTGATTAAAGTAAAATGAAGCTTGTTTATTAAATAGTTATCCTTCTATATGTAAAAAAAAAAAAAAAAAAAAAAAAAAATAACGATTTGGGAATGTGCGAAACGATTTTGAAATGAACCAATGAAAATCTGCTTAGGTATCTCAAAATGCATCTGATTATTCAGAGCTTTCTGACTTTTCTTAGCAGGAATTGTGCTTGGGGAAAACCATGAAAGTAGAGAGGATCGGTGCGGAAAGGGAAGAATCTTCTGCATTTCGATAGACTTATTTAAGGGGTCGATGGCAAACTTACTTGAAATATGTGCTTGGTAATGCTAAACCTATAGCCAGGCTGTTTTCGAATTTCTCATTTAAATTTGAATATTTTTAAACAATTTTTTTTTCATAGGATAACTGAGGTCAATCTTTAATAGGGAATTTTTGTAATTTTTCGATTTTGGTTGCAGATTTTTTTTTATAAAGGTACTGTAACTTTCGAAACCGGTCCGAAAGTGAAAGTACCTTTATTAAAAAATCTGCAACCAAAATCGAAAAAGTAAAAAATAGGCATATGAGAGATCGACATCAACTATCCCTATGTAAAAAAAATCATTTAAAAATATTCAAATTTAAACGGAAAATTTGAAAACAACCTGCCCATAGGATTAACTTTACCGATCAGGTGCTTTCAAGTGAATGAAGAGTCCCCTTACGGGCAAATTATATAATTATATTTTGAGAAATATGCTTTAGAAAATTTTCATGCCTTAGAAATAAATTTGCTTAGCATCAAACTCTGAAATTTTTAATGAAAAAGAAGTGTGAATTATATATGGAAAGAAATTGTACAATTGTTAATTTTGCCCTGATACTTGAAACTTTTCATGTATAACTCATATTTAAAAATTAATAGTTCAAAACCCCATCATTTCTCCATCTTGAAATTTGGCATACTTGTAGCCAAAAAGTCAAAGATTAACATATATTTTTTTTTTGAAAAAAAAATAAAGATGGTGTTTTTGAAAAATTTAAATTCAAAAATTTTGAAAATTTGTCAAAAAATTTATTATACACAAAATTGTTAGTGTTGCATATCATATTAAAGCCCATAAAAAGAGCTTTCAAATGAGGTATAACTTAACTCTCTAGCCCAATTTGTTAAAGAATTGTAAAGGATTTTGTGATTGAGAGTTTGGTTAAATTTGGTACTTTTGGCAATTTTTAAAATTCCATAAAAACAAATCCGCTAGGGAAAAAAAATAAAAAAAAATTAGATTTTTCATATACTTCATGGATACAAACTATAAACCAAAAATTATGGAAATCTGAGATGTTGAGGTCCAGACCCCACGTTGATTTGACATGGAATGACCCATATATATCATGGAAGACGATAGTATTCCAGTGACGCAGCCTTAAGCCTGAAATCGTATCGTATTGTAGAATTCATAGATGGCGGAACTCATATATACAACTAACTCGACTTCAAAGAAAACGTGAAAAGTCGCCTTTTAATAACTCAGCAAATATAGCTCTTATTATTCTGATTTTTTTAGAAGTCTTATATCTGCAGTCTAATCATATTCTGAAATTTTTACATTTCTATGTGCAGTATATTTTGAGATCTAAATACTCATTTTAAAACTAAAAGCGATGTTACAAATTCCTAATGTCGATTACTTGAAAATGGACCGGGTGATTTTCTTTAAATTGATATATAATAGGAATCTGTTTTATGTGAAGGGAATAAGATAAGTTGTTTCCGGGAAAACTCTAGTTTTCTTTTTAAATCACATTTTTTTTCCTCCGAAAATGATCTTATTAAAATTAATATATAATATGAATCTATTTTAGATGAACCGAATAAGACCATGTTTCTTTCCAGGAAGACTCTTATTCATTATATAATAAGCATGAAAAATTGGACTATATTTTTCCACCATTTATGGGAATTTCACCGAAAATGCACCTACTGTATTCATACACTTAATTTCTTCTGATCAACTTTTAGTGAGAAGTTTACGAACCTTCTGTAGCTCAGTCGGTTAAGTGCGGGCCTCGCAATACATAGGTTTTGAGGTCTGTCCTCTTTGAAGCAGTAAGCATTTTTTTAAATCCTTTTTAAGTATAGACTATTATATTTAGACTATAATCAGCATTTCTATTACAATAAAAAAAAATCAATTTTTTTAATTAAAGGTTTTATGGCAAGTGAAGTTGTCCTCTACTTCTGTAAGTACAGTCAAACGTCTATGACAGGCACTCCCTGATAATGGACACTTCTATTAAGAGTACATTTTCCCATATCCCTAACAATTATATATCTGTGCATTTTTACTTCTCAATAGCGGGCACTTCCGAATAGCGGACAAATTGCGCTCTCCCGAGTTGTCCGTTATTCATAGTGTGTGGGTGGGCAGGGGGGGTGGGGGGTGGATGGGTGCAAAAAGTAAACTACCTTACAAGCCCCTAGGCTAGATTTCTTTGGGCATCCCCTCCTTTCATTCAAAGCGATATCTTTCAGTGTTTTCTGGTACTGAAAAAGGAAAGAAATACTTTTAGGGCAGGTAAACATTGAAATTTCATAAAACTGAAAGTGTCATAATACGGCAAGTGGGGATTTTTTTAATTTCCTTCCCAGATATAGAACAACATTTCTGTAAATATAAGGTATTAGGAACCAAGTGCCATATATAAAAAAAAATCATATTTAAATATATTAATATATATATACACAGCCCCTTTTAAATAAAAGCTCGATTTATATGCTTTTTTACAATTGGTGTGTTGATGTTAGTTATGACAGCCGATTATCTGTAAGAGGGATATAGGCCATAGGGAGAGTGCCCTCCGTCGGGCTCTTTCTAAGGGGACCTAACCTTTACACAAAGTTTCCCAAGGTTCGAAGAAAACACTGAATGGTTAGGCAGACGGCACAATTGGGTTTGAACCCAGCACCTTCCTTCTACCAGCTTCGATAGCAGAACCTCTCAGCCACTGGTGGGCCTTTTTTTTTCTTTTTACAATTGGAAGAATGTTTCTATCATCAGCAGTTTAAACGATAATAAAAGTCGCCTCTGTAAATAAATCACAAACTGGAAGCCAAAAAATTCCAAGAATCCAATATTTTCTTCTTATGAATATCGAAAAAAATTAAAAGGCGAGTACACTTGGAACACCATCTATGTGATAATTACCTACAAGATTTGATAAATGAATGAAACAAAGAAAATTGCATAATCATTTCTCTTTTACATAAACATGCAAAAAAAAAAACCTAAAAGAATATTTTAGCACCAGGGCTTTTTCCCTTCCAGACCCTTAGGCTTCACCTTGTTCAGCCTAATGAGTAATCCGCTTCGATTAAGCCTACCAAAATAATCAAAGCAACCCCCCCCCCCCCCCCCCCCCATACACACACACAACACACCCTGACTAGCATGTTATGATCTTGGTTGAAAACATTGCTTCAGTAGCAGATTTTATTTATGGAACAGATAGCAAAATATGTCTTTTTTAATAAAAGTGATTATTTTATTTTGTTCAGATTGTGCAAAGGCGGTTATGTTCCGAATTATCCGAAAATGTACGGCATGCTGTTCCAAAAACACTTTAAAATCGATCCTCAGTCTGAAAATTCGGGATAAAAAAATATTACAGAAAAATATCGTGAATTTCGACAGATGGACAGAAAGAAGCAAAAAATTGTAGGTTACAATTTGATTTAGATAGATTTATCTACTTTCATTAGTGAGCAATTATTGTATTTTAAATAAAAAGGTTTAAAGAGTAATATTTCTTGATATTTTTCTTAAAAAAGTAAACTTTTTATGTCGTAAAATTTAACAAAGCTTTAAATCATGTATGAAACAAACTATAAAAAAAAAACCATTTTGTATATACGTATGCTTTTTTAAGAGAGTGGGGGGGGGGGGGGGGGGGGCAATTAAAGGCGAATGGAAATCACAATTATGAGTTCATACCATTGGTCTTTAATATTTTTTTGTTTTTATCTTTTTATTATTAACTAGAGTGTCAACGATTTTAATCAAGTGATTTTTTTAAAAAAATCATTGATTAAAATAAAAAAATTTCTAAATGTTTAAAATGACATATAAAAGTATTCAAATCTAAGATGAACATAATTTGTAAAGTTTCAACAGATATTGTGACTTACGAATACACAAAACAAAGCTTTAAATAATTGTTTCTAAGCGTAATTCCTGAGTATTCTGAAAAATTTTAAATACAGTAAGTTTGTAAAAAGCATGGTTTTTATCTAACGCACATAAAAAGCATTTAATTTAAAAATGATATTTAAATCTAATATGACTTGTAATGTCATAATTTCCTTTTAATATCAAGTTATTCATTCTTTTATATAAATAAACACAGCAATAGAGTATCAATGATTTTAATCAATTGATTTAAATCAGATGATAAAATCACATATTTTCTGATTTTTTAAAATGCATTATAATCGATAATGAAAACGATCACTAAATCACTTGTAAAAAATGTAATATTTGTTACTGTTAATTATAACAATATTAAACTGTGTAAAAAGATGTATTATACATTTAAAAAACATCTAACTAAATGTTAAATAACTTCAAAACATTATAATATTTAGTAGCTATTCAAATATTTTAATGTTGTGGGGGAAAAAATCTGATTTAAATTTCAAAAATACAATTTTTGTAATCTATTTATAAATTATGTGTGAGTTTGCTGTATACATTGCTACAATTTTTGATCAATTTGGTATACATATGCTTTAGAACCTGTGTAAAATTACTGGCTGCTTTATGAATTTATCAAACTATTATTTATCACCCTTTTTCAACCACTTTTTCAAAAATGGGTCATTCCACACGAATTCAACCAATGGGTGTTGCAGCATAGTCACGGATTTTTTTAAAATTTTTTTTGTAGACAGACATAGTAGTGAAACCCTCAAATCTGAAATTTAAAACTAATTTGCGCAATATTCACTGAGATATACCCTTTTAAAAAATGGTCATTTTTACCAAATGGCGGCCATCTTGGATGCTATCCCAATGTCTATAAATGTCCATAACTTGACAACTAATGATTCAAATTTTATATTTCTGGTACCAATTTAAAGCTATTTATATAAAGAATGCATATGTGATATTAAAACAATGGTAAATTTTTATTTTAATACTGTTTATTACATTTAAACAGAAAATATCACCCTCAAAAATTGGCTTACTGTAATGGGCCATAAAAAAAATGGCCCATCATAAATTTTTTTCAAACTTGCTAAAAACATTGCTCCATATGTATACTTTAAACAGAAAAAAAATTGGAGAGGTAAAATTTTTCATTAAAGAAAAATAGCTTTTTACACATAGGATGTCATTTACCTAACAGTGACTATCTTAAAACACGTAAGTATCTTTGATTTAACAAATAATGGTTAAAAATATTTTTTTCTGGCATATGAATTAATGTATGAGCATCAATATATAAATAATTCAATTTAGAAATACCAATCAGCAGTTAATTATACTAAAAACACATACATATTAAAATAACAGTAAATTTTCATTTCAATACTTTTTATTTCATATAAAATGATATGTATAATTCTCAAAAAAATATACATAATGGAAAATATTTAGAAGGAAAAAGAGCCATAAAACATATTTTTTTGAAATATGGCAGAAATACTAGCTGTAAATCAGTTGAATTCAAATAAAAGATTAAAAATTAATATTAATGAGTTGATTGAGTTGACATTAGTTATTCAGTTTACTGCCAATTTCAATTTAAATGAACAAATCTTGACAAAATGAGTACACAAATCTTGTGTGATACAAATGTACAACAAAAACATCAAATATGTATAAAAGTAAGACTTAGATAAAATTTATATGAAACATATTTATATAAAATAAGAACAGGATACTTACATGGATATAACTTTATAATATATTGTTGAAAGGAACTTGATAATATGTTGTTGAAAATTACCAAGGATTTAATCTGTCTTGAAGTTTAAGAATAAGAGTTGAATTGCTGTATGCTCCTCTGGAGCAACAGTATATGTTCTTCCTGTAGCAGTCATTGGGGTAGACACTACTTTCATTATATGCTCATATGGAATCCAACAAACATCTGAAGATTTTGGCCATGAATATGATGAACTAGGACCATGAGGATGCATGAACATAATTTTATAGTCATTGAATTCCTCGCAGTAATCTAAAATCTTACCAATCCACCAATTAACACCATATACACATGCAACATATTGTTCACTTTTAAATGTTTGTGGTTTGTCGGTTTCACTAAATCTCACAGTAGCAATAAAATTTGTTGAGGAACCTGATACCCTGGAAACCAGTATTTGGCCTTTATTTATTGGCACAAAGCTGTGATTAACCCTTGTTCCTACGATTGTATCTGCCTTTGCATACCTATCTGCTGATTATTGGCAATTTCAATTTCAGATTTTGTTATAAAAAAAACTTTCAATTTCTTTAACATATTCTTTTGCAAATGTATACAGATCAAATGCATTTAAGATACCATCTTTGAATGGACGCTGAAGACTTGCTTTGGTGGCCATGCGTTTTATGGTGCCGCCTATTCCATCACAAGCTCCTTTTCCGTGGCAAGAGGCAAAAAAATGCCATTCAGCTTTCACACCATGGTCTTCTTCATGATGGCAGAGATTAATAAAATTTTTATAATTTTTGTATTGGGCTGATGATCCATCACTAAAATACTTTATGTATTTAATCTGCGGAATTTGTGAAATTAAATAATTGATAATTACTTTTTGAAAAGCCCAAAATGTAGTAGTGTCATGAACTAAATGCTCGCTTATTGCACACATAGGAATAGATTTCACAGTATCAGTCATACTGTCCCTTATATAAGCAAGAAAGGGGTGAACTGTAACCTGTTCTTTTTGCCAATGGATATTTTGAATAGCATCTTGCACAATGCAAGTATAGTTTTCAGAAAAATCAGCTGAAATAATAGCAGTTTCTGTATTCAATTCATCCTTTGTTTTCTTGAAATATAAACTTTGTGATTTTGCAAAAAAGTGGTGTGAACATAAAGCAAGGAGTTTTGTAATTAAATCATCAACAAATTCATCAACAGGCATAATCAGTGAGCAATTTTTAAAGTAAGAAATAGAAATTTAGGTATAAAAATTGAATTTCTTGCATGGAAAACGTTTTGAATAGATTCCACATATACACATGCAGTAAAATCTCATTTATATATCTTGCATTTAAAGGTTTTTCACAATTATACATTATATTCTTTATTTATTTTCTTATTTTCTTCAGTGTTAAATTTTTTCAATTATACATTTTTAGCAATGACTTCTTTTTTTTTTGGGGGGGGGGGGGGGGAGCAATTGGAGGGTGGTCCTACAAAAAACTTATGAGATTATATTTCATTATAGTTTTACATTAATTCAGGGATTAAAAAATATTTAGTTTTGGCCATTATTTCTTAAATCAGGGATATTTACATGTTTTAAGATAGTTACTGCTTAGTAAGTGACATCCTACATGTAAAAAGCTATTTTTTTTAAACGAAAAGTTTTACTTCTCCAATTTTTTTTCTATTTAAAGTACACATATGGAGCAATGTTTTTAGCAAGTTTGAAAAAAAATTATGATGGGTCATTTTTTTTATGGCCCATTACAGTAAGTCATTTTTTGAGGGTGATATTTTCAGTTTGAATGTAATAAACAGTATTAAAATAAAAAAAAATACTATTGTTTTAATATCATATATGCATTCTTTATACAAATAGCTTTAAATTGGTACCAGAAATATAAAATTTGAGTCATTAGTTGTCAAGTTATGGACATTTATAGACATAGGGATAGCATCCAAGATGGCCGCCATTTGGAAAAAATGACCAATTTTCAAATGGCTATATCTCAGCCAATATTGCGAAAATTATTTTTAAATTTCAGGTTTGAGGGTTTCATTACTGTATCTGTCTATGATAAAAATTTTTAAAAAATCTGTGACTATGGTGCAACACTTTTTCTTTAAATTGGTTGATTTCACGTGGAATAACCCAAATGTAGATTGTGTTCTTAATTAAACAGTTAACTGTTTAACAATTACAAAATTTAATCTGTATCATCAATTTAAAATTAAATGCAATTTATCAATAACTTTAAAATATAAGCAGTATTTAATATTGGTTTACATAATTATTACAAAATATTAATGCACATAAGGTTGTATGTTACTAAAGAAATTTTTTATTTGCAGTTTTTTGTAATTTCTGTAATTACATAATTAAAATTTTATTAATTAAAACAAAAAAACATAGATTATGTTAGTAATTGGAGGGTTGTTGATTTTTGAAATGCTTAATTCTTGTTGTAATATCGGGCTCGGGCCTACAGGCAGAGGTAGATTTCGAAGTTAAGTACTAAATTCACCAACAAAACTTAAATCAAGATTAAAGATAAACCCAGTTCCTTCGCTAAGAATGAGCCCTAGGGAGCTAAACATTTTGTGAAAATTCTAATATACACACACGGAATAGGTTTAAAAATGGCTAAATCAAATTCAGAGAACCTCAAAGTGTTAAAATATGTTAATATTTCCATACTCGGGTTTTTATCATGTTTTAATACGTTTCTTCAAACTCAATGACGTTACATATTCACCTGCTGTGGTCCATTATATTTTCAATATGACGCAATATTTTGTTGTTTTTTTTTAATTCGTCAAACTATTTATTTCATTTTGAATTTTCATGCAGGAATCTTGCTCTAGAAAACTTATGACGTAATATTCAATTTGTTTTCAATTCGTCAAACTATTTATTTCATTTTGAATTTTCATGCAGGAATCTTGCTCTAGAAAACTTATGACGTAATATTCAATTTGTTTTCAATTCGTCAAACTATTTCATTTTGAATTTTCATGCAGAAATCTTGCTCTAGAAAACTTATGATGTAATATTCAATTTGTTTTCAATTTGTCAAACTGTTTATCTAATTTAATTTTTCACGTGAAAACACTGCATTAGAAAAGCAATTGTTGTGGTGAGAATTTTATTCCTTTTTTTTTATTGTTGGCAACAGCTATAACGAAAAATATTTATTTTTTCCTGCCATTGTTGTGTAAAGCTGGTTTTATCAGAATCATGTTAAGACATTATTTAAATTTTAAACCTTCCCCATTCCCATTTCCTTGGACCGATTTTGCTCATTTTCAATCCCCGCTGAGAAATTAGCTATCTTAAAGTTGTTGGCGAGTTTGAAGACGTTCCGTGCATAATTGCGACTTTTATCGTGCGGACAAAATTTAGTATATACATACATATATATATAAACTTTTTTGGGTGGGGGTGGTTTTGGGTTCCGGGGTCATGTAATGAAAAGTTATGAAGGAATTTTTCAAAAGTCGCACCATGGTAACGACTGCAATAGGTAGTATTTCTTACGAAATCTACCTAAAATCCAATTGTTTTGATTTTTAAAAAAAAATGATTTTTTTACACCCTAGGCAAAATACAGAAGTTCATCAGGCTTTCAGAGCAAAAAATCAATATTGGGATCAGCAAAACATATTAATCCTGCTACTTGGCGGTTTGGGCTTTGCGCTGCACATGCACAATCACTCAACCAACTTGTTTCCCATTTGTTATAAGTTCCTCCAACATCAGCATCACGTTTTCACTATTGCATATGCATATTTTTTCATGAAATTTTAAAGAAGTCTCGGATACAGTTATATTTATAACCTATTAAAATTTCTGAGAATTCAGATAATAACTATATATATATATATAGTTATTCTAATGAAACTGAGTGAAAACAAGAAAAAAGTGAGCGGAAAACACATTTCTTTTTCAGCTAGCTATCCATATTGTTTCACGATTTTTTTTCTCTGATGGTTTCTATAACCATCATATTTATAACTGCTGAAAATGTCAGAGTTTGGACAACAAGAACTTTTTTTTTAAACTAATGAAATAGACCAAGTGAAAAAAAAAAAGTCTTCTTAAGGTAATTTTACCACTAAATATCAATATTTTTTCTCTATTGTTTCACACAGTGTACGAAAACATTGTTTTAAACTCTTAAAAATTTCAGAAAGTTTGGACTATAAAAACTATTTTTTTAAACATTTAAAATACTGGACGACCACCTCTCTCCTTACCTGTTTTTGGCAAATCATACAAATTTAAGGTTCATTTAAGGTTATTATTGCAGTCCCAGGCAATGCCGTGTGGGTCAGCTAGTTATATAATAAAACTAAATCATAAAATGAATATGGATGTTCTACACCATTAAATTTATAAAGTATATAAAATCATAATCAGAAGATAGCTAGCTGTAAAGGTCCATTTACACTCTGACGTTCCAAGCATTAAATCGTAAGACCTAACTTGCAGAGGTGCAAAAATAACCAATAAAGCACTCTGATTGGTTGGGTCTTATGCAGGCTTCGTAAATATCATGATATTTTCGAAAATATCAAAAATATCCAATATTTGATATATATCCGATATTTTCAAAATAGGCTACTTACTGCTGGTAATAAATATTTTCAAGCATAATATATTAGAAACTAAATATATTGCACTTAATATCAAAACTTAAACAATATTCTAAATATGCATTCCCCCCCCCCCCCCCTCTTTTTTGCTTGTTTAGAACAAAATTAAAGATCAACTAATTGAAAACACACACAATTTGCCTTACACACTTATGAAAAAACTAACTATAAGATTCAGTATTAAGTATTAAACAATCAGAAATTTAAATAATTTTTTTTTTTTTAACTGAAAATTTTTAACATAAGTAAGCTTGTTTTATTTTGTATTCCCTAACTTGTTGTACAGTTTAACTCAACTAAACCAAAACCAGAAAAGATTCTTTTCTAATGAAGATGTATATGATTATTTAAATTAGACAGTTTATCTTACAATGGCTGTTCCGAATTAATTATGTCAGTTCAAGATTTAAATATAAAAAATTCAAATCTAAAGCGTGAAAAAGATATTTTTTTTTCTCCTTTGACTAAAAAATGTCACTGCAAGAAACAGAAGTTCTTTATCTGCAGAATGGCACAGTAAATAACTATTGGAAATTTCATTTACTCTTGTTTTGGCTGAAAATATCAAACATATCTTGGACAGTGATATTTTGAAAATAAATATCAAATGTAGTAAATATCAAGCATCTTGATATTTTGAAAATAAATATCATCAAGTATATGAAAATATCGAAAATATCAAAAATCTTGATATTTTGAAAAAAAAAATATCGGATATATATCCATTGATATATATCAAGATATATATCCATTGATATATATTAAGATATATATCCATTGATATATATCAATGAACCCTGGTTTTATGATTTAAAACCAGGAACATCAACACCGAGAATGATAATGCCATAATGTAAATGTACTTTGCTTCTTTGTCATAATAATTACTTTTTTAATTATTTTATTTACTTATTTTTCTCTCTTTCTTTTTTAGTGGAATCGGTGCCGCAAATATCTGAGATTATAGTGGAAAATAATGTAACACCATATAAGAAAGTGTATCCTTCTAAATGAAGTTTGATTATTAAACTTTTTTATTTTAAATTAATCAAAATTAAGGATCTTTAAATACACGTGATGGTAAATCATTAATATTCAATTTCACTTTACTTTATGTTCACTTTACTTTACTCTGTTACTTTTCTGAATGTTCTGGATTTAGATTTTTCCCAAGTATGTCTTTTAGACTTCAAATAGCCTTTAAACATATGTACTTTTGTATTAATCAGTATTATAAAGATGAAATTTTAACAGCAAATTAATTTCATGATGCAACTAATGTGCCATTACAGATGGATTAAGAAACACTTGCTCTAGATTAACGTTTTATAGCCACCTTTTTTAGAGATGTAATTAGTAGTGCTTTGATCAAATATCGGATATTCGGTCAAATATTAAGCCAAATACAAACTTTTTAAAAAATGTATATATTAATTAAAATTTTTTTTAATGTTAAATTGAAAATAAAGTAAAATAAAATTGATCTTATATAATTTGTATGTTTAAAAATGTTAAACAGCTTGACGTAATTTTTGTAATATTTGAAACATCTTCATGCATGATAAAACAAGACTTTTACTAAATCTAAATTACTAAAATGTAATTCATATACATTTTAGCTAAAATAATCTTATGTTAGCTTTTTATTATCATTGTTAAATGTACATCTTAAATTATTTTTCTACTTTAAAAACTTATTTCAATACAAAAGTTGAAGAATTTTTATTTTATCCTTTTATACCAAACATATCAAGTTGATTTTCTGTAAGTCTTCATGGTATGTTATTTCTTTAAAATGGTTAAAATGCAAAAAATCAATATTCTTCTTTTCTACTATCCAGTTGTACTTTATTCTTCCTTACATTCATCGTTAATGGGCCCTCATAATGTTTACTCTTCCACATAATCAATGAGATACTCAAAGGGATCTGAAATAACCTTGGTGAAATAATTTTTTTTTAAATCATGGTTAGAATTATTGAAAAGTCTGATTTAATTGAAATTCTGATCTTTTTACAATACTTCTAACCATGAATGTTTTTCATTTTTAATAGTTTTATTGTAGAAAATCCCACTTCACCCATGTTATGTTGAAAACTGAACAAGCACGTTATTATTTTTATTTATTTTATTACTTAATGTTTTTATTTACTTTTAATTATTGGAAATTCACTCTTGATAACCAAAAGTTAATTTAATAATATTGAAATATTTTTTCATGGCATACCTAAAATCCTTTTACAGAACATCTGTGTGCCAGAAGAATCAGCCAATTAGTGAGTCTTGCAAGATTCTTCCTGAATATAGAATCTCTTTTTAATCCTCTAATTCCCACTACAAGAAATTGCTATGAAAAAAATTATTTTGTTGTTTTATTTATGCTGTTGTGGGTCAAACATAGATGCCAATATCTCCGGAAATGTAGGATAAAATACGGAAGTACGGCAGTAAGGTAGAAAATACGGAAATTTGAGGCAAAAAAATCGTGAATTTCTACGACCGATCGCGCAAAAAATCACGAATTTCGTCAATCGGTCGTTGAAGTATATCGCGAAAATCGTCTATTAATCGATAAAACCGCCAATTTCTACAATCGCTCGCGGCAGAAAATCGCAAATTTCGCCAACCGATCGTTGAAAAAAGTTGCAATTTTTGTCAATCGTGAAATTTATCAATAGGTCGTTCGGTTAAATCGCAAATTTAAAATAAAAATGGCAGCCGCTGCAAAATATCGCGAATTGCGTTAATCAGTTGGGGGGGAATTGTTGAAATTACAAAAGTAAAGTCTAACACGAGTAGCAGAGCTGCGTTAGCAAATGGAAACGCGAAAGCTGAAAGAATCCCTAAACCTCTTTAAAACAAATTATATTAATAAAGATTCAATTACTATTTAACTTTAAAAGAAAAATTTAAACAGCTGAAATAGAAAATCATTTGTGGTGGTTAAAGAAATAAACAAACTAGATTTAAAAGACAACTAACGTTTATTATTCGATTAAATATACTTTAAAAATAGAATGATAAAAACAATTACATATATATATTCTAATGTCTTACTCTTACAAATGAAACTAACATTACTCTTAAAAACTTCACTTCATGACACATTCAAATAATTATATTAGTGAACCAGAGTCCTTCATGTTTAGCGATCAAAACTCACGTGCATTACGCTGAATTGCTTAAACACATTTACTTGAAAGACGAAAACCACTTTTCACAAACCATCTCGATATTCAGACAGTCGAAGGTCAACCGATGCAAGAAGACTAAAGTTCCGGAAATAATAAATCAACATCCCAGGAAACGTCACTACCAACACGAATTACATTTTCACTTGTAAAGTTAATTTCCATCTCGCTTATAGTTGAGAAAGACAAACTTCCATCATTTCAAAGCGAGAAATCATTAAAGGCAATATCGATGAAAAACAAAGAAAGTTCGCAAGGACGTTCTCTTACTTAAAAACTAAACTTCAAATTGACGGTAAAAACAGACATCTTATCCTCCATTAAAAACTATAAGGAAACTCATGACTAATGAAGACCAGCAATTATCTTTTAAACTAGATAAAAATCTAAACAGAAAGAGACACTTCACTAGATAACAGCACGGACTGAAAACGCATATCTATCACGTTGAATGAGAGCATATTTATATCATCCAACCACACAGAAAAAGCAACTGCGACGCAGCCCGGAAGTTACATCCTCGATCTCTGAAACGCTAATGGAAGAAAGGACGAAACGTCATATGCAAAACAAACGACCGGATGACTAACGCCATCTCGTGTTCATTCGTAAAAACTCCTCAGTTGGATCAGAAGATTTCGGATGTATTGCGTCACGGACGAAAACGTGTGCTAAATGCCGGCTCTTACGATAGTAAAGTGAAACGTAAATAAAGTATATGAAGTAAAGAAAGAAACGTAAAGCCTGGAACTAAAGCCTAGAAATAACAATAGAATAAAGGTAAGTGGAACTAAATAAAGTGTATTTAAATAAAGATAATGAATTAATTATACTTGTAAATAAAAAGTAAAAGTGAACTGTTATGATAGGGATATGTACAGGGATGAGAAAGGGTCTGTTTACCTAACAAAGCCCCCCCTCTCAGAACCTGTACATCTAACAAGGGCATCTGCCCACAGAGACACTAATAGCAATCCAAATGGAGAGTCTAACGCATCAAGTATCTCCTGAGCAAAAATTAAAGAAATACCCATATCTACAACTCACTTAAAAAAAAACAAGTTCCATAATCATAATAAAAACTCAAACAAGCCAAAAGAATCCTATTAAAAACGACTAGACAGCTGGCGATGCTAAAAGCTGAAGAAACTCCGGAACACTAAAAATTACATCAATATTACAATAAAACAACAATTATATATATCACAGTAATAACTAAATATAAACATAATTACATTAAAACAGTTCTAAAAATCATCTTCAGTCCATTATATAAGTAATCTCTCTCCTCTCACAAATTCACATTTATATTACACATGCCAAGTCTTAAAAATTCAAAAACAAGATCTTCTACATGAAAGATTTAACATAACTGAAAAATGTACCCCAAAAAATAAACTTTATATTATATCTTAAATATTTACTATCAGATTTTTAACAATTTTAAAAACTTATATTTATAAAAACAATTTTTATTGGTCTATACCTCCCGTTCCTCAACTTATCAACCAACAGTTAATTCAACCTGCTTAACCACAAATCAATTAAATACCTGAATACAATTTCCTCAGACAAATTCCAGCCAGGCAAATCCAAACAGTTAATGTGTTAATTTCTATCCTGACACAGTAACATATTCCACTTCTCACAATATTTCAAATCCATCAAGTATGACTTAGTAAGCTTCAAAAAAATGATCCAGTGCAAGATATACAGCAATAACTGATTACCAAAAACGTAACTCCTAACACTATATACGGGTTACTTAACAATGGCGAATATACTGTGCTCAACCAACCTAAATTATTCTACATATAACAGCTTCTTTAAACATAAGTAGGTTTAAACCACAACTTATCTAAGAATCCAGATGAAAACATTTATCAAAAATGGTACTTCACATTCATTCAATCTTTCGAGATCAGGTACTAGGTATCATACCTACATCCAAAAAAAAAACAGTCGCCCACATACTCTCTAAAAAAAAACAGACGTAGATAAATGTGGTACCGGATATGAAATATCTTCAATTCAAAAATTAGACTCGTAATGATCAGAAACTAGGGGACTGACCACATCCCCTCATATCAGCCTCAATAGTAAAAGAGCACAGACCATACTACCGCCAACAATCCAAAGAAAAACCTAGTCACTACTGTAATCATCAGCATTACTCATTACCACAGCATGTAGACAATTAAAAACTACCCTGTTAATTAACTAACGAGCCATACCCCAAAAATATATAATGTATTTAAACAATTTATCATAATTTCTGCCCTATCTAGAATCAGGCAAAAATTGAAATCAGAATTTCCCTTAAAAACTTCGAAGATTATGATTAACACAAATTGCCTGCCAGAATTGTCTAATCAACTTCCATTTTCTGAACTCACTTGTCAACCTCCCCGGAAAAACCAGATACCAATCATGAAAAAGGGCAACTCCAATCCTTCAAAAAAAATTAGAGATCTTACAGTATTACAATACTCATGATGATACTCATGCCGAGAAAGCAACCCGGGATAAAACAAATAATTTTTACACTTTCCCACAATTCATACCATCAAAAAAAAATTATAATTACCCAACACATAAAAAAAAACTTCAACACCCTCTTAAAAATTTCAAGCTAGGCAACGTCGACACTACAACTTAAACATCAGAATTAAGTATACCATAATATTTCATATGACATTCCGTCATGCAGCCAAAAACTGGTCTCAAAAACACATAAGCTCCTACCATTTTAGTTAGGGTTACAAGTGCCCTAGATATCAACAATGCTCTTTTCTCTCAGCTCAATCCCAATTCTTTCTATAATCTTTAACAAAAAAAAAAAAAAAGGAACTTAAAACTATATATTTGTATCACTGTCAAAAATGAGAATCAATTAAAATCATAAAAGGGAAAATAAAGAAAACTAAATAACCACAGTAATAAAAATAAGAGCACCGATCCAGACACCATACCACAGCCATGACTGCAATCCATAAACATCATTCCAATTCCTTCAAAAATAATTCAGTCAAAAGTATCTATAATAACCTTAAAAACCGACTTCTAAAGGCAAAATATATACAGTTTAATTATTCAATTATATGCAATATCAACGTCACCAGCCAAAGATCAACAAGAAGTCCACTTTAGCACTTTCCATCTCTTAACTATTCATCTCGTAAGTTTTCCCAGGGTCCAGAATTCAAAATTTCCAAAAATCTATATTCCAACGCAGGCCTACACCAGAATCAACAAACACAGCTATTTACTTTAAAACCCTTTTAAATATTCAATCTTTCCAAACGATCTGGCTCCGATCCTCAAAAATTTACATTTCCATTACAAGACCTTCACAAAAGTACACCAATTAACTCATGGTTAATCCATATAATTTTATACTGTAAATTAAACAGGCAATTAAGCACAAATAAAAAAGACTTCTGTTTCTATTTTATAAAAAAAACTACACATTCAGTACACTTCCCCTTTTAAACAGCAGATACAGAGCTTTAACTTGTTCATTTTAAAAATTACTGTAACAGGTGACAACCAATATTCTGATCAAAAGTTGACACCAAGACAAGCCCAACTGAAACATGCAGTCAAAAATATATTAATAAACAAAAAAACCACTTTATTGGAGGAAAAATTAAATCTATATCTGAAAAATACTTAAAAATATATATATATATATAAATCAAATTTATTTTCACAAAACAATTTTAAAAATAGAAAAATATACCATTTAATTCATACAATTAATACATATAAGTTAATGGTCACTTTGTACAAAGTAGAGATCCTAGGATTTTAACAGTCATCTAAAACAATATGCATTTTATTCAGATATTCATTGAACTTACTGTGACCTTTTGTCAGGCAAAAACTGAAACATTAAAATTTAAGGCATGGAGAGGTCTGAGGTTTTAGCTAAATATACTTTATAAGACAATGAATCATTTTTACAATTACACTGCATATTCAATTGGTGAACAAGTTCAAAACTATATCTAAAAATAACCTGGATATAAATATCCCATGGTTCTCAAAAAGTATCCTGAACTTTAATTACACTATATTCCATGATCCATAAAAGTCAAAATTTAAAAACTTATATTTAACGGTTAACTTTACTTAAATCCCCCCCACGATAATGGATTAACATAATTTCCTTTAAACACTGCTATTAAGTAGACTTTAAACTATACAAAGAATTATTTCAAACTTAAAAGAAAAACTTAATACATTAGAGTAGTCAAGATATTCAAATAACATCTCAGCACTCCAGGATGGGCTCTTTAACAACCTTAAAAGAAAAGAAATAACCCCCAATGCTAAGCATGACAAATAACACCTCAACCACCATAAATGTAATATTACACTATTGCCATAATAAATTAAACCAAAGAAATTTATGAAGAGTCAAACTATTAACTTCAATTTATTTAATTCCAAATTACTATGAAACTATTATAATATACCACTCATGATGATTGGATACATGTGGGAGAATTTGCCAAAATACCACGAACCTCCAACCAATCAATTGCAGTAAAAATTTAACAACTTTTATCAAAATTTACCATCATCGTAAGGGTTAAATATTAATTACTTTTAAACTTCTGAAAAATTATACAATTTAACACATCTAAACTACCGCTCCAGATAAACTACAGATCTTTAATTAAGCTCAACCCAATAATTACTTTAATCTTTAAATACTATTTCAAAATCAATAATTTATTCAGAAAAACATCTTATTAACCTCTTCCAGCCCCATTAAATCAATTTAGCCCATTATATCAGTAAATCTAAAAATTATGGAAAGGAGCCCGATACATTTAAATACAAACAGATTTCTTTATAATCTTAAAAATATTTCTCAAAATCAAACTAAAAACCATTAAACCTGTATTTGTTTAAACATCCACTTGATTAATATAATTCTCAAAACTGCAATAAACCAGTATCCTGACAATCAATTCATTATTTAGAAACTTTAACCAATCTTAAAGAAAAATTCAATTCAAAAATACTTTATATTCTATTAAAACTAAACATGATAACAATAAAAATGACTATATGCATATCTAAAACAATATTTAATCTAAAACTTTTATGCATATCTTAAAAATTGTAACATGCATATCTAAAACACTTTTATCTAAAAAAAATATGCATATCTAAAAATAGTAGTCAAAATATCACAGATCTATAACAATTTTAACAAATGAAAAAGGGCACACCTCCAGCTACACTCATCTTGATGACTTGGTTTAAATATCATCTTATGCGATCTCAATTCAGAAAAATACCAATTTAATGATGCAAATCAACGTTTATTAAGTCTCCATCAAATGTTCATGCAAGCTTAATCAATCACCGGAATGTCCACAACAGTTCCAGAAGCCAACTTTCAAAAGATCCAATCTCTGCAAATAGTCCTTGAAGAACCAAAAATGAACCCAAAATTGGGCCCACACGAGATCCACTGCTCTCAAAAACTAAGTCACTTTAAATATTACTTTCAGATGACTTGTTACAAAAAAAAAAAATTTTTTTTCACTGATGACTTCAGATATCATTATGAAGCACATTTCCGGATCACTACTTTCATTTGTATAACACTTCGCGGCAAAACATCGCGATTTTCGTCCTCATGTCGCGGCAAAACATCGCGATTTTCGTCCTCAAGTCACGGCAAAACATCGCGATTTTCATCTGCAAGTCGCGGCAAAACATCGCGATTTCCGTCTTCAAGTCGCGGCAAAATATTGCGATTTTCGTCTGCAAGTCGCGGCAAAATATTGCGATTTTCGTCTGCAAGTCGCGGCAAAACATCGCGATTTTCGTCTGCAAGTCGCGACAAAACATTGCGATTTTCGTCTGCTAGTCGCTGCAAAACATCGCGATTTTCGTTCGTCAGTCGCGGCAAAAAATTCGCGATTTTCGTCAGTCAATCTCGGCGGAAAATCGCGAATTTTGTTAATTGGTCGCGGGATTTCACACTCATGTCAATCACAGATTTTTTGCTCTGTAGAGATAAAGAAAAAAAATCCATTTTTATAAATTTATTATAAAAAATTATTAATATGTTAATAATAGTAAAAGTAAATTAAGTAACCTTTATTTAAATTATGTTTGTGTTGATAAATGCAAAAGCTGCAAGAGGACTGAAAATATTTGTAAAAAATATAGCTCGTAAAAAACTTTGTGCAACTCCTGAAATGACTCCTGAAACGTGAACATTTTACTCCTGAAAAGTGTCCAAAACTCCTGAAATTTAACTGGTTTACTCCTGATACAGTCTTTACAATGTTGGCGTCTATGGTCAAATAAAGTAAAAATGTGAAAAAAATGAGATTTTATTATATTTTAAAGGATTTCTGCATGGTATCATGTGTGCTACCATGGGCAGATTAGGAAGATAGATGAAGGATTTTACCATATTTCAAAAGCATTTAATTTTGTAAAAATAATTATATTTTTAGATGTAGTATGACCTAAAACAATTTTTTTCTTTGTTTATAAATATATATATATATATATATATATATACACAATTGTTTCCACCATTAATTTTACACAATAATAATTTAAAAAAAACCCTCGTTTTACTTTTTGATTTTGTGTACAGTTATATATATATATACACAGAACAGTTATATATATAATACTAGCAGACCCGCCCAGGGTCCGTAAATAATAACCTTATACAAAACTGAAGTTTGTATGATTTTATATCTTTTGAAATTCTTTTAAATTAACCTAATTTCGGAGGCAACCATTGCCCCTGCAGCATCTAGCGTGTTCCCAACAAACTTCTTTCCGAACAAACCTGTAATCTGGGTCCACGCTACCTAAGGCAGCATGTACCAGAATTGCTCCGCACGTGCCGGAGACAATTGAAAACCAAATTGAGTGAGCCAAACCTCGTAGTAATCAAGCCCTTAGAATCCGAAAAAAGAATGCATCATTAATGTTAGAAAATATTGGTAACTGAAGACTAAAATAAAATTTCATAATACAGAAAGAAGCTGAATCGTAGTGTAAGTTGAATGAACCAAATCCCATTGAAATTAGGTCCTTAGAATCGGTGGAAAGAATGCGCCCCCAAGTGGTGGAACATGACCTTTCCTGTTGTAAATTTCATAAATTACTTTCAACATTAACGCGATATTTAATAAACTGAGGAAATCCATTATTTAAAGTTACCTTTAAATTAGCACGATTTTTAATTTACGTCTGTAGTGAGTAAACGCAAGTTGATGCTAGAAAATGAGATTATGTTAAACAAAAATGGTAGCTGAGGTATAAAGGAAGACCGGGCCCTGGGTGCCAGGGTCTTAACTGGAATGTAGTTGGGTATAAGAAAATTTTTTAGTAGTTTTAAATTTGCTGGATGACGCTGAAACTATGTTAAAGAAAAATGTAATAGAATCTGATACTTTTTAAAGAAGCTGCAACAAAGGGCCCAAGAAAGAGATTAATATTCAAAATTGGTGGTAGCTGAAGTCTGAGAAATTTTTTTTGTTGTTCATGTAATAGCTGGAGAACCTAAGATGTTGTTAAAAAAAAAAAAAGCTAATGAATCAGACCATTTTTAAGGAAGTTATAGTAGGGGGCCCAAAAGGGGCCAACTGATAGTTGAGAACAGGACTCTAACATGAAAACATGTTAAAAGGTTTTAGTACTTAGCGTTTTAGATCTTCGATTAGTCAAGATTAAGCATAGGGTATGAATTAATCATCAGAATATAATTTGGAAGAAATGCACAAAAAATTTTGGGAAATGCTTAAAAAAGGGCCCTAGGACCCAAACAAAAATATGTGAGTGTTAATCTAGGGGGAAGAGTTCAAGACTCAACTTTCAAATTATGCACTGCGAAGGTGAGAAAATTAGGGTGTGAAAAACGCTGTTATCTCTAATAACTTAATTTAAAATTCATAAGAACTACAACTGTAGTTATCATAGCAATTAACGGCACTTCTAAGCGACAAAATAACTCGGATTCAAAGATTACGAACAGCAGTTACATAGCACCATAGCAACGGCACAGCTGCGTAACATAAGATAAACATATAAAGCAATAAACAACACTTAATGATTTACAAAATTATTAGAACATCAATAAATATTACTTAGCAATTTACAAAATGATTATGATAGCAATAAATCTCATTGAATGGAAAAAGTACTTTACTTCATTTTTGATTAATTTATGATATCTAAATTATATTTATCGATAACACTCTCCCCCCTTTTGAGTTGCTGACTAGCTACTCAAAATTACATTCTACTTCCCAAATCTCTGGGGCATTTTGGTCACACGACCGAACCTGGTTCTATAAGTAGTTGGCTCAGACTCTGTCAACAAGTCTGAAGAATCTGTCCCCATCAAAGCACCTTGATTACTGTTTTCTAGCTGAAAAGGAGAAGGATAAAAATTAGTAAGAAGTAATTCTAATGGAAAAGCTCTTTGTATGGGTCTGATAACAACACCATGTTCAGTTTTCAATTTGACTGTTCTAATTTTGCCATCCTTTCCAGGAATTAGGTCTACAATCTTTGCTAGCGTCCAATTGAGACGTTTTTGTACATCGTCCCCAATGTGCACAAGTTCACCCAGCTTCAAGTCGGGTAACTGGGCGATTTCACGACGCCTTTGAATAAGTTGACCGATATATTCAGTTCGAAAGCGCATTCTCAATTGTTTCATGAGCTTAATTCTGTATCGCAGCCTTTTGTGAAACTGTGTTCAGGGTTCGCACAGACTCCTTAGACTCCTTGGAAACTCCTTAGAAATGAAAGCATTCCCAAGTAGTACTTAGAACTACTTAGATAAGCAAACCACTCCTTAGAAACTCCTTAAATTGTATTGCGGCTTCGGACGCAAGCGATATTGCTGCCGAGGGAAAAAAAAATCGTGATTGTAAAACGCACGCTAAATCCTTTATGCACGTCATTCATTTGAAGCACAGCATTGATTGGGTAGGATAATCTTAATAGCAGGGCTCCCACTAGGCCCGTTTTTCAATTATTAGGTCCGTAAAGTCCGTTTTTCGACACTGTTACCTTTGTCACTGTTACTGACCTTTAAATTTTATCGATGTTTGGCATTTAGCCAAGACTCGGAAAAATCGCGTTTTTCGCAAATATGTTCCAAAAAATACCGTCAAATTTCGTCAATCGATCGCGGAAAAAATTCGTTAATTTTGTTAAAGGATCATGAAAAAACGCGAATTTCTCCAACAGATTGCGGAAAAACTCTTATTTCCTCAAAAGATCGCGAAAATTTCTTAAAAGACAGCGAAAAACGCGAATTTACTCAAAAGATCACGAAAAAACGCGAATTTCGTTAAAAATCGAGAAGAAAAGCAGATTTCCTCAAAATATCGCAAGAAACGCGCGAATTTCCTGAAAGATCGCGAAAAAAAAGCTAATTTCGTCAAAGGATCGCGAAAAATACGCGGTTTCTATCAAAAGATCACGAAAAAAACGTCAGTTTCGACAAACGATCGAAATAAAACTCTAATTTCCCCAGAAGATCGCGAAAAAACGAGAAATTCCCCAGCAGATCGTGTAAAACACGCGAATTTTCTCAAAAGATCGTGAAAAATAAGCGAATTTCGTCAAAGTATCGCGAAAAACAAGCGACTTTCGTCAAAGCATCGCGAAAAACACGCGGTTTCCATCAAAAGATCGTGAAAAAAAAGTCAGATTCGCTAAACAATCGAAATAAACGTAAATTCCATTAAAAAAATCGCGAAAAAAACGAATTTTCCCAGAAGATCGCGAAAAAAACGCGAATTTCTCCCAGAAGAACGCGAATTTCCCCCAGAAGATCGCGAAATAACGCGAATTTCATCATAAGATCGCGAAAAAAAGGCGAATTCGTCAAAATTTCACCTTCGAGGAAAGCGGTTACCGCTGTTGTAAAAGAATAAATTCAAAACTTGTTATATTTTTTCTTGTATGTTGCATTTAGCATTCTTTTTTCTTTTTTTTTTCCTTTTAAAATTTTCTTTAAGATGTATCATGTATGTGACATACATAATGTTTGGGGTTTGACTAATCTCTATTTATATGACCTAGGGAGGGGTGATTCTAGCCCAAATTTTTCGAAAATGTAAGGCATTATTTCCGAAAATTTTTAAAATATCGGCCACCAATCCGAAAATTTGGACATATGATCGCCGAAAAAAATAAATTTTGTCAATCATTTGCAGAAAAATCGCCAATTTCGTCAAAGGATCACGGGGAAAACGCAAATTTCGTTAAATAATCGCAAAAAAAAAACGCAAATTTTGTCAAAAGATCGCGAAAAAACAGCAAATTTCGTCTAATTATCTCGAAAAAACTCACAAATTTCGTCAAAAGATCGCGAAAAATCGGCAAATTTCGCCAAAAGATCGCGAAAAATCGACAAATTTCGTCAAAAGTTCGCGAAAAGCCTCACAAATTTCGTCGAAAGATCGCGAAAAACCCACAAATTTCGTCGAAATATCGCGAAAAAACGCGAATTTCGTCAAAGAGCCGCGGAGAAAACGCATAGCTAGTGTCAGGAGTAGATTCCCCCCCCCCCCTCATCTGGTGTAACTTTTTAGAAGTTTTGCTGTGAATTTCTGAAATTTTTTTTTACTCAGAATCACCCCTGCTGACATGACCATTGGTCACTGCATAAAAAAGTTGATTGTCAATTTTGTATTTAAACTTACGAAATAATCAGTAAGCAATATATTATGAATAGTGTGCAATTTCAGCACTAAGAATTAGATTCTAATAGAGTAAAATTTGTTTTTGAAATGTTTTTCTGTCCAAATTGGGCATTAAAAATTGGAGTGTGCATACCACATAATGATGCAGCACATAAAAACACTGCCAAAAAAAAAAAAAAAAAAAAAAGGCAAATCTTTAAAATTTTTGGACTCCTTGGATTTTTTGGGTACTCCTTGGATTTTTTCTTCCCAACTCTGTATGAACCCTGTGTGTTGCATCAACTTCATCAATGTCCGTGACACTAGAACTAGAGTTTTGCACTAAAAACATGTTCGGTGTTAATGGAACTAAATCCTCTGGATTTTCGGATTGATATGTGAGAGGGCGAGAGTTGATAATATATTCACAATCGCACAAAATTGTTTGCAGTTCCTCAAAAGTCACAACAGCTTTACCGAGTGTTTGTCGGAGAAGCTCTTTGATCACACGGATCAGCCCACCCCACCAGGCGGCTGAGGTAGGATTGAACTTCCAAATGATCCGTTTCAGGTCGGAGAAACGAGTCAATTTTTTCCAATCAATCTTTGACAGATCATTATTGGCACCTTTGAAATAGGTACCATTATCAGAATAGATTATTCTAGGCCTGCCTCTTCTTGCGATGAAACGTCGCAAAGACAGCAAAAAGGCATCAGTTGACAGAGAGGAGACAAGCTCTAAATGAACAGCACGATAGACTGCACAAGTATAGAGCACTATCCAGGCTTTATCCACATTTTTAATAAAAAAAGGTCCAGCTAAATCAACTCTTACAATTTCAAAAAATTTAGAATCTTTAATGCGATCTAAAGGCAGTGCCACTGGATCGGATTCACTTGATTTAACTTTGTAGCGCTGGCAAGGAATGCATTTACTTACTACTTTTCAGACAGTTTTTCTACCTCTTTGAATCCAATATTTTTCTCTCAAAATACTTAGAAGAATGTGAGTTCCAGCATGACAATTCGCTATATGGAAATGTTCTATCAGTCTAACCGTGAAAATACAGTCATCAGGTAAAAGAATTGGCGACAAGAAATATGGTGTATCAATGCGTTCTGTAATTCTTGTCTTTACTCTAATTATACCGTCTTCATCTTTAAAACAGACTAGGTTAGGTATTGAATCTACATCTGGAAAAAATTCACTTTGTACAATTGAAATTAAAGTTTTTTCAGCATTTTCTAATTCCTCAACTGACAATTTACCATTCTTTCTATCACTGTTTCGAGATTTCACATTATCTATAAATCTTAATACCCAAGCAACTAGTCTAATAATAGATTCAAATTCTGAAAATTTCCTAGCGTACCAAGGAATATTTTTGACTGTTGTGTTTACATTACACAATTTCACTTTTCTCCTTTCACTAGTAATCTCTGGAGTTTCACTATCAAGAGTCTCAGTCCTGGGCCATTTCTTCCATGAGCCATTTCGGCCCTTCCCACCACCGGGATTCTAGCAGTTGCTGGGGAGAACACCCACGCGAAATCAAATCCGCAGAATTTATTTTTCCTGGAACATGGCGTCATTCGCTATTGGGGAAAAGACCTTTTATTTCTTTCACCCTGTTCGAAACAAAAACGGACCATTCACCGTATTCACTTATCCAGTACAATGCAACCATGGAGTCACTCCAAAAAATGATTTTCATGTTCTGGACACAAAGTGCTTACTGTACTGAATGTGCCAACCTAGCTCCGATGTTACACACTATTAATTCTAATCTGGGAATTGACGCTTGCTTTATAGGAGCAACTCTAGCTTTTGCTCTAATTAATTGAATTTTCAACTTCCGGGGTTATAGTTCGAAAAAAGACGCAAGCTGCATATGCCTCTTTGCATGCATTTCGGTAGACTCATTTATTTCAACATATTGCGGAATTTGAACGTCCTCTAATACATTTATTTCGCTGAACCATTTTTTAAAAGGTCTTACAATTTCCTCTGGTAATGGAGAATCCCAACCTAGACCCAATTTCCAGGTTTGTTGTAATATAATTTTGGGTAGCAATGTTGCCGGGCACAATATTCCAATCAGATCAAAAATTTTCTGCATAGAGCTCAAAATTAATCTTTTAGTGAAATTTTCATTGTTATTTAATTTATCAAAAGTTAAATTACACTTAAGCATTTCCCAATCAAGATCCCACAATATCCCAAGCAATTTTGTTACACCCGAACTCTTTGAAACATTTTGAGATTTAACATTACTTTCCCAATTTCTCAAATTAAAACACCCTCGAGACATAATGCATTTAGCCTGCTCGATAAATTCATCTTGTTCCGCAGCATTCGAAACACCTGTAACACAATTATCAACATAAAATAAATACTTCAATTTTTCTGCCATATTCCTATAATTAAGAGATACATTATCTAACAAATGAGATATCGACGCTGCCAACAAAAATGGGCTTGAACTCACTCCGAAAACCACCCTGCAATGTCTATAAGTAATTTCTTCGTTCACAGAAGGATAAAAAAATCGTAAAAAATCTCTATGATCCGGGTTTATGCTAATCTGCAAAAAGGCTTTTTCGATATCCGCAGAAAGACCAATTTTATAAATTCGAAACCTATCAATAATATCCGGTATTTGCTCAATTAAATTCGGGCCTTTATACAAAATATCATTTAAGGAACACTTTCCATATTCTCTAGCGGACGCATCAAAAACGGGCCTAATTTTGGTCGTAGCAGTGTCCACTTTCACCACAGGCTGATGCGGAAAAAAAATGCTCTTTCTGGACGTTCCCCGTTACTTTTTCAATTATTTCTAAATCTTCCCATTCTCTGAAAACATTTTCATAATCAATAAGTAGACCCCCCTTTTGTGCACGTTCGCACATCTTTTTATGTCTCTTCCACGTCATTTCTTTATTACTGGGTAATTCAATCATATCAGATTTAAAAGGTAAACAAACTTCATATCTACCATCTGGATGAATTTTAATATTGGTTTTAAATTCCTCTATTATTTTAGAATGCTCATATTGATTTTTCAAACTTTCTACAGGCTCCCTAATACCGATCGTTTCAAGATCCCATAACTCATTAATAGAAGCATTTTTTACATACAAAGATACAACAGACAAAACAGTATTACTATCATAATTACTACTCAAATTTTGATTGGGTTTTCCAGTTAATACACAACCCAACCATGTTTCTAACATAAATAAACCCGAATTTAATTTCATACATTTATTAGTGAATAATGTGCCAATTAAATCGGCCCCTAAAAGTAAATTAATTTCCGAATCCTCGGATCAGGTAAAATAATTTGTTTTTCTCTAAGCTCAATAAGCACCTCTACACTAGAAATTTTGGGTACAAAACCAGTAATTTTATTTTCAGAGAATACCTCAGCTCTACAACTAAAGGAATCATTTAAATCAGAAATAATTAAACATGTATTTGAACTGAGGTTTCTCTCCTCCCAAAAAGGCAATGGGTCATTTTAATTTTCCTCTTAGAAACCAGATGTAGATTCTCAACCACCTTTTTACTAACATAACTGTTTTGAGAACCAGAATCAATAATAGTGCGAACCTTTAGTTCCACATTCTTGTTTTTCACTTTAACCATTAATGTCATGAGATAAACATTTTCACTATTTGAATGATTTGTCATAGTATTAGTTTCATGACTTTCATTTTCTTTCTTATCATTTTCACTATTATAATCTGGGCACATAAGAAAATGATGATATTTTTTACTCTTAATACAGGTACATTTAAGTCTACAGTTTTTAGATATATGGTTAGGCTTAAAACAATTAAAGCAAGCATTTTTCTTTAGTAAAATATTTTTCTTATTTTCTAAAGTCATATTTCTAGCGGCAAAACAATCTCGCAATAAATGCTTTTTGTCACAAAAAATACAAGTAAATTCTCGCTTACCTGTATTTCCAAAAGAAGTGTTTACTAGCGATGAAGCCGTTGCAGGAGGGGAAGTTTTATTATCCCAGTCATATCTTTTATTAGTAGTATTAGCACCAAAACCACTACGCGCTAAAGCAACCATCTCTTTGCTTTGCACTTCGTGCTTTAGAAAAGACATTAAATTTTTGAGGGAACGTTCTTCGTGCATTGCATCTTCGGCATTTCGTTTTCTTTCCCATGACATCAAGACTTCTTCAGGGAGGATCAATTCTACTAACGGGATCAGGAAATCGCTGTATTTTTCTTGCGTACGTCCTAAACTTTCCAGAGATCGCAACTTTCCCTCTAATTCATCATACAACTTTGGCAAATCTGTTTTAACTCGGCCAGCGATGGCATTCTTCATGACCATTGTTAATAAGTCCCGTATATAGACTTGTACGAGCAGATCTTCTCTACCAAATCTTTCTTTGATTTGGTTTATTGCTTGATGATAATTAGCAGCTGTAGCTGGAAAGCTCTCCACCACTCTGGCTGCTTTTGAATTCGGAACGACCGCCTGTATTAAATACTGGAATTTATCCGAGTCTGAAATACTTTTATCTTCATGTATCTTCTGAAATTGAGACCAAAAAGACAAATAGTCCTTAACATCACCATTAAATTTTTTCAATTCAATCTTCGGCAATTTAAAACTTCTCTTCTCAAGAGATTCGTTCCTATTTTTAAAAACGGGCGTCTGCAAAGAAATAATTTTTTCTTCTACTCCAGTCTTCAACTCAAGGTATTTATCACGGTATTCTTCGGCTGCTTGAAAATCTTCCTCACACTCCTTCTCGGAGCCTTCCTCTTTCAGCAGTATGCTACTTATATTTTTCTGACATTCCTCTAATCTTCCAAATTTATCTTCTAATTGTTTCTGTAAAACAGACAGACTTGTAAGATCAATATTCAGCTTCGCTAATTCTTCTGTAATTTTATTCGTGCACGACGTAAAACTAATTCTGAGATTTTTTCTTTCGAGCTTTAGTGCTTTTAAATCCATAATTGCTATGTCGAGCCCCACGTTTTCGCGCCAAATGTTATCTCTAATAACTTAATTTAAAATTCATAAGAACTACAACTGTAGTTATCATAGCAATTAACGGCACTTCTAAGCGACAAAATAACTCGGATTCGAAGATTACGAACAGCAGTTACATAATCAAAACTTTAATACATACTAAACATTATTTCTCGTTTACACTTTCGTCAGAAAGAGTATCTGACGTCATCGGGCACAGCTGCGTAACATAAGATAAACATATAAAGCAATAAACAACTCTTAATGATTTACAAAATTATTAGAACATCAATAAATATTACTTAGCAATTTACAAAATGATTATGATAGCAATAAATCTCACTGATTGAATGGAAAAAGTACTTTACTTCATTTTTGATTAATTTATGATATCTAAATTATATTTATCGATAACAAACGCATAGCACACACAAAATTCAAGGGGCCTTGGACCAGACCCTATGGGACCCTAGACGGGCCATGGTCTTAACTGGTATGTAGAAACGGGAAAATAACTAAATGAAGAAAGTATACCAAAAATGAAGATCGGATAAAAAGGAAGCAATTTATTAACAATTTTGTGCACTAAAACTTCAAGGGTCCTGTACTGGGCTCCTTGCAAAGGTGCCAGGGTCTTAACTGAAATGTAGAAATGGTACAGAAACTGAAAGGAGAATTCACTCCAAAAAGGAAGAAGATCGGATAGAAAAGAGTCATGTTATCAACAATTTAGTGCACTAAAACTTCAAGGGGCCCTGTACTGGGCTCCTTGCAAGAGTGCCAGGGTCTTAACTGAAATGTAGAAATGGGACAGAAACTGAAAGGAGAATTCACCCCAAAAACGAAGAAGATCGGATAGAAAAGAGGCATGTTATTAACAATTTAGTGCACTAAAACTTCAAGGGGCCCTGTATTGGGCCCCTTGCAAAGGTACCAGGGTCTTAACTGAAATGTAGAAATGGGGCAGAAACTGAAAGGAGAGTTCATTCCAAAAACGAAGAAGATTGAATAGAAAAGCGGCATGTTATTAATGTTTTAGTGCATAAAACTTAAAGGGGCCCAGGGACCCCAGCCCTTAAAAAATTAAAAATCCGAGCCTCAGGTGCATCAGGACCTGTCTTGGACTAATTACACCTGAATTTTCAGACTTCTACGTGCAGTAGTTTTTGCTAGCCATCGCACACACACAGAGCAATTTGTTCTTTTATTAGTATAGATGTAGCATAAAAAAGGTTATTTTTTTACCGATGGGAACTAGTGGTTTGTTCATCTAATATATATAAAAATAAAATTTTGTAACTCTGTCTATCTTTCTAAAAATATACACAATTAAGAAACTAGAATCGTGAAATTTTACATACAAGCGTGTTAAAATATTGCTGAGACAAAAAGCAATCTGGATTCTTATAGTTCATTTTTAATTAATAAAACAACAACAAGATAACAGCCATTCCCTATAAGATTTACTAGATTTTGTTGCTAAAAATTCAAACTGCACAATAAAATGTAACGCACAGTTAACACAGCAATTAGTTAAAAATATAGTAAACTACATTGCAGTTGACCTGCACAGGATCAGCTAGTATAATATATATACCATGTAGAACAAACATATTAAATATAATATACTTGAGTGATATGGCTCAATAAAAAGCGTTATATACAGTTGACGCTCATTATGATGACCCCTCCCATGCCAAAGAAAAGGGTCGTTATAATAGGAGATCGCTATAACAAAAGTGAAAGGAAAAAACTCAAATAAGGTGCAGGAAAATTAAGGATTCAAAAGTAAATTTTATAATACAATATTATTACAAAATTTTGTTTTCAATTTAAGACAATGATTACGTATTTCTAAAATAAAATTTAAAGTGAATATTAACCCTTAAATGCCGGGTGTTGCTTTTCGGCAACATACCCAATTTAGGCTCTAAAATACTATTAGAATAATATTGAAGCTATAACGCCTAATGTTGCCAATAAAATACATTCTGAAAATATTATTAAATCGATTTTCAACATGTAGATGGCAACACTTGTGCTGTTTAAGAATAAAGATAGATTTATTTTTTCAATTGTTGCTACTTGTTCTTTTTGTTTTGTTTGGGAGCTTGCAAAATACCCTATTTTGTTCTGCAGTGAGCAAGTAAAATTTATTTCATATTATAGTTCCTAAAATTCTTGTGTGTTAAATATTATAGAATTTTGTTAAGGAAAATTATTTTTTTCAATTAAAGACCAGTATTGCCCATTATTAACAAACTGTTTTTTAGCCGTAAACTATACTTAAAACAAAATATGATTTTTTAAAGTATTTTTTCCATGATTTATTTAAAAAATGAAAGCCGAAAAACATTACAATGATTTTTGAAAAATCAGGCATTTAAGGGTTAAATCAGAAAAAAGAAATAATTGCTTATGTATTAATAACTATTTTCTACATAAATAATTCGAAATTATTTGTCTAGTTATTTTTTTTGTGTGCATTTCATATATCCTTAAAACAAAATTTTCCACGTCAGTTAGCGATGATAATCGATCGAGAGGCGGCAGAACAGATAATCACCTCATCGAGTTCACGGCTGAAATTCCAGAATTAACTAACTCGATTCGCATATTAAAACGCAATCGGTCTGCCAAGTTATATCTTGGTGGAAAACACCTAAAAACCCGTTTTTAGTGGTTGACTCCTAAGTTTATCATTGTATTTTTCTGAACCCAGAGGTATGAAAACATGAAGGACTGGGAGCAGGAAAACACTATGGTAAATCTACGAGTCAACCGCTAAAATCTGGTTTTCAGGTGTTATCAGATTGCGTTTTAATATGCTAATTGAGTTTTTAATTACAGTATGGAACCATTTATCCGGACACCAGTTAACTGGAAAACCAGTTATCCGGAATGACATTTCTAATAGACTGATTTCAGACTCTTTGCAGAAAAAGGTGTCATACACTGCCAGTTTGACATAGGCTTTGCTTGAAACAATTGTATAATTTGATGACAGCATCTAGCATTTGAAAAGAAAACACATTTAGTTTTAGTTTAGATGTTTTAATTTTTATGCAGAGGAAACAGAAGAATTTTTGTTCCCAAGGGGGATTCCCATAAATTACCTTCTTTTAAACTCTGGTTAACTTTTTATCTTTCTTGCATTGATTTTTAATCCAAGTAATCTAATAATTTAAAATCAGAAATAATGCCACAACCACACATATTCCATAAAACTCATCAAATGGATGCTGCTTTAATGCACAACCAGTTAATCGGAAAAACCAGTTATCTGGAATACATCTGACCCCAAGCATTCTGGATAAATGGTTCTGTACTATTCTGGAATTTCAGCCGTGAACTCGATGAGGTGATTGTCTGTTCTGCCGCCTCCCAGTCTATAAGTAATTTTCTGCGTTTCTTGTCTTTCAAAAAAATGTTTTAAAGTGTCAATAGCATTTGAAACACTTTTTACTTTAGGCATCGACGGTGACTGCATACTTTCTTCATCCGATGACTCTATTTCTTCTTGTATTGTACATCAAAAAATGTCATTTTCCATCAGATCTTCCACACAGTCTACATCAATGTCAATCATGCCATTCATGCAATGCTTCCTCTAATTGCTGAAGTTTTCTCTTTTCATGATTGACTACAAGAAGCAGAGACTCTAGTTTCTCCGACCCTCAAAATCGAATCACGGTTTTTAATGACCATAAATAAAGTGCTTTTGGGCATGTTTAATGTTTTAGCAATTTCAGGTTTAGACATTAATTTTTCATCAACCGCTGTCAAAATTGTTAAATTGTGTATCCTACAGAATCACATTTCGTTTGTTTGAAAATGCCATCTTGGGAAAATGCACATATCCCCAAACTGAATGCGTGTTTGAGCGAGTACGTGCAGGCACATATGCTTAGGCCAAGGTGAATCAGGTTCAAGCGAGTCATTACTAAATTTCATCCCAGGAATAAATCTATTCTTTCTGATCTTTCAGATCTTACTTGTGAACTCAGCAAATCAGTCCATGGGGGAAAAAATGGTAATTTTTCTTTGAAAAAAAATTTTTGAGAAAAGGTCAATTCGTTCACTGTATTGGGACATAAGCTGCTGGTCGGTCGTTATATTGGATGTAAAAATAACATAGCATAAAGGGGATATATTTTGGGACATTTTGCATTGGTCATTATAATGGGCAGTTGTTATAACGAGCGTTGACTGTACTTAGAATTTATGCTTATATTTGTACTTAGAAATATAAAGTTCAAAATATTAATCCCGGATTTACTTCATAATTTTTTATATTTATTTACTAAAAAAGAATTTCAATTTTTTGTTCAAAAATGTAAAAACAAAAATAATTTCATTTTATTGTATATGGACATTATGAATTTCAAGTAATTTATTTAGGATTTATTTAATAACATGAGCATGTGAATTAAAAGTAAAACAAGTATCTTAAGTATAAAGCTAATGCTAAGAAATACAAATTTCCTTTCAATATAATATGGTAGTAAAAATGCTACCATGGGATGGTCCCATGATCACTAATGTCCGTGGTAGCAGATCTGCTACCTTGATTCTAAATACTCATTTTATCATTAAAGAACAAACTTACATTGAACTTTTTTGTGCAGAGAATGGAAGTAACTCTTTTTATACATGTATATATATTAGGGTGGTGCGAAAAAAGTCAAGTTGATATTTCCGAGTCGCTATAGTGCGGAAAAGTTGCGATTGGTAAATACAAGAAAGACAAAAAAAAAATTCTTCAAATCGGACATTATCTTCCGATCCCGCAAACCGCCTAAAAATTCCAAAAAATTGAAAATTTCTGATTTTTTCAAAATTTTTCTTTTTTTTTACGTTTATATATTTTTATCGCTATAGGAAAAAATATTTGCAGTTTGTACTGTTTAATAATAATAATAATAATAATTGTGTTTAGAAAATATCTTCCGATCGCGCAAGCTCAATAAAAATCGGCAAAAATTCAATTTTGAGTGATTTTCATGCATTAAGAATACTATCAACTGAGGTCAGTTTGCAGTCTCAGGTTAAAATTTAAATGTTAATTGATACTATTGAGCATATTAAGTTATTTTTAAACAACCTAGAACTTACCACGAAGAGTTCGTTTCAGGTCTGAAAAGTTTAGTAGTGCACCCAACTGCCGTTAGCCACGTTGGAAAACAGCGCTGAAGTCGGCGAACGCGCTCCCACCTAGTCTCACCTAACTCCATAAAATTTACAGAAAAGTCAACTGGATTCAGATGAACTACATGGCATATACTATTTTGACGGAAAAAAAGGACGATACCCCAGTTAAAGAAAGTATTGCATATAAACAGGTTCGTCGAACTATTAAAGAGGAACACTTTTCTGTCATAAAAGAACGTGACTCAGTTTATTTAGGCCATGTGCCTCCAAACTCCGGGCCTGCTAAGGACATTGTAGCGTTCATAGTATCATGTCTTACTGAACAAGGGATTTCACTAGAATACTTAGATTTGGTAGGCTGTGATGGTACAAATACCAATACTGGATAGAAAGGTGGTGCTATCAGAAAGCTTGAAGTTTATCTCTGACGACCACTGCAGTGGGTTGTTTGTATATTCCATTTTGTTGAATTACCTTCCCGCCATCTTTTTCAACATTTGAATGTTGAAACTACTGGCCCAAGATCATTTAATACACCATTTGGACACAATATCATTGTTGTGTAAAGCTATCGGTGATAAATTTTCAATTGACTGATTGTGAAATTCCAGAAGTGGACAGGCAACTGTTGAGCAAGGACCAAAGATATCTTCTTGGCGTAAGTCAAGCAATTAACAGTTACAACTTTCCAAATGACTTATTAAAGTGTGACTCCGGTCCAATTTCACATGCCAGATTGCTCACTTGTGCAAATAGAGCCCTTCGACTTTACGCGAGCGTGGAAAACCCATCGGATGCCTTAAAGCCATATTGACATTTATTTTAAAATCTTACTTGCCAGTTTGTTTTGAAATAAAATGCTGTAAGTACATTACAGACGGGCATATTCATCTGTACAGAGCAATTGAAACATATCGATACTTTCGTGACAACCTGAAGAAAGTGTAGCCTTTGAAACTGAATGAAACTCGTTCTTTGCTCACCCGGAAAACCTACTGATGGCAATGGTCTTTTATAAAAGGAGGCACATAAGAGAGCTAGGGCTGTTAAAAGCCAGGCAGAATGTTTCAAAGTGTAAAGGCATCTGAATCTTTATCACTCCTACAATCCAAAATTAATTGATTGTAATGTAGCAAAATTAACATTTCCACCGCTTTTTCGGAGATTAACCCATGAAGAAATACATTTCTTCGTTCAATCAGGTCATATCTCAGTCTAGGATGATAAAAAGTTTTTCAACCACGCGTAAGATGTCCAGCGGTGCATTAAATCCGTAACGGAAGCATCATTTAAGGTATGTGGGCCCCAATCAAGAGAGCATCAGGGCCACACTGAAATCAATGTCCATAATACCAGACATTACCACCAAATCGCAGTACAAAGTTGCGTCTAAAAGTCAGACTTAAACAGATGACATAACAAATTGTATATCTTATACTGTCACGACACTAGTTTTTTAATACAGTGTTTTGATTCTATTATAACAAATTATGTATTTAAGTAATGTAAATAGCAAACACCCTCATTGGTTGGATGGAGGATAGGGTGTGGTTTGAACTCAAAGTTCAGCTACCTTCCCGTGGTGAGTTCTGGTTTGTTTAAACATTATCAAATATCTAAACAAGCAAAGAGTTGTACATCGTACAATTTATATGCAAATGTTAATATTGGAACGCAAACTGATCTCAGGTGATTATTTTCTTTATTCATCAAAATCACTGAAAATTGAATTTTTGCCAATTTTTATTGAGCTTGCGTGATCGGAAGCTATTCTTTAAACGCAACTGTTTATTTTTATTATTATTAAACATTACAATCTGCAAATATTTTTCACTATAGCGATAAAATATATATATACGTAGAAAAAGAAAAAAATTCTGTAAAAATCGGAAATTTTCAATTTTTTAAAATTTTTAGGCGGTTTGCGGGAGTGGAAGATAAAGTCCGATTTAAATAATTTTTTTTTTTGTTTTTCTTGTATTTACCAATCGCAACTTTTCCGCACTATAGCAACTCGGAAATATCAACTTGACTTTTTTCGCACCACCCTAATATATATCTGTCTAGGTTCTACAAATATCCATTATTCATTTTCTGCTCATTTTATTTATTTATTTTGTATTTATTATGTTTTAAATTCTGTGTTGAATATGTTAAGGGGAACAGTTTAATTGTCAATGAATAAATTTCTTTCTATTTATAATTTCACAATTTTTGTTGGTAATTAGTAATGGTTTTTTTATGGTTATACAGTAAACACCCGACTATCCGGCCTAATGTGGCAGAAGGGTAGGCCAGATAACAAAAAAGCTGGATAGGCCGGAGTTCTATACTCATTTCCTGGCCTTTACCGCCATGATGTTAAAAACACATGTTACATATTTTAAGATAAATTTTATATATACAGTACATACAGTTTCAAAATAAGCAAAACATTAACGTAAAACGTAAGGCTAATTTGCAAAAAATGAGTATATCTTATTTTACTGTTTTTTAATAAATGATTGTTCCAATATGAAAAGTGATACATAAGTTAGTCAAAACTTACAGTTTTTAGTAAACTTACAGTTTAAAGTCCTTGATGCATGACTTCTTCTCCTTGTTAGCTCTCTTCCGCGATGCAATGTCCCTCCATTTACACAAGCAGTTGATATCAGCTGACGTCATTTCTTCCTGCTGACTAATGTACTACATTGCTGCCTTAATCGTCTTGAACCCTTCCGCATGCTAGATGACATTTTCCCTGCCCTCCTCCTCCTCTTTTTCTTCTATTACTTCTCCTTGTGTCACCATCTTCAAAATTGTTATCAGTTAATTCATTAACTTTGTCATTTGCCATCCATTCTGTAATGTCCTCTGCATGGGCATCTTCAGAGGCCGGTATATTTTCATAAACGAAAGAAGCTTATAGTTCTCATCTATCACTTCAGTTTTTCACACGGGTTTATGTTCACCTTTAGGGTCCAAAAGAATCAGGGTTCGCACAGACTCCTTGGAAACTCCTTAGAAATGAAAACATTCCCAAGTAGTACTTAGAACTACTTAGATAAGCAAACCACTCCTTAGAAACTCCTTAAATTGTATTGCGGCTTCGGACGCAAGCGATATTGCTGCCGAGGACAAAAAAATCGTGATTGTAAAACGAACGGTAAATCCTTTATGCACGTCATTTATCTGAAGCACAGCATTGATTGGTTAGGATAATCTTATAGCAGGGCTCCCATTAGGTCCGTTTTTCAATTATTAGGTCCGTAAAGTATGTTTTTCAACACCTTTAACCGATCTTTACTTTAAATTTTATCGATGTTTGGCATTTAGCTAAGAATCCCGGAAAAATCGCGTTTTTCGTAAATATGTCCCAAAAAATGCCGTCAAATTTCATCAATCAATCGCGGAAAAAAATTCGTAAATTTTGTCAAAGGATCGTGAAAAAACTCTAATTTCTCCAACAGATCATGGAAAAACTCTAATTTCTTCAAAAGATCGCGAAAAAGATGCGAATTTACTCAAAGGATCACGAAAAAAGGCGAATTTCGTTAAAAGATCGAGAAAAAAAGTGGATTTCTTCAAAGGATCGCAAAAAACGCGAGAAACATCGCGAAACACACGAGAATTTCCTTAAAAAATTGCCAACAAAACACGCAAATTTCGGCAAAGGATCTCAAAAAACAGGCGAATTTCGTCAAAGGATCAGGAAAAACACGCGGTTTCTATCAAAAGATTTCGGAAAAACGCCAATTTCATCAAACGATAGAAATAAAACGTGAATTCCATTAAAAGATCGCGAATTTCCCCCCAGAAGATCGAGAAACTAAACTCGAATTTCCCCCCTGAAGATCGCGAAAAAAGGCGAATTTCCTCAAAAGATGGTGAAACACATACGAATTTTCTCAGAGGATCGCGAAAAACGCGCGGTTTCCATCAAAAGATCGTGAAAAAAAGTCAGTTTCGTCAAACGATCGAAGTAAGTGCGAATTCCATTAAAAGATCGCGAAAAACACGCGAATTTCCTCAAAGGATCGCGAAAAACACGCCAATTTTGTCAAAAGATCCATCAAAAGATCGCAAAAAAAAAAAAAGTCGGTTATGTCAAACTATCGAAATAAAACGCGAATTTCATTAAAAGATCGTGAAAAAACGTGAATTTCCTCAAAAGATTGTGAAAAAAACGTGAATTTCCTCAAAAGATCGCGAAAAACACGCAAATTTTCTCAAAAGATCGTGAAAAACACACGAATTTCGTCAAAGGATCACGAAAAACACGCAGTTTCCATCAAAAGATCGCAAGAAAAACGTCAATTTCGTCGAACGATCGAAATAAAACACGAATTCCATTAAAAGTTCGCGAAAAAATGCAAATTTACTCCAGAAGATCGTGAAAAGCAAGCGATTTTCCTCGAAATATCACCAAAAACACTCGAATTTCCTATAGGATCGCCAAAAACATGAAAATTTCGTCAAAGGATCTCGAAAAACACGCGGTTTCCATCAAAAGATCGCGAAAAACACGTGAATTTCCTCAAAAGATCGCGAAAAGCACGCGAATTTCGTCAAAGGATCGCGAAAAACACGCGAATTTCGTCATATGATCGAGAAAAAAAAAATGCGAATTTCGACAAAGAAATTGATTACCGCTGTTCTAAAAGAATAAATTCCAAAATTTGTTATATTTTTTCTTGTATGTTGCATTTAGCGCATTTTTTTTTTTTTTTACCTTTTAAAATTTTCTTTAAGATGTATCATGTATGTGATATACATAAGTGTTTGGTGTTTGACTAATCTCTGTTTATATGACCATTGGTCGCTGCATAAAAAAGTTGATTGTCTATTTTGTGTTTAAACTTACGAAATCAGTAAGCAATATTTTGTGAAGACTGTACAGGTCCAGCACTAACAATTAGATTCTAATAGAGTAAAATTCATTTTTGTCTCCAAATTGGGCATTAAAAATTGGGGTGTGCATACCACATAACGATGAAGCACATAAAAGCAACAAGAACAACAAAAAATGGCAAATCCTTTAAATTTTTTTGACTCCTTGGATTTTTTCTTCCCAACTCTGTATGAACCCTGAGAATGTTCCTAGACGTTGTAATTAATGTTTGGAATTTTTCCCATGCTTCTGCCATCAACTTTATGACATCTAGTATGTCAATCCTTTTCAGAGTGGTTATGTAGTCATTATTATCAATCGCTGATATCATCGAACGGAGAAGAGGCTGGCGATACTTTCTCTTTATCATTTCAAGGATGCCCTGGTCCAACGACTGCCCAATAGTCATCACATTGGATAGTAAAAATTCAGCTTTTATGTCTCCATTTACGAGTTCGTCAATGGATGGATGCGAAAGTGCGTTGTCAAGAATTAGCAGAGTTTTTCTCGGCAAATTGTTGTCTTTTAAATGTTTTACTATAGTCGGTACGAATTAATTTGAGAATCAGCTTTTAAAGATATCTTAATTCATTTATGCTTTCTTTTGATGCGTGTAATATAGGAGTAGTTATTTCTGATTTTTATGTTTTTAAAAGCTCCAGGTTTGTTTGTCATTCCTATTAAATTCAACCTAAACTTATGGTTGCCGATCGCATTACTACAAGCCAATATGGTGACTCGTTCCAGCAGCGACTTCTTTCTTTGATGCAAGCGTTTTTGTAGGGAGCATCTTATAATTCAAAGCAGTCTCATAGCAGTTGTACAACTGCTTTCGTGAAATTTCCTCCTGTTGAATAAGCTAAGCAAGATAGTCTTTGAACAAAGGTAGAGCCTGTTTATCAGCAGTTGAAGCCTCCCCACTTATGGTAAACTGACGAATACCGAATCATTTTTTAAAGTGATCTGACCATCCTTCACTGGTAGTAAATTCTGAATCTTCTCCTTCTAATAGTCGGAAAAATCGTAATGTTTTTTCCTGCATTACTAACCCATTAACAGGTAAGCTATTTCCTCTTAAGTGATGATGCCACAAAAATAAAGCTTCCTCGACTTCTTTATGCTTACCTATCAGCATGGTTTTTCTTTTTTTTCATTCCACTTCCACAGATTTGGGCAGCACATCACTTTGCAATTTCTGCTCGATTTTTTTTTCCAGTTACCCACGGTCCTTTTATCAACTCCTAACTCCGAAGCAATACTTTTTGCCGTTACCCCAGACTGTAGTCGATTTATATTATGTAGTTTCTCCTCCATAGTCACTACAACCTTTTTCCGTTTATCAGCCATGTTGTTAATCTTCAATAAATAAATACAAAGTACACCAAAATGTCTATACGAACGTCACCAGAAACAGCAGCAAATAACGTCTGCACTTGTTAACATTCGAAGCATCACTAAAACAGGTTATCAAGCCTTAACTCCCCCTCCTCCCACCTTTCATGTCTGTCACTGCTCTATTATTGTATTCTGCAATCCCTTCCTGCTTCTTCCTGTCGTGAGTCTGCAATTTCTGACGGACGGAAATGCCTATCTCGGCCGCTTGCAACATTCCTTATTTTTTTTTACTAGGCCGGATAGTACGGAGAGCCGGATAATCTGGAGTTCACTGTATATATATGCATATACAGTAACCTCCCTCTTAACTGGCCTTCTCTTAAGCGGAAATCCGCTTTAACAGGCCGGCATTTTTAACCCAACATCAGGTAAAATTCAGGGATGATGGCCTCGGGAATTCAGTTTACGCTTCTGAGTTTCAGTGCAATACCGAGGGAAAGGAGGAAAATATCAGAAAGAAGAACGTCGGTTCTAAATGGATACGCGTTGACCTTCACCAGTGTTGAATTCAGGGTGTGGTGGGGGGGGGGGGGGGGGGGGGACATTCCCTCTAGGAACAATGAGATGTACCCCCGAATATTTGAGATTTTGTGTTTTTAAATGGTCAAAAGTGCAATCCCACCCCCGGAACTCTATAATGTCTGATCTATCTGCAAACTGTTTTGTACAAACATTTTAAAAGCTTGAAGCATGTGAACAGATCACCGTAGATGTATAAGAGTTGTTTGAGTCTTATAAAGATCTCAAGCATGAAACATTATATGATGAGGGTATAATTAGGACTGTAACTGCTGTTGTTCAATACGAAGACAATCCTGAGGATGTTCCAGTTGAAGTTGACACTACTAAAATTCCTCATGCGAAAGGGGTAAAAGGATTAGAGTTGGCGCTACGCTATGTTGAGCAGTGACTTACTTCCTCGGTTAAACTTATATGTTAAAGAGATACAGAGATTATGCTGCAAAGTGTCGAGCATCTTGCCTTCAACTGAAGAAGGTCACTGATTTCTTTGTGGTTGATTAACTTAAATATACATAATGTAGAACAATTTCAACTTCTTATAAAGGTGTATGACATGAATTTCAACAATTTAATTTGTGTTAAATATTTTTCATTATTTGTTATATTTGTTATCAGCGATAATTTTTATTTCAATTCAGTTAGTTATAACTAGTATTCATTTCACAAAATATAGAATCTATGCACTTTTTTAAAACTACATAAATTGAAAAACTAAATGCATCGTACGGGTTTAATTAATTAAATTACGCAGATACTTATATAATTTTTTTTAACTTCTCCGCTTTAACCGGCTTACGTCCCATTTAGACCGGTTAAGCGGGAGGCTACTGCAGGGGTGCGGAATATGTCCGATCCGGCGATCTAGGATCGGGGGAAATTTTGCAGAAATATATACACAATTAATTTTGATTTTAACAACGAATTCCATAATTTCCGGAGATAGAAAAATTTCACTTCAAATAAAAAGATTATCATTCTCAGAATAATATGTACCGTATATACCAGGTGTGATTCTGTTCCGAATTTTCCGAAAATGTAAGGCATTCGGTTCCCAAAATTTAAAAATAATCGGTCATCGATACGAAAATTCGGACATAAAAATACCGCGAATTTTGTCCAAGAATTATGGATAAAACGCGAAATTCGTCACAAGATCGCAAATTTAGTCAAACGAATGCGAAAAAACACGAGAATTTCGTTAGAAGATCGCGAAATGGACGCAAATTTTGTCAAAAGATCGCGAGATGAACACAAATTTCGTCAAAAGATCGCGAAACAACCACAAATTTCGTCAAAAGATCGCGAAATAACCACAAATTTCATCAAGAGATCGCGAAACAACCACAAATTTTGTCAAGAGATCGCGAAACAACCACAAATTTCATCAAGAGATCGCAAAACAATCGCACATTTCGTCAAAAGAGCGCAAAACAACCCCACATTTCGTCAAAAGATTGCGAAATAACCATGCATTTCGTCAAAATGTCGCGAAACAACCGCGCATTTCGTCAAAAGATCACGAAACAACCACGCATTTCGTCACAAGATCACGAAAGAATCGCGAATTTCGTCAAAAGATCACGAACGAATCGCGAATTTCGCCAAAAGAAAGTGAAACAGCTGCGAATTTTGCAAAAGGAAGACGAAATAACCGCAAAACTCATCAAAAGATCGCTAAAAACGGAAAATTCGACAAAAGATCGCAAAAAAATGCAAATTTCTTCAGAGAGTCGCGAGAAAAAAAACACAGTACTGGGAGGGATTTCCCCCACTCTGCTGTAACCTTTCAGAAAATTTGCTGTGAATTTCAGAATTTTTTTTTTCACTCGGAATCACTCCTGCCATATATACTCGTACATAAGTTGAGAAATAGTGGAAAAATAAATTTTCTATACCTACGGTAATACAATATTTACCTATAACTTACCGTAAAATTTTGGGGAAATTTTCATGCTGATTGGGGGAAATGTTGTGAGTAGAAACATTTTCTGCACCCCTGGGCTACTGTATTTAGTTTTATTTCAATAAATTATTTGAAAAATTGAGCAAATACATACCACTGTAAATGCCATTTTGTCTTGTTTGTTAGACATGCTGCTTCAAACTAATTTTTTTCTTATTTAGTGCTCCATCTGCATTGAAAATTCATAACTAATATTACGTTAAGGTGCAATTATTTCTGTAATGACTTAAAATATACATTATTTATGAAATTTCGTGCTAAAAATTAAAGCTGAACATAGGGTGGAACTTAAGTATAGGGTAAAAAAAAAAACTTTTATGTTTTAATGTCTAATAGTGAAAACTTTTTTCCTTTTTGGATGACTAAACTTTCGGCTGAAAAGGTTTTTTAAAATTAATTTGTTTTCCGGTTCCTCAAGGACGTCAAAGTTTCCCCATTTCAGTATAAAATAACTTAAAGTAAAAGACACAGCTCTTAGCTCATATTTGCTTATATAAGCAAATACTACCCAAAAGTCACCTCGAGGAGGTGGCTGTATATCGACTTCCACCCTCCTTCCGTCCCTTTGTCATATTAGCTACTCAAGCTACTGGCTTATAATCCTTCTTAGTGTCAAACTTTGGCATTATACTGCGGGACTTTAACTTTCCCAAGATAAAGCCATCTCTTGCTTCATATCCAGAGACAGTAGATGCAGCTTCCGTAACAATTTTGATACACCTTTCCACTGCTTGTGTATGACAGGGAAAAGCTAGGAAGTCAGGTATTTCCCCTGTTTCTACTATTTTTTTAAGTTCTTCATCCAATAAATCCATCAGGACAGGGGGTTCCGTTAGCTTACATTGATTCCAATTAATTAAATCTATGTATTCAGAAGCATCAAAGTTAAGGCGAGGAACTTCAAAACTCCTGACACATTTATTAGGCTTGGATCTAGATGTCATTATTCTCCTAAGTCCAAGTGCTCTTATATGTTTACGGGAATCAGTTAACATTGCCAAAAGTATATTTTCATGATTCCCAAAGTAGGCATTCCTCTGAATGACTGCATCAATGATATTTTTATGCTGCTTTTCGAGGTATCTGGAGCATTTAATCATTTCCCACAAATGAACAGATCCATCCTTGCAAGAAGCTTTTAATTTGATGTTGAACCACGTATGACTATACACTTTAATAAGATATTCAGCAAGAACCTTTAAATTTTCAGAAGGACTCTTACAGGACACATATAAACGCAAAATTCTGTTAGCTGTTGTTAACCAGCAAGAATGAGCAAGTTTACCGGGGTTTCTTTTCGCTAAATCTGGAGGAAATATGCCGCTTGATACCGCTTGACAAATTTCAAACAAGTACTTCTGGTCTGTACTTAAATCCTCAAAATTAATTTGTGGCAGCCGTGATTCAATTTTCTTATAGTCTATAATTTCCATATCTTCGCATTTTTCAAGTTGCTTTCCTATTGGTCCAGAAAATGCTTTAGGGCCTGCAGTTTTTCCGTCGAGATGTTGAAACAAATGTCTAAATGGGAGCTCATTTGCATGTAGTAAACAAATTATACATTGTAAAGGTTTATTCAGTCTTGCTTCCAATGTTTTAATAACTCCACATTTGCGTCCTGTATTAACAGTGGTTCCGTCGCACCCAATAACTTTTAAATTTGAAATGTCCATATTATTATTTAGAAAATAATCCAAAATTCCATTGGCTATATTATTAGCAGAGGAAGATGTCAACGAAATATGACCAATATATTTTGATCCTGGCTCTTGGACTAAGACCACGTGCTCTTCTTTAATGATTTTTCGGTATACCTTTTTGCCCTTTGCTTCAGTTATGGTACTGTCCTTTCTGCCATCAAAATACAAACCTTCTAAAACTAACTCATTTCGTCTTTCTTGTTCTTTCAAATTCTTCTTTTGCTTTTCTCTTTGTCTTCTTAAAGTCATTCTGTCAATTACCTTGTCTTTATTATTATCAGAAATAAGACCTATATCTTCTAAGGTGGCATTTGCAATAATACTTGCTGTTCTGTCTGATACCCCGGTTCTTTCAACTGCAAGAGCAAGTGCAGGTAGGTGAAATTGTTGAGATCGTTTTTTCTTTTTTTCGCTTCTACTGCAATTTGAGGTAGATGGTTGTTTGTCAAATTCAGGGTCAGCAGAACTACCATTACCTTCCGAACTATCTTCTTCAGTTAGTGAGTCATTCATCAAAACATCACTTTTTCGTTTTAAAATAACTTTTTCTTTTCTTGATATATCTTTTTCCAGTCTTGCTACACTGCGCATCATCTTTTTTGTGGTTTTTATATCTATTGCTCCTAATGCCATCTTCCTTTCCTCTCTTTGGTCTTTGATAAAGTTACGTTCCTTTTCTGGTACACGACAATATTTAGTGCATTTACACAAAGAAAAATCTTTGCATTTACACGAGCTTACGTCAAAAAGTTTTTCCGCTGACTGCATAAAATTTTGCAATTTTATATTAAATGCCAGATTATTCCTTCTACGCTTAATATTTTTCTTCAAATTTTGACATTTCTCATGATAGTCTCTAATCATTTTTATGATTCGTGTATCGGAAGCCGTTGGAATTGAAGCTCTCAGCCATACACTTTTAATTGTATCAGCAACAGCCTTTGATATTTCAGAAACATTGGGATCCAGATCCCAGTTTTCAGATTTTAAATTAAACTGAACCCATAAATAATGTTTCATAACATCTTCATATGTTGGCAATAGATGACAGTCTAAGGTTATTTGTTTTGGTTCACCAAACACAGGACACTTTAACAGATTTCTAGTTTTACGCACGTTAGTAGACATTATCACATTTGACACTGACAGTTTATTAAATAATAATCGTCTAAACTAGTAATACGCAAACACCTCTTATCGCTAACGCGCAGTAACTTGTTATGACTCGCAGCCAAGTAAAAACAGAAACTATGAATGTCAACGCCCTTACGCTGGCTTCGATCAAGGTCAAATGACGTGGTGCCACCTTTTCCATAGCATTCAAACTAAAATATATTCTTCATTACAGGACAATAACACTTATTATTTTACTTTTGCAAAATATAAATTTAATAATAAGCTTAAAGAATTTTTAATGCAATTAATGAGTATTTTTCGTTTTTCGGGGAACTTCAGTCGCTTTGAGGAACCAGTAAACATAATTTTAAAATTAAAAGAAAAATATTTTCTGTTTATGGAGTTAAAAAGGAAAAAAAAAATCTCTATTAGAATATAAAATTCGAAATTTCGTTTTTTAGTTCCACCCTACTGAACATATGGTAGAAGAAATGCTACCATGGGCATTAGAGGATTAACGTAAGCTCCATAATATTTTATAAATTTAACTGGTAAAACTTAACTGTGAACATGTTTTGAAATTGTTTGGCTATCGTATGACATTGCACTGGCGAGGGGGTCCTATCATAGCCTGAAACATTTGCTGTAATATTTTGTGTGCATCTTTTAATGTCTGATTAACATTGTTTTTAACAATTCACATCAGAATTGTAAGTATAAAACATTTAGTTTGTAGTCAGTCAGATGTATTAGCCAAAAAAAGCTTTCTTAATTTTTTAAAAAAAGGCAATTTAACAAATTACAACGACCATTTAGAAAATGATTTTTTCGAAGACTAAAATTTAAGACATAAAAAATCACACAGAGTTGATCATATATTACGTACACCATGAATTAAACATTAAAATTCCTGGACCCATCATGAACAAATTTTAAAAGAAATTTCAGTTTTACAATTTTCGGTACTGTAAATTTTTAAACTTCTACGGAGCTGGTCATACAGTACGTATGCCATGGATTAAAAATTAATATTCCTGGACCAATTTTAAATGAAATTTCTTACATTACGTACGCCATGGATTACATTTTTTGGTATTGTAAATTTTTTAACTTCTACGGAGCTGGTCATACATTACATACGCCATGGATTAAACATTAATATTTCTGGACCCATTTTAAATGAAATTTCATTCTTAAGCTTCTAAACATCTGACAATATTACTTTTTACACCATCGTATAGAGAAACAAATGCACTTTTAAATGCAATTTGTTTGAAAGCTGTATCTCAATTTGTTTCTGAGTTATTAATTTTTTCTTGTAGTTTTTATTACTTTTTTGTCATAGTGGCAACAGAAGTATCCATCTCTGTTGAAAGTAAAGAGAGAATACAGATTAATGTATAAACCAATATGAAAACGAATAAAATGTGGATTCAACCAATAAAAAGCTTCAGATATGTTTTTGATTTCCTACCATGACAGAGGACAATAACCATTTTTCCAAATGGTTAAAAAAAAAAGAAAGAAAGAAAGAAAGAAACTGTGATTGCCGCAGATATCAGAGGCATCTTGAGTTTTTCTTGTGCAACTTCACTTTTTACATTTGCAACAGTGTGTGGATTTTAGGCGTTTGTAGATTTTTGAGTTATTTTTCTATTAAAACCATGCCACACATTTTTAGTGTCATGCTAGTGTATTGTCATGAAATATAGTAAATCTTATTTATATTATGAGACAAGCAAGTACAGGAAAGCATAGTTTATTAATCTTAAATAGCTCTGAAAATACAAAAAATTAAAAGATCTTTCTTTAAAAAATAGGATAGCCATTTGTTCACTTCAAAATTTGGCAAATTCTATATCTTAGTCAATTGAAGTTAAATGCAACTATGAAAAGATAATAAAAAAAAAAAAATTAACAAAAAACGGTTTATAAAGTCAAATGTTGCCAGGAAACAAGGTAAACAAAACTGACAATGCCTGATGCTGAAGAAATATGTTAAAAGAAAAATTACCAAGTGGTGTAGCTTTAACAAAAAAGTGTCCAAGTTTTTAGTTTACAAAACTAGTTTGCTACTTGATTTGTATTGTAGTTAGCAGTTTTGAAAATGTTTGAAGTGTCTTTTTGCATACTTATATTTTGTACTTAATTACTGCTTTTATTAATACCCTTTAAAATTTATGAAATGTTGATATTTTCTATTGGCTATATTTCTATGTCAAGTGTCTCTTCACAAGGACGGCTTCTATAAACACGTTCTATGTACAGTAGAAGACTACTAATCCGCACAGCTTGGTTCCAAGTTTTGTGCGGATTTGAAGTCATGTCTATTCAATCTTGGTTTAAATTTTTTTTAATTCATATTTTGGACAATTTAGATTGTTAATTCTTAAAAATAAATAAATTACACACTTAAGCATATAAGTAAAGTGAAAGCTATTTTTAAGGATGGCATCAGTTGTTTCTTTTAAAACATTTGGTTTTTGTTGTTGAATATTATCTTGCAGCCTACAAATAGTCATAATTTCTTGCTAAGTTACAAAACTTTGTTGCTCTAAAAAAAATAAATATTTCTGGCCTAATGCCAAACCTTCTTCTAAACCTTTATTTCCTTCTTCGCCAAGGCCCTTATACTGGAAAAGTACCAAGAATTTAATTTCTGTATCCAGTTATATAAAGCACGGTACTTTTCCAGTATAGGGGCGTATTATTGTTAAAGTTTGACATGATTTGGGCTTCAAAAAGTGAGATTTGTTGCCAAATGATATAAACAGCTGTAAAAACCAAATTAATGAACTTTTAAGTTTATTTATATACCAGTTTAAATAATCTATAAACATTTTATTTATATCTATATTATTGTTGTTTTTTTATATACAATTTACTTACGTTTGTGTTCAAAAATTGTTAAATGTCTTCATACTAAATAAATTGTACAAATTTTGAAAAATTACTTCTGTATATGAAAGATTGAATAATTTTCTAGAAAATGTATTGCCAAATTTCATTTTCTGGCCAAGGTCATTTTCTCCATCTCACCAAGGCTGGATACTGTACTGATAAAGTACGATTACCGATTATGTACGATTTATGGTAAAGTACGATAGTAAAGTACACTGTACTAGTAAAGTAAGACCTTATACTGGTAAAGTACCTAAAGCACACAAATCGGTCAGTTAGGAGCTCAGATAGTACAGCGCCATTTAGTGAAGGTTGTGTTATTAGTGGCATCAGGATGAAGATGTAAAGACGTACATTTTCGTATATTACACTTTAAATTCTGACTCATATATTTTGACAAAAACCTTAAATGCGCAGAGTTTAAATTAAATTGCAGCAAGCTTAATTATGGAAAATTAATGGGTTTAAATGGGAATTACGCCAAATTAGTCAGCTATCGCCAGATTGGCTTTATATATAACTTATTTTTATCACCAAATTTGGCAGAATTTTGTCAAGATTTGGTTCTATTGTGGTAACCCTGTCATATTTTTTCTAAATTACTCATTGTTGAAGCTGATACTGATTTCTCCGTAGGAAATCAACTTGGCCGAGATCAATACGGCAAGATATAGTTTATGATGCTCTTTAAGGAAAAACATTTTCTACTCTTCATACTGAACTAGTTTAGATAAGTTTAACTTAAATGCATTTTCATAACTACAGTTTTATCACATACATTTATATGTATATGCACTATATAGCCAAAGGTGACCGGTCACTTGCAATTTTAGACGTTTTCTTAAATATCTAGAAAAATACATGAGGAATTATCTTGAAACTCCAGGTGTGTAAACAGAATAGTACAGGTCATATATTTCCGTTAAGATTTTTTCCAGAAACCCCATAGGGAACCATCAACAAATTGAAAAAGAACGAATATCTTTTGGATAACCTTGTAAAAACTAACATAGCAAAAGCGTTCAGCACAATAGATTATGATTAAGTGCCTTATTGCAAAAAACTGTGTTCATTTTTATGAGAATAGTATATTCGTAAAGAAATTAAAGTTTTTATAAAAAGAGTCCCAAATTTTGCCAAGTTTTTTGCTTATAATTTGTAGAGTTTTTAATATAAAAAAAAAAAGTTATTTTCAGGAAATTTGACAAACGACATTGTACACAATACCTTGCAATCAGAATCAAAAAATAATAAAAATTGGATGAAAAATGAGCAGATTTACTAAAAAATGTTTCACTGTGCATGCATGAATGCAATCAAAATATAATGTACATAATGTATTAGCTAAGTGTATAGAGCAACTTTTGTGAAAGTCTCAAAAACATAGCTTGAAAATTCTGAAAATGATCGTTGATAGAATAAGCTCGAAATCCGTTGTTCCCAAAATGAAGCAAAAAAATGAGGGCTTGTATCCAAATACAGTAGTACAGTACCGGACCTCAAATCCAGACTGGTCGGGAGCGCGGCCGTTCCGGATTTTAGGTCCTCAACCAAAATAAATAAACAGATACAGTACATGCCCTTGGCAAAATTTTACATGCCACGGAGCAATCTATACCGCGAATTGCCATGTTAGGCTTAGTGTAAATAAAGCCAAAAATACAAAATAAAAATAAGTTTTTTAAAAAAAATACTATTACTGCATATTCTTAGAAATATTAAAGCATTTTTTAGAAAATGAAAATGCGTTGTTGCTCGCGAGTTAGGCCTAGCAATCTATATCGCGGATTGCCGTATGAGGTATAAGTAAACAAACATAAACATAAATTAAAAAAAAATAATTTAAAATAAGGATAAGAATTTTTTTTAATCCTGTACATCGCATTATTAGGAACATAAAAACATTTTTTAGAAAATGAAAATACATCGTTGTTTGCGAGAGCCGAATTAGGCTCTTTATTAACTGCCATTTGTCCCTAAGTTTGCTTTGAAACCATAGTAACGAGCTCCCAGCGACATGGTTTCTTTCCTTAAAAATAATTATCTCCGTTGCTAATTGACGAATTTCTTTCAAATTTTCAGCAAGTTACAATAATAGTGAATTAGCTTGTGTAACAAATTTTTATTAAATTATGATAAGTTATTAGAAAGCTAGGGTACCTCTTAAAAAAAAAAGGCCACTAGATGAAAAGAAAGTAAAGAAAAACGACATATCTATCCACTGTTTGTTTTGCTTATTCAACATGTTTATTTAACTGCGTGAAGTGGAAAGTCAACGTTATCAGAATGAGATCATTATCTTTCGATGGACAGCTTGTTTTGTTATGGAGAAAGGAACTTTGGGTAGATTTTTTTTTCTCTTTGAGTTAAAGAAAAGAATTTTTTGATACGGTGCTTACAAACAGGATTTTTTTCGAAAAATGAAATTTGTTGAACATATTAAAAGTGGGGGGAGGGCGTTGTAAAATATTTTTACATATAAATATTATAAATATATTCTACGAACCTTTTTAAAAATAATTCTTTCTTGTGGTTATTTATTTATTCTTTTTACATTTTCTATATAAATGAAGAAAAGGGCTTCTTTTTAAAATAAATTTAAAATGTGTGCAAACACTAACTACGATAGTTCTGTTAGAAAATTTGGATTAAAACTAATGAATGAAAAACATTGCAATAAAATAAAATTGCTGAGTCTAGTTTGGCTCAGCACTGTGTTACGTGCACACGTAGCGCCATCTATGGACGTTTTTATGAAATATTTATTCGAGATTATCGCGGAATTTCAGTTTTTTTTTTTCCATTCCGGATTTTAGGATTTGAGGTTCGGTACTGTATGTGCAATATTGTGTATTCTATATTGGTACTAATTAATGGATATATGGATACAACCCCTCATCTTTTTGCTTCATTTTGGAAACAACGGACTGTACCTTGTATGGAAAGTACTGTACCTTGAAACACTTAGATAAGCATTTTCCAAGTGCATTAAAATTGTTTGCATTTGGCAAGGAAAAATTGTCGCTTACCAAATCGCATCTTTTTGGGCCAAATACTCTTACAGATTTTCTACTGGAATTCTGCCACTAAATTTCACTGATGCTTTATAATGTACATGAATAGTTTCATTAGAATTATTTTCAAGATATTTTGAGTGTGAGCTTTAAGGGGACCTTCCTTGTCAGTACCCAAAACACATTTAAAATTAAGTTCTGAATCTAACTAGTTTTACTGATTTAATTTTTCAGGTAGACATTTGGAGACTGAAAGTTTGTTTTTAAAAAGTTACAAAAAATTTTGAATAAGAAAGAAATAATTGAGCTATAATAATTCTTTTGAAAAATGTATGCTTAATTCTTTAATATTACTCAATTTGTATAATTATGCAGTTTTCAGAAAATTATTTTTCTGTGCTGAATGAAGAAAGTTTAGTTCTCGTTTAAATCATAAAAATGCTCTTAAAAACTTTTATATGAGCAGAAAAAATCCTTTTATATTTCTTTCCCTCTTAATATGAAACTTGATCAAATTACAGTAGCAAAACCATTGCAGACAATTAATTAGCATGTTTAGTTAAACTTTTAGTTTCCATTTCATTTATATGCCTTAATTTGTTAGAAGAGAAGATCAGCCAGTAACCCCTAATATACTGGATTATGGAATTTCTTCCACTTTGACTTCAACACCACTATTAAAGTAAGTGTTTAAATTTTCTAATTCATTACAGTATATATATCTATAAATAAAATGCTCTCAACAAAAATTGTTTGTCTTTATTTATAGCCAAAAGTTTTCAGATGAAAATCTACCTGTGCTACCTGACTTAGAAGCTGCAAAAACCGTGAACTCTGACATATCTGGTAATTTCAGTTTTTGTTCTTTATCATAGCATATATCTTAACATTTAGGCAATTATATCCAAAATTGTATGAGTTCAGCAAACTGTGTAAAACATAAATCTCTATGTATAATAAAAAAAGATTTTCAATTCTAGTGAACCCTAAAAATACAATAGAACGCCACTTCTTTTAAAAGCATGAGACCGGAGCAAGTTCAATTAACCAAGGTTCCATGGAATTTTTCGAATAATCAAGTACTTTTTTTTTAACCCCTTGAGGGGCGGTGTGATATATTATATCCCACCTAAGTTTAATTAAAATTCACACCAGAAACTTTTAATTAAGTTTTACTTTTATAACTTTGGGAGAAATGAGTTAAAAAATTGCTTTTCCTTATTCTGAAATAAAATTTTTCAAAATTTCCGGTGAGAATTCTGCATTTACACAAACGCAACTGCTTGCCCCTCAAAGGGTTAAAAATTTTGCCTGCAGATCCCAATTTTTTAGCTTACTTGTTATAGCTAGATCCAATGAAAGAAATCGCATGGCATTCACCAAATCATTATTTGTAGCAAAAAATTACAGTAGATCTTTCTTACGTGAAGTGCTTTCAGGGGAAATTAGCTAAAATTATTACCAAAGAAAAGTTAACTGCTGACCATAATTCATTATGGTGATGAAATTGGTTCAGCTTTAAAATAGCAACATATACATTATTGGTCTCGGTTGCAGAATAAAATGCGTCCTTTTTAAAGACTGCAAAAGGGAGAGTTAATGCTAAATACTAGATGCAACTATTTGATACATTGAACAACAGGAGGATGTTAGTATACATTTAATTGTTTAGAAGATGGCTTGAGCAAAAGAAAATTACTATATGTATATTGGAGAAAAAAAAAAAATCACTAGTCAATGTAATCAGTTTCTAGTATTTATTTTTTGTGAAAAGTTTTGCACTGTTTTATTTTTTGTGATACTATACCTATAAACTACTGAATATTCAGTTAGGTTAAATATCAAACTATTCGACCAAATGGAATACTTAAAAAAACTTTTTTAAATATTTTTTAAAACCTTACATAACTTGTACTTTTAACTTTCAATTAATAAAAATATTCAGAATAATTAGAAATAGAATCATTTAAATAAAAGAGAATGCTTTTAAATTATTTGCTTTTGAAAAGCGTCACTTAAGAAAATTAGCCATTGACGATCTTCATAGAAATTGGATAATGATGTACAAATGCAAGTTCCTGAACTTTATTTGGTAAATAATCTATTTTTTGTTTTTTCACAAACAGTATGTTTTTAAACAAAATGAAAAAAACTTTCAGGGGTGATAACAGACATCAACACAGACAATTTTTGACAAGGAAACCAGGACTGCAATCTGCTTATTCAGTCAAAAATACAGTATATCTCACTCCAGATCAGACTTTTTCATTTGTTACTTTAACAATAATGAATATATTGTAACTATATTTTCACCAGAGTTACTTTGATTTTTGTGAAATATGATGGCATGACGAAAAGTGCTGGAAATAGACAATATTCATACCTAAAAAAAACAAAAAACAAAAAAAAAAAACAGAGCTAGACATTCCTTTATTTAGAATGCAGCTGACAGTACTTACAGCATGTCACTGGTCAAAATATTTTCATTATTGCTAAAGTTGTGGATTCAGTTTTAGCTTGTAATGACATACCCTGTGTTTTTTATTGAATGTATTGTATTTTTGATGGAATAATAAGTGGATTATGATGTTTCTTCAAAAAATGTTTGTCTTGACCACATTATCTCCCTTGAAAGTTTTTACAAAATTTTAAGAACAACCTGTATGTTTACAACCTCTGAAAACACAGTTGAACTTCCCTTTAACGAAGTTTTCTACTTAATGAAATTTTCTGCTGAACCTTGCTTTGAACAACCATTAACATGTAAATTAATCTCCATATTACGAAAAGTATATTTTATGTAAAAAAAAAATTTTTTTTACTTTCGTGCGTGTACAGCATTCAAACAGAGAGGTTGCTGTCGCGATGGATGTATGAATTTATTTCAGTGGATTGTATGAAAATGAAATTATTTATTTATTTAATCATTTCCATTCTTCTTGGGGCTAAATAAAACAATTTTTTCACACTAAGAAACATTTGTTATTGCCACTCTCTCACACAAACACTCTGGCGCTGACAGTGGGGGAAGTCAAAATCCCTTTTTTACATTCAATGATCAAAAAGATGTAGTGATGCAATGGTGCCAGATGCATTGAAGAAAAAATATCAATTAGTCAAACCATTTAGACTTTCTCCCACCACGATAACAAATGAAAGTTTCTGAATTCTAGAAGAAGTCATTTACACAAAGGGTTTATACATTCCTCAGCGGGAGGCCTGTTGTGGCATGTGTGAGTCTATTGAATTCCTACTTACACATGTTTCTTTCCTCTGTTGTGTAAGTTAACTCATTCAAAATATCGAAAAGAAAGCATTTGTGCCTTTCGAATAAATTAAATCTTTTAGATGATGTTGATAAAGGAATGAAAAAGAAAGATGTGGCTATTAAGTACTGTATAGCAGCAAGCAGTGTCGCAAACATTTTTAAAAATCGTTGTGCAATCGTGTAACAGGCAATTAGTAAGAATGTAGATAAGGAAAGATTTAAGCAGTGTATGTATGAAGATGTCGATAACACTGTTTTAAAATGTGTAAGGATGATCAGGGATAAAAATCTGTCAGTTTTAAAGCTAGCATAGGGTGGTTGGACGAATTTAAAAAGAGACATGAGATTACGCATAAAACCATATCAGGAGAAAGCTCAGATGTTCCAGAAGAGCTGTGGAAAAAATAGTCCCGGACAAAATATCATTTCGTCCACTTTTAATAAATGGAAAATTCTTATTTAAAAATTCAGAATTTAACAATAATAAATAAATATATTAATTTTTCCCATTCAAGAAAGAACTTTTACAGCAAAATACCACATATAGGCAATGTTGTAGTCGTAAAAAATTCAGAGGGTATACACTAAATTCATGAACATCATGTATAGAGTATACGCTTTTGCTTTATTTGAGAAACACAGGGTATACGGAGGTTCTTTAAAAAATCCAGAGTGTATACGGCATATACCTCCGTATTCCCTCCACTACACCCCTGCATATAGGTGAGAAAGGGACAGATGTGAATATCACAAATTTTAGGCGATTTCATATGAAATACGAAATGTCACTAATATCACATATAGGGGAGAAAGTGGCAGATGTGAACATCACAATTTTTAGATAGATTCCGTATCAAATACTACCTATTGCAATCTCCCCTATGTTGGAATTTTGGAAAAATTTTTGCAGATCTACACCAATCATGAGCATGACCCCTAGAATCCAAACCACACTCAGTAAAAAACTATATATACAATATACTCCCTCTAATCTGCACAAGTCAGGACCAAGGGTTTTGCAGATTATAGAGTATGGTTTGCTTCATAGCTGTTAATTTATGCTCTGCAATTTAATTGTGAAGCTTTTTAAGAGTCGGGATTCCTTGATCAGTAACAACCTTTTATATATCCAACAGATACATTCAGAATATAGCAGTCTAATAGTTATTTACAAGATGCAAAGAACATTTCCTTCTAATGAATGCAGACATGCCTAATTTTTTTTTTTTTTAATGCATTTAAAATTTATTAAAATCCTTAATAAATTCTCAGTCAACTTTTATTACAGTCAAAGTGTATGTTATCTTGCTTTAAAAATATTTTGTTTGTTTACACCTGAAACATAGTGCGGATTATAGGCATTTGAGAATTATAGAGGCGCAGATTAGAGGGAGTTGACTATATAAATTTGTGGTGACAGGATATGGACTTTGCACGCAAAGCCTAGCATGCAAAGTTCATAGGAAGAATCATAAAATTCTTTAATGAGGCTCTGGACGATTGACCTCAACTTCTGAACAATAAGAAAAGTGCTAACCCTACAATTAAATTCGTGAGAATAAAAGAGACGACTCATGATTGCGCTTGGGAACAGACGTGCTATTACGACGTTGTGTCGACGGAAAACCGGGTCAGATGGACCTGGGTTAAGTGGAATGTCTCTGGCCAGCTAAATTGGGCCTTCGTAATAGTTTATAGGCAGACGGCCTTTTTTGATATTTCATGTTTAACCTAAATGTAAATAATTCATGTAAATATATCGCATATCCAAGAATATTAAAGTGTCAAGATTTCATCAAAGATCTGCCTGGATTATTTACTCTAGACAAACCGACCTAAAGTGTACATTTATTCCACAAAGTGAGTATACATTTATTGTACATATATATACATATAATCACTTTTTTATGGACACAATAACTTCCATGATTCTGCACAAATCTCTTCCAAACTGATACATAAAATCAAGCGGCATAAAATCTCGGCCAAGTTCATTAATGGACAAAATCGGACCAAGGGGGTGGAAATAGGGAGAGGTTTTGTGAAAACCAAAAAACCCCCATAACTTCTTAATTATAATACATATCAAATCAGTTTTAGTTATTACTTCTAAAAAAAAAAGGGCCAAAAATTTATGCATGACAGATTTTTGATAAAATAAAAAATGGGCTCAAGGGATAAAAAAAATAGGATTTTGGGGAGAAAAAAATTCATAACTTTGCAAATTCTCAAGATATCAAATCCAATGAAATTTATTTTAAATCTTCTTAATATTATCTACAATTTTATATTGACAAGTTTTTGATAGGACCAATTTGTACCGCAAAGGAAAAGGACCAATTCGTAGAGCAAAAACAAATTAAAAATACATAGCGGTTGAAGAAAAAAATCAACGCAATAAGGGTGTACTCAAATCCAAACTGCTTATTTTCCGACTCATTTTTAAATTCATTTTTGTTCTCAAACGCATCCAATTGGTAGGTTTTCTTATTCAGAAACTATATAATGTACCGTAATGGTCGATTTTTTGATAGATGTAGAATATATTTTAAAAAATTATGTCAAAGTGGGCATTTTGAACCAAATTTCCCGAAGCGATTGTGTTGGAAACGAAAAATATTGTCCTACTGAGCAAATAATTGTTTATAAATCAAGTTCTAATTAATTGAATGAAAAATAAAATAAACAGTCAAGTGCTAATACTACTCACACTCTGAGGGTTCCATACAATAAATATGTGAATTATTAACTGTATAATTTAAAAAAATTGTTACTAAAAGAATAATAAGACTTCGTAAAAAACTACATAATGTAGGGTTGGGTATAGCTGTATATACTATAAAACTATGAATGGGTATACCATAAAAGTTCAAAGAGCCTAAATAATATCAAATATTGCTATTCTGTATAACTACTCTTTTTTTTAATCTTATCCTAATCTGTTTATAATGAACTTAATTTGGTACTGACAATAAAAGTAGTGTATATTCAAACTTCATTTGGCATTTCATAAAACTAAATTCAGCATAGTAATAAACTTTTCTTTTTACAGTGCATCTAAAATATAACCCTTATTCAAAGTTTAAACTTGGCGTCGTGGTAAACGCGCTTTGAAAGGAGGTCACAAAGTTGCAGCGCCACCTTGGTTCGTGCCGTGTTTTTCAAGATAGGTTTTTAATTAACTTTTAAAAAAACACAGAAGGTGTATTAAGAGATCCACACAATGCAAACTAGTCGCAAATTCCATAGTATTTATGCGATTCATTCTAATTAAATTAGCCTGTTGTTAACAATTTGACGTTTATTGCTTTTATATATTATACTGCTAGTGGGAATTGCATCACACAAATGTATCATTAAAAGTTGTTACCTATGCTTTAAAAGCCGATGGTACATAGAGTACGCCACCCCTGTCATTATGTATCTCCAGACTGTCCATTTCTTTAAGGGTTAATATCTCGGCTAATTACCGATGATTTTTTTCGAAAATCATTATCAACAATGCATTTATACTTCTGCTACGAAAGGTACCATCAGCACTCCTCAACACTTTTGCTAAATGCTCGCAAATCGAAATTTGTGTGTAACGGAAAAATGTGTTTTTCTCAAAAACTGTGTGACCTAGGGTAATTAATCGCTATGATTTTCCTGCAAAGTTTAAGGTATCATCTACTACCTCTAATTTTTTTCATAATTTTAGTTTGAGTAGATTCGGAAATAGAGGGTGGGGGGGGGGGGGGAGCATATTTTTGCACTACATTTTTGACAATATCTCTGAAACTATAATACCTAAAATTAAAAGGAATTTATTATTAAGGAGCTGGCAACGAAAAAAAAAAAAGAGAACATTTTTTTCAGGGGAGGATGAGAAATAATTTAGGTGGTTATTTAAATATTTTTTTACAACAAGGTTACAAATCGATCATGAAAAAAATGAAAGGATTATAAAGATTTTAAACTGCATGAGATGCAAGGTGGGGGTGGATTGGAGATGTTCATGATACATAGGGGGGGGGGGGGGGAGAGAAGCAGAGATTTTGGGAGGAGGGGATAATTTAAGTGATTCATTCATTTGTTTGCTACTATAAGTGTGGTAAACAGGTCAGAGAAAAAAATTAAAATTCAATAGTTTTATAGGTTAAATTATGCATGTTTGATACAAGAGGGTGAGGGGCAAAGGGGCAAGCAGTTTTGGGGGGTTGAGAGGCTTAGATTATTGATTAAATATTGTTGCAATAAATAAAATGACAAATAAAGAAGTAAATTTGGAAGGGAAAAAAAAGTTTTAAAATTTTGCTTAGGGGTTTTTGTTGGGGGAGATTTTAGGGAGGGGGAGGTTCTAGATATTATTTTTTTTTTTTTTTTACAAATCGGAAAACTGCCAAAATACAGAAGCTTCACGCTCCTGTATCTGCCATTATTTACTTCCAAATTAATGGTAAAAAATGTTTTTAATGACCTTTTTTGTAAAAGAAATCTCGATTAAAAAGCCTCCTTCCCAAAGTGAACTTTTGCTTTTGAAAAAAAGGGGGGGGGGGCTTACAATTGGGATTTTATGGTACAAAGAAAAAATATTTTTTTTCAAGTAGCTTAATTAGTCCCTCTACATTTTCCCTAAATATATTTGTGAATGTTTAATAATCTGTAAATATGTGGGTCAATAGCAGGGTTCGCAAAACTGGACCCAGTTTGAAAAAACCCATTGGATTTTTTCAGACTGGGCCCACATGAAAAAGCCCACTGAAAAACCCCTAATGTGGGTTTTTTTCAATTTTTAGCAGTATTTAAAATTTTAAACATATACATTTAATGAATTTAAGTCATTTCAGTTAATTAAAAAAACAAATCATATATAAAAGACATTACATAATCACCTGAACTAAAAAAAAAAAATGTATTTTAGCACATTGAAATATTTTACTAACATAGAACATAGTAGGCAACATACATGGAACACAGGGGAATAGGAAAGGTGGACCCAAGACCCCCCCCCCCCCCAATTGGAAACCTTTTTTCCCTTTGGATTATAGTGTCCTCTTTAAACTTTAAATTTGAAACATTGAAAAGAAAAAAATGACTTTTCCTTTTGCAACAAAGATGCTTCCTTTTTTTAATCTGTCTTATTGTCTCAGTTTTTTATGTATACGGCAAGTAACATAGCTGATCACTTTCAGAATTCTTGGAATGTTACCAGAAGTTTAGAATAGAGTAGTAGGAAGGTTTGTAGTGGGAACCAATGCAAGGAATTCTGAAGTTCCTATAGAGAATGTTCTGTCTCTATTCTCATTCCATTTACTGTGACTAATCGAGCATTCTTGATGCATTGAAAAATTCAATAAAAAAGGATTTTCTTTCAAAATCAATAGCATTGGAATTGGTAGATATTTGTCCTATTCTAGGGTAAGGAGGAGTGGTGAGGGACAGATATATATATTTTTTTCGTACTGTCCTGTCATATTTCAAAAATCTATAACATTTAATTTATTCCTTAATGTTTACTTCGCAGTAATGCACATACACATCTTAATTATGAATAAAATTAATTAATCTATGTAATTACTTGTTAATGAGACACTTCAACATCGATTGATTTTTTTAGCTTGCAGTTATTTTGATTATACCAAGTTAGAAACTATTTGAGACCCCCCTCCCCCATAATTTTTAAATATCTATGCTACTTATAGTATACATAATTATAGGTAAAGGCATATGATAAGAATGTCAATTCAAATCAATTATATTCATGAAAATAAAACTTCTAACTAAATCAAAATTTTACTTTTTGTGCAAATTAACAATTTATATTTTATTTTATGTTAAAAATTAACTTGTGAGAAACACTGACTTTTAATTAATTTAAATTCATAAAATTTCTACGATTTATAATTTGTAAAATAGCATTACAGTTATGTTGTATATATTGCATACAAGGGAACAATATATATTTTTTGTTGTATTGTATGTATAATAACTAAATAATATAGTACACAATAATGTAATATCACATAAATTATACTTTTGAAAAAACCTGATTTTCCCTGGGGAAAATTGGGTTTTTCATCAGAAAACCCATGTGGGTTGGGTTTTTTCAATAAAACCCGGGTTTCTGCGAACCCTAGTCAATAGTCTTTATTACTTCCCCCAATTTGAACATTCCACGTTCCATAGTTTACGAGTAAAATGGCTATGACAGACAGACACAGGAGTGACCTTTATAATGGTTCCATTTTTACTTTTTAAGTACGGAACCCAAAAAACAGGTTGCTTATAAATATCTTCAAAAATCACGCCAGCAAGTTTCATGTTTTTTCTTTTAAAAATGAATCTGAAAATGTGTCAGAAAATTTTGAGTTGATGAGCATGGAAAAGTATTTTTTTTTTAATATCGCCTTAACAGGACTCTGATAAAACCAGCTCTTATACAAAAATGAAATTAAAAACTCATCAAAAGCGGCCAGATAAAATTGTTAAAGTGGGTTTATCTCTAATCATGATTTAGTTTTTGTTGTTGAAATTAGTACTTCGAAATGTACCTGCGCTTGCAGGCTGAGACGGTAGGCATTTTTAATAGTTATTTTATGTTCTTTTATTTGAAAAAAATTATCAAAGATGGCAATACCTGTAGATGTATGATTATAAATTTTTGGAGCTCTTTGCCATTTTGTTTGTCTTTAGTAGCCAAAACACAGTTTGTAGATCTCAAAAGTAAAATCTTAGTTTTAACTTTGTAAGCGATTAACTTAATTTATTTATTTAGTTATTTAAATTTTACTGCTTTAACATGTATTATGAGTACTAATAAATATTTTTGATAAAGTTTTGTTTCTTCTAAAATTAAGAAATGTTAATGGCTTATCAATCTAACTCTAACAGCCATGTAAGGCTCTTGTGAACAGGCTAGTTGTGGGCAGATATGAACAGTACATAAATGCCCAATAATCATTTTGTGATTCTGTTTCTTTCAGTTAAATTCATGAGAAAGAATGTTAGCTCCAATCCCTATAATTTTCTTGAAATAGAAGACATTTCCGTCATTCAAAAAGTGATATTGTATAAAAATTTACCCAACCGCAGCAGTCAGGAGGTAAACAAAGAGCAACAAGTTCTTTTACATTCAATTGTAATTTAAATAAATTTTATGTTTTCTAAAATGCAATAAGTGTTATATATTATTCTTTGTAAATGGTTTACAACAATATTTTTTATGTATTGTTATTACAAAAGTATTATGTTAAACAACTTTGCAATTTTTTTCTATTTCACTTGTTCCAAACTTGCAATGATGGCTTACTTCCATCTCTAAAACAACAGCTATGTATATGATGTTTTGAATGGAGATAGCTATCAGTAACACTTAAAAATAGTGAAATTTTCAAATTGATAGCTAATATGATTTTTGGGTATGGGGTCAGAACAGTTTTGTATTTACCTATTTTCATTTTATAATCTTTTGCATAAACAAATAATCCAGAAACTAGAGAAATATATATATTTTTTGCTTTATGGCGAATTTAACAGATAATATAGCTAATGATTGTGATGACAAATTAATAACAGAATTAAAAGCATGTCTAAGGATACTTTTTCCCTGTGTTCATATGCACCCCACATGTGTTCACAACTACACCACCAGTGAGGCACATGTGAACAATTTTATGAATTTATAAAACTACTAGCCGTTACCCTTACGGCATTCACGAAGCATTTAAAAAAAAAAAAAGATAAATGCATTAATTAAGAAAAACATTTCACTCCTGATAATGAAAAAAGTATATAATTAACCAATTCATTATCACATTTTATAGGAGATGATATGGTATTTCTTATTTATAGGGGTCTTAACATAACTCAGTCATAAAAAAGTGAAATGTTGTGCCAAATATTATAAACAATCACGAAAATGAAGCTGCAATTAATGAAAAAAGGAAGGCCTAGTAAAATCGTGAAAATCAATGAATCTCTCTTCATAAATCGAAAAAACAATGCTGGGAGAATTCTATTAAAACACTGTATTTTAGGTTGTATATGGTGTCAAATTTGTATGCTGCTTTGCATCCTATAAGATTACAACAATCTATTTTTAAAAAATGCATTAAAAAAAGATCTTTTTAAAAATGATAGCATATTTTTACTTTTCTAAACGTAGACGATATTGCCCACCTCCTCCTCTCCCCCAGCGTTGCCCAAGCCCGTTACAATAAACTTAAATAAATCTCAAATTTATATGATTTTATATCTTCAGAAAATCTTTCAAATGAACTTAGTTTCGGGGGCCACACTGCCCTCAGCAACATAGAATGTTTCAAATGAACTTACTTTCTCGGGCTCCAATGCCTTCAGTAGCGTCTAGACTGTTTCGAACAAACCTCTTTAATAACCTGTGACCTGGGCTGTTGCTGCCTAAAGCAGCATATATCGCGAGTGCTCCCCATGCACCTTAGACAATTGAAAATCAAGTTGAATGAGCCAAATACCATACTAATCGGGGCTCATAGAACCCGAGGAAGGTATTTTCTATTGTAAATTTAACGAATTACATTTAACATTAACGCAATGTTTAATGTATGCATGAAATCCTCCTATTAAAGTTAAACCACTTACTCGAACAGCAACGTGATTTTTAATTTACAGCTGTCCTGTTTAAGCATACGTTGATGCCAAAAAAGAAGGTTAATATATGAAAAAGGTGGTAACTGGGATATAAAGAAATTTTTTTGTAGTTTATAAAGTAGCTGGAGGACCCTAAGACTGTGTTAAAGAAAATTGCAAGAGAATCAGATCACTTTTAAAGAAGCTGCACCACAGGCCCCAAATAAGCAATTAATATTCAAAGAGGCCCCTGACCGAGACCCAAGGGGCCAGGGTCTTAACTGAAGTTTAGAAACGGGCAAATGACTGAATGGAAAGGGCCCATAAACGAATACTGGATAGAAAGGGCAAACTTAACAATTTAGGGCACAAAAACTTCAAGGGGCCCTGTACAGGATCCCAGGTTCGCACTTACAACATGCCAGTGATAATTATATTGATCTTTTAAATAATGAGGACACTTGTTATGACATACTTTGATATGGCATTATTGTTGGGATATTTAATCTCGGATCAGAAAAAAGCTGTTCTGGAAAATTATAGTCCAATCATGATAACTTGGCTAATGCCCTTGAAGAAGTTAGTGAATGCTACCAGAAAATGCTGCACTATATTTTATGAATATTTCTTTTAGTATGATAGCAAACCATATTTCTGTTCATGATCTCTAAAATGTTATTTTTCCCATTTTAGTAAGATATATGAATTCTTACTTGTAATAAGAAATTTAATAAAATTAATATATATATTTTTCTAAATGTAGCACATAAAATAAGATTTTTTTTCCCCCTTCAAAATCAAAATGTTCTATACAATGCAAATGCATGGGTTGCTACGCCAGCTGACATCATACTGTTATTCCATGTAATTATGCACTGCATCTTGCAATCCTTTACCCAAGAAACTGTTGTAGCATTGCAATACAAAATGCTTTGCAAATTATTCAAACAATCAACGTCACTTATGACATTTATATCTAGATATATTGGCATTTTATTGATCATTATGATGATGATTGTTTCTTTTTTTACTCTCTTTTATTTAACTTGTTTTTTACTTTCTTTTATCTTTACAAGAAGAAAGTATTCGATTTGTGAAAAATTTCAACTTCCGGTTTTCGATGGATTTATATGTTTTAGAAGGTCCTAAACACGATTTGATGGTTTTTAGAAGATGTCTGTCCGTATGTGACAAAAATTTTGTGGGCGTTCTATCTCAGGAACTAATGCACGGAATTTAACAAAGCTTTAGATTCAGTTAGACCTTGATTGATTAGTTTTTGGCGTATATCGCACAAGTGGCACTGCTATGCTCCATTTTTCTCAAATTTTCCCAATAGCTCTACTCAAGAACTAACACACAGATTTTCATCAAACTTCAGATTCAGTTACAAGTTGACATAAGTTGTTGCTTATTAGGTTTTGGTGTATCTTGCCCAACAGGTGGTGCTGCTGTGCTGCATTTGTCATGATTTCAGCAATAACTATCTCGAGAATTAATGTATGGAATTTAATAAAACTTTAGATTAGTTAGCCCTTGATATAAATTGGTGCTGATGCTGATTAGTTTTTGGTGTATATTGCCCAATAAGTGGCGCTGCTGTGCTGCATTTTGTACAATTTCCGCAATAGTTGTATCTCAAGAACTAATGCACAGATTTTCATCAAACTTCTGATTCAGTTAGACATTGACGTAAGCTGTTACTGATTAAGTTTTGGTGTAAATCACACAACAGGTGGTGCTGCTATCTTGGATTTTTCACGATTTTTACAAAAGCTATATCTCAAAAACTAATGTATACAATTTAATCAAACTTAATATTCTGTTACATTTTCACGTAAATAGATCCTTATTAGATTTGTGTGTATATTGAACAGGGTTCGCAAAGCTGGGCCCAGTTTGAAAAAACCCAGTGGGTTTTTTCAGAATGGGCCCACTTGAAAAAGCCCACTGAAAAACCCATAAAGTGGGTTTTTTCAATTTTCAGATATAATTTAAAAATTTAAACAACATATACATTTAATGAATTTAAGTCATTTCAGTTAATTTTGAAAAATATTAATATATAAAAGCTATTACATATACACATCTGAAATAAAATAAAAATGTATTTCAGCACATTGAAATACTTTACTAACACAGAGCCTAGTAGGCAACATACATAGTACATAATTATAGGTATGTCTTTATATAAAAAATTCAAATCAACTATATTCATAAAAATAAAAAATATGTATTTTTACTTTCTTCTATCTTTACAAGAAGAAAGTATTGGATTCGTGAAAAATTTCTACTTCCAGTTCATGATGGATTTATACGTTTTAAAAAGGTCCTGAAGACAATTTGATAGTTTTTAGAAAATGACTGTCTGTATTGTGGGTATGTGTGGTCTGTATTGTGTAAAAAATTTTGTGGGTGCTCTATCTCAAGAACTAATGCACAGAATTTCACAAAACATTAGATTGAGTTAGACCTTTATGTAAACTGGTGCTGATTAGTTTTTGGTGTATACTGCCCAACAGATGGCGCTGCTATGCTGCATTTATCTCAGTTTTTGCAATAACTTTATCTCAAGAACTAATGCACGGATTTTCATAAAACTTCAGATTCAGTTACAAGTTAAGTTGTTGCTTATTGAATTTTGGTACATATCGCCCAACAGGCAGTGCTGCTATGCTGCATTTTTCGCGATTTCAGCAATAACTCTTATCTCAAGAACTAATGTACGGACTTGAATAAAAATTTAGATTCAGTTAAACCTTGATATAAACTGGTGCTGATTAGTTTTTGGTGTATATCGCCCAAGAGGCACTGTTATGCTGCATTTATTTCACTTTAGCAATAGCTTTATCTCAAGAACTAATAATGCATGGATTTTCATCAAACTTCAGATTCAGTTAGATGTTGACGTAAATTGTTTACTGATCAGGTTTTGTTGTAAATTACACAACAGGTAATACTTATATATCCTTGTTAAATGCATCCAATTCAACAAATCTATATTTTACAATCCTCATGATGGGCATAAATTGTCATTTAATTTTGGCACTGTGATAGTGAATTTTGAATTATTAACATGTATGAGATAGAAGTAACTTTTGGGATTGGCACATCTGACTAGTTTACCCCTTTTTTTCTTCCTACGTATATATTTTAAATTTTAATATTCTATTCATTATTTGATTTAAAGAAAATTAACAATTTTATATCTTCTATTATAGTATTTAAAACTAATTTGTAAGAAACACTGACATTTAATTAATTTAAATTCATATAATTTATACAATTTATAACATGAAAAATAGCATTACAATTATATTGTATATAAGGGAACAATGTATTTTTTTATGTATAGTGTATGTATATAATATATAGAAAATATAGTATACAATACAGTAATGTAATTACACATGTATTATACTTTTGAAAAAACCCGATTTTCCCCGGGGAAAATTGGGTTTTTCATGAAAAAACCCGAAAAAACCCATGTGGGTTGGGTTTTTTCAGAAAAACCCGGGTTTTTGCGAACCCTGATATTGAACTACCACTGGTGATTTTATACCCTTTGGGTTGGAAATTTTGCTTGCAGACATCTAAGAGGGTGGGTTCCGAAATTCAATGATTTGTTTGAAACAATGCAATACTTATATCTCCTTGTTAAATGCATGCAATTCAACTGACCTATATACCTTTACAATCCTCATAATGGGCATAGATTGTCATTTAATTCTGGCACGGGGATATCAAATTTTCAATTATTAACATGTATGAGATAGAAGAAAGTTTTGGGATTGGCACATCAGACTAGTTTGTGTGTAAATGAATGGAATTTTGTAATATTTTTTACTCACTTTCCGATATGCTAAAATTATAAAAGTTATGTATGTAGGTGTGTTTCTGGTGGCAATACAATATTTTAATAATTTTAGAACTTAATTATAAAATTATAAATTTATTTTATGGCATTTTCCCATTAGCCGGATGCATTTGATAAATTTCCAAATAATCTTTGCTATAATTGTTTGAGTTACAAAAACAATGGAATTAATTATACACCAAAACATTCTCGCAAAATATACAAACAGGCTGTAAAACTGAAACATTGAAATATTAAACACTAAAAAATAGTAAATATGAATAAATAAGGAATGTAAATTTAAAAAAAAATCTTTTATCATTTAATACTTTATCAGGGCTGCAAAAAAGCCGACTAAAATGAAAAAAAGCCACGCCAGTGGCTTTTATTGGTTTTAACCGGCTGTTTTTGGCCATAACTGGCTTTTATACAATGAAGCACTGTAATTATAAACTACACATTTTATAGTGTTTTTAATTAATTTTAAAGACATTCAATTGATTTAGAGTTTAATAAGTAACCCAATTTCTAAATAATGATGACATTAATAGTGGAATAAACTTAGATGGTTTTGCTAGTAATTTGTAGCCCGAATTGCAAATATTTCAGCTAAATTTTAAAAGAGCCATACCAAATGCTTTATCTGATTCACACTGACCTTTAACAGCCCCTCCACCAATTTTTTCATTTTTACTGCTTTAGAAAATAAAGAGGACAATGGTTACTTAGTTAATGTTTCATTACTTAATTTTAAGAGCTTTTAATATACGTCTTATTTTATTTGTAGTAAACATTTAAAATTATAGGTACACATACCAGGGTTGCAAAAAAGCCACGCCGCTGTCTTTTATTGGTCTTAATTGGCTTTTTTTTTTTTTTTTTTTTTTTTTTTTGGCTAAAATTGGCTTTTATACAGTGAAGCATTTTAATTATACATGGCACATTTTTATGTGCTTTTTAATTAGTTTTAAAGACATTTAATTGAGGTAGAAATCAATATAACCCAATTTTTCAATAATGAAGACATTAATATTGGAATAAAAGGTCATACCAATTGCTTTCTCTGGTTTACACTGACCTTAACACCTTTTTTACTGTTTTATATAATTAAAAAGGACAATGGTTGCTTAGTTATATATTTTATTAACTAATTTTAAAGGATATTAATAATACTTATTTTATTTCTCATAAACATTTATTTAAAATCACACCATTTAATAAAAACATCATTTCTCTCTATTAAAACAGTGTTATGAACAACATATGCATTAATTTCTGCATGAATATGCACTATTTTAAATAGAAACTAGCTTTTCAAAATTCTAATTCAACAAATTTTATTTGGAGAATTTTTTTTTTTTTTTTTAATTGCTCTTTTTATTTTATGCACTTACATGTACTAAAGTTTCCTCAAATGTTACATCCTTCCTAATTTCTCTTTCAACTTTGTTTATCCTACGATTTTAATCTGTCCATATGGACATATCTGGAATAAGTTACACAACAGCTTAGTAGCAGAAAAACTTTTTACATATAATTTTTAGAAGTTATCAGAATATCAATTGCAAGTATTATATAAGATAATTTCAGTTATTAAATACATATAAGCTATTTAGTTTTAATCAATTTTAAAAGTAAATACAGTCAAACCTCGTTAGCATCAACACGCTTAACGCAAATTACTTTTAGCACGAACTGTTTCAGATTTTCCCGTCCTGTTGTATGTAATGTATTTAAGTTCGGATAACACGTACAAAAAAAGTTTCCCCTTAAGTGTTCGCATAAACGAGGTTCGACTGTATCAGTATTTGTAAGAATGTTTCTATTTTAATGTGTGACATTTTCTTATTCTTTCATATAATCTTTAAAATGTGTGGTATGTGTAGAGCTATAATAAATAATTCCAAACCAATACTTTAGTGTCTAATTTAACGTATTCTTCTGATTTTTTTTTTTTTTTCAGACATAAGGCTTTCACAGTTGCATTCTAGCAGTTATAAGGTCTTATTTATTTGACAAAATTTAATAGAAGTTTATATTTTTTAGTAGAAAATATTTAAGTGTATTAAAAATAAGTTAATCCAAATTTTATATGAATTATCTATAAACCACCTTTTTGAAAAATAAAAGCTGGCTTTTTTCAATTAAAGCTGGTTTTTTTTAAGCGGTTAAAGCTAAAAAAAAGCTGGCTGGCTTTTTTTGGCCTGGCTAAAAGCCGGCAACCCTGTTTATTCTTAGTTAAATTTTAGTTGTACATTGAGAAAATCATTTAGAAATCCTGAATAGAACTATTTAAACAAGGTTTTCCCCAACGCTATTGCCTGTTATACCCTAAAACAAGAAACAGGGAAATTATAATTTGTAAAATAAATTCACTAGTTTACTCCAAGACCATCTTATCCTAATAACATAATGCTGAAAACACACCTTGGTTCGCGGTTTCTATCAATCGTAAATCAAAATGGTGAATTTTCAATAATCAGTGTCCACTCCAAATTAACATTGTAATCAAAATAATACCATTGGAACTGCATGAATGAATTTTTAGATAAATATTGAATGCTTATAAAAGTGTTATTTTTTTAAATCTATTTTTACTTTAATTGATTAATTTATTTATTTTCAGATTCAACTCCAACATTAAATGTTGCAGACATAACCTCAACTTCTAAGCCAAAAGTATGTTATATATTTAGGGTGAATTCAACCTAATCTGACAAATGAAAGGGGGTGATAGAAGAGCCCATGTGGAGCATAAAACACCATAGCTCTTTCCTATCTCTAGCCATTTCAGAATTGTAGCAGAAGACATAAAATGCCTTCCTGGGTGGCTGACACATTGGGTTTTAATCCTGGGAGAATCAAAGTTATGGCAGATAGAAGAAAAATGTGTCAAATTTATATGAAGTCTGATAAAACCCAAGCTTGTGAGTTTTCTCAAAAACCTACATGCTGAATAAGCATGTGAAAAGAGAGAAAAAAATAAAACCTATAAGATGACACCATTTTCATCAAGATATCTAGATTTATCTGTGATTTACAAGAAAATATTTATGAAATGTTGGCGAAGTGCAAAATTGAATTGTTGCCAAAAATCTTTGACAACATCACAAACATCTTTCTACCTACAGCTGCTCAAATTTACCAAAAACTTGTCCTTTTATATCAGTTTTCAAACAAGGCTACAATAAACCATATCAGTGTTTTAGTTCAGTAGTAATTTAGCCTTTTTTTTGGCAGTACATCACTGAAATCACTCGGAATGACATGTTAAATTTACACATGCTCATCAAAATCCATTTATAAGGTGAAACTCATCATTTCAGATGAAATTAAACTTAAATTTTTGGCTTGAAGTGGTTGGTGATCACTTGATATGTATAGCAAATAAAAGGCTAAATTTCTCCTGAACTTGAACACCTGGCTTATTCGAAAGCTAGTTGAATGGACAAGTTTTTGATAAATTTGACCAATTGTAGCTGTAAAGATTTCGGTGACAATTTGATTTTGTACTTTGTTAGCATTTGAGTGCTTGTAGACATTAAATGCAGATGTCGTGATTGAAATGGTGTCATCTTATAGGATTTTTCTGCGCTTATCAAACATGCTTTTCTTGCATGTAAGTTTTTCAGAAATCTCACAAATTTGGGGGGTTTTCAGATCATGCAGACTTGTAACATTTTCCTTCTGTTTGCTAACCTGGAAACAGAGGTAAAATAGGATTGCTATGGTGTTTTATGCTACACATAGGCTCTTCTATTGCCCCTTTCATTTGGCAGATTAGGACAAATACCCTGTATATTTCAGTTGTTTTTCTAAATATATTATTAATACAAATTTTTTAATTATTTTTGGTTAAAACTTTTATGTTTTAAGCAAGTGTGTGTGCAAGTCCACATATGTGCGAGTTCACATACAAATATATTGTTGTTCTTTCCTTAATATTAATTATCACTAAATCCATGGATGTTGACAGAACAAATAGTTCATTAAACGAAAACACTGCACAAACACAAAACAATTAATTTAAAGATAGAAATTCTCACACAGAGATTTATTTTTCATGACAACTTGACACAGAATAGCTTTTTACTTCTACCGTTCGCCTGCAGACTGAATGTGTCGAGGAAAAAAGGCCGGCAGTTATAATGCACAAAAAAAAAAAAAAAAAAAGTGCACTCGCCTCTAAACCCAACACACCCCTCCTGCAAGAGATACATTTCTTTTTTCTTTAAACAATTTAAAAAAAAAAAAACATATACATACAATAATTACACATATCATAATAGTGAAATACTTTCCATAGAATATAACAACTTATCCTCATTTACACCTTTAGTAAGGAAATCAGAAATAATATGTTCACCTTGAACATATCCCAATGAAATAATACCTTTTGACAACAAATCTCTGACAAAATGAAATCTTAAGTTCATGTGTCTAGATTTATTTGAGGATTTTGTACATTTTATCCAGTGTATTGCTGCTTGGCTATCAGTGCTCAAAATTATGGCATCTTTTATAAATTGTTTACAATTTAATTCAGGTAATAAGTTTACAGTCCGTATTATATCCTTACAAATTTCTGAATTAGAAAATAATTCTGCTTTACATGTAGAAAGGCTAACACTTTTTTGTTTGACATTTTCAAGATATTAATGACTTTCCTAACAAGACAACCCACCCTGAAAAAGACTTTCCATTTTCTCCATTTCCCCAACTAGCATCTGAACTACTATTTAAATACCCAAATTCATTGCTATAAAATAACTTTTTGTCTTTTGTACCTTTTAAATACCTTAATACTCTTTTAAACAAAATGTAATGTCTGTCCTCTGGTTTGTGATTAAATTGAGACAAATATGTTGTAACAAATGACATATCAGGACGTGTTCTATTGGCTAAATATAAAAGTTCACCAATAATTTCCTGATACATAGTTATGTCAAACAATTCATTTGTTAGAGGAAAGTAACATATGTCATCAATTATCTTCATCTTTAACAATAGGTGTTTTTACAGATTTACTATTTTCTAAATTATTTTTTACCAAAAATGATTCAATAATGAAGGGAACGAATATTTTTTTCCAACTGGATTAAATCATATTCAAGGCTGGAGTAGCACAGTTGAAGTTTATTCCAACAGAGCGAAAAATGTCCAGACCAGGGATCGAACCTGGATACTTGGCGTGCCGTGCCAATGCCTTACCTGTTAGGCTATCCGGACCGATACCTGGCTGACATATTCATTCTTATTAGTTGGACTTGGCTGCGAACTGCAGCGCTAATTTCATTCATCTGAGCTATAACTATAGCATTTTACATGATGAAACTACTTTAACACGGAAACTCCTGTATACCATGTAATTGGCTGCAGTTCGCAGCCAAGTCCAACTAATAAGAGTGAATATGTCAGCCAGTTATCGGTCCAGATAGCCTAACAGGTAAGGCATTGGCCCGGCACGCCAAGTATCCAGGTTCGATCCCTGGTCTGGACATTTTTCGCTCTGTTGGAATAAACTTCAACTGTGCTACTCCAGCCTTGAAAATGATTCAATATATTCAATTTGTGACAAACTGATATCTTTATCATGTTTTTCCATTTATATACCTAAAAATTTAGAATTCTTATTTTCGTACAATTCAAATACATTTTCAATTTTAGAAACAATATTTTCATACATTTGATTATTACAAAAAATAGCTAAATCATCAACATACATACATAATATAAAAACGTTATCATTTTCAACTTTAATGAATACACATTTATCAGAAGCTAATTGATTTACAGTACAGAACCATTTATCCCGAATGCTTGGGGTCAGATGTATTCCGGATAACTTGTATTTCCGGTTAACTGGTTATGCATTAAAGCAACATCCATTTGATAAGTTCATATATAGTTGTATAGGTCAAACTGGCAGTGCATGACACCTTTTTGTGCAAAGATTCTGAAATCAGTCTATCAGAAATATCATTCCGGATAACTGGTTTTCGGTTAACTGGTTTCCGGATAAATAGTTCCATACTGTAATCCAATATTACCGAGTTCCTCTTTTATTTTTAAATACCAATTTCTACACGATTGGGGTAATCTATGAATACTTTTTTCAATTTACAAACTTTATTAACCTTATTAGTTTTTCATAACCAGGTGGTGGTGACATGTATAAAGTTTCTTCCAAATCATTGTATAAATATGCTGTTTTTACATCAAAAAACTTAACAATCAAATTTAATTTAGCTGCAAGTGAAATTAGTAATCTAAATGACTCAATATTTACAACAGGTGAATACGATTCAGTGTAATCTTTATTTTTAATTTGATTAAATCCAGCTGCTACTAATCTAGCTTTATATTTTATTTCTTTATTATCGCCCTCTTTTAAAGCATAGACCCATTTACTTTTAATCAATTTTGTTTTTTCTTTTATATCAACAATTTCCACAACATTATGCTTAATTAAAGAATCCAATTCATTTTTCATAGCTATTTCCCAATCACGTGTATTCACGCTATTGGTAAAGGGAAAATACAGATTACTGTATAGACCAATTGGAAAACGAATAAAATGCGGATTCAACTAATAAAATGCTTCAGATATGTTTTTGATTTCCTACCCTGACAGAGAACAATAACTATTTTTTCAAATGGTTAAAAAAAAAAAGGCGACAGTAAAATAAACAGAAATACCTATTTACCAGCTTTTTAGACTACTGATAACATTGATCTTAAAATGGAAAGTAGATTTATAAAAGTTGTCATCCATTAAAACTTTTAAACAGCCATCAGACTTAATACACAGGATTTTTTTCTAAGCTATTTTATAATACATATTACTTTTAAATATCTAAACTAAAAATTAGTAATATATATTTTTAGGCCTTTTTATGAGACTTTTTTCTGTTATGTCTCACGCGAACCTTATCTCGATTTTTACCCATTTTTTTTGTCAGATCTAAATAGTGAATTCAATTATGCAATAGACGATTTAAATATATCTTATTGCATATTTTAGTTAAAAGTAAACAGGTGCTTTGCTATCACTCAATTTTTCAATGCCCTCTTATTTGACTTCATATCTTGAGTTTCTTTTTTATTCTTAAGGCTCAAATCCGAAAGGGCAACTTTATGTCATAAATTTTAATTTATTTTTGTTCGGAAATGCATGAAACTAACAGATGCTGTTGTTCAGAAACTATATAATGGAACTGGGTTTTCCATTTTTTTTGTTGTTGTTGTTTGTTTGTTTTTTCATACACTAGATCTTTTAGAAAATAGTGTCAAAGTTGGCATTTTGAACCGAATTTCCATGCAAAAGAAAAATAACTACTCAAGGAATGTTAAAAACATCTTTGTCACATGATCAAAATTGCTTATAACTCAGTAGGTAATTTATTTATCAAAAATGGAAAACACAGTTCGATTCCAAATCGCTTCCAGTCAGGCCTTCCAATTTTATATCTTTCCATTAAAAAACGAATTTGTAAATGTGTCAAAGCATTTTGCGCTTGTTGAGTAGAGCAGTTGAAGACAGCCTTAAAAGATAATCTCCCCAATCAAGAAAATTTTCTTTTGCAGCTTGACTGAAATTTTAAAGGTCATTTTATGTTATTAATTGTAAATAATCTGTGTTTTCTCAAAGGAAAATAGTTATTCAAAATATTAAATATTTTAAATCTATTTTATCTTTGCTACATTCACATGTTTTAAATTTTATCTTTAGAACTTCAGATATGTTCATCAACACATGCAATTTGCATTCTACATGCATACAAATATAACCTAGACTCACTATGACTCACGGTGACTGTTGGGATAAGACTGTTAAAAGTAGAAATTATTTATATCCAATAATTTGAAACACATAAGTTACAAAAATAAGAAAATACTAGATCTTTTCTAAAATTGATTTAAACCGTGCCAATCCTGCTGATAACAGAATAAAATCATAATGTAAAACCCCAATCCCAATGTAGGAATGCAAGCAGGCCCGTAGCCAGGTGGAGGCCAGGTCGGGCAAAGCCCGACCTGGAAAAAGTTTTGCCCGACCTAGCGCAAGACTACATTCCGATAAAAACATTAAATTTCTATCCTCCCCCTTTCCCCGACTTCTTGTCCGACCTAGAATGAAGTTCGACATTCCGATCATTTTTTCACTCAGTATTTCCCTTTAAAAAAATTTTATGTAATACAAATACAACATCAAATTTCCGTTTTTCTTCCTTCATGCCAGATCTTGTACTCTACCACTAAATTTCCTTTCTAGACTGGAAAAAAAAATAGCAAACATTTCATCTATAAAACTTTTTCTCTCCCTCTTTAACAGACCTATCGGATATTGTTCCACTGTGCGTTCCTCGCTTTGTGGAAATTATCCAAATCTGGATTACCTTATATCCCAAAAGCTTGCTTTCTTTATACAATTGTCAGCATACGAAATTTATCGTTAGGAGGCGGGATTGAAATCAAAGGCTTCTAAAACTACAGTGAACAAGCCTACAATACTGTTTCCTTAACTTGAATTTGCTATACATGACAGTTGCTTGTTCCATGGAAATTTGGTCCGATTACAATAAACTCCAAAGGGCAGCCCATCCTCCTCTCTATGTGAAAATACAAAATAGATAATGGAAGGTCTGACCCTTCATCTCTTCCTCCATTCCACTGAAATTTAAAAAAATTGGCACTTCTAAAATAAACCAATCATTATTTCAAATTTAAACAATATAATATGTCAGGTTACTTACAATTTTACAAATCCAAATTTATTACTTACTGACACATTCATAAAGTCATTTTTATTCTTAAATTCAAAAATGTTACAGATGCTTTAATTAGGAAACGAAGAAACTGAATGCACTGGTTAATGAAACTGTTTTGCACTTTTTCTTAAAAGCAAAACAGTTTCCAAAGTGGTTGTCAAAGTTGCCATTATAAGCCAATTTTTGCAAGGCGACAGCCTGATACAGATCATCATAAGATAGAAATCAATTACAACTCAAAGTGTAATGCATTTATTGAAAAAGTGAGAAACGGTATTAGATTCCAATTCCGAATTAAATGAAAAACATTTTATTTGCGTTATGCCCAGGGCCATAGGAAGGTCTTTTGAGGCCCCCTACAAAAAAGATCCCCCCTCCCACACACACACACACACACACCACCACCACCACCCTCTAAGATTTTGAAGAAATATCTATATTTAATTTTCTATCCGAGTTCCATTTTATAACAACACCAGCAGAGTTCGCTGGTCGATTTTTCCAAAACGAAGCTCGAAGTAAACGAATTTGGAGTTGTATTGAACTGCTTTTGGCAACGTACACTCATTGGGGTTATGCCCGCTCAGATCTCGAATCAAACAAACCTTGAATTATTGTAAATTTTTATTTCGACCAAATTAACTTAAAATTTTCAACATTCGCTACAGGAACAGATTTGATATTTTTACAACTTTAATTTAATCAAAGCACTAGCAAAAGTTAACTGAGAATTCTTCCGTTTAGGAAAAAAATTTCAAAAAATCGCCGCAGAATGCAAAATAATGCCAAAAATTGATAAAGAAATTTCGAAGTTCATAGGGAGCAAAATTTATTATATTGCGCTAAAAGAATTTTTATTTACGAATGTTAAAAAAATTACCAGAAAAACAGCTAAAAATCACATAAAAATTCTCAAGAAATTCAAAAACAGCAAAAATTTGGAAAAAAAAGTTTGAAACTGAATTTTCTTAGCAAATGTTAAAAACTGCTAAATATTGCACATAAATCAAATAAAATAATATGGAACTATTTTTGTATTTTATGTCATCCGCATGCCCCAGACAGATTTTTTTTAATCAGAAAATACTCATTTGTAACTTTTTTCGGCTCTGAACGGTGCTTTTTATTATCAAAATATATATTAAGGGATTTACTAATTCAAAGAAATTACGTTTGGGATATTTTTCAATATTCTCCATTTAAAATTGTTACCCAAATTGTCTGGATTGAAACTGAAAAAGAAAAAATAATAGCTTCGGATAGACCATGGGTGCAAGTCTTCAGTCTCCGGACTGATTTCAGTCTTGGAGAAAGTTTTGAGTAATAATAAATTATACTTTTTATGATAAAATAATAGCAATTTTATAAACAAAAACTTTTAATCTCTTTCTTTTCTTTTAAAAGATCAATTTTTAGCTATAGTGCAATACATTGAAATCTTATAGCCTATTTCCTTTTAATTATAATCGAATACTCATAAACGTTTTCAGTCTTGGCTTGGATAGACTTCTTGCACTCATGGGATAGACAGTACCTTTTCTCTGGGCAACGGAGACGGGTTTCCCAGTAGATAATAATAAAGACAGACGTTTCTCTATCCAGTATTTTGTCTGACCAGATGTTTTTTTGTTCAGGACAAGATTTGACAGGAAGGATACCTGTATGCCTGAAATTATGCACCTTGAAACAGGTTTTTGGATTTTTTTTTAATAAAACTTTTTTTATTTAATTTTTTATTCTATTTTTAGTGTTTTTTCATGATCCATGCTCCCCCCCCCCCCTCCCCCCCACATTCATGAAAGGAATCCATTTTCAATATCTATCTTTCCATTTTAGCCGAATATAGTAAAATAGCCTTCTGCGATTTTTGAATATTTCACGAAGTCTTTTATGTGATTTTAAACCTTTTTTCGCATTCCGGCGGGATTTTTTGACATTAGTAAAAATAATCAGGTTTCAATCTTTTTAGCCCAAAGTACAAAATTTTGTCCTCTGCAATTTTTGAATTTTTTGCGAACTTTCTATGCGATTTTAAACGCTTTTCCCATTTTTAAGATGTGATTAGAAGAGATTTTTTCTCATAATTGAAGAAAATTTCGTCTTTTAAATGGGATATTTCTAGAAATTTTTATCTTTGTTTCGCGACTTTTTCATGTTATGAAGAAAAAAAATATTCATACGTAAAAGTTCAGCCTCTAATAGGGAAAAATACAATGCAACAGAGTTGACGGAAGGTTATTTGGATTTGATTTGATGAAAACGCATCTTTATATTGAAGGATATTAGGTAATTTTTACGTTAGATTGGTGACTTTCTATATTTTTGCGAAAAATGGCCAAATCGAAGCACTTTATTATTATTATTATTTTCGTGTGTGTTTGAACGGGAAAAAAAACTTCAATTCACCGATTTATTTATTTGAGAATGTAAAAGGAATACGGTTTCAATATTTTAACCCAATATAGTAAATTTTGCCCTCTGTAGCATTTTTATTCGCCTTCTGCGTTTTTTCTTTTCTTTTTCTCTTTTTTTTTAACATCTCTAAAAGGAATAATGTTTAAGTCTTTTAGCTATCCTTTTCAATGTCTGAATTTTTTTACGAACATTTTATGAGATTTTTAGCGTATTTTTTTTAACATTTCACTTTCAATCTTTTGGCTCGATGTAGTCAAATTTTGCTCTCGGCGATTTTTGAATTTTGTCCAATTTTTTATGCGATTTATCCTCCTATTTTCATGTTTTGCGGAGACTTTTTGACAAGTTTTTCTTAAACTGAAGAATCATTCAATAGATTTTGCTGCTGTCATGGTTAATCTGAAAGGAGGAAAAAAATTGTCTCTTGTAACAACGTGAACGACGATGCTGGAAAATACTTTTACTTGGAGACTATCACTTTTATCGAAAGAAAAATTATAATAAATCAAGGATTGTTCGATTCAAGATCAGATTGGAGGTATCCCGAACGTGTTTAAGCTGCGGAAGGCAACGGAGTCCCCAAGGGGGAACCCTCCAAAATAGGTTATTTTTTGGAAAAATAAACCAGCAAAGTAAGCGCAAGCTACCCTAGTAGATGAAATAATTACAGAATATAATTTATGTATAATTAACATTAGTAATTTATCGAGAGAAGAGAAATGAAACGTTAAAAAAGAAACAGGTCGAACATAAGGGGATAGGTGGCAAATGCATGGCACACAGATACCTGCTTACTGGGACCTCCAAAAAGATTAAAAAACACATTTTTTTTTTTTTTTTTTGTTACATTTGAATAAAAATAATGAGGATTAAAAGTTTTGAATCTTGTATTCCAACTTTTCCTCTCTATTAATAGGGACCCCCCAAAAAGACATTTAAAAAAGTATTTAGAACCTGCAAAATTTCTTTCATCTGGGCACCTTTAAAAAGAATGGTGGCTATAGAAAGAAGCTCATGTCTGTTTTGGTTGAAGAAAGTAATGGTATTAAGGAAGTTTTCAACATTATTGGGGACCCCAACGAGATTAAAAAGCACATTTTTAAAACATTTGAATAAAAAAAATTGCTGCTACAAGTTTTGAATCCTGGGTTCCAACTTTTCCTCACTTTCATAGTCATCCCCCCCCCCCCCCTTTCCCCTTAAAAAAAATAAAAAATTAGAGCCTGCGAAATTTTTTTCATCTGGACACCTTTAAAAAAAAAAAAAAAAAAAAAAAAAAAAAATGGTGGCTACAGAAAGGAAGCACATTATCTGTTTTGGTTGGATGAAGTAATAGTATTAAAGAAGTTTTGCAGCTTATTGGGACCCCCAACGAGATTAAAAAGCATATTTTTTAAGAATAAAAAATATGGAGCCTAACAGTTTAGAATTTTGAGTTCCAACTTTTCTTCATTTTTAAACGGACCCCCCGATGACTATAGAAAGAAAGCACAAGTTTTTTGAAGGAAGTAATATAGTATTAAGGAAGTTTTGAAACTTATTGGGGCCCCCAATGAGATTAAAAAGCATATTTTTTTTTACCATTTGAATAAAAAATTTGGCCTGAAAGTTTTGAATCTTGGGTTCCAACTTTTCCTCACTTTTATAGAAGGACCTAAAAAAGACAATTCAAAAAGAATTTAGAGTTTACAAAATTTCTTTTATCTGGGCACCTTTAAAAAGAATGGTAGCTGTGGAAAGAAAGTGGATATCTGTTTTGGTTGAAGGAAGTAATAGTATTATTAATGAAGTTTTGAACCTTCGATTTCACCTTTTTCTCCCATTTACAGGGAGCCCCCCAAACAGACTAAAATACCATTATATTTTTTAAATATAATTTAGAGCCTTCAAAAAAGCTCTTCCATCTGGTCACCTTTATAAAGAATAGTGGATATAGAAGGAAAGCTCATATGTGGTTTCTAAGTCTGACCAATATCTTTGACAAAAAATGAATTTGCATAAAACAAATTAAAATGTTATTAAAAAATACATTTAAAAATAAGTATAAAAATAAAAAACATTACTTGGCTCAAAGGTACAATAACTTACCACTGGGGCCCTGACTTTGCTCTGCCCCCTCCTCAAATGGGGGTTATGGGAAGCGGTTTCTACGGCCCTGGTTATGCCAAATATCTTATTTAACTTTAATATATTTTTATTATGCCTCTGAAGAAACTTCAAAAATTTCATACTGACTTTAGAAATATATTTTAAATGAAGAAAAAAAAATTCCCTAAAATCGCAGAACATATTTTTGAAGAACTACGAATAAGAGACTAGAAAAAAAAAAAAAAAAATGAAGAAATAATCTGCCACCCCTGGAAAAACCTTTGCCCTACCTGGAAGTATGGTCTAGCTACAGGCCTGAATGAAAGAAAAACAAAAGCTTACTAAACCCAATAGCCGTCATACAGCAAAGAAAACTCACAGCCAATCATTCATTAGCATACAGAACAAAAAGTAACCAATGGAGAGAATTATGATTATGTCATCATTGAAGCATATGTAATTCTTAGAAAATCTTGACTAATCAAGCAATCTAAGTAGTAAAAGTGTATTTTTAGCTCAAATGTGCCATTTTGGCTAGTTTTAAAAATAAAAGGCTTAAAAAAAGAAGAAAAATAACTATCTACATGTTTTTTTCTTCCCAGCTAATTTTAGAAAAATTAGTTAGTCTGCTATGTAGATTTAAATCTTATAGGAAAAGTTTGATTGACTAAAAATGTTTGTCACCTTTACAAATTTATTAATTCATCATTTTTCTAAAACTTTGCCTGTAGCTTCTGCATAACTTGGATTTTGCATTTTTCAATAATATGTAAAATAAAGGAAACCATTAGGGGAAAAAGAAAAAAAAAACCCAGCGTGGTTTAAACCAATCAACTCTGTCTGTAACAGTATTTAGTAGCCACTCTGAAGTGGAATATTGCCCTTGAAAACGTGTTTCACAATGTGCCTAGTGAAATAGCGCTTCCGAAAAACCAAAGCCTAAATTACCCTTTTCTTTCCTTTCCATCTCCAAGCTTTTGCATTCTTTTTTACCAAAACACTCATATGTGTCGCACACACAGGAGATGGAGATAAAACGGACTCAATTTACTGATTCAAGCTCAATGTGTATTACAATTAAAATATTATTTATTCATGAATAGGAAAAAAAAACTTTTCCTCCTTTAAAATTACGTATAATATTCTATTTCAAATCATTTTAATGCTATTTTGATCAGAATAAAGGGGAAACAGAAATCGTGTTTTTCTATTTCAAATTTTTGTCGGCGACGATGTATTGATACAGCACCACTCAAGAGACTGAACAATGAAGTTGCTTTCAGTTCGATTTTCTTTTGTGACAGTAGGATAATTTTTTATTGGCTGTTTTTTAGATATCTAACCTAAAAAGAATATTTTCTGTTTCAGTCAACAAGCATCAGCTTGGGGTTTTGTTTGTTTGAGGTTTTTTGTCTTCTATTGCGTAAAAGTATAAAAATCCCGTCAGTGATTTTTCTATTTATATTTTATCATGAACGCTGCCCATGCTAAGGCTCTGCTCTACACATTTACGAAGTCACTTTCACTTGTAAGTAGATATAAAACATGATTTGTCTTTATTACTGAATGTACGATAGGATTTGCAACTGAAAGATTAAAAACATTTGTAGTTGAAAAATCTTTTTATACATCAAACAAAAGTAGTAAATTATATTTTGAAACCGATTTTGACATTTATAACATTATTATTACAAAAATTTAATTTACAACAAGTTGGAAATTGTGCATCAAACGTGGCAAATGTGGTGTATTCGTACTATAACTAGTTTTATAAATATTTTTTGCACCACATATTGTACTGAATGTATAATTTAGTGCACTTCATAAGGGCATATCAATTTCATTCTGTTCGGAAGGCTGTAACATCATTAAAATGCACTAGAAATAATTTTTTTCCATTGGCTGTAATGTAACAGAAAAATTATGACTGTCCCTGTAATTAAACTATATATCCGATTTTCATAAAATTTGGAATGACTCAACAAAATTTTGCAAAAATTATGTATTCAAATTTTCAGACCATTCGGTTCAGTAGTTTTTGCTCTGTTATATGCAGATGGACCGAACGACGACTATAGGTGCTATGTATTTATATAATTATGAATGCACCTAAAAAGGGTTGGGAACCGAGCCATTTTAAAGCATTAATGTTGTGTGTATCTAACTAGCCTTTGAAAATATTTAAATGAGTGTTTGACATTCCTTAAAAAGTGCTTCAATTTTATTTGTACTCAAGTGAACCATGTATGAACTATGTGGTGGGTATGTGCAAATATTTAGACATTCGTGTACTAATGTTTGCACACATTCATGGTACTTCATTCATAGTATCAGTTCTTATACTGTATAATCAATTTCATTAGTCAAATGTGCTTTTAGTTCTTGTTAAACTATATACATTCAGGCATAATAAAAGATGTAGACATATACAGTGTGATTCATAAAGATCGAAACAATAGGCTATTTCCCAAAGCAATATAAAGTAAGTGTCCTATCTTAAATTCAAGAGGTAACTGCAAGATTAAACACGATGTCATTTCAATCAAGGTCACATACCATGTAGTGGACTGGGTTGAACTACAGGAATAAACCTAACTGCTTTCTTTTTTGTGGATAATCTATTAATTGTACATTTATGAAATAACTGTGCAAGCGTAAAACGCTGTGTTTTTATTTGTTTGTAGTATTTATATTCTGACAGTATAGAATATTATATTAAATTTTATTTGTGACTATTTAATTTATTTATTATCGATAATTATATAAATAAAAAGTTCTTTTTAGAACTAATATTATTTGTTAAAATGGCAAAATGTTGGTCATCTAATAGCTGTAGTTTTCGAAATTGTAAGAAAATTCTTTATCTGATAGAATTCATCTCTGTCCTTTTCATAGTGTAAAAGAAGTTAGTTACTTGTTTTTATTCTAATTTCTAAAAAAAGATAAAATATTATTTAATATATATTATCAAATGTTGCTGATTTAAATACGCTCAATTTTAATTATGTTGTTTTAAATAAAATTAGTAAGTAGTTAATATGTATAGATAGGGGTCAATCCATTTCAAGTGGTCCAGCACTGGTTGCTCGACCATTTTTAAAAAATCTGAAATTTTTTGTACAACAACCCCAAAATGATGGAAGTTCAAAGTGACTGTTATTTTAATTTTATTAATTTTTGTTTGTGCATGGCGGCCATCTTTGTTTTATCGTCTGCAGCAATTTTCTCACAAGAAAGGTTTACGGAATTGTAAATAATTCATCGTTTATTTATCCAATTCAACTGCAGATTAAAGCAATTTGTACAGAATACATTGGGCTAAAAATCTGGTAATGGAGTAGTTTCCGAAACTAACTGCTTATTGGTTAAATTTAAGCATAAAGTTTCCGTTTTTTTTTTTCAAAATTTGTCTGTTTACAAGAAGAAATTTTTCTAGCAAGGAATACTGTCAACATGACATAATTTTTTTTACAAATAGGCCGAAAGTACTTGTACTCACACGCCGAGTTCTAGATCTGGGACTTGCTTTCTCGTCGCTAAAAAAAATCCCAAATTTTTCAAAAATGACAAAAATCGCACTTTTCAGGCTTTGATATCTCTGGTGGGGCAAGAAATAAAAATCTGAATTTTTTTTTAATAAGAGTATTGTATGGTAGTGTTATGCACAAGAAATTTCAAGATGGAGATTTGACTACAAGCTGAGATATGGCAAAGGCAACATGTAAAAACAATACTGCCAAAGTATTGTTTTCTTGTATCACAGCTAAGTATTTATCTCAGAGTGTCATTTAAATTTATGTTTTTGATTATCTTTAAATAATAGTAACAGAAAATAAAGCCCTTTGCAAAGCTTAGCAATTAATAAAAAAAAATAATTATGCCTAAGGCCATACATTTTGTATGGTTTCAGTAATTTTTGTTGTAAGTAATTTTAGTAACTAAAAGAAACCTCAGCACTTTTACATAAAGAAAAAAAAAATATTTTTATACAAGACCTGAGACAAAAACAACATAGGGAAAAAGAAAAGCTTTTAATGTTGTCATACTTGTTGAGACATGATCAAACGTGTCAAAACACATTCTTGCTTGTTGGTTCAAAAACCACAATTTTGATCTTTCTCAAAATTTTATTTGTAGGAACCAAGTCTTGTCATCTCTTGATAACTTGATTGAAGATCTTGGCCCTGCTGGCTCATAGAAATATACTTTGAAATCACTATGTGCAAGTCTCAATTCATTAATAATTCCTAGCTTACTTCTTATGAAAAAATGTGATTTTTCTGCAGTATAAATTTTGAAAAGGCTTACTTTCTTATCTTTACTTTCTGAAAATTACTTGAGGCTGATGCATGGTAACATCGCATAATGTTTCATTTACAGGAACATACTTATGGTAGGAACAAGTTTCAGGGACTGGCAAGCAGCATTAAAATTGTGGTTTTTAAACTAACAAGCAGGAATGTGTTTTGACACGTTTGATCATGTCTCAACAAGTATGCCAACATTAACAGCTTTACTCGTTCCCTATTCTGGTTTTGTCTCAGGTCTTGTATGTATATATATATATATATATGTAAAAGTGCTGAGGTTTCTTTTAATTACTAAAATTACAACAAAAATTACTGAAACCATATAAAATGTAAGCTTTAGGCATAATTTTTTTAAAAATTAATTGCAAAAGATTTATTTTCTGTTACTATTATTTAAAGATTATCTAAAAAATAAATTTAAATGATACTCTGAGATAAATACTTAGCTGTGACTACAACAAAACAAAAGTTTGGCAGCATTGTTTTGACATGTTGCCCTTGCCATATCTCAGCTTGTAGTCAAATCTCCATCCTGAAATTTGTTGTGCATAACACTACCATACAATACTCTTATAAAAAAAAAAATTTCACATTTTTATCTCGTGCCCCACCAGAAATATCAAATCCTGAAAAGTGTGATTTTTGTCATTTTTGAAAAATTTGGGATTTTTTTTAGCGAAGAGAAAGCAAGTCCCAGATCTGGAACTCGGCGTGTGAGTAACAAGTACTTTCGGCCTATTTGTAAAAAAAATTATGTCATGTTGACAGCTTTCCTTGCTAGAAAAATTTCCTCTTGTAAATGGACAAATTTTGTAAAAAAACTAAAACTTTATGCTTAAATTTTACCAATAAGCAGTTAGTTTCGGAAACTACTCCATTACCAGATTTTTAGCCCAATGTATTCTGTACAAATTGCTTTAATTCGCACTTGAATTGGATAAATAAATGATGAATTATTTACAATTCCGTAAACCCTTCTTGTGAGAAAATTGCTGCAGACGATGAAACAAAGATGGCCATCATGCACAAACAAAAATTAATAAAATTAAAATAATAGTCATTTTGAACTTCTATCATGTTAGGGTTGTAGTACAAAAAATTTCAGATTTTTAAAAAATGGTTGAGCAACGAATATGACATTTTCTGGACCACTTGAAATGGATTGACCCATCGAATTTTGTAGTCTCATTTTTTTACTCAATTCTTATATGCTTAAGTCATAAAAAATGATATACATGGTATTGTGTTGTATTCCTGATGAGAATACAATGTTTAGAATATGTATAAAATTTATTATAAATAAAATATTCCATTTTAAGTCTTTTTTTCGTTTATCGAGCGCAGACGATAAGTTCCTAATATTCTCTTGAATACATTACACTCATGTTATTTAACTAACAAATATTTCATTCATTTAATTTAAAACTCATTTCATTTTGTATTCAGAATCACTTTAATTAAAAGTACATGCATTAAATGTTGTACTATTAAAACAAGCAAGTATTGTTCATTTATTTGTTTAAATTTTTGTGATTCTAGACAATAGCTTCAATAATTATCCTAAAATTGCTAGATTAGAATTTTTTTTTAACAGACAAAGCCATTTAGAGAATCCCTGTTAAAAATTCAAGCACAAATTTCAAATCATTACTTATCGAAGATGAATCTTGTTTACCAGATTTATTGCAAAATATTTTTGTTACAGCTTGTTTTGATAAAAATATGTGTATTTAAAAAATAGTCGCAATGTCCTTTTACTTTCAGGGCAAAAGGCAATGTTTTCGTAGCATTAGTGATTTTTCTCCCGAAATTAAAATGATATTGTGACTATTTTTTTTTTAAATGTACATAATTTTTATCAAAACTGTAACAAAAATATTTTGCAATAAATCTGGTAAACAAGATTCATCTTCCATAAGTGAGTAAAGATTCAGAAAAAATGCGTGTAGTAGATAGTAGATATTCTGTCACATATGACGTCATACTAAAAACCTGCATTTTTGCGTTATCAACCTTGTCCACAAGATGGCGCAGCTGTGTCAATTTACGGCAGATTCCAACATTAACATTGTACGCTTAATATGTAGGCAGTTTTGCTATTTCCTGAAATATTACCCCTAGACCAATACTTCCAGTTGCAAAGTTTCATAAAAAAAGGTGCAAAATATGATGACATAAGTTGCAACTCCATGAGGGATCTATTTGAAAAAATACGGAAAATAAATTTTTATATGGCCCCCTAAAGTTCTCAATTAGGAAAATTTTCCTTATCCATTCCTGAATTAAACCCAAAAAATTTCATATTGATACATACAAATCTCACAGAGATATTAAAATCCAAAATTCTTGACTTACACCACTTAACTATGCCTCTGAGCGACGAGTTAACACATTTTGAATGCAAGATAGGGATCATCCACAAATTGTACTTCATTAAAAGTCAATTTAAGAATTAATTGGGTCGGGTCGCGGGTTGTCGGAAATTATTTTTGCAGGTTCGGCACAGGTTGCCGAAAATTATTTTTGTGGGTTCGGGTCGGGTTGCGGGTTGACTTAAAAGGGAATTTGCGGGTTTGGGTCGGGTAGAACCCGACTCGTGCAGGATTCTAGCTGGAGGTCTGCTTTAAAGGTCTGCATGGGCCAAAATATACAGGCCCGGGTCCAGACCAATCCATAGAAAAAAAAAGTTCGGCCCGGCATGGAAAAAAGTTAAAATCTCAGCCCGATCCCGGCCGGCCTGATTGAATTTCTACAAAACATAGTTTTTTATGTCGATATGGCTAAAAAATTGTTTGTACGAGAAGTTCAGATCAAAAATACCTATTTTAGCCTTTATGTTTTGCATTTATAATCTTCATTTTTAAAGAAGTGACCTAGGCAGTGATATTCATTTTTTTTTTTTTTTTTCATGAATCTCTATTTGTATGTAAAGGTTTCATTTATCATTAATAATGTTAGTCCATATTCCATGATTGGAGACTTTGAAAAATTCTGTACAGTAAAATCTTCTAAAACAAAATCACATTAAAAAAAATAAATGCGTTATAGACAAGTTCCTTCTTTAGCAGGTGTAAATAAAATTCTATTCATTTTTCAGGTATTATTATATTAATTTTGCATGTATCAACACATTTTACTGTTTAAGACAGGATTCCGTCATGCAGTTTTTTTTTCACAGGTTTTACTGTATTTTAATTTTATTGCCTAGAAATCTACTATCCTTTAAAAAATATATATTTTAAAGTTTAATTGTAAAATAATGATGGTTTAAAAATATACGCATTTTTTGCAAAAATTTTTGGACTGAGCCAAATTTTACTGGTTTTTTTCACGGGTCAGGTCACTCGGAGATCATGTTTTTAATATGGGTTGAGTCGAGACTGGGACTGAAAATTTCATCCCGTGCAGACCTAGGAAGAACAAAGCCAGTTCCGGTTCAGTACGGAAAAAAAGGCCAGGCATGACGGAGCCTTCAGAAAAAAAGTAAGGTCTGGGTCCAGACTGAAAAGAGTGGACCAAACCCAGTCCAGCCGAGCCAGCAAAATGAAGCCAATCTTTCAAATGAGCCAGGCTGGCAGAATACAGACTCTTTTTAACGACAACAACGTGACGATATAAAATCTGAAGTTGTAAGGGTTTAAATTATGAAAAAACTCTAAATCGGTATTTTAGAAAAAGCGTTTAAATCAACTAACAGACATTTAAATAGTACAGAAAGAAGGTGGGAGGGGGTTAAACTGAATCGGAAGTTTAAGCAACAGGAAAGAGTTTCTTACTTGCCTGCAATTTTTTAAAAGGCATTTAAACATTTTATTAGGAGCCAAACTTAGTTTAAACTATAAATGCGTTTTTCTGTATGATGATTTTTTTTTCACCATTTTGCATCTTTAAATTATTATAAGTCAAAAATTGTAAAAGAAAAATAGTGCTAACTCTTTTTTGGGTTTTTTTTAGTGCATGTCTTTTTTGATTATTTTACATTAATTTTGTTTCGGCAAATTGGAAAAAATATTTTCTTTTGAAAATGATTTTTTTTTAAATAAATTACATCATTTTTTAAATTTTATATTTTTAATATTTTAAAAATTAATATTTAAAAAAATCTGGAAACAAAATTAAAATTTTATTTTCTTCTTAATTAGATGAAAAAAAATTGAAATTCGACAAATAATACAGTTAAACTTGGATAATTTGAAATTGAAGGGACCAGAGAAAACTTCAAAATATCCAAAAACTCGAATTCCATATATTTTCTCAAAAAGAAGAGATAAAAAGAAAAAGTATTATCTCCACAATGAAAGATTTAATACATAAACTTCATCTAAGAATACTGCTAGATTTTTTTTTTTCATTAAATCAAATTCTGTACAAAAATCTAGCTTAATTATATTCATCACTTTTAAGAATAAAGTCAGAGATTGCTTCTTTGAATGCAATCTTTAAGTCATTGCAAATGATTCCAACCTATCAATTGATACAAAATTTTTTATTCTCTTCATTCCCTGATAGTCAGTCCTCAGTTTTAGGTAGCTTTCAGCAGTGTTTACAATGTCACCTCTAATCCTGATTCAATCCACGCCGATACTATCATTGTATTTCTGACCCCGTTTCCAATGAAAAAGCCAGTTTGAAGATGAAACTAGCCTAGGTCATTTTCACCCCTGCTAGCTCCTAGGGCAGTAATCCAGCATTTACACATGATTCCTTTCAGGTAAACAAACAGCACCAGTTCACTCGTTTTACGTGTTGTTGTTTCCATTGTTTGAGAGTTTTGTCAATGCTTTTTTGTGCTACTTACTGTTTTTTTACAACTTTATCAAGTTTTTTGATTTTTTACCGATTTTTAATAAGATTTTCAATACGATTCTTGGCGGGGGTTTTTTCGTTCTGCTGCGATTTTGTACAATCGTTAAGAAAAAAATCAGTTTTAAACTTTTAGCCTAATATAGTGAATTTTGTCTACCACGATTTTGGAAGTTTTTGTAATTTTCAATGCAATTTTTAGGTCCCCCACCCCTTTTTTTTTTCTTTCTGCGATGATTTTTTGATGACCACAAAAGGAATTCTGTTTTAAACATTTAGCACAATAAATTAAATTTTGTCTCCCGCGATTTTTTGCGCCAATTTTTTTTTTATATTCAAAAACGAATTCCTGTTAGAATGTTTTAGCTCTCACTGTAGTAAATTTCACTGTAGTAAAATTAAAGGGTTTTTTTTTTCGTTTTCTCGACGATTTTTCAACATTAATAATAAGGAATCCGATTTTAATCTTTAAGTTTAATTAAAAAAAAAAAAAAAAATGTTCTCTTTTCAATAAAGTTTATTCGCAATTACGTACAGGGATTTTTGGAATTTTTTCCCGCGTTTTGTGGAGATTATATTTTTATTTATTTATTTTATGTTCGTTAAAGTAATTTGGTTTCAAGATTATTTTCTATATTGATTATTGCGATATAAAAAACTCCTTTGACAAAGAAAATTCAGGGTGAATTTATTATCGAGTTAAATACTTCATTGTTGATAGTTGTGTTTTTGAAAATAGTATTACTATTGTAAAATTAAATCTTCATAATCTTCATATAGATAATTTGAAATGATAAGGTAATTTTCTCTGCATATCATAATTTTTCTATTTAATTTCAATAATATATTGTGAAGTTTGCTCCAGTATGTTTATCTATCTATTTATTTATTTTTAGCTTGATAATCTGATGGCTTTATAATATTGATTTCGATATCATAATAAATGACTTCCCCAAAGCAAAATAAAGAAAAATTAGGTCTTAAAGATTTGCCTTATTTTTAATAGCTATTTTCTTTTAAATATTACCAATATGCGATTTTTGATAGTTCATTAACAGAAAAATCTGCTTTTTGTAATGCACGTATTATAATTATGTTAATTGATATACCTTGCTATCAGGCATTATTGTTATTATGGAGAGCAACATCAGTACAGGTACTTCGTCTTTTTTTAAGTAACTAAATATTTTTTCAATGAGAGTCAAAAATGTAAATTATTACAGACTATATAGAAGATTCTTTTGAGAGAAATGGTGTGTCTTTGTAATAACCAAAAAATATAATATATAATGAAAGGTTTGTACTGATGTTGCTCTCCACAATAATAATAAAACCTGGTAGCATGGCAGAGATCTGCACGGGCCGAGCTCGAGCCTATTTTCATTCACGGCTCTTGGGCCGGGCCCAGCCATACTTTTTCTGAAAGCTCGGGCCTTACTGTTTTCCTGAAGGATTGGGCCAGGCCGGTCTAACTTATTTTTTCCGTACCGAGCCGCCCAACCAGTGACCGAGAGGTTCTGCCCTCGAAGCTGGTAGACGGGAGGTGCTGGGTTCGAACCCAATCGCGCACGTCGGCCTAATCGTTCGGAGTTTTCGTGGTTTTCTTCGAACCTTGGATTTTCCAAGCGTAAATACGGGTTAGATTCCCTTAGAAAGATCCCCACGTTAGGCACTCCCCCTTTCCTTAGGGCCTATATCCCTCGTGTTGATAATTGGCCGTCATAAACACAACCAACCGTACTGAGCTGGCACTGGTTTCATTCTTCCTACTCTTCACGGTCCAAAATTTTAAGTCCCGGTTTTGACTATGAAAATCATTGTCTCGGCGTCCGTTCAAAGATCAGTAAAATTTGGCCTGGAACAAAAAAAAAAAAAAAAAAAAAAAAAAGCATACATTTCTAAATCGCCATTATTCTGTAATTACACATTAAAATTTATTCTTTTTAAAGAATAGTGTATTTTTAGGCTTATTAAAATATAACTAAATTAAAATATAGTAAAACGTGTGAAAAAAGAACCTGCTTATAACGAAATCCTGTCTTAAACAGAAAAATGTGTTGATCCATACAAAATGAATTACACTAATACGTAAGAAAAGAATATTTAATATATTTACACCTGCGAAGAAGGGAACTTGTCTATAATGCATTTTTTTCCTTTCCTGTAAAAACCTTAATAAAAACTATAATACACTTTCTATTTCTGATAGACTTGGCCAAAAATTAAAAATATAATTGTGAACATTATTAAGCTTTTTACAAATAAAAACTGTTTATATTTTCTAATTCTGGTAACTTGGCAAAATTATAAAACTAATTGGCAAACCTCAAGAACTATCTATTTTTGTTTGCCAATGGGTTGGCAGATACTGAAATTTCACTTGGTAATTTAAGGTAAGGCCCCCTCCCCCCTCCATTAAAATCTTGTAGCGATGGCCCTGAAAGGGCCATAGCGACACCATGTGGGGAGAGTCGGGCAGAGTCAGGGCCGAAACAAGAGAGGGTCAGTTGGGGCTTGTGGACCAGGTGCCCGAATTTTATTTTCACAGATGAGGAGCAAACATTCAAACTGTGTTTTCTCACAAAAAAATAAAAAATGAGTTATTGTTATTTTTATGAACTCTGTGTTAAATTGCACAGATATAAATGGTATTTTTTACTAAAAAAATTTTTTCTCCGATTATAAATCAATTTTAAAACTTGACGTTTCAATCAAAGAGTGTTTCCTCCAAAGCCTGCATTCAATCAAACAGTGATTTCTCCAGTCTGCCAATCACAGTTGTCACTTAATGTGTATTTTTGAAACCTACCATACATATCACAATTGAAACGGATTGTTTTAGAGAAAAATAAGAGAACTGTTAAGGTTAAAGGCTTCCTCAATTATAGATTTTAAGATCTAAGTGAAGAATATGATGTAAATCTTCTTAAAAAGGGAGTTACTGTTGCCTTGTTCAAAGGGTTGTTTTAGAATCTCTTCCTCTTAGCCACGCTATATCAGTTGAAAAGAAAAAAGATGTTTAAAACGTTAGAAGGTAATGTATGGTGAACAGTGGCAAAATGAACCTGATGATGTCTTCAAATGGAACAGCCACATTATCCATGATTTATAAGCCTGCGATAAAGAAGAGGGGGATGTGTGTGACTCTCTAGATGAAGATATTGGTTTTAAAATTTGAAGTGGATTTCTGGCAAACGAGTATTTATTTAGTAAATATTTAATGAATACTACTAGGTGCCATAATCTGTCATTTTATTTTATCAATAATCAACTGAAATTCAGTATTTATTCAAATAAAATAATGCTTTTGTATTATTTGTGAGTTAGAACTTATTTCATTCAAAAAGCGTTTTATCCACTTGTCAAACAATCTAAACATATTTCCTCCTCTGAATTCGGTCAAAACATGATTTCTCCAAATATTAAATGCATTTTATTAATTTGTTTTATGTTTAATATCTTAGGTATGCTTGCAATTCTTTCTAATAAACAGTAATAAAAAGACACAATAAAAATGAGAATTAAATACAAGTTATTTTCTGATTTATCAGTTTTTTGTGTTTTTTGAAAATTTGTATCTAAAGGAGAAAGCATGGTTTGAATGTTTGCTCCACAGATAGTGAAAATGAAATTTGTCAAAAATGCTCCCACAGTTTTAACATTAGCTTGCCATTAACAGTCTTTGCTTAACATTATCTGTCTTCATTTAGATAGATAATGTTAAGCATCTAGATAATGTTTTATAATTAAGATGAAAATATTTTATTTGTAATAATTAAAATTCTAGTTTCGGTTTAAAAAATAAAATGGAATTTTAGTCTTTTCTGGGACCCCTATAAAAAGGATTTTGAAGTGTAAGTTTTACTCTTTGTATGAGTCTTTCTTGTAAGTACTAGTAGAATATGATTTATTCATTTAATGCCAAGTTAGCAGTATTAGTAGTATTTTTCTTTTAAATGCAAAATATCTTACGTAGTTTATTTTAAATTTGTTAACTGTAAACAAATTTTATAAATATTTGTTTTCTTTCAAAAAAATTATAGTTATTATATTATTTACTTATTTTTAAAAATAGTTTGTGTAATGGTGAAAAAACGATTGCGTCATAAGGGCGGCAAAATAATGCTTGCCTCAAGCAGAAAATGGTCTACAGGGGGTCTTGGCTCTGGTGTTACAAAGATGTCAATCAAAGTTTGCATTAACATTAAGCGGTCAAACATTTTAATCTTCAATAAAGCAAAAGAATGAAGATTATCACACGCGAAAATAATCGTAAATGGTTTCTGTTTATGTTTACACTGGAAGTTTGTACCACAGTACCCTAATCAGCCAATCATAATTCAGAAGGAAAAATTACGCAGCTTCTGGTTTTTTTGCTTGCATTTGTAAATGGGTGCAAAAGGAAAGTAAGAATGATAGCGGCATCTGTAAATCCGGTTTGATACCAAGTGACATTGTAAACGCTGCTTATATTACAAAAAGCTACCTGTTGCAGCCGTTTGGAGGAAAACGATTCCAAAAAATTTTGGTATATTTTCACCGATCATGATCCCTAGACCCCGAAACCACCCTCCGTTCAAATGTGATACATATATGTGACGGGGAAAAGGAGACTCATACTCGAATAATAACACTTGCTAACTTTAAGAATTAAATATATTAAATGAACTATTTACACTATATACAATTACAATTAAGTAGAACATTAATGAAATTAAACACTCATTCGTCTTAATGCGTCTTAATGAAACGTCGTTGAGAGCTCGGTGTTTTTGCCACCACCTCTTTTACCTTCTTTTCCCGCATCTGTCGAATGTTCTAAAAAGGTATTCTTCTACGCCGACTCGTGGCGCTGCCGTCGTCTCTTACAGACTGTTGTCACAGGTCACACTCGTCCATCCTGATACGCACGACCTCGTGCGCACCATACACTTAAACACAAACTTAAAAAAAAATACCATCTTTAAAAAAAAATTACACAGAATAAAACAGAAAAAAAAATAGAGAGAAAAAATGAAAATCGTCATCAATGCCGGTTGGCATATCGTCTTCCATCTCGTCTTAAATGGTACTCGTCTTAAATCATACCCGTCTTAAATGGTACTCGTCTTAAATCGTACCCGTCTTAAATGGTACTCGTCTTAAATCGTACCCGTCTTAAATGGTACTCGTCTTAAATCGTACCTGTCTTAAATGGTACTCGTCTTAAATCATACCCGTCTTAAATGGTACTCGTCTTAAATCGTACCCGTCTTTACTTCGTGCTCATCTTAAATAAAAAAAAATATACCCACCTATATACGTCTTAAAGTGGTACGTCTGAAAAACAGAAAGAAAAAAAAAAAAACACAAATCGGCATCTTCTAATCGTCTTCTTCCTTTTTTAAAAAAAAATTAGAGTCTGTAAGCAAATAAAGTCACAGAATGTTCATATAACCAAAAAAAATGGAGCTGTCCACAGTTCTAAAGTTCTTTATGCAAAGCACAAAAAAGTTAAAAAAAATGTCTTTGTAGTTCACAGAAAAAAAAACCACAATACTTTACGGAACACACTTTTCAGCAGCAGCATTGAAGAAAACAAAAAAAAATGACATCTCGGTGATAGTTGAATCACAATATTTCACAAACACATATTTCACAAACAAAATTTTAACTTTTTGTTAAAATTATTCTTGATGTAAACACAGGTGATGAAAAAAAGAAGAAACACACAAAAGAAAATATTTTGTAGAAAGACGAATTCTTGATTTTTTTTTTTTTTTTTTTTTTTTTCCTCATATTCTTGAAGCACCACACAATATATACAATAACGGAAAGGAAGAAAAGAAGAAGAAAAACACTTTGAATGTCAAATTTTACGTGGTTGACCACGGCTTCATCATATCGACTGCAGTGGATGTTCTGTTTGGACCCTCATGGTGTCCAACCTTTTCCACTTCATGAAATGCTGGCTTTTCAGCATCCGCATGTTTTGGTTTAAATTTAGGAACATTCTCGTGAACAAATTTGTCAAAGTTCTGTTCCGATTTCATATTTTGACAATGACTTATATTTTTACCAGAATCATTTTTTGAGTGGTGTGTAATCTCTTCGTAAATTTTCAATGCAAAAGCGATGACTGGAATGTCATTTAAAATCATGATGAAAAGAAAAAAAAAACAGTAAACAGTACTCACCCACTAATTTCTGTCGTTGAAAAAAGATGAATCAATTTATTTCCAGTTTGGAATAATATATTGCTGCAGTTATTTCAAAATAACTGAAGAGTTGGCCAGTCGCCAAGGCTGAAGAAAAAAATTGTATTCTTCACACCCGACATGATCTTTATAAATTTACAGCTCCGGCTTACTTTCTGAAAGAATTTTGGCGTTATTATAAAAATGATACTTGTCTTGTCTAGGGTAGAGAATTGAAAACAAAAATAATCCAATCCCGGCTCAAGCCCTCATGTGACGGGGAAAAGGAGACTCATACTCGAATAATAACACTTGCTAACTTTAAGAATTAAATGTATTAAATGAACTATTTACACTATATACAATTACAATTAAGTAGAACATTAATGAAATTAAACACTCATTCGTCTTAATGCATCTTAATGAAACGTCGTTGAGAGCTCGGTGTTTTTGCCACCACCTCTTTTACCTTCTTTTCCCGCGTCTGTCGAATGTTCTAAAAATATACTTCTTCTACGCCGACTCGTGGCGCTGCCGTCGTCTCTTACAGACTGTTGCCACAGGTCACATATATATAGTATATATATCTGATCTTTATCATACTGTAACTCTCGTATTTATGAACCGATTTGGATACAATTTCGTGTGTATATAGTACATACCAATGTCTCGACCAATTTCGTTGGCCAGCTTCAACTGCGATCTTGTTTCAAAATGGCAGCCATTTAAAATTTTTTTTAAAATTAAAATTTAAAATGAGGCACAAAAAAATTAGAAATTGAAAAAGATTTTTTTCTTATGTGTTTGAGCTTGATACAAAGATTCCGGAGCATTTTTTGTTTCGTTTATATCTTAAAAAACGGTTGAGTTATAGCACTTTGAAATTCTAGTGTGGCTGACATTTTGAAACGATCTGAATTTTGTCATGCGATTACACGCGTATTTATGAACGGATTTGGATATAACTTGTTGCGTACATAGTACATACCAATGTCTCGACTGAGTATGTTGGCCAACTTCATCCGCCATCTTGTTTCAAAATGGCGGCCATTTAAATTTTTTTTTATTTTAATTAAAATGAGGTACAAAGAATTAGAAATTGAAAAAAAAAAAAAATTCTTATGTGTTTGACCTTGATACAAAGATTTCGGAGCATTTTTCGTTTTGTCTATATCTTAAAAAATGACTGAGTTATAGCACTTTGAATTTCTAGCATGGCTGACATTTTGAAACTATCTGGTTTTTGTCGTACAATAACACGCGTATTTATGAACCGTTTAGGATGTGACTTAATCTTAAAAAATGGCTGAGATATAGCAGTTTGAATTTCTAATGTGGGTGACATTTTGAAAAACCTGATTTTTTTGCCTGCAACAGCACTCGTATATATTAACAGATTTAGATGTGAGTGAGCATGTGCACAGGAATTACTAGTCTCGACCAAGTTCATAGGTTAGCTTTGTTGCACCCATTATGCTGTTTTAAAATGGCGGGCACTTCAAGATATCGCCAAATTTGGTGACCAAATATAAATCACTTTAAATAAAACCAGCTTTGATAATGCGGCTAATTTCGCAAAATTCTCATTCATATTCAGTATTGACAAAAATTAGTATTTAATCTTCTATAATTGGATTCCACTAATTTGAACTCCGTGTGCTTGAATGATATAAGCTGACTTTTAAAAATTAAGGAATATGAAAGCTACCTCTTCCTCCCAGCACTGGCCGGAAGGACTTTTTTGTTCTCCGCTAGTTGAGCAATAATGTCCGTATCAGTTGCCTCGCCCCGCACAGCCACATTTTGGTCCACGTTGACGTAGTCCTCATACAGGATTTTGCCAAACAGAATTTTCCTTGGGTAAGAAAATTCTTTGGAAATCCCCACATAGAGACATTCCAAACCATTACATTTTTTTTCCTTAAAAAGACCGTTAAAATATTTTGAACCTTAGCTGAAAAAAGTCTCGAAAATAATTTTTACCCGAAAATTTGAAGGGCAACCGTACGAAAAATTCGAATTGTCCAAAACAAAATTTGAAATATCCACGATTTTTTTACATTGTTTTAATACAAAATTCTAGGGTCCGAGAAAAAATTCGAATTATCCAGAATTTCGAATTAAACAAGTTTGAATTATCCAAGTTTCACTGTATTTCAATCTATAACGATTTTAAATTATCCCACTTTTTAAAAGAATAACAATCCTTTAAAAAATTTTTAAAAACTTTATGAGAAATTTTAGGATGTGATTTTGTTTGCAAATTATATGGTTAACCATCACAAAAAATCAAAATTCAAACTCAATAAATATATTTTTTACATGTTTCCCAAACCCCTTAAAGTAACATTGTTTATTGAATTACACGCATTTCAATTTGCGCCTAATCCCTTAAAACATGACGAATTATTTAAACGGTCATATCTCTGTGAATACTGCAGATATGAAGATGCAATATTTTGTGTTTAATTCAGGAATGGATAAGAAAAAATTTTCTAATTGAAATTTTTACCCTATGGGAGCAGTATAAAATTTTATTTTTATTTCTTTTTTTCAAATAGACCCCCCATAGAGTTGCAACTTGTCATCGTATTTTGCATCTTTCTTTATGAATCACACTGTATATGCAAATTGCTGCAGAATGTGTTTTTATTAACAAAACCTGTCTGGGCTGGGTTTTTTACAACCTTGAATCCAATCTCCATCTTTATGTATAGCTTTTCTTTCCTCCAAGAACTATTTGGAATTATGAAGAATTTTTTTTATTTTAGGATTTTCTTGTTAACCACTTCTTTGTGCAAAAATACGCTTAATTCTGTTACATTAATTCTTTCGCGACAAGTGTCCTTTACTGAATTTTTAATCTTTTATCAAGTTTTTTTAATAGAAATTTTTGTCTAATTTAATTGCAGAAATGCTTTGATTAAATAAGGCAAAATTTTCAATTAAAAATTACTGGTAGGAATAATCTTCATAGATTCTGAACCCTTTATGAGTCTCATATACGTAATGCTCGTCACAAAGGGGTTAAATGATTTTAGTCTGAAGTTATTCTCATCTAGATTTTAAGTTTGATTCATATATAGAAACATTCTTTTACTAACTTTAAAAGAAGAATTTTCAAAAAATTTTCACTACACACTGTTTTTATTGTACAATTACAAAATAGATGTTATATATAAATAAATATTTATTTTACAGGAAACGCCACCTTTTCCGGAGCCATTGTACACTCCTTCGAAGGAAACTCCTCCAATACCAGAGCTTTTAGCGTATAACTCTGCAAATTTTCCAAATACACCCAAGCTCAACATTTAACATTTCTGTGAGAAGTTTTTGTTTGTAAATATAAATAGCATTTTAACCATCATCAATATCTTCCAAATATTTTTGTGATACAAGAAGACCATTCAATTTGTAATAAAGAATGCTTTACTCTGATTCTTTTAAAAGTAAAAAAAAAATATCCAAAGTTCCAAATCTTGGACTTAAAAACTTAAATGAAAATACCACCATATAATTTTTATTTATTTGCTCATTTATATATGTACTTATTTTCAAAATAAATAAATGAATTTAATAAAAAACACAGGAAGCTGATAATTATACCTCCATTGATTTTAAATTGGAACCATGTTATAAATTATTTGTTTAAAAGCATTAGAAAAAATGCTTCATATATAAATCACATTAAATTTTGGGTCAAACTTATTTTCTACAGTTATAATGTTTATAGCTAAACATTGATTATAAATGTACTTGTTGACATTTTTTTTTAAAGAAGAGTTTCAATTAGAAATTATAACAAATATTTGTTTTGAATAAAGAGGCTACTTGTATTTAAAAATTTTTTAGTCAGTGCAGAAACTTTTCCATTTTTCTTTGTGAAAGTTGATGTTATTTCTTTTAAACTGTTTAATGTTAAATATTGTTACTGAAAGTTTGTATCCACTTTTAATAAAGTTACATAAAATTGAGATTCTTATTTATTTTAAATTGTATTTTTCACAAATACAGTTGAGCCCGCATTTAACGAGATTCCGGATTTAGCGAGGAAATTGGGTCCTTTTGTTTGGTATATTGCTTCTAAATGTATTGAAGTATTATATGCTTTTAGTGAGCAAATTTTTGTGTTTTCCTCAGATTTAACTTGGGAAATAATTATGGATGTATGAAATAATTACAGAAATCATGATTTAAAAGAAAAGAAATACACAGTTTTTCTAGAATTCCCCCATTCCTCTCGGGGGGGGGGGGGGGGGGGGGAACCTTTAAAGTTAATCAACAACAGTTGCAACCATCAGAGGCAGGTATTGATTCTTGGAAGGGAGCAATGTGAGTTGGATTCCAGTCCTATTATCTCTTTTCTAGGAAGGGTACGAAAGAGAATGAAAACATCTTCAAATGCACTTGATACTCTACCACCGTTAAAGATGGCAGATGCAGGGGGGGGGGGGGGGGATAGGAATGGCACCAAGTGACGTTTTTTATGACAACACCTACCTTCAGTTGCTTAATTCAATCCAAAGCAGGTGTAATTACCAGTTTCAGAACTAGTACTTGTAAGAAAAACTTTTTTTCGGATTATATCTTTTCTTGAGAATGTGTTTTTTATTCTGTTGTTTAAAATGTTGAAAAGAAATTTTTATCCATACGAGAAAAAGTCGAAATTATAAACTCTTAGATAAAGGTGAAAAAAATGTTTCAATATGTAAAGCAGTATGGTGTTTCTTCTTCAACTGTATCCACTCTTTTGAAAAACAAGGAGACCTTAATGAAAGCATGTGAAGCGAATATGACTGATTGAAAACGGTTGAAAAAGTGTGAAAAAAAGGACTTGGATGAAGCTCTGTTAAAATGGTGTGTTCAGCAACGGAATTCTTGGTTGCCTATAACTGGGCCTATCATTAAATCCAAGCCGAAAAATTTGCAGCTCAGCTAGGCTACATGGATTTTTCATGTTCTAATGGATGGCTACATCGTTTCAAGCAACGTCACAACATTTGTGCAGGAAAAATTATCAACGAGGCCTCCAGTGTGAATGACAAGGATATGAAAAACTGGTTGGATTGCACATGGAAAAATGTACGTGAAAATTATGCTGAAGTTAACATCTACAATGCTGTTGAGATTGGTGTCTTTTACAATCTAACCCCTTATCAATGAAATTTTACGGTGAAAAATGTGTGGGCGGTAAGTGTTGATGCAAAATCGCTCAATTATGTTAATGTGTTGCAACATGGCAGGCACAGACAAGAAAAAACTTTTTATCGTCAGTAAATCTGCAAATCCAAGATGTTTTAAAGGGGTAAAAAGCTTACCAGTGATTTACAAATCAAACAAAAAATCCTGGATGACTTCGGAATTACTTTTATCCTATTTGCATGAGTGGGATAAGGTGCTTCAAAAACAGAAAAGAAAGATTGCACTTATTCTTTATAACTGTTCGCGGGTCAGCAATTAAAAAAACAAAGCTAGTTTTTTAACTGTCTAACTCGACCTCAGTGCTACAACCACTCGACCAGGGTGTTATTCGCCGCTTTAGATGCTATTATAGAAAGCAATTGATTCTCATGATGTTAGAGAGAAATAAAAAAGATCAGGATCTTAAAATTTCTGTTCTTAATGTTATACACCTGATGACAGATGCATGTACGACTCAATCCTGTATCCAAAACTGTTACAGGAAAGCTGGATGGATTGACATAAGTGATGCTGAATGTGAAGATAACTTGCCACTCTCAGACTGGTACAATAAAATAACATAGAGCAGTTTAACAATGTTTTAAACATCGATGAGTATAATAATGTTGAGGATGATGCCTTAGCGTCAGGCATACTTTCCATTGAGGGTAATATTGTGGAAAAGGTGAAAACTCAGGAACAGGAAAATGCAACTAATAGTGACTCGGAAGAAGAAACTACTCAAAATGCGAACACATGATTGTGCTGCAGAGTCATTACAAAATCTTGGAACAGTTTTTTGAATCAATGAAAAATACTGATGAGGTAACATTTAATGCATTAAGTGTTTTATGACAAAAATTAAATGATGCGAAATTTTGTAAAGTCGAACAATCCACTTTGGATGAATATTTTTCAACTTCTCAATAAAGATTATCAAACATGAATTCACATAAGTTGATTTTTTTTTGCATACATAGTAATTATTAGATTCGAATTTAGCGAGCAACCAGATTTAACGAGCATTTTTCTGTGTCCCGAGTTCCTCATTAAATGCGGGTCCTACTGCATTTTGGTTAACAACCAAATACTATTGTTACATTTGTTAATATATTTTCTTCCAGTTTTTAGTACCGTATATACTCGCGTATAAGTCGACCCCCTAACTTTCGAATGCAAATTCTGCAAAAAATCAAAAACCCGCGTATAAGTCGACCCCCTAACTTTTTACTTCAATTTTGTGCAAAATCAACCAAATATTTCACTTGCCTATGCAAAAAAGCAGTAAGTAAATAAAAATAAATCATTGAACATTTTTTTAATGATAAATTATTATTATTTGTATATTTTCTGTAATATTTTATTATTTATACACATAAAAAGTCAGAATTTTGCAGTATTCGAAGTTTTATTTTTTAATTGACTCGCGTATAAGTCGACCCTGCAAATTTGCTTGCCAAAAATTGTCAGAAATTCCTCGACTTATACACGAGTATATATGGTAATCAAATTCACTCAGTTTGAATTGGAAGTTAAAAAATCATGAGTTGGATAATGCAATTTAAGTCATAATGTTAAATTTGTGAAGTTTTTTTAAAAAATGTAATTTAATTATGGTTCAGCTCTATGTAGAAATTAATTGTAAGCCTATTTGGAGCAAATTGCTTTGACTACCAATCTAATTATTTCAAGCCAGGCTTAATAAATTAGTGAACTTTAATAAGCACTTAGTAACTTCTGTCCCAAAATGAATAAAACAATCTTAATAATTACAATTGAGCTCGGTTAGGGTTGGCAGAGTATTTCCCATCCCTATTAATTAAGCTGGTCGGCATCAAAATCCTCCTTGTAAAAATTATTGTTTCTGTCAGATTTAAGAATGCAAAGTCCAAATATGGCAAATTGCTCCATCACTTACAAATTTTCTTGCTCAGAGGTCACCTTTAAAATTAAAATAGATTTTCCTTGCTAAAACACAGTGCTAAAAGAATTTTATTCTTTTATTTTTGGATTATCTTGGTTTTTTCCAACCCTCTTATGAAAGGAATTTCTACCTTCTGAATGTCAATGATCTGAATTCATGCATGTTCAGTCCCAAATGACTTACTGTATTCTTCTCTTAAAGGGAATTTGTGTAGAGTCTTCATTGACAGGAACATTCAGAGTATATTGTTTAACTTAATTCACTTTATCAAACTGTTAATTTACTTTATTTTGCAGCCTTTAATATCAGTTGCTCATGGTGGTCATATGAATGAAATATAGTTAAAGCTTCAAAATTTAATGGGGGGGGGGGGGGGAGACATTATGAAGATCATCAATAGAACATATGTGCTGAAATAAAAGTTATAGCATTGAAAACTGTGTTACAACAAAGTTTCACAAAATGCAATTTTTTCTTTTGCGAATAGGACAGACAAGCAGATGATAATCGGTTCTTTCAGAAAATAATGGCCACTGCAAGAAAATATTTCTGGCAAAAAAAAAAAAAAAAAATCATACTGCATTAGTTGACAAGACAAAAATATACTATCTCCCCATAAAACTTGGATTTATTTTTTAAAAAAAAAATTGTTAAAGTGGTGCATAAAGACGATGAAGGATTTGATACACGGGTGCCCTTGTGCGAGTGAGTCCAAAATAAAAGGTACTTTTGTTGGACCTAAAAAAAAAAAAAAAAAAACCTACTTCCTGATGCTACTTTCAGAAATATATAATTTAATTTCTAGCTATACTTTGCTAGAAATAAACTAATGCTGTCATGAAAGTAACACAAGATGTTTTTCAAAGCAGATGTAAAAACGTTTGCATAAACAGCATATCTCAAAATTATGGAAAATTGAGGAGTATCAATCTCCTCACTTAGAGAATTGGAATGCAATGTTTCTAAAATTGTACTTGGTACATTCTCACTTGGATTTTCTTAGGGATAATATGGGAGCAGTTTGTGATGAATATGGAGAAAGGTTTCACAAGAATGTAGCTGAAATGGTAAAAAGATAAGCTGCAAACAGAATGAAAAAATGTTAGGAGATTACTTAGGCCTGGCAGTGCTCCTATATTTCTAATAAATTTTTCAAAGTTCCTATAATTCATAAATTGTAAGATGTTTAAAGTATTTAGATATTGGAATTTAAAAAAGAAGAGTCATTTTGAAATTAATGATATCTGAAAATACACTCGTAAGAGTAGAACTACAAAAATGTGAAATAAACTTATACGATACTCGAAGTAACCTGATTAGTTTAACTAATTGGATTACTTTGTAAAAAAAACTACCTTGCCCTTCATTGAGTTGGGTAATCTGACTTTACACAAAACCAATCTGACCCACAGGTTAGCTTTAGTTATGTTTTTCTGCTCTTCCATTTTTTTTTTTAGTTATTTTACTCGTCTGGAGTTCAGATATATTTTATTTTTCAGAAGAAGCACCAGAGTATTCTTTTGAATGTTAAAACTATATTTATACTTTTATAATAGAGTAGAATATCTTTATAACGCAATTCTATATAACGCAATTCTCCATATAACGCACAACTTCTCAGATGTGAACAATGATTTTTGCAGTTAAAAAGCACCTGCATTTTCACATTGTAAAATATTGCTACTCTCTTGAAGACTAAATTCGATACATTAGTTCAACTTTATCTTCTAATTTAAGACCCTTTTACTGAAAACAAAATGCTATTATTACAATAAACATTTTTGAAAATGTCTAATATAAGGGATGGTTGTGTCAGTTATATTTGGATCATGTTTATAAAGTAAATTTAACAATGCCTGACCTATATTATGCAAAAATTTATAATTTGGATAACTTGGTAACAAGGAATGCAGTATAAAGATATTCTAATGTATTTTGATATGTTTCAGACATATTTGGCCATGTTTAGAAGGTGAATTTAATGATGGGATCCATATAACGCACAACCTTGCATTTTTAGGTTTGCGTTATAAAGATCTTCTACTGTATATGTAAATAAACATATAGATGAGGAGGACGTGAGTTTCAAAACTCACCTTATCCAGAAAATCAAATTTTGAGAAATCGCAAAAAACCTCTGACTGCATCCATTGGTTTTCATTGTAAACCAAGATTTTACAATACCAGAAATACAAGATAAAACTAGTATTTTTTTTAATAGATTGTAGCGTTTTTTCAATGCAGGTTCACCAATAGAATAGGTTGATAAAGAAACTCTGATTTTTTAAATTTTGGATAAGGCAAGTTTTGAAACTTGCATCCTCATATATTCATTTTTCTTCTTTAATTGGTAGTCTCCTTGATAGAATAGTATTAGAGACATCGTCAGCTGCAAAGGCTGTTTCTTCATAGTTAGTTTTTCATAATTTTATTAAAATATGGTACTACATTTGGAATAATTTATCTGGAAACCAGTTATCCAGAATCGCAATTCCAATCAATTAACTTTAAAATCTTTCTAGAAAAAGAAAAAAAAAAGCTTTAGTGTCAGTTTTACATGTGCATTGTTGTTATATATTACCACATGCATGGCATAACTTGACAACATCTAGGATTTAAAATAAAACCATTGTGATGTAGGGCATTTTTATTTTTATACAGAATTATTGTTTCCAAGGGATTCCTATAGTCTGGTTAATCTTTAATTTTGATTGGACTGATTAATAATTAATTTGAAATTTAAAGAAATGGCACAGTTACTTATATTATAAAAATATAAACACAAGATTTTCATGAATTCGAAAGTAATAGACAAATAATATTTCAAGATTCATGTGCCGTGTTGAAAATGTTCAAAATGAATGTCCTGATGCCTTTTCTTCATTTTATTAACAAAACATAAAAACAACAGTTAAAAATATTTAACAATTTAATAAGACTTATGATAAATTCCAGGGGAGCATATCAAGCATAGCTCCATTTTTGAGAAATTTATTCCATACTAAAAGAAAATAGTTTTCTCGCCAGTTCAGGATTATTATGTAACAATGTGAGTGACAGCCAAAACTCCGCCCACAGTCGTGATTCAATAAATTCTTAACATATATTATGCAAATCTGATCAAATGTGTATTGCTTTGATGCCCAACCAGTTATCCCCCCAAAAAATAAACCTGATCCTAAGCACTTTGAATAAATGGTTCTACACTGCATTGGATATGAATAATCCTAACTCGAGAGAGAGACTGATGATTATCAGGAGTGAAGGAATGCGGATTAGTATAGACATTATTACCTGATTATTACAGACAACTTTCTTTTATTATTATAAAGAAATTAGGGTTCCAGTAATTAGCTACCATTTCTACACTTATTCCAATGTTGTAAGGTTTCTAGTCAGATACAAATAACACAAAACAGCTTTAGAGCAATAATCCACGCACGTGGAAAAAAAAAAAACTCCAAGAAAAGAAGTAGAACCTTTCCTTCATCTATCTTTACATGGTACTTATTAGTTATCCCGTCGACCAATTTCGCCAAATCAGGGTTGGGTTTTTGACGTCAAAACTGTGTCATCAGTTTCAAACGTATCAGACGTCAAAACTGACGTCAACATGTCAAAAACTGGTTTTTGACATGACAGTGGTAAAAACTGTTTTTATCGGTTTATTCCATCAAAAACCTATCATTTGCGATTTTCCTCCAATTTATAGTGTAAGTGTAGCATACAATACATTTCTAGATTAATTTTTCCTTGTTCTTGTTATTATTATTCACAATTACTTTATTAAATTTATTTAAAAGAAGAGCATTTCCAAAATGGAAAAAAAATTAAAAATACAAGAGTAAAAGGAAAGAACAATATTTGTCATAATCTCCACTAATATAGATTCTACTAACTGCAATGAACATTAATATTATATGATAATAAAAGGTAATTATAATTATTAAATAACATTCTACACACATTTTTAATAAAATACATTAAAATTATTTTAGAGATGCAAAAATGCTGTTATATGGTATGACAATAGATGTCAAGCATGGACTGAGGCCATTGAATAAATTTGAATATTCTTAGATATAATATTTGCAAATGCATATCATATGTATTTCATAAATGCAATTATTGTGATTTTCATTTTCACTTCAAAAAGCAGAATCTTAAAATTTTAAATTAATAATTTTTTTATACAAACATGTAGGACCTGATTTCAGGTGAAAGCTCTTAGACTTAAAATTTAACACAAAACAAAAAAATATTTAAGAAAAATCAGAATATAATGTCCTGTTCCTGTATACATTTTACTTAAAATTATTTAGGCATTATTTAAAGTGAATTGAAAGAAATAACACATTGCATATTTTTATTACATACATATGACTGTATGAGTAAAAATCTTTTACCGTTAAAATTATCCTTAAATTATTATTAAATTTAGAGAGATTGTTAAATGTTTTATTTATTTTTTAATGCAGTTAACTTTTTAATTAATGGATCTACATTTCTGCTTTGCTCAGCCTTGCTTTTTCTAGCACGCTGTTCTTTTTGCACTGAAGAAGAATCTCGCTAGTAGATTTGAAACAGCTGTTTGCTGTTTTTTTTTTTTTTTTTGCTTTTTAAAGTAATATTTAATTATTTATTTATTTTAAGGAAATAATTAAATTACTTAACAAAATAACAAATAATAAATTACCAACAAAACTATATAGTTAAAAATTGAGTTTTCACATGATTTAAAGTTTAATATGGATTTGCAATTTTAATCTCTACAAGATTTAACTTTGAAGAACAAGTCTTATTCCTTTCTCCCAAAAGATGTATGTAATTCTCAACTATTAAAATATATTTTATTTCATTTATTTATATATTTATTTATATAAATCAAGTTTTGCTATATAGAAATAAAAATAATCAATGAACAATTTTGATTTAACACTTTAAGAAATCTTACTTCTGTGGAAATTTCTGAGGAAGTTTTTTAGTTTTAAAGAGTGTAATAAATTCTGCCAAAATTATACACATTTTTTAATCTTACACTTATGGGTTATAGAATTTCTTTAAAAAATCTAATTTTTACAGAATATGCCAAATAGCTTAAGATTATTATAGAGATCTGCTAACAGAGATGTATATGTATTATTCTAATTCAATTCTTTTTTGTTTTTCTCAGATAGATATACTTCAGAGTCTTTTCGATATTGAATATTTCATGTAAAACAACTTAATACTAAAGACAGAATGAAAAAAGATAATGTAAAAACAAACTACTACTAAAAAATGGGTTTTTGACAGTTTTCGACCTTTTTGACAAAGAGGTTTTTGACATGACGGTAAAATCCGGTAAAAACCGTCATGCGTCAAAAACTTGCCAACCCTGCGCCAAATTATACAAATTGACATAATTAAATTAGTATAACATTAATAAAAATACAAATAAAATGTCGAAATAAAAATCATTTGAGGACGTAAACACGTGTTGTCAAGTGAATGTGACATTTACGATCAACTATTATTGGCATTTAATCTTACAATTTGGCGACAGTAATTTGGTCGACGGGATAACTAACAAGTATCCTTTACATTTAGAGGTTTTTCCCGGCAATTACTAATTTCTTCCCAGTACCTACCAATTTCCCCACTAAGATAGAAAATATTAGCGTTGGACGGAAAAATCCAACTCTGAATCAATTCAATAATTAAGAATTCGTACATGTATTTGAAATTTTACTTACAAATCCTTTTACTTTCATTTCAGAATTCGTTGATCAAGCTTTTAATGTGTACCAAAAAAAAAAATCTTTTGTTATTCAAACTTAGGCTTTACAAATACTAGTAATAAATATATAGACAGAGCAAAAAAAACAGAAAATATAAGCCATTTTATTTGACTGATTTATATTAGCATATAAATAATTTAATGCCTTTTTACAGAACAGATTTATTACTTGATGAATTGATGCAGAAATACAATTAAAATTTTATTTAATTGTTTAACAAAATATAATTTTCACAAAACACTTGAATATTAAACATTAAATAATTTTATTAAAAATAAAATTCTGTATGAAAATAATTACATCAAATTATGCATTTTTTCTCCAAAAATTGTGAATTTCATTGAATTAATCATCATCCCAATCATCATCATCATCCTCATCAATATCTGCATCGGATGCATTTTGCTTGGTTTTATCAATTGGTGGAGGAGGAATCATTGCAGATATTTTCTCCATTGCTGTAGCAGCAGACATAGCTGGAGTAGGTTGAGGATTATTTTCTGATGTTGTACCAGTCTGATTAGCACCTAGAAATAGAATGAAAATTCAAAACTGTCAAACCATGTTGGAATCTATCATATAACTTATGCTTTATATAAAGAGAAAAAATATTCTATATTATTTCTTTGGTATACAAAAAAGGCAGTACTTAGTTTATAATCATTATGTAGAAAATACCTCAGCAGAAGTATAATGTTTACATTTTTAAGATCCATATATTATTGATACTAGACAATTACCATTAACTAGGTGAAGAATTTACTGAGATGGTGAGATTCTGAATCATCAAATACAACAACTGATATGATTATAGTGTCTTGCTAAATGATGGAAGCAAAGTAGTAGATCTTCTCGCTAAAGGGGGGAGGGTATAGAAATAACATACATTGCTACAAAAAAATTTCCACTCCATCTTCATTTTTAAAGAAAAAGTCAAAACAAGAAATATAGGAATAGCATCATGAATGGGATTTTGGTGAAATGAGGAAGTATACTTACAATTTATTAAATTTCTGAATACCACCTACTTTGCCATGAGAATTTATATATGTTTGCAATTAATCAAGGACCTTTTTAAAATTTAATAGAATTCAATCTCCACTTTGTGTATGTGGGTGTATGTCAATTTACTTCTGCTTTTTACAATTCATGTAAAGAAGTCATCAGACCAGGGATTATCACATTGTTTTGCATATATGAGGGGTTCACAACCATCGCACACCAAGTCCATTTTGAAAAAAAAAAAATGAGATAGTCCATTTAGAAATAAAATCTGTTTTATCCACTCTCACAGTGAACCAAGTCTGTTTTCACATACTTTCTCAGATATGTCATACTAGAAGTCTTCACCCGCTATGCTGGTTGGTTTTTCTAAAGAAATCTTGAATCAAACGAAATATATCTGAATTTGATCATGTGTTTTAAAACAATGTGGACATTTACCTGGAATGTCCAACTGCATTGCTGAAAACAATATGAACATCATTATGCTATTATATCTTTTATTGAGTTATACAAAATTTAGGTTGTAAAGGACCAACTTCTTTAGTTGATCATTTAGTGTAGGATTCGGTAAAGAACAATACAATAATATGTAATATACTAAAAGCGTTCATGAAAAATTATCAATGCAAGTCTCAACAGAATCCATTGATTGGACTTATTGAAAAGGCTACTCATTCATAATAATAGGGTTCACCTATTTCTAGAACTTTCAGCCATAATTCTATAATCAAGCAACCCGATGATTAAGCAAATGTTATGTGCTTTTTATACTAAAACATTCACTGAATAATTAACTAACTGACCAAGTTCCATCGAAATCCCCTTAGCAGAATGTTTTAAACTGGAAAATGTACTGAAACCTCCCCTAAAAATAATCTAATTAACAGATTAAATTCCATAAAAATTCATTCAGCAGAACCTTGAAAAAAAAGAAAATCTTTCAAAATTGGGTTCGTTTGATTTAGAACTTTCCCCATAATTATTTAACTAAGCAATGTAGAACGTTATGTTTCATAGTAACATCTTTTCTGAAAAATTATCTAACAATGTAAGTCCCATCAAAATCTATTCAGCAGAATTCAAGTTATAAGCAGCCAGAATAAAATTTCTCTTTGCATTTTATATATAGAGAGATAGTTAAATATAACTTTCATAATCGCGTTAATCTGATTATAGAACTCTCAGGGATGTAGTTGTAGGTATACGCTGCATTACTTTTGGATTTTTTAAGAAACTCTGCACAACTTCCATAACTATAGCATATATACTCTCTAGTGAACTGATCTTTTCACCCCTATTCAGAACAATGGACTGAACTTTGCTTGTGCATGCATAGTATTTGGTTTTGTTTTAAATTTGTTTTCTATCCTAGTCAGTTATCTTTTCCCTTTGAAAATGAACGTGTGTGCATTTGAAAGATCTCAGGATTATAATAAATAATACCTTAACATGTTTATTTCACCTTTTAAGTAATTATAAGTATGTTTTAAAGTTTATATGTATTAATAACAAGGTGAAAATTCCTTCACAGCACTAGTTTTTAATACAGTGTTTTGACTCTATTAAAAAATGAGCATTTGAAAAATATAACTTTTGAAAATTACAGACTTTGACCTACCATTTTTTTAAATCAATAATTGATAAAAACTTAAAATGAAAGAACAAATAAATATTTTGAAAGTAATAAAATATAGTCAGTTTAAACTGCAGGCTTGAAATTGTAAATGTCTCATAATACTGCAGCATGGCGTGCATAATACGTATGTCTCACATTGCAGTGAACATTTCATTTTTTGAATGAAAACATTCATGGTTTTTTGAACAAAACATTTTTATATGTATAGTTCCTAAGTTCTGAAATAATTTTATTGTAGCTTCCTCATCATCAGATAACTGCCAAATGGTAAAATCCATGTCAGTATCAGTAATAAATGTAAGTTATAATTAATAATAAATGTTTTCTATTAAAAATAACAAATTAAAAAGTTTTGCGAGATTATGATTGAATAATAGTACTCATAAAAAATATTTACGTTTAATAAATAGCAAATGTTAATGTTTGGCACAATTTGTAATAAAAATCCTTTGCACAGTTAGGGTTGAAATAAATGGCACATTTTGGCACGTTTTTGAGACATTTGTAATTTTTTTCCTAACTGACATAGTTGTTTTAATTATTTAACCAAAAGAATTGATTAAAAAGTTATTAAATTTGAATTTCTTCCCTTGCTATAGTAACAGATGTATTTTTAGAAATTATCACTTGAAAATTTGAGATTTTGGTGCCAAATTAGAAAAATATGAAATATCTTATGAACTACTATTAGACTTAAAAGAATTTGGTTAACACTATACGAAAATACACTAAAATATGTTATCGGTTAAAAAATAACTCTAAAATCAGATTTTTAAGGAATTTTTTTTAAGTTCGTTCCTTTTTTTACCCCCCTTAGGAGTGGAATTTTAGAAAATACTTTCTTAGTAGCATTCTATGTCATAAGAAGTATTTTTACCCCAATTTTCAAGATTTTAGGTTCAGTAGTTTGGGCTGTGCGTTGATTAATCCCCAATCCAGACTTTCTTTTATATATATAGATAGATGATTACAGACTTGATTTACCACAGGAATGGATAAAACAGAATTTATGCGCCTTCTAAATTGACTACTATCTCTTTTTTTTCAAAATGGACTTGGTCTACTATGGTTGTGAGCTCCTGATATATTAACAAGAAAGAAAAATCAAGCATAGATTATGAAACACTTTCCAACACTTCCTCAAATCTTTAACAAAACTTCGTTATTTAGATAAATAAGATAAGTAAGTAAATATTTTAGAAAAAAGATAAAACATTTGAAAGATTTCAGCAGCTACCATCCACAGACAAATGGGTATTCCCATTCTTTTGATTAGCCCTGTATTTCATCTGTAGGTTGATATATATACTATATAATGCAAAAATTTAGTTTAACAACAAAACACATAACAGGTTGAAATTTATCTTTCAGCAATTTATACTAACACATGGAGACATACTTGAATACTTTTGTTCAACTCTGTAATTTACCTAGTACCTTTATTACACGCTAAAATTTAATTCAAACTAAAATACACTTAAAACTACTAAAATCACATTTTCAGAAATTATCATCCATAGACGGCCATGTATCCAATTCTTTGCGTGGCCCTGTATATCATTTTATCTATATTCTACAAACTTTTTCTTAGTAAACTAAATGCAGTTCAGCATGAAAACGCATAACTCATTTAAAACCCACCTTTAAGCAATTTCCATTCATACCCATTAACCCTTAACAATTCTTTTGTTTTTTTCCTGCATATGAATTATAGCATTTATACACACCATATAGTATGCATAAATATAGTGAAACATAAAAGCCCATATCATAATTAAAAATGCATTTTCTGCCATCATCGCTAGTATACAATACTTCGAAGAGAATATTCTATCCGAAATCTTTTGTGTGTCCCTGCAAATGCTATGCACTTCGTATTATACATGAAATAACTTATAGTAAGCCTCAGTGACGTATATCAATTTCATTATATATGAAATAGTTTAACATATTTAAAGCATCCCACAAACACACACCCTATACCATTATGTAGCAGAATTTTTTTGTGTGGCCCTGTAAATGAGTAATAAGTGTTATCTGCACCACATATTCTACAAAATGCATATTTTAGTTCATTTCGCAAATGCATATGAATTTTATTATGTTTGAAAGGGTGTAACATCTTTAAAATTTATTTGAAACGATTTTTTCCCATTGGCTGTAATGTAACGGAATACTCTAAAAGCACTTATTTTCGCAAGCTGTAATTTTCGTGAAAATGAAGATATCGTTAATTTCGCGAATTTTACATGAACAGAACAGAAAGTTGAAAAATCCCGAAACTACCTAAATAGAACCTCTTTTGCATAAGACATGTTAAGAAAATTCCTTTTGTCCGAAAAGTTCTTTTTATTAATTATATTATAGTTTTTATTCAAAAAATAGTTGTATAGTATTCAAGAAATAGTTGTAAGTATTTAAGAATTTTTTGTATTTATTTCTTATTTAAGTAACTGTAATCATTAACTTTTGGATAAGTGAAAAATTTCTGATTTTTTATTATTATTTAAAGGGGGAAAAAAATATTTCGCGAGGCTTAAATTTTTGCAATTACGACGGACTCGCGAAAATGAAAGCCTCGTGAAAATAACTGCTTTTACAGTACTTTTGAGTGTCCCTGTAAATAAACTAAACATGCTACAAAATTCATTTGAAATAGGGATTGTGCTAGGGTAAGCGCCAATAAGATTAAAAAGTTTCAGGACAATCTGAGTATATTTACAGGAGTTAGAGCGTGGACAGACAGACAGATAAACCGAAATCATAAACACTTTTCAACTTTGTGGGGAAAGTGTTAAAAAGGAATGATCTTATAAATAAAATAAAGAACTGCACCAGAATAATAGAAAATAGCATACATATCTTTCAAAAGTATCCTCTATCTTAATAAACAGTATAAATGATGTTTCCATCTTAAAGCTTGGACTTAACCATATTAGATTACTACTATATATACAGTATGCTCGCAATATCTCAAAGTCGTAGGGACACTAAAATAAATTCGAGATAGTGAGTTTGCGAGATAACAAAGTCATAACCAAAACATAAAAGCTCACTTAAAAACAGAAGATACGGAATTAATATTATAAAAATTAGATTCATGATAGATGAGAATAAGTACATATATGTAATGATAGTTCACAATAAGTCTAAATACAGGATGATAATTTTAATTTTTAAAATAGTAGAAAATAATTACTAAATATATAAACGATTTTACATTGCTAGAATTTCTTAAAAAAGGTCCAAAATCATGGCCTGGTGACTTCTCTTGAAATTATATGTCAACAAATTTTTCTATTCAAAAAATAGCGACAAAGTCATCGCTTTCCACGTTTTCTGAGCATTCCATGAAGCGTCGTAGTACGTGGACAGCATCTTTAGCTTGGGCCGCAGTAACACTAGGTGATAATTCTGGAATACTTTTTTCTTTCTCATCATCAGATGACGGAGAAGAAATCGACTGAGAAGTGATTTCGTTGTCTGTCCACAGCCCACAGACTTCAAGGTCAACATCCAATTCAGTGAAATCTTCGGAAAAAGATTGAGTGATTTTGAAATTTTCCCCCATTCTTCACACTGCATTTCCTTTTCGGTTCAGCACTGCTTTCCTGTTCCTCATCCCATTCAATTTCATTTTCTACTTTTTTCAGAAAGCCATTTTTGCTAAAACAGTTCATGATAGTGTTTTGTGTCATGCCCCTCCAAGTTCAGTCAGCCATCAATAAGGAATGTTTAATGGCATAATTTCCTCTTTTCTATCAATGGCATCTACGCCATATTCACTTAGCCCTTTCCTGTATCCAACTTTGAAACTTCAGGTTAACCCTTCATCGAGAGATTGCAGCTTTGAAGTGGTGTTTGGTGGGAGAAAACTACTTTTACCACTTTCATTTCTGGGACAATGTTTGGGATTGTCGATGAAAAGAATAATTTTCTTCTTTTTGCACATGTTCTTATTTATTTGCTTCAGGCTTCAGCCAATCTGCAAAAAATTCGCTTGTCATCAAAGCCTTTTTATTCGTTTTATAATGAAGAGGAAAAGACTTCCTTCATTTGAAGCATCTTGGGCTTGAGATATGAGAATACATTTCTCATTCATCAAAGGAGTTAACTTCTCAGTCCCACTAATGTTGGCAGCTAACAGTAATGTTACTTGCTTGTTACTATGTTTTCCTCCGTGACACATTTCTCCTTTGAAAACTGCAGTTTTGTCCGGTAGTGCTTTAAAGAAAAGCCCCGTCTCATCGGCATTGTAAATATTCTCCAGGGAATAATCTTTCAAAAGATCAGGAAAATTTTTAATCCATTCCAAACAAAGTTCATCGCTCACTGATTCACTCTCGCTACACAATTTTCAAAAAACAATGTTGTGGTGTTTTTAAAGTTCTCCAGCCATCCATTACATTATCTGAAATCCTTGTGCCCCAGTTCTTTTGTAAACTGTTCAGCATTTTCTTTTAAGGGTGTATTCCGATCCAAACTGCTTATTTTCTGATTTATTTTAAAATTCATTTTTGCTCTCAAACGCATCAAACTTGGAAATTCTCTTATTTAGAAACTATATAATGTGCGGTGCTTCTTAATTTTTTGATAAATGCAGAAAATACTGTAAAAAAAGCTGTCAAAGTTGGCATTTTGAACCGAATTTTCCGAAGCGGGCGATCTGAGAATGAAAAAAATGATCATACTGAGAAAATAATTGTTTAAAAATCAAATTCTAATTAATTGAGCTGAAAATGAAATCACACGGCATGTTAAACATGTCTTCAGAAATCACCCCAGCAAGTTTCATGTTTTTACTTTTAAAAATGAGTCTGAAAATGTCTCAGAAAATTTCGAGCTGTTGAGGGTGGAAAAATATTTTTTCGAATACACCCTTAACACATTGCCTCCAAGAGGGACATTATGATCTATGCATTGTTTAAACCATTTTATGAGGCATTCTTCTAAATCGGGATATCCAGCCATTCTAATCTTCTTCACGGCTACATTTTCCTGCTCGAAAAGTTTCTCCTTTTTTTCTGTCTTTCAATATTGTTGATAAAATCTATGCTTGAATTTTGAAATCCTTTGCGATTTATCCCTTTTTTCCAAATCTACAATATGTCAGGGGCTCATGGGGGTGAAAAGCTAAAAACATATTTCAGAGCCCACTAGGAGTTGGAAAGACTGAAAAACTGCATAAAACAGAAATTCAGAATGAAAAAGATGTAAAAAATCTCTGCAGCATGGAAATTAAACGGCCTGGGGCCCAAAGGACCCAGAATAAGGCTTGATCTAAGTATTCAGAGTTAGACGATATCATGGATAACAAATTTAAGCATATAAGTATTATAGGTACTGAGATACTGCCTAAAGTGGAAAATAGCAACAACTCAAGAAAGAGGCTACCTAGGCTAAAAATGGAAATGGGAAGGGGGGAAGGAGAGCTAACTAGGGAACCCAAAAATGGGACCATGGGAGGAGAGGGAGGCTAAAATACCCCAAAGGACTAGAAAAAGCCCCATGAGATCCCACGTCTATCACAGACCTCTATGGCCTTATCATTCCTCTATTTTCTTGAAATCGTGATTGTGATTGACAGTTCAATAGTGGAATTAGCAATCTATCCCCATTACTACAGCCAGTTTCCTGCCAATTTAGCTTCTGTCTATCAATCTCATCAATCTATCGGTCATCTTGATTTCTTCTCTTTCATCAAACTGTCACTGTGATCAATAGCAGAGTTACCGACCTATCCCCATCACAAATTGAACCAATTTAGCAGGTAGTAAAGTGGATAGATCGATAATTCTGCTATTGAACTTATATTTTACCACAATGATGATTTGAAGAAAATAAAGATGAATAATAGTCAAAAATATACATTTCTTCTTTATACAGTATCTCAGATTCTATGGGTCCGATCCTCACACAACTTGGATTATTTGTCTTGGTTTTTCCCCCACCACCACCACCAGTTTAGTTCTGGTTCTCTCCACCAATAGGAACTGCTGAATAGTGTACATTTATTCTTTATGTGATTTCTCAGGTTCTATGGGTCCAATCTTCACACAACTTCGACCATTCATCTTTGTTTGTCGCACCTTCCCTCACTCCTAAACACCACTATTTTAGTTCTGTTCACTCCACCAGGGGGATGCTGTTGCATAGAGCATGTTTATTTTTTATTGGATGTTTCAGGTACTATGAGTCCGATCCTCACACAACTTGGATCATTCATCTTTGTTTGTTTCCCATACCACCACCTTTTAGTTCTGGTTCTCACCGCCTGGGGCACTGTAATTTCCTGTATTGGCTTTCCTATTGTCCTCAGCTTCCATTTTCAACATGTTTTCGGTGAATGAGGCTTCCCTTGAGCCTTTCAGCTCTTCTTGGAACCTTAAAGATCTCCAATGTTTGAAGAGGTGATGTAAAATGGTTAATGCAAAACGAGTCTACTTATTAGTTGCTAAGTTTTGCAATTACTGTTTTTAGCTTATTGATGTAACAATCGACTGTAGAATATCTTGAAAGTAGAATTTCGGAGTCGATTGTTATCTTTATCGATAGTTATTTTATAAGATGGTGATTTTTATCAGTTGTTGAATTTTCGAGAATCACCCATCAATATTTTTAATACAGTATGGAACCGTTTATCCGAAAACCGGGTTTAGAATGATATTTCTAATACACAGATTTCAGAATCTTTGAAGAAAAAAGCACCATACACTGCCAGTTTGACATACGCATTGCTTGAAACATTGCAAAATGCATGGTATAACTTGATGCCAGCATCTAGGATTTGAAATGGAAACATATTTAATTACATATCAGAAGTTTTGATTTTTATGCAGAGGTTTTTTGTTTCCAAGGGGTTCCTGAAATTACCTTCAGATTAAGCTAAATAATGCTATAAAAAGTGTTAAAATATCTTTATTTAGACAAATAAAAAATAAAACAAATATAAATTGTGATCTAAATAAAGATATTTTATCACTTTTTATAGCATTATTTAGCTTAATCTGTTTATAAGTGATTATTATACATGTTGTTATAAATTACCTTCTTTCAAACTCTGATCATTCTTTGACCTTGTTTGGATCTGATTCTTAATCTGAGTAATCTAATAATTAATGCCACAATCACTTATATTCCACAAAACTTAACAAATGAATGTTGCTTTAATTCCCAACCAATTATCCAGATAAACAAGTTATTTGAAATGAATCTGATATTCGTTCTGGATAAATCGTCCTATACTGTAATTGCAGAATTTTCCATTAAATAACCATTGTAAAATAAATATTTGTAATGGGGATTTTTAGAAGAATTTTCTCCTCCTCCCACTCATTAATTGAAGTAAAATAAAATTATCTTTGTTATAAAATAAACTAATGTAGCTCATACATAAATTCCAACATCATGTTTATCGAAAATCTAGCTGAACTGCACAGCATTATCTGTACCTCGGCTAATAACCTTAAAAATTGAGTCAATCGGGGCAAATATGAGACATTCAAAAAATGGAGCTAAAGTGACAAAAAAAGTATCAAATTTTACTGTAATACAATTGGCTTTGTGATTATTTTGTAAGTAATACAACATTTTATTTTTATCCATTAGGAATACACTCAAAAAAAAAATATGGAACATATGTCGCAGATGCCACTGGGGTTGACAACATCTTTCTTTATGTGAGAAAACCCTATTTTTGAATACCTGCTAGGCCAAACAAAAAGAATATGTTAGTTTTATTTTATTATGAAATTATATTATAATTTTATTATAAAACACATACTTTTAATTTTAGTTAACACACACACATATATTTAACCCGGGAGAACTCGCTACATGAGATTTTCTCTCACCGTCGTACTTTTTTTGAGACTCTTATTTAAACCATTTTTCATTTTAATTAAAATTTCAAAATGTTATTTCCGTTATTTTACCTCTTTTGTGAATAAAAGTACTAATTCAAGCAAAAAAAGTTGATATTAAGTGAATGTAAAGTAAAAGAAAAGCAATTGGACACCGTGAGAGAAATTCTCACTAGCAAGTTCTCCCGGGTTAATTTTATCTAAACTAATATTATAAAGAAATAAAGTTTGTTTGTTTATTTGTAGGAGGTAATCTCTGGAATTACCGAACCAATTTCAAAAGTATTGGTATCAAAATGATGGTGTTAGTCTATGTTCGAACATAGGCTATATCTTAAGTCGAAGCCACTATCCTAAAGGGAGTGTAGGATCAAAAAACATTCTAAAAATGCGATTTTTGTGTTACTGAAGGGCCTAGAAATATGAAATTTGGAATTAGTAGTTAAGATATAAAAGATCTCTAAGAACATTTCTTAAAAAACTCGAAATTTAAAAAGGGTGAAAATGCATGAAAAGCATTCTAAAAAACTTTCTAAATGGCGATTTCTATGCAGTCTCAAGAAGTATCAAACCGATTTCAAAAGTAACGGTATCAAAATGATGGTGTTAGTCCCTGTTCCAACGTAGGCTATATCTTATGTCCATGCTACTACCCCAAAAGGGATGCGGGAGCAAAGAACGTTCTAACAATGCGATTTTTGTGTTACTGAGGGGCCTAGAAACATGAAATTTGGCATGGTAATTACTTATAAGATATAAATGATCTCAACATTTCTTATAAAATTCAAAACTTAAAAGGTGCAAAAATGCACAAAAAGTATTCTAAAAACATTCTAAATTGCGATTTCTACGCAATCTCATGAAGTACCAAACCAATTTCAAATGTGATGGTTGGAAATTGAGGGTGATAATCTTTGCTCCAACATAGGCTCTATTTTATGTCAGTGTCACTTCCAGCTTGAGGTTGCAGGAGCAAAAAACCTACTAAATTGTGATTTTTGCGATACTGCAGGGGCTAGCAACTTTAAATTTGGCATGGTAATTACTTATAAGATGCAAATGCTCTCTAAGAGAGTTTCTAAAAAATTTGAAATTTAAAAGGGCTGAAAATGCACAAAAAGCATTTTAAATGCAATGTCTACATATTTCAGGAAATATCAAACCGATTTCAAAAATAATGGTTGCAAATTGATGGTGACAGTCCCTGGTCCAACATAGGTTATATTTTATGTTGTTGTCACTACTGCCTGGGGGTTGCAGGAGCAAAAAATGTTCTAAATCGCATTTTTTGTGATATTGAGGGGTCTAACATTTTGAAATTTGGCATGTTAATTACTTAAAAGATGCAAATACTTTCTATGAACCGTCAAAAGAAAATTCCAAAATTAAAAGGATGAAGTGAGCGAAAAGCGTTCTAAAAACGTCCTTAATTAGGATTTTTATGCAATCTTATGAAATATCAAATTGATTTAAAAATTAATGGTTGCAAATTGGTGGGGATAGAACCTGCTCAAACATAAGCTATATCCCTGCCACTACCACCAAAGGGTTGCAGGAGCAAAAAACTTTCTAAATTGCATTTTCTGTGATACTGAAGAGGCTAAAAACTATAAACGCCCTCTAAGAACTGTCAAAAATAAATTTGAAATTTAAAAGGGGTGAAGAGAAGAAAGGAGCAAAAAGCATTTTAAAAAAGTCTTAAATTACGATTTGTATGCAATCTCAGGAAATAATAAGTTGATTACAAAAGTAATGGTTGCGAATCCATGATGACAGTCTTTGATCCTACACAGGCTATATTTTATGTGGGTGCTTCTACCACCTGGGGTTGGCAGGAACAACAAACATTTCAAACAAGCCTTTAAAAACTTTCTAAATTATGTTTTTTATGGAATATTAGGAAATACCAAACCGATTTCAAAATTAATGTTGGCAAATTAATGGTGACAGTCTCTGTTTCAACATAGGTATGTTATGTTAGTGCCGCTACCAACAGAGAGGTGGTAGACCATTAGACAAGAAGCTTGGAATTTGACATAATGGTTAATTTTAAGATGTAAATGCATACTAAGAATGGTTTCTAAAAAATTCAAATGAATACTGAAATAAGTGTATTAAATTAGCATAAAAGCTTCAAGATACTTTCTAAATTATCTTTTATTTAGAATTAGTTTTGGTTCATATTAATTTAAGTCTCATTTCTGCCTAATGCAGTGTAATAATAAAGTTTAGTCAAACTGTGGCTTAATTAGTAATTTTTGAATTATTCCTAAAAGTATAATTTCTTCTAATAAAATTTAGACATACGAATATCACTTGGCCTATTTCAACTATTACGCGAGCAAACCCACAGGTTTTGCTAGTTATAATATAAAACTCACATATTTTATTATAAAACACCAAGTTTTCAAGCAAAGAAAATCTCACCAGGTTACCATGCAGGAAAAAGCTGCCATTTTGGCGGCAAAAAGGAATCCTGGTGCACCTGTGACATTTGTACCAAAAATATACATTACATAACTTTAACTCTTTTAATGAGAAAAACTTTCCTGTCAGATTTCAAAACTTTCGTTAACTGTTAAGGCATAAAATTGACAGGCCTGACTATTGAAGGCATTTGGGATTGAATAGCTTTTTCCATATTTGATAAATTACTTACAGAGATAACAGATTCTTGTCATGTATCTGTAGGCTTTTCTCTTTTCCTGTACTATCGCTGCCGGAAATTAGATTCAAAACGAACTATGGCAGTATTTTCTGAAAGATATATTGCTTTTATCTAAGAAAAAAAACTGCATTTACATAGTTTCTGAATAAGAATACATGCCAATCTTACACGTTTCCGAAAAAAAAAAAATGAATTCATAAATGTGTTAGAATGTAGCTCCTTTCGATATGAGAAAAGCCTTAATAATGGGAGAAATATTTTCACAAATCTACTTTTTATTATACATACAGCTTCAAAAGTTATCATGTTCTTAACCCTTTAATCTAAACTTCATTAATTTTTTAATGAATCTTTATTTGAATTTTGAAACATCTGCAGAGACGATACTAAAAGATTGTAAGTAATCATTAATGTTACTATTGTGTGTTTTCTGTTTTGTGAACACTAGGGATGCACCGGATATTGATTTTGCCGGATATCCGAAGCCCCTTTGCCTGCCGGATTCGGATATCCGGCACTAGATATGTTTTTAGTTATATAGTGAATTATTTCTCTATATAATGTCATCTCATAACAATAAATTACAAACATGTTTCACACATCATTAAAACATTTTAAACATATTGAAATATAATTTACAAAAACTATATCTCTTTGAATATCAGGGCTTGCAAATCAAGTTTTCCCAGGAGGGGAGTTTCATACCCAAAATTTATAAATGCAGGGGAGTTGAACTGTTAGAAAAAAAAAATCATTAAACCCCCTTATTTTTTATGTGCTTCTTAAAGAATTACATTTATATAGACATGACAAAATACCATTGAAACAATTTAAATTAACAACTCAAGATAATTATTCAAAATTTTTATTTTATTAGAACAAAAGGAACAGAATCAAGCTTTATATATATACCATGTCTATTTTTCAACTTTCACCTAATGTTAGATTTTATAAACAGCACAGAGTGACTTTTATAAGTTTAGAAATTATCGGAAACACATGGTTATGCTCTCTGAAAAAGTTTTTGAAAACTTTGCAAAATCTGATGTGCATTAATTTTTAACTTACATGAATAATGCATATCGGTGATGCTATGTCACTTCTGAGCAAATTTGTTTTATTATATCCTTAATGGAATTGTATTCAAAACTGTAATCCCTGGTATTTTCGTTAATTGAACTATGTTCTATGCATCGGAATTTTAAATCCATATCCAAAGTTTGAAAAGGGAATAGTCAATTGATTTCTTCTATTACACGAGAAAAGGTTGATTTCAAAAAGTCATGTCCTAATTTCTGTTAATTGCGAGAAACAACTAGTTTGTTGTTTCTTAATATGTTTTTTTTTTTAAGTTCATCAGTTTTTTTTTTTTTTTTTTCCATGTGCACCACAAGTGTAATCTCATTTTGTTTAGTGCTGACTATTGTCCAATTTGGTAGAGCTTAGTTTCCGGTGGCTGTTGCTGCTCTTTTAGTTATTTCCTATTTTGAGCACACAGGAAAAACATCGCAAAATACGTAAAACGGTCATAGAAAAAAAAATTGCCGATTTCGTCAATCATGGTGAAAATAAATAAAATAATTTGTCGATTGGTTGCGAAAAAAAAAAACTGAAGTTCATGAAAAATCGACAGTGGGAAAATATCACGAAATTTGTCAATCGATCATAGAAAAGTATCGTGAAATTTGCCAGTCAGTCACGAGCAAATACAGTGAAATTTCTCAGCCGGTCGCAGACAAAAAAATGCGAATTTTTTCAATCGGATGCAGAAAAACAATCGTTACTTTCATCAGTATGTCACAAGAACAAACAGGGAAATTTGCCAATCGGTCACAGAATAAAATTTCTAAATTTGTCAATGATTGCAGAAAAAAAAATTATGAAATTCACCAATCGGTCTCCAAAAAAAAAAAAAAAAAATCAAGAAATTCGTCAGTTGATCGTGGAGAAAAATCAAACTTTTTTGGTCAGATGCAGAAAAACAAACATGAATTTTGTCAATTTGCTGTAAGAAGAAACTGAAATCTGCAAATCGATAGTGGAAATTATCGCAAAATTTGTCAGTCGGTTCCGACACCTCATCGTCGTTTTACAAAGAAACATTTTCGGAAAATGATTTTTTGGAAACAGGAGCCCCCTCGCCCCCAATATTCTTTAGGGCACAAATCCTGCCATCCCCATCTCAAAATTGAAGACATGTATCTGCCATTTAAGCCGTGTAATGTATATTAATAATGTTGTATAAAAAATGAAATTTAAACATTAAAATATTCTGTTTATTTGTACAATGAAATGCTGATAAATGCTACGGGATTTGGGATTGACTATATTGATAATTGCTAATAATTTGTACAATGAAATGCTGATAATTTGTGTAACAAATTTCAACCAATTAATATACCTATAATTGTAGAGTATTTTCACAAAGAAATACCTTCTTTTTATAATTTAAACATAAAATATCTACTAATATACCCATGATTAAAGAGTTATTTTCTCCAAATATAGGTTTAGTTGATGCCTTTTTTCTGTTTTAATTATTTAATGCTGTTTTGCTTTGAGTCACATTTAGTTTTATTTTAAGTTAAATTATTGTGATATTTATAAGTAAAAAGAAAATTACTTTTCATTTTAAATACTTTATTTATAATGAAGTTACAAAAATAACTAATTGGATGTGCCAATCCCAAAACTTTCTTCTATCTCATACATCTTAATATTTCAAAAAGTAGTTCCAAATGTTAATACTTCGATATTATACAAACTTTGATTTTGATCTAAAATTTCTACTCGTCAATTAATCAAAATAAGAATAAGTTAATCTCGATCATGATATTTATTAAAATCAATAATTTTTTTCGTTATTCTGTTGTACACTAGCTGATTGTAAATAGCCAGCTTAGCAGGTGCGAAGTTCCCATGGCTTCACGAGCCACCAATATACAGTACAAAAAATTGAAAAAATTTTACAAAAAACGTTGTCACAGTGCCACCTTCTGGCAGAATATTTCCAAATTCAAGGAAAAACTGCCGGCCATAGCCAAAAATATACACAAAAGATTGCTTCAATTCTATGCTTAGCTTCATACACTTTTTTATGGTAAAATAATGGAAATAATACAAAAATACTATTATAGCGTCCCCTTCCAGCAGAATACTTTCAAATTGAAGGAGGACCAGTTAGTTGTTAGCCTAAAACATACCCCCAAAAATTGGTTCAATTCTATGCATAACTTCATACACTTTTCGATGGTACAAGAATGAAAATGGCACAAAAATCACTATTACAGCACACCCTTCTGGTGGAGTATTTGCAATTTAAAGGAGAACCTGCTGGATATAGCCAAAAACATACACAAGAAATTTTGTTCAATTATATAGATAACTTATCATTACATATTTAACATACGCTTTTCGATAGTACAATAATGAAAGTGGCACAAAAATCGCAATTACAGCACTCCCTTCCGGCAGAATGCTTCCATACTGAAGAAAGAACTGCTGGCCACAGCCAAAAACATACGCAAAAAATTTGGTTCAATTCTATGCATAACTTCATACACTTTTCGATGGCACAATAATGAAAATGGCACAAAAATCACGATTATAGCGCCCCCTTCCAGTGGAATGTTCCAGTATTGAAGGAAGGCCAGCTGGCTAGAGCCAAAAACATTCACAAAAAATTTGGTTCAGTTCTATGCATAACTTCATACACTTTTTGATGGTATGATGACAGACAGACATTTTGTATAAACATGTTTTGGGATCTCTGACCTCGAAAACGTCTAAGCCCACCGAAACCAGAAATCGAAAAAATCTGTTACAATACTTTCTTCTATTGAAGATAGAAGAAAGTAAAAATAGGCCTGCTTAATTGTTAAACATAAAAGAGAAAAAGAAACTTCATAAAATCATACTTTAATAAACAACTTCAGACTTTGTTTCACATTCTGAAAGTAAAGGTACAATTTTCTAAAAGATGTAAACAAATTCTTAAATTTATTATAAAGAGTTCAAATACCAATGTTAGGAAAGCTGGCAATTCTTTAAACTTTTGAGAATTACCTTTTACTCATGAATAGTGGACTTATTTCATATTTTGCATTATAAACAAAAGTTGTTCGGCATTGTTTGAGTCAAACGATTTCTCTTATCCTTATATATTTGCTTTGCTACGCATTGCCGGATATCCGGCAGAGAAGTCGGATATCCGGTGATTGTGATTCGGATATCCGACGGTATTTCGGATATTGAAAAATCAGCCGGATATGCCGGATATCGGATATTTGCCGGGTATCCGTTGCATCCCTAGTGAACACATAATAATATAAAATACACTGTAAAATGTTCCCATAAATATGTATGTAGTATTCATTACACCGGGCCGGGCCAGTGTAAAGCCAAGATAGCTTTCATCCGGGCCTGGAAATTCCGGCCCGTGCCGACCTCTATGATACAGGATGCACTATATTAGAGAGGCAATTTTTCAAAATAATAACTGTTGATAATGATGATAAATTAAAGGGTGAATGGCAATTGTGTAAAACAAGGTGTACCATTATAAGTGGAACTTTTGAAGATGCAACTAATTTTAAAGCATATTTAAAGATTAGATTTTTAGTTTTATACCATTACATATCGATTAAAACATTATCATTTCTCTTTCTTTGCTTTCATTGTATCAAAGTTCGGGTATAATTTACAACCCGTACAACCCGACCCACGCAGAACTCTAGCATGCAGTGACTAGATCAAATCCAATGTGTTAAGTAAACTTCATTATAATAGCAGCTTTTATAAATACATACTTTCACAGTTGAAATAATAAATTGATGACGTATCCAGAACTCATAGTTCTTCATGGTCACAATGGAAACGATGTAAAAAAGGTAAAGATATTTAAACTGTGAAATCCAGAAGATATTAAATGCTTTATATTCTAATGCTCTTCTGTTCTCACCGTCGTTACTTAAAATCAGTTCATTCTGAAACTATCTAAAACTAGGCTTATTATACCCTCTGGGGTTTCATAGCACCATACGATAGCTAATAGGTAAAAATTAAGTAACTCCAATATTACGGATGACTTTTTAATAGCCAACTAACAGCTCCTTTAAAAGGTAAAGACATCTTAACACTATCGATAAAACTTATTATATATGTGAGCTTACACATATATTGCAAAAATAATGCTGACTGACAATAAACTATCAGTGAACTCTCAACTAAATTAAAAAGTACATCTGCTTTACTGAAAAGCAGACCACTGTATTTAAACATCCCAGGACAGCAAAACTGCTGAAGGCAGTAGTGCTCCCAACATTAAGTTCATCCGGAAAGATTTTTGTTGAAACATATAAATTCATTCAACATTGATTTTAGGTACATTTAAAGTTATTACAATGGGCACAGGCAGAGTTGTATAATATAGACGCATGCACACACATCATACGCAGAATTTTTTTTCCGCAAAATTCAGAACTTTGCGGAAAAAATTTTAGAAAATAAAAACCTAATTTTTGTTTTTGTAACTCTTTTTTTTTTAAATATCAAAAAATTAAAAATATTCCCCAATTTTTTGTACAATTTACTTACTGTTTGTGCACAATTAAAAGCAAGAGTGATTCTGTTTCGAATTTTCTGAAAATTTAAGGCATTCAAATCCAAAAAATTTTTTAATTCATCAGTCCAAGAATTCAGGCTCAAAAAAATCATGAATTTTGACAAATGTTTGTCGTAAAAAACCAATTTTTTCAATCGTTCGCAGAAAAAAACCTGCAATTTCATCAAAGGATCACGACAAAAATGCAAATTTGGTCGAAGAGTTGTGGAAAAATGCAAATTTCGTCGAAGAACCATGGAAAAATACAAATTTTGTCAAAGGGCCGCTGAAAAAATGCAATTTTTTTCAGAGGATCGCAAAAAAATGCAAATTTCGTTAAAAGATCATAGAAAAAATTCAAATTTCTTCAAAGGGCCGTGAAAAAAAACACGAATTTTGTCGAAAAGCCAATGAAAAAACACGAATTTCTCCAAAGGATTGTGAGAAAAAATGCAAATTTCGTCAAAGGATTGCGGAAAAAAATGCAAATTTTGTCAAAGGGCCGCTGAAAAAACTCGAATTTCTTCAAAGGATCACGAAAAAAATGCAAATTTCGTCAAAGAATCATGGAAAAAATGCAAATTTCGTCAAAATGACATGGAAAAGTGCAAATTTCATCAAAAAAAGGCAAATTTTGTCAGCAGAAACGCGAATTTCATCAAAGGATCACGAAAGAAACACAAATTTCGTCAAATGATCGGGAAAAAAATGCAAATTTAATCAAAAGGTCAAGGAAAAATGAGAATTTCATCAAAGGGCTGCGAAAAAACACAAATTTCGACAAAGGGCCGTGAAAAAAAGTGAATTTCGTCAAAAGACCATGGAAAAAACGCAAATTTTGTCAAAGGACTGTGCAAAAAATGCTAATTTCGTCAAAGCATCAAGGGAAAGAATGCAAATTTTATCAATGCATCACTTAAGAAACGCAAATTTCATCAAAAGATCGCAGTAAAAACTTGAATTCATGAAAAGGTAAGTGGGAAAAACACAATGGTCTCTTTAGAAAACAGCACACATACAAACATCTATAATTATTATTATGGGTATAGTTTTTAATCTGAAATAATATACTGAACGAACTTTTGAAAAATCCGGTTGACCCAAATCCAATTTGCAGGAATCTGCATTCAACCTGAAATCCACCCGACCCCAAAACAGTTAACTCAACGAGTAACAAAAATAATTAGCACTGGGAGGGAATCCTCACCCCCTCTGCTGTAACCTTTCAGAATTTTTTTTTACTCAGATTTACCCCTGTTTTCCTATCATGGATTTTTAGCTTCTTTTTTTTTTACCCAAAATAATTATTCTTTAATTAATATTAACTAATTTTTAATTTAAATGGTAATGATTTTAAACTACTGTTTTTAATTCCTATCGTAAAAATAATATAACATGTAATTTTATTAAACATTAATTTGCAGAAAGTTTTTGACCCAATATTTATGTGCACAGAAAGTTTTTGGTTTTATACAAGTCTGTGCACAGGTAATACCAGCCTTTTGTTTAAAAATATAAAATCAAAACAGACCAGAATGTGTATAATAGTATGCCGATGTACACTGCTGAAGGCAGCATGGACCCCAAATCTAGATTCATTTGGATAGATTTTTATTTAAAAATATAAAATCATACAAATTCCACTGAATATGCAGCCAGAAGCAGTGAGGCCCCAACATTAAGATTGTCTTGTTTGATATTTTCTATTAACTAAGCTAAGTTACCATATGTAAGTCAAGTGCCAACATATATGTTAATAAAATCCTTTTCTCATGTACTAAATACATCATAACATGTTTATCAAAATTCAAATTTTTAAAAATTATGCTTGATGGGCTTAACGGCCAGCTTAAAAGTAAAAATGTATATAAAGGAAAGGCATAAAATGTTTGCTTTAGTAACAATTTCAAACACTGGATTTTAATTATGGACTTTGGTGCTTAAAAATTTCTGTAAAATAAGAAAAGATGATGAAGTTAACTTATGTATTTAATACAGAAGAAAAGGATTTCTATCAACATTTACATGGCACTTGACTTACATAAGGTAACTTAGTTAATGGAAAATGTTAAGTAAGTACCATGATATCAGCTTGAAAATTTGATATCACACCATTTTTTAGCCACAACTTTCACCCTTTTTTCTTGGCTTCTTTTTTTTTTTTTAAGTTTTTTTAGTAGATGCTTCATGCTGAATTAATATTTTGCCACTTTTATTGTGGTACATACCAAATTGAGTTCATAATTCATTCTAATTTATTAAACTGAATTTTTTAACTTAATGAAATTGATTCTAATTTATTAAACTATATTTTCTTCATTCAATGGAATTCTGGTTTTAAATACTTTCTAAAGAAGGGTTGGTAGAAAGCATAAAAGATTATGCTTATCCTCCCTCTGCATGCCCGATACATGCATATACTGTGCATAAAATTAGCCCTTCATAGGACACCATTCATTTCAGGGCCAACAATTGGCCCTCGACTCGCTTCTCTGCTTACCCATGCAGTAAAACTAAAATTTAAAATTAAATTCCAGACTATTGGATTTTGAATACTGCAGAGTACCACTAATCTGTAAACACTTATAATAAGCACTGTCTGTACATATGAATGTAAACAAAGAAATTTAATTCTTAAAAAATAATTTCTCAATGGCAACAATTTTTTTATTTTTTCCTCCCAGCTTATTTCTGATTATTTCTTATTCTGATTTACCTTATTTCTGAAACATATTTATCATATATCATCTAACCTTCTTGATCGAGCAAAATGTACATTAAAGTACAGTTCTGAAGCTTCAAAATTGTATATTTATTTTTCAACATAGTCACCGTTAAGAATAACACATTTCTTCCAAAGAATAACAAGTTTTTTTATTTTGCCTTTTCTTAAATCCAGGACTTGACAGCTGCCTTCATCTCATCATCCGAGGTGTAATGATTATCCTTGAGGTCTCTCTTAAGTAGAGCAACAAAATAAAAATCGCAAGGCACAAGATCAGAGGAATAAGGAGGGTGTGGAATCGGCTCAAACTTCAGCTTTTGCAGAGCTTCATTGTGCACAGATTTTACGGTATCCCAATTGTTCAATAATGAAGCTACCATGTTCCTTGGATATTCAAATATGGTTTGTGATATGTTTTTGTGTGATTCACTGGTCATTTTGAATAAAATTGTCAACGAGTTTGCGATATTTATCGTCTGTGGCAGTAATTGGATGTCCGCTGAATTTTTCATCAACAATTATGGCTTTTCCAGGCTTGCAATCAAGAAATTTTGTTGCCCACCAATTTACAGTCGACCTATCAACCGCATCGTCACCATAAACAGCCTTTAAATGACAATGAATCTCAGTAGAAATCACTTTTTCAGTAGTTAAAATTTCAATAACAGCACACTGTTTAACTTGCATTAACACAGCACTAGAATACATCTCCATACTTCCGCTTCTCAAAATACACTGGATAAATTAAATGACCTAAAATCTGTGCACATGTATAAAGGGGGAATGTTACTTCCACATGCCATTGGGGAGTGCTTCCGAAGGTCATTTTGTTCGCGCTCTACAAGCATGTATGCGTTTCTTATCAGCCTAAATTCGTATTTAATCTCTTATTTAGAAATAATTACAATTTATAAAATTATTTAAAAACTAAGCAATGAATGCTTTAAATCCATATTGATCAATTTAAGAATCAATAAATTCTTATTTAATCCTTATACATATATTTACAATATTTGGGTGGGGATATTTGAATTTCTAAAAACAAAATTATGTGGTTTAGCAGACAATTATGGCAATTTATAAACCACATGATACAATATAGAAAGATAAACATGTTTTAATACAAACAGCTACTGTTGATACAAAATACGAAAATCATTTTTAAATAATTCTTACTTCATTTATATGTTTAGGAGAGTAATTTGTTTATTTTTAAGCATTAATCCTTTCAGCACCAGATGTACACTGCATGCGTTGATTTTATTGTGTACGCCTACCAGACGTACTACCTATATGTCATGTATAATATTGAAGTGTGTGGTGGTGTTTTATTTTGCAGTAAATAGCTAACAAAATAAACAAAAATAAAATTTTACACAAAATCTGATATATGCATGAAACAATAAAGCTGAGCCCTGTATTTTTAATGATTAAAACTTCATTTGCCTCTGGTAGGTTGTTTTTCATGCATAGCACTTAATTACTTTGAAAGAGCATTTTGAGACACTAACTAAGAATATTTTTTATGATGATAGCGCAACTTTAAATTTTATTGGAGACCTGTGGGCTAACAGTAGCCAATGGCTTTGCCCTAGACAATCAATCATTAAGCTATCATCCAATAAAATTTAAAATGCACTCAGTTTTGAAGCAATGACCTCTGGCGAAAATAATGCCAAGTACTCCAGTTAAACACCTCAACTCGCTGCCGGGAGTAAGATTTTCACACTTAGATGAATGCCATAATCACCCACACTATTCTGCTCTTTGGGCGCTCTGCAAGAAACTAAGTCCTGATGTCATTACAGAAACAAACAAGCCCCGAATTATCACTCCATTGGGCCTGATTTCCAAAGGAGTCCTGTACATAAAAAAAAATAAACCAGGTCCCAAGAACTTACTGTCCATTTAACCGGCCACGAACACTTCTATACTCTTCTAAGACCCACAAACCGTCTTACGCCAACCTAAACTTCATGAAATGTCATGTGAAAATGAGTGGGGAATGATCCATGAACGGACCCAAACACTGCAATGAGCAGACACCCTTATCCACACCCTTAGGATACTATAATCTGGTGCTGAAGGAGTTAACAATCTAAATTTGTCCAAAATATTAATAGAATATTTTACTAAACAAATATTAAATAGACATGACTTGTAATCAACAAAAGTGCTTGAAACCAAGTTGAGCAGATTAATGGTCTTTCTTGATCTGCAAATTTATTACTTTATAATTTTTTCAAATTAACGAATTAGCAGTTTTATTAGACACATTTAAACATTTTTTATAAAGCTAAATTTCGCAAAAAATATAAAGAAAGCAATGTATAAAATTAATTTTTAAAAAGAAATTTTAAGAAAATGCAAGATAATCTGTGTTATTTCAACCCTTTTATAAAAGGGGGGTGGGGGTGGGGGAAATAAGAGAATAAATACCTGATATGCCTTTTCGCCTCATTTGTAGTTTATTAAATAAGTCACTCATTAAGTCCCCACTACTGGTGATAGTTTTTTCTTCCTAAAATTAAAATACATATTTAGTTTATTCAATATGATAAATTGATTTTATATGAAACTTATTAGCATCATACAACATAAACATTTCTGAGATTAAAACTTCCATAACATAAAATAAAATATTAAGAAAGGAATGTAAGTTTAATCCATAAGTTGCATCATCGATTTTTTTTTTGCATTGTGAAGTATATACATAGAAGTGCCTAAGACACAAAGATGAAGATTACCAGTTAAAATAATCGAAGATAAAAATCAGTGAGCCTGAGATTTAAAATTTTTCCTATTTTAAACAGTTATTTTTAAAGCCTCATTTTAAAGGTTCTCCATTGCCTTTCTTATTATTAAATATTTTCCTCAATCTTTCATATATTTTATATTTTGCAACTGTTTTAATCTCTGAATAAATTAAATCAAATTTTTTAAATTAGAAATAGACATATAAGTGGGATGACCTCAACCAATCCATTACCCTGGGACAGTGTAAAACTACCTTTTAACTTCTCACCGCTTACGTTCTGACCATACATTCTATGAAGAAATTTGCTCATATAGGTGTGTTCCATCATCCCGTAAAGTTTTGCCCACTTTTTCAGATACACCCTGTATACATTAAAATTGAAGCAATCATATGAACAATTAGATATACACTGTATATAATAGGTTGTTCCAAAAAATATGCTTATACTTTTATTCACCCATAATTGTAACTTCTTTTTTTTTTTTTTTTTCTCAGATGAAAATTAATCTTAGGCATGATTGATAGCAAATATATGTTTGAACAACAGGGATTTGATCAGAAGTCATATTAAATATGAGAAATACTAAGATAAATCAAAAGTTAAATTAAAAAGTTGATAAAAATTTTGAAAGTATACACAAGCAAGATACAGAACACAATATCTATAACAGGTTCGGCGAACCTTTTTGTTGCCGCATGTGCCAAATTTGATCAAAAAATATTTTACGTGACCTTGACGTGCCAACTAAAAAGCGAATTTAGTAGGTGGAAAAATAGTGGATTAAAATTGCTTAAAATTTTCTATTAAGATTTAAAAAATATTAGGAACATACATGTACGTAGGTATTACACTATAATAATTATGGCAACAAATATATTTTAGAAATTAATTAAAAAAAATTAATGCTATGTAATTTGATTTCTGTTGCTGCATCTTAATATCAGGTTAATTTTAATGCAAACTAAATGCCAGATTTACCTGACAAGTGCTTTCAGTATGAGTTTTGATAGTATTCATTTGTGAAAACAGTATCTTGAAAGTATAGATAGGCACAAAAACTGTTAAAATGGCAAACACCAGTTTCTTTGAATAGCTCTGAAATAAATTCAAAGTTGCGATAACTTTATCATTAGAATTTAGTAATGTCTAATAACCAATTCTCGTCGATAGTTTTCAAATATCATCTCTGTTTGAAAAATTTTTGAGACCATAATTAATCAGATTGGAATATAATATACCGCAATTAAAGTTTTTCAATTTCCAATTAATCGAATTTAGAAAAGATCAGTCGCAATTTTATGTAATCTAACTTTATTTTGTTTTAGAGCCACGAGCAATGCCATGCCAAAATTATTCTTTGGCGTGCCAAAAGTGGCACGCATGCCATAGGTTCAGGTTCGCCATCCCTTATCTATAAACTCTGTAATTCCATTTATTAGCAAAGAAATCTGCCGACAAGATGTTCAAGGAACAAGAACCACAAAATCAAATCTTTATCAAATTTTAAAATGTGGATAATTCTAAAGTTACATCAAATGTTTAATAAACAGCCTATATATAAATATCAAAATTATTTAACTAAACTTAATAAAAAATGAATAAAATTAGCAGTACTTAACAAGTATGTGCACACATTATTGAGACATTTTGCACATACAAAAAGATGAAAAGTTAGTTAAACAAGTGGGTAAGTGTGATCACAGATCGCACAGAGGGTTTCGTTTATTATTCCTTTCAAAACACTTTATCCTTTTGAAAAATCTGTTAGTTCCACATTTTGTAACTAGGGGCGCACTCTATAGGTGAAAACTGGGAAATTGAGTTAGTAGCCAGTGGCCAGTACACTCAGTTTCATTAGTGGCCACTTTTTAAAATTAGTGGCCACTATAATGTTTCAAACTTTCTTGACATCTAGATAAACTGTAATCGTTGTATATATACATATTTTTGTATAAATCAGAGTTTTATACCAGCCAATTATTCATTATAAGAATAGGGAAGCAGTCGAAATTCAAGAAAATTACTTTAAAACCACAGAATCTGATATTGCATTATTTTTTTTAGAATATATTTTTGGATTAGCTACTTGTGTATGTTCATAAACACAATTATCAATCAAATTACTGTTACTTTCTTTATATAAAAAATAACTAAATCAAAATTCGAACAGCTAGGTGTATACAAAAACAAAATAAAATGTTATTTCGATTTTATTTCATAAGTAAATGTGTTACTAACATACCACACAGATTACATACAGTTGAAATCTAAGCTGGTGAGTATTTCGCAGTATTAAACAGTATCCCTTGAAGAAAAATAATCTAACTGACCTACCATACTGAAGATATTGCAGTGTCATTAACCCTTTCGGTTCCAATTTTTTTTTTTTTCAATTTTGAGAACAGAATTACTTTAATTTTAACAGTGTTAATGGTAGCTATCCAAATAGATTTACTGAAGTTTAAACATTATCTCATTGTCTGAATTTTAACGAATGTACTTATTTTTACAGGTCAAAATTGGGAAATTTCACTAGCGGCCACTGGCCGGTAGGACTAATTTTTAAAGTGGCCACTTTCTTTAAACTAGCGGCCACTTTTTTATTTCAAGATGCTAAACAGTAAAATTTCTATAAGTATTAATCTAAGACTGAGTAGCCCAAATAAATATGTTAATATAAATATATTGGAACCAAAAAAAGTAGAATCCTTGATGAAATGCAAGAAAATTTTATTATCTCCTTGTAAAAAAGTGGCCGCTGATAGACTATTTTTCACTAGCCACTTTTTTTCATTTACTGGCCCTGTGGCCGGTGGCTAGTGCTAATTTTGACTTTTACTTATTTTGTATACTATTCAATTCATATTTATATGATAATAGGTTAACCCATTAACTTCCAAAACTACAAGGTAGGAATTAAAAAATTTATTGTTGAAAATCGTTTGACACTACAAATTCAAAATGGTAATTTTCGCTTTATTAAAATAGCAAAGTTTCTGCCAATAAATAAGCCAATTTTTTAAGTTCTAACATAGTGATGGCAAAGTAATTTATTTAAGCACAAACAATTATTTTGACTGTTGCATGAACGCAACACCAGTGGGTAATGGGTTAAGGAAGAGTTTTTGGAAAACACTGTATTACAACAGAGTTTAACAGATATTACAACTTTCTAATGTGTTTTGTGTTTTATCACACATGCTTCGCTCAGAAAAGTAGCCTACATTTTAAATTTAAAGAGTGAAATATATGTATAAAATAAAGGAATCAGCAACAGTGCAAAGAGAATTATGCAAACTTTTATTGCTATTACTAAATGTCCAAACATAAATGAAATCATAATAAGAAAGGCTTAGCCATATACTATCATTACAATATGTAGATAGCAACAAAAGTAATTGTTAAGACAAAAATAATCCTCCATGAAAAGACATGTACTATTAATAAATAGTACACCAGACCCAAAAGGGTTAAAACTTGCATTTGCATCTGTTGAAAAAAAAAGGAATAAATTATTTTAAATGCATGTGGAATCAAAGCTGGTGATATTTTGCAGAATAAAACTGTTGAAAAAAATAATCCAACTGACAAGCGAGCACATGGCGAAAAACCAAAATATTGAAAATACAGCTAAATCGTTGAGATCTGTTTGCATCCGGCAGGAAAAAGAATTAACCAGTTTGCTAATTGGATGTAATCAAAGTGGAGATGCATATTTCCATGAAAAAAGTTATATTTCCGTTGGCGATCGATAACAGATTTTTTAATCGCCACTTGGCGAGTGGCGACTATAGTGGCGATCGATGGCCGATTTTTTAATCACCACTTTTACAACTTTAATCGCCATGTGGCGAGTGGCGACCACCAATTTACACCTATAGCGCACTCTATTCTAAACAAACCTCTATCCGAACGAAACCCCGATTTACATACTATCCGTAGATATATTAGTCAAGGGGATTGGGCCCATAGCACCCAAGATAAGTAGGCACCCCTGGCGGTAAAAAGTGGAACTAAAATATGTAAGGCTATGGTGCATAAAATGAAAGATTGGTCAAAGGGATGACGGCAAAAGTTGGAAAAGTGCTCCCACGGTGAAAAGGGCGGAGGTTAGAAAAATTGCTTAAAATACACAAGTTAGAGCCCGGAGGAGTAAATAATGTAAGACTTTTTTGAAAATTTTATGATTTGTCATGTGGTCTGTGGTATTCAGCTATACGTATGCAAAAATTCTTGCCTTGAACTTAATTAGGGGCTCTCTTAGAAAGAATTGCTTAAAATACATATGTGGTAGCTCAAAGGGTTAAACGTAAGACTTTTTCAAGATTTTATGATTTGTCGCCTGGCCGCAGGTGTTCTGCTATAAGTATGCAAAATTTCAAATCTCCAATTTAATAAGGGGCACAGTTAGAAAGAATTGCTTAAAATACGCATGTGGGAGCCAAAAGGGTTAAATGTACGATTTTTTTTAATGATTTGTCGCATGATGGTGTTCAACTATAAGTATGTAAAATGTCACGCCTCCAACCTAAATTGGGTCTCACTTAGAGAAAGAATTGTTTAAAATACACATGTGAGAGCCCAAAGGGTTAAATATATGACTTTTTCAAAATTTTATGATTTGTCATATGATGTGTAGTGTTCAGCTATAAGTATGCAAAATTTCACACCTTCAACCTAATTAGAACTCACATAGAAAGAACTGTTTAAAATACACATGTGGGAGCCCAAAGGATTAAATGTACAACTTTTTCAAAATTTTATGATTTGTTGTTTGATCCGAGGTGTTTAGCTATAAGTATGCAAAATTTCATGCCTTCAACCTAATTAGGGGCTCACTTTGAAAGAATTGTTTAAAATACACATGGGGGAGCCCAAAGGGTTATATGTAAGACTTTTTCAAAATTTTATGATTTTTCGTTTGATGTGTGTTCAGCTATAAGTATGCAAAATTTCACGCTTCCAACCGAATTAGGGCTTACTTAGGAATAATTGTTTAAAATGCACATGTGAGACCCCAAAGGGTTAAATTTACAACTTTTTCAAAATTTTATGATTTGTCGTTTGATGTGAGGTGTTCAGATAAGTATGCAAAATTTCACGCCTCCAACCTAATTAGGGGCTCACTTAGAAAGGATTATTTAAAATACACATGTGGGAGTCCAAAGGGTTAAATGCACGACTTTTTCAAAATTTTATGATTTGTCGTTTGATCTGAGGTGTCCAGCTATAAGTACGCAAAATTTCATGCCTTCAACCTAATTAGGGGCTCATTTAGAAAGAATTGTTTAAAATACACATGTGGGAGCCCAAAGGGTTAAATGTACGACTTTTTCAAAATTTTATGATTTGTCGTATGATATGTGGTGTTCAGCTATAAATATGCAAAATTTCAAACCTACAACATGTATAGTTTCTGAGAATGGGCTCTGTGACGGACAGACAGAGGAGCGAGACGAACAGGGTTTCGTCAGATGAACGAAATCCTAAAAATATATTGTAGCTCGTCATAATTTTTACACGGAAAAATATGGTTATGAATTTTTCCAAAATAAAAAAAAGAAAAACCAACAAGTATTTTTTAATAAAAAATAAGAAATTAAGATAATTGCTGAAATTACTATTCGGAAATAATGGTAACTAAACTTTAGACAATTTTATATTAAATAAGTAGCATATACCTCAGGACTCCCTCAAAAAAGGTCACCTAAAGCAGTCAGAAACGCTAATTTTTTAAATAGAAATCTAGCGCCCCCCACCCTCCCCAGAATTTCACGTGTCATTCTTTTTTACACTTTATCTTACGTGTTATAAAATATCTTAAAGTTCCAAACAGATCGACTTGCTAGATTTCCTAATTTTAACAAAATCACGTTATGTTAGTTCCACATTCCACCACCAGGGAATGCACTCTATTCTTAACAAAAGCATATCTGAACGAAACTCCTTTACACAATCTTTCCGTAGATACATGGGTCGGGATGGTGGCGGTCTTAAACAAGAATTTAAAACATTTGCTGCGGTAACAAACGCTAAGATTTTAAAAATAATTCTAGCTCCCCCCCCCCCTCCTCGAAATATCATGCTTTATTCTTTTTCACACTTTTTCTTATGTGTTATAAACTATCTTAAAGTTTTAAACAGATTGAGTGGCGGTCTTAACCAATAATTGGAGGTATTTCCTGAAATTACTATTTGAAAATAGTGGTATGAATACTTGTAAACTTTCTCATGATGAATGAGTTATACTTATCTCTGTTCAAGAACCTCGCACAAATTATTAGATTTCCTAATTTAAGTTATTTCATGGTTAAAAAAGCATGTGTCTCCATTTTAATCGACGCATTTGACAGCAATAAACTGATTAATTAAATAATAATTAATATTTCAGCTTGTAATTAAGATAGGACTTAGAAATGGGTATCAATGAAATCAGCGAGAAATTTCACATCGGGATGCCAAAAAATTTAATATTTAAAAAGTTAAAATTTCATATTAAAATATGCTACTATGGAAAACCGCAGCGTCGTTATGTCTGATAGCTGCTTTCCCGCGGAAATGAAATCTTTTTTCCTTGTCTTTCCAATTAAAGAAATTAAATTTTTCTCGATCGATTTTTAGTGGATATTTTAACTTATACACATCGCAGAAATGTGAACTTTATACCAAATGAAAGTGGATTTTTTTCCGCGTCTATCTATTCCATTTACAAATTTCTCTGACCAATATTTTCTGATATGAGATTTCGCTTTAAAATGTCCACTTCATTTTTGGGCTTGATTTCCTCCATGGTAACCGTGCATTGACTGATTTTACTGGCAACATTTAGCAGAAACTCCGAAGATTTGGAAAATGTCCGTTTGAACCTGCGTTAAAAAGGTGGATTGGTTAATTTTAGAAGTTAATTAGCCCGTAATTCGGTTAATTACAGACTTTTTCAAAATTTTATGATTTGTTGGTTGATGTGAGGTGTTCAGATATAAGTACCCAAAATTTCAAGTCTCTAACATGTATAGTTTCTGAGAACGGGCTCTGTGACAGACAGACAAACAGACAAAGGAATGAGACGAATAGGGTTTCGTCAGATGAATGAAACCCTAAAAAGGAAATAATCTGCCTTGTGCATGCATAAGCTCTTTAGAATTTTTTTAAAATAATGCAAACACTACTTAACAAGTTGGAAACTGCACGTCAAATGTGGCAAATGAGGTGCGTTCGTACTATAACTAGTTTTATAAATATTTTTTGCACTGCATATTGTACTGAATGTATATTTTAGGCCGTAATGTAACGGAAAACGTTTGACTGTCCCTGTAATTAAACTATACATCGGATTTTCATAAAATTTGAAATGACTTGACAAAATTATGCAACATTATATACAGTAGAAGATCTATATAACGCAATTCTCCATATAACGCACAGCTTCTCAGATGTAAACAATGAATTTTGCAGTTAAAAAGCACCTGCATTTCCACATTGTAAAAATATTGCTACTCTGTAGAAGACTAAATTTGGTACATTAGTTCAACTTTATCTCCTAATTTAAGACATTTTTAAGGAAAAAAATGCTATTGTTACAATAAACATTTTTGAAAATGTCTAATATAAGGGATGACTTGGACAGTTATATTTGGATCATGTTTATAAAATAAATTTAGCAATGTCTGACCTATATTATGCAAAAATTTATAATTTGGATAACTTTTGGTAACAAGGAATGCAGTATAAAGATATTCTAATGTATCTTGATATGTTTCAGACATATTTGGCCATATTTACAAAGTAAACTTAATGATGTGATCCATATAACGCAAAATTCTATATAACGCACAACCTTGCGTTTTTAGGTTTGCATTATAAAGATCTTCTACTGTATTTTAAATTTCAAACTATTTGGTTGGGTAGTTTTGGCGCTGTTATATGTGGACGGACGGACAGAGAGACGGACTGAATGATAACTATAGGTGCTATGTATTTATATAATTATGAATGCACCTAAAAATGATACATTAATTAGAAATATTATTAGAAATTATATAAAAAAATTATTTTTAACCCTAACAAGATGGCATCCCTTACACAAATTTTATTTGGTTGGCACCCTTTTTTTAAACAGCTCTGTTTACTGGTGAAATACCAAAAAATACTCTAATTAAAAAAGACAAATATTACACTTATTTATTATTGGTGCCAAAAACAAATTCCACATGCACCTTTTGACGATGCATATATGCACCACCCGTCCCGAAAGGGTTAAAGAATATCACTTTGAGAAGATAAATAGCTATTAAAAAAAAAAAAAAATACAGTACTCTCTCTCAAATTCATACAGCGTAGAACTATAGTTTTGAATATTTTAGAACTTTATCCATTAAAAAATTATAAGAGCTTTTTAATTATTTTAATTATTGAAGAAAAATTGTTCAATCAACAGAAAGAAAAGGACACAAATTATGTATGGAAATAATATTTTCATTTTAAATGCTCACAAATGCATCTCTATGTGCCCAGTGCAAGCTTTGCCTGTAAATAATCTAACCTAACCCCTTGGGGATGAGCGACCAGTATACATGCCATTTAAGCTGCTCAAAATCCTTCATTATTCCCACCAGTTACTTTTTATTGCAAAGTTTACCTTACTTAACCTGAACATTTCCACAATTCAATTACAGAAAATTTTCTGTTTTGAAAAACCGGTGGTAAAAGATTAAAAATTAAGCAAAGGGCTTTCGTTGCGAAGGGGTTAAAGAGCACAAATAAAAATTACATTTTCGGTAGTTAAAAATATTACATTAATTAATATCAAAATTGTGTTTATTCATAAAATTAAATATCTCATCATCAGATTTAGTAATTATATACTTTGCATCATATACAATTTATTCATAACAACAGTTGCATCATAAACAATTTATGTCGATTTCTGATAACCAAATGTATATTTAGAAAAACTAAACAAACAGTACCTCTTTTTTCTTCTTTGCTTCTACCTTTCGATCAGCAGCTTTTCTTAATTTTGCTTTGCCGCTGCCACCTGCTTGCCGTATTGATTCCAACAAATTAGCTCTAGCATCACCAGGATTTGCAACAACTGCTGGAGCCCCGGTAATTGGGCTTTGTTTTTTCTGTGGCTGAACAGGTCCATTTTCTTCTGCTGGTGTTTCAGCAGGTGATACAGGAGGTGGTGGAGGAGGAGGAGGAGGGGGTGGAGGTGGAGGGGGTGCAGTAACTGGTGCAGAAGGAGACGTATCAGCTGGCACTGATGGTAAGTTGAGAGTAACTGTAGATGCTGGTACTGAAGCTGCTAATGCTTCTTGGGGGCTTTCAGGTACAACAGTTGGTAGTTCGGGTAATACAGTATTAGATATGACAGGCATTGATGATGGTGCTATAGACATTTCTAAATCACCACTGAACATAAGATCATCCGCAATTCCTGAAATTAAATTATTATCTTTCATTTTCTTTATAAAATAATGCTACACAGTCACAAATACTCTTCCATTAGACAAACACCTGTTGCGGTTTCGCACCAAATATAGTAAACTGCTTATTCCTTATTGGCAAGTGTAGTAACCAATTATAAATCGTCATAAATTTTTTATTTCAAATTTCAAAATTTCCTTTCTTGATGAATTAGTAATTTACAAAAATATTTTAACATGGTTTATATAATTTGGCAATTGCCAAATGATAAATATTCTACGTTTAAATTCTTCCAAGACAAGGATATTTCATATTGTGATATTTATTTACAAAAATATATGATATAATAATGTATTTTTGATTGGTGCTATGGCCAAAGAAAGAAATGCACATAAAAATTTTATTTAAAGATTCCAAAATTCCTTTATTAGCAACTGCTGTTCAATTTAAGGGTCATTATCAGAAAAACGTACAATATGGAGTCCCTACCAATTTGTGTTCATTCAGTATAATTTTAATGTGAAATTCAAATGAAAGGAGTAAGAAACAAACATCTTGTATATATTCCTATGTGAAAGAATGCAAAAGAGTAAAATCTTTTTATTTTAAGTACATCCACAGAATGTGATATGTCATGTCTGTGGACTGTCAGCATTCCAGTTTTAGAAGTATATATGTAAAAACATCCTTTTTAAAGTTAACTAACCGGTAAACATTTTTATTCATTTAGATAACAGATGTATTTTCTGGCGTTCAATTATATATTTTTCTTTCTTTTAGTAAAAAAAAAAAAAAAAATTCTTTAATTTATTATTGTCACTAACATTTGTGCCCTGTCAGTGGACAGAACATAATTTTCCATAAAAACCTACAAAAAAGCAGCACAGTGCAATTTGAATGCTAATCTGAACTCTTTTGCAACCATTTTGTACAAAGAAGTTACAAGTGAATGTTTAGTTTAAGTATAAGTGGCTGTTTATCTTCCTGGTTTTGCAATAATTATAGATTGCCCAGATCGTAGGACCACATTTGTAATTTCTAAAAAAAGGGTAAAACAATGTATGTTGCTACAATACTTGCAAACAAAGTAAATGTGCATTATATACAATTGACCACAATTTTTTTTTTATAAAGTATGGCTTAACCGTTTGAGTGTGGAGCGCTGTTGCCAGTGGGCTACTTTTTTAAAATTCAGATTCTTATGGGGGCAATTATCATCAGTCTGAGAAATGAGACCTTTAAATATAAAAAATAAGTCAGTTAACATTTTCATTTTTTAGCAGAATTTCTTCCAAATTTAAGATTAGTTTAAGAAATAAGAATTTTTTAAAAAAGGAAAAATATATTTTTTACAAATCAGCACGATCTTAAAGAAAGTAATTTCAGAAAAGAAACCTTACAAGTGATTTTTTAGAAGCATCTTACCAGGAAACTACACCTTAGTGTAAAAATGAAAAAAATCTAAGTAAGCACCAATCGAAAGAGTACATTGAAACACATTTGCTTATGCATAAATTATTTGTCCTCGTCTCCCCATTATCAAGATATACAGGGTTAGCACAAATGAATGACTGTATTTTGAAATTTTTATTTTCAAAACTATTACACATATTATAATGAGTGATATATGAAAATAAAGAGGATCATTCCAAGTTTTTCTTCAGTTACAAATGTTGGTCAGTGAACCTTTCGTAAGACGACTAACACCAAATCTTTAATCAACTTCGTTCCACACATTTGGCAGTTTTGCACAGCCAATGATTCTTAATGCAGCACTGATGCATTAAAACACTAAATAATGCTAAATGGTGAATAAGTGCTGCATTATTAAGTGTTTTAATGCATCAGTGCTGCATTAAGAATCATTGACTGAAAACACAATTAAAGGATTAATTCGTGACATCTTTTCAATATAACACGCCTAAAATTCACACAGAGCCTAAAACGAGACTGAGATGTCTTACTGTGTTCTATATTCAAAATCTGGGTTCCAAGCTGAATAAAGTCATGTGGCACCAACAATTTACTCAAAGAATTTCTAATTGATAAGAAGGGAAGCTACTACTGCTTTATACTATAGCACAAAATTAGCACTCGTCACTCGCCAGGCGTCGAGTAACACTTAAAACGTGGCGATTAACTTTATTGTCCTCACTCGCCAAACTCAATGGGCACCACTCGCCAAACACGATGGTTGAAAGATCGATGCCAGGGAGGAAAGGGGTGAAATTCGTTCGGAATTTACGGCGTCCAAATCGCCGATTTTCCCGAACGTAAGAAAAGAAAGTAGTAGGGGTGATTCTGTTTCGAATTTTCCAAAAATTTAAGATATTCGGTTCCGAAAAAAAAAACGGTCATCAGTCCAAAAATTCGGACATAAAAATATCGCTAATTTCGATATGGTCGCCAAAAAAAATCAATTTTGTCAATCGTTCGTAGAAAAAAATCACCAATTCCGTCAAAGAATCGCGAAAAAAACGTGAATTTCGCCCAAGGACCACGTAAAAAACGAGAATTAAGTCAAAACATCGTGGAAAAAACGCAAATTTCGTGAAAAGATCGCAGAGAACACACAACTTTTGTGACAAGATCGTAGGAAAACGCAAATTTCGTCAAAAAATCACGGAAAAAAAAAAACACAGATTTCGCGAAAAGATCGCTGAAAAAGGCACAAATTTCGTGAAAAGATCACGGAAAAACGCAAATTTCGACAAAGAATCGCGAAAAAGAATCACAAAATTCTCCAAAGTATCGCGGAAAAACGCAAATTTCGTGAAAAGATCGCGGATAAAACGCAAAATTCGTGAACAGATCGCAGAAAAACGCAAATTTCGTCAAAAAATCGTGGAAAAACACAAATTTCGAGAAAAGATTGTAAAAAAACGCAAATTTCGTCAAAAGATCGCGGAAAAAACGCAAATTTCGAGAAAAGATCGAGGGAAAAAAACGCAAATTTCGTCAAGAGATCGCGGAAAAACGACAAGTTCGTCAAAAGATCACGGTAAAAACATAAATTTCGTGAAAAGATCGTGAAGAAAACGCAACTTTCGTCAAAAAAAATCGTGGAAAAAACACAAATTTTATCAAAAGATCGCGGAAAAAAACACAAATTTCGTCAGAAGATCGCCTAAAAACACAAATTTCGTCAACAAATCTTGAAAAAAAAATGCAAATATTTTCAAAGAATGGCGAAAAAGCCCTACAAATTTCATTAAAAGAATACAAAAAAAACTCCGCAATTTTGTGAAAAGATCGCGGAAAAAACGCAGATTTCGTCAAAAGATCGCGAAAAACGCAGATTTTGCAAAAGGTCACGAAAAAAAGTGAATTTCGTCAAAATATCGTGAAAAAAACGCGAAATTCGTTAAATGGTCGCAGAAAAATGCATATTAGTTAGTGCTGAGGGAGAGTGGGGTCTCCCTCTGCTGTAACCTTTCTGAAAATTTCCTGTGAATTTATTTCATTGCAATTAATAGTAAAAATAAAATTTTTCTGTTGAGTGTAATCATATTCAATGGTAAGTAATATATATTAGTAAATTACAATGTTGATAGTTACAACAAACACAATTTTGTATGGAGCGTACATAACTTTGTTACTGGCTAGTGGTTAAAAAAAACTGGCCAGTGAAAAAAATCAGTGTACTGGCCAGTGGCCAGTGAGTAAACATGTTAATTTTGACCTATACTTTATACCATGAACTACTTCACTCACTGGCTGGTGAGGACCCGTCCCTTCTTACAGGTAGATGTTTTGTTTTGCAAATTTTAAAACTTTATATCTTGATAACGGGGAGACGAGGGCAAATAATTTATACGCCTATAAACAAGTTCCAATATGCCCTTTCAATTGCTACTTATTTTGATTTTTTTCATTATTACACTATTGTGGTAGTCTCCTGGTTAGACTGTTAAAATTTTCTTGGAAGGCTGAGTGGGAAGGGGATCATAATTTTTCAGTAAAACATTAAAATTTATTATTCGCATGGGCAATTTTCATAATTTTAAAGACTGGTAGGCACTCTTTTTAAGCATATTTTACCTTATTCATTTTCAACATTTTGAAATAAAAATATTTTATGGCCTTAACTGATTAATATAGATGCAGTATGCAACAAAGTTATAAAACTATTGGGTGATTGCAAAAGTTTGTGCCCTATTACATAGCTGGCAGAAACTTTCAATTTTGACTGTGCTGATGTTTCTTTTATAACCATACTTGTGTAAATGCCCGTCTTAGGATGGTGCGTAGAAATCTTGGTTTTCCCTTAAAATTTTAAATAATTGATAAAAATATTTACATACTATTATTCCGGAATCAAGCTATTTGGTTTAAAAATCATGAAAAGTCAGTAAATTTATATACAGTTTTCAAACAATTTACATTTGAAAATACACCCTCCCTATTCAACGGTGTAAAATTTAAAATTATGTAATATTGGGAAGTAATTATGTTTGCAAACAAAAAAGGAAAATGGATTAATTATTCATCAAATCATTTTTTTCAAAATAAATTATACATACAAACCTAAAACAAACAAACTAAAGATTATGTTTATTACATTAATACTCAGAAAATAGAGCACTTTTATGCTAGTTTGGCGATGTGATAAATCACCAAATATTGTTCCCATTGACATAAATCATATTGCATTAATTTCATATAAAATATAAACCTTTAACCCATTTCATTTAAAAAGCATAACTTTTATTTAAAATACAAACATTCAAAATACATTATATTGCATATAATTAAAACACATGCCTTTCACTCATTTCCTTTAAAATACATAACAATAAATACCACAGCATTTTATTTCAACTTTAAAGCATTGTTTCTAAATCACACATGCAAAAAAATAACTACTATTGGCGAGATTTGCCCCCGGATAACATAAAAGTACCGAAAATAGACTTGAGTTTTCTAAAAGTTCGCTTTTAAATTAAAAACTATTTTCATTGGTTCATACGCGTATGACATCAAATGCATATTAATACTACAGGAGTTAAAATATTCAATGTGCAAAAGTTTTTAAATTTTTATCAATGAATTTTCAAAAATGAATGACTCACTACACATTGTTTACATCTGTAAAATTAATTGCACTTTTTGAAATGTTTGATTGTTTTTATCGGCAATCTCTTGTTAGTAGAAAAATACAATTTTTTACCTTTCAAACGCAGTTTGTATAACAATTTTCTGACAAATACATTGCGAGCTATTAATTTTTTCATTAACATCAAATGTTTTATTTTCCGAGATTAATCTGTGACAACAATTAGCAAAAAAAGCCAGTCGTCAGCAATGTGTAGCTTTTTACTAAAGAGGATTATTAACTAACAGTTGTCTACACGTGTTGTGAGTGAAAAAGTTTTGTAAAATAATTTGTGTGCAAGTTTAATATTCAAAATGGAAAATGAAAAGCTACATTTTCGTCATGTTATGTTATATGAGTTTAAAAAAGGAGTGAGTGTTGAATGTGCTACAAAATATATTCAAGACGTTTATTTGGATCGTGCTCCTGCTGTTAGGACTGTTAAATAGTAGTTTTGTCAATTTCAATCTAAACGATAAAATTCACTCTGGGTGACTTTCTGGCATTAATAATGACTTAATCTGTGATTTAGTGAATAATAATCCACAGATTACTACTGAAGACATTTCTGAGAGACTAAATGTTGACAATTCAACTGCATTTTGCCATTTAAAACAACTTGGGTACACTTCGAAACTCGATGCATCAGAAATCGGGCATGAACTCCTGCAATCACCCAATACAATAATTAGCTTAAAAGTAGAATTGCAATAAAGTAAATGCCTAAATTTATAATTACCGTAATTTCACACGTATTCACTGCACCTCAGATAACTCGATTTCCTACCAGAATTAATTTGATACAAAATGTGACTTGCTCCTGCTTAGCACTTATTTGACTTCTTTTTTTCAATAAAATTTCCGGTTTGAAAAAGACTTAACTAAGCCACGGCGGATATGCAGGAAATTACGGTATCTGCCTGTAGTTTTAAATTGATGCTATAAAATAAATACACAAAAATATTAATACCAGGTAAGTCTGGCAATGCTAAAGGAACATCCATTTCAGGCACTTCACCCATTCCAGGATTATAAAAGTAGCTTAGTTTATCTACAGACTCAATTTGGTCCCGTTGTGTAATTGATAATGGTGCAGCTGCAATTTCTTCAGCTTCAGTTTCTTCCTCCAAACTCTTTCTTGTTTTTGTAACAGCTCCCAGAGGATCCAAAACAACATACTTTTTATAACTGAAACAAACAAGCATTTCAGTGTGTTTAAGATAAATAATAATAATGAAATAAATAAATAAAAATAAAGTCATACACGTACAAAATGAATAAAGATATCAGAACATAGAAAGGAGAAGATTCATAAAATAAAAAGTTAACGACACTGTGAGATTTAGAAAATTTAAAAGAAAAAATTTAAAATTTGCAAATCTGTTTTTCAAAACATTGTAATAATTTCTCTATTAATTTCCAATTTATTTTTAAAACAATTTTTTATAATTTATTACTAATTTAAACTTTATTTGACATTAATGATAAAAATATATCTTAAAACTTAAGCAATATCACTATCTATATATACATATACAGTCGAACCCCGCTATAGTGAACCGTTTGCGGACCCAGCAATATGTCCACTATATCCGAATTCTTTGAAAAAAATATCTTTTAGCATATGATATAGTATTGTTAAAATAAACTATTGCAATAATACGTAATTTTCTTTAAAATTTTTAACGAATTAAATAATAAATATTGGATAATAAATCAAATATTAAAAAGAAAAAATAGTTACTAAAACGTGATTTTATTTTTACACTCTATGGAAGAAATTACCGATTTTTTGATTGAATACAATTCGATTTTAAGTAGAGTTCATCAATTTTCTTATCAACAATTAGAAAAAAATCCGATATTTTCTGGTCCACATTTTCTGTAGAAAAAAATGTTCAGGATATTCGCTGCCGATTTCACTTCCAAGATAAAAGATGCCAAAATTTCAAGTTCTTCTTCAACATAGTCTTCTAAGTCTTCTTGAGCATTGTTCTTTTGTTTAACTTGAGATACAATGCCATCATCTGTAGGGGTGCCAGAAATGTACACTTCATCATCGCAAGATTTGAATTGCTCAGTAACGTCCATTGGAAAAATATTCACACTATGCTTTTCCAGCCACAGAGCTATTGGTAAATTTTCTTCGTCATCTTCGTCCTCCACGTTGGCATCTTCCTTCCAACAACACATCCTCCAAAAGAATGAGCTTAATGCACTTCAAATTTTCTAAGTGAAGATGAGCTGTGCACATGCCGACAAGGAGAACAATTTTACGTTTCTGTTTCAGCAAATCATTGTGTCCCATTGTCGAAGTTCTTCTTCAAAAAAATTGGAAGTCATCCAGGATTTTTGATTGTCTTTGTAGTTGAAAGGCAGTTTTTTAACATTTTTTAAACACCTTGGCTTTTGAGATTTACCTACAACAGTTAATTTTTGCTTTTCTGAGCCGTTCATATGTGCACATACAAGAACAGTTATTCTGACTTTCGAGAGCTTCCCATTAGTGCACTTTTCTCCTTTAAATTCTAAAACCTCATTGGGAGTCATTTTGTAAAACAATCCAGCTTTGTCAACATTAAAAATATCCTTCTCATCATAATCTTCAATTACATCCATCCACACTTGAGCTTTCCACTTTTCCACATCCGATGCCTAAGCACTTGCTGCTTCATCAACAATTTGTCCACAAGAAATATTATTCCGTTTTTTTAACCTATCCAGCCATCTGTTAGAGCACACAAAACAGTTTTCTCCAAATCTTTCAGCAAACTCATTCGCTTTAATTTGAATCATGGGTCCGGTCACAGGAAGATTTCTATCCCGCTGAATGGTAAACTATTTTAACAAAGCTTCTTCCATGTTTTCCTTTTCAGCCTGACGTAGTTTCTTCGAAGAATCCAAAATTTTTTCATGTGCAGCAAGAGTTGCACAGCGATTTTCCCAAATGTTTGAAACTGTATATTTTGACAAGGAAATTCAGAAAATGCTTTCCTTTTAACAGAATTCGCCATTTTCATGAAACTTTTTGCTGCTCTTGAAAAAACGTCTTGAATAATGAAGAGAGACATTGTAAAACGAAGGACTTTCTTGGATTGTTCCGATTATGTTAAGGGATAGAGGCAAAGTTAGCAAGTAAACAGCAAACGCTTATTCCTAGAATTATTGAGGGGCGAAGAAGTACGTTTGTTCCTGAAATGGGAGGGAAGGGGAAGAAGAGACATTTGCTGTTTAACAACTTGTTCACCCTAGTTTAAGGTGATGAGCGAAAATTGTCACAATGTAAAGGAATACCATCATTTGCAGTCACAACTAGTGTAAGTTTAAGGTTGGAGAACTGAAAAAAAAATCTGGGGAAATAAAATTTGAGTCCACTATAAACGAACTACCGAATTCTCTGCTGCCCACTATAAGCATATGAAATAATATTAGTTAAATAGGAGTTCAGACGGGACCACTAAAAAAGTTCACTACATCCGAGTGTTCACTATATCCCGGGTTCATTATAGAGAGGTTTGACTGTATATAGATATATAGACCAGTAGTTCCCAACTGGTGCTGCGTGGAGCTCCAGAGGACTCCCCATGCTCTTCGTAGGGTCTCCTTGGGCCACTACCAAAAAATAAATAAAAATGTAATGAAATAATAAACTAAAAAACAAAAAGTAGAATAAAAAAAATAATAATAAATAAATAAATAAATGGTACTTTTATGTTAGCTGGGCGCCAGTGATAACTCATGAAATCTGTTTCAGCTGGCATCATTTGAATTGCAACCCTTTAGCATCGTTCACCTAGCATAATTTCTAATAACCAAAACTTTTTATTTCCGCTGCGTTCAATATGTGTAACAATGATGAAAATTTGGGATTTACCTGAAACAGAAGAACAGGTCAAGCCGTACATCTTTATTTTCAAGAACATGATATTTTGCCTAGAAATGCATTTTGTATGAAAGGGCATGGCATGAGATTGTTTTCTAGCAATAGCATTTGATGGAGATAGAACGTTCGTATGTGTTGCAGAAAAAGTGCAATTGGCAAGGAATTAAAAAAATTTTGTAACCACTGGCACCCAGCTAACATAAAAGTACCAAAATGAATAAATAGAAATTAATTACATTCAAAACAGAAATTCACAAAATGAATTTTGCTATGTTCGATCATTATGCTGCCACAAGTTCAAAATTACTGGACCTCATATAAAAAATATGTAAAAGAAAAATTGCAACCATGAGTGTCTCATTAGATGTTTATTTTTTTATGGATATAGTTTATATTAATAACAATTTAATAACTATTGTTATTTGTCATGTCTAAATTTAATTTTATTACATCTTCGTTTCATACAATTGCTTAAATATATCTATGTTACAATCCTTTATTATCTATCTTCTTTTTTCTCTGCTCCATGTCATTCCTTTTAAACACCAATAACTTACAATATTACAAAGATATGATTGCATTCTCTGCCAGAGAAATCGAGCTTAAAAAGGGGTCCACAAGCCAAAAAGTTTGGGAACACCTTGATGTAGACAAAACAGTGGTGCTGTCTGGAAGAGGCTAGGGGAGAATCGTGCCACCCCTCTCACACTTCAAGAAATTTGATATTTGAGAAAATTTATCAGACATCACAGGTCAGGCACACACACAAAAAAAATATCAAAAATTGCTCAAAAGCTCCAAATAACGTGTCAAATTTGATAACAATAAAAAAATAGGCATTAAACATAAGTATTAAACTCTTTAAACACAGAAATTATAAATTATTAAAGAAAATTATAAAATCTTTGCTATTCTAACATTCTTGAAGTGAGACAGTTATTATTAATGAGTAATTTGGCTAATTTAAAAAACACACATAGAAAAAAACCTATTGATTGCTTCTCAGCTGTGTACAACTTGATCAAATGAAAATTCGCCCAGAGATTATTTTTCAAAAAGTGGTACACTAATAGCAGTGGCGGCTCTTCCATTGAAGCACATGAGCATGTGAACCCCAAAGAAAAATGAAGAAATAATTTAACAAAATAAATAAAATAATTATAAAAAATTTCTAATGTTTTGTCAATGTCCAATACGAGTAATATTCACGCACATACACACCTTTATCTTTTTTTAGAAACGTCCATAACAAAGCATTACTGAAGAAAATCAGAAAGCTTTCAACACCCATCGCCAAGTGTATTCACGTTAGCACGTGTTACCGGGGATATACTATTCAAAATCAGCTTATGCGGATGATACCGGGTAAAGAAGAAGCGTTGCGATGCATCGCCCAGGTTGTTTCGTTCGCACAATCTGTAATGTGCGGTAACATGTATTTTTGACAGATTTTCTTGTTAGTTCTGTTTCTCTTGCAATTTAAATATTAAGTTGGATATTCTTTTGCTAATTTGTTAATCTCTCTGTTTGTTTTGCTTTCTTTTTTATTATTATGTAAAAGAAGTAGTTACAAACATTTAAAATGGAAGTTAGTAAAATCAATATTTCAGAACAAAAAGAAACAACACTTTTCATTGTTTCTCATTGGAAAGAAAAATTGAAATTAAATTGCGTAAACCAAAACCTTTTCAAACTAGGACTGAAAATTTTGGATTGTGAAGACTAGGAATAAAAACCAGTCCCAGCTCTGTACAGAAAAAAGTTAGATCTGGCCCGGCCCAATCTTTCAGGAAAAAAGTAAGGCCCGAACTTAGCCCAGCCAGAACCTTCAAAAAAGAGTATGACCCGACCAGAGAAGAGTGGGGTTTCGGGCCACAGGCCAAACCTTGAAGATCTCTGGAGACTGGAGACACTGCCGAAACCCCTTTAGCACAATTAGAAAAGCTCCCTTTTTCTTTTTCTTTCTTTTTTACATTTCAGCTATTGATAACTATTTCGTTGATTCCGTTTGTGGCTGATTTTATTTTTTATTTGGTACATACACATCTTTTCGTTCATTTATAAAAATAATTTTGTAAGTTTTAAAAATATTTCTTGCTCAGAATTTAGACTTTCCTGTTCATCATAAGTTATTATGATGATAATTATTATGAAGATATATATCATAAGTTTAAAGAAAGAGAAGAAAATCCATGAATCCACTTTGCATTAAAAAAATCTCTTATCTCGTTACCTCTTTTTCTACTGCGTTCAAAGTTCTTTTCAAAAAAACAAAACTGAAACTGTCAGCCAACTTACACGTCAAGGTCATAGGGCAATGTGTCTGAATGTTCGGTCCGAGAAAGAGATAGAGTGGATTTGAAATCAAGTGTGTTTTTCTTTTAGTTGAGTCAAGAGATAACATAATTGCACGTTTGTTTTTTAGTTATAAATACGTACTTGAGGTGTTTTATTAGACACTTCCTTGAAAATAAAGATTATAAAGATGAAAAAAAAAAAAGATAAAATAAGTATTTTTGTTCAGAACTCTTCGTACGAAACAATTTTTAACCATATGAATGTAAAAATCAATGTTTTGAAGAAATCGGGCCGAGATTTTAACAGTTTTCTGGGCCAGGCCAAACTTTTAAGCTGGGCTATTTTTTTTCTTTTGTACGGGCCGGTCCGATCCCCCCCCCCCCCCTATGGATCAGCTACTTTACTCAAGGAAAAACACCTGCTCGCTAATGTTAATCCTATCTAAGAATTTTTTTAAATACATAGTTCGCATTTCAATATGTTTAAATGTATTTGTTTTTTTTTGCATTGAATAGCTGAGGTCGATCTCTAAAAAGACCCGTTTTCTATTTTGTTTACAGATGTTTTTCGTAGTATACTTTGATTTTCGGAATCAGTTTCGAAAGTGAAAGTATTCTTAGTAAAAAAAAAAACCTCTAAACACAATCGAAAAAGTAAAAAACACTCTTTATAGAGATCGACCTCAGCTATCCAATGCAAAAAAGATCATTTAAAAATAATGGAATGTGAACAACATATTTTTTTTTTAAATTCTTTTTTATGATTTACATTAACAAACCGCTGTTTTTGCATGAGTAAAATAGCCCAATATTTATGTCATGGAAGTCGGCCCACTTAATTTTTTATATTGGTCAGGACCGTTTATTTTGTTTATCGCCCGACCCGGCTCATTAAAAAAATTGTCCTAATTTTGCTCACTTGGCCGGTTTCAAAGTTTGAATTCATTTTGCCTGGTCGAGTTGGGTACAGGCCCTATTTTAAGGGCCAAGTTTAAAAAGAGTCCAATACTGAAAAAAATAGAACCAGTGAGACAAACGTTATTCATCCTGCTGATTGTTTAAAAATAAACAAATGACATTTCTCGGACATTTACGATTAAGAGACATTTTCTAATGTTTTGATACCAATTCGAGAGCATGAAACTATTGATCAAAGGGGAAAAAATGGCGTCATAAGATATGCTATGAAAAAAAAAATATATGCCGTAAGACATTGCTGTAAAAGGAGAAAATCACTGTACTTGCCGGCCTGGCGTAAGAGCCGCACTTAGAATATTTTATACTTTCAAACTCGTATGTGCCACGGCTCATACGCCTGAAAATACGGTACAGTAGAGCACTGATTATCCGAAAAAGTCGGGACTGACCCTAGTTCGGATAAGCAGAAGTTCGAATAAATGGACAGACAATTTAAGGGATGTTCCTGACTATACTAAAATCTTCACACTTTATCCAGGCTTAGGACTGACTACTTATTTATCATTTAATATTTTCTTTTTCTCTTTTTATCATTTTCTGAACTCCAGAGATTATAATTTAAGCAAAAAAGCTTTCGATTGTTGCTTGTTTCAAAAGAAGACGCTCTTCCCAATGCTGCCATATCTCAAATTCTTCTTAAATACGTCAGTTGAATAGGAGAAGAGTTCTTCTGCCATTTGAGCGATTTCATAGGTGTTCCAAACATTCAAAGGCTTCGTTATGTGATGGACCTGGGTAATTTTCAGAGCATTCGTTTTCATTTCTTTAATTTCTTTTTCATCTTAAATCTCATCCACAATCTTATCATCATTTAAAGAAATTTTTGAGAGAATATAATAAATGGATGTTGTCTAGATAAATGGGATAAATGGAAGTTCGGTTTAAAAAATTTTTTTGAGAGAAATAGTCTGTCGAATAATTGGAAGTTCGGTTAATTGGAGTTCCGATAATCGGCGTTGTACTGTGCTTAAAGAAATTATTGACTTGGGAAGACAAAATTTCAGTAATGAATTCAGGGGATGCCTGGGAGGAAATTTTCTGGGAAAAATTATTTCTCCCATTTAAAGCACCCTCCTTCCTAAATTCGCATTGTCCTCTTCGAAACAGCAAAATTCCATCCAGAGAAAAATGATTCGGAATTCAGTACTGCACAAACGTATACTAACCTATAAGTTAGGTCTTACGTACAGTTTTTTTAAAAATAAATTTTATAATGTGATTGTGAACCCCCCCCCCCCCCCCACTTTAAATAAGCCACGAGCCACCACTGACTAACAGAATAAAAAATAGTCCACTGGAAAATATATGTCCCATAAATAGGCAAATGGTTTAAACCAACCTGATCTGCAACAAAAAAAGCAATGTGAATCTGACTCAACCCATACTGTGTGGATCGGGTTCAGGTAAAATAGGATTTTCCGACCCAATGCAGATTTCTACCCAGGACAAAAGTGTTAGCATATAAAAACCTTCCTTGTTCACTTATACACTATTCAATCACTTACAGTTATCCATTTCCTTTATTTAGACTTCTTTTCAACTTAATCTAAACAACTATTTCATTCTATTTAATTATCTTTTAAGTTTATTCAATTACCAGCATTTATTTATTTAAAATCTACTTTTGAGAGTTCATGATTGTGTCATTCTGTTATCATTATATCATTTCAACCTGATGTGAACCCAGTTTTGTTTTCTGATAGTCATTTGCCATCGCTATTTCACACAGAACCAGCGCTCATAATCTTTTGCCTTTAGATGGCTTTTATCAATGAATGATGTGACGCGACACACCTATCAAATACCTGATAAATATTCATAGCTGAAAAATATGAATACCAAATATATTAAATTCATTCCAGAAAACTTCGCTCTAACAAAAATACAACAAAGAAGAAAGTCAACATGAATAAACATTACTGACTGGGAAGCTCTTTTTAAAAGCAACCAATCACCACTGTGAAAGACTGCTTTGACCTTGGGCTTTTCGCCAACTTTCATTTCAACATTGCTATAAACAAAAGGGGAAACTTTAATGTTTGATTCTTTGACTCTGATTGATTGCTTGCAAACTGAGAATTCCATCTGCTTAGGTATAGACTCGATGATCACCCGTATCAAACGCGACAATGAATAACCAATGCTCATGCGTTATTATTCATAAAATATCAATTATCTGGAGTTATTGGAATAGGTGTAGGCTAATCACAGTTGAGATGAGAAAGGATGATAAGTGTTATCCAGTATTACGCAGAGAGTCGAACAAACTTTAGGTTTACAGAAAAGGGATAGATGTATTGCAATGATTGGGATAGTTTCTATTGCAGATAATCAACGGAAAGGAAGATTATCGATGTAGATTTTCTGTTTTGGATGAGACAGGAGGTTGAAGACATTGGAATAGAATTTTTTTTTTTTTTCAGGGTCTCTGGCAGGGAACACAAAATACTATTATTTCATTGAGATCTGAGTTATTTGGCGATATTTTTTTCGGTGCTCGTGTTCGTAATTGCAGTGTTTGTTAACACTGTTATATTATTGGGATATATCAACACAGTCAAAGTTTAGATATTGTTATTGCGATAGTTAAGAAATATCAATATCTGTCGATATATTGATAAATAATCCAGCCCTACTGGAGACACTGCCGAAACCACTTTAGCATAATTAGAAAACGCTCCCTTTTTCTTTCTTTTTTACATTTCTATTGATAACTATTTCGTTGATTCCGTTTGTGGCTGATTTTATTTTTTATTTGATACATACGCATCTTTTCGTTCATTTATAAAAATAATTTTGTAAGTTTTAAAAATATTTCTTGCTCAGAATTTAGACTTTCCTTTTCATCATAAATTATTATGATGATAATTATTATGAAGATATATTTCGTAAGTTTAAGGAAAGAGAAGAAAATCCACGAATCCACTTTGCATTAAAAAAATCTCTTATCTCGTTACCTCTTTTTCTACTGCGTTCAAAGTTCTTTTCAAAGAAACAAAACTGAAACTGTCAGCCAACTTACATGTCAAGGTCATAGGGCAATGTGTCTGAATGTTCGGCCCGAGAAAGAGATAGAGTGAATTTTAAATCAAGTGTGTTTTTCTTTTAGTTGAGTCAAAGATAACAAAATTGCATGTTTGTTTTTTAGTTATAAATACGTACTTGAGAGGTTTTATTAGGCGCTTCCTTAAAAATAAAGATGAAAAAAAAAAGATAAAATAAGTATTTTTGTTCAGAACTCTTCGTACGAAAAAATTTTTAACCATATGAATGTAAAAATCAATGTTTTGAAGAAATCGGGCCGAGATTTTAACAGTTTTCTGGGCCAGGCCAAACTTTTAACTTTTATGCTGGGCTATTTTTTTTTCTTTTGTACGGGCCGGTCCGATTCCCCCCCCCCCCCCCCCTATGGATCGGCTACTTCACTCAAGGAAAAACACCTTTTTGCTAATGTTAATCCTATCTAAGAATTTTTTTAAATACATAGTTCGCATTTCAATATGTTTAAATGTTTTTTTTTTTTTTTTTTTTTTTTTTTTTTTGCATTGAATAGCTGAGGTTGATCTCTATAAAGAACCTTTTTCGATTTTGTTTACAGATGTTTTTCGTAGTATACTTTGATTTTCGGAATCAGTTTCGAAAGTGAAAGTATTCTTAGTAAAAAAAAAACCCTCTAAACACAATCGAAAAAGTAAAAAACACTCTTTGTAGAGATCGACCTCAGCTATCCAATGCAAAAAAGATCATTTAAAAATAATGGAATGTCAACAACATTTTTTTTTTTTAATTCTTTTTTATGATTTACCGCTGTTTTTGCAAGTGAGTAAAATAGCCCAATATTTATGTCACGGAAGTCGGCCACTTAATTTTTTATATTGGTCAGGACCGTTTATTTTGTTTATCGCCCGACCCGGCTCATTAAAAAAGTTGTCCTAATTTTGCTCACTTCGCCAGTTTCAAAGTTTGAATTCATTTTGCCTGGTCGAGTCGGGTACAGGCCCTATTTTAAGGGCCAGGTTTAAAAAGAATCCGATACTGAAAAAAATAGAACCAGTGAGACAAACGTTATTCATCCTGCTGATTGTTTAAAAATAAACAAATGACATTTCTCGGACATCTACGATTAAGAGACATTTTCTAATGTTTTGGTACCAATTCGAGAGCATGAAACTATTGATCAAAGGGGAAAAAATGGCGTCATAAGATATGGTATGAAAAAATATATATATATGCCATAAGACATTGCTGTAAAAGGAAAAAATCACTGTACTTGCTGCCCTGGCGTAAGAGCCGCACTTAGAATATTTTATACTTTCAAACTCGTATGTGCCACGGCTCATACGCCTGAAAATACGGTACAGTAGAGCGCTGATTATCCGAAAAAGTCGGGACTGACCCTAGTTCGGATAAGCAGAAGTTCGAATAAATGGACAGACAATTTAAGGGATGTTCCTGACTATACTAAAATCTTCACACTTTATCCAGGCTTAGGACTGACTACTTATTTATTATTTAAAATTTTCTTTTTCTCTTTTTATCATTTTCTGAACTCCAGAGATTATAATTTAAGCAAAAAAGCTTTCGATTGTTGCTTGTTTCAAAAGAAGACGCTCTTTCGAATGCTACCATATCTCAAATTCTTCTTAAATACGTTAGTTGAATAGGAGAAGAGTTCTTCTGCCGTTTGAGCAATTTCATAGGTTTTTCTAAACATTCAAAGGCTTCGTTATGTGATGGACCTGGGTCATTTTCAGAGCATTCGTTTTCATTTCTTTAATTTCTTTTTCATCTTAAATCTCATCCACAATCTTATCATCATTTAAAGAAATTTTTGAGAGAATATAATAAATGGATGTTGCCCAGATAAGTGGGGATAAATGGAAGTTCGGTTAAAAAAAAATTTTTGAGAGAAATAGGCTGTTCGAATAATTGGAAGTTCGGTTAATTGGAGTTCAGATAATCGGCGCTCTACTGTGCTTAAAGAAATTATTGACTTGGGAAGACGAAAATTCAGTAATGAATTGAGGGGATGCCTGGGAGGAAATTTTCTGGGAAAAAGGATTTCTCCCATTTAAAGCACCCTCCTTCCTAAATTCATATTGTCCTCTTCGAAACAGCAAAATTCCATCCAGAGAAAAATGATCCTGAATTCAGTACTGCACAAACATATACTAACCTATAAGTTAGGTCTTACGTACAATTTTTTTAAAATAAATTTTATAATGTGATTGTGAACCCCCCCCCCCCCCCCCCCTTTTAAATAAGCCACGAGCCACCACTGACTATCAGAATAAAAAGTAGTCCACTGGAAAATATATGTCCCATAAATAGGCAAATGGTTTAAACCAACCTGATCTGCAACAAAAAAAGCAATGTGAATCTGACTCAACCCATACTGTGTGGATCGGGTTCAGGTAAAATAGGATTTTCCGACCCAATGCAGATCTCTACCCAGGACAAAAGTGTTAGCATATAAAAACCTTCCTTGTTCACTTATACACTATTCAATTACTTAAAGTTATCCATTTCCTTTATTTAGACTTCGTTTCAACTTAATCTAAACAACTATTTCATTCTATTTAATTATCTTTTAAGTTTATTCAATTACCAGCCTTTATTTATTTAAAATCTACTTTTGAGAGTTCATGATTGTGTCATTCTGTTATCATTACATCATTTCAACCTGCTGTGAACCCAGTTTTGTTTTCTGATAGTCGTTTGCCATTGCTAATTTCACACAGAACCAGCGCTCATAATCTTTTGCCTTTAGATGGCTTTTATCAATGAATGATGTGATGCGACACACCTATCAGTCTTGTGTAGTAGTGTAAAGGCGGCTACTTCTATTCACGTGTCAGCTGATAGCTTCTGCTTGCTATTAAAGACGAGATCACTTCATGTTTTGTGTCTGATTTATTTTGTTTTATGTTCACGATACCATCTGATTTCGAACATAATGAAGTCTCGCTACATAGGAACTTTATTTTCATTAAACCAGCAGTCTTTATTTCCTTTTATCAAAGTGATATGTCAGCTGTTTTTCAAAGAAAAAAGTTGTTCTAGCCTCTGTATATTTTATGAGTTTTATCTACAATATTGTAACTGTTTATATCATTAGTTCTTCAAGTTATTATACAGTATCAAAATGTCTATACAGCTATTATGTTTCTAAGTAGAAATTATACATACTTTTAAAGTGAAACCTGTTTATTATGAATAGAAAGTCTCAAAGTTGTCAGCCATTAATGTTTCCTTTGCCATTTAAGCCTATTGTTATGTAAGTTCATCTTTTTTTTTTAAGTTTATTTCTATTTAAGTTTTTCCTTATTTAAATATGTTTTATTGTCAGTAGACGTTAGTTTATTTTTTGTCATTGTGTTACACACTCTGGCTTTGTTTATTTTTCAGCTTCCAATATTCTGCTTCAATTTCAGTATATTTCAGAAGCTGGCTTTTTAGGTTTATATACTGGTGGACTGATATACCGAGCCATCAGAATGGTTTTTCCAGATTTCTGAATTGTATAGATTTTAGATCATAATCTGAAAGAGGAAAGCAGCAAATGATTAAGAAAAATTTTTACTGACATAAATTATTAATGATTTTTTTTTTGTTATCCTTATGGATCACAAAATTTTCAAATTTTGTGTCCTATTGGTGATGTTTGAGTGCTGATTACCTTGAATTTCATGATTTTGCTGCCATGATACTTTCCCAAAATTTGTGATTTTTCCCTGCGACTGATTAACAAAACTGTTTTTTTTTTTCTCTAGTAACCATTTCTCAAACTTCATGATATTTTTCCACGACCATTGACAAAATTTACCATTTGTTATCATGACTTTTGGTTGAAATTCGTGATTTTTTTTTTTTCCTTAACCGACTGACAAAATTTGCGATTCTTTTATGCAATTGTTTGACGAAATTATTGACTTTTATGTGCGACTGTTTGACAAAATTCTAGATCCTTTTTGCACTATAATTTGATGAAATTCATAATTTTTTGTGTGATCGTTTGATGAAATTCTTGATTTTTTTATGTAATTATTTGAAAAAATCCTTGATTTTTTTGCACAATTGTTCAACTGAATTCGTGATTTTTGAACTATGTTTAGACGAACTGTGCGATTTTTTTCACGACCAATAGACAAATTTGATTTTATTCTGCGATCGATTGTTGAAATCTGCGATCTTTTTCAGAAACCAGTTGGTGAAAAATCGCTGTATGTTTCCATTGTCTTTGACGAAATCAGCGATATTTTTTCACTCGTTCGAAGAAATTATGGATTTTTCCTCAATCAATTAGTGAAAGTATCTATTTTGTACAAGACTAATAGGCAGAATTCGTGATTTCTTCCTGCGATCGATTGACGAATTGATTTTGCAGAATTCTGCAAAAAAAGAGAAAAAAATTTTGTGGACTTTTACGAAAATTAAGAAATATTGGCTGAAGAATCCCATGCCTGTGAAGGAAGTTCGGTGGGCAAAATCCCACAAAGTATTTTTATTGTGCAGGATTTTCTTATTTTTCTCCGCTCATTAGTGATATTTTCTTTGACCAATTAGAGAAAGTATCTATTTTGTACAAGAGCAATAGCTAGAATTCATGATTTTTTTTGTGTGATTGATTGGCAAATTGATTTTGCAGACTTCCATAAAAATTAAAAAATATTCGCAGAAGAATTACATGCATGCAGGGTTCGTAAATATCATGATATTTTCGAAAATATCAAAAATATCCGATATTTTCAAAATAGCCAACATACTGCGGATAATGAATATTTTCAAGCATAATATAAATTAGAAACCAAAACATATTGCTATTAACATAAAAACTTAAACAATAGTATTCTAAAATGCATTTCTCTCTTTTTTTCTTCTTCCTCTTTTTTTTTTTTTTTTTACTTAGAACAAAATTGAAGATGTACTAATTGAAAACAGATACATTTTGCATATATTTGCATACATTTCGCATATGTATATAAATTATAGGATTTGTATCAAGTATTGGGAAAGTTTTATATTTTATAAAATAAAATTTTAAATACAAAATAGTTTATTATTATTATTATTGAAGGATTTTAACATAAATGTAAGCTTGTCTTATTATTCCCAAACCTGTAGTACAGTTTAGACTCAATTAAACCAAAATCAGAAGACTCTTTTCTAATAATGCTGTATATAAAGGATTATCTAAATTACAGTTTCTCTGTTCTGACAGTTCTGACTGTTCTGTTCAGTCACTGTTCTGAATTAATTGTCTCTCATAATTATTAGTTCTACATTTAAAAATAAAAGTTTCAAACATACAGCTTAGAAAAGATATTCGTAAAAAAAATATCTTGTATTCTTTGCTTCAAATGTATTCTTTGCCTAAAAAAGTTACTGACAGACACAAAAGTTTTTTATCTACAGAATGGCACAGTCAATAACAGTTGAAAATGTCATTTACGCATGTTTTGACTGAAGAAAATATCAAAATTATCTTACACATTGATATTTTAAAAATAAATATCAAATATACAAAATATCAAACATCTTGATATTTTGAAAATAAATATCAAGAATTTGAAAATATCAAAAATCTTGATATTTTAAAAATAAATATTGGATATATATCATGATATATGTCCATTGATATATATCAACGAACCATGCATGCATGTGAAACAAGTTTGGGGGCAAAATTCCACAAAGCATTTTAATTGTGCAGGATTTTCCTATTTTCTTCGCAATATACATCATCTTGCAGGATATTTCAAAATCTGCCCTTAAAAACAACTTTGGTCCTCCCCTCCCAAGAAACTCTTGAAATGGTGTCCCTGCAGTAAAATCTGCAAAGATGGAGCCGAAAGGTTCTGAAAAAATTGCATTTTAGACAGGTCTTTATCTTAGCAAGTATAATTAATAGCATGATGTTTTTTCGTCAAAACTTGGCTTTTTTTTCCTTTTGAGAAAAAATTCTGTTATAGACAGTTTTATATTCACAAGTTTTGCTGTAATACATCTGTGCTCTTCAGAGGTGTGCTACAGAGTGAATGATTTAACAGTCTTAGAGGATATCTGTGAAAACGGAACCTGTCTATAACTGAATCCTATCTTAAACTAAAAACTTTCATAATTAATATTTTGAAATTATACCTGCTATGACAGAAACATGCCTAAAATGGAATTTATCAGTTTCTTATGATTCTGTATTTAACCTTTTCAGGGGCGCTGTTTGCAGTATGCAAACACTTAATTTTAATGCCCAAACTGCCAAATGGCACCATTCATTTTTTAGTACAATTTCGAACTCATAATATTAGTGAAAAAAGGTTTTTAATTATTTTTTAAAAAAAATGTTCATAAATTGCAGTGTGAATTAATTATTTGAACATTTTTGGAACAGAAATGCCTTGCTCCTGAAAGGGTTAAAGTTTCAACTGTTTTTGTATCTGTGATTCAGTATACGTTTCTTGTTTGGGAAGGGGAGTGTGTCAGCACCCCAAAATCTTGTACCCCCCCCCCCCCCCCCCCAAGAAACAAGAAAGTTCTGAAATGCTACCCTTGAGACAAAAGAGAAGACTGTATAATTTTTGAAAAAGTGGGAGAGTATTGATTATTTCTATAAAAATAACAGATCGGATGGCCAAAAATCATGTACAAAACAAGTTCTTCATTCAATGGTTTATGCATATACTTCTTATGTTTTGACATAATACACATGTAAGTTTTACATAAAAAACAGCTGGGGGAAAAAAAGTTGAGGAATCAAATGTTATTCAAATTGTTAAAGATCTTGCTGTTGTTTTAAAATTTTTAAACAAAGAAAAAAAGACAAATAAGAAACATCAATAAATTCAAGCACAAGATTGTACACACAAGAATTATTCGAAAGAGATTAAAAAGACATGAAAGCTATGAAACTCTTAAATGTAAAAAATATGCCTGTTGAAGGGGAAAAAAAAAAATCTTTAAAAATCAATATTTTCAAATAATGATAAACAAGATATATACATACTTATTTACAACCTATGAATTGCATATGCCAAACAATAAAAACTAAAAAATTTTCTACTCTTGCTATTGTATGGGAATACAGTAGACTCCCTCAAATCCGTACAGCTTGGCACCAGAGGTTGTGCTGATTTTAGAATTTTGCGGATTTCTGGTCATTGATTTGTTTACATTTTTGAAACATTAATTTGATTGGTAGCGAAGCAAGGGAAATTATAATGAATGCTTACAATAAAGTGAAACATTAAAATAAGTAAAATGTTAAAATAATTTATTAGTTTAAACGTAATTATTAAAATAATTATGTAAAATAAAAATTTAGAAAAATATTAAATTATTACCGATGTAATCGAATCAATTCGATTCCAAAAGTCCTGTGCTGCCATCTAGTGGTTAAGCGATCGTAAGATCGATACGTTATGATATAGATATGCTAATTTATATCAAAATCAAAAGTAATGTAAATTTATTTAGTAATAAATCAGCTGTAAGGAGAAGGGGGCTAGTGTGGACATGGGGCTAATGTGGACAACTTGAATAATTCTGTTATTTTTTTAGTTAAAGTTGCTCTGTAAATTTTTGCAGACTGACAACACTGATATACACTTCCATGTGTAATTACATGAGAATACATTTCATAGTTCATTTGCAATTTATAAAAAAGGGTTTTTATGGTGAAAAAGTAAATTCATGGTTTGTTTTTTAATTACTAATTTAGACTATTTATATTCCTTATTTCAAATGAAAGGGGATATTATATTATAAATGAATCTAATCAGTATATTTTTTTATATTCACTTTTGCTCTGCATGGTTTACATTTAACAGTGTCAGTCCTAAAATAATAAATGGCACCATGGGGCTAGTGTGGACACATGGTGATGGGGCTACTGTGAACATGTCCACACCAGCCCCATTCAGCTTTCAGTTGTAAAAACATTATTTAGGTATATAAATATATCACATTTTATGCTATTTGTATACTAAATTAGATTCATTTGTTAAGTAATAACTGAATTTAAGTGTAGAATACACATATAGTAGAATTTAGTTTGATAAACATTTTTTATTTAAATTAATAATGCTAGTCCATTATAATAGCATAGGTAGGATGTATCCTAGAGTAAATTATAAGGATTATTTTCTTGTTGGTGCTCCAACTGAAAGTCTAGATTTGCCTTCAAAAATAGGATGGATGGTGAAAGAAGTATTTACAGCGGTTATACACCATATACAAGAACACACAAAATCTGATATTGACCACCCTGTTTTTCTTGCTTCTCGATAATCATAATTCATGCATTTCTCTTGTAGCAATTACACATATGTGAAGGAAAATTACATTGTGTTACTGTCTTTCCCATCACATTCTTCCCATAAACTTCAACCCCTAGATGTTGCAATTTATGGTGCATTCAAAGGAATGTGTTAAGTTGCATTTAATGACTGGATGTTAAATTATCTCGGCAAAACAGTATCAGTCTTATATTCCTTCCTTAGCAGCAAAAGCATATCTAAATTATTTACACTAAATAATATTATATCAAGATTTGCAAAAACCTGGAATTGTCCCGTTAAATTGACTAGCCCTTTGAGATGATTACTTTTTTTGGAGCTATATTATCGACCGTGAATGCCCAGGTACTACAAAAGATTAGGTAAGCACACGAGAAGACAGTGGAAGCAGCCTTTTGACATGAAAGTTGATGAATTAGAAATTTAAGAAATAGAAATGAGTGAAAAAAACAATCAAGCCAGGAAATTTTGCATTTGCTCAAGTTTCTTTAATTTGCAAGAAGTCCAGCCGCAGCAGATTTTATAAATATGTAGCAGTTACCCAAAGTCTGTTTCTGTTGTCGAGTATGAAACAGTGCCTCAAGAGTATTAGCTCTAAGAAAAACCACTTTATTTATATTGAAAATGATGTTTCACAAATAAACATCATTGGAAAACTCTCACAGCCAGACATTATTCAAGAAGCCATCATGCTTATTATGCAGTGTCCTGGCTGTGTAAACACTAATGAAAAACATTTAGTTGCTTTGACAAATACTTTAACCTTGTAAACAAACTTAAGATTTTAAGATAGGTAAATACATCCATACCTTTTTATTTTGACCAGTGTTTTGTACTTTTGTAATGTATTTAATTTTGTCTTTGAAATAGATTCATAACATACCCAACTGCAGTCCTCAGTAATAACAAAAAAATATTATCTATAACATTAATTAAGTTATATTTTATTATGATTAATATATTTACTATGTTGGCTCAAATTTATTTTATAATGGCTTTGCAAACACTTATAAGAGTTGTATTACATTGTCTAAATCAGTATATTCTAGTTTGTCCACACTAGCCCCATGTGGTGGGGCTAGTGTGGACAAAAATAACTTTAAAAAAAATATATATTAATAAATAACTGCATCGCCAAATAATTTAATATATCAACCAAACCAAAGATAAAATAGTAAATTATTGTAAAAAAAATACTTGAAGTGTGAAAAATGGTATTTAGTACACTTTTTTGCGAAATTTATAAAAATTGTCCACACTAGCCCCCTTCTCCCCTAATAGCCAAAAGCGAATGATTAACAAAAAATTTAGTAAAAAAACATTGCGGTAGTCGCTGATTTCGACGCCATCTTCAATTTCGTTCCTGCAACTTAACTGAAAATTTCATTGTTTACATCTGAAAAAAATACGCGGATTTTAGGGTCGCGGATTTAAGGGAGTCTACTGTATTCATTAATTATTTGATCAATCTTATACTGATTATTTTCATAAACACTATATTTTTCATTGCTGGAGTAAAACTTACGGATTTTCAGAAGTATTGAAAAGCAATAAAGTGCTGACAGAATCTAGTTCTCGTGGCAATCTGCCTAAACCTTCTTCTTCCATTTGGTTTTTTTCCCTGTGTCTTTCTGGGACCCTAACATTGTAGAACTGAAGCTTTTGTTTAAGTATTTTTTCATCAGGAGTGACATGCTTAGATTTAACATGATAATTTGAAATTTGCTTTCCTTCAAGTTCCAGGTCTCTTATAAACAGAGCTTTGTATTCTTCGAGAACACCAGCCCCAGGATATTTACAGCTTGAAAATACCTGAAAATATATTAACAGAGAGAGTATATTTTTAAAAACATTGCTAAATAGAGACAAGAATGGTAATTCTAATCATATATGTATAGTTTAATAATAAGAAGAACTATTTCATTTAAATAAGCAACATGAATATTTAATTCACAATATATTTTTTTACTAAATAGGTTTATATAGGTTACATATACAAGTTTTAAAAACATTTTAAACTATTCAAGATGTTAAAATCCCTAACGCTTTCAACTAAACATTAGTCGTCAATCAGGGGAACTGCTGCATACACTGGTTAAATATCAGAGGGTGAGATCAAAAACCAACAAATAGGAGGGTGAGAAGGAAAGAAAATAGAGGGGTAGCTATAGAAACCGGAAAAAGGGGGGAGAGGAGGGAAGGGTTAATCAAAATCAAATTCACCAGTTACTCCAAACATGTTAAACCATATCTGTGGTATATTATAGGATAGAACATAATTACAGTACCAGGGGTGGTGCCAGAACTTGCCCGGCGAGGGGGAGAGGCACAGTATCCCTAACAGGGGGTTGAATTAGAAATATAGGTGGGGAATTTCACAAGTGACACTTGCATCAGACTGAATGTCCCCGATGCTGTATTCCGTTTCGAGATTAAAAAGGTAACGAAGCTGTATGAAGTGGAAATGCAGAAAAAGTAAATAGAACGAAAAAGAATTCGACGGTGGCGGTTTTGTTAAAAGAAACAGAATATTTTCGACGAAATAAGATAGAAGATTTAAATGACATATGAAATCTTAGAAATATTCAACGACGCTAAATAAATGAAGCCTAAGTTGTTGCTTTTAAGCTAAATATAGATTGAAAAGAGTGCTTTGAACTGTATTTTTGTTTTGTCTTCGTCTTAATAAATGTCACTGTTCGTCTTAGAAGTGAGTTATGATTTATAAATAGTTTCATCCCACATATATATTAGAGGTTTCCACGAGCCCTGGCCTGTCCCAAAGCCCGAACTAGGTAAAGTTCGGTTCAAGTTTCAGCCAAATGAATGAAAGAAACTCTGCGCTTTGGAATGGAAAACTGGCAAGACACCAATAAAGATTATTTATCAATTGTGTGTGGACATCCATATTCACTCACATTATGTTGACTATATGATATGTAAAATACAGACTGAAAGAGACAAATACAAAAAATAGCAAGAATACAGACCCACTCCGAGGCATGCACCCAATAAATTTCCCCAATTCTTGAAACAATCAAAAATTGGGAAAGGCAATGCAAAGACTATTATGAAATTAGGGGAAGGTGGGGTTACGTTGGGACATGGCCAACCTTGGGACATCTCAATTTTGAGGCTTAATTTTGCAGTTAAAAATTAGCACACATAAGTGCCAATATATGATACTACAATCTACTCTTCCATGTGTTTTGGAATCACTGATGTTTGCTGGCAACAAATAATACCATTTAGGCCTGGGCCTTAAATCGATTTAACTCTTAAATCGATTTAAAGCTTACATCGGAAATCCGATTTAACCATTGGTCTTAAATCGATTTAAGCTAAAATCGGAAATCACGATTTAGCTATTGTCAAATTGCGATTTAGCCAATGTCTTAAATCGCGATTTAGCCATTATCTTAAATCGCGATTTAGCCATTGTCTTAAATCGCGATTTAGCCATTGGCTTTAAATCGATTTAAAACAAAATACTGATTCTGAGCTAACATCGGAAAACCGATTTATCTACTTTGATGTATCTACCACTTACATGCCAAGCTGGTGTTACATCGATTTAGGAGGATCCGATTTAAGCAAACATCGCAAGCCTCAATGCTTTCCGCTTTAAGACAAACAAGGCAAGCTGGTGTTAAATCGATTTAGGACGATCCGATTTAAGCAAACATCGCAAGCCTCCATGCTTTCCGATTTAAGAAAAAGACGATTTAATGAAAACAAGGCAAGCTGGTGATAAATCGATTTAGCAGGATCCAATTTAAGAAAAAGGCGATTTAAGAAAACGATGATTTAAGTAAGAATTGATATTAATTTATTTATTTTGTAAACAAGATTCAGAGTTTACGAGATTGGAATGTGTAGTTTTCAGAAATTAAGAACTTATATAGTGGAAAGTTGAAAGGAAAAAGTAAAGTTTAAATCTTAAAATCCAAATTTATCGAATTTCAATTTATATGCTAATGCAATCTTTTGATGATAAATTAAGTTTTCACATATTTGAGTAATATTGCAATATGTATTTTTTATTTTCCAATATTCTGTAATTAATTAAAATGTTTTAAAGTAGAACCCTGCATTGTTTCAAAAGATTGTTTTCCTGAAATTCATTCAGCATTTATATGATTAAAAATAATAATAATAAAGTTTTATATTTAAAATCCAAACTCATCGACTTGCAGTTTATACTTTTATGCATTCTTATGATGAAAAATTAATTTTTTACATGTTTTAGTAATATTTTAAAATTTATTTTTTATTTTCTATTATTTTGTAATTAATGAAATTATTTTAAAGGTATAGTCATGCATTGTTTTGTGTATCACTATTTGGCCGTGATCCACATGAAATATTTTCCTTTTAGTACTAATATTTTTTTCCTGAAATTGATTGAGTATTTATGGTTAGAAAAAAAAGAATAAAGTTTCATATTTAAAATCCAAATTCATCGAATTTCAGTTTTTATTTTTATGCATTCTTTTAATGAAACATTCATTTTTCACATGTTTGGGTAATATTTTAATACATATTCTTTATTTTTTATTATTCTGTAATTAATTAAAATATTTTAAAATAGTCATGCATCAGATTTGACATCCGATTTCAATGCCAGTCACATGGATTGAGTATCTTGCTGAAATTGATTCACTATTTATATCCAAATCCATCCATTTTTAGTTTATATTTTTATGCATTATTTTCATGAAAAACTAATTTTCATATGTTTAGGTATTATGGGAATATTTTAGTTTTAATTTATTATTATTTTGTAATTAATTAAAAATACTTTAATAAAGTTCTGTAATGAGTCAAGTAACTTTATTTTTACGGCAGAATGATGGAGGGCTGGAGGAGGCATTCATTAGATTTTTCTGCAGATCTGATTTTTTGCTTTTTTGACATTTTGTTATCATTAAAAAGAGATAAATTTTAAGATTATATTTTATTACTAATCTTAAAGGATGGCAACAACCACGAAAAAAATCAGCAATTTCAGTGAATTTCAGCTCCAAGAGTCACACTTTCAATCCTTCTCCATCCGCTATATAAATGTCAGCATTTATGTTAAACAAATCTTATTTTAATCTAAAAGTTAAAAAGATATAAAATTGCATCTTATTTCTCATATCTCCCCCCCCCCCCCCCACCTTTTTTTTTACTACTTTTCTCATCATGGGAAAGGAATAGTTAAATTCATCATTGAAGTCTTTTAATATGCTTCTGTTTTACCTCAGTAACTTTTTAAATCTGTGTCTGTAAAAAAAAAAAAGTATGTAGGCTGTTAGCAATGAAGTGCTATTTGAGTGGGCTAGGGGAAGCCCCCCCCCCCCCCCTTAAGGAATTTAGATTGTAGCATGCATAACAAGTCAGACAAAAAAAAAAAAAAAAAAAAAAAAATCATTTTCTTTTATATTACTTTTTATAGAATGAGTTTATAAAATGTATTACAATAGGTCACTAATTTTTAAAATGGAAAAAAAAAAACCTAGTGTTTTGGGACATTCAAAGCTTTTTTATGTGTAAAATATACCTCTTTTCAAAATTATTTGACAAATTAAAAGCCAAGTATACTAAATAATACAGGAGGGGGGGGGGGGGCACATAAAGATCGTATTTTGTTACTAAAAATTAAAAAATAGGCTTCCATATTCTAAAATGTAAAATCGGTGTTAAATCGCGATTTAGCACTAAATCGCGATGTTGGATGTATGATAAATCGATTTAAGAAATTTCTACATCGCCCAGTCCTAATACCATTCTTTTTGTTTCGAATGAGGTTGAGTAACATTTATGTGTGTTTTGAAAAATAAATTTTTTATTAAAGAGATGAAATAATACAAGTGAGGGCATGTTGTGATGAAAAAACATTGATTTATTGTTATTTTAAGGGTAAAAAATAGACTGCAATGCTAAGCTTAACTGTTTTAAAGTTTTTGTTACTTAATGTGCGAGGTGGGGCAGGTTGGGACACTCAGTTGTGGGGCACCTTGGGACATGTCCAAAAATGCTGTAAAGACCAAATGCAGCTTACAGAAGGAAAAAAAAAAGTACACAACCAATTAGAATTTTCATCAAGCAATGAAGATGAGACAGTTGCGCTAGCAAAATTGGTGAAAATTAACCCTGGAAGGAAAACAAATATAAATGATTTGTGTAATGGCAGTAGTGATGAATTCAGCTGTTCATGTGATGCTGATTTTCCTACAGATTGCAAACTTAGTACTTAAGATAAGTCCAGAAACTTAAAGGCTAAAGGTAAACCAGCTGTGGGATAGTGTACATTGGCAAAGTTTGCAGGAAAACAAAGCATTGTTGTATTTGTAGGGCATGTTCAAAATGTTGAGGACAGCAGCGAGTATCAGATATCCATTTTGAGAAGACGAGATCTAGAGTTGTAATTTTTTTTTTTCTTTCCTGATAAACATGATAGCTCATTTGTGTATCAAACAGATATTCTTTTAAAACTTGGCACTTCTGAAAACAAAATAGGTCGAAGATGTGTTTTATTAGAATTTGATGAACTTATTTCATGCTCAACTAAAGCTTTATAAATAAAGCTTTGTTCATCAATTAAATATAAAATTTTACATGTATTTTTGATTAAAACTAGTGTCCTAACCTGCCCCACCATGTGGGGCATTTTAAAGGCTTTTTTGTTTTGTTTTCACTCTTTTCCTATGTGAGATATTAGATTATTATGAAGTTTATTTGATGCAGAAATGTTTATACTTTATGTCTAATTGGTCCTAAAATAAGAATAAATATTAATAAAATTTAGAAAAAATATTTACTGAAAAATGTCCCAAGGTGCCCCACCTTCCCCTACGATTACAAAAACTGAATGAAACCCAATTACTTAAATTGCATGCTAAAATAAATGAAGTGTTAACAATAACTTTTTTCTCCTTTTCATACAGTTCTACTCTCTACCATTAACAAATGTTAGTAAGGAAAACTCCTTTCCCAGAAAAAAAAAAATTAATTAGAAGACCAGGTGTACATGCATATTAAGGATTCAACGATGAAATACAGTAGACTCCCTCAAATCCGCACAGCTTGGGACCAGAGGTTGTGCGGATTTTAGAATTTTGCAGATTTCTGGTCATTGCTTTGTTTACATTTTTAAACAAAAATTTGAATGTAATAATTCAATCAAAATTATAATGAATTCTTGCAATGTAGTAAAATATTAAATTAATTAAGTAAAGTAATAAACTACAATGATTTAAAGTAAGATAATTCTAAAAATGATTAAATTATTAAAAGTAAAGGTCAAGTAAATTATCAATAATTTAAAATTAAATATGCATAATAAAGATAAGATAACTTTTCCTTGAATTACTCAATGAAACTTTGCTCATAATGGTAACCTATTAATTCACATCAAAATCATGAAGTAAAAAAGTTTTATTTTACGTTTAGCGATTCTTAATAACACTAAAAGCTTGATTAATACATAAATATAATTGGTAAAAAGATTGCGATTACAAGCAATATCAGCAATATCGTGATTTTTTTCACAAATAAATTTATACTTCATGAAAAACCACGAGTTCAGTCATATTATCAAAAATTATATGTTAAAATACATATGGAATCATATAAAACAAAAAAAAAATTCTCTAATTTTGCCTCTATATCTGAACTGAAAGTTTTATTGTTTACATCTGTGATAATGTGCGGATTTTAGGCATTTGCGGATTTTAGGGTTGCAGATTTGAGGGAGTCTACTGTATTACTATTTTTGGTCCAGTAATCCCAACATCATGGCCCTTGTTCAATTGGGCAAATGAGGTATAATGTATGGAGTACAGCAAACAATTATTATATAAAAATTAAATTTCGAAACACTTAAAACTCGCCAAAATCGCTTCCCATAAAATATGTATATAAATATTTTCAATGACGATTATGGAAAAATGTGACAAAAAATATAATAACCTTGGTAGCCTTACTACTTCCTTTTATCTTATTTATCTTTTTCTGAGCTACATCAGCACGTTTTTGTACTGCTTGAAGGCGATTAGAATATTCAGAAACTCGATCCTGTATTCTTTTGTAAATACTATCCGTAACTTTTTTTAAATAATCAAGGGAATCTGCAATTTGAAGAATGGCTTCCTCTCTCCTCAAATCGGGAGGAATGAGATGAAATTCATAGGACTGCATCCTCATATTGAAAGATGAATTAGGCTTCTTAATGAGTGTTTAAACGAAAGCCAAATAAATTATTTTTCAACCTCATTATCACAAAAAAATGTAAACAAACACCTGTATATCAAAACGCCTTTTTTCGGTTTTATGCGAATCGACAAAAAAAAAATATCAAAATCCATAATCGAATTTTCTTTAAAACCTAATGCTGAAATTTAAAATTATGTATAATGTTTTAAAACTATTCTTTATATTTTAATTAAATATTAAATTTAAAATATACTGTTTTTCCTCCTTAACAATGAATTTAAGATATTTATTTATGGAATAAATTTCGGACAAAATATTCGAATATGATTCGAAAAGGAAATCGATTTTTGAAACACATCTGTTTATCTGTTTGATTGCATGTATGAAATTTGTGAGATTTGTTATTATAACTCTGAGTGGATTAATATTTCTGTGAATTAATATTACATTGTGCTTCTATTAATTAAATTTATTTCTAGATTTCAACTAATAGTTGACTTGTATAATAATCTGTACATTATGTAAATATGAAATAAACTGATGGCTGTTACATTGTTTTAAAAATATAGTAAGTTGACAAAAATGATTGATAAAATTTTCTGTTTATCTACATTAAACATAATTCAAAGCATAGGTTTTATACCCAGAAATACAACCTATAGTAACAGCCGTAAGAATATGATAAATTGCACATTGAATTGCTCCATAATTTAAACTGATATTACTTGTTAAAACAGCGCATGCTTTCTGTCCATACTAGTATTTTATGTTTGAAATAGTTTTTTAATTTGTTGTCCAATTTTTATGACTCTCCTTTTTTTTTTTTAGTTCATATTCTATTTTTGGCAAAGATGTCATATACGGATTGGCGCGATTTTTTTTCTGACGCCAATGTCATATACGCAACGGGTACTTAACTGGCGCTAAAGTGTCGTTATTTTGCTTGATATGGCAACCCGGATGTTGTTGATGCTGTTGATGTTTTCGCCAAATATGACATCTGTGGCCAATTTTTTTTTTTTTTTCTTCTGAAAACATTATTTAGTCATTTAAATTTTTTATCTCTACTTAAAATGTCTGTTTGTTTCACAGTTGTAAAAAACACGGGTTTTTTGTTAAAAACCCAGCCCGGGCGGGTTTTATTAAAAAACCCGGGTTAAATGGGCAATTTTCCCCGGGTAAATTGGGTTAAAATGCCAAAATGTGGAATATGATTCCACTTTCCTCCCAAATAATAATCTTCAGGGTTGTCACTGTATAGGGAAAACTGGAAAAAGTGAGGGAATTTAAAAATGAATATTAAAAACAAGAAATGTTACTAAATTTTGGTACTTTGCAACATTTATCCGTTGAAATTTTGAAAATTCTCAGAGGAATTACTCAGGAAAAATTTAATTTTTTACTTAGGAAAGCACAAGGAATTTGATTGCTGAAATAAGTGGCAATCCTGATCTCAAATACAATCTTTGTGAACACTTCATAGCTAATAGATGGGAATAACTTCATAGTCTTAATAAGGATCTCAATACTTTTCTCTGTGCTTAAAATACATATATATATATGATCCCTTTAATTTAAATAACAAACAAATTTTAATTTGCAAAGCTATCAATTGTGTGTTATTTAATAATAAAATATAAATATAACTTAAAAAAAACCTGCTCCTTTGAAATTATCATAAGATTAGCAAATGTTGATAAAAAATATCTTATAACAAAAATTTTTCTTACATGTATATGCAGGGTGTCCACTCTCAACGATGTCCAATGGCTAATTCCTAAACCGTTAGTCATAGACATATAGTTCCAATTACAAAAATGCTTTAATTTGAGGCACAGAAATATTTTAAAAGCGATTTGGGTCAATAAAAACATTTCTTAAAAAATTATGAAATTTAAGTTTGTCCTATAAGTTATATTTAGTAAAATTTTCCTATTACACTGACAAGACAGACAAAAAAGTCCGTTCATATAACACTAAAATTGACTGAGTTACGAAACTTTAAAAATGCATGACTTATACTACTTTTATCTGCATCTGAACACAAATGAGTTTGGCCGTGCTTTGAGGGGTCATATTCTAAGTGCTTAAAGTATTTGAAGAACTTTTCATGTGTATCTGCACTTTGAAAAAAAATAGTACAAGTGTTACGATTGAGTTAACTTTTGTTAAGTTTCAGATTGGCTAAAATTATTGTATTTTAACATATGTCTTATTTTGTAAGGATTTGAGACTATTTCTTTTAACAAATATTATGTTATTTTATTTAACTTCAACGATCGTATGTATATTTTCCCAGTTCAAATTTTGTACTTGAAATTTAACTCACTTTCAAATATCTGATCAAGATTAAATTTTACATGTATACTGACGTAAATCCGATGACAATCTAATATTATTATGATTTTCGGTGGTTACCATTCATAGTTATTTTACAAGATAACACAAAAAATTTCGGATAGATTACTGCCAAGAAGTTTAAAAAAAAGTTTAAGATTAGATAACACAAGACTGCGATGGTTGTGTTTTTTAACTTCTATGTATTTTTTAGCACTGAATACGAGAATTACCTTAATTTTTAACCGTCATCTCAGGATGTTTTGCATATCATAAATTGTCAAAGTTAAAAAATAACAAAAATCAAATACTATAAAATAGAGGAGACGGCTGAGTTTTTTAACTTTTGATAACTGATTTTTATGTACTTTTTAGCACTGAATCTAAAAATGACTTTCATTTTTAACCATCGCATTATAATTTTTTTGCAAATCGTAAACGTCAAAGTTAAAATATAGCAAAAATCTGCTATTATAAAACAGATGTAAAACTTTTTTTATTTAATTTTCCTGATGTGATGGTTAAAAATGAAGGTCATTTTTTGATTCAGTGGTAAAAAATGATATAGTAAAGTGAGGACAGATGCCGCAGTTTTACTTTTCTTCTTTTAAAATGTACAATAAAGCAAAAAACAACAAACTAAGTACCAGAAATCATTAATCAAACCCTTTAGAATCAAATTTCTATGTTAAACAAGTTAAAGGCCTCGTAATAAAGCAGGCATAATTATTTTTCCAAACGTCCTTTTTTAACATCATTTTTTATGTGCTGGGTAAGATGCCACATGGGGTGTGGTACAGATGCCACATGGAGAAAAAAGCTATGCTGTTTATTTTTTTTTTCAAGTAAATCACATTTTTATTTCCTCAAACTACTTAAAATGAAAATAAATAACAGTAAACTTACATAAATTATATATATCACTAAGTTGTGAAAAGTTTAACGAAATTGCAAAAGTGCAAGCTCAAAAAATAAAACTTAAGGCAAAAAAAGAAAAAAAAAACATTTGACTGGAAACAATAGACAGCATAATTACAAAAAAGATATAAACCACTTGTTTATATCCAGGCGACCATTGTAGTTTGCTCTTAAGTACTAGTTCCATTCATTTTAGGTCGTAGTCTTTTTATTTTTGGCTTTTCTTCTCATTTTTTTATTTCATATTTCTATTCGCCCACAATCACCACACTTTCCGTTGCAAGAGCAAAGTGAGAATGTTTCATGCAGCACGGATAGCATGTTATGCACTGAATCAAGTCCGCTTTAGACTTTGTTTCTTGATATGACTCCAGACACTCAACACATTCAGAGTCATCAAATTCCAATCCAATACTGCCTTCAGAATCCATAAGAGGAATACTTTCGTCACTGTCGGAAGATGACTCACATTTCAGTTTCTTCCTCAAGTGAGGTTTTTTTCAAATTGATCTTTCCCTTCCTTTTTTTACACATTTTACTTCCGCCAAGCTGTCGTTCTTTTACGCTTTCTTGCTTCTTTTGCTTTTTATTTCCTTCTTCTTTTTTCTTGTTTATAATATCTGTGCTTGTAATATTTGAAGCCTTTTGCTTTCTCTTACTTGTCTGTATAAGTCTTTTGACCACTGGAATAGGAGAAATTTTGTTTAACAGCTTAGATGGTGACAATTGTAGAAGGTCTATGTTTACCTTATTCACACATGGCGAACCAACATTGTTGCTCAGAATATTTTGATAAGTAGAAGAAGTTCCTTCTAATGGGTCTCATGCTTACATACGGGAGATCTTTTAATTTGGAAATATTTCTATTGTAAGAACATCTTTATACATTTCTTAATTCCAGAAAATACTCAGAAAAATATTTAAAATAAAGGATTTCAGTGGAGTTATAAATATTGCACAAAATCCCTCTAAATTCAAATTTAATTAATCCTTCTAAATCCTTCAATCCTTCTAAAATTTATTAAATGATTATGTAAATCTTCTAATGTATTTCAAACAATTCACGAAAAATGCTTTAGAAGATAAAATTTTCATGAATTCTTAATTCAGTACATAAAGGGTTAAACAAATATTAGCTAAATAAAGAAATGCGCTGAATATACATTCATTTATATGTAAGTTCTACTGAAATTGTAGTGATGAATTTATTGAACTAAAAAACAAAAATACATTTTGCGGCATCTGTCCTTCAACCTCAGTGCGGCATCTGTCCCACAGTGGTGGGTAAGATGCCGCACAACCATTTTGTGTTATTTGAATGATGCAAGAGAAAGGCAAGCACGTGTCTGTATTCTACGAGAATCTAGTCTACAGTTACAATCTGTTTTGGAAAGAAATATCTCTTTATTTGGCTTAAAATATGTAATAAAACTTTATTAGAATAATTTTAGCAACTTACCACGCAGGTTTGAAGCATAAAAGCTGGCAGAAATATTTAAATACTAATAGTTAAGCAATAGAAATGCATACAACACAGCAGACAGCACTGAGGCACACAACGAAATTCTTAATTTGGCCTAGGGAGCGCTAGTGTCGCCAATACAATCTCTGCGACATCTGTCCCAGTGCGGCGTCTGTCCTCACTTTACTATACTATAAAACAGATGTAAGACTTTTTTTATTTAAATTTCTTTACGTGATGGTTAAAAATAAAGGTCATTTTCGGATTCAGCAGTAAAAAGTACATAAAATAATTTAATAAATATAATACTCTTGAAGCTAACTGAAAAGCTTAAATTTACATTTTAAATTAAAAGCTAAAACGTTTTAAAATTATAGGATTCCCAATCTAAAAGTGCAAGTAAATTAGTACAAATATATTTTCTAAGATTTAAAGAAGTGAATAAATAAAACAAAATAACCACAAACAACAAATACATCATTTGTTCCTTTCCAGAAATATATTTTTTAAAAAACGGGCTTTTTAAATGGGTTTTTTATAAAAAAAACCAACCCGGGTGGGTACACGGGCAGCTACCCACTACAACCCTGGTTTGTTTACTATATTGAGTATTACCACTAAAAAAATCTAGATAAGCTTTCCAAAATTTAGAAAACGATTTAAGCTAATTATTAAATTTAAGTTGCTCTTTCTGTTATCACTTTAGAAGTAATACAGTACGGTAGACTCGTGTTTTTACGGCCTCTTATTTAGCGACCTCTCGCGATTTAACAACCATTGGATCAGGTTCTGAATGTTTTACAGTACTCGCAATGCTTTTTCTTGCTTGTTTTAATGACTCGTAAATAATTCGAATCTTGATTTAGCGACCTTTCTGAGAACACTGAAACTGAAGATTTCAATCCTCCAGGGTTGGCAAGTTTCTTCCACAGTGGAAAAAACCGGCCGGAAGAAATAGGTTTCTTCCAAGTGGAAGAAACTTATTCTTTAAGAATTTATCATATAACTTTCAAATTTGTAAGATACAATAAATGTCTTCTTCCTACAACCTTAAGTAAATTAATTCCATCAGACCTATATAAATTTAATTAATTATATATGCTAAATTAATAATTACATCAGTTTTTTAGCCATGATGCCTGTCAGATCTTCAACCATTGGCTGAAGAAAAGAAATTTTATCCAAAATGCACAAAATCAAATGTCATCCATTTCAATTTAACAAGCATATTTTTTTAATTAAACCTTTGAAACTAATAGTAAATAGTACGCAGATCATTCACCAGTGGTAGAATGAAACTCGTTTAAATAAAAGACAGTGCTTTTAATTTACATCAGTTTTATTAAGGTAAGTAATATAGTACAATAATTACTGTATTTAAAAAAATTCATTAAAATCCTCACTTTCCTTACTACAATGCAGCATAGTATAACAAAAAAGTCTTTTAGCAGTAGGATGCTGCAATCAGTTTCTCAACTTAGAATGGATGAATGCAAAAGATGAAAAAAATTCTTTCAAGTCCTACAGAAAACTTCAGGAGAGTTTAAAACCATTTTGGCATACCCATAGATATTTTAAGAACTTTTTATTTAATTTTAATTAGTCTTTTAAAATCAGCATTGAGATATGCATGCTAGATGCTAGTATAAATAATTACAAATTTGTTTATTTTCTGTGTTGTGCAGTTTTAAAAAAATGCATTTTTATAAGAAAATAATGCATTTTTATATGAAAAATAAACATTTTGTAGGTAATTTTTTTTCTTTTTACATAAATGGCATAATTAATAAAAGAAAAAAATCCCTCTACCTCTAAAGTTGTAAAATCCATCACCTGTAAATGTTTGCTGAACCGGAAGTATGTTATTAAAAAAATGACTTATTTTTCCAAAAATAATACTTTTAATACTAATTAAATTTTCCAATTTAGGGTTCATATAATGATACTTTGAGTTTAATTATTTTACATAGTTAATATACTTTAATTTTGAGCATATATTTTGTTTTCTGTTGGTTTCTTCCATTTCTTCCAGTTTCTTCTGGTTTTTTCCTGTTTCTTCCACTGTCCTAGAAGAAACTGGTTTCTTCCGGAAGAAACCCAACCCTGCAATCATCTAATGCAAGAATTATGAAAACGTTGTTGTTTTGTCAGAAAATCTAACATTTGAGGAATTTCTTGCCATTGATAAGTTAGAAATTGAAGAAGAATTTTTATAAGAGGATATTATCTTGAACAGGACATTCCGAATAATTTTTCCGACGAAGAAATTGATGATGTTCCAGAAATACCACTTGCATCAAAAGAAGCGAAGGATGCTATCAAGAGTTTATGGAAAATTTTTGGAAGAGAAGAAAATTCTAATGTTTAATTTCAAATGATCAAGGGCCCCATTCTGGAAGTTTCCAGCCATTTTTTGAAACAAAAAAGTATAACATATTTTTTCAAAAATGCTAATTAACTAGTGTAAGTTATTTTTTAATTTTGTAAAATGTTAAAATTAATTCTTATAAAAATATTCCATAATTTTTATGAATTTTTCAATTCTAAAGATGAAGACAAATTACAACAAATATATTTTTTAATTTGTATAAATTGATAGTTTTTATTACATTAGAATGTTAGACATCATTAAACTGCATTTTAAAAAATTATTACAAACTTTTGATTTAACGACTGATTTGCCAAAGTCCCGTGAAGGTCGTTAAATTGCGAGTCTACTGTAGTACTAAAAGTTTTAAATAATGCTGTCAGAGCTATATTTAATTATTAGATAAGGCTCATTTTTGCACCACACACTAGCAGAACCATTTTTTTCCTCTCAGAGATTTAATGAAATTTAGGATTTAAATTTATTAGTTTTTTGATGGATTTTTGTCTGAAGAATCTCTTGTAAAATTCTATACACACATAAGTTATTTATGAAACTTTAATGTATTTTGATATATATTTGATCAATTTGTTTTTATAAGAAGTGCTTATAATACCAGCCCTGATTTTTTAGATATGTTTTATTTTATTATTTAAATATGTAAAAACTAGATGGTGTTATGAAAACTTCTTGTTGAAAAAATCAAATAAAAATGCAAATAAATTTGCTAAATAGCCCATATTTCAGATCTTGTATAGCATTTTCAGACAAAAATCAACCAAAGAACTAATAAATTTATATTCTAGGGCAAAATGGACCTCATCTACATATCTCTTTTTCCTATAACTGTTAATTATAGTACTGCTTTATCTAAAGTTTTTTGTTAGTTTTATTTTTCTTTTCTTTTCAGGTAATTTGCATTTCAACATGGATAAAATATTTGTAAGTTGTACAATTCATAAAATATATATTTCTGCTATAGATATATATATATATTTTTTTTTATTTATATTTAAGGCTGCATATTTTTCAATGTATTTTTCTGTTTTAATTATATTTTATTTAAAATTGTTATCTTATTATGAAAAATGTTTTCTCTGAAACATTTTTTATAAATTTCTTTAAACTATGTTTTTTGTTTGATTCCATTCTATTTACAAAAATCTACTGCATATTATATGTTTTTATTGACTATATTATCAAAATGTACCAAAGTCTCCAATGCAGGGTTAGAAATTAGGAAGTCTAAGTAAAGTGTGAAATGCCATCTGCAATTTTTGTGTTATATCCAGACTTGTACAAAACCAAACTACTTTCTGCAAATTAATTTAATGTTTAATAAAATAATGTGTTATATTATTTTGATGGTATGAATTAAAAATAGTAGTTTTAAAATAATTACCATTTAAATTAATAATTAATTAATATTAATTACAAAATAACTATGTTGGTTAAAAAAATAATGAAGCTAAAAATGCATGACAAGAAGCATGATAATGCATGATAAGTGTGAATTCTTATCAATTATTTTGTCAATGCATTTAGGAACAGCCCAATCCTTAATATTGTGACCTTTTTGCACAAAATACCAGTCACTCTGTTCACAGAAATAATGTGACATTGCTTCTGAAACAACTGAATCACATTTTGTAAGGAGAGGTCCATTCATAGGTATCATCATTAAAGAGACTGATGAGTTTTTATTGCAGCCCTTTGACGAAATTCCTGTTTTTCCGCAGCCCTTTGACAAAATTCATATTTTTTCCATGATTCTTTGACGAAATTTGTGGGGTTTTTTTCACGATCCTTTAGCGAAATTTTCGTTTTTTCACGATCCTTTGATGAAATTTACATATTTTCGCAATCTTTTGACAAAATTCACGCTATTTCCGGGGCATTTTGACTAAATTCGTGGTTTTTTTTTTTTCGAGATCCTTTGACGAAATTAGTTTTTCCGCGATTCTTTGACCAAATTTACATTTTTTTTCCACGATCTTTTGACAAAATTTGCACTTTTTCCATTATGCTTTTACGAAATTCGTTTTTTACCTGCGCTCCTTGGACAAAATTTGCTTTTTTTTTCTGCAATTCTTTGACAAAATTAGCTTTTTTTCGCGATACTTAGATGAAATTCACATTTTTTCTGTGATCTTTTGACGAAATTCGTGGGTTTTTTTCGCGATCCTTTGACAAAATTCGCAATTTTTCGGCGGCCCTTTGATGACATTCGTGTTTCTTTCGTGATCCTTTGATGAAATTAGTTTTTTTTTTCACGATTCTTTTACGAAATTTGTGTTTTTTTCGCGATCTTTTGACAAAATTCGCACTTTTTCCATTATGCTTTTACAAAATTCATTTTTTACTACTCTCCTTTGACGAAATTTGCATTTTTTCTGCAATTGTTTGACAAAATTATCTTTTTTTTTCTCGATTCTTCGAAAAAATTCATGTTTTTCCGCAGTCCTTTGACGAAATTCACGCTTTTTCCGTGATGTTTTGAAAAAATTGGTGATTTTTTCTGCGAACAATCGATGAAATTGGTTTATTTTTGGCGACCATTTGTTGAAATTCACAATATATTTCAGTGATATTTTTTTTATGTCTGAATTTTCGAACTGATGGCCGATCTTTTCAACACAATCACCCCCTGGCAAACAATAAATAAGTTGTACATAAAATTGGGGAACACTTTTAATTTTTCGGTATTTTAAAAGAAAAAAATACAAGAACAAAAATTACGTTTTTTTTTTCTAAAAAATTTTCCACAAAGTTCTGAATTTCGAGGAAAAATTTCCGCGCATGGCAGGCGCACGTGCATCTATATTATACAACTCTGGTTATATCATATTTTCTCATTTCTTTTTGCAACCATGTTAACAATAATCAGTGTTTGTTGATTTAAATCAGCTTGATTTTAATCATGATTTAAATCAATTTTTCTTTCAAGTTATTTAAAAATAAATTTAAGATGTAAACTAACAGCTTTTAGAAAGATAAAGCTTTATCTTTGTCAAAAAGTAAAATACAATGTAAAGTGTAGAAAAAAATGCTTTCAAATTTCATATGAATCAAATTATAAAATAATCTTGCAACAGTAAGGAAATCTAAGCAGGAATATATTAAATATTGGAATATTTACTTATTAGTATTTAGAAAAACTTCTGCAAGGTGAGGTAAAATAAAAAAATAAAACTGTATGACTTTGTGTGCTCTACTTTGGTGATACCTATTATATTAAAATTTAACCATAATCCGAACCATTCAATGAATTTTCATTTGAATCTAATTAGGGATGCAACGGATATCCGGCAAATATCCGATATCCGGCATATCCGGCTGATTTTTCAATATCCGAAATACCGTCGGATATCCGAATCACAATCACCGGATATCCGATTTCTCTGCCGGATATCCGGCAGAGTGCAGCAAAGCAAATATATAAGGATAACAGAAATCGTTTGACCCCAAACAATGCCGAACAATTTTGTTTATAATGTAAAATATGAAAGTAAGTTCACTATTCATGAGTAAAAGGTAATTCTCAAAAGTTTAAAGAATTGCCAGCTTTCCTAACATTGATATTTGAACTCTTTATAATAAATTTAAGAATTTACGTTTACTTCGTTTAGAAAATTGTACCTTTACTTTCAGAGTGTAAAACAAAATTTGAAGTTGTTTATTAAAGTATGACTTTAATTTTCTTTCTTTCTTTTAAGCTTAACAATTAAACAGGCAACTAAACAAACAATTAAACAGGATTTTTAGAAGAAAGTATTGTAATAGAATTTGTTTCGATTTCTGGTTTTCGACGGATTTAGATGTTTTAGGGGTCAAATATCCCAAAACATGTTTATACAAAATGTCTGTCTGTCCGTATGTCGCCATCGTACCATCGAAAAGTGAATGAAGTTATGCATAGAATTTAACCATTTTTTTGTGAATGTTTTTGGCTATAGCCAGGCGGCCCTCCTTCAATATGGAAACATTCTACTGGAGGGGGGGGGGGGGCACGGTAATCGCGATTTTTGTGCCCTTTTCATTATTGTACCATCGAAAAGTGTATGAAGTTATCCATATAATTGAACAAAATTTTTTGTATTTGTTTTTGGCTATGTCCAGCAGGTTCTCCTTAAATAAGAAATATTCCGCCAGGATGGGGATATTTCCAATAATAGTGATTTTTGCCATCGTAATGAAGTTATGCATAGAATTGAACCAATTTTTTTGCGAATGTTTTTGGCTATAGCCAGGCGGCCCTCCTTCAATATGGAAACATTCCACTGGAAAGGGGGGGGCACGGTAATCGCGATTTTTGTGCCCTTTTCATTATTGTACCATCGAAAAGCGTATGAAGTTATCCATATAATTGAACAAAATTTTTTGTATTTGTTTTTGGCTATGTCCAGCAGGTTCTCCTTAAATAAGAAATATTCCGCTAGGATGGGGATATTTCCAATAATAGCGATTTTTGTCATCGTAATGAAGTTATGCATAGAATTGAACCAATTTTTTTGCGAATGTTTTTGGCTATAGCCAGGCGGCCCTCCTTCAATATGGAAACATTCCACTGGAAGGGGTGGGGTGGGGGGGCACGGTAATCGCGATTTTTGTGCCCTTTTCATTATTGTACCATCAAAAAGTGTATGAAGTTATCTATATAATTGAACAAAATTTTTACTTTCTTCTATCTTCAATAGAAGAAAGTATTGTAATCGAAATTTTTTTCGACTTCCGGTTTTCGACGGATTTACATGTTTTAGGGGTCAGAGATTCCAAAAAACATGTTTATGGAAAATGTCTGTCTGTGTGTCCGTCCGTCCGTCTGTCTGTCGCCATTGTACCATCAAAAAGTGTATGAAGTTATGCATAGAATTAAACCAAAAATTTATTTTAAGTTTTTGGCTATGGCAAGCAGGTCCTCCTGGAATTTGGAAAAAATTTGCCGGTAGGGGGCACTGATATAGCAATTTTTGTGCGATTTTGAATATTGTACCATCCAAAAGTGTATGGAGTTATGCATGGAATTGAACCAAATTTTTATTTTAAGTTTTTGGATATGGCAAGCAGGTCCTCCTGGAATTTGGAAAAAATTCGCCAGTAGGGGGCGCTGATATAGCAATTTTTGTGCGATTTTGAATATTGTACCATCCAAAAGTGTATGGAGTTATGCATGGAATTGAACCAAATTTTTATTTTAAGTTTTTGGATATTGCAAGCTGGTCCTACCTGAATTTGGAAAAAATTCACCGGTAGGGGGCGCTGTAATAGCGATTTTGAATGTTGTACCGCCCAAAAGTGTATGAAGTTATGCATAGAATTAAACCAAATTTTTATTTTAAGTTTTTGGATATGGCAAGCAGGTCCTCTCTGAATTTGCAAAAAAAATCGCCGTTAGGGGGCGCTGTAATAGCGATTTTGAATATTGTACCATCGAAAAGCGTATGAAGTTATGCATAGAATTGAACCAAATTTTATGTGTTTGTTTTTGGTCATGTCACGAAGGTCCTCCCTGAATTTGGAAAAATTCTGCTGGTAAGGGGCACTATAATTGCGATGTCTGTACCATTTTCATTATTGTACCATCGAAAAGTGTATGAAGTTATCCATATAATTGAACCAAATTTTGTGTGCATGTTTCTGGCTATGGCAAACAAGTCCTCCCTGAACTTGAAAAAAATCTGCCAGAAGGGGGCGCTATAATTCTGATCTCTGTGCCATTTTCATTATTGTACCATCGAACAACATATAAAATTATGCATACAATTGAACCAAAATTTTTGTGCTTGTTTTTGGCTTTGGCTAACAGGTCCTCCTAGAATTTGGAAATATTGCGCGGTAAAGGGGCTCTGTGCTAGCGATTTTTGTATACTTTTCTTGATTTTTCGTAGTTCTATTGTGCATCGGCAGCTCATGCAGCGGCGGGAACTCGCTTCCTGCTAAGCCGGCTATTTGCAAACAGCTGATAACAACAAAATAAGGAAAAATTAATAATTAAAAAAAATATCATGATATAGATTAACTCGTTTTTAGTCCGTTTAATTGACTTGAGCAGAAATTTAAGATGAAAATCAAAGTTGGTATAGTATTGAACTAATAATATCGAAGTATTAACATGTGTAACTAGGTTTTGAAATATTAAGATGTATAAGATAGAAGAAAGTTTTGGGATTGGCACATCCAACTAGTTTGTATTTGTTTTTGGCTATGTCCAGCATGTCCTTCTTCAATTTGAAAATATTCTGCTGGAAGGGGGCGCTTTTTCGCGCTTTTTCGATTTTTGTGTTATTTTCATTATTTTACCATTGAAAAGTGTATGAAGTTAAGCATAGAATTGAACCAATTTTGTGGTGTATATTTTTGACTATGGCCAGCAGTTTCTCCTTGAATTTGGAAATATTCTGCCAGAAGGTGGCACTGTAACAGAGATTTTGGTAAAATTTTCTCGATTTTTCGCAGTTTTTTTTTTTTTTTTTTTTTGTTGTATATTGGCAGCTCATGAAGCAAAGGGAACTTTGCATCCTGCTAAGCTGGCTATTCACAAACAGCTGATGTACAACAGAATAACAAAAAAAATTTTTGATTTTAATAAATATGATCGAGATTAACTTATTCTGATTAATTGACTGAAGCAGAAATTTTAGACCAAAATCAAAGTTGGTATAATATTGAACTAATAATATTGAAGTATTAATATTTGGAACTACTTTTTGAAATATTAAGATGTATGAGATAGAAGAAAGTTTTGTGATTGGCAAATCCAACTAGTTGTTTTTGTAACTTCATTATAAATATTTAAAATTAAAAGTAATTTTCTTTTTACTTTTAAATATAAAAATAATTTAACTTAAAATAAAACTAAACGTGACTTAGAGCAAAAACAATATTAAATAATTAAAACAGAAAAAGGGCATCAACTAAACCTATGTTTGGAGAAAATAACTCTTTAATCATGGGTATATTAGTAGATATTTTATGTTTAAATTATAAAAAGAAAGTATGTAGTATTTCTTTGTGAAAATACTCTACAATTATACACATATTAATTGGTTAAAATTTGTTGTACAAATTATCAGCATTTCATTGTACAAATTAATTATTAGCAATTATCGATATAGGCAATCCTATATTCAAATCCAGTCGCAATTATCAGAATTTCATTGTACAAATAAACAGAATACTTTAATGTTTAAATTACATTTTTATGCAATATTATTAATATACATTACAGGGCTTGAATGGCAGATACAGGGCTTGAATTTCGAAGCGGGATGGCAGGATTTGTGCCCTTTTTATTATGCCCTATTGTGAGTGGGCGGCTCCTGTTTCCAAAAAATCATTTTCCGAAAATGTTTCTTTGTAAGACGACGAGCAAGTCTTAGCACCGACTGACAAATTTCGTGATATTTTCTACTATCGATGGGCAGATTTCACAGTTTCTCCTTACGACAGATTGACAAAATTCATGGTTGTTTTTCTGCATCTGACTGAAAAATTTTGTGCTTTTTCTCCACGACCGACTGACGAATTTCACAATTTTTTCTAGAGACCGATTGATGAATTTCATGATTTTTTTTTTCCTCGAGATCAATTGATAAATATAGCAATTTTATTCTGTGACCGATTGGCAAATTTCCCTGTTTGTTCTTGCGACATACTGGTGAAAGTAACGATTGTTTTTCTGCATCCGATTGAAAATTTTTGCGTTTGTTCTCTGTGACCGGCTGAAAATTTTCACAATATTTGCTCATGACAGATCGATTGACGAATTTTGTGATATTTTCCCGCTGCCGATTTCCCCTGCACTTCAGTTTTCTTCTTGCGACCGGTTGACAAATTTTTTTATTTATTTTCACCATGATTGACGAAATCGGTGATATTTTTTTTTAATGACCGATTTATGTATTTTGCGATGTTTTTTCCCTATGCCCAAAATAGCAAATAACTAAAAGGGCAGTAATGGCCACCGGAGACCAATCCCTACCAAATTGGCCAATAGTCAGCACTCTACAAAATGAGATTACACTTGTGGTGCACATGAAGAAAAAAAAATTTGGTTGAACTTAAAAAAACATGTTTAGAAATAACAAACTAGTTGATTCTTGCAATTCACAGATTAGGACATGACTTTTTGAAATCAACCTTTTATCGTGTAATAGAAAAAATCAATGACTATTTCCTTTTCAAACTTTGGATATGGATTTAAAATTCCAATGCATAGAACATAAGTTCAATTAACAAAAATACCAGGGACTACAGTTTTGACTATAATTCCATTAAGGATATAATAAAACAAGTTTGTTCAGAAGTGACATACAATCACCGTAGGATATTGACAATAGAATCACCGATATGCATTATTCATGCATTTTTAACTTACTGTTAAAAATTAATGCACATCAGATTTTGCAAAGTTTTCTAAAATTTTTTAACACAGCATAACCATGCGTTTCTGATAATTTCTAAAGTTATAAAAGTTGGTCTGTGCTGTTTGTCAAAAGTGTAACTTGTGCTAAATAAAAGAGGCTAAATCACGCAAAATGGAATAAAATCTAAATTAAGAAATTCATTTAGGAACCCAATTGTTAATTGCCCATAACATTAGGTGAAAGTTGAAAGATAGACGTGGTATATATATAAAACTTGATTCTGTTCCTTTGTTTTAATAAAAATAAACATTTTGGATAATTATCTTGAGTTGTTAATTTAAATTATTTTAATGGTATTTTGTCATGTCTGTATAAATGTAATTCTTTAAGTGGCACATAAAAAATAACGGGGTTTAAAGATTTTTTTCCCCTTTCTAACAGTTCAACTCCCCTGCATTTTTAAATGTTGGGTGGGAAACTTCCCTCCAGGGGAAAACTTGAATTTCAATCCCTGATATTCAAAGAGATATAGTTTTTGTAAATTATATTTCAATACATTTAAATGTTTTAATGATGTGTGAAACATGCTTGTAATTTATTGTTCTGAGATGGCATTATATAAAGAAATAATTCACCATATAACTAAAAACATATCTAGTGCCGGATATCCGAATCCGGAAGGCAAAGGAGCTTCGGATATCCGATATCCGGCAAAATCAATATCCGGTGCATCCATAAATCTAATATAGTGGATCTCAGCCCTTTAGAATGGTGGAAGGTATTTGTTACAGTTATTAAAAAGGCTGATACTAAAAAAAATACAGAATTTATGTATTTATGATCAACTAGCTTTTTACTGCAATAACTTCATCTGCTTTGAACGAATGTTAGTAGGATGAATGTTTTCTACCTTTGGTTTGGTACATCGAAAATTAGAAATGGACTGATAAAGCTGTTAAACTCGTTTTTTCTGTACCAGCACTTTAACAACTTAGTTCGTGACCAAATTTCTTTAAAATGTTTATGTGTTAAACAATTATTTTTATTTTAAATAAAATACTGAAGGTTGATTTAATTTTTGACATCTGATTTGTAGTTTTCCATGTATTTTGTGTAATAAAGAATTTTCCATAGCCTAAAATTTTACCTTTGAATCATTTATGTAAATTGTGTAATATTATTAATATATATTGGTAATACTTATAACATGCATGCATGTGTGTGTGTGTATAATTTATGTTTTATAAATTAAAAGAAAGGTCATATAAAACAATAATACTGTGTGAGATTTTTTTCTAAATAAAAAAAAATCTGATTTAAATAAAAAAAATCCAATTTAAATTAAAAAAAATTGATTATTTTGATTTTTATTAAAAAAAATCATAAACTCTAACAATAATATATTGTTTCTATTTTTATGTGTTAAGGGCAAAGGAAGGGGGTTTGGCTGTACATATTAAACACTTTATCTCTGTATTAATCACTAAAACAAAATAAACTAGTTGTTGATGACCACCGTAACACTTACCCATCATGCAGTGTTGAATTCAGACACTTTCCTCCGAGGACGACATTATAGAGTTCCGATCAGGAAATTGTACTTTTTGACCATTGAAAACACAAAATCTCAAATTTTCTAGGGGGACATTACCCCCGGGCCACCCCCTGAATTCCACACTGCCATCATGGATATGCATAATATAAAATATGAAAATAAAACATGTGTAAACTATTTATAAAATGCATTGTAATTCCAAAATAAAATTTAAACGTATATTTAAATATTTTTAATACATTGTAATGCTCTATTTCTGAATTATGGGTACAACTTGATTATACCATCAACCAATTTCAATAAATTATATAAATCGCCAAACTACTCGCGAAATTATACAAACTAGCCACCCTTAGTGATTAGTTTGGTCTCCCTTAAAATTTATGATTTGGAAAGCATGCTAAGCATTGTATCATGTTATTTTTATTCATAATTTAATTTACTTGGACTCCCTTAAATATAATTAATATAATCCCTTAAGCTAATATTAGTTTTTGTTGCACTAAAATATCTCAATTTGTTGATTTTCTGTAAGTAAGTAAACCCTACTGGTTTACAATGGAAGTCTGTGGGAATTTAGCAAAATTTAAAGATATCGCCAAGCTGGCATCACTTTTGACAACAAACTTGGCGGCATTTGGCGACGGAACAGAAATATAGATTGGCATAATTCTTATTTTAAGTAATGAAAGAACAAATAAATTACTAAACGATTAATAAAAATACAAATAAAATGTCGAATAAAAAATCACTTGATGACGCAACAAACACGTGTAATGTGTTTAATGTCAAGTGAATATGACATTTATGATAAGCCATTATTGGCATTTAATTTTATAGTTTGGCGATAGTTTTTTGGTCGACGGGATAATCGAGTAGTACCAAATTGCGTAAAAGAAACATCCTTATAACTCCAAAAATGATAATCATATCAACTAACAGTTTACTGCGTCAGATTATACATCTCATTTCCAATTAAATTATATCTTTGAATTGAAATTTGAATGAAATACGGGGTTATGAAAAATCGAAGAGTGTGAAAAATAGGATTAAAAATATCTCGGCAACTAATTATCCGATTGACTTCATTCTTTATGCAAAATTTATGTTTTTTTTATTGTCTTTTATATTCACTCCTTCAAATAAACAATTTTGAAAATTTTTGTATACCTTTTATCAGAACAAATATTTCGAGAGTCTGAAAACAATAGTTCCGGATAATCGAGGTTACTGATATTCAATAGGCTTCTTCCCATTATTACATACTAAGTACACACCAAATTTAAAGTCTCTATCTCAATTTGTTTGGGAGATAGAGCATGTACAGACACACACAGATGGACGGCAAAAAAAATTTTCGAAAAATATTTTTTCGGAATCTCCCGTGTCTGAAACGTGTAAATACATCAAAAAAAAAATTTCGATTTCTAAAATGAGTACAAGACTTACCCTATACTACGTATGATAGGTAAGTAAAGCTGGCTTTCTATAAAAGTGTAAAACCTGATTAAACTACAATATTTGGATTCTAGAAAAATGTTTTACTTATTCTTTTTATAAAACTAACAGATATCTGTTTTGGTAGAATTACAAAATATTATATATAAAAATGTACACTGTTAAAAAAATGAGAAAACAAACCATGCAATACAGCCATGCATGGGTATAAAATTGGAAGTACGCAATACATTAAAAGTAATAAAGAAAATAGAATTAAAATATCTTATATCGGAATTTTAACTCTTTGAAATGATGTGTCAAGAACATTAAATAGATACTCCGCACCAATTTGAGTACCTCTAAATGATAAAAAAATATCATGTTTGAAGAGAATGAAGGATTTTTTATATGGTGTGTGGTCCTCTCTAATAGTTAATACTGTTGAATATCCATTTTCCATTAATGCGGTGAGATTGTCCATGTCCAAAAGAGTTTAGGAAATTCTCTCTTTAAAAAGTGATATATCAAAGTCTCAAACAGTCAACAGAGTTATGCAATGCCTTGATCAAGTGTGTTATAGGCATGCTCGATCCAGATTTAACTGAGGAGAGCATGCTGACCTCTACATACTGTATTGTTTCAAAACATATTCTCCAGAAACCAGAAGTTGAGCTGTATTACACTTTAGCATACATTAAAAGAAAGGAATCAGGAATGACTGGAGAGTAAAGTTGGACATGAGGTCTGACCATCTCTTCTGCATACTTTTGAGCTGTCAAAGTGTCAATTCAAGTAATTTACAAATCCGTGCATATTTTTTCAGCAAATTATCCTAGCTATAATACACCAATATGAACCCAATTATGGAATTTTACATGAATAACTTACTATATAAACAATCTGCTAATGTCAATTGAGAAAATAACCTTATGATAAAATCTCTAGATTAGTGAAGCTGAAAAAAAAATACATATTAAATCTAAACCTGCACTTCCTTCTGTTAGGGGCCTTGACAAGATACAGAAAAGCCTAGAAAAGGAAGATTTTGATGGGTATTCTCGGGCAACCTATTCACTGTTTTCATACCCACATTTATTCTGTATTTATACTATTTATTCAATGCTAGGTGAGTTGCATTGTACACTCGTTGTGTTGCATTTAAATTGCATGATGTCTTTCGATTGTTTGCGGAAAAAGTCTAGTATTATTAAATGTTTAAAGATTCTGTCCCTGACAATTCCAAATTAATGGTAATTTAGAACGTTTTCCATTCATTTCATTTTTTAAATTTTGAATTTTTTAGAAACCATTCTTAGAGATCTTTGAAATCTTTAAAATAGCTCTAAGCAAAATTTCAAGTTTTTAGCCCCAGCAGTAACAAGAAATAGAAAATTTTCGAAAGTTTTTTGTTCCTGCACCTTTTTACATAGTGAATTTTTTAGAAAATATCCTATTGTGGTGGGTATTTATGTCTTAAAAGTAAAAGCCATGTCAATTTTCATATTTATATACCTAACAATTCCATGTACTTCGTTAATTAGAACATCTTTAGAACTTTTCAGCTTCATTTAGTCTTCTAAATTTCAAATTTTTTTAATTGTATAACGAGCATTTACATCTTATAAGTAACTTGGCCACAACAGTTTCACAGAAATTGCACTTTAGATCTTTTTTTATCATGCACCTTTTAATTTTCAGTTTTTTTTTTTTATTATTTATCTGCATTTACGTCTTAGAAGTAACAGCCATGTGAAATTCCAAAAATTCTATCACTAACAATTCCAAATAAATTGTGGTTTAGAACCTTTCTAGAATGTTTTACATTTATTTCTCACTTTAGTATTTAGAACCTTTTAGAAGATGTTCATAATGAGTATTTACATCTTTAAAAAAAAACCACACCAAAATTTTAAATTTCTAGCCCCAACAATATCACAGAATTCACAATTCTAGAAATTATTTGATCCTGCACCCCTTGGGGGTTGCTGTACCGACATAAAAATAGCCTTTTTCGAAGCAGATTTTTCACCAACATTTTTTTTTTTTTTTTTTTTTTTTTTAAATCTTTGCCACTATTATTTTTTAAATCAGCTTGGAACTTTCAGAGAGAGATTACACCTTTACAAATATTACTTCTTTATAATATTAGTATAGAAGTATAGATACAGAAACCGTTCATTTGGTATCATATAAAAACTGAAATAATTTATCTAATTTGTGTTATCAGATGCAGTTTATGTAAATACATACATAAACCAGTATACATACATAAACAAGTACTTCTTCAGTTTTATATTCATAATTGTTTATATCCTTTGGTAAAAAAATCTCACTTTCTTAAACCCAAATTGAATCAAGATTTTTTAATAAGCTCAAAAGCCCATATAATAGTGAAGTACCATGTAGGTAATAACGCTATTTCGGTATACATGTATTCATAACATTCATTATACATGCAAAAAAGGAATTAGCTGGGTGCAGGTAATAAATTGCCAAATATTGTTCTTATTGTCATCTTTCGTAATACATTCTTTTAATTTAAAATACATAGAATATTAAATGCATTTAAAAAACATGATTTTGACACATTTAATTTAAAATACAAATGAATAAATAAAAATAATAAAAAAAGATAATACCATAAGTCAAAACATTCTATTTTAACATCTAAGAATTGTTTCTAAGTTACACATGCGAAACAAAAGGTGCTTTTGACGGGAAAATAATAATGCTGTCGGTTAAATTTTAACTCAGCCAATAAAAAAGGTACTGTGACTAATTCAAGTATTATGGAATGTTCCGTAATCTGGTTTGTAGCAGTGTCATATATTTTAAAAAGCCTGGCTTAATGCCAATTTAAATTTCATCGCTGTAACTTTTTTTGGGCAGGTAGGGGTGTTGCAAATATTTAAATTTGAATTTAAACTTTTGTTTGTATAACTAATTAGTACCTTGTTAACAGAGCATCACTCGAAACAAATGTAAAATACTCCTTCTGTGGTTGCTTGCTCAAAGCAGTTTCAGCATTTAATGTCACTATTATAACTCTCATATAGTTATAAGAACGTTGTTGTTAGCATTACTCTTGTTTGATGTCACTTTGCCTGTGTATCTGAATGCGGAATATTGGCCATTTTTCTTGTAAGAAGAGTGGTTATAACATAATTGTTTCATTTTGCATACCATGTACTATTTGCAATATTGATACTTTTATGTTAGCCAAGCACAGGTGATAAATCCCCAATAATTGTTCCCATGCTATATTCATATTACTTTCATTTCATTTAAAATATAAACCTTTCACTCACTTTATTTAATATATATATATTTAAAATACATAATTTTAACTAATTTCACAGTATTTTTTAATATTACTTTGCCTTGGAGTTTTTGTAAAAGCTTTGCAGTTTGGGCTTCAGAAAGTGTAATTTGTTGCAAAATGACATAAACAGCTGTGTAAACAGACCTGATGAACTTTTATGATTACTATTTATATATCGAAATATAAACATTTTATTTATATATAATAATATCATTGTTTTTTATATACAATTTACTTCTGTTTGTATATAAAAATATATAACTGGCTTTTTTTCACTAAATAAATTGTATAATATTTAAAAAACTGCTTGGGTATATGAAACAATGAACAGGTTGCAGAATATATGCATGAAAAATGTACTTCTCTCACCCAACACTTTTTCTCTATCTCGCCAAGGCCCCTATGCTGAAAAAGTGCCAATTTCATTTAAAATAATAAAAAGAAAAAAAATAAGAAGAAATATTGCCAGAAATCAAAATATTTTATTTAAACATGAAAAAATTGTTTTTAATTTGCACACATGAAATATAAAAGATGGTAATTGGCGATTTAAAAAAATTTTTTTTGGAGATAATAATCCAAAATCTCAAATACTATATTATAATAAGTTATTTTTTTTCTTTCAAATGAAAAAAAAAAAAAAAAATCCAGATTTATTTTCCTGTTTGATTAAAAATAAATTTATATTTGTTTTATTGTACTTTAATATTAGTGCTTGCATATTTTTTTTGCTCTATGTGCTTTAATCTGGTTGTCTATGAAAATATCCAGCCAGTGAAAATGACGTAGGTACTTTAATTATGCTTTTTAATCTGTTTCTTTAATATAATTTCCAAACGATTCTAAATGTATTCTTCATAATAGGCACATTAAGTAGGTTATCCCCATAGGCACCTCCAAAAAAAATTAGAACGAAATCTGACAAATATTATTTGAGTTATGTTTGGCTAAAGGTTTTAATATCTGCCGTAGCTATATATGCCTGAAATATGTGAAGAAATATTGCGCTGTGAATTAGCCTTCGCTTTGCTCAGACAATTATAAGTACAAGCAGTTATTAGCACAAATTAGTTTAATGAGTATTATCTTTTAATTAAAATAGAAAAACTGCTTAATATAGTTATGTAGCAGAAAATTGCTTGTTGCATAATCACATGTTATTTAAAATGCTTTCTAATTCAAATCAACACTTGTTACATATTTTGTAGCAACATAATGTTAAGTTTCCATGTTAAAAAACAGTATCTAGGAAAATGTAATAACATTTTTGATGAGATTAAAAAAGTGTGTACAATACAGTCTACTCTTTTTAATTTGAACTTGAATAATTAAAAAATATTAGTTAACTTGAAAGGGTCACTTATTGGACAAATCTTCTATATTTTGACTGCTATTATTTCCTAATGGAAATATTCGCTTTATTTAATGACAGAAATTTATGATCAAATAAAACAAATATAATTATATAATAGTGATACTTGACATAAGATTTTTGTGATAAAAATTGATGTTGAGTCATACATGACAAATGCAAAAGGTTAAAAATCTTAAATAATTTTAATTTTTGAACTACTTTTTGGATAATTAAAAAATTAAAATTTCAACATTTCAAGTATTTACTCTATGTGTAAGTACATTTTGGTCAATTGAAACTTTTATGTGCACTTAGAGATAAAATTAAAAAAGGTCCACAGTAGTTATTTTAAATTAATCAGAATTTCCTCAAAACCTAACATATAGTAAAAATCCTTCTGGTTTTTGACTTAAATCTTCTGGACTCGTATCATGAAAAGTTGACAGATAGATGTAATGCATGCCATGAGAAATTGGCAGATGTGTATAATCAGTGCTGAGTCAATTCAGGGGATGGCCGAGGAGGGGGGCAGCAATGAGATTCCCGCCTCCCCAGAAGATTTGAGAATTTGTGTTTCAATGTTCAAAAAGTGCAATCCGCCCCCCCCCCCCCCCGGTAAAAAAGCACTTAGGCGGGGGAGGGGGGGATCAGAATTTCCCCAAAACCTACCATATAGTAAAAATCCTCCTGGTTTTTTACTTAAATCTTCCGGACTCTTATCATGAGAAGTTGACAGGTAGGTGTAATACATGCCATGAGAAATTGGCAGATGTGTATAATCAGTGGGGGTGGCCTGGGAGGGGTTACATTCCCCCCTCTTCCAGAGCAATGAGATGTCTCCTCCACCCCCCACCCCCCCGTAAAAAAGCACTTTGGCGGGGGGGGGGGGATCAGATGTTTCCTCAAAACCTACCATATAGTAAAAATCCTCCTGGTTTTTTACTTAGATCTTCTGGACTTTTATCATGAGAAGTTGACAGATAGGTGTAATACATGCCATGAGAAATTGGCAGATGTGTATAATCAGTGGGGATGGCCTGGGGGGGGGGTTACATTCCCCCCTCTTCCAGAGCAGTGAGATGTCCCCCCCCTCCCAATGTGTTATTTTCTAATTATGCCTGACCTTTTCACCATATGTTTCATAATTATTAAACATCCATTTCTTATTTTATACTTTGTCTGTTATTTTAGGTAATAGAAGTTGTCCTATACATAGTGATGGCTGGACACATATTTATTTGTCCATATACAAAAGTAGAAGAGAGTTTCAACTTACAAGCAATTCATGATTTGCTGTATCATGGACCAAATATATCAATGGTAATACTTTTCATTGACACTTTTGTGTTTTTATACACAATTGCTCATTGCGATGTATGAATTGCTCACTGTGTGTATACAAAATTACTCATTGACATAGTCTGGTTTTATATTTTAAGTGGTTGATTTACAAAAAAAAGATAAAACATTTCATTCCTCATCTTTTATAATGTCTATATAATGCATCACAGAAACATACCCTAATTTATGCATAGACAAATAGGCAGAGACATCATTAAGGGAGAGCATGGCAGGACAGTTGCCTGTAAGTTTCAATAGGAAGGATGATAAATCAGGTTATTTATTACTTAAAATTCAAGAAAAATGAAATCAAACATATAAATTACAATATTAAAACCTTATTTTGTTAAAACATAAGCTAAATTTGTTTTACATTTTGAACAGAAACCCTTATTTTGCTGATTTGTCTGTTTCCCAATTTAGATTGCACAAGCCCAAACAATGAATACATTCTTTGAACTTGAACTGAGCAACCATAGCAATCGAAGCTCTTACGCATCCACTACAATGGTAACTTTGTAATGCTACTCCTCCTACACTGTATAGTTGATGACCAAATAATTCTGCATTGTGATAGTTGCAATGACTGTCATGGTTCATGTATGAAATTTGACAGAAATAGTGTCCTTGAGGAATAATTTTAGATAATAAACCTGCAGGACTCCCACAAATTTCAGCTACTAGCTCTCATTATTTTTCAAATTACATAATACTATTTAATTGTCACAAGATACAAGTTTTTGCAAAGAATTTCGTTGTTCTTATAAAGTATAGTCAGAAGAAATATTCATTTCACTAAATTTTATTAATAAGTATAAAATCACATTTATAATGCAAATTCAATATTAGAGGTTTTATTTCAAAGTGTTTTCCTACATACCATAGTCTTGACTCTAGGCCAATTTGGCAGGATGCAGCTCCCAGCGGCCCTTTTTAACGAGTTTATGCACCTGGCGGCTCTTTTTAACGAGTTTATGCACCTGGCGGCTCTTTTTAACTGATTTATGCACCCGACGACCCTCTTTAATAGTTTTATGCATCTGGTGTTCCTTGCTGCCATATTTGATGACCCTTTCCATTTATTTCATTTTCTAATCGCAAGGGGAAAAACTCATGAAATATGTCCATTGATCACAGAAAATAAATATAAATTATGTCATTTGGTTGTGGAGAAGTATCGTGAAATTTGTTAATCAGTCATATGGAAAAAAAAGTGAGATTCAGCCAAATACAGAAAAAAATTGCTAAATTCTTCAATCGGTGGCAGGAAAAAATAGCTTTATTTGTCCGTCAATCACATGAAAAGAACTCATAAGTTTTCGTCAGTAAGTCGTGGAGAAAAATGTGGAAATTCACAAACTGTTTACGGAAAAAAATAATAAAATATGTCGATCAGCTGCAGGGAAAATCTGCGAAATTCATCAATTGACTTTATGAAAAAAAAACCTTAAGTTTTGCGAATCGGTCATAAGAAAAAAGACAAAAAATTCACCAATTGGTAGAAATAAAGTATCGTGAAATTCGTCAATCAGTTGCAGGAAAAAAATTGTGAAATCCAGCATTCAGTCATCAGAAAAAATCATGAAACTTGCCAGTTGGTCATCGGAAAAATATCGATAAATTCTTCAGTCAGTTGCTTTAAATTCCAAAAATGTTTGTGCCAATGTCTTTTTCTGCCACTTTAGTGCATGGTAAATCTATTTGAGATTTCCGTCAATTCTTCATTTATGAACAAAATGTCACTATTACTTATTTTAAATAAAAATTCCATAAATTCTGATTCATCCAGTCTTGATACCATATTTTTTATTAACTGTTCTCTTTAACATTATGTCATTTTCACCAGTGAAAGCAATTTGTCCTTCCGAGATTAGGTCTGAATCTCAGTAACTGTGGAAGGAAAAATTATTAAAAATCTTTTCAAAATAGCTGTATTGAAATTTAACAGGTTTATAAATGAAAACACTTATTTTTTTTATGGTTTTATGCACTTCAGGGTATTTGTATACAAGATTTTTCATAAAGTAATGATTGTCTTATTTAAGCACAGTTTTTCTTCATTAAATAAAGCAAATATTAATTTATGAAAAATCTGGTGTTAAAATCTCCTAATGTGTATGGACCCCCTTTTTTTAGTTCTATTTCTTTCACTACTGTGGACTTTTCTGTGATTTCCAAAAAATCATAGTTGGACATCTGGTTTTACCAATTTCCTTTATTTTAAAGAGGGGAAAATAACAAGATACGTTATATGAAGATCACTAACACTATGAAATCGGCAATTGCTATAACAAGGCCCTTAACAGGTCACCTACACGCCCAGTCTACACTGGTGAAGAGAGTGGGTCCCCCAATTCTAGGTTCATTTAGAAAGATTTTTCTTTAAAAATGTAAAATCATACAAATTTGAGGTTTGTTTGCAAAATCACACCGAGCCGAGGTGTGCACTGCTGAAGGCAGTGAGCTCCCAGCTTGTTTGTATAGATTTTCATGTAAAAAAAAATATATATATATATATATAAAGGTATATCCTGCCGAAGATAATTAGGCCCCTACACTAAATCCCTGCAGGAGAAAAATGTTTGAATTCAACACTGATTTTAGGTACACTTAATGTTTTTATCATAGGCACAAGCAATGTTATGTACGTCAGCTAGTATTAAGTAAAAGTATTAACTACTTAAAATGGCTGAATTTATATTTTCTACTCTGGGTTACATGCCATATTATGATCACAGTTGAACAATATTGAATTAAGATGATTAACTCATATTTATTACTTTTCAAACCGTTTGGTTGAGATTTTGTAACTGTTCTCTCACATTGTATAGATGCATTTTGAAAGCTGAACTCTTACAGGACATTCGTTGTTAATTGTTAGCTTATTACTGACATCGTGTATTGATAAACTGTTTCTAATATAATTGTTACTAGATTTAAAATTTAAACATCAGTGTGCATTAGAATATATTCTGTGAAGGATATTTGTGGGGGGTTTTTTTATTTTATTTTATTTTAGTAAAATCTTTATCAATGAAGCAAAAACCTCTTTTTTTGCATTCTGGAAAGTTTTTCATGTTTTACAAAAAATGCAATTGTAGCTGAAATGCTAACTTAGGTCTCTGCCGGTTCTAGTACAGTAGACTCCCTCAAATCCACACAGCTTGGGACAAGAGGTTGTGCAGATTTTAGAATTTTGTGGATTTCTGGTCATTGCTTTGTTTACATTTTACCCGACTGAAAAGAAGGGTTATGTGTTTCACGCATATCTATGTATGTGGATTTCTTTATACCCTCGAAACATCCCAACGGCTGGATGGATTTTTATGAATGAGGTCTTTATCGATTCGTCTTAGTCTTCCGATGGTTATAGGATAGGTTTTGTTTTTATAAATTCAAAATGGCAGCCGTAAAATACAAAATGGCGGTAGAGACGAAAAAAAAATTTACGCACCATATTGAGTGACATATCATTGGATAGGTCTTTCAAAATGAAGACGATGTTTCATTGACCATTTTGTAGTCAGAAGCTCCGTTTAAATATTACACAACCTGGAAGTTGTGTACTTTGGATCGCTACCTTTACTGTAACTCTAACCTTCATAATAGACATCTATAGGCCTCATCAAAAGAGTGTTTGTAGATAGGAACTAATAATTAAACACAGCTTAAAAGTCATAAATACAAGTAAATAAAAAGAAAGGTAAGTAATATAAAAAATAGTTTCATATTGATGAGAAATAATTAATTAGTTCGCTTTTTACGCTGTCGAGTTTTTTGATTTTTTAAATTTAATATATTATTACAAGAAATTAGAATTAAACATTTAAAAGAAAAAACTCATTTACTTATACAATTATCTGGCATATCTGTAATTTTATAAGTAATTTTTGCCGCGGAACTGCAACACGGGACCTGTTCAGCCCGTGATTATGCTAATGCATGCACAATTTCAGAACACGTGATTTTGTTTTACCTTTAAAATGTCCATTAGAATCTTCTGTTATTGTAACATGGGTTTGAAAATAACCTATGATTCTGAATATTTTAATAAATGATAATTTAAGAATTAAATTTCCTCGTTCAGACACTTTGAACGCAGAATAAAATTATTCTTCTGAAACGAATTTTAATTATCGCCAAAATATTTTGCATATCTTGAAAAGAAATCTTTAAATGGAAACTGCCTAATTTATTGGCTTTTATGGGAAAAAAAATAATATTATTAGCAAAATCTTCATTTTGGCAGCGGTGGGATTCGAACCCACACCTCCGAAGAGACTGGTGCCTTAAACCAGCACCTTAGACCGCTCGGCCATGACACCTCGATTGAAGTGGATGTAATATCTAGCGAATAAAAAAATCTATAAAACAATTAGATTTTATTATTACCCAACTGAAAAGAAGGTTTATGTGTTTCACGCATATCTGTGTATGTGGATTTCTTTATACCCTCGAAACATCCCAACGGCTGGATGGATTTTTATGAATGAGGTCTCTATCGATTCGTCTTAATCTTCCGATGATTATAGGATAGGATTTGTTTTTATAAATTTAAAATGGCGGCCGTAAAATACAAAACGGCGATAGAGACGAAAAAAAATTACGCACCATATTGAGGGGCATATCATTGGAGAGATCTTTCAAAATGAATACGATGTTTCATTGACTATTTTACAGTCAGAATTTCCGTTTAAATATTACACAGCCTGAAAGTTGTGTATGTAGGATTTCTAGCTTTACTGCAACTCTAACCTTCAAGGACATCTATAGGCCTCATCAAAACAGTCTTTATAGACAGGAACCAATAATTAAACACAACTTAAAAGTCATCAATACAAGTAAATAAAAAAAATAGGTAAGGAATATAAAAAATAGTTTCACATTGATGAGAAATAATTAATTAATTGGCTTTTATTCAGTTGGGTTTTTTGATATTTTCAATTTAATTACTTGTTTTAAACAGTAATTTGAATGCAATAATGCAATCAAAATTATAATGAATGATTGTAATAATAGTAAAATATTATAATAATTAAGTAAAGTAATAAACTAAAAGGATAAAAAGTAAGATAATTTAAAAACTGATTAAAATATTAAAAATAAAGGTCAAGTAAATAATTGATAATGTATATTTGAATATGCATAAAAAAATGAGATACATTTTGCTTGAATTATTCAATGAAACTTTCCTTATGAAAAGTACTCTCTATTAATTCACATCAAAATCATCCTAATAATAATAAAAAAAAGCTTGATTAATACATAAATATATTTCATAAAAAGATTGTGATTACTGGTGATATCAGCAATATCTTAAATTTTTTTAAATAAATTTATACTCCTTTCATGTAAAACCCTGAGTTCAGTCATATTATTAAGAATTACATATTAAAATACATACCGGTTGAAATAAACTAAAAATTTTTGGTAATATTGCCCCCTACATCTGAAATTAAAGTTTCATTGTTTACATCTGTAAAGATATGCAGATTTTAGGCATTTGCGGATTTTAGAGTTGCAGATTTGAGGGAGTCTACTGTAATAACTGGGCCACCTTCTTTTTCTCCCATGGATCGAACATATATGCTAAATGTACAGTTTGAGCTATAATGTATTATGATTAAGGCACAGCTTCACTTATTTACTTATCTGTTTCTTTAAACTTTTTTGTAAGAGTTTCCTAAACATGGTTACATCATCAGTAATGCCGCAGTTATTTTGTTGCACTTTATGTAAGGCAATAGCAATTGACTGCAACTGTTCAGATTCAGACACATTCTTTCACAGCTATATTAGACATGCCTTGAATATTTTTGTCAATATTTTGTCTATTCTCTTCACAACTTTTAAGTAAAACATGGCAGCTTTTAATTATAAACTTCGAATGCATCTGATATAGAGCTCCATCGAGTATCAAAAGGCAGCAGTAAATTTGCAGCACTCATCTGTGATCAGTAGTACACATTGGTGAAGTAATTGTTATGAAAATATGTACATTTTTTTATAATTGTTCTGTAATTATAAAATAATGAATATCATTGGTTAATAAATTAAAAATGCAGAACAATCATATAATTAAATTCCTTGTTTTGAGATAGCAAGTTTTACAATGTGGTAACATTTGCAGTTTTTATCATTTTTTACAAAATAATATCTGATATTTGATTATTTATTGTTGATATTGTTATTTGATTATAATTGTACTTACATTAACTTGTACAAAATATTTTTCAGGAAAACAGAGACCCGTACACATTTAGGGAATACAGACTTCTGATATTAGATAGCTTTAGGATTTACAGGCATAACATTCTAAAATAACCATAAAAAATTGAGCTCAAAAGTTTAATTTAAATGAAACTAAGAATTTTTATCAGATTCCATTATATGTAAAAAAAACATTTCATTAAGTCATTAATATTTAACATATTTTTTGTTTAAAAAAAAAAATGTTTTGAACCTGCCAACCCTATGTGAGTTTTACTTTTTTGTTTGTTGTTGCTCATTATATGTTTTTCTGTTTTTGTTTGAGAAGTTGAATTTGAAAGTTTTCATTATTTTTTCACTGTATTAGTAGTTGCATGTAAATAAATTATAATGATAAAAATATTGTTTTGTTGGAAAAATGAATGCAAGGAGAATAGTTCCTTTCAAATGGACATTCATTTCAACTTTATTAAAAATGCATACATTTTTAAAAAAATTATTGAGGGTTAAAAATGAAATATAGCTGTAAACTTGATATTGATGATGGTTTTTGCAGGATGGAATAAAAAAACATTATGTAAAAATGTTTTATGTGTTTGGTTGTTTTAATGTCATTGATAATGTATTCCGTATTTGATGTGTATCTGATTGATTTTTGTTTGAATGTGTTATATAAAGTCAGAAACATAGGGTTTTTTAGCAAATTTTAAAGGCTGCATAGTATGAAGTCGGCAGGGTTTCAAAAACATTTGCTATACTGCTATTCGTAATAGCCAATACAACATAAAAATTGTGGGGATAAAAGAGAAAGAGACTTTGCTTTTTTTCTAAAGAATATGATCCATTTGTTTATAAACTTTCATTATATTTTAGGGGTAAAAAATAGCAACTTTTTTTTTGAATGACTGAATTTAAAATTGATGCAGTAAATACACATAAATATATATATATCAGGCAACCAAGAAAGTTTGTGCAGATTTTGAGAACAGCTACTTTTATCGCGTAAATGTGGTCAAACTGATTCTGATGACGTCATTTCTGTGCATTACCCACAACAAGAGAGTTGTTCAATGCATCGCACGTTTTGCTATTAGTTTTGTAGGAAGTACAATCTGTAAAAGAACATGTCATTGACAAATGAGATTTTGAGGCCTATTTTACTCTACGATAGGGATGGCGAACCATTTTAGGAGCGCATGCCAAAAAATCATAAACAATATCTAACGAAATGATAACATGCCAGACTTTTACATAAAGAGATATTGAGGCATATGTTGCTTAGACAAGACACTGGTTACTACAATCAGTCGCTTTCATCTATTAAATAATCAAACACGAAAACCAAAATTCAATTTTTCTGTATATTGGAATCAGCCAAAATTTCATTAATTTGGATTTCGAATTATGTTTCGTTTAAGTGACATATACTGTAATGTAGGGAAAGATAAGAAATTTCATTTTAGTAATTTTTAGCATTGTTAATACAGCCTCCAACTTCATATCATCCAAGTTTGATAAGAAATGTATGAATAACATAACAATTAGATTTTTGATGCAGTAAGTTTAAAGGAGAATGCCTCATAGCTGGTTCATATTTTGTTATTTTTAGTAAAATACATGGCATAATTCGGTGCACTTGTTATTTTATTGTAAGAGAGTAGAAAACAAAATCCTATGCATTAATTCGCACAAAAATTATTTCATTATTTGTGATACTCAAAGTCTGCACGCAATGTTTTATGTTATATGTATATATTTAAAAAAATCCCTAAAATCATTTTCAAATTTAAGTTTTTAGTATGCCAGAGAAATTGTTGTCCGTACCAGCTTTGGCACGCGGGCCATAGGTTCGCCATCCCTGCTCTACGAGTTCAAATTAAGACACAAAGCTGCAGAGGCCTCTAAAAGAACATGCTCTGTGTTTGGAGAGACTTCAGTGAGTGAACAGACCGCTCAAAAGTGGTTCAGCTGATTTTTGTCCACAGATGAGAGTCTCGAAGACAAGCTCCCTGTTTGTCGTCATTCATTCTAGACAAAGTTCAGCTGGAAGAGGAAATCAAGCAGAATCCTGATCAAACCTGCCAAGAGCTTGCATACAGGTTTGGAGACCTCATTGGAGATTTCCAAAGCGACCAGCCACGTGATCAAAACTGTTGTGCTGGAACGTTTTGCATCACCCACTTTGTTCTCCAGACATCGCCCCATCAGACTATTACTTGTATTTGGCCATGGATAATCACTTTCAGGAACAGCAATTCTGAAAACGAGATGATGTCACAAAGGCTATAACACAATTTTTGGACTGTTAAAAAGAAAAAAAAAAGATTTTTTCAAAAAGGTATTTATAACCTTGTGTCTCATTGGAAACATTTCAAAGAATAAAAGAAGTGATTAAAACTTTTATGGGTCATTTTTTATGTTTGATGAAAACCGCATGAACTTTCTTGGTTACCTAGTAATAATCAAAATATCTTTAGGGAAAAAAAAATTAACCCTATTTGGAGGCCTAAAATCAATGTTTACTTATTCATATCCTATCCAGAAAAGATTTTATGTAGTACTTTTGAAGACTGATTTTAATAAAATTATTATTTTTTCATGCTTTTTAAATTCTAATGTAATTTATTATTGAGAATTATCTTTCTTATTGAATAAACACTGGATGTAATGATTGCATAATTTTATATTTTTTGTAATTCTTAATTTGAAAAATACTTTACATTTTAGTATGATCATTTGGAATTTCCTGGAGTTGTACCTCGTACTTTTCTTGGACCAATTGTCATTGCTGCAATTTCATATCCATTCCTGTACTTAACTGCATACTTTAATTTAAGCAAATTTTTTATGCAATATGTTGGTGAGTATTTTATGCTTTATATGTTAATTATGTTTATTATTTGTGTATACATTGTGTGTTTATACATTGTGATATTTAATAATAAATTTTTATTTTAATATGAACAGCGACCTCTTTCAAATCTAGAAAACCTGCATGCGTTGTTTATGATATACAGTGTTTCTCGAAAAAACATGCAGTTCTTAAATTTATAAAATAAAATATTTATTTATTTTTATTTTTTTTTATTTTTTTTTTTTTTTTACAAAAAATGCAATTTTCATACTATTGAAATATTTTAATTAGCCTAAAGATAGTTTTTAAGTTAACTTATGGGTATTTGGTGTATTTGTTTTTTTTTTTTCTGTAGGATCCTTGTCTTAATTCAAGCTTTTAAAAATGTTAATTCCTGCCAAATATTATAAACAGCCGCAAAAGTTAAGTGAAAAATTAAAGGATTGAATAGATGACAAAATTTCTAATTTGCACATAGTTTATGCTTCTTCAGTTTTTTTTTAATTTGTCTCTGCTAAATTATCTGTTTCCATCTTTAAGATTTCCAACATATTTAATATTGTCAGTTAGGCATTCATGGAAAAAGATGCTAAACGTTTTACCTAGAGAAATGTATTTTATTGTTTGAAATAATCTCAGAAACAAGTAATATAAAAATTTTGTTTTTAAAGTCAATTCCTACTTAGGTCATCAAAGAAAAATTTAATATAATCCCTTAAGCTAATATTAGTTTTTGTTGCATTAAAATATCTCAATTTGTGATTTTCTATAAGCAAGTAGGTTTACAATGGAAGCCTATGGGAATTTGGCGAAATGTTAGTGATATCGCCAAGTTGGCATCACTTTTGGCGACTCATTTTGGTCATCAAATTTGACAATATATTGCCAAGTTGGCGGCAAACTTGGCAGTATTTGGCGACAGAACAGGGTCCCCCCCCTATGGTAACCCCCTTTATAGATATGAAGATGCATTAAATGCTGTTCAATTACCAATAGCCGCCGTTTTGTCTCCCATATAAAACTAAAATTAATTAATTAAAATTTAATTAATGAATTAATATTTGAAAAATCTGTATAAACATCAATTGTCATCCAGTACAAGTTTAAAAAAATTTATGTCAACTTGATAGGATGAATAATAAGTATTTTATTAACGATTGAAAATTTGAACAAGATATATAAATAAATATAGGGAGAGTGTGAACTAATAGTAGGAATTGAAAAAGATCTATAATGCACATCTGTATGTTGGAAAAAAAATCCCTGCCAGCTCGGTCTACAGGCACAGGTAGATTTCGAAGTTAAGTACTAATTTCAACAGCAAAAACTAAATCATGATTAGTGATAAACCCACTTTAACAGTTTTATCTGGCTGCTTTTGACAAGTTTTTAATTTCATTTTTATATAAGAGCTGGTTTTATCAGGACCACATTAAGGCAGTATTCAAAAAATATTTTTCCATGCTCAAAAACTCAAAAATTTCTGACACATTTTAGGTTTCATTTTTGAAAGGAAAAAAATTAAACTTCCTGACGTGGTTTTTTAAGAGATTTATAAGTGATCTATGTTTTTATTTTTCATTCAATTAATTAGATGTTGATTTATGAACAATTACAGGGTGGCTACTAAATACTGATACACTTCAAAAAATAAGAATTAATTTTAATCGTTTGGTAAAATAATTTATTTCTGTATTTCAGCGTTTGGCAATTTTCTATTAGTGCAGACGATTTTTGTAAAAATCAAATATTTAGAATTATTTTTAAAATGGAAGCTAAAAGAATGATGATTAAACAGCTCTTTGATCGCGGGCTTTCCGCAGGTCAAATATTTAAGCAATTGAAATGCCTTGGTTTTAATAGATTATTTATATATAGAACTATAAATCGATTATTGGATACTAATAGCTGTAAAGATCGACCTAGGTCTGGTCGCCCACGATCAGTTCGCACAAAAGAGCGCATCAAAAGAATTCGTGAAAAGATACGAAGAAATCCACAACGCTCTGCAAATAAAATGGCTGCAGAAGAGAACGTGAGTCGCAGAACTATGCAAGTTATTATAAATGAAGACCTGGGTTTTCGTCCTTATCGGAAAAGAAAAGTTCAAGGTTTGACTGATGCCCAAAAGATAAAAAGATTACAAAGATGCAAGAAATTGCTGAAGCGGCACGGTAAGAAAAATATTGACAGAATGATATTTTCTGATGAGAAGCTATTTTGCACTGAACAGTGTTATAATGCTAAAAATGATGTCGTATATTCAGCAACGTTTGAGGATATACCTGAAATTCTCCGAACTGTTAAACGCTTTCAGAACAAGAATTCTGTTATGGTTTGGGCTGCAGTGTCAAACAATGGGAAATTGCCTTTGAAATTCATAGATAAAAGGGTAAAAATCAATGCGGAATATTACAAACAGAACATATTGGCTGCACATTTATTGCCACATGCTGGCAGGTTGTATCCAAAAAAGAATTGGATATTTCAGCAAGATTCTGCACCTTCACACCGAGCTAAATCAACACAAGCTTGGCTCCAGGTCAATTGTCCGAATTTTATCATGCACGAAGATTGGCCACCTTCTTCACCGGATCTAAATCCTTTAGATTATTGAGTCTGGGGGATTTTAGAGGCTAAAGTAAATAGCAAACAACACAGAAGTTTGGACTCTCTCAAAGCTTCCATATTGCGTGAGTGGGACAAATTACCTCTTAAAATGATTCGTGCCGCCCTCGGACAATGGCATAAGAGATTATCTTTGGTGATTGATAAAGATGGCGGTCGATTTGAGTGAATTTGTTTACAGGTAAACTTTCATGTATGATGTTCATCATATTAGTGTAATTATTTTTTTCTATTTTCTATTTGTAAAATAAAATGTCTAAATATTTGTATCAGTATTTAGTAGCCACCCTGTATTTTCTCAGTAGGACAATGTTTTTCTATTCCAACACAATCGCTTCGAGAAATTTGATTCAAAATGCTCACTTTGACAATATTTTTGAAATATGTTCTGCCTCTATCAAAAAATCGACCATTACAGCACATTATATATTTTCTGAATAAGAGAACCTACCAATTGGATGTGTTTGAAAGCAAAAATGAAATTAAAAATGAGTCAGAAAATAAGCAGTTTGGATTTGAGTAGTACAATATTTTTTCTTCTACCTCTGTATTTTTAATTTTTTTTTGCTGTAAGAATTGGTCCTATCAAAAACTTGTCAATATAAAAGTTGTAGATAATATTCAGAAGATGTATAATAAATTCAAGTGGATTGGATATCTTGTGAATTGACAAAATTATGGACTTTTTTCTTATTCAATCCCCCCTCCCTCCCTTTTTTTTTTTGGTAAGAATTGGTCCTATCAAAAACTTGTCAATATAAAAGTTGTAGATAATATTAAGACAATTTATAATAAATTTAATTGGATTTGATATCTTGAGAATTGACGAAGTTATGAATTCCCCCCCCCCCCCACAAAACCCTATTATTTTTATTTATTTATTTATTTTCTTTTTTTTTTTTTTTTTTGCCTCTTGAGCCCATTTTTAATTTTATCAAAAATCTGTCAGACATAAATTTTGGCCCTTTTTTTAAAAGTAATAAAAACTTTAAACTGAGTCAATATGTATTACAACTAAGAAGTTATGGGATTTTTTCGTTTTTCACAAAACCTCTCCATATTTTCCACCCCCACCCCCCTTAATCCAATTTTGCCCATTAACGAACTTGACCGAGATTTTATGCCCCTTGATTTTATGTATCAATTTAGAAAAGATTTGTGCAGAATCATGGAAATTATCGTGTCCATAAAAAATTGATATAGATAGATAGATAGATAAAGTTTTTTACTGAGGGTGGTTTTGGATTCTAGGAGTCATGATCGGTGTAGATCTGCAAAATTTTTTCTGAAATTCTAACATAGGGGAGAATGTAATAGGTAGTATTTCATACGAAATCTACCTAAAACTACCTGAAGATGCAATATCAGCAGTTAAAAAAAAAAAAGTGTTTGACAAAATAAATTTTTTCAATTACGTATGCCTTATTATATATGCAGCATTGTATTACTTCTTTATGTATGTCACAAGTTTCCCACTTTTTTTGTCTAGCAACACACTTGAACCCATATTTAAACTTTCATGACATATAATGACTTATATTGATGTAATTAAAACCCATAAGAAATATGCCTTTTAACCCCTTAACTGCCTCGGACGTATATATATGTCTTTAGAAAATGCATGCATCTATTAAAGGAATGACGAATTCGAATTATAGCGAGGCAATTTTCACCACCTGAGCCATTATACATAAAAGTATAGCATGTGCATTTTCTTACTGTTATTTCAGAAAACTAATATACACCTTCTATAATTTCAGAAATATGCAATTTAAGTAAGTCACTGGAGATCGCGTAAGATTTCGTTGGCAGTTAAGGGGTTAATTTTACTTATCAACACAAACAAAAAATGCCTCATCACAGCAATAAAATAAAATAAAATAAAATATAAATAAAAATACATATATGATAAAGGAAGAAAATAAAGAAAGACCATATTATTATTATTTGTAAAAAAAAAAAAATTTAATCTGGAAAACATATTTTCTACCTCTATTTTTATTATAGATTAATATTTAATTTAGTGTTGACTCTAGAAAAACAGGGCTGCCGGGCAGAAGTTTTCAAAAAGGGAACACTATTTTTAAAAAAGGGGACATTTTTCAAAATGGGAACACTATTGAAAAAAAGTGTACATTTTTTTCAAAAAGGGAACACTATTCTAAAAACAGGACACACTTGTATCTTGTTCACAAAAAGTATTTTGAACTGGTTTGTATAGAGTCCCTAGAATTTGTGATATTTACCCAGGATCAATTGAATTGCCACGGGGAGCATAGAAAGTGTTAAAAAGGACAGCCAGACGCATCAAAAGGGTTTAAAAGAGCCGCCAGGTGCAGAAAAGAAATAAAAAGGGCCGCCGAGCGCAAAGAAGAAATAAAAAGGGCCACTGGGTGCAAGAAAGAAATGAAAAGGGCCGCCGGGCACTGCACCCTGCTAAAGCGGTTTAGAGTCAACACTATTAATTACATAGTAGAACAGTACTTGGCAGGATTTTTTAATGAATTTCGTTATTGCCGAATTGAATTTTTCATATAGGCATACTTCGTAATATATTATTTCAAGCATCTATCCAACATGTACATTAAACGAATATATGTGGTTCCAACATCTATTATTCGATTAAGTGGGGAAATTTATTCTACCATACCACATCGTTAATAATATCGTAAAATCTAACTAATAATCTATAGCAGTTAAAAAAGCAATTATTTTAATTGTAAAAATGTTACTTTCTTTTAAAAAAAAGAGAACTACAAAATGAAATAAAAATTCTTATACTATTAAGCATTATAATACACATTCACTTAAATTACATAATGAATATTTTAGTTTTATCGCTTACCTCATTACAATTTTTCGAAAAAAATCTAATACAGTTGATTGTTTATTTAATGTTTTTTGTGCACATTTTTGCAGTTCTTTTTCCAAACCATATAATATTTTATAATCTCCACCTCAAGCTTCAAAATGTCTTCGTATAATTGATATGGGGGAGGGGGGGATCTATTGCAACTTCATTATTTTCATCTTCTTTTGTGCAAGCAGATGATTCTGACACCTCATCAGTTTCTGTAGCCTCATTTTCCTCAAATTCTATAAATTCCAAAAGTTCTTCTTGTGTAATTTGAAATTTATCGAGCTCTTCTTGAAATTCTTGAAGATCACAATTTTCAATTTCTGTGTCCCAACAATCATCTTCATCAGATTTAGGCTTTAAAAATTTTGCTTTTTTAAAATTGTTTTTAATTACACTAATAAGAACATTATTCCAAGCTTTGTTGCAGAAATGCATAGCAGTCAAAAGATTAATTTTTTTTTTGAAAGACTGGAAAATGTTTCATTACAGTTCTCTGTTTCCAAGTCCAAAATATGGAGAAGTTCATTTATAATCTCCCGTCTATATAATGCCTTGAAGGATCTTATGATTCCTTGATCAAGAGGTTGTATTTTGGCCGTCGTATTTGCAGGCAAAAATTCTACTCTGACATTATTCAGTAGAATTGAGTTCTCTGTTTTATGACTGCCAGCATTATCCATAAATAGAACAATTTTTCTATTTTGCTTTTTCATGTTTAGGTCTAATTTTGTCAGCCAACTTGTAAAAATATGTTTTGTCATTTAACCATCCTGTGAGTAATCATATGCAACAGGATAATTTTTTACATTTTTTAGACATCTAGGCTGTTTGCTTTTGCCAATGAAAAGAGGTTGAAGCTTTTCTTCTCCCATTTGATTTACACAGAGTAGCACAGTTATGCGGTCTTTACTTATTTTAAATCCATGTAATTTTTTTTTTTTTTTTTTGCAATTGTTCCTTTTGGCATAGCTCTATACAGTAGACTTGTATCGTCACACTTAAAAATATCGCATGGTTTGTACTCAGCAAGAATTTGGATCTAAAGTTTCTTCAATCCATTCATCACAAAATGCATCGTTTACAGAACCCAATTCTCCATGTAGTTTCTTAAATGTTAAATGGTGTCTTTGCTGCAATCTATGTAACCATCCTTTAGATGCCGAAAAATTCTCTAGAATCTTTCGCAATTTCTTCGGCTTTCTGCATAATCATTGCCCCGTTTATTAAAGCTCCTTTGCTTCTTTTTGAATGAAACCATTCCAACATAGCATTGTCGAGATCGTCATTAGATTTTCTTTTCCATTTTCAGTGTAGGTTTCCATTGTTTCTCTATTCTTCTTCAATTTTATCAGCATTTTTCTTAATGGTCGAGACTTGAGACTGAGAAATTTGAAACTCTTTAGCAATTTCTTTTTCTGTGCTCTATGGCATCCAAAACCTTCAATTTATCGCACAAACTTAAATCTTTTCTTCTCGCGTTCATATTTTTCTACTTCAGAACCTTAAAACAAACTGAATAAATAAAGAGAGAACCGAACTTTGGTCAGAACTGTCTGTTTTTTCAGTGTCACAGTGCAATAACCTCGAATATTCTACAACATCACGTGACCAATCCGTTTTTCTTTACCGTAATCATACAGGCGTAGTCTCTTTGTTTCCCTCCCCCCTCAACACTCCTTTCATTCAAGACGTCTGTTGCTATGGCGACCCTAGGAAAAGTTGTTCGAATTTGACGTGACGCACGTAACTGGACTTCATTCCCTTTCCTCTGAGAAACCTGTATTTCGGTTATTTGAAATTTTCGAACAAAACACCTTTTCTAGGAAAAAATATTTATCACACCAGATTAGTCGTTATTGCATTATCTGGGGAAATTATTCGAATAAGTGGGGAATTTTAGCATTGCCTCTACGGGAAAAATTTTGGTTCTAGATTTTATTTCTATAAGTGGGGTATTTGTTTATCCGTTACCCGATTAAGTGGGGCCAACTGTATGTTTCTTTTCGATCTTCATTGCAGAAGAGCTAGTCAAACGTATAATGTTGAGAAGAGCGGATTTCTTTTGTAATATTCATTCATAAAAGAATGTTTTTATTATTATGTAATATTTACTTCTGTGTTGTGTATGCAACTAACTTAATGGAATTTCTCAATGATTGCCGGGAAGTTGCATTTGGTGAGCACATTCTTCAAAAATTGCATATACAATAAATTCAAGTTTTCTAAAATTTGCTCAATAAGAGATTTATTATAGATTAAGATTTAATTACATAGTGGGACTGTTCTTGGCAGGTTCATATGGTACTTAGCAGGGTTTTTTTTATTAATTTCTTAATTGCAAAATTGAATTTTTCAGATAAACATACTTCTTAGTATCTATATCCTTAGTCTATAGGTGTACTCCAAGTTACATTTTTTTCCCCAGTAGTTGAAATACTGGAAAAAATCCGTTTTTTTCTGCAGTATTTTTTTTTTCTCTGACTATTAACTTTATCTGTAGAAGTGAGAGTATTTTTAGAATTTTTTTGCATACTCTTATTACAAGTGTTCAAACAGTGAAATGAACCTGTAATAAATGCATGTTTATGCTCAAAAAACCTCATAACAAAGAAAATCGTATAATTTTAATTATTGCATTTTTTAAAAAAAGGTACTTCTGTTTATTAATAAAGTTTTAACAGAACTTGGCCAAATTTTTGTAGCACATATGAGATCCTGCCTTGACACACAGGTTTAAATACCTTATGTATATATTAAATAAATTGCTACTGTGTATATTACACAAACTGTCTCCAAAACTATTATATTAAAATCTGATTGTGTGTTTGTGCTGCACAGCTACTCCTACGAGAATACAGAACATTGCACTGTGAAACTAGCATCAGTTATTCACATAGATCAGAGGATGTCATAATAACCTTTAGAATTTTAAAGTTTTGATTAGTTTCTCAAATATAGTCACTCACAAAAGTGAGTGACACTTAGAAATTCCAGAACTGTCATATAATAAAAATGCACATTTCTGCTGTTTTAATAATTTGTTTACATATCTTCATCTTTATATGTTGCGTATTTTTTTAATTTTCTGGAATAAAAAGGGTTTGATTTTTAAAAGTATCAATTTGTTTGAAATTGGTAGAACATTGTCACAAAAGCAGCAGACAAAAGTGAAAGTGAGTTTTCAAGAAATATCTTCTAATGTAGGCATAAAAATGAAATGCATTATATCATTTGGTAAAAGTATTTATTTAATTGGGTATCAAAAGTAAAAGACAATGCTTTTGACAATAATCTGTTTATATAATTGAAAAAAAAAATGTTGAAATGTAAAATATTTTATATTTTGTTTTATGGATGCTTCTAGAAAAAACATTTCTTTGGACTTTTCAAAACTTTGCATATAAATAAAAGAAAATCTATCAGAAAAGTTGATGAAATGTTGAATTATAAAATATTTTCAATCTTTGACATTGTTAAGTGTCATCCAGTACATCGTGGAATTCAAAATCAAGGAATATCTGGCATACCATTATGATTCCTAGATTAAAGGGAATTTTTATTAGAAATATTATTTAAAATCTAAATTTAATATAACATATTTTAGAAACTGTATGGAATAAATATTCATCCAGAAACTATTGGAAGTTTGATGCAGTCTGTAGAATTGTATGGAGATATGCAGCTTCATAATCATACTATAATGTCACCACATCAATACTCCTCTAATGAAAATAAGTTGTGTTTTCGGAGATACTATTTTGGCTTTCTCTGCATTTTTATCCTCATATTTAGTTGATAAATTTGCATATGAAGATGATAAATTTGCCTCAAAAAAGATAAATTTGCCTTTAAAAAAAAGTTAATTTACAATAAAACATTCAAAAGTTTTCTTTTTTAGGAATATAAAAAAAAAAACTCTAGGCTTCTGTTATGTATTGCACCCTTTTTCCATTGTTTTTTACAGTAATGTATTCCACAAAGTTAATTAAGATAGGTTGAAATCTTAGAGGCATTAAGAGCAAGCTTAGGGGCTGAAAATGTACACATGAGTGGGCCAATCAATTTCAAGTGGTCCAGCACTGGTTGCTTGACCCTTTTTAAAAAATCTGAAATTTTTTGTACAGCAACCCTAACATGATGGAAGTTCAAAGTGACTATTATTTCAATTTTATTATTTTTTGTTTGTGCATGGCGGCCATCTTTGTTTCATTGTGCGCAGCAATTTTTTCACATTGAAGTGTTTACGGAATTGTAAATATCTCATATTTTATTTCTCCAATTCAAGTGCGGATTACAGCAATTTGTACAGAATAAAATGGGCTAAAAGTTTGGTAATAGAGTACTTTCCTAAATTTTTTTACAAATAGGCCGAAAGTACTTGTACTCACACACCAAGTTCCAGATCTGAGACTTTATTTCTCTTCATTAAAAAAATTCCAAAATTTTTTTTAAAAATGTCAAAAATTTCACTTTTAAGGCTTTGTGTGGCACAAGATGAAAATCTGAAGTTTTGCTTTCTGATAGTATTTTATGGTAGTGTTATGCACAAAAAATTTCAAGATGGAGATTTGACTACAAGCTGAGATATGGCAAGGGCAATATCTCAAAACAACACTGACAAACTATTGTTTTATTGTAGTCACAAGTAAGTATTTATCTCAGAGTGTCATGTAATTTTTTTCCCCTTTAAATAATAGTAACAGAAAATAAAGCCTTTTGCAAAGGTTAGCAATTAATTTTTGAAAAAATTATGCCTAAGGCTACATTTTGTATGGTTTGAGTAATTTTTATTTTAAGTAATTTTAGTAACTAAAAGAAACCTCAATAATTTTACATAAAAAAAGTCTGTTTTTATACAAGCCATGGGAGAAAAACAGAAAAAAGCTGTTAATGTTGGCATACTTGTTGAGACATAATCAAACGTGCTGAAGTACATTCCTGCTTGATGGCATAAAAACCACAATTTCAATGCTGCTTGCCAGTCTCTGAAATTTGTTCCTACCATAACAGGGCTTGAATTTCAGGGCGGGATGGCGGGATTCGCGCCCAAAATTTTGAAATCCCGCCCAAAAGAATATCGTGGGCGGGGGGCTCCCGTCCAAAAAATCTCACCATTTTCCTGAAAATACATTTTGAAATTACGGTCAACTCCTGCGAATTTTCCGATATTTTCGCGCGACCGATTGACACATTTTGCTGTTTTTTTACCGCGAAAGATCGTCGAAATTCTAGAATTTTCACGCGACCGATAGACAAATTTCATTATTTTTTTCTCAAGATCGGTTGACAAGTGTCCGCGACTGATTGGCGATTTCAGGGATGATTCTGTTCCGAATTTTCCGAAAATTATGAAAAATCTGTCATCAGTTCAACTGAAAAGTATCACAAATTTCGACAAATGATCGACGAAAAAATCAGTTTCGTCAGTTGTTCGAGGAAAAAATCGTCAATTTCATCGCAAAGGATTGCGAATAAAATGCAAATTTTGCCAAAGGATCGCGGAAAAACGCGAATTTCGTCAGATCGCGAAGAAAAAAAAAAACACGAAATTCATCAAAGGATCGTAAAAAAAAAAAACGCAAATTACATCAAAGGATAGTAAAAAAATCGTAAATTTCGGCAAATGATCGCGAAAAAAAGCGAATTTCGTCAAAGGATCACGGAATAAACGCGAATTTAGTCAATGGGCCGCTGAAAAAAACCGCGAATTTCATCAAAGAATTGCGAAAAAACATGAATTTTGTCAAAGGATCACGGAAAAAATGGGCGTTTCGTCAAAAGATTTTGGGAAAATGCTAATTTCGACAAGGATCGCGATAAAAACGCGCATTTCGTCAAAAGATCGCGATAAAACGCGAATTTCATCAAAAGATCACGGAAAAACGCAAATTTAGTCAAAAGATCGCGGGCCCCACCAGTGGCCGAGAGGTTCTGCTCTCGAAGCTGGTAGACGGGAGGTGCTGGGTTCGATCCCAATCGCGCCCGTCGGCCTAATCATTCGGAGTTTTCGTGGTTTTCTTCGAACCTTGGTTCTCCAAGCGTTAATACGGGTTAGGTTCCCTTAGAAAGACCTCCACGGAAGGCACTCCCCCCCCCTTAGGGCATATATCCCACGTGCAGATAATTGGCTGACATAAATACAACCAACCAACCAATCAAAAGATCGCGAAAAAACGCGATTTTCGTCAAAAGATTGTGAAGAAACGGGATTTTCGACAAAAGATTGCGAAAAAAAAAACGCAATTTTCGTCAGAAGATCACGAAAAAAACACAATTTCCGTCAAAAGAACCGAAAAATAAAAGGGCTGCAGAAAAAAATAGCCTGAAATCAAACCGAACAACAACAAAAAAAAAAGAGTTTACTCGACCTGCAACAAAAAATAATTAGTGCCTGGAGAGGATTTCCCAATCCCTTCCCATCCCCTGATGCTTTCGGAAAATTTGCTGTAAATTTCAGATTTTTTTTTTCTTTATTCAGAAACACCCGCGAATTTTACGGTTATTTTTTGCGACAGACTGACAAAATTCACAGTTTTATCCAACGTCTGATCGATGAATTTCGCAATTTTGTACTGCGGCCAATCGTCGAATTTCACGATATTCTTCCCTCAACTGATTGAGGAAGTTCACGATTTTTTTTTTCCTACGCCCAATTGGCATATTTCAAGATTTTTTTTTCCTGTGACAGAAAAAGGAAAATATCCAAAAGGGTGGGCCAAAAAAGGACTTTAAGTATCACCGGGCACTGTGCTCTGGCAAATTGGTCTAGATTCAGTACTAAACAAAAATAAGATTAGAAGGACTGCAAAGATCTTGTGGTGCGCATAAAAAAATAGCCTGAAATCAAACCGAACAACAACAAAAAAAAAAAGAGTTTACTCGACCTGCAACAAAAAATAATTAGTGCCTGGAGAGGATTTCCCAATCCCTTCCCATCCCCTGATGCTTTCGGAAAATTTGCTGTAAATTTCAGATTTTTTTTTTCTTTATTCAGAAACACCCGCGAATTTTACGGTTATTTTTTGCGACAGACTGACAAAATTCACAGTTTTATCCAACGTCTGATCGATGAATTTCGCAATTTTGTACTGCGGCCAATCGTCGAATTTCACGATATTCTTCCCTCGACTGATTGAGGAAGTTCACGATTTTTTTTTTCCTACGCCCAATTGGCATATTTCAAGATTTTTTTTTCCTGTGACAGAAAAAGGAAAATATCCAAAAGGGTGGGCCAAAAAAGGACTTTAAGTATCACCGGGCACTGTGCTCTGGCAAATTGGTCTAGATTCAGTACTAAACAAAAATAAGATTAGAAGGACTGCAAAGATCTTGTGGTGCGCATCAAAGAAAAATTCCGAGCTCCAATCAAACATGTATATAGAAACACCAAACAAGTTGATCCTTGCAATTAACAGAAATTAGGACTTGACAATTTAAAGTTAACCTACATTTAGTAGAAGAAATGAATCAACAGTATCCATTTCAAACTTTTGACTTTGATTGAACAAGCATTCAAATTTTAAACAAAGAAAATACCAGGGAGTCAGGTTTTGACTATAATTCCAAACAATTTTGTTCAGAAATGGATATTGATGATTCCATCACTGAATACACATTGTTCATGCAAGTAGTTAAAATGAAGGCATGTCAGATATTGCAAAATTTTCGGAAATTTTTTTAAGAGAGCATAACCATATGTTTCAAATAACTTCCAAAGTTATAAATGTTGTGCTTGTGCTGTCTGTCACAAGTTTAACTTGTGAAAGAAGATTCAGGTTCCAAAATGGAATAAAATCTAAATTCAGAAATTCATTTAACAACCCCATTGTTCAGAACTCATGATATTTGGTTGAAAGTTGAAAAATGGATGATATAAAAGCTTAACTTTCTTACCTTTTTTTAAATGAAAAAACATTTTGCATAATTATTCTGAGTTGTTGATTTAAATTGCTTCAATGGTATTTTATCATGTCTGTATTAATACAGGTATGGCAAAATAATTAATATAAATCTTTAAATAGCACATAAAATAACAGTGGGTTTTAGATTTTTTCTGCCTCCCAAATAGCTCAACTCCCCTCCATTTATAAATGTTGGTAGGGAGACTCCCCTCCTAGGAAAAATTGAATTTCAAGCCCTGCATAAGTATGTTTCTGTAAATGAAACATTTATACGATGTTACCATGCACCAGCCTCAAGTAATTTTCAGAAAGTAAAGATATCCAAAGCTCTTTCAAAGTTTATATTGCAGAAAAATGACATTGTGGCATGTGTGTATGATCAGAAGTGGTATCTTTTAATTATTAATGAAGTGAGCCTTGAACATAGTGATTTCAAAGTTAATTTCTATGAGCCAGCAGGGCCAAGAACTTCATTCAAGTTATCAAGAGATGACAAGACTTGATTCCTTCAAATAAAATTTTGAGTATGGAACTGACAACAGTAACTCATCGAACTCATAACAACTCTCCAAAATTGTATGAAGATATTTATCAGGTCTTTGTTGAACATATATAGTCTCTTAGTAAATTAAATATTTGTTCCACTGTTTTCAACAAGCCATATTTTGTGTGTAAATATTGTAATAAAAGAGATAAATCTAATCCATCCTAAGGTACTCGTAATAACACTTGTCGATATCTTGTCCTCGCCATATCTCAGCTTTCAGTCAAATCTCCAGCTTTAAATTTTTTGTGCATAATACTACCATAAAATACTATCAAAAGACAGAATTTCAGATTTTTATCTCGTGTCCCACCAGAGATATCAAAGCTTTAAAAGTGTAATTTTTGAAAAATTTGGGATTTTTTGGGGGGGGGGGGGGGTGCGAAGAGAAAGCAAGTCCCAGATATGGATCTTTGTGTGTGCGTACAAGTACTTTCTACCTATTTGTAAAAAAAAAAAAAAAAATTGTCATGTGACAGCATTAATTTCTAAAAAAAAAAAAACTTCCTCTTGTAAACTGACAGATTTTGGAAAAAATCTTAAACTTTATACTAAAATTTCGCCAGTAAGGATTTATTTTAGGAAACTATTTTATTACTAGACTTTTGGCCCATTTTATTCTGAACAAATTGCTTTAAACCCCACTTGAATTGGAAAAATAAAAGATGAGATATTTATAATTCCATAAACCCTAAGATGTGAGAAAATGCTGCAAACAATGAAACAAAGATGGCCACCATGCACAAACAAAAATTAATAAAATTAAAATAATAGTCATTTTGAACTTCTCTCGTGTTAGGTAGGGTTGTTGTACAGAAAATTTCAGATTTTTTAAAAATGGTCAAGCAACCAATAAAATTTTCTGCACCACTTGATATGGATTGACCCGGATGTAAAAAAAAGCTTCCCTGAATTAAAAAGTTAAAATAAAAGTATTCTTTCCATTCATAAAATTACATTGTTTAGTTAACTGAGCTATTTCTTTTCTTTTTTCTTTTACTCTATTAATATTATTTTTTAAAAGTGATCTACATAATTCCAAATTCTGCAAAATCTCTTGTCTCAAGCTGTGTAGATTCAAAAGAGTGTGCTGTATTTTATTTATATTAATGATTATAATTTATGATTTCACTTAACTAATTTTGTAATTTATGATTTCCTTTTTAGTGAGATTTGTATTGGGAACCTTGTTAATGGTTGCATTTCACAAATTCCAGAAAGCTGTAAATTTACAATTTGGACCAACTGTTGCTGCTTGGCTACTAATAATAACTGCTTCACAATTTCATCTGATGTTTTATATATCTAGACCTTTACCAAACATATTTGCTTTATTTTTAGGTAATAATATAACTTTTAAATTATCTTTTATGACAAAAAGAAAATTGTTTAATATTGAAAAATCAATTTCTGTGATTTTTTTTTTTCTGTAATACAGTTTTTAATTCAAAATGCTCTATTTACAGTCGAAATTACAAAATTCTTATCATTCTACTTGTAATGAAATGTGCTCAATGCTACATTGGCATTATCTTTTGGAATTCACTCGTTGTGAGATGTCACAGGCAGTTACGTTAATTTGCTTCACCATTTCCTTTTGTTTGAGAGTGTAGTTGTGGCTAGATCAAGTAGACACAGAGACACACAAGCTCGTAGAGCGGTCTGACTTTATTCTTTTCCAGAATAGAGTATTCCTTTTGTAAGTCCGGCCCAAGTTGCAGCAAGAGTTCGGCTGATTTAACTTCTACATCATTCAGAGAAATGCACCAATGAGTGACTTGAATCAAATTAGCAATCCATTTATCAAAAAAGCCAGTGATTTCTCATTTCCGTTGCTTTTATTTCTGTAATTTTGGATGTTTCCCAGTAAGGGGGAGGAAAGTGTCAAAATAAGAGAGACTTTAATTTTAATTTGATAATTAGCTTTTGATTGTTGCTGCAAAACTACCTGGGATTAGCTCCAACAAAACTGATCACAGAAAAGTCAGAGATGCACTAAGATCAGTAATTCTTATCTTAAGGCTGTTCTCGACTGCTCTGCTCAACAGGCGCAAAACATTTTGACACATTTACAAATTCAGGTTTTAACGGAAAGATATAAAATTGGAAAGCCTGACCATGAAAGCAATTTGGAATCAAACTGTTTTTCCCATTTTTTAATGATAAATTAGCTATTGAGTTATAAGCGATTTTGATCACGTGACACGGCATTTTTCTCCCATTATTGACTGGATTTTTTCCTTTCGATCGGAAGTTCGGTTCAAAATGTCATCTTTGACAGCATTTTCTGAAAGATCTATTGCGTTTACAAGAAAACAGAAAAACAGTTCGATGACATAGTTTCTGAATAACAACACCTTCTAGTTTCAGGCGTTTCTGAACAAAGATGAATTAAAACTTATGTCAGAAAGTTGACCCTTTGGATTTGAGAACAGCCTTAAAGTCACTTCAAATTTAAAGCCTGAACATAATGAATGTAAGACTGAGAAACAAACTTACCAGGGGTAAAAAAGATTTTGACTTATTAGATTTAAAAGGAAAAGAGAAACTGAAAATTTTATTTTTTTAAATTTTGAGTTTTAATTTAAATTTTGCCTTTTAACCCTTAAATGCCTGAAATTTCAAAAATCATTGTAATAATGTTTTTCGGCTTTCATTTTTTAAATAAATCATGGGAAAAATACTTTAAAAAATCATATTTCATTTTAAGTATAGTTTACGGCTAAAAAACAGTTTGTTACTAATCGGCAATACTGGTGTTTAATCGAAAAAATAATTTCCCTTGATAAAATTCTATAATATTAAACACACAAAAATTTTAGGAACTGTAATAAGAAATAAATTTTACTTGCTCACTGCAGGTCAAAATAAGGTATTTCGCAAGCTCCCAAACGAAACAAAAAGAACAAGTAGCAACAATTGAAAAAATAAATCTATTTTTATTCTTAAACAGCACAAGTGTTGCCATCTACATGTTGAAAATCGATTTAATAATATTTTCAGTATGTATTTTATTGGCAACATTAGGCATTATAGCTTCAATATTATTCTAATAGTGTTTTAGAACCTAAATTAAATATGTTGCTGAAAAGCAGCACCAGGCATTTAAGGGTTAATTCTATTTTATTCTTTTTATCCTTTTATATGTGCATAAAAATATTCTATATCAGTTTCTCAGTAACTGACTTATCTTTTCTTTATCTATAGAAGCATTTGTCTTTCATTAAACATAGCCCAAAACAAAGTTTTAAAATTGCTTTTTGGGCATTGAAACTGCACATAATAATTGTAATTATAAAATTAAAAAAAAATAATAATAATAATCAGGTAGAGGCCAAGTTGGTGTATTCAGAACCTAAACCTAACCTCATCTCAAGTAACCTTATAATATATTATATATTTTTTTTTAAAACTCAGAATGAAGAAAATTAATCCACCCACTTTTAAATAAAATTATGAAAAAATAGTACATATATAATGATGTCTCTAATATTAATTGTGTCTTTTATCAAATGAATATATATAGTAAATACACATGCATTCATATTAAAATATACTTTTTTTTAATCTGAAAAAATACTCTGGTCTTTCTTTTCAAAAATCAGTTGTATCCAAGCATTATACAAGAACCAAAACCCAACATGAAGAAAAAAAAAAAAAAAATTACCCAATATGAGAAAAAATAAAAAATCCAACCAGCAGATTGGGGCAAATTTGGGTAAAAACTGGTTACTGAACCTGATGTAATTACGCTATAAACAAACCAGTGCCATACTTAAACTATTGGTGGTCTATGAGAGAAATAGCATTCTACAGCAGAACTTAACATGTTCCCTGCACTCTTCTTAAACACAAATAGGAAAATTTAGAAACCCTTTGAGTCTCAAGACCTGTGGCCTTTTTCACCTCAGACTCCTTACATTTATGCCATGGAAAGAAATAAATGTTACAGTTATAGTATGGTTTTACATTACGTTTGCTATATGTAAATCCATCTCCTTACTTAAAGGGGGAAAAAATCTGTTTCCTTGATAATATAGGATTCTCACAGTCATTAAAACATTCTCAAAACTTCCAGTTTTTACTTTTTTTTTTTATATTTAAGGACCTTTACAAGTAAGGTAAGCTGGGGTAACTGGACCCACGAGGTAACTGGGCCATAGGCTATTTTATAAAAAACCGTTGATGTTTTGTAAATTTTAGCTTTTGTCAGCATTGCACCCCCCATCTCTACTTCTTAAAACAACGTGTGTCAACTCAATCATAACTATGCCTTTGCTGTGATAGGTTACCAAAAATTTAGGATTCTTTTTTTAAAAACAACGTCCATTTGGTTGAACTTCCTCGGCTTTTTATTAAAATATGGTAAGTACTTTTATTAAACAATCTTTTTATTTAAAGGTTAGACACATAAATACATTAATATTATTAGGTACCTATACATATTTACTTCATGTTTCAAATGTAAGGCCAGTGTTCCAGTTACCCCATAATTTTTTTAAGAATGGGTAACTGGACCATATGGGATCCAGTTACCCCAACAGTTATAAATATCTTTTTGAGTTTCTCTTACTACAGGAAATTAATTTCTCCTTTTTTTTTTTTTTTTTTTTTGCTTGCAATAAATAAAATTACACAATACCTTATTAAAATTACATTATAAAATTTAAAAAAAGCATGTTGAGGGTATCAACCCAAATTCCTTAAGTGTGATAGCTATAGCTCAAAATTTTACGATACAGATGAAGAGACGTACATACTGCAAAGTGAGATTATTAGAAAATTATCGAAACGAATAAAATATAGTTCTGTTCGATATAAAAATATGGCTACATTTTCCACAGATTTATTGGAGATGTCGAACTTCCATTGTGATAAATAAAAAAGAGAATGAAATACTTAAGTACTTATGTAGCCATTTGTTCATAGATTTATCTTGTTATTTTTTCCCTTAAAATACCCATGTAACTTTTATACTTATTACTTATACTAAAGTACATAAGTTCTTACTTAATTTTTATGTTTCTTGTGTAAAGAAGTCTAATATTTTCACTTTTAGTGCTTTGTTTAGACACATTGACAATAAAGGTTTCCCTTACAACGCCCTTTAGTTGATATATAATGTACATGATCTGCCTGGTTTAATTTTTTTTTTTAGTTGTTTATACTTTTTCAAACAGGACCTGATACCCAATATTTGAAAAAAAAAAACGTGTGAGGCATATAGACCCTCCTGGTCCACTTGCCCCATTTTTATGGGCAACTGGACCCAGGAGGAAAGAAAGATGAAATTATATATTTTAATTTTTAGATATTAAAATGTAATTTTGAACATTTCTGTCTGATAGAGGGAACCGAACTGAACACATTTACAAAAGTTCAGACTTTAATTCAAATGAATATTAGACTTTTGAAGCTGAATTGTCAGAATTTCCAGAGTCACATTGTAAAATCATGGCCCAGTTGCCCCACGTAACCTTACTTCAGTTTTGTTAACAGCACTTAGAAACACTTTATTTTTTCCTGGTAATTACATAATCTTCAGTTAAAAAAAAAATTTTGATGATTAAAGTTTTATAATTTTGTGTAAAGACTAATGTGCCAAGCAGATTTTATTAGTGTTGCAAGTAAATCCTAAATGTATCATAATGTTAATGTTCATATTTTATGAACCTAGAAAATGTATTATAAAATAAAAATTACTACATTGCAAACAAGGGTGTCATTACGAGAAGGCTGAAGGAGAGCAGCCCCCCCCCCCCCTCCCTCCTCCATGGAATATGATTTTCCCAAATATATCAGTCCTTATGTGTCAGACTAAAAAAAAAATAATAATAAAAAAATAGAAACATTATTATTAAATAAACACTTCAAGCACAGAAATTAATAATTATCAATAATATTTTCTAAAGTTTTGTTATTACAATATTCACAAAGTGAGACACATTTATCTTTAATGAGTACTTTGACTAATTTTTTTAATTTATGTGAAAATAAAACTATGTACTTCTCAGATGTGCATAACAAGATCAAAATAAGTCCCCCCCCCCTCCCCTCCTCCAAAAAGTTCTTAAAAGACACCCCTGATTGCAGTATTCTTACATATTCTAATTATTCTTACTTGTAATTTTTTTTTTTATATTGAAAATTTGTATATGCTTCTTATATAAGAAGTCTTAATTTTTTTTTTTAATATGATAGATCTATCTTATGCATATAGTTTTTTAAATATTTTTTTTAAATTTTTGTATTATATTTTTTTTTTATTATTATTGCATTCTGTCATATTTAAAAAAAAAAATATTAGTTTAGAACTTTTTTTAAAAAATGTACCAAGTAATTTTACATAATTATGATTAATTTGTGCTCTATTTTTTTACAGCATTGTTTGCTTTTCACTACTGGTTAACAGAAAATCAAAGGATGTTTCTTTTCACATCAGCAGCTGCTGCCATTATATTTCGTGCTGAATTATCTATTTTGTTAGGCTTCATAGCTTTAGGACAGTTTATTTCTGGAAAATTAAATTTACTGGCCATTGTATGTTGGGGCTTGCCCGATGCTATCTGGATGTTAGGTAATATTTATATGTTTACTAGATAAAAGTTTGACATTTAAATGAGTGAAAACAAAAAAATTTTAATATAAGATAAACAATTTTTTTCTTTATATTTAGAGGGAAATACTTTGAAAATCTGATGCAATACGATTGAAATATTTTTTAAATCACAGGTGTATTTGAATTTATTTTTGTAGAGGAGTAGATATATAAAAAAGTCTTTTAAATTAAATTTTAGCATGTTCAGAATATATTTTAATGTCTTTACATTCCTATTTCTAGTTAAATTTTGCGGCAGCATTTAAGACATTTGACTTCAAGTAGCTCATCCCTTTAAAAGAAATGCATATTGTTATTAAGTTTGAAATTTGACATTTAGGACCTCATTTCTTAACAAACAATCTAATAATTATTTTATTTTGTTTTACTTTATTCATATATTTTAATTTTATGCATATTTAAAGGGAACCAGGTTGAATTTTTATTGTTCTTGCAAGTAGAAAAAACCTTTTAGGTGCAATTTGGTAGACTCAACTCATTTTAAACTTTGCTACTGTTGTAGAAGATATGTATCTACAGTTTTTACGTAATATGATGGGTTGTGGGTTTACACAGTAAATTTGCTTTCTATATAAATTAGGAACTTGAAACTAAAATTCTTAAGTAAAAATCTGCATGCCTTAAGCAGTGTGATAAAGTTTTCAGGATTTTTCTTAAACAAATAAATTCCCTTTCCTTTTCTGAAAAAAAAATTCATATATCCCTGCCAGCTCGGCCTACAAGCAGAGGTAGATTTCAAAGTTAAGTACTAATTCCACCAACAAAAACTAAATCAAGATTAGAGGTAAACCCAGTTTAACAATTTTGTCTGGCTGCTTTTGATGAGTTTTTTATTTCATTTTTCTGTAAGAGCTGGTTTTATTAGAATCATGTTAAGACTGTATTAAAAAAAATATTTTTCCATGCTCAACAACTCGAAATTTTCTAACACATTTTCAGACTCGTTTTTAAAAGTAAAAACATGAAACTTCCTGATGTGATTTTTTGAAGAGATTTATAAGCGATGTGTGTTTTTATTTTTTGTTCAGTTAATTAGAACTTGATTTACAAACAATTATTTTCTTAGTATAACCGTTTTTTTCATTTCCAGCACTATCGCTTCGTGAAATTCGGTTAAAAATGCCCATTTTGTCAGCTTTTCTTTGGAATTATAATCTGCTGTTATAAAAAAAATCGAATAATGGCACATTTTAAAGTTTCTGAATAAGAGAATCTGCCAATTGGATGTGTTTGAGAGGAAAAGTGAATTTAAAAATGAGTCAGAAAATAAGCAGTTTGGATTTGAGTACACCCTTAATAGTCCAGGGGAAATGTACCAAAAATAGGGGGTTACCTTGCAAAAGGTCGGGTAGAAGATTTTATTTTTTTTAATTGTTTATAATGATACCAACATGGAAAAACCAAGTTTTCTAACAAAATTTCTTAAGGCTAAATTTTCTGGGCCAAAAAACAACAAAATTTTGGGACCTTTTTTGATTTTTTTAAAATATCGAGACCCGTTGCTGTAGCATATTATATGTTAATTACAATATTAAAGACTATAAAATTCTCTACAACTTTCATATTTACAACTTTTTTATACACCCAATAGCAAGCGCAGTACGCCATTTTAAAAATAGGACAATTTTTTCAATTTTCTTAAAAACCGTGAAAAACGTAGTTCTGCTCCAATTATTCAAATGTTTTCCACAGATTTAATCTTGTCTCAGAGTTGCCAAGTCTCTGGCTTTTTGTGCACCACTATTATCTTACAGAAAATGTGGTTCTTTTAAATCGCCCAAATGTTCCAATTAAATAAAAGTACATTTTCTCTATTAAAATACTGGTATCCAAAAATCCGGAGACTTGGCAACTCTGCTGTCTAAATAGGAAAATTGTTTCATTCATCTACACTCTGCCCTACTTTTAAAATTATATAAATTTATTGAATATAAAACGTCTGTTGAGATGAAAATAAAGACGCGAGTGTGCAAATAATAGGTAATTTACTGCTGCCTATTTTTAGAAGTCGACATACACGATTAAATCAGCGGGGAACATTTGAATAATCGGGGCAGAACTACGTTTTTCGCGGTTTTTAAGAAATTGAAAAAAATGTCTTATCTTTGAAATGGCATACTGCACTTGCTATTGAGTGTATAAAAAAGTTGTAAGTATGAAAGTTGTAGAGAATTTTATCTTCTTTAATATTGTAATTGACAAAAAATATACTACTGCAACGAGTCTTGAGATATTTAGAAAAAAAAAAAAAAAAAAAGTCCCAAAATTTTGTTATTTTTTGGCCACAAAAAATTTAGCCTTAAGAAATTTTGTTAGAAAACTTGGTTTTTCCATGTTGGCATCATTATAAACAATTCAAAAAAATAAAATCTTCTACCCGACCTTTTGCAAGGTAAAATGTATATTTCCCCTGGACTATAATACGAAAATTAACTCCTGTTTTTGTTTAATTTGTTTCTGCTGTAAGAGACTAACAAAAACAAAAACTTCTCAATTTAAAAGTTGTAGATAGTATTAAGAAGATTTAAAATAAGTTTAATTGAATCTGATATCTTGAGAATTGACGAAGTTATGAATTTTTTTTCTCCCTAAAACCCTATGTTTTTTGCCCCTTGAGCCCGTTTTAAATTTTATCAAATATCTGTGATGCATAAATTTTTGGCCATTTCCTAAAAGTAATAATAACTTTAAACGGATTTTATATGTATTATAATTAAGAAGTTATGGGTGGGTTTTTTTTTTCACAAAACCCTTCCCCATTTTTACCCCCTTGGGCCGATTTGCCTGTTTTCAATCCATTCTAAGATATTAGCCATCTTAATGTTTTTGGTAAGTTTAAAGACGATGCATGCATAATTGCGACTTTTATCGTGCAGACAAAATTTAATACATACATACGTATATATAGGGGTTGGACAAAAATATGGAAACACCTAAAAAAACATGTTATCATGCCCTGAAAATCCCTTCTTATGGAGCTATCTTCTTATTGTTTTGTTGCTGACAGGCTTTATGATCTCGACATTTAGTTCAGCAGTGACTTTTGCAGCTATCGTCTTCTTATTTTTCATCACAATCAACTTTAATGACCGCCTGTCACAATCATCCAACACACACTTTTGTCCGCATTGTGACTTAACAGAGGATGTTTTTTGCTTTTCCTGTATACAGTATAAATCTTCGATATGGTGCCTCTTGAAACATGAAAAACTTTGGCTACCTTGGTAACGGAAGCACCCACCATATGAGCACCAACAGTTTGTCCAAGTTTGAATTCACTTAGCTCAGACGCAAAACGCTCATAACTACACAGAACACTGTTCTAACAATGACACTTGCAATGTATTGAGGGCATTATACAGATAGCGTTAGTGGGAAAATACAACAGCGCCACCCACAGGATTGAGTATAATCAACATTTACGTTCAAGCATGCATTTCATGAGGTGTTTCCATATTTTTGTCCAACCCCTGTATATACGTATGTAAACTTTTTAGGTGAGGTTAGTTTTAGGTTCCTGGGGTCGTACAATGAAAAGTTATGAAGGAATTTTTCAAAAGTTGCACCATGGTAACGACTGAAATAGATAGTATTTCTTATGAAATCTACCTAAAATCTCTGAAGGCAACACTGGCAAAAATTATTCTTGTGCATTAAAAATCACTTATTTGATCTATCATATAGAATAAGTTACTCTTTAGAAGAAATTAAAAAATAAACATGCAGCTTTAAAGAATTAAGCATAAATCTTTAGTTAATAATTATTATGTACTATTATGGTACAATGACACATTATATTTTCTAAAATTCTAATGCATTAGCAAGTATTTATTACGTAATAATAATAAATAGTTTGAGAAGTTTTTACCTGTTAAAAAGTCATTTTTGTTTATAAATATCAGGGAATGTATAAGAAAATCACCAAAAATAAAATATAACTGAAGAAATTAAACTTTAAGAAAATGGTAGACGCTTTTTACTGCCAAAACTCAAATTAGAGATAGAGAAAATAATCATAGTTCTCCAACAAAATAGAATTGCATAAAAAAATATTTTAACATATAGAAAATAAATAAAAATACAGTATCTATGCAAGATATCTAAATTTCTGTACTTCTCTTTTTCACATACTATGTAATATATGTAACATGTTCTTGAAAATTTTCATAAACTGTATCAGAATCATATGTGTAGTACAATATTGTGTGTATATTGTAAAACATGGAGTATATGGTGTATTACATATTACAAAAAAAGAAAAATCTCCCAATTGCTTACTATTATGTTATGATAGAACATTGATTTTTGTTTTGTAATTTACACATTTGATATTTCTATATTAACTATTTCTATATTTAATTATTCTTACAATCTAGGTTTAACAGTGTTTGTAGATTCTTTCTTTTGGATGCGACCTGTATGGCCTGAAGGAGAAGTTTTATGGTTTAATATATTTCTTAATAAAAGTTCTGAATGGGGAGTATCCTTTTGACGAATATTTTTTTCTTGAATTTTCAAATGATTTCAGATGATTTTAATTTTATTATGCTTTTGATGAAAATAATATATCATGTGTTTATGTTATAGGTGCTTAATATCTTTTTAAAATGCAATATACAGTCATACCTTGGTTAATGACAGTGATTCATTTCAGCATTGTCATTGTTAGCCAAAGCCATCCAAAGTGCGATTTCTCATAATATTTAATTTAAAATTGATTAATTTCTCCAACGCTTACTGCATATTGAATTTACAGATAAAACTCATTTAAAATGTCCGAAAAATTTTATAAATATAATTTATTTATCATATTTTCTGCAAAAAAATTGAATTAATAAAATGAATTGTGCATGAAAACAATTTTTAACTACCAATCTACCAAATACCAAGACAATTGGAATCACTTCCTTTTTTTTTTTTTTTTTTTTTTTGTTTAAACAAATGCGACCGTAAAAATTGTTTCTGTGGAAATATTGGTTGTTTGCTTCAGCCTCTTTTTTTTTAAAGTTTCTGGAAAACTACATGTGTTGATTAAGCAAATCTGCAGTTCTGAATAACCTCAGATTTGTTTGAATTTTATTTCATAGCAACATTTCAAATTTTCTCCAACTTTGCCAAGACATTTTTTTTTTAATTTCATCAGTCGTGATTTGTTCCTTCTCTCTGTCTTTATTCTTTAGATGAAATTTCCATTTCCTTTTCTTCACATTGCTGATAGAAAGATTATTTTAGCTCGACTGCATATTAAAATTACTGGTAAAACTCATTTAAAATGTCCTAAAAATTTGATAAATATTGTTCATTTATCATATTTTCTGCAAAAAAATTGAATATAATAAAATAAATTGTGCATGAAAACAATTTTTCACTATCAATCTTCACCAGAAGGACAATTGGGATCACTTCCTTTTTTTTTAAAAAAAACAAATGCAACCGTAAAAATTGTTTTTGTGGAAATATTGATTGTTTGCTTCTGCCCTTTTTTTAAAAAAAGTTTCTGCAAAACTACATGTGGTGATTAAGCAAATCTGCAGTTCTGATAAACTCAGATTTGTTTGAATTTTATTTCATGGCAACATTTCAAATTTTCTCCAACTTTGCCAAGACATTTTTTTTATTTCAGCAGTCGTGATTGTTTCTTCTCTCTGTCTTTATCATTAGATGAAATTTCCATTTCCTTTTCTTCACATTGCTGATAGGAAGATTATTTTAGCTCGACTGCCTATTAAAATTACAGATAAACATCATTTATTTATCATATTTTCTGCAAAAAAATTGAATATAATAAAATGAATTGTGCATGAAAACAATTTTTAACTATCAATCTTCACCAGAAGGACAATTGGGATCACTTCCTTTTTTTTAAAACAAATGCAACCGTAAAAATTGTTTTTGTGGAAATATTGATTGTTTGCTTCTGCCCCCCCTTTTTTTTTTTAAGTTTCTGTAAAACTACATGTGGTGATTAAGCAAATCTGCAGTTCTGATAAACTCAGATTTGTTTGAATTTTATTTCATGGCAGCATTTCAAATTTTCTCCAACTTTGCCAAGACATTTTCTTTATTTCAGCAGTCGTGATTTGTTTCTTCTCTCTGTCTTAATCTTTAGATGAAATTTCCATTTCTTTTTCTTCCCATTGCTGATAGAAAGATTATTTTAGCTCGACTGCATATTAAAATTTCAGATAAAACTCATTTAATATGTCCTAAATATTCTATAAATATCATTTATTTATCATATTTTCTGCAAAAAAAATTTGAATAATAAAATGAATTGTACATGAAAACAATTTTTGACTACCAATCTTCACCAGAAGGACAATTGGGATCACTTCCTTTTTTTTTTTAAACAAATGCAACCGAAAAAATTGTTTCTGTGGAAATATTGGTTGTTTGCTTCTGCCTCTTTTTTAAAAGGTTTTTGGAAAACTACATGTGTTGATTAAGAAAATCTGCACTTCTGATAATGTCAGATTTGTTCGAATTCTATTTCATAGCCACATTTCAAATTTTCTCCAGCTTTGCCAAGACATTTTTTTTATTTCAGCAGGCGTGATTTTTTTCTTCTCTCTGTCTTTATCTTTAGACAAAATTTCCATTTCCTTTTCTTCACATTGCTGATAGAAAGATTATTTTAGCTCGACAGAGTTAGTTTTCAGTCATACATCTCTAATATTTCTTCAAAATCTTCTCCCAAGTAATATGAGCATTTATCATAATATCCTTTACCAGTTTGTGTCCTCCATGCTTCTTTGAGCAATTTTATTGTTACTTCTTTCCAAAATTTTACAATTAGTTCAGTTGATATGACAATGTTGAATTCTTCTTTTCAAGATATAATTAGGTTATATAGCTTTACATATTTGAAAGCACATGATAAGTGCCCTTATGTAAATTTTTTTTAAAGTTGCAAATATTAGTTGATCCTTAGGTTGAATCAGAGCTATAGTTTTGGGAGGGGGGAAAAAATCACCTTGGTAAAATTTAATTGTTCTGGTATCTTTTCTTATATGCCAGTTGGATTGTCAAGTATGGTTTCTAAGGTTAAAATGTCTTTTAGAGGTGCTGTTTTGCTCAACATATGCTTGGATAGTTGGTTCAAACATTTGATGAATCCAGTCACTAAATATTTTTGCAGGGTGCATACAGTTCTAACACAATTTTTTAATATTATTTGTTGCCTTAGTTTAAACACAGAAACATATTACAAATTCTGTGATTAAAAATTCTGCAATTTAAATATGAAATAGAAAATTTGTTTTCTTAAATAGTAGTGTCACACTCCTTGGAAATAACAAGTAGTGTACGTACATTGTTCTTGTGAACCAGACTTTGCTGTTAGGTTTCTACAAAACACCATGATTGATTTAGAGATATTGAACTTTTTGAATGTTCAGCAGTTCTCCGACATTGGTTTCACCTTTCTGATTACCTGCCATTCCTTTGTTTATGCCCAGGAAATATTTTTTCCCCTTCTTTTGTGATAAATATCCTGTTGGCATTTTCTACCAAAATAACCCAGTCTAATTACAGTTGTAGATAGATTGAGATAGCATTCTCCTTCTTCTGTAATTCCTCACACATTTATATGCTGCTGCTTTGTTAGCACTAGCTGTTTCACTGTGACTCATTTTTTTTTTTTGTAATTTTGCCATTGGATAATCAAGAGTTGTTAACTGAGAGATTTTTTTCGTACAGCCACTCATCATTAATTATCATACCACATTATAATAATGATTAATTCAGTAAAGTTTAAAATCTGTTTTGAATAGCTTGAAATGTGATTTTGGATATACTTTTTGTAAAATTTTAACATTTTTTTACTCTTTAATAATTATACTTGTTTTACCTAGTGAATCAACAAATTTGAGAAGAATAAAAAATGTTATAACATGATGAAAAAGATTGTGAAGTGAATGGTATTCACTGCTTTATCCAAGCTTTTAAGTCCTTTCTTGTTTTAGAAGTTTTTCGTGTGCAAAGTTTGTAATTTAAAAACTTCTTAAACGCCATAAAAATAAGTAAAACAACTACATGTTCCAAATGAATGATGTCTTTCATCATCAGGTGCAAACAAGATGTGCTGCTGCTTTGAAACAGCAGTAGCATGTTTTGTTTGCACCAGACGTCATTCTTTCAAAACACCTAGTGCTTAACTTACTTATTTTTGTGGTGTGAGGGGTAAATGGTATTCCAATAAATTGTTAAATTCAGTTGAAAATCTCAACTCATACTATGAAAACTTATATTCGAAATTAAAGAAAGAGAAATTGAAGTTTGAAGTTTTCTGTCATGCAATGAACTTGTCACTGTTATACTTATTAATATATATATATATATTACTTTATACAATATCAACATATCACAGTAGAGTAATAATGCAGAATGTATATTTTACAAGCACATTATGTGACTTTAAAAAAATAACAATATATGTTACTCATGCTTCATTATTTATGCTCAGCTATTTTTCAAGTAAAACTACTAATCTTAATAGATGTTTATTAATTTATTTTAAATACTTAAACTCCAAATCAACATTACTGTATTTTTCCGTGTATGCCAGGCTCTTGTGTAGCACACACTCTAATTTTTAGTACTGTTTTGGAGAAAAATCCAATGATAAAAAAGAGAAAACATTTCAAATAGATTATTGTCTATTAAAATTTAGAAGTTTTAACACAATAATTACAAATAATTGCTACATGGTCGTAAAAATTAAAATACAAAATTTCTGCTCTCTATTTTCATGCAGTGACCAACGATTATTTATACAGAGGCCAATAAGGATGTCAAATTCCAAATCTTCATGGATCAAATAAATTTTAATTTTTTTAAGTTAATTTTAGAGGAAAAGATCATGCAGCATGCACAAAAAATACTGTATATTTGCATTTCATCTTTGTTCCATTAAAAATTATTCATTATAAAACTATTTAAAAACAATTTTTATTTAGGAAAAAAAAATTAATAAATGTAAATTAATATAGTAATTTGATTATCTATATTCATTTATTATGTTAATTTTGACCATAATTATTTTGTAAATGAAAAAGTTTTAACAGATTTTGAGAGTTCTATTTATATTAAAAATATTTAATTTAATATTCATAAATTGAATTGCACTACTATAGTATTTAACATAAAGCTAGCGATTAATGACAAAAGATTTTCTAGTTGAATTTTTTTTATCAACACCTAGTTAAGTTAAAGAAGGAAAAAAAAATGTCATTTAAGAAAATGTATGTGCTATATTAACTTAAAATCTAATTTAATTAATTTTATTATTATTATTATTATTCAAAAAGCTTTAAATGGATTAAATTCACCTCAGATAAATACAAAATTTTTTTATTGATATTGAAAAATAAGATTCAGATAATTTGAAAAAAAAGCCTGATAACCCATCAGTAAAAGTCGTCAATCATGTGAAGGGTTGATATTTTTTTAAACAGTCTTTTCTTACTGTATGGCTCTTATAAGAAAAACTCTTGAACTAGTGCTGACTCAGACCTGTTGCCAACGTCACTGGTCAGTTGACTTCATTTTAGGGAAGTGAGGGAGAGTTTCTTTTCCTACAAATTTCTTTAGTTCAATCAGTCAGTTGGTGAGCAGTGTCTCCTATGGACAAACTTGCCCCTTTACAAGTTTTGAAATCTTTGTAAGCAGCAATCCTACCCTGGGTTTTTCTTATGGGAGCCACACAGTATATGAGACCAATCAGATTTTACCCCAGACAGTGTCTTATTCAAGTTGCTTCTAACATTGTTTGGCGATAAGTACCACGAAGATGCCAAGATGCACAAAACACCATACAGCCTTGTGTGTAAAATAGGGGTATTCACCCTTAAGCCCCAATATCACAAGAGAAGCAAGCAGTCAGTCATCACTAAGAGTGATTTACAACTTCCGGAGTTGGCTGCTGGAGAATAGAAGAGATAGAGATTATTTTTATCTTTAGTCCAACTTCATGGGCTGAAACCCAAACAATCTTAATAAATAACTAACTTAAAGTAACTAATATTTTAATGAAAACCTGTGTTTAATTTTAGTAAATTGAATATGAAAGTATGGGTGGGGTCATGCCCTAAGTGCTCTCTTTATACAAGAGACTGTCCCTGAGTATAGTACTATTAAGATATCTTACTGAAGAGATCTACCAATATTAATTGTCACATAAATATTGTTTGGTAATAAAATTTCTTTACCGTTTCCCATATATTTATCATATTTGGATCATATCACAAACAAATTTTGCATGTTTTTATAATATTACTTTATCAATAAATAACACTTCAATCTGTTAATGTAATTATATTGCATTATTCAGTTTATCATCCTTAACAGAACTAATACTTCTCCCTGGGCTTGGTATTTTTATTCTGCCTTACCTCGTGCTTTATTGGCTTCAGTTTTTTTTATTCCATTTTCTTTCATGCTTGATTACAGAATCCGAGCTCTTCTGTATCCAGCTTTAGGTTTTATAACTGTATATTCCTTTCTGCCTCATAAGGAATTGAGGTTTATTATATATGCTATACCTCTTTTAAATGTTGCTGCTGCAAGGACCTGTTCACACATGTAAGTTTTATTTTATTAATTAAGGTAATGTATAATATTTTAGTTTTTGAATCGGAGATCAACTAGATCTTTGTGTAGCCTGCACATAACATATATTCGAATGATATGACTTTTTTTTTTTTTTTTTTGCCTTTTACAAAGTAATCTTCTTCAAAGTTTTGCCACTTTCTAAATTTTATCTAAATTATTTTTATTTCATGATAGACTTGTTTTTTGCCTAAAAAAAACAGACCTGCCAACTGCTACGAAAAATTCGTAGTTGCTACGATTTGGATCTATAAACTACGATGCTACGAAAATCGGTCTTAAACTACGATTTTTTGCAAAAAACACAAACGCATTTTTTGTTTCTAGTTGCGATTTGTATCCCGCACAACATATTTTTCAGGAGTGATTCTGTTGTAAAATTTCCAAAATTTCAAAATATTCATTTCCGAAAGTTTTAAAAAATTGGCCATTAGTCCGAAAATTCGGACATTAAAAATTGCTCATTGAAAATAAAAATCTGGGCTGCTAAACAAACTTCTTAACATAAAACACTCTCTTTATGTATATTAATCACGAGGGAATTGTGTTTCTGTAAATATTTATACAGGAATTCGCTTCCTTAGAAGCAAGGTTCCATTTTAAGAATTCCTGGAAAGGAGGAGAGAGGGGTTCTTTGAGGGGCATGGTTTGAAATAGTGTGCAAAATCACATGATTTGCGATAAACTCCCACGAATTTCGACAAATGACCGTATAAAAAAATCAATTTCGTCAATTAGTCGCAGAAGAAAATAAATTTCGTCAAAGGATCGTGGTAAAAACGCAGTGCGGGGGATGTCCTCTCCCCCGGAAGATTTGAGATTTTGTGTTTTCAATGGTGTGAATTTTGTCAAAATATCGCAGAAAGAAAATGCGAATTTCGTCAAAAGATCAGTAAGAAAAGCAAATTTTCACCGAAAGATCGCAGAAAGAAAACACTAATTTCGTCAAAAGGATCACGGAAAAAAAACGCAAAATTCGACAAAGGATCGTAGTAAAAAATGTGAATTTCGTCAAAAGTTCATGGTAAAAAGTGCAGATTTCAAAGAATCGTAATAAAAAAAAATGTGAATTACGATTGCGGAAAAATTGTGAATATCCTGAAATGATCGCAGGCAAAAAATCCCGAATTTCGTCAAAATTTACTGCACTGGGCTAAAAAATTGGAACCATGCTCCTTTTACAAATGTTAAAAAAAAAAAAAAACTGCGAAACGAAAAGAAACTCTAAAAATCGTATAAAAATTTTCAAAGGAAAAAAATTACTATATTGAGTTGAAAGACTGAAACCTTATTCCTTTTACGAATGTCAAAAGATGGCTGTGTAACACGAAAAATCAACCAACCAACCTCCAGATTAATTTAAATTTTGTGTGCTACGATTTCTCATTTTCAAAGGTTGGCAGGTCTGAAAAAATATTTTGTGTATTTTAAAAAGATTCAAAAATTGATTTAAAGGAGTGGGTAAAGGGACATTAATTTGATATTAAAAGTAATATTGATAAAAATAAATCAAGAAACTTGAAAATACTTTATTCTGATGCAGTTATTGTAAAATGTTACATTCTTCTTAGTGAAAACTTGTAACTTCAACTATGTCGTTTTTCAAAAGCATTTCATCTTTTGACGATTTGGTGTGTAATTTTGGAATTGATGGAATGAAAAATGACTTCACTTTGATGCACTTATACAATATTATTTTAGTTTTATGAATTAAAATGGATGCTTTATTTTTTAAATGTAATTTTTATCTGCCAAAGCATTCCACTTAGACCCTTGAGAATAGCCTTAAACAGCATCTATTCAAATTGAATATATTATTTTGAGAAAAAAGCATCAATAAATGTGTAAAAATCCCCATTATTTTCCTTTTTCTGCAGAACTATATAGTAACCTAGCAATCATTAAAATTTCATTAAAAATTGTAAAAAATTAAATTACACTATTTTTTTTCTTAAAATTATTCATTTAAATATATATATTCTTTTCAAGAGAGAAATTTTAATCCATCTTTAAAAACACATTGCAGTTCACATTTTCTTTTTAGTAACTTTTCTATGATTACTGATCGGTGCCAGTTTCAATATATGTTGTGACAGAAGCTGTTTTGTTTGCTTTTTTTCATTTATGCTGTTTTTGTATGTGGAAGTTTAAAAAAGACCCTTGCATGGTGCCATTATATAATGTCATAATCAGAGTTTCCTCTAGGTTTGAAAAACGGCATTGTGCACTTTTCAAATTCTTAAGGGCACTTTTTCTATTTTTAAATTCATTCTTTTGACTTTTAAAGTCACTTTTAATATTTAAAAGTTAGAACCTCTTTTCAAGACAAAATTGAGTCAGTTTTTACTGTGCAAGCAAATTTTTTAATGCAAAAAAGGAAAAGGGGCACTTTTTTTTAATAGGAGGCAAGCAGAGTGCTAATTTTTTGGATAAGGGGCAAGAAGGGTGCTAATCTTTTGAATGAGGGGCAAGAGGGGTGCTTTTTTGTAAACCAAAGGGCAGACGGGGTGCAGCACCCTCCTAAAACTGCCTGCAGGAAACTCTGCCATAATTTTTGTAGGCCATTTCTTTCATTTGTATCTTTTTTGTGTTAAATCCGTACATATTGTATTAAAGCCTATTACATACTTGCACACTCCTGTTAGATTATGCCTAAAATGCTGTCACACAGAGGTGCCAACATCTATAGAAATACCATAGTTTTTAGGATCAACAAAGATTACAAAACTATGGTTATCTTTAAAAAATTACACAGTTTGGATTTTTTCACAATAATCAGTTTTCCATTTCTCTACTCAGCGAAAATTCCTGACTTCAATCACTGCTTTTATTTTTACACATTGACCCATCATGAGGATTCTGTTTGTATACAACACTGTCATATAATAGAGATATTCTTTGTTGGAAGCCCACATCACTAATGAGCACAGCTTATTCATTTCATAAATTTCATTATTTCTGTATGTTTCATATGATACATTTAACCAGTATGGTCAGTTTTTCAACATTTATGATTATTTTGTGATAGAAGTTTTCTTCAAGCATTATTAAAAAAAAAAAAAAAAAAAAAAAAAAAAAAAAAAAAAAAAATCAAGATTAATAAAATATTTTTACTTGTGTATTTCCTAATAAGTATTTACTTCAAGCAAAACCAAACATTTTAAAGTAAATATTAATTCTGTTTGTCTACAACACTGTCATATAATAGAGATATTCTTTGTTGGAAGCCCACATCACTAATGAGCACAGCTTATTATTCATTTCATAAATTTCATTATTTTTGTATGTTACATATGATACATTTAACCAGTATGGTCAGTTTTTTAACATTTATGGTTATTTTGGGATAGAAGTTTTCTTCAAGCATTATTTTTTTTTTAATCAAGATTAATAAAATATTTTTAATTGTGTATTTCCTAATAAGTATTTACTTCAAGCAAAACCAAACATTTTTAAGTAAATATTAATTCTATGTGCATAAAAAATGTTATTCCTATTTTGAATTATGTCTTTTCTTAATTTGAAAAGTGAGACACTTAAAGCAAAGTGATTATACAGGTTTTTTTTTCTCAATGTATTACAAAAGGCTTTAAAGTGTGTTACATTAAATATTTTATTGTTGTTTTAATTATGATTGTGGGAACTGTATGTGTCATGTTGTGTGTAATCAGTTTTCCATTCAACCTGCATACTAAATGCAATGACTTAACTAATTGCATTATATGCTGCCAAGAGCCAAATGTTAGCAAGTATTTAAGTGTATACTTTATATCTGGCCTATCACTTTACCTTTTCACTTTTAAATAACAATAAAAATTTGTTCTATTTATTGCACACTTTTATTTAACTTGATTTTGTAAAGAAGAATTTTGTAATCGATTTTTCCCCCACTCCTTGATGCTCTAGAAAAATTATGTATAGTTGTGCATTCCTCATGACAATATAATACTTTCATAACTTGATTATCCATTATTAGATTAATTTTAGTTGCATTTTAATTGTATGTTGAGAAAGCAATTTAAAACCCTAGATAGCCTAAATAATTTTCAGGCATGAATTTTTTTTTAAGTCTTACCACATGATTCAATAATAAATATTTGTTTGTTATAATAATGTAAAGTATCATTTGCAGTAATATAAAAATGTTTTTTTTCGTTCCTGTTGTCATCATTGTTATGGCATGTTCTCATTATGTTACCATCATTATGCATGTTAATATTATTGTTATGCATGCATTGTTATGGATTGTTATCAGCCATATCTTTAAAAAAAAGAAACTGGCAAAAGTTTAAATTTCTGTGTAACAAATTAATTTTGAACTTTTAATATATATTATTGTTACACGGAAAGATGATTTCATATAAAGAATGTGAATTTTCCTATATAAAACATGCATTTTAAATTTGGTGTATTTCTACTTTTAAGCCTACTTATAAAAGCATCAGTATGTATCGTTAAAAAAAATCAATTTTTACTTTATTATAAAAAGAACTCGGTCATGGATTTATGTGTACCCATACTTGTAGGATAGAAATTAATGATAATAATAATTAAAGATAATTATGTTGCAGGTATTTAGTGCTATGACCTGTTGACAGTTGTGAATTAAGTCTATTATAGTTTCAATCATAAAAAAAAAAAAAAAAAAAAACCTGAAAATGCTTAAGTTGAATCTGTTAGCAAATTATTTCATTGTGGAGAAAGTTCTTTTTTTCACAGTCTTCAAATGTGATAAAAATTTCACCATTAAATTTATGCAACTGGTCAAACTGCATCAGTGGAATAATCTTATAAAAATTCCAGCAATTAAGGTTGCTTTGTATTCATCTTTTAAATTGTCATGCTTTATAGTAGATTCATCATTTTCATTCTAAATCATAGTGTCGTCATACTTATCTCGGTGTTTAAAAAATTCTGGAGAAAAAAATCTTGTTTATATTTTCAATTGCATCAAGATCTGCAAAAAAAAGATTCAAAATTTATGTCTTGTTGCTTTTATTTTAGGAAATATATGTTATGTTGCTAAGATATGCTAAGTTTCGTCTCTTAAATATGTGAAACAATTTGTGGCCTTTGGAACAAAAAAAAAAATTGAAGGCCTCTGATCTAGAGGATACTACATATATAGCCCTCCCATAATAAGTTAGCTGATAAGTAACACAAATTTAGATGAATTTATTTGACAATTAAAGTGACAATCAGCTGGCAAAAACTGCAAGTAACTAACAGAGTCTAATTTTTAAATAAGGGGTAACACCTCTTTGACACCGTAAAGTTTAAGGATTTTTTGAGAATTTGTTTTTAAGAAATACAGAGTGTTTTTAGAAATTCATTTAAACTAAATTATTATACATATATTAAAGTAGAAAACTGCCCTTTTTTTTTAATATATTGAGAAATGTCAACTTGACAGATAATAGGCAAGAGCATTTCAAAACAAGTAATATAAAAAATTTTGTTTTAAAGTCAATTCCTACTTAGGTCATCAAAGAAAAATTTAATATAATCCCTTAAGCTAATATTAGTTTTTGTTGCATTAAAATATCTCAATTTGTTGATTTTCTATAAGCAAGTAGGTTTACAATGGAACTCTATGGGAATTTGGCGAAATATTAGAGATATCGCAAAGTTGGCATCACTTTTGGCGACTCATTTTGGCTGCCAAATTTGGCGATATATCGCCAAGTTGGCGTCAAACTTGGCGATATTTGGCGACAGAACAGGGTCCCCCCCCCTATGGTAACCCCTTATTGAAAATACTTAAATTGATCTTCAACAACCAATGGCCGCCATTTTGTTTCCCATGCAAAACTAAATTTAATTAATGAATTAATATTTGAAAAAACTGTATTAACATCAATTGTCATCCAGTACAAGTTTAAAAAAATTTATTTCAACTTGATAGGATGAATAATGAATATTTTATTAACGATTGAAAATTTGAACAAGATAAATATATAAATAAATAAATAAATATAGGGAGAGTATTAGCTAATAGTAGGAATTGAAAAAGAGGATCAAGCAGTAGACACAATAACTTATCATAGACTTAACCTAGAACAATCAGAGAAAAAAAATAATTTTTTAGCCCAAAAGTATTGAAATACATAGTGACTTTGCAAAATGCATTTTTTTTTTAATGCAATGGCATCAGTTTGAAATAAAATATAAATTTTCAACTAAACAATTTCATAAAGTTAGATATAGAAATGAGACATCAATATTTAAAAAATATCCTTCATACTTTACAAGAAAAATATCCAATGATTAATTTTTAAAAAGATCAAGTTGATTGACTGAAAAATAGCAGAGCTAGTGTGTCCATGATTTTTTTTTTTTTTTTTTTTAAATTGCTCTTCTGGAAAAAATGTGCTTAAAGTTTTTGTTACTGTTTCCTCGCTGTGTCGCACTCTACTTCTACACTATATGGCCAAAGGTGACCAATCACTTGCGATTTTAGACGTTTTCTTAAATATCTAGAAAAATACATGAGGAATTATGTTGAAACTCCAGGTGTGTAAATAGAATAGCACAGGTCGTATATTTCCATGAAGATTTTTTCAAGAAACTCTATAGGGGACTGTCAACAAATTGAAAAAGAACGAATATCTTTGGCTAATCCTGTAAAATCTAACGTAGCAAAAGCATCCAACACAGTAGATTATGATTAAATGCCTTATTGTAATAAACTGTATTCATTTTTATGAGAATAGCATGTATACTCGTAGAGAAATTAAAGTTTTTATAAAAAGAGTCCCAAATTTTGCCAAGTTTTTTGCTTATAATTTGTAGAGTTCTTAATATAAAAAAGGGTTATTTTCAGAAAGTATGACAAACAACATTGTACATAATACCCTGCAATCAGAATTAAAAATAAATAAAAATTGGATGAGAAATGAGCAGGTTTACTAAAAAATGTTTCACTGTGCATGTGCAAATGCAATCAAAATATAATGTGCATAATGTATTAGCTAAGTGTATAGAGCAACTTTTGTGAAAGCCTCAGAAACATAGCTTGAAAATTCTGAAAATTATTGTTGATTGAATAAGCTCGAAATCCGTTGTTCCCAAAATGAAGCAAAAAGATGAGGGGCTGTATCCATATATCCATTAATTAGTGCCAATATAGCATACACAATATTGCACGTACTACTGTATTTGGATACATCCCCTCATCTTTTTGCTTCCTTTTGGGAACAACGGATTTCGAGCTTATTCTATCAACGATAATTTTTAGAATTTTCAAGCTATGTTTTTGAGACTTTCACAAAAGTTGCTATACACTTAGCTAATACATTATGTACATTATATTTTGATTGCATTCGCGCATGCACAGTGAAACATTTTTTAGTAAACCTGCTCATTTTTCATCCAATTTTTATTATTTTTTCATCCTGATTACGGGGTATTGTGTACAATGTTGTTTGTCATATTTTCTGAAAATAACTTTTTTTTTATATTAAGAACTCTACAAATTATAAGCAAAAATTTGGCAAAATTTATGACTATTTTTATAAAAACTTTAATTTATCTACGAATATACTTGCTTTTCTCATAAACATAAACACAGTTTATTGCAATAAGGCACTTAATCATAATCTGCTGTGTTGAATGCTTTTGCTACGTTAGTTTCTACATGGTTATCCAAAAGATATTCATTCTTTTTCAATTTGTTGACTGTCCTCTATGGGATTTCTGGAAAAAATCTTTATGGAAATATATGACCTGTACTTATTCTGTTTACACACCTGGAGTTTCAAGATAATTCCTCATGTATTTTTCTAGATATTTAAGAAAACGTCTAAAATCGCAAGTGACCGGTCACCTTTTGCCATATAGTGTATAACTCCAAAATTACCCTCTCACTTTTGATATCTATTTCTAAGTAATAAAATATGATTTTTGTTTGAATAAAGAATTTTTTAAGTGACAAAGCAAAAAACTTGTGAATCAGTCAAAGTGGTGTTACCTCTCAATTCATTCATCTCCTGCACCATTTGTATATGTTCTCTGTATCATGGCTTATTCTTTCAAGGTCATTGGCCAAGTTATTGTGGGAAGATTGATTACATTTGTTTTGCCATTTTAAGAGTTAATTTATAAGTATTGTTTTTGTCCAAGGATTAGTTTTATCTTTATTGCTTTCTATTTATTTAAAACAAATTGAAGAAGATAAACAAAATAAAAAAGCAAACTTTTTTTTAGTCATATAGTGGAGAGATATGCACTGAAAAAAATTATTGTTTTTTTTGTATATTTTCAGATGGAATAATAGGCACAAATCTACAGTTTTCCACATTCTTCATAACATAACATGTCTTCATATTGTGCTAAATTTAAGCGCAACAATTTTTATTTTAAGCATATCGTATTATAATTATCCTGGTGGATATGCTATGGCAAAATTACATGAATTAGAAGGAAATGAATCAGGTAAATTAAATATTTGTGTACTTTGGCAAATAAATTTAAAGTATTTCATTAATGTTACTTATTAAACATTTCTATAAATATTTTATTATTACAGGTGTATCAGTACATATAGATGTATATTGTTCCCAAACTGGCATATCTAGATTCACAGAACTAAACTCACATTGGTGGTAAGTATTACAATGGAATTTCATTTATATTAAGATTCCACATAACAGATGTTTAATGCACTCAAAAATGAGACAAATCAAACTTAACAACATTCTTTTAAGATTAAATTGAATTAATAAAATAAGTATAGCAATGCCATCTTGCATTAAAAGAATTAATCAAAAGAACAAGGCCATACAAATATGTGGAGAGAAAGCTTAAATATCCTTTTCTAATATACATATCCTGCTTCAGCATCTGCAAAACACAACTAAAGAAACTACATATTCAAATGCAACAGTCAAGATTTCACAAGCACTTTCAAATAACAGAAGTTTGCAGCGAGAAACTTATGAACTTCCCATTATTAACCAGGTTACTAAGAACTTTATAAATACACTAATCCCAAATTGTAGGTTATTTGACTATTCGACAGCAAGAATTAATACTGATTCAAAAATGTATATTGTCCTAACATTAAGTATGATCAACAAGATGACATGAAGTTTTGTAATCTGATATTTTAAAGCGCAACTCCTTTTATAATTTTATAATTTTTTTTAATTTAATATTCACATTTAGTGCCGTTTTGTTCTCGTGAAAAACAGCTTAAACTATAATTAAAATAAATTAATGGAACTTTGTGCTAATGCATCAAAAATACAAATAGACAATGTGACAAAAGTACAAATTAAACAGTAGATGTAAAATGCAGAAAGCTGTTTTGGAGCTTCTAAAACTCATCATCAGTGCAAGGTTAAAACATTAAAAACAAATGCATGAGAATATGGAGGAGATAGTAAGCAATGTAGCTTACAGTGAAGGGCAGAAGGCAGAAAAAAAGGAAACAATAGAGCCAAGTAATCTTGGTAAGAATGATGTAGCCAAGGAAACCAATTTGAAAGCAACGCTTAGTTCATTTAGAAAGCAGTAGAATATGCTTGAATGCAAAATAGAGTGGAGGAAGAGGAGAAAATGAATTTAAGTAAGAGTACGGTATTTTATGGAAGAAACGCCACGGCGTTTACGAGTTTAAAAGTTCATTTTCAAGTGTGGCGTTTACAATTTTTCTTAAATACCAACTGAGTTTCCTTAATTTAAAAATTCATAAAAATATTTAAAATCGGATTTAAATATTTTAAATAAAACTTCAGGCATCTTAAGATATTAAAAACGAGGCATCCTACACTGCTCAGAAAACCTTGATTAAAGTTAGGTCAATGTGACGCTGTCAACAAAAGTAGCGTTCCGATGGGTGCGGCGATTACGATATTTTTTAGCTTATTCAGGCCAATTTGAGGAGTGCGGCGTTTCTTCCATAAAATACGGTAACATAGCCTGAGAAACTTGATAAGTTATTTATTAAACTGTTTGAATTTGTCCATATATGAAAAGCTTCCCAAAAGTCAAGATCGTTTATTGCTGAGCATTTTTTTTTTATTATTGAACCTTCAGAAAAGTTATGACTGTGGCTCTTAGACCAACAATGGTTAACAACAGCAGAATGTTTAATATTTCTATTTTTAACACTGTTTTTATGCTCCCATTCAAGCAGATCTTTAAAGGATGTTTGGTTCGGCCTACACATTAGATCACATTCACAGGATATTTTGTAAATCCCCCACTGGTACTCTGAAAATTTGCCTATTGGATGTTTGAGATTTGTAAATTTAATTTTATTAAAAGGAGTATAGATTACTTTAAAATAGAATTTCTTCAGGATATGATAAATTTGATGGCTGTTTTCAGGAAAGTATGGTAGTATAATTAAATTCTCTATTAAGAATAGAGTTGACACTGGAATGGGTACATTTAATGAGTTTATTATAAATTGAATCAATGATTCTATTTGAGAAACCCCAATCAATAGCAACAGATTTAATATAGGTAGTTTTTACACTTGGTTGAAAATACACCTGGGAATTTCATTCTTGTACATATGGTAGCAATCTTCATGCAAGGTTTTCAACCAAATTTAATGCCACTTTCAGTAAACTTGACAAGGTACAGTAGAAACAACATACTATAATTAAATTATAAATTCCGTCAAGCTTGCGTATTACGAAGTTGACAGAGCTTATCTGATATTCGTAATAGCCAATACAACATTAAAAAAAAAAAAAAAAAAAAAAAAAGAAGAAGGAAAAAATAATAGAAAGAGACACCTTTTTTTCTAAAGAATCTAATCCATTTGTTTCTAAACTTTTATTATATTTTAGAGGGAAAAAATCAGTCACTTATTTTTTTAACAGCTGAATTTAAAATTAATTCACAATTCCTTTTCTATCACATGTAAATTATATTTGAAATCAATATTATGTCTTTGAAATATACTTGTCAGTTTTTTTGTACTCTCCACAGCATATTTTGATGACATTGTTTCTTTCTTTTCCAATTCCATGTTATCACATTTGGATTCATAAGATTCCAGTGGATTCGAAACTTCAGCAATGATATTTTCATCTGTTTCTTGATGTATTTCTAGGTTGCTATCACTGCTAATCAGTGCCGGTGCAACATCGTTCATGGCTCTGGCAAAGCAGTTAGTGGAGCCCAGCGTATACTGCAATACTGAGATAATAAAATTTATTTTAAATTGTATATATAATAGAATAATATAGAATATAGATAATAAAATGCATAAAAAATACCCCATCTTTCACAATGTGCACAATTATTTTTAATTTTGCAAAATCCTTTATCCCAGTATTTTAAATATTTATTTTTTTTTTTTTTGCGTTCATCATTACTTTCAGATTGATCAAACCTACATATTCTATGACTATTGCATTAAATTTATCTGAAAGAAATAAAATTAATGCTCACTTTTTTCTCATGAAGAAACATTTAAAAACAAATCTATTGTTTTATACAGAGGAAATATAATTTCAAATTGTACAGAAAGTCTCTGGGCCCCTAATAAGGCCCTAATTGGTGCGGGGTCCTGGGCCTGATAGTTGCACCGGCCCTGCTGCTAATGTAATCTGTCAGTGTAATATTGTTAGTTACATTTCTGTTTTCATTCAGTCTATTCGAAAGAAAACTATCTTCATGATCGATTTCTGAGAAGAAATCTAAGATTTTTTGTCCATTGAGAAATCCTGCATCTTTCAAACAGTTTTGAAGGGTTTTTGGTTTGATAGACCACTGCATATCTTCTAAAAATTTGCATGCAATTTTTACATCAGCAACAAAACTCTGATTCAATTCAAGATTCAACAAAAGTTGGTGGATTATCTTCATTCTGTATTTACCTTTGATGCATTTTAGTATTCCTGTATTTTCTAGAGCCTGAATTTTTCATATGCATTTGGTGAAGAACAGCATAGTGTAATGTTTTGAAGTTGGGTGTTCATTTTAGGGGCAGTTCATTTGTCAATTAAAGGCAAAATGTGCATATCATACTTTGACAAGTCGTTATCAAATTCTTTCAACTTCCATTTACAGAAATTTCCTGAAATCTTCTATGACTTTTGATTATTTTGCTATTCTACATGTAATTCAACATTTTTGAGACAGCGGTGATTCTTCAGATTTTCTGACAACCAAAATTTTCCTCTTGTTTGATCCATCCATATTGCAAAACATAATTCAGTTAGTCTGGAATGTTTCCCACCAAGACAGGTTTCGCTATTCAATACAAATGTGTGTTCTGGTAAAAGTTGATAAAAAAAAAAGTCATATTCATCAGCAATGTAGTCATCTGAAATTTTAAATAGTTTAATTAAATTTTCTTTACTTTTCAACCATTCTTCATTTTAGTTTTCTGTTTATGCACTTTCTCCACTTATAGTTTTAAAAACAATTGCATGATTATTCTTAAAGCGTTGTACCTGTGAAAAAATCATTTTTTCCTAAACCAAACTTTCCTAAACTATCATTTTTCCTGGCCAATTGCATCACCTTTTCCTTCAAAATAGGTCCATTTATTGGCACATTTTTTGCTCTTACTGACATGAACTGCTTAAAAGGGCATTTTTCGACATCATCATACGTTAAATAACAAAACTGTTTTTTGTTCGAGGCAATAGAACTTTCTTGATATTTTTTTAACAATTCATTTTTATTCTTTAAAACTGTTGAAGTCAATAAAGAATTAGCTGGAATCCCAAATTTTCTTGCGATTTGGCACTTTTTCAATCGACCTTCATCATGTAGTCTTATCATTTTGATTTTACTTTCTAATGACAAACACTTTCTTTTTTCCCCTGCCATAGTTTAAAAAAACTAAAAAATCTCAGCAACTGCCACCCTAACAGTACAATTTCAAGGTTAAAAAAACACCTTGACTATAGCTTTAGCCTCAAAGGTGAAATTCTCAACAAAGATGCCCACTTCACATTCCAAGAAAAGACAGGGATCCCTCCCTGCATTTCTTAGGCCTTTGTTCCTCCAATATCACATTTTCATTCAGCACAGACAGTAAAATAGTGAAGCTTTAGTTTTGTTTTCGAACAGAAAAACTTTGCAATATCCGATGATGATCATTTTCAGTTGTTCGTTGTAAGCAGTCTCTTTAAAATTATTAAAGTATTGGATAGCAAACAGGACAGAAAAAAAATTGTATGAACCGATACTTATAAAAACTAAACTAAAGCTGTGGCTATACGATCCATGAAGCCCAGGGCCTACAGTGCCCATCCCTGTTTTCTTAACCCTGGGCCTTGAGGTGCTATACAGTATATGTGTGGGTCAGGTGGTCAGCCCAACGTGAAATTCTCTGTGTTTAGTTTCCAAGCTAGCTTTGTACTCATTTTATTGACCCCAAAGGGATGACAAGCTGAGACTCTACCCAGCTGGGAGTCGCACTCTTGATCTGCAGCGTGGCAATCAGATGTGCTGACCACTACACCACTGAGCTTTAACTGATACATCTAATTTTGAAGTAAACAGGCTCGACTGTATGTTAAATATTTGATGAAATATGAGCAGTTATATGAAATACTTTAACTGTGCATGCACAAATGATAACATTTTTTACTTTATTTGCATAATTTAGTATTAAACTATATAGGGCAACTCTCATAAAAAGACTTGTTGAATATCATGAAAATTCAGAAAGACAACTAGTGAGCTGAATTTCAATTGCTTTTTAAAAGTAGTTTGATTGCTTCAATTTTAATAATTCTTTTTAAAGAACATGCTTGTTCTGATTATTCTTTCAAGGAGAAGTAAAGCATCAACAAAATATGAAAACTGACAATTGTGAAAAATTCTTTATCATCAACCTACTTTTAGAAAGCAATTGAAATTTAACTTACTATAGTGCCAATATCTTTCTGAATTTTCACAATATTCGGCTACCTTTTTATAGAACTTACCCTAAATAGTTTAGTATTAAACTTTGGGGAGGGGGGGGGGTGTCGTTAGTGCATGCACAGTTAAAAAGTATGCCATACAAATGCTCATATGTCATCAAATATTTAATAGATTTATATTCTAATTATAGTATGTTGTTTCCACTGTACTTTGTCAAGTTTCCCGAAAGTGGCGTTACATTTGGTTGAAAACAGACTTGGAGTCGATTACAGAGGACTGTAATCGATTAAGATTATGAATACTTTGCATTTCTAAAAGCAGATTACGATTCTGTCTCTGTTTGTGCAAGTTATATTACGATTACATCTTTGATTAGCCATTATCTTTATGTAATATTCACATTTTACAAATTCTGAATGAAAAACTGTATTAGTATTTATATGTATGTATGTTTACAGTTCTAAAAGCATTTAAGCTTTAGTTGAAAGAATCTTTTCAATCAAAATCTCCTTAGTTCTTTTTCAGTTTTGGTTATTTTCCATAAAAAATTCTTAAGGACAAGAAAAATTCCACAAAACGTACACTTTGTTATATGAAAATACATATTAATATTGAATATTCAGAAAATGCATGAGTAAAGAGTTCTGAAGAATTAGATTTTCTTCTGTTTGTCATAGTAAAAAAAAAGAGAATTCCTGTCTCATCGGTGTGTGCTTGGAAATATGCAGCACATAGGCCATGTGCCTGTGGTCGCTCACAGCCTGGGTTTAAATGCAGAATATAAACATATGAGATGAGTTAAACTAAGAGTTTTCTTCAAAACTCCCGTTGCAACACAATTTTTTAACCTGCCAACATAAAAAGCATTACAAAATATTAACAATTAAGAAATATTAAATACTCAAAAATAATGTTCTGCTAAAATTTTATAAAACAGAAAATTAAGAAAAATCTTTTTTTTTTTTTTCAAGGTTTTTAAGCTTTTCTGACTTTCCACCCTCCCACTTCCACGTTTAACCTTCTGATTTAATTTGAAACACAACAGTTAAAAATAAGAAATAATCATAAACTGTCTTCCAGGGTGGCAATGTTCAAAGTTGAATTAATTAATCAAGAGTTCTTTTTTTTAATAATCAGATATAAAAATTTGCTTGATTAAATTTTAAATTTCAGGGAGTGATAATGACACTGTACTGCCTACTTTTGCTGGCATTTGTGCTAAGAGAATGTACAAAATAAATACTACTGTCTCTCCCACGCACACCCTAACAAAAATACTCAAACACCTGTGTTTATGGAGAATGAGAATACAGTGTTTTCTTCTCTTTTCTTTTTTTTTTTCGATTCTATTAAAATTTAAATTACATAAAGAAACCGAATTTTATTGCTAACTAGCTGTTTAACCCATTCTAAGCACAGAAATTCATGAATTTAATTCTAAAACCAAAATTAAAAGTAACTATTCGATTTAGTAAAATATTTTTCTACTACTGCGCATTTTTTTTAAATGAAATTTTATTTATCATGTTACTATGGCAGCAGACGATAAAACGATATCTTTGGAATAAATGAATAAATAGACTAAAAAGTTTTGTTGATGTTTGTGATAAACTGTTTGTCTTTATTTTAAAAAAGAACTGTTATGTCATGTATATTAAAGTTTAAAACTAATATCTTTATTTAAATCCTGTTTAACATGACATACCTTATGTTTTTACCATCCACAAGTCTACTTTAAATTACGACCGGACGCCATTGCTTCACATGCTTTTTGGCAGTAAATATGCGATTCAGTCACACGGTAACTGCTGTGATCTTGAATCACTGTTCTCAGCTTATGCGATTTTCCTGCTCTCTGATTTGCCGATGTTTGACATCATCATCGTTCGTGAGCCAATGGCATTCCGCGTATGTATTGCACTTCATGTATTGGCAACAACTTTGTGCAGATTTCCACAACAAACTAGTATATCTAGTGGAATGTAATGTTGCATCTTACTCCTGCCTTTGCTTGCTTGTAAGCAGCGTTTAATTTTGTTTTTGCCATGTAATTAAGGCGTTGTAGCTTTGCTACATTAAGATGAAAGCTGCTGGCGGTTTTTCTTATTGTGAACATAGTTTTATTCATGTTTTAAGTTAGTTCGGCGAAGTCATGCTGACATCATTCTTCATGTATATATTTTTCTAGTTCATCATTAAATATTTAAGTCTACTCCTGCTGTGTTCATTTCTTAAAGTCTTCCACTCATATGCATTTCCATGTAATTGAGATTCTACTGTGCAACACCTGCTGAAGTCTTATTTATATAGATAAAAATACAACAAAAAACTGCAATAATTAAGCACAATTAAATAATCTGTAATTATTTGCATGTGAGGTAAAAGAATTATCATAATACACGCTGGAGCTTTTTATTATTGCCGCGTGGCGTACATAATATATATATCTCACATTTGTTAAAGAACTCGTGCGATTATGGGTTGAACATTAAAAAAAAAAAAAAAAAAAAAAAGATTTTATAGTGAATTTTTAATTATTGGCAGCTGCTATAACGAAAAATGTTTAAATTTTATAGGAAATTGCTGTTAAATTGGTGGTTTTTAATTAATTAAAAGGTAACTATAAATTATTTTGATTCTGAATTGCTTTAGTTGCCTCGGCCGTGTTTTAATATACATGTACATAACATTTCACAATTCTGGCTTCCAAACTGTGGATTTGTATAGCATTACAGACAGACAAATTGTCATTTTTATATATTAGATGTCATAAGAAAATTAATCTACATTGTGCATCTACATATCTTAAAATACATATTTTAAATAAACAAATAATTGTACAATTAGGATTAAAAACAGTATGCATAATTAAGTACGGAAAATATTTCATTGTGGAATGTATATTAGAAAAGAAATTCTTAGCTGCATATGGTGTTTAAAGTTTGTTGAATTTAACTTTCATCAATGCATGGGCATCTGGCGAGCATATATTGCAGTGATATTTTTAAATTTTTACTTCTTTCTCTTTCCTATATAATGCCGATTCGTAATTAAAGGGATAAACAAGCCCTAAGAAGAGCAAAGTGAGAATGAGTTGTTCAATAAGTTGCTGATGCAATTAAAAACCTTTTTTCTTTTTTTTAAAGAAAGCTTCCATCCCAGATTCTTACATTTGCAGGAGGATTGACATAAGTGTCCATAAAACCATGAAAATGGTATTTTTTCCATTCCCTTTTTATTTTTTCATTCTTCTTGACCATGGAAGTAGTAACAGTTTGTTATTCTATGTTCTTTCTTGACTCCCATTTTATGACTTTCACAGCTTGGGCATTTGACCACTGCAGTGACCACACCCTGTTTTCTAGAATTCCCATTCACTTCAACCTTACATTTACAGATACTGTCACCCTGATCTCTGAACCTAACTGAGCCCCACCCCCCACCCCTCCCTCCCTCCCTTCAGTATGAACCTAATAAGTTAAAAACATATCCTCTTGTTACAATGTTTAGCTAGCCAAGTATTTTTTGGATAAGGAGCAAAAGGAAAAAAAAAAGATGTGATCGTAATTGTTTGTACAAAAATTACGATTACCCATCTTTTCGATACAGATTACACTGAGATTAGATTATAATACGATTAGATTACAATTGTAATCTGAGTGAAATTTCTTTTATGATTATTTTGCAATTACTTCAAAATCAAAATTTATGAATACAACTTCAATGCGATTATTTATTTCTTGTAATTGATTATAATTGATTATGATTACACGATTTCGATTAGTTGAAAACCCTGCGTGCTATAAAGAAAAAATATGCAGAAAAAAAAAATTAAGAAATGTTTATGTTCTATTTTTACACAAATGCACACAGGTGTTGTGCAAAATCCCAGTTACAGAACATTTTTGAGCCTTTTATTTTTACAGGCAATATACACACAAATATTTTTTAATTCAATTTGTTGTTGGTCCCTAATTGCCCTAGTGATCAAACCTTTGCTGAAAAATATGAGATCAAACATGTTCTTTATATTTCTGAAGTTGCAGAAGAATTTTTCAAGTATTTCTGTAGATATTTGACAAAATGTTTAAAATCAAAAGGGTCTAATTACTTTTGGTTATATAGTGTATAAGACATGCGACTGCAAAAATATAAGTGTGGCCATTGGGCTCCCTTCTGTATCAGATTTTGGCTCATGTAGAAATTTTAGAAAGTTCCACTAATTTATAAGATATTAACTAAATTAATTAGTTAAAAGTATGAAATTAATGTAATGAAATGAAAAAGTAATAACCTAGTGGTAAAGAAATAAAACAAACAAGCATCATTATTATAAATTTATTAATGCTTAATAAAAAAGCAGAAGTATCGCTTGTTGAATTATTAAAGTATTTACAATATCTACTTATAATAAAATCTTAGTGCAGGGAACTGTTGGAAACATGCCAGTGCAAACCACTCTGGTCTGCGAAACAACCATAGCTAAACGCCATGTTAGGTTTAATGAAAAACATATCCTAGCATATGACAGCTAAATGATAATTTGTTCTACTTGAAATCAAGTCTGTTCAGCATATTTTCACATAAAACATGTGTATCATATCATAATGTATTAAGTTCTAAATTAAAATTAAGCTATTATAAACATAGAAATCAGATCTAAACAAACAATACTGTTGCCATTCAGATTCAAATTCCAACAAATCTACAAACAAATGAATGACTCTTTGAACGCTTCATTAAAAAAAAAATACAGGTTAACGCTGATGCTGGTCTTAAAATATTTGTAATAGTATATTAAAACCTTTAAATATTTTAACTTTGTTTAAAACCTTCAAAAACTATCCAATTAAGTTTTTAATTTAAGGGCCAAATCATCAACAACAACAACAAATTCTAAATTAAAAATAACGGATAACTATTGCCATCTGGCGGAGAAAAGATATAACTTTTCCTCTAAAAAGGTCCGTGCAAGCACATTGCTTTACATGTATTTTTAATTTATTCAGAATGATTATTCTTTTGCACAATTTCAGATTCCCTGTGACATTTGTTTTCTGTCTTATATGACAATGTAAAAGTTATCCGAATTTGAATATCTAAAACTTTCAAATGCATTTACAATAAAGAATTATTTCAATTCCACTTTAGCATTATTTAAAGGGAAATTAACTCTTTATGTACTGAATTATGAATTCATGAAAATTTCATCTTCTAAAGCATTTTTCATGAATTTTTGAAACAAAATTAGAATATTTACATAATCATTTAATAAATTTTAGAAGGATTGGGGGATTCATTAAATTTGAATTTCTAGGGATCTTGTGTAATATTTATAACCCCACTCAAATCTTTTATTTTAAATATTTTTCTTCGTATTTTTTTGTAGGAATTAGGAAATCTACAAATATAATGTTCTTACAATAGAAATATTTCTGAATTGAAAATCCCCCCCCCCACCCCTCCAATGCCAAGAAAGCTGAAAAGACGTGAAGGCCAAAGAAATCATCCTTTAAAAAATATTTCTGTTTTGTGTAACCCATAATGCTTTTGGAACATCATAAAGTAATGCATCTATAACTCATTCTAAATTGTATTACTACTAATCGATGTATTAAATTAATTTTATTACAAGTTATTTTAATGGTACTTATAAATACCGTCAGTAGATAAAGTGTTAAAGGGACAATTTTTTCTGTACCGAAGGCTGCGAGCAGCGCCTCTGTAGGCCGTGTTAATTCCCAATAAATTAGGAGCTTATGTTTCTTGCTAATTCTTTTGGCTTCAACTTTCTGTTGTAATCGTATTTTTTTTACAATGCATTTCATCAGATTTGAAGACATTGCAAATAAAAGGAATATTTCTTATTGGTACAACATATTTTAATTATCTTGCAGATAAAATTATGAATTTTAACATAGTTTGTAGCGAAAAAAAAGTCCCGCTAAACAACAAATGTTTAATGTAGAGGGAACCTAAACAAGTCATAGAATGTGTAGCTGGAAATGGTGCGTTTAAGCGCTGGTGACTAAATTGTAGTTTACATATTTCTTTGTTCTAATCATGAAAACTCAAAGGATAATACTTTTTGATTAACAAAATGCATGAAGCATTTCCTTTTTTTTTTCTGTCAAGTCAGAAAAAAATTTTTTTAACTATTGTTTTGAAGATTTATTATTTAATTTCGGTCATAGAATGTGTAGCTGGAAATGGCGCGGTTTACATAATTTCTTTGCTCTAATCATAAAAAATGAAAGGATAATACTTTTTGATTAACAAAATGCATGAGGCATCTTTTTTTTTTTTTTTTTTAAGTCAGAAAAATATTTTTTAACTGTTGTTTTGAAGATTTATCATTCACTTTCCGTCATTTTTGACGGAGATTATATACTAGTATATATATATATATATTTTCTTTCAAAAAATCTTTCTTCACCCCTCCCTTTTCCTGCTAATTTAACACTTTGAGATCTGAGCTATTTCAGCTGCATATCTCCCTCTGAACTGAGGGAATTTAATACTTTTCATGATTTTTAAAAAAATACTTGGAAGATATGTAATTTTAATAATTTTTTTTATTATAAACTTCAAACTGTTCTTATTAATAATCAAGGAACTATTTAAATGTACTAAAAATTAATGTTAATGAGAAAATATTGAAAAAAGCATGTTTTATATATTTTTTTTAAGTTCTGCATGAGAAAACAACATAAAACTTTACACAGACTTGAATAAAAACTTACCCAAACAGTGTACAAATATCTGAAAATAGGTTTTACTTGTATATGTTACCGGCCAAACCCGATTTTAGGCCAAACTAGTTTATCTTAACATGCATCGGATAAACTAGTTTTTCCTAGGCCAAACTAGTTTATCCTAACACCCATAGGATAAACTAGTTTTTCCTAGGCCAAACTAGTTTATCCTGACGCCCATTGGATAAACTAGTTTTCCTAGTCCAAACTAGTTTGGCCTAATGCTCATAGGATAAACTAGTTTATCCTAGGCCAATTCAATTTGGAGTGCTTTTATTGATCCCAAAGACTGCTTCGGCGCCAACTTTTAAGTTTATCCTAGGTCAATCTAGTTTATTCTAGGCCAATTCAAATTGACGGGCTTTAACTGAAGCCAGAAGCAATGTTGAACACTCTCACATAAAAAAAGAGAAAAGACGAACTAATTCAAACTCAAATTCAATTTCTCAAAAATGAGTCAAGTTCATGCTCAAATTCAAAATTTTTCAAACGAATCCGATTAACTCAAACACATCTATGGAAGTGAGAGAAGTTCATTAAAAACTCGTTTATTTATTTTTTTATATGATAGAAGTTTAGCGTCCCAATTTACAAAATTTTGTGAACTAGTATTTTGGTTATTCGATGTAAAGGTCTTTAAGGGCCTGTCCAATTTTCCTTCCTAACACTCGGTCCGGAGTTTAGTTTGGGGATTACTTATTTCGAGACGTTCGGAGCGAAATGGAACGGGACTCAATATTTTTCCGGCTTAAGTCGGGACTGAACTGCATTCTTCTTGAAGTCTGCAAAAGCAGAAATTTTTAGCCTAATTTCCAACCCAGCTCATATGAAATCATTTGGTCTGGCTGGATCTCTGGTCTGTACAAATAAAAATATCCCTAATATTTGGCCCGGCCCAATGTTTTTTTTAATGCTCGTATTTTTAAATTCTCTATTATTCCACAATTAAAATTTATATAATTTTTTTTTTTTTTTTTTTTTTTTTTTTTTTTTTTTTTTTTTAAGATAAGTACCGTATTTTATGGAAGAAACGCCACACCCGTCGTAAACGCCGCACTCCCCAAATTGGCCTGAATAAGCTTAAAAATATTGTAATTACCGCACCCGTTGTAAACGCTGCATCCATCAAAACGCTACTTTTTTCGACAACGTCACATTGACCTAACTTTAATCAAAGTTTTCTGAGCAGTGTAGGATGCCTCGTTTTTAATATCTTAGGATGTCTGAAGTTTTATTTAAAATATTTAAATCCGATTTTAAATATTTTTATGAATTTTTAAATTAAGGAAACTCAGTTGATATTTAAAAAACATCGTAAACGCCGCACTTGGAAAAAAATTAACTTTTAAACTCGTAAACGCTGCGGCGTTTCTTCCATAAAATACGGTAGATGCATTTTTAGGTAATAAAATTAAAGTTCGGTAAAAGTGTGAAAAATAACCTGCATATGACGGAATCCCGTGTTTAACAAACATAAATATGTTAATCTATGTAAAATGAGATTATTAGTACTTATAAAAAGATTATAATGCATTTAGAACAGACAATGAACCTTTCTAATAAGGGAAACTGATTATAACGGATTTTTCTTCGTTCCTTATGCAGTTCAGTCTTAGATTTTATTGTATAGAATTTTTTTTTAATTTTAAATCTCCAAACCATAGAATGTGGATTAACGATATTAATGATTCTATTGTAAACTATATTGATTTTTTAATGAATCTCTATTTGTATCAGGGGTGATTGTGTTCAGGTACATTTATTTCATTTTCAGTACCGGAATTCAGGTTTTTCTGATAGTTAAATTCATAAAATAAGACTTGTGGATATGATTGCTAAACACAATTAAAATTAATATATTTCATAATGAGAGGATTGGACCTCCTTGCAATAAATTATGTGTTTTCTTTCTGTACAAAAACTTTTTCTGTTAAAATTTCAGGTATTTTTCCATTAATTCACAATCAACTCTGTTCTATGTAAATATCTGAATATTACTAATACCAATAATTTTTTTACACGGCTTGGAGACTTGAAAATCTGAAAAATTTTATATACAAAATCCTTCTAAGGCAGAATCACGTGGGAGAGAAAAAAAAACTTTGTTATAGTTAAGTTCATTTTAAAACAGGATTTCGTCATACACAGATTCTTCTAACAGGTTTTACAGTATTGTATCCCCATCCATATAAATGTATATGTGCTATTCTTTAAAGAAAAATTTAATTTTGGAATAATGGTAGCTTAAAAATATATGTATTCCGGGACTGAAATTTTGAGGTTATACTGTACATTATTAATCAATCCTCTAAATTCTTCCTATCCTAAATTTTATGATAACCTCTGATCCCTTTCTTTGGTCCTCCAGCACACAATTTGTCATATGGAACATATTTTGTAACCAGCGAGGTGGTGGAAGACAGGGGGACAGTATCCCACACCACATCGAATAAAATATATTATACAGAGGTGATGGCAATACTACTTTGCACAAGGTTGGCGCAGGAGCGATAGTTGCAATCAATAAAAGCACGTCAAATTGCATTGGGATAAACTAGAAGGTTTGCGCCGGGGTGGTCTTTGGGATCAATAAAATCACGCCAAATTGAATTTGCCTAGGATAAACTAGTTCAGACCAATGAATAGCAGGCTAAACTAGTTTATCCTATGAGTGTTAGGCCAAACTAGTTCGGCCTGGGAAAAACTAGTTTATCCTATGCACGTTAGGATAAACTAGTTTGGCCGGTAACATATATAAACATCCAGTAAAATTTGCTTTTGTGTGGTAGATTTCAAAGCACAGATTTGCACAAAGAGCAACACCACAAGGTTCACATTAAGTTCGAATTAAGCTCTGATTCTAGATATTTTCATATACTTACTTCTGTTTAGTGCTGCCACCTATATATATTTTTTAAATAAAAGGTTTGTAGATAATATCTGAAAAGATCGCAAATGTATATAGTAGGTACTTTTATAGCTCAGAGAGTTAAAAGTTTAACCCGAGAAACTCTCGGGCTTAGACCTCTAAGTGTTAATAAAACTGGTCCTGAGATGAGTCCTTTCAGAAATCTACATTCTGGTAATTTGTACTATTCTACCCCCTTCTCTGTGACTCTGGTGATATCACTCTATAAACATAAAATGGATTCCATTTCTTCCTGAAATGTTTGTTTGTTTTCCTTTTTTCAGTGATGTAAAATTTAGAATCATTTATTTCTTAGAGGTCTGTCAAATAATAAGTAATGTTTGGAAAAACCAATAACTTTCATAAAAGTAAATCCAGACTATTCTTTTTATCTCATCTTGTTAACATTTCTAATTCAATAATTTGTATTGCATAGAATATTTTTTGTCAAAAAAATAATGTTATAGCAAATTTTTACATTACTTATTTTTATTTGTTTTAGGTATGATAAGACAGAGAATTTACCACCTAAAGGTGAAGATATAATGAAATTTTCACATTTATTAATGGAATGGCCTGAAAATACAGCTTTATCACAATTGCCTTATTACAATACTCATACTGTTTTAAATGTAACCTCTGGTTATTCTCATTGGAAGATAGACTTTGATTTTGATTCATTTCCACCACTTCAAGTTTATCATAGGCCACGTGTGTTGATATTAAAAAGAACGATACCTTTTCCTTCATTAATACTAAATTCAACTAATATAAAATCTTTAAAATTCTAATAAAATATATTTTTTATATTTTTATTCTGTTTGCTCTGTGATAATATCTATGAAATAGTTCAGTTGGATTTTTTAAAGCTCTTTAGCTTTTTCATATATTTTTTCAATGGATATTGATTTTGTTACTATATTTTAAATATATAAAATTCAATGTACAATAAAATCTCATTTTTATATTTAATAGAGATAAAAGAAATAGAACAACAATTGCAGAAACACATAAACTGAGAAAATGTAAACACAATAAATGGTATAATATGCTCTTCTAGACAGCACAGAAAGTTAACTAAGTTGCTGTGGCAACAGTATAGAAAAAGGTAAAAGAATTTAAAAGATCTTATAGTCCAGGAGGTAGCCTCACATTTTCCAAACCAATTTTAGCATCTGCGATCTTTATATATATATGGTAGATTAGATAGTAGGTAACGAAATTGCTAATCAGCTGGCACATTAGCAGGTTATCCTGCCAATACTGTTATATGTAAATGGATGGTATATCGATTATGGATGTTACCCTGACTACTGTGGTAGTCTTTCATAATCAAGATACCATCCATTTACATATAACAGTGTTGGCAGGATGTTGCTATGGCTACACCCCTTGCTAGAGTGACTGGCAGTTTCATTATCTTTACCATCTATTCCATCATATATATAAAAATCACCAATGCTAAAATTGACTGCTGTACCGCTGTCTTCCAGGTTATTAAGCATAGAATGATGAACCTATCCAGGATATGTAAACTTATCTCTTTTGAAAATGAGACTAAATCAAAATGACCTGACATGCTGCACTAAAGTGTTGTCATGCAAAATACTCAGAATTCCCCACTGCTATTCCTAAAAGGAATTCCTATTTTAAAAACAATATAAAACAAGTATTTGCGAATGTTGAAATGTTAATTTTTTTTTATTTTGAGAATAATCAAAACTTGCGAATGTTAACACGTTGAGTGACAACATCATCGTCAGTCATCGGTGACTGACACTCATAGATTGTGTAACGGGAATATTATTTCGTGGCCCAAACGGAAAGATAGACAAAATAGACCTGGCATTCAACGTGTTAAGGGATTACTGTACTATCAACTGGATTCTGAATAAAAGAATGTCTAGCTCATAGTTCTTTAGCTATGAATGGTGGCATTTTCCAGCACTTCTCATCATATCATATTTCACACAAATCAAAGAAAGTCAGTTGAAAATTAGTTATATCTTCTTTGTTGTTAAATTAACAAAGGAAAATCTAAGTTTGACCTTGAGTGAGATGAGATACAATGTATTTATGACTCAATGAGGGGATTACAATTATGGTTTCTTGAACAAAAATTATCTGTCTTGATACCTATTATCTACCACAAAAGTTTTTCCATTTTGTTTAGAAATCTTTTATTTTTTTATTTTTTTTTTTTTGTGTGAAAAAGCAAGAAACAACAGATTATTTACTAAACAAAATTTAGGAACTTGCATTTGTACATCATTAATTTTTGCAAAAATTCTAATTAATCATCCTCATTATTCATCATTTTAGTCCTCCTCATTGTTAAAATGAGGAGGACTTAAACTTATAACTTAACTTAACTTATTATAACTTAATTTTCTTGAGTTATACTTTACAAACAGCAAATAAATAATCTAATTTTATTTAAATATGATGTTTCTAATTATTTTAAATATATTTATAAGTTGACAAACAATTGTGAAAAGTTTTTTAAAATGTGTTTTGAAATGTTTTCAGTATTAAGTTCGGTATGTGTTTTAAAAGGTTTTCGGTTTAAAAGGTATTCAGTTTGCCGAATACTTTGATATTCTGCCAAACTGAATATTCGGCAGGCAAAGTAGTTTGATATTCGGCCCAACCGAATTACGCATACCTTCACACATACACATCCGAGATTGAAAGAAAATTTCATTCAACCTGCACTTAACCTTCATATTTTTTTTTATTACAGTATCTTTTACTACTTTTACATTTACTTTTAATAATAAGTGATTAGATTAATATTAACACAATTATTCTAATTGGTAAACAAATCATATTAGATTCTAATTGGTAAACAAAACAAGCCAGGAGGTCCCGGGTTCGAATCCTGGTCAGGACATTTTTCGCCCAGTTGGAAATTTACATCTAATAAGTGATTCTCCAATAGATGTCAGTGATGCATTCAGACAAGTATTGGAGGTATCGTGCTAAGTGAAAATACAGTAGTCAATACTTTTTCTAGTAGTTTGTAGTGTACTGCACTACATTAAAAAAATAGTGTAGCGAATAGTGCAATATAAAAAATCAATAGACTGTAGCGAGCAATTAGGAGAATGGGGGAAAAGCCATTCTTATAATCACGTGATCGTAACTCGCTTTCTTGTACAAAATGTGTTCTGTGCAACAATTTGCAAATGTCAGTGACAAATATCTCAGTTGCAGTGTCAGAGATTTTTCCATTTACTCTTGCTGATAAAATAAACCAATTTGCTAACTCACCAAAAAGATTAATTTTCTTGCTGGCAATACTCTGTCTACTTGCACATTATTAGATCTTACGTTTTAATGCCTGATTTTTTTTTAAATCAAAATTATGACAGAGAAAAATAATATTGAACAGCCTGATTGGCATATAACGAGTCCTAAAATTATTCAACAACAAATCAGTGGTAATTACACTGTAAGTTATAAACTTTGCCTATTTAATAAGAAATTGTCAGTTTTCAGGATCTGTTTGGGAAAAAATTGGGTTCTTTAAAGGACCCTTCACAAAATTTTTTATCTCAAAAAAGGACCCTTCACAAAACTTTTCATCTTAAAAACAGGACCCTTCACAAAACTTTTCATCTTAAAAACAGGACCCTTCACAAAATTCTTTATCTTAAAAATAGGCCTTTCACAAATTTAATCATTTAAAAGTACAATCTGACCTGTCACTTTTACACATATAAAGAAAATATATGTATTTTACATAAATATATCTTCTTAAAAATGTATAAACAAGAAACTGAATACAATGATTATTTCAAATTCACAAAACTATCACTAGACATTTCACAAATGTAAAAAGCTGTTCACAATTTCACAAAAACTGTACCCTGGGTAAAAAGTTTGGACAGACCTCTGGTTTTGAAATCACCAGCTTTTGACATGAGCTTCACATAGATGTGAGCCGGGTTGGATTTTTGACGTCAAAAAATGATTTAAAACATGCAATACACTTAATAATGTCATATTTGTAAGTCATAATGATTTATGTAATATTTTATTTAAAATTGTAGTAATTTAATAATTATGAAAAATTTTAAATTGTAAAAAATATTTTTATTTTTTGGAAATTTCAATCAGAATAAAATCATTTTGTACAATTAACAATCCGGATCAATTTTACCCCACAACATCCTGTAGTGCATAATCAATTTATCACATTTACTATTTATACCCAAACGATTTCTGAGTTTAGAGTGTATGAAGCCAAAGTTAGAAAATAATGTCTCAATTGATGCTGAGATAGCAGGGCTTGATAGTAAAAGCTCTGCTAGTTGAGCCAATTTGGAAGCAGTCTCATCTGAAAAGCTATTGCATCTAATGATACTTTTGCACCAATTAATGGGGTTAACTGCCCTCCCTGTAGCACTGAAATAAGAAGGGAGAGGAGATTTCTTCAGCTTTGTACGTAACCAGCATCCATCGATTCTCTCTGTAGCCCATGTGTGAGCTGAATCTACTTGTGCATCAGTCAACCTCCTTTATGGTTGGAATGCAAAATATATGCCATACAATGGTATGATTTCATGATTTAATCCATTATATTGTGCACTTTTCAATATGGGGCTTAAATGAACTTTCTAGAAGACTGACCCAAACATGACATGCATCAGCAATTGTAGCAGTATCTCCTTGAAGAATGTTTAATGCAACACCTATGGGTTTTAGCTGAAGTGAAGCACAAGAAAAACATATTTTGTGGGGATGATGTGAAATAATTCAGGTGGTTATTAAATATTTTTACGACAAAATCACAAATCGAGCAGAAAATTAATTTTTTTTTTTTTACCGATTTCAAACTGCATAAGATGCATGGGGGGGGGGGGGGGGGGGGGGATCATGATGAGAAGGTCAGGAGACACAGGGAGAGAAGCATAGATTTTGAGAAGGAGTAATTTAGCTGATGGATTATTTATTCTAACTATAGTGTATTTGTATATCATATTGTGTATTAAAAGTTTTAAAATTAAAGTTTTATAGGTTAAATTATGCATATGTGGTACCGGAGGGAGAGAGGGGCAAAGAGGGAAGCAGTATATTTTGGGGGAGGAGGCTTAGATAATTGATTAAATATTGTTGCAGTGAAATAACAAATAAAGAAGTGCATTTAAAAAAGAAAAGTACTAAAGTTTTCAAATTTGATAGAGATTGTTTGTTGGGAAGATTTTTTTTTATCGCAATATGGAAGTTTCTCATTCCTGCATTTACCTTATTTACTTCTAAATTAATGATAAAAACAGGTTTTTAAATAATTTCTTTTTTAATCTCGATTATAAGCCCTCCTCCCAAATTTCACTGCTTTTGCTTTTGAAAAAGAGGGGATTTACAATCGGATTTTACGATAATTGTATTAGTAGCAATCAAATTTTATTTAAATGCATTTATGCATTAATTGAAATTTTTTTCTTATTAAGTCTGGCTAAACATGAAATAAACATTCCGTGAATTATTAGAATACCTTTACAGGAGTCAATGCAGATTTTTATTCTTGGGGCCCATTTTGTGAAAAGTAGAAGTTATTTTTCTGAATTTTATTATATTTTTGTGAAAAATAACATTTTGTAACGAAAGTTGAAATCCAGTTACTGAAATTAGAATCAAGAATTTATGAACAAAAACATTCTTTAAATCCCTTTGCTAAAGTTTTTGTTTTTCGTGATGTGGTTTTATTTACAAATTACACATTTTAAAACAGTTTTTATGAAAAAGAATGTTACGTAGAGGGTCTATTTTATTAAAAGGAATTTTGTGAAGGGGCCTGTTTTATTAAGTTTATTTTTGTGAAGGGGCCCATTTTATTAAATTTATTTTTGTGAAGGGACCCATTTTATTAAATTTATTTTTGTGAAGGGGCCCTAAATAGGCCCCAAATTTTGTCTAGATCGACCCCTGCTTTATGAACGCATATTTAAGTTATGCTTTATTAATTGTTTGCTTGACTTTTACTTTTAATAGTTTAATCATCTTTTTTTATTATTATTGTATTTAACTCAATATTTTACTTTATTGTGAGTATTCATATAATTTTGAGTACATTATTACATTCAAATTACTGTTTAAATAATGTAAACAAAACAGTAACCAGAAATCTGCAAAACCTATGGGAATTTGAGGGAGAAGTAATAGTAATGTTGTAAAATACTAAAATGCAAATTATAAAAAGATGAGATAGTGTGAACTACACAAGAGCTACAGAAAACTAGAGGTTTGAAAACCTTTGTTGTAAGATTGCAACATGCAAGAAACATGTTACAACTGGAAAAAAAAACATGTTGCTGTTTGAGTGTGACTCATCATGATTGTCATTTCTATTGCACCAGTACAGTTAATTTCAAAGATTTGTTTTACTGAACTTTATTTTGAGACTTAACAGTACAGAAAATGTCTTTGTACCTACAATCGTACAGTCATGAAATTTGGCATAAATGTTGCTGTAAGGTTAAATATATATACATATATTTCTTTCTCCCAAAAAAATTATCAGATTCAGTTTTTTGAAAATTTGTATTTTTTTTAACTCCCCCCCCCCCCCCCCCCAAAAAAAAGTGATTGACATAAAATTATATCTTATGAAACACCATAAAAAAGAAAAACTGAGGAAAGTTTATTCAAATTTCAACTCTCTAGATCGAATAGTTCTCAAGTTACAGTCGATTACCAAACCATAGAAATTTCCTTAAATTTTCAAAATTTAACTCTGAAACAAAGGATTCAAAAAATCTAAAAATTTGTATTTTTTTTATCAAACGTGCTTGCACCACATACGAGCCAAAAATGAACATAATTCAAAGGCATTATATTTGGTTGATCTGGTGTGGAATGACCCTAATCCTATCCTAATGTTTTTTTATAGTGAGCGAGAAATAATATTTTACAATAACTTTAAATATTTGAAAGAAAAAATAAGACTACAGTATAACTTCAAAAATCCGGCATCATTGGGACCGAGACTATGCCAGATTTTTGAAGGATTATCAATAGTAGTGCTATATTCTTAATAGTGCCTTTAGCCATAGTTTAATTCATTATTAATTTATAATTATGTAAGAAAAAGAGAAAATTAAATAGAAAAAAATTTTATTGGTATTTTCTATGTTACAGAAAAAAAAAATCTAATAAAGAGTGAAATTATCTTGTAATTTCGGAAACATCGATACAAACTTTGTTTGCTTCGAATTTTTTAGCTTTTCTTTAACAAGTTTTTATTTTTTTGTTTTATGCAAATGAAGAATGTTTATTTCGGAAATACAGTCTTGTTTCTCTAAAGCATACATTAATTCTCCAGTCAAATTTATGCATTTTTCTAGGGACACCATTTCTTCTGCCGATTGTTCATCATCTTCTGAGCTGCTCCTAGCATTATCGGCGGTTCTATTTAGCTCAACGACAGCGATCTCGCTGCCCATTAACTTGTTCGTTGCTGATGCATTTTCGTCAATGCTTAGCTAATCATCTGTTTCCCTTTTTCGACACTTAATACATTTTCAGATTTTACGTGTTCAATGAGATCATAAATGGCAGCCTTTTCACAGAAAATGTGAAAGCCTGAAAATTCTTCCTCATTGACGTCGCAGTTGCCAAAATTCGTTCTGGCCATATATTATGCCATGTATTCCCTAAAGTTGTTTTCATTGCTACGCAATGGTGTAGCTCCCAGATGACAAATGAAAAAGAAAGTCAACAGGGGTCAATGCAGATTTTTATTCTTGGGGCCCATTTTGTGAAAAGTAGAAGTTATTTTTGTGAATTTTATTATATTTTTGTGAAAAATAACATTTTGTAACGAAAGTTGAAATCCAGTTACTAAAATTCGAACTAAGAATTTATGAACAAAAGCATTCTTTAAATCCCTTTGCTAAAGTTTTTGTTTTTCGTGACGTGGTTTTATTTACAAATTGCACATTTTAAAACAGTTTTTATGAAAAAGAATGTTACGTAGAGGGTCTATTTTATTAAAAGGAATTTTGTGAAGGGGCCTGTTTTATTAAGTTTATTTTTGTGAAGGGGCCCATTTTATTACAATTATTTTTGTGAAGGGGCCCATTTTATTAAATTTATTTTTGTGAAGGGGCCCTAAATAGGCCCCAAATTTTGTCTGGATCGAACCCTGGTCAAATATTCTTTTTTTGCATTTTTACTTTCGTTCATGGAAGTTTTTATTCATAAAGAATTGCTATTTTTCTTCTCCCATAACTTGAAAGTTTAAAAGGAAAAAGATGGTTTTGATGTCGGATTTCTGAAATCCTACTGTATTTACACATCAACAGCCCAAAATTTGTTAAGTAATAAAATAATTATATAACTAAGCAACTGTTGTCATAAAAAATTATTTGGAACAGCTGCTGTATTCGCTGGAGTCCGCCATCTTGTTTCTTCGTCCGTCATTTATAACTACTTTATGCTTAATTTTTGAAAATTAAAAGATTAAACACAAACAACAAAATTTTAAACAGAAAATCAACACTCCAAACGTCATAACATAATTTGTAAAAAAGAAAAAAAAAATTAGGGGAGGGAAAGTAGAAATTTGTAATTAGCAAATGGTAAATACGGAAATTTTAAAACAGAGTAAAGCAAATACTATTCATTTCTAAAATAAAAATATTTATTCCAAAATTACAACCAAAAAAGAATCAGATTGAACATTTAAAAAAACAACAAAAATAAATAAATCCAAATGAAGAGAAAAAAAGTGGTTATAAATAACCAACAAAGAAACAAGATGGTGGACTCCGGGCGAATACGATAGCTAAGCAGTCAAAAAAAAAAAAAGTGTCAAAAAGCCAGTGTAAATGAAATAAAGCAATTTGTATGCCTTTTTAAGACTTAGCTGAAATTTGCAATTCTGATTACGAATTACATAGCAGCAACATGTGTAATTTTAAATTTGACATCTTCATTATTGAGAACTTATGTTATTATGTTAAATTCTAGCTCAATAAAATCCTTCTATATATAAAAAAAAGTTTTGATTTGGAAATGTACCAATGGAAATCTGCGTAGATATTCCGGGTAGATCGGCATCTAATTTGAATGCTTAAGCATAGCCTTTCATCGTTAATATTAAAAAAACTGTTGCATACAAAAATAAGAAAATCGGTGGTATTATAGAGAAATGTTTGATAAACACGCTGATGCAGACAGTTTTCAAATCGAAGAATTATTTTAAGAGATATTTAATGCCAAAGTTGGACAAAATCGTTCCATTAAAAAAGTTTTATTGGAGCAAAAACTATACATGGGAATTTAATCATTTTTAGATCATTTTATACGTTATAAGTTCCCGGTGTGCAGATTGTATTTATTTTTCTTATATATTTGACTCATTTTTTGAGGTTTTATTTCAATTTTAAATTCAAATTTTCAGCATTGAGAGATATTTTTTACAAATTTTAGAAAATGTTAATTTTAAACTGTTGCCAGTTGTATAAACAGCGCAAACAATAATGTTTACTTCAAATTAAAAATTTATTTTACACGTGACTATTATAAACAGAAAATATAAAAAGCAGGAACTCATTGAAAATTACATCATAAAAATTACAATTACACGTGAATTTTAAAAGAGACAGAATATTGTAAAATAATAAATTCATAAACATGCGTTAGAAGTCTTAAATAAGAGAATTTGCGTCGCATTACACTTATTATATAAAATGAACAAAAAATAATATTGCAAAACAGTTTAAATTTAAAAATTGCTCGAGACATTTATTTGATATTTTAAGATGATCATAATATTTCATTTCTAACAAAAATATTTTTATGTGAATATTAAAAAGAAAAAGAAAAGTTTGGTGAAAATTATGTCAGATTATAATTCTCGGATTCAAATTATAATTCAATCTTCCGAAATCTTTTTAAAGCAAATTAAATTATCGTGCTGTTAGAGTCTGCGGTGTCTGAACAGGGGATTGACGAGCTTAGTTTGTAGGGGGCAAAACCCCCTAGTGTCTTAAAAAAAACAAAAAAAACTTAAAAATGTGCAGTTTATAATTAAAATGATCCACTGTATAATCCAATTTTTGGACAGTAACAGCTGGTTAAAGACAAAAGCCAAGGGTGTGCCTTTTTTAAATTTTAGCAGGCTTTTTATTACAACCCTGATTTTATGACTTGACAATTAAGAATTAACCAAAAGCTTTTTAATTACTTTAAAAATTAAACAGTTCATTATGCAGTAAAATTAGTTAAAATGGAATTGAAAGGAATTTAAACATGTTTCCATCTTAGCAGGTATAATTGTATGATCTTTGAATCAAGTCTTTAAAACTTTTCCTTTATAGACATGTTCCACTCTTCACAAGTTTTACTGTACCTACTGATACCTAGATTTTATTGGATACATGAAAAGCATTAAACTCTCTACACTAATTGCTGAAATCGATTTGAAGAAAAAGTTAAACATTACATAGAAAATGCTAGTTAAAAATCAACTGTGACAGAAAATGTGAAGACTTCTAAACTACTGAGTAATGAAGACAAGACATTCAAACTCTGCAAAATAATAAGAAACAATAGTATAAAATAATTCATGCTCCAAATATCCATTTTTACTATTGCACTTCATTATGAGATCTCGTGATTTTTGTTCACCAGTTTTCAATTAAAAAAATTGTAGAAATGTTTGTATCATTATAGATCTTGAGAATGTTGCCGTCTGAGTGATGAAACATGCCGATCTGAATAAAGGCATTTATTTGCCTTGTAAGAGTATTTTTTATCACTTTTAGCAAATATTAACTTAGTTTTCTAAATTACTTTCGAATAAGGTACTTTTAACAATTTTTATACTATGCACTCTGCTAATTTCAAACACTTATTTGGCAACACTATATATTTATTAGCATATGTATGTTAACAGAAAATATTAAAATTTAGGGTACTACTTAGCAGGGGTGCAGAATATGTCCGATCCGACAATTTAAGATCGGGGGAAATTTCTGCCAACCAGGGAAATTCTGCAGAAAAAATATGCAATTCATTTCGATTTTAACAATGAATTACATAATTCTCTGAGATAGAAAAAATTTCTCTACAAATAAAAAGATCCATATGGTGACCTTCACAAAATCGAATTCAGGATAATATGTACCGTATATACTCGTGCGTAAGTTGAGAAAGTTTTGAAAAATAAAATCGATGCCTACAGTACTACAGAATTTATGTAAGCCTATAACATATCGTGAAATGTTTGGAGTGAAAACATTTTCTGCACTCCTGCAACTTAGTTATTCTGTCGACCAATTTTGCCAAATTAATATAATTTTTATTTTAAATAATGAAAGAATAAAATTAGTATAACATTAATAAATATGCAAATAAAACGTCGAAATAAAAATCACTTGATGACATAAACACGTGTAACTTGCTTAAAGTCAGGTGAATGCGATATTTACAATCAACCATTACTGGCATTTAATCTTATAGTTGCCGATAGATTTTTGGTCGACGGGATAACTAAGTAGCACCAAATTTAGATATCACACAATTGATAAAGTTTAGATTGTCATAAAGTTTTTAATTTGTATCTAATATTAATATCCAATAAAACATCATTTTTATACAGGGTTGTTTGGTTTAAACCAAATGGTTTTTTTAAAAAAACATGCTGGTTTTTTTTCTCTTTTCCCTTAATGTTTTCATTTATTTTAAGGTTAGTTGGGATAACTGGGCCATAATTTTACAATGTGACTGGAGCTTCTGACAATTCAGCTTCAAAAAGCTAATGTTCATTTGAATTAAAGTCTGAACTTCTGTAAATGTGTTCAGTTAGGTTCCCTATCAGACAGAAATGCTCAAAATTACATTTGAATATTTAAAAATATGCACATTTCATCTTTCTTTTCTCATGGGTTTAGTTAACCCAAAAAATGGGATAACTGAACCAGGAGGGTCTATGTTCCACATGCGTTTATATTTTTTCATATCGGATATAGGGTCCTGTTTGAAAAAGCATAAACAACTTATAAAAATTTAAACTAGGCAGATCATGTAAATTATATGTCAATAAACAGCGTTGTAAGGGAAATCTTTGCTGTCAATATGTCTAAAAAAAGCACTAAAAGTGAAAATATTAGATTTATTTATACCAAAAACATAAAAAATAAGTAAGTACTTATGTACTTTAGTATAGATAATAAGTATAAAAGTCACATGGGTATTTAAAAAAAAAAAAATAGCAAGGTAAATCTATGAACAAACGGTTACGTAAGTACTTTATCTTTATCCAGGAGTCACATTATATAGGGAAAATTTTATTGTTCCTACCAGAACCCTTAAAGAAAGGTGCGATGAAGATATTATTTTCAAAATAGTGGTGGGAACGATAAAAGTTTCCCCAGGGTTCGATTTAAGCGGTATCGCATCGCAATTTGCGATTCAAATTTAACTAAAATGCGATCCAAGAAATGCATTAAATCGCAATCATTGCGATGCATATTTCCCACACCCTTTGTTATGTCATGTACACTTAAAGCAGGGATGCCGCGGACGCGCTATAGTGCGTAAATTACGCGAAAAATCGGATACGGGACGCAAAAAAATAGCTCTTACGCGTCCCGTGGGACGCGTAATTTCGTGAAAAAATCACGGAAAACAGACGATTTTCGTCAAAGAATCGCGAAAAAAGCGTAAATCTCATCAAAATATCGCGCAAAAGCAGCGATTTTCGTAAAAGGGCCGCGAAAAAATAGCGTATTTCGTCAAAGCATCGCGAAATAAAAAGCGAATTTCGTCAAAAAATCGCAGAAATAAGCACAAATTTCATGAAAATATCGCTGAAATAAGCGCAAATTTCATCAAAATATTGCGAAAAACGCGATTTTCGTAAAAGGGCCGCGACAAATTAGCGTATTTCGTTAAAAGATCGCGAAAAAATAGCGAATTTCGTCAAAAAATCGCGGAAAAAGCCGAATTTTGTCAAAGGGTCGCGAAAAAAGTGCAAATTTCATCAAAAAATCGCGAAAAAAGCCGATTTTCGTCAAAGGATCGCGAAAAAATAGTTGTTTTTCATCAAAGGATCCCCCAAAAATAGCAAATGTCAAAAAATAACGTAAAAAAAGCCGATTTTCGTCAAAGGATCGCGAAAAAAGCACAAATTTCGTGAAAATATAGCGGAAAGAACGCTATTTTCATAAAAGGGCTGAGACAAAATAGTGTATTTCGACAAAAGATTGCGAAAAAATAGCAAATTTCGTCAAAAAATCGCGGAATAAAGCCGAATTTTGTCAAAGTATCGAGGAAAAAAACACGATTTTTGTGACAGACTCGCGGAAAAAACGTGAATTTAGTCAAAGCACCAAAAAAGATATGCAAACTAAACTTATAGGTAGAAAATTCATAAAATGGGATTTAATTTCTTTTTTATGAGATTCTTAAAAATACAGCATGATTTCAGTGTACTTTGATAATATTTATATTCATTAGGTGGACCAGTAAAAATCCCCCCCCCCCCCCTCGTTCTTACTGCATTGAAATGTCTCCGGCCTTCAGAGCATTTAAGATTTGATGCTTATTAGTGATTTAGATATAAATTTCCCTTCCAAGGAAAATGTCTGATTCCAACACAGATCTATGCTTACAAATAATTCAATGGGAAGTATAATAATGAAAGCACCCATTCATTCAACGAAAAGTACACCTTTACTTAACATAAGTGTTCTTTTTTTCAGCAAAAATATCTTTTTCAATAAACCCGCCTTGCGTCTTTTTAAAAGAATGCGAACATTAGTGATACTTGTTAGTGGAACTTGGTATCTTCTACTCTCAAATAAACATTATTTTACAATTAAAATTGTATCTTGCATTTTTACTTTTAAAAAAGTAAAGAAAATTTCTCTTAATATTTTTTTTAAATATCTTATTTGAGTGCAAATAATGCTGGTTTTAATTCATTATTTAATTATTGTTAAAACAATAATTAATGCATTTCATTTATCTTAATAAACAACTTTCATTTATTCCTTTAAAATATAAATTATTATTGATGGGGTCCCGCTTTTGTAAAAAAGGGACCCAGATTTTTGGAAATCCTGGGTCCCGGGGACCCAGGTTTTTTCAAGTACAGCGGCATCACTGCTTAAAGTTAAAATTTAAAGGTGTTTTTACACGACATACGTTGTGTTTTCACCCTCCCCAAGTGTTTATTTACGATGGAAGTACAGCGAGGAAGTACGCTTTTTTTTTTTTTTTTTAATTTGTTGTAAATTTTCAAGATTTAAAAGTTACGTTAGCTATTTTTTACTTGCTATACAAAAGTGTCTAACTGCTATTCAAAACTGACTTTGTATAGCAGTTACTGCTATGCAACTTTCTTTTTCTAAATCGACCCCTGGAATGCGACCACTGGTTATAGTACAATTTCAAGGTCTGGCTATCTCACTTTCAGGGACAAGGTACTTGCATTCGTAAAATGTTGAAATAATTTACTGAAACCAATATTTACAAGAGAATCTATCTCAAAACAAGTAAAAGTATATTTTCGCGTACTTAATAAAGGTGAAATTTTCATTATAAAATTCAGGTGGCAATTAGGAATTAAAATTAAGTGATGCCATAACGGCATCACCGCCTCTCAAGAGGTCAAGAAATTTGGTTTGATACCACTCAATATGCTTTTTTAAAATTTCATTACGTAATTTTAATAAGGTATTCTATCCATTTTCTTTATTGTGAGCAAAAAACAATGGAGAAATTTACTTCCCATAGTAAGAGAAACAAAAAAATTATAACTATTGAGGTAACTGGATCCAGCATGGTCCAGTTACCCCCAGATATGTGTCCCAGTTATCCCATTCTTGAAAAATTTATGGGGTAACTGGGACACCGGGGTTACATCTGAAACATGAAGTAAATATGTATAGATACCTAATAATATTAATGTAGTTATATGTCTAATCTTTAAAAAAAAAAAAGATTGTATAATAAAAGTACTTACAGTATTTTAATAAAAAGCCAAGGAAGTTCAACCATATTGACGTTGTTTTTAAAAAAAGAAACGTAAATTTTTGACAACCTATCGCAGCAAAGTGAGAGTTATAATTGAATTGGTACACGTTGTTTTAGGAATTAGAGATTAAGTGGCATTGTTCACAAAAGCTAAAACTTAAAAAACACCAACAGTTTTTTATAAAATAGCCTATAACCCAGTTACCCCAACTAACCTTACACATTATTGAAAAATGCAAAATCCAAGTTATGCAGAAGCTACAAGCAAAGCTTTAGAAAAATGATGAGTTAATAAATTTGTAAAGTGACAAACATGTTTAATCAAACTTTTCTTATAAGCTTAAATCTAGATGGCAGACTAACTAATTTTTCTAAAATTAGCTGGGAAGAAAAAAAAACAAGTAGTTTTCTTTCTTCTTTTTTTTTAAGCCTTTTATTTTTAAAAAATAGCCAAAATGGCAGGTTTGAGCTAAAATTACATTTTTGCTACTTAGATTGCTTGATTAGTTAAGATTTACTAAGAATTGCATTATGCCTCAATGATGACAATCATTCATAAGTATTTCTCTCCATTGGTTACTCTTTGTTTTGTATGCTAATGAATGATTGGCTGTGAGTTTTCTTTGCTGTATGGCTATTGGGTTTAGTAAGCCTTTGTTTTTCTTGCATTTCTACATTTGGTTGGGGTTTTGCATTATGATTTTATTCTGTTACCACCAGGGTTGTCACGGTTTAAATCAATTAATTAACCAATTGTTTTTTTAGAAAAAATCTAATATAATATTTTCTCATTTTTGTAATTTAAGTTTTTGAAATTATTGCATATACATAATTTCTACTTTTAACAGTCTTATCCCAGCAGTCACAGTGAGACAAGGTTATATTTGTATGCATGTAGAATGCAAATTGCATGTGTTGATGAACATATTTGAAGCTCTAAAGAGAAAATTTAAAACAGGTGAATTTTAGCAAAGATAAAATAGATTAAAAATATTCAATATTTTGAATAAAATATTTTCCTTTGAGAAAATGTAGATTATTTATACTAATTAATAACATATTACCTTTACAAATTAATTTTTTAACAGAAAGATATAAAATTGGAAGGCCTGACTATGGAAGCTATTTGGAATTGAACTGTGTTTTCCATTTTTGATAAATTAATTACCTATTGAGTTGTAAGCAATTTTGATCATTTGACAAAGATGTTTTTAACCTTCCTTGAGTGGTTATTCTTCTTTTGCGCGGAAATTCGGTTCAAAATGCCCACTTTGACAACATTTTCTGAAAGATCTATTGCTCTTGCAAAAAAAAGGGAAAACACAGTTTGATTACATAGTTTCTGAACAACAGCATCTGCTATTTTCATGCATTTCCGAGCAAAAATAAATTAAAACTTATGTCATAAAGTTGCCCTATCGGATTTGAGAACAGCCTAAAAAAACTCAAGATATGAAGTCAAATAAGAGGACACTGTTGTGACAAAATTGGGTGCTAGCGAAGCACCTGTTTACTTTAACTAAAACATGCAATAAGAATATTTAAGTCGTCTATTGCATAACCGAATCCACTATTTAGATCTGACAAAAAAATGGGGGGAAATCGAGATTAAGGTTTGCTTGAGACATAATAGAAAAAAGGTCTCATAAAAATGCCTAAAAATATATATTATTAATTTTTAGTTTAGATATTTAAAAGTAATATGTATTATATAATACAGGGGTGCAGAAAATGTTTCTACTCCCAACATTTCCCTCAATCCACATGAAAATTTCCCCAAAATTTTACGGTATGTTATAGGTAAATGCTGTATTACCGTAGGTATAGAAAATTTATTTTTCATATATTTCTCGACTTAATGCGGAGGGGCGATTCTGAGTGAAAAAAAAATTCTGACATTCACAGCAAATTTTTTGAAAGGTTACAGGAGAGTGGGGGAAGGGGCAGATTTCCACTCCCAGCACTAACTATGTTTTTTTTTCGGGGCCCTTTGACGAAATAAGCATTTTTCGCGATCTTTTGACGAAATTTGCAGTTGTTTTGCAATCTTCTGGTGAAATTCACGGTTGTTTTGCGATCGTTTGACAAAATTTGCGGTTCTTTCGTGATCTTTTGACGAAATTTGCAGTTATTTTGCCCCTTTTAACGAAATGTGCGATTGGTTCGCGATTTTGGTGGTTTGTTCGCGATATTTTGACAAAATTTGCGTCCATTTCGCGATCTTTTGACAAAATTTGCAGGTTTTTTTCGTGTTCCTTTACGAAATTCGCGAATATTTTGCCATCTTTTGACGAAAATTACGGTTACTTCGCCCCTTTTGACGAAATTTGCAGTTATTTTGTGATCTTTTGAAGAAATTTGTGGATTTTTTCACGATCTTTTGACCAAATTTGCACTTCTTTCGCAATCTTTTGACGAAATTTACGATTTTTTCGTGATCTTGACAAAATTTGCGCTTTTTTCGCAGTCTTGTGACGAAATTCGCTGTTCTTTCACGATCTTTTGACGAAATTTGCGTTTCTTTAGCGATCTTGTGACAAAATTCAGGGAATTATGGAATTTGTTGTTAAAATCGAAATCAATTTTATGTTTCTGCAAAATTTCCCCCGATCCTAGATCGCCGGATCGGACATATTCTGCACCCCTGTTATGATATAGCTCAGGAAAAAAGCCTGTGTATTAAGTCTGATGGCTGTTTAAATGTTTTAGTGGATGAAAACTTTTATAAATCTACTTTCCATTTTAAGATAAATGTTTTCAGTAGTCTAAAAAGCTGGTAAATAGGTATTTCTCTTTATTTTACTGCCGCCTTGTCTTTTTTTTTACCTGGCAGTTTCAGAGGAAAAGTGTCAAATGACAATACACAATAACTTCTTGAAACGTGTAAAGATTCTACTGCTAAATTGAGATCATTCCAGGAATTCTTTATAAAAAGCTTTACTTTCAATAAAAGATAACAATTGTCATGTAGTGTTCGAACAGAAAAATCAGATATCTCAGATTGCAAATATTTCAAAGAAATTATTTTGAATAGCCATGGGAAAGTATATTATATTTATGAAACTACATCATATATTTATTTATAGTACTACTAGTAATTAAAAGATTGTTTATTAAGATTTCAAGGCATCAATGTTTCTCTATGTAGAGCATTTTATTCATGGAACATAAGACAGCTTTTACTAAAAAAAGTTTAAATATTAAATGATTTCAATTTTCTACATAATTGATTGTAATTATTTAATTTAAATTATTTTTAAATGAAGTTATATTACTTATATATCCAACGATGTTTATTTTTATCAATAAATATGCATGTATATGTAACAGGAAAACTTATTAAAAAAAAGAGTTTTTTGAAAAAAAAAACGGTTTTTTACCAACCCTGTTTTTATATGATTGATGGCATAAATTTGAAAAGATACAACACAAGTCAAAGTGTAGACGAGCAATGGCTTATGTCTAGTACTCATTCTTATTACTTCAAATACTTTTATACATTATTTTATTCTGGTGCATGTGAAAATTAAACTATTTACGATAGTTTAGCAATTATAAATCTAAGTATGGTAAAATTACATACATTGCAATTTTACAATTCAAATTTGAAAATAGAAATTAGTGGAGTCCACAGTTGCTAAAAATCTAAAACTTGGTCGAATGACATATCTAAACTGAAAGCAATAAATTTAAAATAAAATGTAGAAGAATAAGACAAAGAATTTGGAATAACAAAAAATCCTTTAACATGAATTTATTTTATAAATGGCATAATCCATCGGCATTTAAAAGCATGGTATAAATTTGACTTACTATTCATTTTATAAACAGTCAACAGTTTAATAAATGATTAACATGGTATAATACATCAAAGATGATCTTATACCATACTTTCTATCAATGATGATCGAATTTCTGAAGTTATTACTGATGGTCCTGTTTCTCCTAACTTGAAAATGTTCTCAATAACAGTTAATTCTGTACTTGTGGTATCCATTCCACAAAATGCAGCCCAATCATTTACAACCATGCCTGAACCTATAACCTCACTTCCACGATTTATTGTTCCAGCAACTAATGGAACTTGGAGAAGAGTGGACAGTTCATTTTGTTCTTCAATAGAAGTTCTAGGATGCACTAAACCACCTTGGTTATTCAGGGCGCAGTAGCTGCCTACTAGCAAATTATCTGCGATGGCCTGTCTGAAAACTTCTACCTTTAAAGTATCTGCAAGAATTTCCTCAGTCTCTCTGTCTAAGTCTGGGTGAGTCAACGCAACATAATCATTACAAGCAATCACATTACCCAAAGCGGATAATCTTTCTTCTACTCTTTGAATTTTGACACTCTCAGGAAGCGAATTTCTCAGATGTTGTAATTCTTGGTCAGTTGTAGAATTAGGAACTAATAATCCGTGCCGATTTCCGACGCATAGTCGACCAAAGATACGACAGCCCGCTATCGAAGTGTGAATCACTGGTATTACATCTGATAATTCTCCTTCGAAAACACTGTAAAAATTTTCAGAACCTCCTATGGCCACTAAACAATAAGAATTAGTAAGTTTGGAGAAGACTCCTATTTCATTATTATTTTCAAACTGTACACGGAGAGCCATATTTATTATACACGTGCGGTGCAGATGCAGACCGACAGTCAACAAGTCGAGATATGTTGTTATAAAACTTGCACCAGTAAAGATTAGTTGTTTTAACTCTTCTTGAGGATGGGAAGAAAATCAAGTTGCACAACATTTCGTTATCGATTACGTCTATGGAGGAAAGAGATAGATAAAGCTGCAGTATGCCGTAAAAGCGGTATCGCTCAAATTTCTCACTCGGCCCAAACAAAACAAGAACGTGGAACTGGGCCCAAATTCTTTGACATCGCCCGTGCATTTTTTTCTCTAAATGAAAGTGATCTGCCTTTTTTTAACTGTTGAAGTAAAAGTTTCCCTCTTTTTTTCGTGAAAGAACATGCTTGTGTTTGGACCTACTGTAGCGGATTTTAGGGTTACTTTTTTGGCGTCACCCCCCACCATAGACTTCTCATATAACTGGACTCAGCAACCCTTTCTTGACGCCGGGATCACTACCCACCGTCACGTGATGGTGGGCAGAGAAAACGCGGCAAACCGGTTTTTCTCCTCTGGTTCCCGCTGAAACTTTCTTGCGTCGGGCGTTTATCTCGCATAAATCAAATCCGACAGTTGCCAATAAGGTGATCACCGCCAAAAAAGAGAACCTTTTGGCGATGAAAGCGGAAACATTTGTGCCTCAAGTTCTGACCGAAATAACAATGGGATTCGGCCTCTACTTCTTATCTTTACTCTGAGCCCCCACCCACCTTACATAGATTAACATCCAAGATCGGACACTCCCATAGAGCGTAATGGTAATGCGATTGCGATCGTAGCGCCTTTACTGACGATGGTGAAGAAACTCCCCATCCTTGTAGTATGCTTATTATTGAGTATCTACCTTTATTGTGATCTTTCTCTTTTTAATGTTGCATGCACAGATTTCTAATATAAGTAGACTCTAAAAATCGGCAACCTTTTCTTGACTCCTATATCTCTGCCCTCCATCACGTGATGGAAAGCCAAACCGGTTTTTTCCCTCGTTATCTCTCTCCAGATTCCTGCCGAAACATCGTCTGTCTACGTTTGTCTTTAGTTGACCCACTTTTGCTTTGCCAATAAAGGGATTACCGCCAAAATACGGCACCCTTTTGGCGATGAAAGCAAAAGATGTTGGTTTCAAAACCTTCCCGAAAGAACAATGGAATTGGGAGTCTACTTATATTAGAAGTCTGTGGTGACATGTTTACGTTTTCAATAGAATCTGACACCGATACATGAAGATAGAATAGATATTCTATTTTATATATTTAATATCAATTCTATAAAACAGGGTAAAAATTTCGTCTTGAATGCTATATATGAAGTAAATATAATATAATTGGATTTAAAGCTACATAAAGTAATTGTGTAATATAAAAATATACGAAGTATTGCACTCTACAGATTCCAGAAAATTTCATATATATATTCCCATTCGGTAGGAGAATTTTTATAGCCGATGTTTTATTAATTTATCAAGTTTAACGTATTAAATCGTTACAATAATCTTTTAAAATTTACGCATTTTCTCTTTCTTACAGATAAAATAAAAATATTGTTTTTAATGTAAATAACGTGCAATCCATTCAATATTTATAATATTAACATATAAGAAATAATAAGAAAATTACAGATGGGGGAAAAATTCATTTTGACAAATTTTTAGAATTATAATAAATCTAACTGTAATGGAATAAAAGAATACGAAACATTATAAACCTTAAAAGATAACTTAGGCTTTAATCAGCATAGAACAGAGCATACAAAAACATACAGTCTGGTTGCCAAATCGATATTCGTAAAAGTAGTGTTGCCACAGCAATAACATATATATATCATTCACCCCAACCAAAGAGTTAGTTTACAACATAATCCGACAGATAGGCAGGTTTACGTTTCAGTCTACAGGGACGCAGACGCAGCTGTTCATCATCAGTTTTCTGTTCAGGTAGAACACTCTCATCAGGCAATGTACATTCTTCAGGATTCCTTTCGATCTCCTCCAAAATCTCTGTTGATTGTGTTGAATGACCATCAAGCTCTGACCATCTATTCTGGTTAACAGGTGGCTCCATTTCACCATTACTCTCATAGGTAGGCTCGATGATTTCCCCTCTTGGAGCTAAATGTCGTATAGACACACTAGTCTCACGTCCATCTGGTAACTTTACGTAAGCATATTCTGGATTAGCTTCCAGAAGTTCAACTTCTTGTACAAGGGGTTCATACTTATTAGTACGTGAATGATTTTTCAGCAACACTGGTCCTGCATGAGTCAGCCAAGTAGGTATTGAACTTCCATTATGAGACCTTCTAGGGTGAGAGAACATACGTTCATGTGGTGTTTCATTGGTTGCTGTGCATAAGAGAGAACGAACAGAATGTAGTGCTGATTGTAGGACCTCTTCCCACAGCTCAATTTTCTTGTTCATAGTCTTCAAAGCCAATTGAATTGTTTTCCAAATGATACCATTGTAGCGTTCGACCTGTCCGTTTCCTTGTGGATTATAGGCAGTGGTACGACTAGTTGCTATACCAAGTGCTGTAAGAAACATTTTTAATTCTTTAGACATGAGAGACGGCCCCCTGTCTGTATGGATGTATGCTGGCATACCAAATATCGAGAAGATGTTACTTAAATGCTTAATCACAGTAGCTGAGGAGACATCTGTGCAGGGAATGGCAAAAGGAAACCTTGAGTACTCATCAACCACAGTGAGGAGGAAGCGATTTCTAGAATTTGATGGCAAGGGACCCTTAAAATCTATGTTCAGTCTTTCAAATGAAGACGTTGCTTTAATTAATTTTCCTTGATTTTTAATGAATCTAGGTTTTACTTCACAGCAGACAGGACAGGCATTTATGAGCCTTTTCACTTCTTCCAGGGAAAAGGGTAAGTTTTTGGATCTAATCCAGTGATGCATTCTAATAATACCAGGATGGCATAAGTCTTCATGCAGCTGTTTCAAATTCACTTCTGGATGTAGCAGTTATTCTTGAAAATGCATCTGCATTAGCATTTTTACTACCAGGGCGGTAAATTATATCAAACTTGAAGCAAGCCAAGTCAAGTTTCCAGCGCAAGATCTTTTCATTCTTGATTTTGCTAGAATGACGTTTGTCAAACATGAATGAGACAGACCTTTGATCAGTAAACACTTCAAAAGGTCTACCAATCAGGTAATGACGCCAGTAACGTAAAGATTCCACGATGGCATACGCTTCTTTTTCAATAGCTGAATGATTAAATTCAGACTTGTTCAGTGTTCTAGAGAAAAATGCTATGGGTCGTCCTGCTTGGCTAAGAGTTGCTGCTATAGAAAACTTTGACGCATCAGTCTCTACTCTGAATGGAATATTGTCATCGATTGCGGCTAATGAGGCTTTGGCTTCAAGTTGTTAAATGCATTTACAGCATCTTCTGCAAGAGGGAATTCGTGGTTTGATAGTAATGGGCGTAATTTCTTTGAGAATGATGGTATCCAACGGCAATAGTGGGCAAACATACCTAATGCTCTTCGGAGAGATGCTGTATTGTTAGGTACAGGTAGGTTCATCAAAGGAGCAAGTCTATCCGGGTCAGGCTTGATTGTCTTGTTTTTGACAGTGTAACCTAATATATTTACAGATCTAGTAGAAAACTGACACTTCTTTTCGTTTAGAGTTAAGTTGTATTTCTTAGCGACTGTTAAGAATCTTTTTAAGTTTCGATCATGCTCATCAGGATTCTTGCCGCAGATAGTTACGTCATCCAGATAAGGATAAGTGCCCTCTAACTCTTCATCTTGAATGATCTTGTCAATGGATCTCTGAAAACATGCAACGCCATTAGTGACCCCGAAAGGTACACGGAGGAAATGATATAATTTACCATCAGCTTCAAAGGCAGTATAATGCTTTTCAGCATCGTTAATAGGAAGTTGATGGTATGCACTTCTCAGATCAATAGTGCTGAATATTTCATATCTCGATATTTTTGAGATTAACTCCTCAATTTTTGGAAGAGGATATGCATCAAGCATTGTGAAACGATTAATCGTTTGAGAATAATCAATCACCATACATGGTTTGTGATGCTCTCCTTTTACAACGAATGCTTGAGCACGCCAAGGAGAGCTACTGGGTTCAATAACTCCCTCTTCCAGCAACTTCTTTACTTCCGCAGCAATAAATTTTTGGTTTTCCAGAGATTGACGCCTAGATTTGGTAGCCACTGGTTTACAATCAGGGGCAATCAGTTAGCAAACAATGAGACTGGTGGCATTTGAGCAACAGCTAGGGAGCAGATTTTGAGAGGTGGTCTCTCACCATTGAACTGGATTTCAATAAGAGAATGGTCCTTCAGAATATCATGACCAATAAGAAAGTCCGCACAGAGATTTTTCATGATTAGTACTGTTACATTATTGTACACATGTTCATCCAATTTCATAGTAACTTCACCGCAACCCTTAATGTCTGAGCTTAGAGAGGAATTAGCCATCGTTATTTTGCTTAAGTATGGTTTAACTTTTATCTTACATCTCTTAATATAGCATTCATTTATGAAACTAAGTGAACTACCTGTGTCAATAAGTACATTCAATTCTACCCCATTAATTTGCACTTTAGTAATGGATTTTTGAAGGCATCTAGGTAAAATTGGTACTGAAGCTAAGGTGTGAACTGACGCAGCAGTGTTATGCGAGACACGCTGTGGTTTCGATCGGCATACTCTTTGATAGTGCCCCCTTTTTCCACACTTTCTACACACTACTTCTTTTGCAGGACATAGATTTCTTGAATGCGCGTCATTTCCGCAAAAGAAGCACTTTCCCGATTGAAGCCGGGTAGCTGCAGAAGAAATTTTATCCTCAGTAATATTACCAGAAAGATCTGTGGCAGCCACAGGCATAGGATCTGAAATTTTCAAATACGAAGCTGAGTGAGATTCAGCTAGTTCCAACTCCCTAGCTTGATCAAAAGCATTTTCTAAGGTAATAGTGGAGTTTTCCAACAAACGCTCTCTGATGCGAGGATTCCTTAAACCTCGGATAAACGAGTCTCTGATGTATTCACTCTTATACTGATCGGCCGTCACAGCTTTAAAATTACAGTCTTTGCTTAGTTGCTTAAGTGTTTGTAAGAATTCAGTAACGGACTCACCACTTTCTTGTATTCTAGAGGCTAGACAATGTCTGGCAAAAATTTCATTTCGTTTGGTAACATAGATAGAGTCCAAAATAGTAATAGCAGTATCATAGTTCTCGGCATCATTAATGTGTAGGAAAACACTAGCAGAAACATAGTTGCATAGAAGCGGTAACTTGTTTCCTTCAGTTATATTTTGAATTTCACTTAAAAAATTTGTAAAAGTTCGTTTCCAGTGTTTCCATTTAGCCTCCGCGACAATATACGTAGGATCGACGTCAAACTTTTCAGGTTTCAAAAGTTGATCCATCATACGGTATTTAGGAATAGTAATTATCTATGCTGATTAAATTGTAATGGAATAAAAGAATACGAAACATTATAAACCTTAAAAGATAACTTAGGCTTTAATCAGCATAGAACAGAGCATACAAAAACATACAGTCTGGTTGCCAAATCGCTATTCGTAAAAGTAGTGTTGCCACAGCAATAACATATATATATCACTAACAGTTAAAAATAAATAGAGGTACTGACATTACACTCTATAAAGTTTTATTCGATATGAATAAATTAACACAATACTTGAATTTCATATTTACAATTTAATTTCATAAACTTATATATTTACGTTATTAACAGAATTTTCTAGGGTTTTTCTTTTATATTATTACTCTAATTATCATTTTGTAAGTTAAAGTTGACCAATACAAGTACGGTAAAAGAAAAAAAAAGCAGCTAAATAAATAAGCCAAACATAAATAAAATATCATCTGCGCCTCTTTTCGTTTAGGAAAGTATAGATATTCAAAACATAGAGCGTAAAAATATTTCTTCATCATAGGTAAATTTCGGAGGCTTGTTAATTCTTCCCCCTTGTCGGTAGTGACGCTAGTACTGTTGCCATTACAGGATTTTGCCGTAAATGCCCCATCTTGGTCCTTAATCTATGCCCATCTTACAGCATCTCCATCTATCTCTTTCCTCTATAAATTACGCCATTTTAGGTTATAGGCTAGATAGATTAGACGAACTAGATAGATTTTTGCACTGTTAGAGAAACGAGATTGACCAATCAGAAGTCTGCTTTTTTGCAAACAGCGAAAAGTTCGCAAAATACAGGATTCTGATTGGTCAATCTCGTTTTGCTAAGAGGTAAAGAATCAGATGACACATGTTTAATTAAAAAAAAGTTTTAGAGTACGTTTATGCATATGAAGCGTGCGGTAAAATTTTATCAATAGAATCGTCGAGAAGATTTTGAACAAAAAGTGACGTCGCTCTAATCATCTGAACGAGCTCGATTATACAACAGAGACAAAATAAAAAGCACAATGTCAATAATGACAGGCTCGACAAGATGCTTGTCGATCTTCTTTTGTCTACAAACGTCTCAAACAATCAAATGTTATGTCCTTATCTGTCGCCACTCTCATATTGAGAAACCAACAGCAAGCTGGGATAAAGGTTTGCTATAGTTTGGACAAAAACGTTATTTACAAGCAAACACTTCCGTCAACCGTTTTACTACAGCGTCTAGAATACCTAGTGTGGAAATATGTTATCCAAACAGTGCTAAAAAATTTTATCCCTTAAATGTGCGACGATACTGCTAAAATCCCAAGTGTCGATCGCAGAGACATCTGCGGGATTTTCGTATTACATTGAAAATGTCTCATTTAAAAGAACTTTCTTTTCGCTTTGTTAAAAAATACCAGGACACAAAGACTTACTTAATTCCTTTTATATTAGCTTATTTTGAAATGTTGTTACACGTGTATACGTCATCAAGTTATTTTTATTTCGACATTTTATTTGTGTTTTTATTAATGTTGTACGAATTTATTTGTTCTTTCGTTATTTAAAATAAAAATTATATCAATTTGTATAATTTGGCGAGTGGTTTGGCGATTTATATAATTTGGCGAAATTGGTCGACAGGATAATCAAGTAGTACCGCAGCGGATTTGGCGTTAAAATTCCCCAATCAAAGAGAAATGAATAGAAATTCGTTTATAGGGAGATCGCCACTGTTTTTTAAATTATAATTCAATCTTTCGAAATCTTTTTAAAGCCGATCAAATTAGCGTGCATTTAGAGTCTGCGGTGTCTGGACGGGGGTTGGCGAGCGTAGCTACTACTACTAGTTATTTACTACTAGTTATTTACTAGGAGGCCGAGCCCCCTAGTAAATAAAAAAATCTCTCGAAATGCTGAAAATTTGAATTTAAATTAGGAATAAAACCTCAAAAAATGAGTCAAATTAATAAACTGAGTGCAGTCTGCACACCGGGAAATTCTGACGCATAAAATGATCTAAAAATGATTAAATTTCGATGTACAGTTTTTGCTCCTATAAAACTTTTTTAATGGAACGATTTTGTCCAACTTTAGCATTAAATATCTTTTTAAATATTTCTTCGATTTGAAAACTGTCTGCATCAGCGTGTTATCAAACATTTCTCCATAATTCCACCGATTTTCATATTTTTGTATGCAATATTTTGCTTAATATTAACGAAAAAAGACCTCCGGTCACAAAAAAATCAAAACCGGCGGCGGTGACAGCGGTAGTTACCCTTTTTTAGAATAGAGAGATATTTTGATCCGAAGCGCGGATGCAGACTTTTAAGCATTGCAGAAAAAAAAAAAAAAAACTGAAACGTCGTCGGAAAAATTATTTCTTGAAAGTTTTTTTTAAAGCGAGTTGAATCATCGTAAAGTACAAGGTACCCGTTTTAAGCGAGTATTTTTATTTTCTCGTATTTCGAATGGTCGAGTGGATGCGGGCTGCTAAAGATTTCGGGGGCGGGGAGGGGATGGCGCCCAAAACGACGTTTCAAACAGAATTTTTTGAAATGGTTAACATAAACATTTTTTAAACTGGTTGCGTAGTTAGAAGTATAGAAGTACGGTAATATGACGTATATTTTTTGCTTTTCCGTACTTCCGCTCATCCTATGTGGGCCACGAAATACGGAAACAAGCTGGTAAGTGTGATCATAGATTGTAAAAAGGGTTTCGTTTAATATTCCTTTCAAAACGTCGAGTACATTTATCCCCATGGAACATCTACTAAATTTTGGAAAACCGTTCCTAAACTATCATAAAAAGCTTCAAGCAGATTCGCCTTGTTATATTTCCTAATTTTGCTCATGCCCCCCCCCCCCCCGAAATGCTACGATATATCACATGACGGGTATCTGCCAAATTTAGAAAAGTGCTTCCTTTGGGGGGGGGGGGGTTGAAGCGGGGTAATGGTCACCATGATTTTTGACGCGGCCTGATGTTTAAAATTTTTGTTATGTTTTATAAGCTATATTAAAGTTTCAAACAGATCGTCCAGCTATATTTCCTAATTTTACTAGCGCCCCCCTCGAAATGCGACACGCCATTCTTCTTTATACTTCATTATCATTTGTTATAAAGTACCTTAAAGTTTAAAACAGATCGCATTGTTAGATTTCCTACTTTAAATGAAATCGCGGTCATAGTTAGTTCCACATTACACCACCAGGGAGTGCACTGTATTCTTAACAAAAGCGTATCTGAACGAAACTCCTTTACACAACCTATTAGTAGATAAGTTACTCGAGGGGGTGGCGGTCTTCACCAAGAATTTAAGATAATTGTTGAAATTACTATTCGGAAATAGTGGTAATTTGACTTTTGACATGTTTATATTTAATAAGTAGCATGTATCTGAGGACTTCGTCAAAAAAACGCACCTGAAACGATATGAAACAAAAAAGAAATATTTTGCCCTCTCCCCACCTGCCCGAAATTTCACGCGTCATTTTTTATAAACTTTTTCTTATGTGTTATAAACTATGTTAAAGTTTCAAACAGATCGCTTTGTTAGATTTCCTACTTTAAATGAAATCGCGGTCTGTTAGTTCCACATTCCACCACGAGGGAGCGCACTCTATTCTTAACAAAACTGTATCTGAACATAACTCCGTTAAACAACCTATCAGGAGATATGCTAGTCGAGAGGGTGGCGGTCTTAACCAAGAATTTATTATATTTGCTGAAATTACCATTCGAAAATAGTGGTATCAATACGTCTGACATTTTTATCTGGCATAAGTAACATTTATGCTATATTTTTAAAAATGGGACACCGTTCAGAAGTATACTGCAATGAAACTTCACGTGACTGCCTTGTAAAATAAGTATATAATAGAAATAAATCAATTAGTGAAATTAGCGCACCCTCTCCCGCCCGAAATTTCACACGCCATTTTTATAAACTTTTTCTTATGTGTTATAAACTATCTTAAAATTTCAAACAGATCGCCTTGTTATATTTCCTAATTTTAACAAAATCGCGTTATGTAGTTCCACATTCCACCATCAGGGAGCGCACTCTATTCTTAACAAAACTGTATCGGAAGGAAACTCTGTTAAACAACCTATAAGTAGATATGTTACTCGAGGTGGTGGCGGTCTTAATAAGAAATTAAGATATTTGCAAAAAAAATACTATTCGGAAATAGTGGTAACTAAACTTTAGACAATTTTATATTAAATAAGTAGCATATATCTCAGGACTCCCTCAAAAAGGCACCTAAAGCGGTCAGAAACGCTAATTTTTTTAAATAGAAATCTAGCGCCTCCCCCTCCCCGGAATTTCACGTGTCATTCTTTTTTACACTTTATCTTATGTGTTATAAAATATCTTAAAATTTCAAACAGATCGACTTGTTAGATTTCCTAATTTTAACAAAATCGCGTTTGTTAGTTCCATATTCCACCACCAGGGAATGCACTCTATTCTTAACAAAAGCATATCTGAACGAAACTCCTTTACGCAATCTTTCCGTAGATACATGTGTCGGGATGGTGGCGGTCTTAAACAAGAATTTAAAACATTTGCTGCGGTGACAAACGCTAAGATTTTAAAAATAATTCTAGCTCCCCCCCCCCCTCCTCGAAATATCACACTCCATTCATTTTTACACTTTTTCTTATGTAGGAAATTTTATTATTATTATTTTTTTATTTCTTATTAGGGAATTTTACCTAGCAATATTAATGGTAGTTCTGGAAATTGGCTTACTTTATGTTTTTTGGGTCGCTGAATCCGAATTTGTAACTTCCCACCAAAATTTCCCCCGGCAACCCCCCCCCCCAAATTTTGGTAAAATGCCCCCCTAAAAAAGTTTTAATTAAAAAAATCAATTTTTTTATTGTTTTAGGAAAAAGTATCTCGAAATTCAGAAAGTAGACAAAATTTGCAATAAATTAGATATAAGACATTATGACTTAGGATGAAGGGGAAGGGGGGATCTGCAGGGGCGGACTGGCATAGTTTGACCCACCCGCTAGACTTAAGCATTGGCCCACCAATCGACAAGCCCATTGTTAAAATTTTCGAATACTGATCATCAACACGACCCTTTGCTCTTATGAATTTACTTTATAAATATGACTTAACTGCAATTCGAGATATATTAGCATCTTTGTAATCATTTATTTTTAATTGGTAATAATTTCAACGTGAAAAAAAACTTGTGGTGGAGAGTTTAACTTGCTTAATTTTTATTTATGTTTTGAATATGTAAACTTTAAACAATTAAAAGGTATACACGTAATAAATAAAAATATTTTAAATTTCTTATGGTAATTCAATTTAGATGTTTTTATTTTTGAATTTAAAAAAATTGTTTAGTCCAATGGAGGGTTAATTGCACTGTCAGCATCGGGCAATAATATCGTTAGAATGGCTACTTGTGAAAGGGCTCCCAACGGGAATAGGGCATCGCTGATCCTAATCTATGCACATTGACAATACCTACGAGCATCAATCTCTCTCCCGGAATTTGGACCCAGGATCCTTTGGGTGGGAGGCTAACATGCTAACCACTATGCCATCAAGAAAGCCCCAGACTTGCCCGTACACTGCATTGTAAATTTTATACTGGAAAGTGTTAGTATTGACTGGAAAGAGTACTATTAAAACTGAGAGAAATGCATTGATTAATTTGTTATTTAAAATATCACTATATTTATACATTTTATTTTGTTGTTTGAATTTATCAACATATGCACACTTTGTACATTGATTGAATAGTTTGTTTTGTACCCTCACAACTAACTAATTAGAATGTCATATTTTGGGACAATTCTTTTGAACTTGAGGCAACTCCATCTATTATCTTATCATAATCATAATCAAAAGATAATTTAATACTGAATGGGATAAAATATCTAACAGCTCTTGTCCTAGAGATGAACGCACGCAGTTCTTAATTTTAACGTTGAGCAAAGCTATGAAAAAAGCTATGTACAAGGTTGGATAAATACGACCATAAGCATTCAACTCGCACAACAACTCTTATGCAGAAGCTAGGCATTTTTTGCATTTCTTATTAACTTTACAGAAATTTTCATTATCTTTAATGAGTTCCTCTTAATCTCTCGTTTTTTTACTGTAAGTGACTGAGAGCTCGCTACTTCGAGATTGTTGCAATAATAGCCACTGATTACAATCAACATAGTGCCCGAAAAATGCAGTAACTCTTTTCTTACATAGACTTTCGCCAAGCTAAGAGCTTCTTCAGCAAGTTAATTTAATAATTTAACTTCACTGAAGCAGCCAGAATCGAAACAGGCAATGTCTTTTATGAGTCATTTCCAGTAAATCCCGTGTTGAACTGCTGAATAGCCGTGTCTAAGATGACATTGTAAACATTTACCTTAAATACTTCCGATCGTGATCCGATAATACTACTTGCATCATCGTGAGAATATCCACCACATAGAGGTTTTGCTGTAGATATTATTTTTTCCGGTAGGAAACTTTCAGTTTCAATGGTGTACTCCTTTTCTATTAATTTATTCTGAAGATATTCCGCACATTCAGAAGCATTTTTCAGAACCATAACAAAATTATTTCTTTTGCATAGCACATTTGATTTCAGGGTTTGGATTTTGTTAGCAGCTGTTAAGTAGTCCAAGCTGCTTATCTGCAGATACTTCGATGTGGGCGTATATATATTAAATAGGTCGCTGAAAATAATTCCTATTAACCCCTTCGGGATGGAGCCTTTTACGAAATTTTTAATCTTTTGTTACCGTTTTTTAATAACAGAAATTGGTGTCTTCTTGAATCGAGAAAATCTGCTGATTAAATAAGGCAAATTTTACAGTAAAATTTTACTGGTGAGGAAAAACAAGAATTTTGAGCGCTTCATGCGGCACGTATACGTGTCGCTCGCCCCCAAGGGGTTAATATATACTGAAACTTGCACAAATTATCAATCAGTGATCTTGCCGAAACAGACACACGTGGCAGAAAATCTTCCATTTCGGTGATACCTTGTAGGCACTTAACCCTCTAATGCCCCATGGTAGCATATATGCTACCATCAGTGTTTCTAATTTAGTGGATTTTTTTTATTAAGATATCCCGAATTCATACCAGAAAATTTAAAAATTGATCTAACTTATATTTTATAACAGACATTCCGTCAGTAAATAAAGCGAAATTCATTACTTAAATTTTCCGGTATAAATTCGGATTCTCTGAATTACGGAATTTTTAGGACGCATTCTACCATGGGCATTAGAGGGTTAACACTAGAAAGACGTGGGATTTTTACTCAAATTTTATAAAAATATTTAACACGAGAATTTTTATTTTAAATTATTAACATATTTATTTAACAAGTTTTTTTCTTTGTATTTTTAAAACTAGTTTTATAGAGAAATTTCTGGTTCGAACAGAACGTTATTCATTTGGTAGCAGTAAAAATAACCGCTCGCCGTCTTTCTAGCGTTAAATAATGTTGAAAACTTATGTCGATCTTTAAAAGGTTTTGAAGACTCATCAAACATACTATTAAGTGCTAAATCTCTACTCCACCACCTAGTAGCTTTTACTTTTTGTAATCGGCAAAGAAGTTTATTTCCACCTACAGACTCCTTATTCAGGGGCGGACTGGCACAGTTTGGCCCACCCCGCTAGATTTAAGCGTTGGCCCACCAATAGACAACCCTATACAGTGGTCTCTTTCTTGGACGTTGGGGGGCATAAATTGGATCCCCGGTTTTCTCCAGATGAAAGTACGTCGAGAATTAGAGTTTAGGCTGAAGCGAGACTCATCAGTGAATAGAGCAGTCCCTTAATGACCCCTCGTCCAAAGTCGATTATCTCTGTATCATGATAAACGAGTTTTCCCGTGCGCAGAAGTGAGCTGACGCAAGCAACCCTCTGTCATGTAGTCTTCTGCAAACAGTAACCCTTGAAACTCGGCTTCCTGTAGTCGCATAAAAGTCACGAGAGGCCTGGGAAGATGCTGCACTCCTGTTACCCCTTGCTGTAATAGATAAATAGCGATCTTCACTGGCCGTCGTGGCTCTTGGACGACCTTGTCCAGGCTTTCTCTCTATGGATCTAGTATCCTTAAACTGTTTCCATAAGTTCGATACGACGTTGGGCGTTACATTGAAGTCTCCAGGAATCTGCACTCGAGACTGCCTTCTTTCCAGTCTCCCTGCTATTCTCCACCTCATTACAGCATTCAAACGTTGGTTGTTACTCATTTTTACTGTTTTCTTTTGAATTTTACCGTATGTAGCAAAAAAAAAAAAAAAAAAAAAAAAAAAATCACTAAGATATTCGGCGAGGTGTGCGAGCGAACAAAACGTGAAAATTGCCACGCTCACTTACAAATCCTGTTCTACTCGCAACTCGCTCCACCCATACACACATGTACGCTTACGTGCTCGACACTGAATAAATGTTCAATAAATAAATGTTCGACACGTCTTTGTTTTGGATAAATACGACCATAGGCATTCGACTCGCACAATAATTCTAATGCACAAGCTAGGCATTTTTTACATTTCTTATCTAGACACACGGCAGTGTGTCAGCCAAGTTCGCCTGACATAGCCGTGTGTTATTTACACGAACCATTTCCAGCTGTTTTCATCAAATTTCGATGCTCTACTACTGAAAATCTATGACACCTACGTACTTGTTATACGAAATGTGTTGTAAGGCCACCCTAATTACCTAAAATCCAAAATTTTATAAATAACGCATAATTAGTTTCCGAGATAATGACATTTGAAAATGTCTGATAATCGATAATTTTACCACTGACTGACTGACTGACTGACTGACTCACTCATCAAAAAGATCTCGTATATCTACTGCAGCTACAGACTTCAAATTTGGTGCGAAGTTCGTTTACACTATAAAACTAAGGAAAAAAATAAAAAAATTGTGAAAATCGATGAATTACCCACCTGGGGGTGCCCATTTTTACTTTACCATTGCGTCTATTAGGCGAAATTTTAAATTGCTGTAGGAGGGGACGCTGTTCTGTCGCCAAATACCGCCAAGTTTCTCGCCAACATGGCGATATATCGCCAAATTTGGCGACCAAAATTAGTCGCCAAAAGTGACGCCACCTTGGCGATATCTCTAATATTTCGCCAAATTCCCATAGACTTCCATTGTAAACCTATCTGCTTACTTGGGGGTTTATCCTCGGGTTTATCTGGGTTTACTTGCTTACAGAAAATCAACAAATTCTGTCCGTCACAGAGCCCGTTCTCATAAACTATACATGTTGGAGGCGTGAAATTTTGCATATTTACAGCTGAACACCTCACATCAAATTAAAAATCATAAAATTTTGAAAAAGTTGTAAATTTAAACCTTTGGGGGCCTCACATCTGTATTTTAAACAATCCTTTCTAAGTGAGCTCGTAATTAGGTTGGAGGCGTGAAATTGTACATACTTATAGCTGAACACCTCACATCAAACGACAAATCATAAAATTTTGTAAAAGTCGTACATTTAACCCTTTGCGCTCCCACATGTGTATTTTAAACAATTCTTTCTAAGTGAACCCTAGTTAGGTTGGAGGCGTGAAATTTTGCATACTTATAGCTGAACACCTCACATCAAACGAGAAATCATAAAATTTTGAAAAAGTCGTACATTTAACCCTTTGGGCTCCCCTATGTGTATTTTAAACAATTCTTTCAAAGTGAGCTTCTAATTAGGTTGGAGGCGTGAAATTTTGCATACTTATAGCTGAACACCTCACATCAAACGAGAAATCATAAAATTTTGAAAAAGTCGTACATTTAACCCTTAGGGCTTCCACATGCGTATTTTAAGCAATTCTTTCTGACTGAGCCCCTTATTAAATTGCAGATTTGAAATTTTGCATACTTATAGCAGAACACCTGAGACCAGGCGACAAATCATAAAATCTTGAAAAAGTCTTACGCTTGACCCTTTCAGCTACCACATATGTATTTTAAGCAATTCTTTCTAAGGGAGTCCCTAATTAAGTTGGAGACATGACTTTTTGCATACGTATAGCTGAATACCTCAGACCACACGACAAATCATAAAATTTTCAAAAAGTCTTACATTATTTACTCCTCCGGGCTCTAACTTGTGTATTTAAGCAATTTTTCTAACCTCCGCTCTTTTCACCCGGGGAGCACTTTTCCAACTTTTGCCGACACCCCTTTGACCATTCTTTCACATTATGCACCACAGTCTTACATATTTTAGTTCCACATTTTATCGCTAGGGGTGCCTACTTATCTCGGGTGCTATGGGCTCAATCCTCTCGACTAATATATCTACGGATAGTATGTAAAACGGAGTTTCGTTCGGATAGAGGTTTGTTTAGAATAGAGTGCGCCCTTGGTTGCGAAATGTGGAACTAACAGATTTTTCAAAAGGATAAAGAGTTTTGAAAGGAATATTAAACGAAACCCTCTGTGCGATCTGTGATCACACTTACCCACTTGTTATTTTCAAAATCATCAGAGAAAAGTTTATTTAGTTAATTAAATTTGAAAATCCAGGGAGGGGCAATGTCCTTCCTATGCATTGCCTCTTTGCCCGCACCCATGGATGAATGATACATAGTGTGGCATAAGCACATAACTTTATTTTTCACTTTCAGTACAAAAAAGCAGGTCCAGCTATAGGATATTTAATTGGAAAATTTAATAGGAAAATTTAATATAGGAATTTAATAGGAATTGTTGTTTCAGAAACAATAAAAATTTCGAATCAATACATTTCGTTTCAAAACATGCATTCAGTGTAGCAGTATTAAAATATAGATTTCTGCCGCAAATTGACAGCCAAATAGTTTGTTGTAGGAAATTTAAATTAAAATTGAATGTTGCTTGGTGAATAAAATATTCTCATGTAAACACATTAAAAAGCATTAAATAAAGTGTCTAAATATATTGTAACTTTACAAAAAGTAATGATATCTAACAAAAACATAGCTGTGAGAAAAGGGAGCCAAGTTCTGTAAAGACAATGGCAAGAAAAGAAGTGATATCTAAGTGGGTGCCAAGTTCAAATAAAATTCACTCAAACTTACCTACTGAAGTATTACAGCATTTTTTAAATTGTTTAGAAATAAAAATTATTGATAGCATATTAATAATAAATCTAGAACTTGGCAAGTTTTTGATAAATGCTATGCCTATCAATTTCATGTCTTAATAAAATGATGATGTTAATATTAACAACAATGTCATTATTAAAAAATTAATATAGTTATTATTATAAACAAATGACTCATGTTAAAGATTTGATAAACCAATAAATACACAAATACATTCCCGCTCGTCTTTGGTTATCACTCTAGCACCCACCCTTCGGAAACCTCAATGCAAACAGACTAAAAGGCCTGAGAAAGAGACAGATACCTTTACGCTTGTTCTTGGTCATCCCTCTAGAGACTGCACCCCTTTAACCCTTCAGGGGCAAAGAGCTTTTATTTGTGACATGCTGAAATGATTCAATCACACCAGAATTTAAAGACAAATTTATTTCAAAATGGGTAAAAGCTTCTTTTCACGTATTTAATAAAATTAAACTTTTTAGTCCTGAATTCTAGTTGTCAATGTGGCATTTTGCAGTTAAAATTAGGTGGGATATATTTTATTTCACTATCCTTCAAGGGGAAGGAGGTCACTCAAATGAAGGCTTCCAAACATGAAATAATAAGTTTAGATATAATAATGTCATTAACAAAAATAAATGACTTGTAGGTAAAAACTTGCCAAGTTCTAGATTTATTATTAACATGCTATCAATATTTTTTATTTCTAAACAATTTAAAAAATGCTATAATACTTCAGTAGGTAAGTTTGAGTGAATTTTATTTGAACTTGGCACCCACTTAGATATCACTTCTTTTCTTGCCATTGTCTTTACAGAACTTGGCTCCCCTATTTCACAGCTATGTTTTTGTTAGATATCATTACTTTTTGTAAAGTTTTAACTTTACAGCGATCCTCATCGTCTTTAATGAGTTCTTCTGAATCGCTCGTTTTTTTGCCGTAAGCGGCGTAGAGCTCGCTACGTCGAGATTGTTGCTGCAATATGCCGAGCTTCTTCAGCAAGTTCATTTAAAAATTTAACCTCACTGAAGCAGCGAGGATCGAACCACGCAATGTCTTTCATGGGCAAGTCATTTCCAGTAAATCGTGTATTCAACTGCTGAATAGCTGTGTATAAAATGACTTTATAAACGTTTCCCTTAAATAAGTCCGACGGGGATCCGATAATACTTCTTGCCTCATCGTGAGAATATTCACCACATCGACGTTTCGCTATATATTCTTTTTTTCGGTGGGAAATTCTCAATTTCAATGGTTTACTCCTTTTCTATTAGTTGTTTCCGAAGATGTTCCGCAAATTCAGAAGTATTTTTCATAGCCATATCAAAATTACGTCGTTTCTGTTATACACTGGATTTCAGGGTTTCGATTTTGTTAGCAGGAGTTGAGTATCCCAGGCCGCTTATTTATGCAGATACTTCGATGTCGGCATAGATATATTGAATAGGTCGCTTAAAATGGTTGCTATTAATGTGTGCTGAAGCTTGCACTAATTATCAATCGGTGATCTTGCCGAAAAAGATACATGTGACGGGAAATCGTCCATTTCAGTGATACCTTGTATACACTTAAGCAATGTTAAAAATTTATATTGATCTTTAAAAGATTTCGAAGACTCGCCAAACATGCTATTAAGTGCTCGATCCTTAATCCACCACTCAGTATCGCTTACTTTTTGTAATCGCGAAGAAGTTTATTTCCACATACAGGCCCCTTATTCAGTGAAGTCCATTCTTTCATATGCTCATATCACTCTGAGGTAAACAGCTTGTAGCTTACATTAAGACCAAGAAGTCCGTTGTCAATTTGCAACATTCTGTTGCATCTGCCAGGAACAAATTAAGCACATGTGTATATCAATGAACATGCTGTATATTTGGATTGTCTTTTTCAGTTTGCCTGCAGACCTTTATATCTCCCACTCATATTTGCTGCGCCATCATAAAAAGTCCCAACTATTTGTGATAAAGGGAGTTTAAACTTTAAGTTCTTCTTTTACTTGGAGATAGAAGGCTTTCCCTGTTGTTTTGGGGGCATCAACCAATTTTAAAAACTAACCTTCACTTTACCACGCTGCTCATAACGAACACAAAGAGCCAACTGCTCAATTACCAATATATCTTTTGTGAAATTTGCTTCCATACTGAATGGACCTGACTGTCTTGCATCATCGGCAATGTTTATTTGGATCCGAGTGGAGAGATAAGCACTTAACTGTTTTATAAATTACTTGGACGGGAATGTGATCAACGAACCTCTTCCATACCGTTAGGGATTTCCATTTTGTTCTTCTTTCAGATCTATTCTAGTCTTCATCATACTTTCTAAAGATCCTCTTTCTTGACTTTATCTCCATACCCTATGTTACATAACCGAGCAAAATTTTATTATATTTACATAACAGCTTTACCAATTGTAGAAAATTGCCGTGTTTAACGTCTCTATTATTCAAGTCTGCTGCTGCCTCCTTTCGCTTTTCTCTTTAAGCTAATCCGTGCCTCCCGAGATCCTTGATCTGTAGATTATTCCTAGATAGGTAAGCTAATCCTTGTCTATCTTTTGTTACTATGCAAGTGTCCACAGGTAGACCGATCCCACCGAACAACTTCTTAACCTTCACTGACCATATGTGCTTTTTACTTTATCCCCTATCTCTCGGCTTCTATACAAAATGAATAATTTGCACAGGTCTGGCAAAAATTGCTGATGGGAGAGGGAAGGTAGAAATTAAGACTTACACCCGATCAAAAAAAAAGGGGGGGGGTATGCTTCACAGAAAAAAAGGAAAAGAAAAATTAAGTTTCATAATTTGTTGTTTTGTTTTATTAAAAAGAAAATTTTTTTTGGTCCACTACAATCGTTTGGCCCACCCTATTACCAAGAAAAATTAAATTTCATATATTTTTAGGGTTTTTTTTAGTTTTATTGAAAAGAAAAAAACTTAAAAAAATGCATTTTTTTTTCTTTTTTGGCCCGCTACACCCGTTTGGCCCACCTCGCTACCAAGAAAAATTGAGTTTCATAATTATTTTTTTTAATTTTATTGAAAAGAAAGAAAAGTAAAAAAAAATGTATTTTTTTGGCCCACCACACCCGTTTGGCCCACCCCGCGATCGCGGAGTAGCGGGGTGGGCCAGTCCGCCCCTGTCCTTATTCACTGAAGTCCATACTTTCATTCGCTTGTATGATTCTGAGCTAAACACGGTTACGATAGTAGCTTGCTTTAAGCCCAATAAGTACTTTGTCAATTTTCAATATTCTGTTGTATCTGTCAGGACCAAATTTAGCACATGTGCATTAGGGTGGAGCGAAAAAAAATTAATTTTTTAAAATCAAAAACGGGTAGGTGCCAAAAGTTGCCTTTATACTAGTACATCAACTGCGTGAAATTTTACGGCTGAAAAAAAATGGCTTGAGTCTACGCTTTTTTAAAATTGACATTTTTTCAAAAGAAAATTAAAAAATTCCTGTAGAGATGGTTGTTATTTAAATGTGTTGTTGAAACTTGTATTATTAATGACTTAACATATTTAAACGATAAAACGATATCTTTATTCTGTATAACTGGGGCAAAACTGACAACTTTTGGTAAAAAAAGGCGTTGCCACTCTGTTGTGTCATACAACTAATTGCTGTTTAGAATACAGCTCTTACCTAGTTGCTTTCAAAACTACCCGGGAGGTACCACGTGGAAGTTGCTGCATTTCATGTCACAACAGTGCATAGTTCGACCACCCAACAATCTGAGCACAATGTTTTATTTTTACGTTGAATTGACATTTTTTTATTAAAGACTGGCATAATTTTCTCTGTATCATCCTAGCCCATCTCTTCTTTGTATCCACAGACGTTGGATGATGCTGCTGTGACACTCTTTCACGTATATTGCTGCTGCTTATGTAAGATAAGGCAAGCAGAATAATGCAGTGGAATTAATGGAATCTATTCAGCCGTCTATTATCTTCACCAAAATTGCCTTCAGTTAATGCATAGTGATTGGGAGTTCTGTTATTACAACATTCTACAACATTTAGGTATTTAATCTTCAGTATGCCATAATTTACTCAATCTCTATTTTTTATATGCTGAGAAGCTTGCTGTTCAATTTGATGGCAATCGTCAGAGAGCATTGCAATAAGAATTTGCTCTCGATGTACAAAGCAGCCATTGTCCTAAATAATTTTTTTAGGATTTGTTTTATGCCGTTTTCTGTGATGTTTAGTAGCCGAGTAATTTTCCATAAGTTTTCAGATCAATTTTTTAGATGTGAATTACATTTGACCATCTTGCGTTATATGCTTGGATTACTTACTTTGTGACTGAACCTACAGACTCTGATTGTGAATCAGTGCTTATATAAAGGCGAAAAATTTTATCCGCCTTTGTGAGCCATCTTGATTAGGACAAGTTTCTTGGGTTCCTATTCGCTAGTTCTTCTGAGCAATATGTTGATGAAATTACTTTGCAAATGTCTAGCAAGTATTTCAGGAAATAATGTTTCAAAATTACTCTCTGGGGCTTCAAAAATTGAACTAAGATGGGAATGGCACGTGGACAAAGATTTTCCTGTTGGTCCGGCGAATCCCTGTGGGTTAAAATCTAATTTTTGCCAACGATCTTGTCTAATAAATGATGCAGAGGAAATTCACTGGACTTGGAGGTGGCATATGATCCATTGTAATGGTTCATTCTAAATATGTCCCACGCAGAATAGATGGCAACGACGAATAGAATTCTCCACCTTTAAATGAGCACTCACTGTCCATCAGAGGCTCTACGTTCACTGAAAAAGTACTATGTAATCCAAGTTTGGCCCCAAGATGGTTTATCATCAAATATAATCCACATCTCAAGAAGGGATCTAAAAACTCATGGGAAATTACTCGGCTACTAAATAACACACAAAACAGAATAAAACAAATACTAAAAACAGTTTTTTAGGGCAATGGTTACTTTGCACACGCAGAGGAAATTCTGATTTCAATGCTTTCAATACTCTGGCGATTTCCATCACATTAAATAGCTAGATGCTCAGCACATAATAGTTGAAAGAGGAGAGTAAATGATGGCATACGCAAATCTGAGATATCCACAGTCAACTTTGATGCGGATAATTATATAAATCTAATTGATTGGAAAATTGTTGTGGTAACAGAACCACAGATCTGTTGATCTGTGCTTTTAATTGATCTGTGGTAACAGATCAATAAGCATTTATCGGGTGCAATCTTTGTAAAGATAATAGACGGCTTAGGCTGGGATTACGGTGCCTCGCTATCTTAAATCTTATGCTCGATCGTAGGATGAACGTTCCTGCAGTCGATCGTAACTTGGTATTACGGTGCCTCAGCGTAAGTCCTCCTGCAGTTAGCCAATCAGAGGCCGCAGTTACATTTGTTGTGGTTGCGCGCGCATCCACTTGCGCTTAATCTTACGTCTGCTTCCAAGCTGTCGTAAGATCGCGAAGCACCGTAATACCGCTTACGCTTTGTTTACATCGTAAGTCTCTACGTCGATCTTAAGTGAGGCACCGTAATCCCAGCCTTAATAGATTACATTAATATCATCCCCACTGCATTACATTGTTTACCTTCTCTTACACAAGCATTAGAAAAATACGTGAAGGAGATCACAGCAGAAAAATCCGAAGTCTGTGGATACATAGAAGAGATGGACTGGGTTGATGCATAGAAAACGTATGTCAGTCTTTGATAAAAATCGCAATTCAATGTATAAATAACATTGTGTTCAGATGGTAGCGTAGTCGAGCGAGATGTCCTGGGTGTTTTTGAAAGAAATTAGGTAAGAGCTGGATTCTAAACAACAATTGGTTGAATGACACAACAAAGTGGCATCGCAACTTTTTCACCGAAAGTTGTCAGTTTTGCTTCAGTTATACAGAATAAAGATATCGTTTAAATATGTCAAGTCATTAATAATAAATGTTTAAATAATACTTTTAAATAATAGCCATCACTATAGGAATTTTTTAGTTTTTTTTTTTGAAAAAATGTCAAATTTTACCCAAAATTTCGACTTTTGGACCAAAAGCGCAGACTCAAGCCATTTTTTTTCAGCGGTAAAATTTCACGTAGTTCATGTACTAGTATAAAGGCAACTTTTGGTACCTACCCGTTTTTGATTAAAAAAAATATTTTTTTTCGCTCCACCCTAATGTGCATATCAATGCACATGCTGTATATTTGGATTGTCCTTTTTCAGTTGTGCCTGCAGGATCTGTATATCTCCCACTCATATATGCTAATGCTGCACAACCAAAAGAAGTGCCACCTATTTGTGAAGAAGGGGGTTTAAACTTTTTAAGTGCTTCTTTTACTTGGAGATAGAGGGCTTCCCCTGTTATTTTGGGGGCATCTACAAATTTTAAAAATTAGCATTCACTTTACCATATGGTGAACCACCACTCTTACCATAACGAACACAAAGAGCCAACTGCTCCATTATCGATTTATCTTGTGTGAAATCTACTTCAATACTGAATGAACCTGACTATTTTTCTTCATCGGCAATGTTTATTTGGATCTGAATAGGCGGATGAGCTATTAACTTCTGTATAAATGAATTGTACACAGAAATGTAATCAAAGAACCTCTTCCATGCCGTTTAGGATTTTCATTTTTTCTTCTTTCTGCTCTATTCTAGCATTCTTCATACTTTCTGATGATCTTCTTTTTTGGCTTCTCTTGATAGCTTGTGCTACATAACCGTGTAAAATTTGATCATATTTACATACCAATTCTAGAAAATTCTGTGTTTAACGTTTCTATTATTCAAGTCTGCAGTTGTCTCCTCTCGTTTCTCTCTGTAAGCTAGTACCTGTTTTCCAAGATCATTTATCTCTAGATCTGTAGATCATCCCTAGATATGTAAGCTAATCCTTGCCAATCTTTTGTTACTAAGCAAATGTCCGTAGACAGACCCATCCCACCGAACAACTTCCCACCCTTCACTGACCATATGTACTTTTTACTTTATCCCCTATCTCTCGGCTTCTATACAAAATGAGTAATTTCCACAGATCTTCCAAAAATCGCAGACGGAAGAGGGAAAGGAGAAATTAGAGCTTTGCCCATCAAAAAGAAAAAAGAAAAAAAAACACTTTACGAAAAAAAATTAGTTTCATAACCTTTTTTTAAATTTTACTGAAAAGCAAAAAACTCAAAAAATTTATTATTCTTTTGGCCCACTACACCCGTTTGGCCCAACCCGCGATCGCGGGGTAGCGGGGTGGGCCAGTCCGCCCCTGGGGCTCTGCCTCGGAACATGCGCGCGGTGCTGCGCGGACTAAGTTGTGCAATTCCACTTAACCACTCACACGTTTACATTCGCCCTCCCTTTAAGTTTTTTGGGTCGCTGAATCCTAATTTTTAATTTACCCCCAAACTTTCCCCCCGAAACCCCCCCAAAATAGTTGTTATTAACTTAAATTTCTTATTATTTTATGGGAAACAGCATTACGAAATTCAGAAACTAGACAAAATTTGCAACAAATAGGATATATGACATTATGACGTAGGATAAATGGGGCGAGAGGGGGGCCTGCCTCGGAACATTCCCCGCGCGCTTTTCTCAAAAACCAAATTTTTTCAAAAAATCAATTTTTTGGGGGGTTGCCGGGTGAAATTTTGGTGAGAAGTTACAAATTCGGATTCAGCGACCCAAAAAACATAAAGTGAGTCGAAATCCAGAACTAGTATTAATTTTTCCAGGTAATCCCCTATTGCCTGGACTTCATAACTTAGTGCACGTAGCGCCGCAGTGCATGTTCAGAGGCAGCCCTCCCCCTCCCCGCTCATCCTACGTCATAATGTCATATATCCTATTTGTTGCAAATTTTGTCTAGTTTCTGAATTTCGTAATGCTTTTCCCCTAAAACAATAAGAAATTTAAATTAAAAACAACTATTTGGGAGGAGTTTCGGGGGGGGGGAATTTGGGGGGGATTTAAAAATTCGGATTCTGCGACCCAAAAAACTTAAAGTAAACCTTATAGAGAAAGTTCGGAGGGGAGATGGGAGGGCGAATGTAAACGTGTGAGTGGTTAAGTAGAATTGCGCAACTTAGTTCACGCAGCACCGCGCGCATGTTTCGAGACAGATCCCCCCTTCCCCTCCATCCTAAGTCATAATGTCATATACCTAATTTGTTGCAATTTTTGTCTATTTTCTGAATTTCTAGATACTTTTTCCCTAAAACAATAAAAAAATTGATTTTTTTAATAAAAACCTTTTTTGGGGTGCATTTTACCAAAATTTTGGGGGGTTGCCGGGGGAAATTTTAGTGGGAAGTTAAAAATTCGGATTCAGTGACCCAAAAAACATATAGTAAGCCTTTTTCTAGAACTACCATGAATTTTGCTAGGTAGAGCCCCTATACGGTCTGTATTGCCTGGACTATAAACTATCTTAAAGTTTCAAACAGATCGAGTGGCGGTCTTAACCAATAATTCAAGATAATTCCTGAAATTACTATCCGAAAATAGTGGTATGAATACTTGTAAACTTTCTGATGATGAATGAGTTATACTTATCTGATAGCGCTGTTCAAAAACCCCACGCAAATTATTAGATTTCCTAATTTAAGTTAATTCGTGGTTAAAAAAGCACGTGTCTCCATTTTAATCGACGCATTTGATAGCAATAGACCGATTAATTAAATAAAAATTAATATTTCAGCTTGTAATTAAGATAGGACTTAGATATGGGTATCAATGATATCAGCGAGAAATTTGACATCGGGATGCCAAAAAATTTAATCAAAAAATTTAATATTTAAAAAGTTAAAATTTCGTATTAAAATATGCTATTATGGAAAACCGCAGCGTCGTCATGTCTACCTGCTTTCCCGCCGAATTGAAATCTTTTTTCATTGTCTTTCCAATTAAAGAAATTAAATTTTTATCGATCGATTTTTAGTGGATATTTTAACTTATACATATCGCAGAAATGTGAACTTTATACCAAATGAAAGTAGATTTTTTTCCGCGTCTGTCTATTCCATTTACAAATTTCTCGGACCAATATTTTCTGATATGCGATTTCGCTTTAAAATGTCCACTTCACTTTTCGGCTTAATTTCCTCCGTGGTAACCGTGCATCGGCTGATTTCACTGGCAACCCTTAGAAAAAACACGGATGATTTGGAGAAGGTCCATTTGAACCTGCGTTAAAAAGGTGGATTGGTTAATTTTAGAAGTTAATTAGCCCGTAATTCGGTTAATTACCAACTTTCTCAAAATTTTATGATTTGTTGTTTGATGTGAGGTGTTCAGCTATAAGTACCCAAAATTTCAAGTCTCTAACATATATAGTTTCTGAGAACGGGCTCTGTGACGGACAGACAGACAGACAGACAAAGGAGTGAGACGAATAGTGTTTCGTCAGATGAACGAAACTCTAAAAAGTACGATTAAGCGAGTCTTCCCATCTTTGAAAAATGCAGAACGGATTTTGCAGAACACTTTGAATTTTTGCGCCATTTTTCAATGTTTATTGTGCTTTGTGATTATAATATATCGGGTAATTAACAAAAAATGAAAAATCTGAGTCTCAGGTTCCTGCGTGCTTTGGAATATCCCCACCCAAATTTTCAGACTCCTACGTGCAGTAGTTTTCCTAGCCATCGCTTACACACTTTTACTCTTTTCTTTATTAATGTAGATTAGTTATGAATGGATTGAATTGAGATCAAAAGCAGGCACTATGATATAATAAATTATAAAGTACAACCTAAATCAGTATTCAAGGCAGGTTTTTTCTTTATTCTACTTTTGTTAAGTAATCAGTTGTTTAAAACTCGTTTGTTTAGGAGATTGTTTTAAATCTTATCTTAAAAAAAAACTGTAATAAATGGTGTTAAACAAAAATATTTGAGAGATACGGGAGCGGGAATCAACCTTTGCGATAGAAATTTGGTTAAAACAAAGGATTTTACTGGAGATATACGATTGGGATATCTTGAGGATTGGGTACGCCAACCACTTGATAATGAATGTAAATGTCTACCTTTATTATGAGTGACTATTGAAGGGGAGGGTGATTTTGGTTGCATCACCACTAAGGTGTAGGCCGGGAGCCGGCAGCGCAGACAATCTCACCTCATCGAGTTCACCGAAGAAATTCTCAATCTTGATTTGCATCATAAAACGCAATCGGTCTGCCAAGTCACATCTTGGTGGAAAACACCTGAAAGCCCGATTTTAGCGGCTGACTCGTAGGTTTACCACTGTGTTTGCCTGCTCCCAGGTGCTGCCGGCCCCCGATCTAGTTGTGATTAAACTGTCTGAGTAGGAGCAAGGCAAAGGTAATACGACAGCGGATCTTTTAGGTAATAAGACAGTGGAGCCTATTGAGCAAAATCGGAGGGAAATGCAGTTCCGATAAATATGGTAATCACCCGGAGTAGGACTGAATTTTTAAAAAAGAAGAACAGAGCTACGAGATGGTGAAAATAAAATTTTGTTTTCCGAGCAGGCAAAGTTAGAAGAGCAGCCAGATCTGGTGGATAAAATTGAGGATTGCTCACAGAGCAAAGAAGAGAAGATTGTTCGAATGATGAGAAATGAGATTAGGGAGGATGAGAGCCAAATTAAAGATCTTACGTTATTACCGAAATGGGAGGGGGAAAATAATGTAGGATTGAATAAAATTACGGCGAAAGATTTCAGCATAGCTCAAAACAGTGCTTATCTTTAAAAACATTATAAGAAAAGACGAATGATGTGGAAGAAAAGGAATTTAAAGCAATGGGAGGTAAACTAGTAAGAGTTTCGCATTCGAATAGTGGGGAGGAGAAATTACAGCTATGTTTTCCACTAGAATTTAGAGAGAAAATAATGAAAATGTGCCATGAGGACGTTCCGGGACATTTAAGGCCGACTAAAACAAAAGATAGAGTAATTAAATGCTATTTATGGCCAGTGGTGTAGCTACATTTTTTAGCGCTCGGGGCAAGAAGAAATTTTGCGCCTCCCTCCCCCCAAAAAATAATATAATCACATTATTTTTCGCCAAGGCAAAAAAAGAGTATTTTTGGCTTGTACCGGGGGGAAAGGCAGCTTTGATTTTAAACAATCAGCTAATTTTACTCAAACACATGAAACTAAAATGCGTGGAAACCGAATATAGAAGATTTCCAGTTTTATTTAATACTGAATTTGTACGGAAATTTCAAAAATTTAGCGGAACATTGACGGATATGATTGTTGTTTTAAGCGTATGGGAGTAGCAACATTGCAAAAAACTTGCCAAAACACCACATTTGGTAAAACTCCTAACACTCGCCCTGTTATGGAAAAAAATCTCTAGTTTCAAAACGACAGCCACCTAACAATTTCAAATTTCGATACCATTTTTTTAAGACAGGAGGGAAACCAAAAAATTTTCTTGAATCCTTCTATCAAGACTTAACAATTATGCAAGAAATAAATTTGCATTTATAATTTTTGTACATTATTATTTTAGTTTGAAACTTTTAAGGGGTCGCCATTTTGAAACAGGATGGCGGATCAATATGTCTAAAAAATTTGGTCGAGGTCTTAATAAACCCTTAATCTATGCTCAATCGCATCCAAATCGGTTTATAAATACGAGCGCAGTCGCATGACAATGATCAGATATATATAGAGAGAGTAACATAATATATATATAGAGAGAGATGAGAAGGATAAGAATTAAATTCTTTTTAAAATTCAAAATTTAAATTAAATTTCAAAAATTTAAATTTAAATATTTAAGTTCTTTCTCCTAACTTTAAATCTTATATTCGAAAATCCGTTTTACTCCTTATAACTTTGTTTCCCAGCTCATCATTTATTGCGTTCATCATTAAATTCAGAGAGTAACTCAAGACTGAAAATGCTGACGTTTGGGCAATTCTTCTTTGTTTGTGGTTAAAGCCTTGTACGTTACAGATCCCGGGAATTTTGCGGATCTTGACCACATGTCAACCAAGAGTTCATTAACCAATTAAACTAAATGCTCCACCCAAATTTATACCTTTGCCCCTGCTGGAAAATATTGTCAATATATTAGCAAGAACACATACGAAAAAGATTAGATTTTGCCCATTTGAGATGCCTGCACGCACAACCTACGACCATGTAGGTCCGAAATTGACATAAATGGCTCGTGAGACATGCGTGGACATGATTGTAAGATGCAGCGACGAAATAAATGAGTTCAGTCCACAAAGAGGTTCCCGAATCAAATTCATTTCTCACATTAATCTCCCAGTTATTACTTATATGGATAGATATATTTTTCTCTAATGCATATGCGCTGAATTTAAGTATATATCAAATATATTTAACTTTTAAAACGATGAAAACAGCAATGTTGCCTCATCTAGCTGATTTTTTATTTGCGCAAAATGAATTCTCAGGAGTAAGTTTTAATAGTTATTCAATAGTTACAAGATAACAGGTATTCCATAAATAAAATAAAAATTGCCATTCAACATTTTCTGGTGTGAATTCAATATTTCTAAATAAAAAATCCGTCAGATGCGGCAACACTGGAAAACAGCCATTTGTATATTGGTCGAATTAGGAAGACTGAAAAGTCCTACTTTGTGTTTTATACAGTTTAAGAAGGGAAAATTTGGGGATAGGTCGCCCACATTTTATTACTTGGCTTTTCTCAATGCCAATTAAAAATGGAATTTACAATAAATAAAAAATAATATCTTTACTTGTTGTTTTTCCAGCTAAATCCATTTTGCATTGGTTCACAGAAGTCCCCATTAGACGAAAATATTCATATGGAATGAATGACGCAAAAATCAGCGTAAAAACCAATCTATATGCATGTTTGTGTGACGGAGATGGCTAGAAATGTCTACCGCAATGAAAGTGCAACTCTGAAAATTCGTGTAAGGGTAGTTCAAGGCAGGTCCTGATGCACACGAGGTTCATATTTCTAATTTTTTGATAATTAGCCGAGAATATTAATTAAAAGACCATAAAAAATGCGTTTTTTACAAAATTGCAAAATCGCGCTCACATCTGAACCTGATTCAACAGGCGAAATGGAAGAAATTAAGAATTTTCACAAATCTGGAAAAATTAAGAAAACTAAAGATATCTATTTCAAAATTTCAGAGCACATGTAGAAAAATATTTTACACCTGCGTATAAAACTTTTAAAAATCGGTCGGTAATTTTTCTTAATGTTTTCAAAAAACTGACAGCGGCAGTACAAAAGTTCGGAGAAAGAACCATACAGGGCAAACATTCATTAAAAACCGAACTAAAAATAGATCTTTTTACAGTCGACCCCTCCATTTAATTTCCGAAAATCAGAGATTATATGACATGTGGACAATCGACTTAATTATTAAACTTTGCCAAATGCTAAAAACATAATTTAAAAGCATTTTATCAATTTACTCGAAGATTATTAACGTGTTCTGTGGCAAGGGTCCCGATATATGAGCTAAAAGTTCGCCTCCAAGTGTTTCTCTTTTTTATTTACATTTAAAAGTATGTTTTCCAAAATACAGACTTCTTTTACCACAATCATCGAACAATAACGGAGCATTCTTTTCTCGGATTCTATGGGCCAGATTTCAGCAGGGATTGATTCATTCAACTTAGCTTACGATTTTCTTGCAGACTTTAGCTCCACCTCCAGTGCAGGGGGTGCTTCTTATCCCGGGTTCTGTGGACTCAATTGCAACTGTGTTTTGCTCATTCTACTTGGTTTTCGATTGTCTTACAGTATTTAGTTGTACCTTCCACCGCCAAGGGGCATTTTTATCTCTCTTTTCATGGGGCTGACTTCTGCGGAATTTTTTTTCTTTCTACTCATCTTATGATTCGCTTCAGATTTTTAGCACGTGTTCAGCACGCCTCCTATACGGGGTCGTAGGTAGCAGGGATCCATGCCGGAGATTCATTTTGAAAAATAAATTTGAATGGAGGTTTTTAGTGGTTAGAGATGCGTGAGTAGCATTCTCGGTCTACGCTGCCGAATACAGTGGGGTCCCATCACAGAGATATTCTTTTAATGCCAGAAATGGTCATTCCAAGTCACAAACAGGCCTTTTATCTTATAAACTGGAGGCTAGACAGTTAGAAACCTCCATCAGAGATTGACAATTATCGATTTCTCTATTTCCCCACCTTCACCGAATTTTTTCAAAACAGTCACACAGACGCACACAAAAAAGAAAAATTCAACAATTCTTATTTATTGTCAAAATAAGTGAAATAATTCCGGTTTAAACCTCCTCTCAATTTGGTGCCCCCTATTTAATCTTTTTGCGCCTCAGTTCAGGAACATAATTATCTTAGGCACCAAGTGTGTTGAGCCATTCCTAGAAACATTTTCAGAAGCTTTTTCTTTTTCTATTATTTGGATATAAGAAAATATCTTACTAAAGAAAACATTCACACACACACGCACAAAAAAGAAAAAAAAATCAATAATTATTATTTATTGTCAAAATGTGAGAAATAATTTAGGTTTAAACCTACTCTCAATTTGGCGCCCCCTATTTAATCTTTTTGCGCCTCAATTCAGATGCATAATTACCTTAGGTACCAAGTGTGTTGAGTCAATCCTAGAAACATTTACAGAGGCTTTTTCTTTCTGCATTATTTGGATATAACAAAATTCTTACTAAAGAAAACATTCACACACAGATGCAGACACACACAAAAAATCAACAATTCTTATTTATTGTCAAAAAATTAGAAAAAAAATTCGGTTTAAACATCTCTCAGTTTAGCGCCCCTAGGCCTCAGCGCCCGGGGCGGCCGCCCCCTTGCCCCCCCTCCCCTTAGCTACGCCACTGTTTTTGGCCAAATTGTTACAAGGAGATTAGGGAATTTATAAGGACCTGTGATCCGTGTCAAAGAGTTGGTAAAAATAGAGATAAAAAGAAAGCGCCATTGAAGCTCGAAATAATAATTTCAGAAGTTTTCTTTAGGGTAAATATTTACGGTGTAGGTCCCTTGAGTTTAAGCGAAAAAAATTAGATATCTATGTACTTCAATTTGTGTTGCGTCTAAATATCCGGATGCTATACGTGTGGAAATTTTAATTTCTCCGTCAGTGATCGAGGGGTTAATATAAATATTTTCTAGGACTGGGTATCCAAAGAATTACAATGTGATTTGGGTCAGCCATTTAGAAGCGAGTTGACATCGGAATTTTTTATAGGTTCGGTATTAAGGTTATATACATAGCTCAGTTTGTCATCCGAAGCCGAATAGCGTTGAACGGATGCATGGTAGTTTAAAAAATGTTATAAAGACTTTGTGTTTTGAGGCAGGAAATGACTGAGAAGTAGTCTTGCCAATGGTTTTATTTATTTTGCGGACTGTGAGTCATGAAAGCACAGGATTTAGCCCTGCTGAGCTAGTTCATGGTAAAAATTTACGAATGCCACATAGTCTTGTGTATGAAAATTGGATGGAAAAGGAAACTGTAGATCAGAATGTAGTGTATTATATGTAAACTTAAGTAATAGATTGAAACATTTTCAAGAATATTAGCGTGTAAAAAATGAAAGAGTGTCAGGAAAAGCGAAAACAATGACATGATAAAATTAGCTCTCGCCGCGAAGCGGCGAGCCTTCGTCCGAAGTTACAGGCTCTGTTATCTGACGTTACAGGCTCCCGTAGATGTGTGGCGATGGCGCGGGACGTGTTTCTCCGTGTGATGCTGCCGCCAACTTACAATCGTCCAAGAAGGTGCACTGCCCATCGCACATCACACCACCTGAGTCCAAGCGTCTGGAGTCCGGCCGCAGCGACAGAAACCCCACCCAGCTGAAGGAGCCAAGCGGTCCCTACGCTTGTTTACCCCCTCAGTCGACCACAGGGACGCACGGGATTCGAACTCATGAAGGAGTCGGGACCGTATGCCATTTTCGGGGCTTCCCAAGGGGGAGTTGCCTTACGGAATCCTTTCAAAATACAATGATATGATAAGAATGCGGTGTATAGAAAATTTAATATAGGAGATAAAGTGTTAGTTCTGACTAACTCGAAGCCAAATAAAATGGCGGTTAATTGAATAGAGCCGGGAACTATTACCAGAATAATATCTTAAACTAATTATACAATTGATATTTTGGGAAAAAGAAAGAAGTCTACCATTTATCACGTAAATTTAATTAAACCATATTATAGTAGACCTGAATTTATAAATTTCTTGATTGATGGGGTGTCTGAGGAAATTGAAGAGCAAGCGGAAATTCTTTATCCGATTGCGAATCCCACTGTTATGTTTTTGGGAATTAGTAAATGGAATGAATCAGAAAATCTTGTGTCTACAAAATAAATAGGAGATTTCAGGACAATGATTGTTTGTCATAGAAAAGTTTTTTCCACGGACACTGGGAGTACCCCGTTATTTGAGATGGACATAGTTTTAACGGATAATGTGCCGTTTAGGTCAGAACCATATCGTATGCCGCCGAAACAATTAGAGATTCTGAGTGTAGAGATTCGGAGGCTTTTAGATTTGGGCGTGATTGAAATCGGGCAGTCAGATTATGCTTCTCTTATGATTTTGATCGAAAGTGCAGGTAATGACCCTCACCCTTGTGTGGATTTCGGAAATTAAATGCAAAAACAAGAACTGAAATTTTCCCTTTGTCAAATATCGAAGATGTCGTTGAGAAAGTGAGAGCAGTGCCTTCTATCACTGTTAAGGATTTAACGAAAGGTTATTTTTAGGTTCCTCTCACGGAAGAAGCTCAGAGATATGCGGCTTTTGTAACATCATTTGGGACCTTTTTACCTAAAGTCATGATGTTTGGACTTTTAAATTCAGCATATGTTATTTTTGTAGTTAATTGCCATAGCTTTACGTGGGTTAGAATTATTTGCGGTTCCCTACATCGATGATATAGCTATATTTTCCTTGACCTGTGAGCAGCATTTAAAAGATGTGGAGGCAGTTCTTAAGTGGTTAAGAGAAGGAAACCTGACGGTGAAACCCTCCAAATGCAAATTTGCAGAAGATCACGTAAAATTTCTGGGACATGAAGTAGGGTCAGGGAAAAGATCTCCTAGCGAAGCTAAATTGCAGGCAGTTAAAGATTTTCTTATTCCGACAAATAAGACATAGCTAAAAGCGTATTTGGGAATGGTAGGATATTACACTATGTTCACACTGAGACAGTTGAGTCACTTAACTTGAAATTTTTTGAGGCGGTCGTACCCGGAATCAAAATTTCGACTTGAGCAAGTTCCTGAAACTCACTTAACTTTTGATACTCTCTTAACTATGAGTTGAGTTGAAATCTACTTGCTGAACTCTTTTAGTTACATATTTAACGTAAGTTAAGACTCTTAAAACTTTTAGCAATATGAACAGGTGAAGCCTAATTCCGAGTATCCCGTTTCCAAAAAGTCAAGTGACTAAAAGTTAAGTGACTCAACTATCTCAGTGTGAACATAGCTTAATGCTAGGTATATCAAATATTATGATACCATAGCGGTTCCGTTAACAGATGCATTAAAAGAAAAAGAAAAAAGAATGTGGGACGAGTATTGTAATAAGGCATTTGAAGAATTAAAGTTGAAATTAATGAAAAGTCCAGTGTTATATGCGCCTGATTTTACGCAGAAATTTATCAAGGAAACAGATGCGAGTTTGTACGAGACAGGAGTTGTTTTATCTCAAATTATTGGAGGTGAAGAGCATCCAATTTTGTATCTCAGCAAGAAATTTTTCCGTGCGGAGCAAAATTATTGCACGATAGAAAGAGAATTAGCGGCTATAGTATATGGCTTAAAAAAGTTAAATTATTATTTGGATGGGCAAACCAGGAAAATTACATGGAAATGCAGATGGTCCAAGTAGAAATATATAGAATCATATGTAGATTTTCTGTCTGGGATTTAATGTGCAGAATCCAATTAAAAAAATTTGACCTTTCAATAATATCTTGTATTGTATCTAAATTTTTTTGTTATCAAAATTGTGTTATTGTATTATTATTTTATTTAATGGAATTAGCATCATATTTAAGTATTCTAAATTTAAATTAGTTGTTCTGGCATCTAAAAAAAAAAAAATTTAGGCTTGTGCTTAGTTATATTTAAGGAAAATTATGAAAATTTCATATTCTTGATGTGTCCTTTAAAACTTTGAGCGGGGAATCTTGAATGCAGATAGTATTTTTATAATTAAATTAAATATTTATATTGTATTTTAATTCTGGTGTAACGGTGTGTTTGACCTCTCTGAAAGTTAATTAAAAGGGTTTATTATGAGAACCTCATGCCTAAATATATTCATGAGGAAATCTCTTTTTGAGGTTTTCGGTACACAAAGACCTGGAGGCAATCAGAAAATATTTCCGGGCAGTACAATGACCTTTTGTTGAAAGGAATTCAGGGAAAAAGTAAGGAAGTTTATCTATCTCTTTGAGAAATGTCCAAGGGTGTACGAAAGTGTAAATTTCTACACCTTGGAGAAATTGCGGGGCTTGGGGGAAAGCAAGGGTGATGTCATGACTATCCAATGGGAGAGGAGCTCTTCAGGTCCCTAGCTGGGGCAAGAAAAAAAAAGAGAGGATTCTGTGATTTTTAGCGAAAAAAGCTGGATAGTTAGATTTAGATTTTGGAGAGTGATGTGTGTAACGTCGTAAAGGTGGATAGTATACACTCTTGTGGAGTGTTTTCTTTTGCATAAGAATGTGTTCAACAAAGTGAGAGTGTCTCACAATTTATTGTAATTTAATTATTTTATCTTAACTTAATTGTTCTAATAAAAGAACTTGGGAAAGATATCATGCTTTATATTTGAACTTTATTTATGTACGGGCTGAGAAAGGCGAAAGCATCGACTACTTCACCACAGCATCAAGAAGATCCTGGCAGAATTATCTCCTGAACTGGTGCAACCTCAGTCTTTGAAGTGACTATATTCGAAAGGAATTTTCTGTCAAAGTTGCAGAAACGTACATAAATAAATAACCAGTAAAAGCTCGTTTGCTGGCATCTACGAAGACGTGAAACTGACTCGGTAAATTCTTCCACCTCTTTTATTGAGAATAGAATTCTTGGTACAGAGATCCGTTTCAAGTAAAAGAATTCTTCACACCAATCCTTAAATATTTTTGCTAAGTCTGATGGTAAAGCATTATCTCAATCTAGTTTTTTCTTCCAAATATCTTGCAATTATATTTTAGCTCGAACTGCAAATGGTGATATTAAGCTCAAAGGATGGCAGATACTTCCAATAATTCTTATTGCATCTCTCTCGTAAATTTTAGTTATTTTATATCCTTATTTTTTAAAGGTTTATCACTATCAACGCTTAAGACATCATCTTATGATTTCCAGCAATAGCCAAGGACCTTGCATTATTTGGATTCATTGTTAATTTCTTCCTCAAATCAATATTGCAATGAGAGTATATTTTTTCTCCATTTTCTCATGTTAAAGAATGCTTGTCCTAAAATGAACTTTATTTTTCCTGCTCGTGGATGGTGTATGCTAAATACGTAATTTCCAAACTGCGAATCAGGTCGTCTGCATACAGTCTATTGTTCAAAATGCTGAAGGCAGCTGGATAAACATCTTTACATTTTATTATGAAACACACATACTACAATATAAATTAAAACACACATAAATAACGCCTGCATTCAACAGCTAAATGTATATATAAATATTAAACAAAAACATAATTTGAAGAACAAATTAAAAAAATAAAATGTATTTCCTTCATTGTTTAAGCCCGAGAAGGGACAGATATTAAGATATTTCATTCAATTAGTTCTACATTTAATGTTACATTTTTGTAACAAATTAGTTAAGCCAATTGGAGATTAAAACAGAAAAATAAAATTCATACAATATGATACTTAAAACACCCTAAAAAATTAGATTCCGTTCAAATGAAATCGAAATAAATCTTAGACTTCCATTTTTAATTGAAAATATCTTTAATGCAGATTTTGTATTATGTTTATGACAATTGTATATAAAATGATAAGATGCATGCAAAATACAAAACTTAAAAAATGTCTAAGATTTATTTCGATTTCATTTGAACGGAATTTAATTTTTTAGGGTGTTTTAAGTATCATATTGTATGAATTTTATTTTTATGTTTTAATCTTCAATTGGCTTAACTAATTTGTTACAAAAATGTAACATTAAATGTAGAACTAATTGAATGAAATATCTTAATATCTGTCCCTTCTCGGGCTTAAACAATGAAGGAAATAAATTTTGTTTTTTCAATTTGTTCTTCAAATTATGTTTTTGTTTAATATATCAAGTTTTTTAATAACTACTGGACTCATACGAATGCATTTCAAAATTTAATAGAGAGTATCATCATCAGGCTTTGATGTATGCAGTATTGCATCGCAATGTGGGGATGCAGTTTACCAATGTGTAATTCAAAATGTTTCATCACTGTAGTAATGCAGGTTGTGGTTGTTTGGACAAAAACTTCTAATCTGAACGTAAAAAATCTATAATCAAAACATAAAAAATTAACTTCACTTAAATTTAGATACCCTATTTCCCACTCAGGAACGCTATGAATGTAAATGTAAATTGTGTTGAATCCTTACTGCTAATATTTAACAATATTATAGCTGTGATACAGTAAAAAATAAATAATAAAAGTTTTACTTAAATTTTTAAACATTATTCTCTCCCAAGGGGTGATGTAAACACATCAGAAAATTATTACCTAAGTTTAACTTGGGGTATAAATAGTTCTCATCTCGGAAAAAATAATACATTTTGAAATTTAAGTTACGTAATTCCCCACCAAGTTCGCTACCTGCGTAAAAATAGCTATCCATTAGAAACTTTTTACTAAAATATAAACTTGACAAAAGCAAAAACTTATTCTGAAATTATCCTTTTTATTTCCACTATGACGCCATATTCATCTTTTTAATTTTTGGAAAAAAAAAAAAAAAAAAAAAAAAAAAAAAAAACTAGCTTAATTTAATATTTCACGTGAAATCTTTCAGCTAAAAAGAAATAAATTATTATTACGGCTTTTGAAATTTTTGCAACAATGAAGTAAAAATGTTACATTTTCTATGAAAAATGTCCGTTGATTTTCAATGAAAAAAGCGAAAATTGGAATTATTAAGAAAAATATTTGAATAATGTAAAAAAAAATTGGCTCATGTTTCTCTCTGGGTTATAATTCATCCATATGCAAAGGCATGTTACCATTCGTTTAGACCCTGACATCAGGCAAACGTTTTTACACATTAAATTTATAATATCATTAGAATTAGTAAAGAATAAAAAATGAGTGGCATCAGGGACAAAAATGTGGGAAGAAAAAATGAAAAAGTTATGATCTCCATAGGCTTATCCATGTTAAATTAACATTGAGAAGTGACTCTGGGACTGTATAAGTATAATAAATAATATGGAAATAAATAAGTATTGCGCTGCCGCGCAATACTTAAATTATACAGACATACATACAATAAATACAATAAACCCAACTGGAGTGAAAAATTAGCCAGAGCCAGGAATCGAACGCGGGACCACTGCATTCCAGGCAGTCGCTCTAGCTGTGGTCCCCTGTTCTATTCCTGGCTCTGGCTAATTTTTCACTCCAGTTGGGTTTATTGTATTTATTGTGTGTATGTCTGTATAATATTTATAGATACCTTTATGTTTATATTTCTTTATATGATGTTAAATTTTCGCATTTAGCAATAATGAGCTCGATCTTGCTCCAGAAATACACGTGTCATCCTTAAAACTTCGGGTTCAGTGTCCAAATCTTCCGTAATTCATAGAAATCTAACTGCATCTCTTTCTTCTAGTGTCAAAGCAATTTGCAAAAGTGCACCTTCTGTATCTGCCGTTATGGAAATTTTATTTAGACGGAACTGCAAAAGAAATATTAGAATATCAACATTAAATTCGGAACCTGCGCTCAAGCAGTCATTAAGCGGCGGCAAATTCGATTCACTCTTGGAGGCATCGAAACTATTCCCATCTTCGTCGTTCTTTTATTTTCGCGCATTACCGCGTGATGTGGCATATAATTGATTTTAGAATTATCAACCACTTTAATTCTCATTAATTCTTTAAGTTATTCTTTGAGTTATGTAGCTTGAAATAATGTCCTTGTACTGACTGTGGAAATCTCGATTTTTCTTAAATCTTTTAATAAGTATTTGTAAACTGTTATACTATGGTCACACTGAGATAGTTGAGGCACTTAACTTGAAGTTTTATGAAGCGGGCGTACCCGGAATCAAGCTAGTGACTTGAGCAAGTTTCTGAAACTCATTTAACTTTTGATACTCTCTTAACTATGAGTTGAGTGGAAATCTACCTGCTGAACTATTTTTCTTATTTGAAACTGTTATTAAAATTAGAGTTGAGTTCCACAAATAATTATTCATCTTTTTCGAATGATCTTTTGAATCGTTTATTTAATTAACACGCAGAAAAGAATAAAAACATTAATAAACTATGTGTAGTTAGAAGTTGTAGTTAGAAATTTAACATAAGTTAAGTCTCTTAAAACCTTTTGCAATGTGAACACGTGAAGCCGAAATCCGAGTATTCCGTTTCAAAAAAGTTAAGTGACTCAACTATTTCTGTGCGAACATAGTATTATTAGCATTACTATAGTTATCCTGTAGTGATTCGGAATGCTCGTTCCACGGTTGTTTAACTTGTTAGCAACCTTTGATTAGTTTTGTAGAATTTTCAAATTCTTTTAGAACTTCGTTGTCTTTGGAATCCAAATTGTCACTCCGCCAAATTTCCAAACTTTCTAAATGAAATAACATTTTCAAAATGTTTTGCTTCTTCTAAGTTTCGGCCTCACATTCATTATCTTTACATACTTAAAAAGTCTGTGTTCTGCCTCGGAATCATTAAATACATGGCCTAGTTTAATTTCTATTCCTAGGGACATCCTCCGGGCATTCTTTTGATTTTCTCTGAAATGATTTTCTAGTAATAATTTGGCCCGATCAATAGTGATACTTTTAAATTTTCAGACCCTTCGATATGAGGTATTTGTATTTTGATTCATTACAAAATTTATGAATTTCTAGAAACCCATAGATAGGAGACCCACTGTCTTCGGTATCGTAGCGAGCGATCGTAAAAATGATAGTCATTTTAACCCCGGCCTTTCCAATAAAAAACAACAACTGTATAAAAATAAACTTTTAATGTCTTCACAATAAACTAACCTAAAGATATTGATCGTTGTCCCCTAAATTGTTTAAACTGATTACTATAATGAGAATCCTACTTTAATGATATAAAAAACTGGTGGAACCAGAGAGAAAAGTAAAGCTCGATCTAAAAAAGTTACAGTAAAAAATTGTCAAATAGTTTCAGTTTAAAAAAATCCCTGCCGGCTCGGGCCTACAGGCGGAGGTAGATTTCGATGTTAAGTACTAAATTCTCCAACAAAACTTAAATCAAGATTAGAGATAAAACCCAGTTTCTTCACAAAGAGCGAGCTGTAGGGAGCTAAACTTTTTGTGAAAATTGTAATATACACAAATACACACACACATATATATGGAATAGGTTTAAAAAATGGCTACAAAAAATTCAGAGAACCTTAAAGTGTTAAAATATGTTAATATTTCCATAGTCGGGTTTTTATCTGTTTTAATACGTTTCTTCAAACTTACATGGCGTTACGTATACACCTGCTGAGGTCCATTATATTTCCAATATGACGCAATATACATATTTTTTTAATTCGTCAAACTATTTATTTTGAGTTTTCATGCTGAAATCTTGCTCTAGGAAACTTATGACGTAATATTCAATTTGTTTTCAATTTGTCAAACTATTTAATTTTACACGTGAAAATTTTGCAAAAGAAAAGTAATTGTTGTGGTGAGAATTTTATTATTTGTTTTTTTTAATTGTTGGCAACTGCTATAACGAAAAACTTTTATTTTTTTCCTGCCATTGTTGTGTAAGAGCTGGTTTTATCAGAATCATGTTAAGACAGTATTCAAAATTTTGAACCCTCCCCATTTTCACCCTCTTGGGCCGATTTCGCCCATTTTCAATTCCCGCCGAGATATTAGCCATCTCAAAGTTGTTGGCGAGTTTGAAGATGATTCGTGCATAATTGCAACTTTTATCGTGCGGACAAAATTTAGTACATACATACATGCATACATACATATATATATATATATATATATAAACTTTTTAGTTGGGGGTAGTTTTGGGTTCCTGGGGTCCTATAATGAAAAGTTATGAAGGAATTTTTCAAAAGTCGCACCATGGTAACGACTGCAATAGGTAATATTTCTTACGAAATCTACCTAAAAGTAAGTAGTGCGTAGAAAAGTAATGGAATCATATTATCTGTAAAGCTCATGAAATTACCCAAATTTTTGTTGATAGCTGAAAATGTGGTCCTATTTTAAAAGTCCTATTTTAAACGCTTATTATGACAAACCAAAGCGAACTTGAAAAAGCAAAATCATGAACTAACGAAGCCGCATTCAAATCTTTGCAAGCCTTCAGCGGCTAGCAAGTATTATCTGCTGTAGAGAAATCAGTAGAGTTTAGCAGCTTGGAAGCTATCTCGCGAGCAACTAATCAGAATCCAATTCGCTATTTGTTTGAATACATCTGGATTATTTCTCCACAACTGTTAAAGAGTTCTTAACAATCATACATGATTTAACAGTTATTTTATTTCAAATAATCTTTATTGTTGATTTTAATAATGTCATTGCTTTCGTTTAGTACGAATACAAGAAAAAAAAAATAATAATACTTCACAGTGATATAACTTAAACTATTGTAATTTGTTCTTTTGTTAGTGTTGCATGCAATGATTTTAATCGATTGGGTTTTTTGAAATGAAAAGTAAAACATGTTTCAATAAAGGATATCGGAGGATGGGATGGGCCGGTAATTTTTAATTTCAATCTCATTGCATTTTGGAAGACTTAGCGAGGCAACCATCTTTGACTTGACCGGGTGGCGAGTGTAATTTAATTGTTTAAAAGGAATATCGCTCATGGAGATAGAGAGATTTTTTTGTTTTTATTTTGAGGCTAGAATATTTTTTGGCCATATGTTTTTATTTTATTTATTTTTTACTTTCTCATTTCTGCATTTTTAGAAAATAAGAGTGGAAAACATTTTCATTTCTGTGATTTTATTTTACTGTAAAATAAAATAAAGACAATAGCATCGCATTATTTGTGAGGACACTTAATTTTAATACAATTAAAAATATATATAAACGTTTCGGCTATTTTCATAGCCGTCATCAGTAAACGAACAGAGTCACAAAACAGCAAGAGCCACAGTAAACGAAAAAACAGTTAAAATCACGGTCTAAGTAGGATAAAATAATCAGCAGGAACTTGGGTTGCTTCGTTGATTGGCGATTCAGCTAAAACGGTTCTCCAACCCTCAAGGAAGACACGGCTAAAATAGACGGGGCAATTGGATTCCACAATTCGTGCACTCTCAAAATCGGGGACATGATCGAACTCAAGTGCATGTGCCACCAATCTTGAATTCAGAGTACCTTTCTTAAAAGAATTTTTATGCTCCTTGAGTCTAGCATTAAATGAGCGTCCAGTCTTACTAATATAAATCGAGCTGCAACCTTTACAAGGAATTTCATAAACGACATTATTCAGGTCAAACTTCGAATATTTATGTTTAAAACTACTGAAAAAATTACCAATGCGGTTCAAGGGAACATGAGCTGTCCTAACATTAACATTCTTGAGTACGGCTGAAATTTTCTCCGAAATATTACTGTAATAAGGCAAAGATATAGTTCCTATGGGATTGACACGCTGGTAAGGAGTGGGATACTGGTCTGATTTGCTCGTAAGTTCCGAAATAACTCTAAGACACCAACGACGTGGATAGTCGTTGAGACGTAAATCATTCATTATCTTACCAATTTCATTATCAAAACTTACTCTGTCACTGCAAAATCTCAAGGCTCTGTTGTACAAGGATCTGATGACTGCGATTTTATGTGAAAGTGGGCTATTGGATTTAAAATTTAAATATTGCTCGGAGGAAGTACTTTTTCTGTAAACAGAAGTTTTCAAAATAGGAATATTATTAACAATTTCTCTCTGGAGCAAAACATCAAGGAAAGGGAGTGACCTGTTATTTTCAAACTCTATCGTGAACTGGATAGAAGAGGAAAATGAATTCGCTTTGTTTAAAATCTCCACAAGTTCATCTTCTTCAGCAATTATAAAAACGTCATCCACATACCGCCTCCAAAACTTAATCTTATTACCCAAACTGAAAATAATATCTTTCTCCAAATACTGCATAACAATCTCTGCTACTCTCACGGACAGAGGGGAGCCCATTGCAGTTCCTTTTATCTGTTTATAAAACGTATCTTGAAAAACGAAACAATTTGATGTCAGACAAAATTCAATGAGTTTAATAGCAACGTCCATATCTAAATTAATAGCATTAGCAAAATCGGGCCACATGCTCTGAACAGCGAGGCAGGCTAGATTTATTGGTATACATGTGAACAAAGATACCACATCCAAAGATGCCATCACACATTTGTGAGGTATAACGAAACTCTTCAAATCATCAAGAAATTTAATTGAGGAATTAATACTGTAAGGGGAGGAGACGGTCATGGGTTTGAGCAAAACTGACAAAAATCTAGATAATTTATACAATGGGGAGTGGCTGTAATCGATAATAGGTCTAAGAGGAATATTAGGTTTGTGAGTCTTCGGTAACCCATAAAATCTTGGAACGAGACCAATATAACACTTAAGACTTTTGGCAAGAGTAGGACAAAATCCACCGGACCTCGTTAAATCACTCAGGAAGCTATATAAATAAGTCCCTTGATTTACTGAACGATGATCAAACTTACAGTATTGTTAATAAAGATTTAACTCCGAGTATTCAAAGAAACATGAATGGCCTCCTGAGTGATTTAACGAGGTCCGGTGGATTTTGTCCTACTCTTGCCAAAAGTGTTATATTGGTCTCGTTCCAAGATTTTATGGGTTACCGAAGACTCACAAACCTAATATTCCTTTTAGACCTATTATCGATTACAGCCACTCCCCATTGTATAAATTATCTAGATTTTTGTCAGTTTTGCTCAAACCCATGACCGTCTCCTCCCCTTACAGTATTAATTCCTCAATTAAATTTCTTGATGATTTGAAGAGTTTCGTTATACCTCACAAATGTGTGATGGCATCTTTGGATGTGGTATCTTTGTTCACAGGTATACCAATAAATCTAGCCTGCCTCGCTGTTCAGAGCATGTGGCCCGATTTTGCTAATGCTATTAATTTAGATATGGACGTTGTTATTAAACTCATTGAATTTTGTCTGACATCAAATTGTTTCGTTTTTCAAGATACGTTTTATAAACAGATAAAAGGAACTGCAATGGGCTCCCCCCTGTCCGTGAGAGTAGCAGAGATTGTTATGCAGTATTTGGAGAAAGATATTATTTTCAGTTTGGGTAATAAGATTAAGTTTTGGAGGCGGTATGTGGATGACGTTTTTATAATTGCTGAAGAAGATGAACTTGTGGAGATTTTAAATACAAAGCTAATTCTTTTTCATCTTCTATCCAGTTCACGATAGAGTTTGAAAATAACAGGTCACTCCCTTTCCTTGATGTTTTGCTCCAGAGAGAAATTGTTAATAATATTCCTATTTTGAAAACTTCTGATTACAGAAAAAGTACTTCCTCCGGGCAATATTTAAATTTTAAATCCAATAGCCCACTTTCACATAAAATCGCAGTCATCAGATCCTTGTACAACAGAGCCTTGAGATTTTGCAGTGACAGAGTAAGTTTTGATAATGAAATTGGTAAGATAATGAATGATTTACGTCTCAACGACTATCCACGTCGTTGGCGTCTTAGAGTTATTTCGGAACTTACGAGCAAATCAGACCAGTATCCCACTCCTTACCAGCGTGTCAATCCCATAGGAACTATATCTTTGCCTTATTACAGTAATAATTCGGAGAAAATTTCAGCAGTACTCAAGAATGTTAATGTTAGGACAGCTCATGTTCCCTTGAACCGCACTGGTAATTTTTTCAGTAGTTTTAAACATAAATATTCGAAGTTTGACCTGAATGGTGTCGTTTATGAAATTCCTTGTAAAGGTTGCAGCTCGATTTACATTGGTGAGACTGGACGCTCATTTAATGCTAGACTCAAGGAGCATAAAAATTCTTTTAAGAAAGGTACTCTGAATTCAAGATTGGTGGCTGAGTTCGATCATGTCCCCGATTTTGAGAGTGCACGAATTGTGGAATCCAATTGCCCCGTCTATTTTAGCCGTGTCTTCCTTGAGGGTTGGAGAACCGTTTTAGCTGAATCGCCAATCAACGAAGCAACCCAAGTTCCTGCTGACTATTTTATCCTACTTAGACCGTGATTTTAACTGTTTTTTCGTTTACTGTGGCTCTTGCTGTTTTGTGACTCTGTTCGTTTACTGATGAGGGCTATGAAAATAGCCGAAACGTTTATATATTTTTTTAACTATATTTTAATTGTTTTTAATAAAAATTTTAATGTGTGTATGTCTGTAGTTATGCAAATTGTGTTTAATTTTAATACAATTGTAATTAATTTGTAAAAGGTAATGTAAATTTGTTTGGATAAATTGCATTTGATTAAAAGTGTATAAATAATATTTTTATGTTCTTGTGGGATTCGCTTTGGGTATGTGTTGATAGACATGGCCGCAATGAAGTCGGGGATCAAATTTATTTTTTTTACAAGTCATGTTGTTAAAACTGTTTATTTTTATATATGGTCTCTCTTCTTATAGGCCAGTATGTTGGTTGTATTTATGTCGGCCAATTATCTGCACGTGGGATATAGGCCCTAAGGGGGGAGTGCCTTCCGTGGAGGTCTTTCTAAGGGAACCTAACCCGTATTAACGCTTGGAGAACCAAGGTTCGAAGAAAACCACGAAAACTCCGAACGATTAGGCCGACGGGCGCGATTGGGATCGAACCCAGCACTTCCCGCCTACCAGCTTCGAGAGCAGAACCTCTCGGTCACTGGTGGGGCTATAGGCCAGTAAAAATAGGATTTTTCTAACCGAAAATTCCTGGAAAGCTGGAAATTGTTTTAATCACTTTGTTTTACATCCAAATGAAGGGATTTGAAGTTTGTCCCATTTTTCTTGTTGAGCTTTAGACGTGGCACCACAAAAACCTCAAAATTTTCGGACTTTTTTAAGTATTTCGTAAATAACTCAAAAACCGTTCTTTCTACAGAAACAGTTCTAAGTTATAAATTGTAGACCATAACATTCTGCGTCGATTGAGTACCACAGACTAAAAATTCCGCTAAAAATAAGCGAGATATGATAGATCAAAAGAGTACTTTTTTCCAATTTTTTCTAAAAAGATCTCATAAAATTGGTTTTTTGAAGTTCTCACGTATAAAATGTTAGAGAACGATATAATAATAACAGAAAATCAAGAAAATTAATTTATTTAAAAAAATTAGTACATAAGCAATGGTGATAAAAACAACTCAATTTACTTGAGGAAAATACAGGGAAATCGAGCTTGGGACGTTTTTTTTGCTGGATCTTGATTTGCCCGTTCTTCTTCCTCCTGCACATGGAAGGCATCCTTGTACATATCTACTTTTTCGTCGTATCCGGTTTGTGAATCTTCTTCTTCTGCGGTATTTGCGCACTACGCACCTGTACAGTGGTAACATATAATTGAGCATTTAACACCGTTCTTCCTGCAAGAACATAAACCGCCTTTGCATCCCTTTACACATTTGCATGACAGAGTGTTTAAAAGCTCTGGTGTTGCAGCTATGTTCACGCAGCTATGTTCGTGGTGATTGGAAGTATACCATGTTTGAATGACTTCCAGCCCCAATCAGTGGGATTCATCACCCTTCCATTCTAGATGTTGATCTGAAGAAAAAAATCTGTATGAATATTATTTGGCTGCATCTTCAGTTGGCGGCAAAGAAGCAAGGTTAAATTGGGTCTTCATAAGATGTTTTGCAAATGTGTTGTATCGCAATTTGTGCAGTGTTGCGGATTCCTCATACTGGGGATTGTATAAGGTGGCAATAAATTTCTTCCCCGCATCACTTACTTCTTCAGGCGTAGCATATTGGTTATTAAAGACAGTCGGAATATCCTCTAGGTGAACATGATTTTCCAAAAGCTTGACGAATTTCAGTTTGCCCTGCCTGAAGAAGGCCGATGTAGAATCACAGCCACTAAAAGCATGTAGGAATAGGACGTTTTTCTTCACAATCGGCGAGTACTTGAAACTTAATGGTGAATATAAAACATTTCCCGGCTGTCCTTTCCCAGGTTTCAAGAAGTATATAGTGGATGAGTTGGGAATAAATGTAGTCAAAAGCACAATCAGATCAATATCTTCCCCAACTATGATGACACGTTCTGACTGCTGATCAAGTTGGATGGTTTCCATCACGATGCTAGTATCTGCATCCTCGACAGCTTGTTTTACAGTAAAATTGTGTTGCTCCAATTTTTCAATGAGCATTTTCATTAAACGGCATTTATTCCCTTCATTTGCAAGGAAGTGCTCTTTTTGCATTGTGGGCGTCGTATTTTTGTTAAAGTCAACACTTGCTGCAATGTATTTATTTTTTCGATGGAAGTTCTCAGCAGACTTGGCGCCATGTTCTGACGGTTCTTCTGGGTAACCACCAAAAACAATTGTTGCAGTTTTACCATAGCTGTTTTTCAAATATCCAATATACTTGGAAATAATTGAAGAGAACTTTTCTCTTAGCTCCCAACTCACTCGATGAAGGAGGAAGCCACCATCAATCACATGGACAGTTTTTATGGTTTGTTCTAAATTATTAAGGGGGTGAACAAATCGTAAAATACTGACTTTCGCGTTTTCCTCATCCCAAAGTTATCAAACAGAGAACTCGGAAATGGAGCCGATTCATACTCAGAGAACTTTCTGAGTTCTTCCTCTAATTTCTTGTGGAAAGAAATTTGGCGAAAAATAGTCACTGGATCGACGGATACCTCCTAATCATGGTTTTAACAGCACACGTGACGCTTTTCATTGGAGTTACTCGATTGGATCCCTTGAATTTCACATGGCCAAAATCACCACCAATAACACTTTTTATACTTGCAACTCCAATCTCTTTGGCTAGATGACAATTTATTTTATCGCCACCAATCACTCCTGTACTCAGACTCAGACACTATTAGTGTTTGTTTAATGTAACACTAGGATTGGGTTAAGGTTTCAAAATTGTAATCATAAGCGCAAATTTACGTGTGAGTACATTTCGATTGGTTACATAAGCACTTAAAAAAAACACAATTTTCTGAGATTTTTTAGAAAAAAATGGGAAAATGCACTTTTTTGATCTATCATATCTCGCTTATTTTTGATGGAATTTTTAGTCTGCGGTACTCAATCTAAGCAGAATTTTATGGTTACAATTTATAAACTAGAACTGTTTCTGTAGAGTGAACGGTTTTTGAGTTATTTGCAAAATACTGAAAAAAGTCCGAAATTTTTTAGGTTTTTGTGGTGCCACGTCTGAAGCTCACTAGGAAAAATGGGACAAACTTCAAATCCCTTCATTTGGATGAAAACAAAGTGATTAAAACGATTTCCAGCTTTCCGCGAATTTTCTCATAAAATTTGAGCTAATTTTACTGGACTATTATCGTTTACCAAAAGATAATTTCTAAACCGTTAGTTTTAGAGGTTCCAATTGCAAAGATGCTTCAAATTTTGTTCTGCATCATATAAAAATGAATTTACATTAAAATAGGCTGCTTTTAAAAGATTTGAGAAATTTAAATTTTTTTACAATGCCTGTGCTATAACTTTTATTTAGAAAAATTTTCTTTGTGTTCTAACTACTAAAACAGTAAAAATTTATTCTTCGATGAGCAAAACTTGCTGAGTTTTTGTACTTATTTATTCAATGAATTTTCAGTATTTTAGTCACCAAAAATGAAGAAAACATGTTTTTAGTGTCAAAAAACGCTGAAAATGTATAAAATTCAAAGTTCACAACTAGGTAAGTTTTTTTTTCGTGCAAAAAATTATGTTTTAATTATAAACTGTTTTTAATGGTGTGGGTTCATTTGTACAGAAAACACAAAATTACTTCACAAAATTGTTTCAAGCATTTTATTTAAAGGCCTTTTAATTACAACGTCCATTGGCAGCATACATAGCGATTGCTTATGGGCGTATAATGCATTCGTATATTTAAAATATCTCTCCTGGAAATTAATATTTTTAACTCCTTTTTTCTTAGTTCTCAAAATATTTCTAAAGTCTAGGCTTAATTTAATATTTTTTGTGTTAAAAGCCGACGAACTCAGAGTAAGACTTTAACACTTCATATACAATGAAGTATATATTTTAGAAATATTTTGAGAACTAAGAAAAAAAGAGGCATTTTTAAAAAAGAGGTCACAGAAAAAAAAAGTTAAAATTATAAATTTCCCGAGCAGATATTTTAAAATTACGAATGCATCATACGTCCATAGACTTAACATTGTTGAGGAGAATTTGGAAGCTGGCTGAGTGACTAGCAGCCTTAAGCAGGATCGTGCAATAACTTCGTGTGCAATAACTTGATATTTTTGCGTTAGTCTTTTGGGCGATGTTCAAGTGACCGGGAAATATTCACGTACAACGGGATCGCGCGTTAACCTTGAGCGTCTTACTGTTATATGGAGGTGCATGAGTTTTTAAGATTTTAGTTTTTGAGTTTTAAAAAATCCAACAGCGTTTTTTATTTTTTCATAAGTGGGATAAATCTTGAATTAAAATGCATTGTACGCCATACTGCCAAGTTTTCGGTAAGTCAGATAGACATATTTTTAAACCAGAAAATGATTTAATAAGTATTGTCTTGTTGCTACATGGTACTTATTAGGCTTCATTTACTACAGAAAGTTTCTACTTCAAAATATATTTATTTGATTTGTAAAAAAGCGAAAGATTGGCAGCGATGATAGCCAATGACAACCATTTCGTTATAGTAATATCAGTAATATCTAGGGCTTAAATTGTACCGGAATCCTACTTTTCTTACAGTGACAACAATCTCCGTCCCCCCCCCCCCCCAACCGCATATTTATATTTTCTACATTGTTTGCAAAATTTAAAACAATTTCGTCTTCTGGCAAAAAAATAATATAATTTGGTTATATCTATGTGCAATTATATCTAATACATGAACGGAGCAAAAACAGTATAGAGTGAGGAATTTTCAGAAAATCCTACTCGCCAAGGATTTCTTTATACCAACTAGCAAAACACAACACACATCACTGTTCCGGTGAGCTTCGGTGAGCAGGGTTCTGACTAATACAGCTCATATTCAAAATATTAGAATAATTACTTTTTTTTACAAATTGGAAATATCGTTTGGTAATTTAATGTCTTTTAATGCAAATATGCAAACGATATTTTTATTAAGAACTTATTGTTGATTAAACTTATTTATTATCTTAAAATTAATATCATTTTTGAAAAGATTAATTGAAAAAAAATATTATTTTGAAAAGTCAAAATATTGGAATATGTATTCAAGTGGTTCAAAATATTAAAATATTTCGCATTAATTCTCCTTTAATTATCACCAATTCATAACTGGTGGCATCATTGATTAAATTCAGACGATTTTATTTAAAATCAGTATTCTTTTTGAAGTTTGTTTGCTTTTTCATCTTAAAATGGGTCGTATGAGTGATATTCCTGAATCTATTAAACTCAATATGGTTGATTTGTATCGGCACGGTAAAAATCAATGTTATATAGCGAATTATTTACATAGTTCGCAATCAAGCGTTAGTAAGATACTAACACAATATTAAAAAAATGGAAAATTACAAAATAATCGCCGAAATGGCGATCGAAAATCAAAAACATCTGATAGAGATGACAGGAAACTGATTAAGAAAAATCGTTTTAAAAGTGTGCGATTCTTGCACCGAGAATGGAAAGAAGAAGGAGTTGAAGTTTCTACATCGACAACTTTAAGACGTCTCCCTAAATTTAAGTTTGAATCTCGTGTACCGAAAACAAAACCTCTCATGACTTCAAAACAAAGCGTATAAGATTGAATTGGTGTAAATCAAGACGTTTATGGAGCGAAGAAAATTGGAAAAATATATTATTTAGTGATGAAAGTATGTTTTGTGTTTTATATGGTAATCAAAGTATTCGAGTCTGGAGAATGAAGCAAGAAGCATTTGATAAAGAATGCCTTAAACGTTCCGTAAAATTTGCTGCTAGTGTCATGGTTTGTGGTTGCATGAATGCGGAAGGACCTGGAAAGTTATACATCGTCTACGAAAAGGTTAACTCTCAAATATATCAAGAAATTTTGGAATATTACATGATTCCATCATCAGAAGATTTATGAAGATGATTTGATCTTTAAACAAGATTTGGCGTCACCGCATACCTCGGTGTCAACTAAGAATTGGTTCCGCCAACGCAACATTAAAGTACTTCCTTGGCCACGAAACTCACCAGACCTTAATCCCATCGAAAACTTATGGTGTATAATGAAGAAAAACTCCAAGTAAAACTGAGTTAGTGGCACGTATAAAGTCTATTTGGGCTAATATTGATGGAAATTTTTGTAAACACCTTGTATATAGTATGCAATAGTTGATTGCACGCTGTTATGAAAGCTAAAGGGATGCTACAAAATATTAACTACTATTAACTTCATATTCATAAGGTAATATTGTTGCGTAAAATAAAATATTCTAATATTTTGAACCAATCTAAATTTTATTCTAATATTTTGATGTGTTTCAGAAAGCTGTATACCTAATTTATTGTACTGTATTTTATATTTTGTAAATGTTAAAATCTTATCTAAACATTCCAGATTTAATTTATAAGACATTTAATTGCATTTACTTAGTATCATAAATAAATAAATGAAAAATAATTTTTCTTATTACTTTTTCTCAATTATTCTAATATTTTGAATATGAGCTGTTTTTAAATATTCACTAAAAATATTGGAGCTGCCCTCCTGTGAGCTTCAGTGAAAATTAACGCATGGGAGTATAACGTTGACCAGAAAGAATGTTTTACAAACGTGAACAAAAACATAACGCGACCACAAGTAAAAATGACAGATACGGTTACGGTTAATTCTGGCATTCCTTGTCGCTGTTCGGAAACCATTGAGGAAGAAAACAATTGTAAACACTTGCGGGTGCTACATAGGAGTACGCTCCAACGAATGTGGCACGTTACGTCACATATGTAAGTACTTTGGTAGGTGTTCCGTTCCGGAAGTATAACGAGCTCACCCTAATGAGCAGTCTGTAAAAAAGGTAATTAAGCTGTTGATCGTCAAAGCATCAACACGTATGTAAAAACACTCCATCCAAACTACGCGATGGATATTCATTATACTTTTAAATCAATTCAAATTAGTCAATTTTTATGTTTGTATAAGTGTCTTGTGCAGTTTTTATGCGTAAATAAAATCAATTAAAAAGAAAATTAAACGTCCACAGTCCACCATTCGAACATTGTGGTCCTAAAGAGCCTGAGAGCTACTATGGATAAACTAAATCGATTAAAAGGCACCGTAAAGGCTGCTATCACCAGATTAGAACAGTTTCTAACAGATACCACTGACGTGAAAACAACGAATGTGAGTACATTAGAAGTCAAATTAAACAAGTGGGTAAGTGTGATCATAGATCGCACAAAGGATTTCGTTTAATATTCCTTTCAAACGTGGTTAAAAAAGCGCGTGCCTCCATTTTAATCTATGCATTATATAGAAATGAAGCAGCTTAATTAAATAATTATTAATATCTCATCTTCTAATTAAGCTAGCTCTTTGAACTGGGTATGTATGAAATCTGCGAGAGATTTCCCGTCCGGATGTCAAAATATTTTATCAAAAAATTTAATATTTAAAAAGTAAATTTCGTATTAAAATAAAAACCGCAAGTGCGTCGTCATGTCTGAGATAAAAAAAACCCGTTGAAAGGAAAGTTTTAAAGCAATGATCCAATTAATGAAATAATAATTAATATCTTAGTTTGTAATTAAGCTAGGAGTTTGAACTGGGTATGTATGAAATCAGCGAAAATTTTTACGTCGGAATGTAAAAAAAATTAATCTAAAAATTTAATATTTAAAAAGTTTAAATTTCGTATTAAAATATCCTCTGCTTAAATTTCTCCAGCGCCGATATGTCTGAAAGATGACAACACCTGCTTTCCGCTGAAATAAAATCGCTTTTCATTGTCTTTTCAAATACAGAAATTAAATTTTTATCGTTCGATTTTTAGTAGATTTTTTGCGTTATACCCAACACAGAAATTTGAACTTTATACCAAAATAAAGTAGAGTTTTTACCGCGTCTTTCTATACCTTTTACGAATTTGTAGGACCAATACTTTGGGAGATGCGATTTCGCTTTTTAAATGTTCACTTCACTTATTGCTTAATTCCTCCGTGGTAATCATGCATCCGCTGATTTTACTGGCAACCCTTAGGAGAAACTCCGCTGATTTGGAGAATACGTAGTTCGTAACTGCGTTCAAAAGGTTGATTGGTTAATTTTAGAAGTTAATTAGCCCGTAATTCGGATAATTACCGACTTTTTCAAAATTTTATGATTTGTTGTTTGATGTGAAAGATATAATAAGTACTATAAAAATAAGAAGATTGCAATGGTTAGGCCATCTAATCAGAATGAAGGATGAACGAAGCACGAAGAAGATTTATAGCGGTAATTTAATTGGGAAAAGAAGTATTGGTAGACCCAGGAAGAGTTGGATAAAAGAGATAGAGAAAGATCTTGCAGAAAATCAAATTATAAATTATAAAGTAAAGGCCAGAGATCGGAAGGTCTGGAGAAGTATATTGAGGGAGGTCAAAATCCTATATGGATTGTAGCACCATTGTGTATGTATGTATGTATGTTTGATGTGAGGTGTTCAGCTATAAGTACCCAAAATTTCAAGTCTCTAACATGTATATTTTCTGAGAAAGGGCTCTGTGACGGACAGACAGACAGACAAAGGAGTGAGACGAATAGGGTTTCGTCAGATGAACGAAACCCTAAAAAGACAGAAGCTCTTCAAAATAAATTGCAGGAAATAAGAGAGCAGTATTTTGACATCCAAGAATTATCTGCGCAATAAGTGCAAGATATAGAGGAGGATATCGACACTGCTAATGAAAGGCTCGAACAAGTGGAGGTAAGCTTGAAAGTTTTATTAGCATCTTTTAAAAACAAATGTAATATTGTAAGTGTTAATGATCATTCAAATGAAAACAAAACAAAGGTGCGCCTCCCAGAAATTCCATTACCTTCATTCGGAGGTACTTATTGTCATTTTGCTAATTTTAAAACGCAATTCACTAACTTCATTATTAACCCTTAACCGGAATCGTGGGTCCATTTTGACCGGACAACGACAAAAAAATTTCAAGATATATATGAATAAAAGTTGATGTTGTACATGAAACTTTTTTCAATGCACTTATAACCCATCTAAGTGGTAATTTAATATATATTAGAAAATAACTTTGATTTTAATTAAAGGGTCCATTTGGACCCAAGATTCCAGTAATGTGGAACAATTTAGCGATTCCGGTTAAGGGTTAATAATGCTTAATTAGATAATAGTCTGAAGCTATTTTATTTAAAAGCTTCTTTAAAAACCGAAACTAAACATTTAGAATCACCTGATGATGATTTTAATTCATTATTTCAAGCCCTGATACACAGATACGAAAATAAAAGATTGTTAATCGATTCACATATTTCTGCAATTTTAAATTATGATAAAATGCAATATGAATCCCCTAAAGAATTGCGTAATTTTATTGATTGTATTAACAAAAACATTCGCGCACTCAAAATTATGGAATATACACAAAATAATTTATCAGAAAGTGTGTTCATAAATTTAATTCTGAAAAAATTGCATAACGAAACTCAAAAGCAGTTTGAATTATCTCTTGAAAACTCAAATGTTCCGACTTTTGATTATTTAATTTCCTTTTTGGAAAAAAGATGCCGTATGCTAGAATTAATAAAACTCTCGGCTGACGCCAGTATGTCTCAATCGAAGCTTTCGAAAGCTAAGAATAAATACGCAATAAATAAATCTCGATCATTTTTTATCAGCGATAAAAATAAAAATAATGTAAAGTCATGTTTATTGTGTAAGACAAGTAGTCACCCTCTTTTCAAATGTTCTGCTTTTTTAAACATGAGTGTTCGTGAAAGGAAAATGATTGTAAATAAAAATAAATTATGTTCAAATTGTTTACGATTACATCAAGGTCAATGCAATTCTAAATTCACTTGCAAGGAAGCGTTGCTCCGCAGCACATAATAGTTTACTACATGAAGTAAATGATATGCCAGAAACGACAATAATAAATAAAAATAACGAGTTTGTTAAAAACAAACAAATAAGCAATTCTGAACCTGAGAATAAAGAAACGCCATTAATCGTTTCTAATTTATTACTAGAAGATAAAAGAAATTGCACAATATTAAATACAGCTATAATATTAGTAACTGATGTGTTTGGAAATAAAATTAGATTAAGAACAATTCTAGACAATGGGTAGTCGATTAACGTTTTAAGTAAGAGCGCATGCAAGAAATTAAATCTAAAACCAAAACCATTCAAGGGTATTATTTCTGGCATTAACGAATTTCACCAGGAAGTAAAGCAAATTATTAATGCAGAAATATCAAATGCAAATGAAAAAGGAACTTTTTCTAAAACGTTAGAGTTTGCAGTTTTACCAAAAATAACAAGCAACATCCCGGTTGAAAGATTAGACATTACAAACTTATGCATCCCAAACTACATAGAATTAGCGGACAATAATTTTCATATACCTGGTCAGATTGACGCATTAATTGGTAGCAAGGTAATTTTTGAAATTTTAAAGAGTGAGCAAATTCGTTTAGCAGATGCTAATTGTATATTACAGAATACAGTATTTGGATATTTAGTCACAGGTTCACTTCCACAAGTTGAAAATAAGTCATATTGTTGCCTCTTAACTGAAAATAGCGTAGACAATACTTTACAGAAATTCTTTGAAATAGAATCTTTACCTGGGGATAATAAAGAAACTGTCAAAGGGGATGAAGAAATATTTTGTGAGGAACATTTTAGAAGCACCTATAAACGCGATCACACCGGTAGATTTACAGTACAGCTACCAATGAAAGAAAATGCAGCATTAGTGTTAGGAAGTTCTAGAGAAATTGCAGCTAGGCGATTAAATAGTTTATGGGCTAAATTAGATAAAAATAAAACAATGGCTAATTTATATATAGTTTTTATGGAATGAATACGAAACTTTGGGGCATATGACACAAATTAAAAATGAAACCGAAAATAAGCTGTCTTATTATATTCCACATCATGCTGTGCATAAACCAGAAAAAATATCCACTCCCCTGAGAGTTGTCTTCAATGCAAGTTCAAATACATCTAGTGGTTATTCACTTAATTCTATTTTATTAAATGGGGGAACGGTTCAGCAAGATTTATTTTCGATTATAACTAGATTCCGTACCTACAAATATGCATTCTGTGCAGACATTAAGAAAATGTACAGGTAGATAATGATCGACCCAATATAGAGAAATTTGCGAAAAATTCTTTGGAAGTCCAGTAAGGACGCCCCGATAAAAATATTTGAACTTAACACGGTTACATATGGCACTGTGAGCGCTCCTTTTCTAGCCACGCGGACTTTGAAAGCTCTTGCTGATGAAGAAAGCAAAGATTTTCCCAAAGCTGCAGAAGTTATACATAATGACATGTATGTTGATGATTGTTTATCTGGTGCAGGTTCCTTACAAGACGCACAGGACTTGCAATCTCAATTAATTCTGACCTTAAAAAGGAGAGGGATAGACCTACATAAGTGGGTCTCTAATCATCCTGAATTATTACAAGACGCAGCTATATCAGAATATGCATTTGACGAACACTCGCAGCAAATTTCTGTAAAAACTTTACGGATGCTTTGGAAACATCAATCAGATCATTTTACTTTTAAAATTAGTATCGAACCCAAAGATGCTTATACTAAGAGAGAAGTTTTGGCACAAATTGCTAAAATTTACGATCCCTTACAGCGGCGTAGGAACTTTGTACAAACAGGGGGAGCCGGGGCATATTGTGGAAAGCTAATGGCGCGGATCATTTCGTTAATTTTGGAGGGTTCCTTGATGCTGTTGCACGTTTCACAAACAGAAGTATAAATAAAATAGATGCATATCAAAAGATCACCCACTCTTTAATCCAGTTAAAATTATTTTTAATAGATATACTTGATACATAGAAACTTAATTTATGTCCGTCCCGAATACAATATTCAAATTTAAGGCTTCTCCCACTTCTATTTACCAAAAATTAAAGTGCTTTCTGTTGTTTTGCTTACAAATTCTTCACAAATCTCTTCCAAATCAATTTTAAAGGCCTCCTCTTTATAAATATGTTATCGGTGCAGGTAATTTGTAGTAGACCTATATAAGGTCCCCTTTTTTGGAAATCAGGAGGGATGTAAATAATGAGAAAAAGGGTGAAGGCACAAACAAGTGTGCTCACCATCTCCTCTCTCTCTTTTCTTTGTTGTTTATTGTGTGAATTTCCTAGAAAAAGTATACTTTATTTTTTAATTCAGTAATGTATCATAAACAGATGTGGTGCGAGAATTTCTTCCGAGGGAGCTGAACCCGTCTGAAATATTCCAGGGGGAGCCACAGCTCCCCCGGTTCCTACGCCCTTGATCCCTTAGGCCTAATTGGCCGTATTCTAACCAAAGCAAAAATTTTCATGCAACATTCATGGGAATTAAAGATAAATTGGAACCAATATCTGCCTGCCAGTTCTCTTCAGGAATGGCAAAACTTTCTGATTAAATTGACAGATATAAATCATCTTACAATTCCGCGGTATGTTTTGTCTGACAACATTGCAGGTCAAGATTTACATGGATTTTCAGATGCTTCTGGAAAGGCCTATGGAGCAGCCATCTACATAAGATCTCTCTCCACAACTGGACAGTTCAGGTCTAATCTTTTGTGCAGCAAGTCCCGTGTGGCCCCCTAAAGCCAATGACCATCCCGCGACTAGAGTTGTATGCAGCTCTACTTTTGGCAAAACTGTTCAAAGGAAAATTTCCATCCTATTGTTGTGTATTACCACAGCATAACTCAAGTTATAAAAAAAAAATGAATTTAACTATTATAATTTACAAGGATAACCCTTAATTTAACTTTACCAATTAATGAAATAAATTAATAATGACATGTTAAGTGAAGAGAAAAATTTCCTGTAATTTATTTTAAAACTTATTAATTAGTAAATGAACACACATTGCACTTAATAAAATAAATTAAGAATTATCAATTAAATTTAAGTAAGACATTACAGTTCATTCTAAAAAATAATTATAATCAATTAAGGAAAGATGGAGGTGCGTTGTGTTCTGGCCCCCAAATAAGTAAAATTTAATTAAATAATAACCCAGAAGCAAGTGAACCGGAATTTAAAAATTAACTATGAAAATATTCCCGAACCATGCACTTCGCATAATTCCTTGAATTATTTTACCAATTAGATTAAATGTTCCCGAACCATGCACTTCGCATGATTCCTTAAAATTCCCTTCCCTATTAAATTAATATCTTAGATGTTTAATCATTCTATAGAATTTCATTAGATTGCTGGGTAAGATCAGACACAGTCAAATTTAAACAAAAACAAGGCTGGCTACTCAAAATCTACATATTAAAATTACTAACAAAAGGCAAGATTAACTAAATTCCAACTCAATTCAATCATATTAAAAATTAAATATTTGACTGTCTCTGATAGATTCTGAAATTAAAAATAAAAACTTCTTAAGTGAAATATAGGCACTGCAGAAATTGAAGACACAATAATTAGGATAACATACTTCATTTATTATTATTATCATATTGAATTTTATGAATATTGCACATACAAAGTCCTAATGGACTAATATATCGTTTCTATGAATCAACTTCCAACAACTCATAGTTATATTAATTTACTTAACAAACTGACCTTAAAATTTCATTATAATTTGATTATGAAGGTTTTTGCACATATTTTAACCAATTGTGTTTACAAAACTGGTAATTCAACAATTAAATTTAAAAATCATGAGAAACACAATAAGTATAATGTCATCCTGTTTTATTTTATTTTATTTTTGTTTATTTGCTTAAAAATGGAAGTGGAGCTACTGGAGTGTGTAAAAAGTAATAAATTCAGGCATTAAGCCAACGTGAAGTGATGGTATTAAAAACCATAATAAAATTTTAATAATAAAAAAACAGAATGCATGCAATTAATTAAAAAAGAAAATAAGAGAGAAAGGAGAAACTCATCATGAGCCAGTAATCGGGGGGCTCCCAACATAATGCATCTTCTATTGCACTCCTGAAAAACGCACTTTACTACTCGACGCCAGACATCCGAATGAATCAGCCGCCAAAAACTTTTGACATCACCTTTCACTCCAATCTTCTGCTGACACTCCGCGTTAAAAACATAGTGCGTATGAAAACACTGTAATATGAAAAAATGCCTCTCCCAATATTGCAAGGCATAAGGATTCCCGAGCAATAATTACTTGATTTAAAGTTGAAACTTGAAGGCTTGTCTTCTTGAAAGACATTTATTTATTTGAATTTAAAATTCAAAGATATTCATACGCGGGCTGTGATGTCATACTTCCTCTAACGAACTTTTCGTCACGTGACGACGCTATGCTTTTTGGCGGAGAAACGATTGAGTAGTCATTATTGTCAATATCAATAAAATAGAAAGAAGTGTGAAAAATGGAAAGAGTTTACACAGAAATAGAAAAGTAAAAAAAAAAAAAAAAAACATGTTAATAAAGGAAATTATCTTATTTAATTCTCCAGTAGTTTCCAAAAATATATTAAAACACCAGTAGCTCCAATTATTGTTTACACTCCAAAAATTTATGATTTGAATTTCAGTAGCTCCAATTATTGTTTACACTCCAAAAATTTATTATTTGACTTTCAGTAGCTGTAATTATTACTTAAACACATTTTGAAATTAAACATTCTAAAATTATCGTACACAATAAATTTAATTGAAATTAATAATTTTCAAAATTCACAGTTGACAAAAGAAAGACGCGCAACTTCCATTTGACAAATGCCAATAATTCAACCATCATTCCAACCAACCCATTGTTACAATACAAAAAAACAAAACACAAACAAGCTATTTTCTATTGAATGAAATTCAGATTTGGTGGACAGTATGCAATTTTTACCATTAATTAAAACAAAAAATCTGTGCCAAGAAACTGAATAATGATAGAATTTATAATATTTACCCATTTACTCACTATTGACGTTAACCCTAAAATGTAAACAAACAGATCGTTACTTTAGTAAACAAAACTAAGATCGCGATTTTGTAACAAATTGCCCCATAATTAAATTTAATGTTTTAAATATTGTTTTTAGATTAAGTTAATTTAAAATTTAGATATTCGCGACATAACACAATACCCCCTTTTCCGCTTAAAAATTTTGGCACATTTTTTTTAAGTGACCCTGTTGAGGAAAACCCCAAGCAACAATACAATAGTTATCAGACTTTTCAAAACACATAAAGTAAAAGTTTGCCTTTAACAAAGCCAAGGACTGGCTGAAAACCAAAATAAGACAATTTGTCCCAAAATACAATATTAAAGTGTTATTACTTAGCATGCATAAATAACACAACAATATTGCACAATAAAAACCCTTCCCCAAAAGTACACGATGCAACCCATATAATTTAACACAAAACATAAATAACAAATAAAACTAACATATAACTTTTCACAACAACAACACAGTAAATGTAAGGAACAGATAGTACCAATTATTTAAAGTCCATGTGGTACTACACAACCATTTTGCAAGTCTCCATCAATTCTTGAAACTGTACGAACACCATTGAGACAAAATTTGTTCATCATTAAGCTGCCTCCGAATCACAGTTACTCTTCGTTTTTACATACATGCCAACGTTTACAATTATAAATTGCACTTATATCAACTTACTTACAACAGAATTAAACACAATTCCTTAAAACAATTAAACAAATGCTTCTTAGAACGATTAACATAAAATAATACTTAAATCAATTAACATGAAATAATTCTTAAAACAATTAAAATTCACTTTGACTAATTATTTAAATTGCACATCATAACATTGCTGCATGAAGAATTAAAATTTTTGGCCAACTAGCAACATAAATAAAATGAACACATAAACAATTAAAATTTTGCCTCCTCAATGCTTCAAGAAACCCGTATTAATAAATGCCCAAGATTTACGACAATAGCTTCCTGAGACCCATAAATATGGCAAAAGTAATTAACACAAAACATAAAAATTTTATTTACAACAATTACATAAAACTTAATATTTATAAGAACGTTTCGGTAAATTTCTTAAATTGTATGAATTTTTCTCTTTACTTTGACCCTGTCCCTGCTTATCAGAAACTGTCGTATCAAAATTGGTCGAAGACACTGAGAACTGACTGTTTTGGTTACCATCATTACTTGTCACTAATCCGCTATCCGCTGCATTACTATTACTACTCTGAGCGTTTGTTGTAACGTGTGAATCATTAGGAGATGAGTTACAAGTGGTGGTTGGTAAGTTTTTAGATGTAAGTAAAATTTTAAAAGAGCAAGGTGTAAATTTAGGGAAATTATTAGTATTATGCAAGCTATTATCATTATTATTAGAGTTGCGTTGTTCAGAATTAAGAGTGTGATCTTGATTTTCTTGATCTTTAGATTTTTCAAAATCATATAGGGCGGGGAATGTGATTCACTCTTCTATCCGTGTTAATCTGTCTACGTGTACAGTTTGTACATCTTTAGGGTTGTTTATGTGCATGATGATTTTAAAATTCACTGGGCTAGTTTTAAGTTTAACTCTATAAGGACCTTTATTAACTTGTTGAAATTTTCTCGCTTCCCCTTTTTGAAAACAGGAGTATATAAGAGTACCAAATCCCCTACCACTGTATTTTTATCTTTTGCTGTTCTGTTCCTGTAGTTTTCTTGTTTTTCTGCTGCCTTTTCTAAATTTTCTTTAACTATTTTAAATGCCCCTTGTAACCTAATCTCTATATCTTCACTATATTCCCTGTTGTCCGCATATGAAAATTTCGTTTCACTGGTTAACAGATCTACTGGAATAACTAAATCCCTACCATAAACTATATGATCAGGAGTATCTTAAAATGCTGAATGGTGTGATGTTCTATAAGCTAACAATGCAGAATTCAGATACAAATCCCACTGATAGTCTGTGGCAGTAGCCAAATGTTTGAGAGCATTAATAATAGTTGCATTAGCACGTTCACAAACCCCATCCGAGCTTGGATGGTAACTTGGTGTGGTGTGTTTTTTTATGTTGTAGTTCTTGTACACTCGATTAATTGCATCTGAAAAAAAGGACTTCCCCCTATCCGACACCAGATGTTCAGGCACACCATGAGTGGAAATAAACTTTTCTAAAGCTCCTGCTATAGTCTCAATCTTTAAATCTCTCACAGGATAAGCTCTAACCATCTACTAAAGTAATCAGTGATTACCAAAATGTGTCTATTTCCCTCTAAGGTCACTGTTAAGGGGCCTACAGAATCGATTGATATCATCTCAAATGGCCGACTAGCAATCGGCATTCTCTGTAATGGCGCCTTGTGTCCCTTTTTAAACCCTCTTCTCTGAACACATGAAATGCAAGACTATGTGGTTTAAAATGTGTTTTCTCATGTTGTGCCAAAAATACAACTTGCGGATTTTATTAGTAGTTTTCATGTACCCTGGATGTGCTGAAGCAGGAGAGTCATGTGCTAAGTTTGAAATCTGTGGAATTAAGGATTTAGGGACAACTAATTTATCTTTTATGTTAAATTTAGATTTAAAGTTTTGATGGCAGTAGATAACTTTGTTTTTATAAAAATATGTGTTTTTATCTATTGTAATATTGTCTTGAGTACTTAGTAAATTTATTATTTCCATACATTTAGCACCCTGTGATTGTAATTCTATTAAAGTGTCATCTGTAATGTTATTTATTGAGATTATATTGTCTACTTTAGCCACATTGACTGTCCTAGATAGCACATCTGCTGGGATGTTGTCTTTTCCGGGAGTATGTTTTGTTTCAAAATCAAAATTCTGTAACGCTAATGCCCACCTTGTAACCCTACCACAATCCTTTAGCTCCAGTGCGTGGGACAAACTCTGCTGATCACAAAATAAAGTAAACTTTCTCCCATATAAATATTGCCTAAAATGTCCCACTCCCCACACTATAGCTAAAGCTTCTTTTTCAAGAACAGAGTATCGTGTCTCAGCATTCTTCAACATTCTGCTGGCAAATCCCACCGGATGCAAAGCCCCTTTATCATCGTACTGACTCAGCACAGCACCGAGAGCATACCCAGAAGCATCTGTATGTAAAACAAAATCTTTATTGACATTAGGAATGGTCAAACAAGGTGACTTCAACAATCCAGCCTTCAAAGTCTCAAAAGCATTATTAAATGCGTCATCCCACAAAAATTTTACTTTATTTTTAGTTAGATGTGTTAAGGGATTAGCAGTTTCAGCAAACTTATCTAAAAATGTACGGTAATAGTTACAAAGACCTAAGAACTGACGAACATTTTTCTTATTTTTAGGAATGGGAAATTGTCTTATTGCTTTTAAATTCTTATCTTCAGGAAAAATTTTACCATCTTTAATTTGAAAACCAAGATAATTAATTTGTTTCTGTGCTAATTGACATTTAGAAGGATTTATTTTTAAGTTATGCTGGCTAAGTCTATTGAATACTAAATCTAATTTATGTAAATGATCTTGAAAAGTTTTAGAAGCAATAATTAGGATAACATATTTCATTTATTATTATTATCATATTGAATTTTATGAATACTGCACATAGAAAGCCCTAATGGACTAATATATCGTTTCTATGAATCAACTTCCAACAACTCATAGTTATATCTTATACTATAATGCGAGCAAAAATTGTGTGTGTATGTGTGTGCGTGTGTGTATTTAAATTTTATCTTGAGAACGGCTTTAACGATTTTGATTAAATTTTGCACCCTACCGTTTTTGGGCACGAAAAGACCATTGGGATGGGTCTCGTGTTCGAGAAAATTCGATTAGTGGGTGATTTTGGGTCATAATGGGTCAGAGTCAAGCTAATTATATCTAAAGAACGGCTCAATCGATTATGTTGTTTGACCAAATTTTGTATCCAACCATTTTCGGGCACGAGAAGACTATTGGGCTAGTTCACGTGTTTGAGAAATTTCGATTTGTGGGTCATTTTTTGGTCACTGTGGGTCTAGCTGTTTTTATCTAAAAAACGGCCCTAACGATTTTCACTAAACTCTATATTCTACAGTTTTGGATTACGAGAAGACCATTGGGCTAAGTCACATGTTCGAGAAAATTGGATTAGGGGGTCATTTTTGGGTCACCGTGGGTCAAGCTAAGTTTATCTAGATAACAGCTCTAACGATTTTGACAAAATTTTGCACCCTACTGTTTTCGGGCACGAAAAGACGATTGGGATGGGTCAAGTGTTCGAGAAAATTCGATTAGTGGGTCATTTTGGGTCATAATGTGTCAGGGTCAAGCTAATTATATCTAGAGAACGGCTCAATCGATTTTGACTGAATTTCGTATCTAACCATTTTCGGGCACGAAAAAACCATTGGGATGGGTCTCATGTTCGAGAAAATTCGATTAGGGGGTCATTTTGGGTCATAATGGGTCGGGGTCAAGCTAATTATATCTAGAGAACGGCTCAATCGATTTTGACTAAATTTTGTATCTAACCATTTTCAGGCACGAAAAAAACCATTGAGATGGCTCTCGTGTTCGAGAAAATTCGATTAGTGGGACATTTTGGGTCATAATGGGTCAGGGTCAAGCTAATTATATCTAAAGAAAGGCTCAATCGATTTTGACTAAATTTTGTATCTAACCATTTTCAGGCACGAAAAAAACCATTGGGATGGCTCTCGTGTTCGAGAAAATTCGATTAGTGGGACATTTTGGGTCATAATGGGTCAGGGTCAAGCTAATTATATCTAAAGAACGGCTCAATCGATTTTGACTAAATTTTGTATCTAACCATTTTTGGCACGAAAAGACCATTGGGATGGGTCACGTGTTCGAGAAAATTCGATTAGTGGGTCATTTTTGGGTCACTGTGGGTCAAGCTATTTTTATCTAAAAAACGGCTCTAACGATTTTTACTAAACTCTATATTCTACAGTTTTGGATTACGAGAAGATCATTAGGCTAAGTCACATGTTCAAGAAAATTCGATTAGTGGGTCATTTTTGGGTCACCGTGGGTCAATCTATCTAGATAACGGCTCTAACGATTTTGACGAAATTTTGCACCCTACTGTTTTCGAGCACGAAAAGACCATTGGGATGGGTCTCGTGTTCAAGAAAATTCGATTAGTGAGTCATTTTGGGTCATAATGAGTCAGGGTCAAGCTAATTATATCTAATGAACGGCTCAATCGATTTTGACTAAATTTTGTATCTAACCATTTTCGGGCACGCAAAGACCATTGGGATGGGTCACGTGTTCGAGAAAATTCGATTAGTGGGTCATTTTTGGGTCACTGTGGGTCAATTATTTTATCTAAAAAACGGCTCTATCTATTTTCACTAAACTCTATATTCTACAGTTTTGGATTACGAGAAGACCATTGGGCTAAGTCACATGTTCGCGACAATTCGATTAGTGGGTCATTTTTGGGTCACCGTGGCTCACTCTAAGTTATCTAGATAGCGGCTCCAACGATTTTGACGAAATTTTGCACCCTACTGTTTTCGGGCACAAAAAGACCACTGGGGTGAGTCTCGTGTTCGAGAAAATTAGATTAGTGGGGCATTTTGGGTCATAATGGGTCAGGGTCGAGGTAATTATATCTAGAGAACGGCTCAATCGATTTTGACTAAATTTTGTTTCTAGCAATTTTCGGGCACGAAAAGACCATTGGGATGGGTAACGTGTTCAAGAAAATTCGATTAGTGGGTCATTTTTGGGTCACCGTGGGTCCAGCTAAGTTTATCTAGATAACGGCTCTACTATTTTGAAGAAATTCTGTAAGCTATTGTTTTCAAGCACAAAAAGACCATTGGGATGGGTCACGTGTTTGAGAAAATTCGATTAGTGGGTCATTATGAGTCAGGGTCAAGCTAATTACATCTAAAAACGGCTCAAGACATTTTCACAATTTATTTTAATATACGGCCGTTTCTGGTCATGAGATGACGTTTGGGCTAAGTCACATGTTCGATAAAATTCAATTAGTGGGTCATTTTGGGTCACAATGGGCCAGAGTCAAGATAATTGAATCTAAAAACATGCTCAAAACATTTTGACCAAATTTTATATTATACCGTTTCTGGGCATGAGAAGAGAACTGGGCTAAGTCCCATGTTCGAGAAAATTCGATTAGTGGGTCATTTTGGGTCACAATGGGTCGGGGGTCCAGCTAATTTTATCTAAAACGGCTTAAACGATTTTGACTAAATTTTGTATTCTATCATTTTCGGGCTCGAGAAGACCATTGGACTAGGTCGCATGTTCAAGAAAATTTGATTAGTGGGTCATTTTCGCTCACAATGGGTCAGGGTCAAGCTAATTGTATTTAAAAAGCGCTTCAAAACATTTTGAAAACATTTTGTATAATACCGTGTCCGAGCATGATAAGACCATTGGGCAGGGTCTCATGTTCAAGAAAATTCAATCAATGGGTCATTTTGGGTTCTAATGGATCAGAATCAAGCTAACTTTATCTAAAAAACGGCTCAAAAGATTTTGACAAAACTTTGTACTGCACCGTTTCTGGACAATATAAAACCAGTGTGCTGGGTCGCATGCTCAAGAAAATTCTATCAGTGGGTCATTTTGGTGATAATGGGTCGTGGTCAAGCTAACGGCATCCATCTCAAAAATGTTCAAACAATTTTGACAATTTTTTTTTGTTATACCGTTTCACAGAACAAAAAGACCAGTGAAACAGCTCACACGTTCGACAAATTTCGGTTAGTGGTTTTTTGAATCAACGTTGGTCAAGCTTATTTTATCTAGAATATGACTAACGATTTTCACTAAATTTTGTATTACATCGTTTTCAGGCTCGAGAAGAGCATTGTATTAGGTCGCATGTTCGAAAAAATTCGATTAGTGCGTCATTTTGGGTCACTATGTCTCAGGGTCAAGCTAATTGTATCTAAAACAGCAAGAATGATTTAGTGGGAATAATATATCGAGATAAACACAAAGCTAATTTTGACCGAGTTTAGCTCGGTCATTCCTGCTAGTTAATTTACTTAACAACTAACTGACCTTAAAATTTCATTATAATTTGATTATGAAGGTTTTTGCACATATTTTAACCAATTGTGTTTACAAAACTGGTAATTCAACAATTAAATTTAAAAATCATGAGAAACACAATAAGTATAATGTCATCCTGTTTTATTTTATTTTATTTTTGTTTATTTGCTTAAAAATGGAAGTGGAGCTACTGGAGTGTGTAAAAAGTAATAAATTCAGGCATTAAGCCAACGTGAAGTGATGGTATTAAAAACCATAATAAAATTTTAATAATAAAAAAACAGAATGCATGCAATTAATTAAAAAAGAAAATAAGAGAGAAAGGAGAAACTCATCATGAGCCAGTAATCGGGGGCCCCCCAACATAATGCATCTTCTATTGCACTCCTGAAAAACGCACTTTACTACTCGACGCCAGACATCCGAATGAATCAGCCGCCAAAAACTTTTGACATCACCTTTCACTCCAATTTTCTGCTGACACTCTGCGTTAAAAACATAGTGCGTATGAAAACACTGTAATATGAAAAAATGCCTCTCCCAATATTGCAAGGCATAAGGATTCCCGAGCAATAATTACTTGATTTAAAGTTGAAACTTGAAGGCTTGTCTTCTTGAAAGACATTTATTTATTTGAATTTAAAATTCAGAGATATTCATACGCGGGCTGTGATGTCATACTTCCTCTAACGAACTTTTCGTCACGTGACGACGCTATGCTTTTTGGCGGGGAAACGATTGAGTAGTCATTGTTGTCAACATCAATAAAATAGAAAAAAGTGTGAAAAATGGACAGAGTTTACACAAAAATAGAAAAGTAAAACAAAAAAAAAAAACATGTTAATAAAGGAAATTATCTTATTTAATTCTCCAGTAGCTTCCAAAAATTTATTAAAGCACCAGTAGCTCTAATTATTGTTTGCATTCCAAAAATTTATTATTTGAATTTCAGTAGCTGTAATTATTACTTAAACACATTGAAGAATAACTCACACTTTAACACAAATTATTTAAAGGCGCTGGTTTCTTTATGTAACACTTTATTTAACACAGAAGCAGCGCACCGCCGCTTTCTCCGACACTCACATTCAACACAATACTTAAGCTTACTTCACTTCACTTCAGATGTTAGTCACTGAGATTTTAATTATAGGTGGCGCGGCATGTCTCGCTACATGGAACATACCGGCCCCCATTGACATGTTTATAACATTCAATAACAATTTTTACCAAGTACTCTAATTTACACAAATTAATACAAAAATTAACTTATACTTTAATTAAATACAATCCTTTGAAAAAATATCAATGCAACACACATATATACAAAATTACTTTTTTTTTTTTAGTTTGAGTTGTCAAGGGGATCAGGTATGGGTAAAATATATAATTTACTTATCGACCTTTTAAAAGTTCCATTTTGAGTGTTTACTTTAACTACTCGAATTTTGTTATCGTTACCGTGATACACCTCAATAATTCTGCCTAATGGCCACTTATTTGTCGGTAAATTTTCCTCTACTAACACCACTAAATCTCCGATTTTTACATTATCTTTTTCAAATCTCCATTTACCCCTTTGTACTCACTAATTCACTTAAATAATTATGATGCCATTTAGGCCAAAAAGGTTGTAGAATTTTAGTTATTCGTTGCCATTTTTTGAGGCGATTTTCTCTTGCATTGGTTAAATCAGGCTCAATAATGGATTTTAACGGCCTGTCTATCAGAAAATGGGCCGGAGTTAAGACTCCAAAATCATTCTCATCATCTGATAATGGTCTCAAAGGCCTGGAATTTAGAATTCCCTCAATTTGTATGACTACTGTAAGAAGTTCCTCATAAGTGAGATTAGCACCTCCCACAACTCTCTTAAAGTGATACTTAAATGATTTTATAGCGGCCTCCCAAAGACCCCCGAAATTGGGTGCCCTTCGAGGAATAAATTTCCACTCAATGCCTTCCGTGGATAAATATGCTGCTAATTTCTCATCAGGTTTTTTTACTAACTCATAAAAAGCCTTAAGAATCTTATTTGCACCAATAAAATTTTTCGCATTATCCGAATACAATTTGGCACATTTACCTCTGCGTGCAATGAATCTTTTCAATGCAGCAATAAATGATTCGGAGGTTAAGTCTGAAACAATTTCTATATGTACAGCTTTAAATACAAAACAAACAAAAATACAGATATAAATTTTTTGCAAGATAGTTCTACGTGCATACCTCACTTTGACCATAAATGGGCTAAACAGATCTACTCCCGAAATATTAAAGCAGTAGTCCAATTGAACTCTATCCCTGGGCAAATCGTCCATCAATTGATTTGCAATAGCTGGTTTAGCTTTAAAACATGGGATGCACTGATGAACTACCTTTCGACATGTTGCACGACCGTTTATTGGCCAAAATTTTTCTCTTACCAAAGAAAGTAATGTTGAAGCACCGACATGAAGGTATTTTTTATGATAATAATTTATAACAATTACAGTAAAATTATTAGACTTAGGCAAAATCGCTGGGTGCTTTCTCGCAAAATTTAAATCACTGTTATCTAACCGGCCTCCAACCCTTAAAATTCCAAATTCATTTAAGTATGGGTTGAGGCTTTTTAGCTTACTACTTGGACTTACCGAACCTTTGGTCTGCAGACTACGTATGTCTGCATTGAATTCTGCCCTTTGGACAGATTTAATTAAATAAATCTCTGCATGCTCCAAGTCTGAAGTTGACAAAGGCCCACCACACTCATAAAGTGGGTTTCTTGCATTCATGACAAACCTGAAAATATAACTAAGAATACGTAAAATAGTTATATAATTATTACTAAGATTAATTAAGTCATTAACAAAACAGTTATCTGTAACATTACAGTTCATTACACTAACTTCATTAAAAGGATTTGAATTTGTTTTGAGCTCTTTTTTGAACTCTTCATTAGCTTCTGGTATTATTACTGAATTTTGGTGATAGTCAGTGTTATTAAGAAAAATGAATCCACGCCACCACATTTCACAATCAGTGAGTTTATCTGGATTCATACCTCGTGAAAGTTTATCAGCCGGATTATGTTCAGAGCAGATATGACACCACTGCTCAGGACTAGAGTTTTCTTGAATTTTAGCCACCCTATTTTGCACAAATTGTTTGAGATCAATAGGTTTCTTTTGAATCCACGCTAACACAATAGTTGAATCGGACCACAGGAAAACTTTAGTAACTATTACTTTCATGGATGATAAGACTCTTTTTACCAGCTTGGTTAGCAAAACTGCGGCGCATAGTTCAAGTCTGGGAATAGTTAGACTCTTTACTGGTGTAACACGTGATTTACTAGCTATTAAATTCACCATCACATTTCCTAGAAAATCATAAGATTTATAATAAACCGCTGCTCCATAACAGCGTTCTGAGGCATCTGCGAAGCCATGTATTTCAACAATTTCCGGGTTTTCAATTATAATGCGTCGACTTACTTGTATATTATTAACACTTTTAAGCGATATAAGAAATTGGTGCCACTCGTGATATTCTGACTCAGGGAGCTCGTCATTCCAGTCAATATTAATTCTCCACAATCTCTGCATAAATATTTTGGCTTTCGCTATAACTGGGCCAAGAAGTCCCAGCGGATCAAAAATTCTGGCAATTGTCGACAATACTTGTCGCTTGGTATAGGAATCACTCAATTCTACTTTAACTCTAAATAGGAAACAGTCATTCCTTGGGTTCTACGAAACCCCTAACGTTTTAGTCTCAATGTTGTTTTCAAAATGATACCCTTCTCCAGGTGTCAGCGAAATATTTTTATCACTTGTGCACCATTTATGAAGTTGCATACCTGCCTTATGCATAATCGCTATGAGTTGCCGCTGCAACTCTTTGGCTTCCTCAAGCGTAGGTGCACCACACAAAATGTCATCCATATACATGTTTTCACGAAGAACTGGTGCTGCAATTGGAAAATTATTTCCTTCATCAATTGATAGTTGATTGAGCGTTTTCATTGCTAAATAGGGCGCGCTGACCGTTCCATAAACCACTGTTTGTAATTCGAAAATTTTTGGTTTTTCTTCAAAATTATCGTTCCATAAAATTCTCTGCAACGAATGCTGACTAGGGTCAATGTTAATCATTCTATACATCATCTTGACATCTGCAGTTAAAGCATAAACATGTTCTCGGAAGCTAATCATAATTGTAAATAAGTCGTTTTGGATGACTCTGCCATTATATTGTAATGAATTTAGGGATGTCCCATTTGCTGTCGCGGCAGAACAATTAAAAACAACTCTGAGTTTAGTTGTTGATTTTTCTGGACGAAATATACCATGGTGGGGAGCATAGTACACAATATCAGGTTCTTTTGTTTCTTTCGCCTGTTTCATATGCCCTAAATCTTCGTATTCCTTTAAGAATTCTTTATACAGCTTAAAATATTACTCATCCATTGATAAGAGTCCACAGCGATCTGAGTTTTCTGAGAGCAAGATCCCTAGATCGGCCTGAACACGAAGGATTTTCCTTTAAAGGCATTTTCACTACGTATCTACCTTCAGCATTTCTTGAATGCGTACGCGCAAAATGTTTCTCGCATATCTCAAATTCCTTACTTTTTGGTAATTCTACCTCAATGTCTTCGACTTCCCAAAACTTTTTTAATGTTTTGTTTAAATCCTCCTCCCGAATTAGTCCACAATGAACTTTAACCTCATCTCCCTGTTCTATGCTTCCACTAGCCACGTATCCAAATACAGTATTTCGAAAAAGTAATTTCGAACTCTGAGAATATATTTGTCCTGGTCTTAATAATTCATAGAATATTTCCGCACCTATCAACAGATCAATTTTATCAGGACAGTTAAATCGGTAGTCTGCTAACATATTTAAATCTGGAACCTCAACATTTACATTAATCATTCTTTGCGGAATTAAATCTGTAATTTTCTTTACTACTAGCATATTCAATTCCCTTTCAAAACTTTTATCTCTATTCCCGATTTTTGTCTTTACGCAACCCTTTACTGTGATAGAAGAATCATCTAAACACGAAATTAAAGTGTTTGTTTTATTAATTTTAAGTTGCAGTCGATTAGCACACTGAGAAGTTATCAAACACGATTGCGAGCCGACATCCAATAAACATCTAACTTCCTGCCATTCCGAAAATTTATCTTTCATGAAAATGCGAGCCGTACTCAATAACACAGTTTTTGTTTTATTTTTTTCGAAACTAGTGGCGACAGTCTGGCTCGGAGGGAAGGAGAATTTTTCTTCGCTTGAACTTTTTATTTCTGCACCTGCCTGGAACACATGACCTCGAAATTTATTTTGATTATTACTCAAATTATTTTCTTCCCTCGGAAAATGAATCAGTTTGTTATGGGTAGTCCACAATCGCAGTTCTTATAATTACATTTCTGTACGCAACAGTTATAATTTAAACATTTGAAACATGCTTTATTTAATTTCACAACTTCAACTCTTTCTTTTATCGAAAGTTTTTTGAATTGCGGACAAGAATGTAATGCATGATACGCAGTAGGTTTACACAAAATACATTTATTATTTTTTGTTTCCGAAAGGAAAACATTTGAGACCCCTCTTTCAGGGCGTGCATTTCGCAGTTTATTTCCCGCTATTTGTTTATTTTCACTTACGAAATTTCTCGAATTTGATTCATTTCTGTTTTTATTTTTAACCGATAAGAAAATATCGCATTCTCTGCCAAGCTGCTGTGGTTTAAAATATGATTCTGCTTGTTTAATTGCAATATGACTCATTAATTCACGATCTAACGAATTGAAAATTCTGTCTGAAACAATCAGATCGCATAATGATTTGAAATCATTTACTTCACGCAGACTACAGTAATATAGAAAAATTGATTTCAACCTAGATGCAAATTGAACGTAATTTTCTGACGGTAATTTTTGCGTTTTCCGGAAATTATTTAAACACTCTTGCGCTGTAGGTTGAAATTTCTTTAAGACTATAGTTTTCAATTTATCATAACTAATCAACTCCTCCTCTGACAAATAAATCATTAAATTACTCGCTTTTTCCCCGAGAATGTTTATAAGAATTTCTGCCTTAAACTCTTCGGGTACATTTTTAGTTTTGAACGCTTTTTCAAGTGATTGAAAGAAAAGATTAAATGACTCAGTTCTCGTCGGTACACGAATAGTTAATGTTTTAACACTTTTAATAAAACTTTCTAGGTTATTGCTCATTATTTCCGTTTCCGATTTTTCGGTTAAGGACGACAAATTTTCGCGGGAACCTCTACGCACTTTGGCCAATTCTAATTCTTTTTCTAACTGAGCTAATTTAATTTTTTCAAATTCAGAATTTTGGGAAGGTTCTTTGCGAATATTTGCTATTTCTAACTCTTTTTCTAATTGCGCTAATTTAATTTTCTCTAATTCTAGTTTAGATTTCTCAGTTCCTTTTCGCGACTTATACTCCTCAACAACCGAATTGACTATGTCTTTCATTAATTGCTCATTTGAGTAATGCTCACTTTTCTCTATAATATCTCTCAACTCTATAATTTTACTGCTTTCAGGAGCAGTTAAGCCTAATTCCTCAACAACAAGCTTAAGCTCGTCTTTATTTAAATTATCAATAATAGACATAATTTAACTAAATCAAAACTAGGAAAATTGCTCTTACCTCAGTCGCTGCGGCAATCACGAAGTAGATTTCGCTGTATAACTCCACGGTCACATTTATAAAAATAATATCTCCATACTGAAATCTTCTTAGTCGCAAACTTCTCTTATTAGGCACAAATTATCACGACACTCTCACAACAAAGGTGAACTAAACAGCTTTAAGCACAAACAGAAACTAAATCACATACTGTTCGAATTTGTTCTTGTTAACGAAAGCATACGAATTATTTTAATTATACTCCTCCGTTGGGTCGACAGACCATGAAGAATAACTCACACTTTAACACAAATTATTTAAAGGCGCTGGTTTCTTTATGTAACACTTTATTTAATACAGAAGCAGCGCACCGCCGCTTTCTCCGACACTCACATCTCAACACAATACTTAAGCTTACTTCACTTCACTTCAGATGTTAGTCACTGAGATTTTAATTATAGGTGGCGCGGCATGTCTCGCTACATGGAACACACATTTTGAAATTAAACATTCTAAAATTATCGTACACAATAAATTTAATTGAAATTAATAATTTTCAAAATTCACAGTTGACAAAAGAAAGGCGCGCAACTTCCATTTGAAAAATGCCAATAATTCAACCATCATTCCAACCAACCCATTGTTACAATACAAAAAAAAACAAAACACAAACAAGCTATTTTCTATTGAATGAAATTCAGATTTGGTAGACAGTATGCAATTTTTACCATTAATTAAAACAAAAAATCTGTGCCAAGAAACTGAATAATGATAGAATTTATAATATTTACCCATTTACTCACTATTGACTTTAACCCTAAAATGTAAACAAACAGATCGTTACTTTAGTAAACAAAACTAAGATCGCGATTTTGTAACAAATTGCCCCATAATTAAATTTAATTTTTTAAATATTGTTTTTAGATTAAGTTAATTTAAAATTTAGATATTCGCGACATAACACTACAGCTATGCTTTGAAAAGGTGTGGCTATGGACCGACTCTTCAATTGTTCTATTTTGGCTTAATACACCACCGCACAAACTTAAAACATTCGTTGCCAACAGAGTCACCACGATCCAATCTATTTTTGAGAATTATCACTGGAACCATGTATCCTCTAAATCCAATCCAGCAGACATCATCTCCAGAGGTGCAACAGCCAAGGATTTGATAAATAATGATTTGTGGTGGTTTGGACCAGAATTTCTTCAAAGGGAAATTATAGTTCCCAACCAGTTTCCTACTTTCACCGACATTCACTGTGACCATGAACTCAAAACTGATTTTAATTTATTAACTATTCATAAAGACTCTAACGATTTATTTCATGTATTATATAACTCTTCTAATAATTTTTTAAAACTAATTAGAATATGTAGTTTTATTTTTAGGTTTGTGAATAGCACCAGACGTAGAACTGTAATCGGGAATCAGCTTTCAGGCACAGAATTAAAATACACATTTTTGGTAAAAAAGGCCCAGGAAGGTAGGTTCGCTCCTGAATTAGCAGCACTCAGAAAGGGGCAAACTGTTCCTTCTTCTAGTAAGTTAAAGGGATTAGATCCCTTCATTGACAACTGTGGATTACATCGTGTCGGTGGCAGATTAATGAACTCTGACCTACTTTTTGATGCTAAGCACCAATTAATTCTGCCCAATGATCACAAGCTCACTAAATTAATTTTTAAGTACTTCCATAAAAAGTACTTTCACATAGATGCTCAGGGATTAGTTCATCAAGTACGGATGAAATATTGGTCTATAAAGGCTAAAAGCATTGCCTGTGCACACTTGTGTCACATGTTTCAGGTTTCAGGCATAATCCCAAAAGAGTAGATCAGTTAATGGGAAACCTCCCATCGCAACGCTTAACCACACGTTTCTCAATTCAGGCGTTGATTTTTGTGGCCTCTTCCACATTAAGTGCAAAAATCAGAGAAAGGGCACTTATTCCAAAAGTTATGTGGCCATATTTATATGCATGGCTACAAAGGCTATTCATCTAGAGATAGTAAGCGAGTTATCCGCTGCTGCATTCATATCTGCGCTTAAAAGATTTTGCGCCAGAAGAGGTAAAGTAAATACGCTAACTTCTGACAATGCCACTAATTTTAAAGGTGCGTCAACAGAATTAAATAACTTTAAGAAATTATTGGCCACTCCCAACGAGGAATTATCAAATTTCTTTGCCGAAGAATTCATAACTTGGAAATTTATCCCTCTGCGTTCTCCTAATTTTGGCGGTCTATGGGAAGCTGGCGTTAAGTCCTTCAAACATCATTTGCTTAGGGCCGTAGGTAATAATAAAATTACTCTAGAGGATTTTGAAACTTTAGTAGTCCAAATTGAGGGGATCCTAAATTGCCGACCTTTATTTCCGCTTTCTGATGACATAAATGAGTTTGAAGTGCTTACGCCAGGGCATTTTTTAATTGGCAGACCCATTAACTGTATTCCAGAGCTTAATGTTATGAATATTTCTGACAACAGATTAACCCATTGGCAATTACCAAATATGTTCAATGCATTTGGAAACGTTGGTCTATTGACTACCTAAACCACTTGCAGCAGCGCGGTAAATAGCAATTTACAAAAGAAAACATTAAACTAGGATCTCTAATGTTATTAAAAGAAGAAAATCTCCCACCATGTAAGTGGTCTCTTGCGCGGATTATGGAAATAATTCCAGGGAAGGACAACAGGCTTCGTGCAGTCAAAGTCAAAACTGCATGTGGTATATTTTTAAGAGGCATTTCCAAAGTATGCCTGTTGCCCATTCAGGACTCTTAATTAATGTTTATGCATCATTGTATTTCTTATATACAGTGTGTCCACGTATAACCTGACCGACCTTTATTTTCGCAACCGTTGGTCCTAGATGCATACTTCCAATTACAAAAATGGTTTAAATAAGGTAAAGAATTATTTTTAAAGCGATTTGGGTCAAGAAAAAAATTTATTAAAAAATTACGAAATTTAAATTTTTATACGGTCCCCGGTCCTATAAGTGATATTTAGTAAAACTTTACTGTGACACTAACAAGTAAGACAAAAAAAGTCCCATTCATCTAACATTAAAATTTACCGAGTTATGAAACTTTGAAATGCACGACTTAAACCACTTTTATGCGTCTCAAAACAGATGATTTCTGCCATGCTTTCAGGGATTGTATTTAAAGTACTTAAACTTATTTCAAGGTATCTGCGCTTTGAAAGGAATCGTACAAATATTACGATTAAGTTTTATTAGTTAAGTTTCAGATTAGTTAAAATAATTGTATTTTAAGATATGTTTTATTTTGTAAGGATTTGAGGCTATGATTTCATTTAACTAAAATTGTGTTATTTTCATACGGTTTTATTTAACTTTCAATGATCGTCTTTCCAGTTTAAAATTTGTACCAGAACTTTAACTTACTTTCAAAATGTCCGATCGAAGTTAAATTTTACATACTGACTTAAATCCGATAACAATGCAATATTATTATGATTTTCGACTCTTACCATCTTATACATACTTATATTAGAGGATAACACAAAAAAATTCGGATAGATTACAGTCAAGAAGTTTAAGAAAGAGTTTTAGATTAGATAACATAAACCTGCGATGGTTGTGTTTTTTAAATTTTATAATTACATTTTATGTATTTTTTAACGCTGAATAAAAAAATTACCTTCACTTTTAACCATCATGTCAGGATCTTTCGCAAATCGTAAATTTCACGGTTAAAAAATAGCGAAAAATCTGATACTATAAAATAGATGTAAGACTTTTTTATTCGGTTTAATTTTATTTAATTCAATACTTTATTAGACATTTTGGCTTTTACTGAGTTTCTTACAGATAAACAACTCGGGGGGCCGATGAGGTTGGGAGGGGAGGGGGTATCAATTTTAACTTTTAGCTTTTTAACTTTGAAATTTGCGATTTGAGAAAATTTCTGACGTGATGGTTTAAAATGAATGTCTATTTCGGATTCAGTGCTAAAAATTACATAAGAATCAATTTTCAAAAGCTAAAAACCATGCCACAACCCAAAATTTGAAAGACAGTGTAATCAAACAGCATTTTAAAATATGTATCATTTTGTAAAGAATTGAGGCTGTTGTTTTTCATCCTTTTATTTAACAAAAAATTTGTTATTTTGATCCTCTTATGATGTTCAGTACAAATTGTGTATTTTGCAGTAATATGTCAGAATGATTAAAGATTTCAAATTTATATTGCAATGCTAATTTTACTCTCAATCATTTCTTTAATATATCTGACGAAATTATATTTCTACTAAATTTGTGAATGACCCCTAATATGCAGCAAAAAGTATACTCCAACTTTAAACAGCTATAATGAAGGGAACGAATATTTTTTTCCAACTGGATTAAATCATATTTAAGGATGGAGTAGCACAGTTGAAGTATATTTCAACAGAGCGAAAAATGTCCAGACCAGGGATCGAACCTGGATACTTGGCGTGCCGTGCCTATGCCTTACCTGTTAGGCTATCCGGACCGATACCTGGCTGACATAATTCACTCTTATTAGTTGGACTTGGCTGCGAACTGCAGCGCTAGTTTCATTCATCCGAGCTATAACTATAGCATTTACATGATGAAACTACTTTAACACGGAAACTCCTGTATACCATGTAATTAGGACATAATGAAGGGAACGAATATTTTTTCCAACTGGATTAAATCATATTTAAGGATGGAGTAGCACAGTTGAAGTTTATTTCAAGCTATTACTCGGTCAATTTTAATCGTAGAATAACGGGACTTTTTTTGCCTTACTTGCTAGTGTAACAGGGAAATTTTACTAAATATAACTTATAGGACCGGGAAACCGTATAAAAATTTAGATTCTGTAATTCTTCACTAAATTGTTTTTTCGCTTCAAACTTTTTTTATCTTAACCCTGCACCTAATTTTGACCATTTTTGTAATTGGAAGTATCCCAGATAGCATGCAGGTTTGCAGTAAGTTTGACTTTTTCTCGATATTTCCTTGTCTTGACAAATTTGACACAACAATTTTCACTCAAAAGTACTGCAAGGCAGATGAAACAAAATCGATCTCTCCCTCGCAATGCCATTTTGCTGTAAAACTGCTGCAACGCTGTCATATTTCAACGACGTCAGCGAAAATTCCCTTTGCTGAGAGCAGAATAGATAACAGCGTATGACTGGAAATTCAGAGCTCACAGTCAAAAGAAAAAGACACATCGTTATTGAATCTCGTGATTAGCGGATCATTGATTAGCGTTCAAATAAAGGAACCCAGAAATAAAGGTATTTCTTATTTTAATTATTCAAATGTGGTTATTTTCGATAAAGTAACATTTCTTTATAATCTACAACTTATTTCATAACAAAAATTCTAATAAATTAAAAGTTATGTTAATTTTCTAAGTAATGCCTACGTTTTTCAATAGTTATGTTTTGGGTCATGTTAAATATTTTTTAATAAATTTTTCTGAACTTTACAGGGAGTTTAAGATTTCGTTTGTTGTTGCCTTTCACGCTGCTGGAGCAGTGTTGAATTCAAACGCTTATCTCCGGGAGAGATTTCTGTTGCTCCGGGATGAGGTGGAGGGGAGGGGCAGGGGCGTAGCGATAGGGGTTATGGGGGGAGACCCCCCCCCAATATATGTGAACTTGGGAAATTTTAGCTTAGAGTTAGGAAAGTATAGATTTTTAAAACACTTATTCTTTTTTTTTTTTTTTTTTTTTTTTAAAGTAAAAAAAAAAAAAAAAATATTTATTGTTTTGCAGACGATCTTTCTGAGTTCTGTAATAGTAAAATAGTTCAACTTTCAAAATAAATACAACAAGTTCGAAATTGCTCGTCAAACGTGGCAAATGAGGTGCGTTCGTACTATAACTAGTTTTATAATCATTTTTTGCACCCTATATTATACTGAATGTATAATTTTTTGCACTTCATGAAGTGCATAGTCTGATACATCATTAAAATGCACTTCCAATATTTTTTTTCCCATTCCCCGTAATGTAACGGAACACTTTTGACTGTCCCTGTAATTAAACTATACATCCGATTTTCCTAAAATTTTAAATAGCTCAACAAAATTTTGCAACAATTATATCTTTAAAATTTCAGACCATTCGGAAGGCTCTAATATCATTAAAATCCACTTGCAATAATTTTTCCCATTGGCCGTAATGTAAAGAAAAACTTTTGACTGTCCCTGTAATTTAACTATACATCCGATTTTCATAAAATTTGAAATGGCTCGACAAAATTTTGCAACAATCATATATTTGAAATTTCAGACCAATCGGTTGGGTAGTTTTTGCTCTGTTACATGCGGGCAGACAGACGGACGGACAGACGGACAGACGGACGGACTGAACGACGACTATAGGTGCTACGTATTTATATAATTACGAACGCACCTAAAAAGCAGCCAGACTCAATTTCTCATTATGTTTCTCTGTGTAACGAAAATATCATACATCTACCAGACATGAATTTCTCTACTGTTGTCCATCAACAGTGTCTCTCATACATTTCCTCCAAAACTTTGTTCCTTATTCAAAAATCTAAAAATAGGAGGCTATTTTCTATAAAGTACAATTATGACTCGTACACAATTGAAGACAAAAACTTTCATTAAATGAACCAATAATTATAACTTTTATGTTTTTAGTTTCAGCATTTTTTTTTTGGGGGGGGGGGGGGAGAATTTTTTTGCATATAAGTATCATTATCATTAAAGACACATTGAACATATTATTTTAGCTGGAAAATAGATCATTTTTTTTTTCATGTTGGGAAAATTTTTAACTCCCCCCCCCCCCCCCCCCGCCGAAGTTTTTTTTGCAACTAAGCCCTGGAGGGGGAGGGGGACATTCCGAGGTGGAAATTGCACTTTTGTCCATTAAAAAGCAAAAAAATTCAAACCTTCCGGGACGACATTTCAAGGTTCCGGGGGGGGGGGATGTCCCCTCTCGGTCACCCCCTGAATTCAACACTGCGTTCGAGAGTATGATTTTAAACTTTAAATTATTTTTTCATTACCATTTACATTTTTTTCTCTATTTAAATATTAAGTATAATTTTAAACTATTTCTTAGTTGGCTCTATGCTTATCTACCTGGATTTCTAATGTACCTCTTTTTTCTAATTTTTATTGAAATTACTAAAAGTATTTCCTACCGACGTCCGTTTTATTTAATTCTTTAATAATTTCTCTTTTCTTTTGACGTAACTGCTTCTTAATCGGATGTGTTTTATTTCCAAATTTTTGTAAAACTTTTAAATATGAATATTTTAAAATTTTTAGTTTTTCACGCCCGCAAATCACGCATGTACCGGAGCAAATCGAAACGATATTCCGGTTCGTGAAATTATGACAAATACTATTCTGGTTAGTGATCCGTGAAGTTATTAAAACATCTTATTACAATTTCATACGTATGGCTTTTATTGTGCTGTCTATAACTTTTTTATTATTTAGAATTTTGAATGCAGTTTTTGAATTGTTTTTGTATGATTAGACATAAATTCGTCTAAAGTTTAAAAAAAAAGTTTTTAGTCAACGATAATTTTGAAATAGCGTCCCTATTCGTGGATTTTCCATTTCGAGACCTGCCGCAAAAAATTTTACTAATATTGATTGATGCATATTTTTGTAATGAATTGAAGCTAAATAACTAAAATGCATTGAATAACCACTTCAAAATCTCAATGTTATAGTGTTAATGTCAGATTTGAATATTGTTTATTTGTATTCTTATTGAACATGTTTTGTTTTGTTTTGTTTTTTACATGTAAAAAAAGTGTTCAACTGTAGAGTAGGTGGGGGCAAAGATACGCACTGCCTGATTTAATATGAAGAAACATTTCTACAATCATGACCGCTAGGTAGTAGTTTGGTCTCATGTGTAGTAGTTTGGTCTCATATGTGTAGTAGTTGTGTGATTAAACCTTATATGAAAAACGTAGCACTCCGTGCAAGAAAATGAGGTAAGTTTAAATTTTCGAATTTTGATCTAATATTTTAAAAATTTCACTTTATTGTTTAGCTAACACTACTTCGAATTTTTACAAATCCAAAAGTTCAGTGGAGAACGGAAGCTCTATAGCTTCTAAATGCCGTATAGTTTATCTCGATTGCATTTGTTTAAACTTGTAGGTAGCCGGTTAAGTAAAATACTGCAGAATGGGGCAAAAGTACGCAACCGTCTTGGGGCAAAGATACGCACAAGATTAAGATTCGGGGCTTTGCCTTATCGTTTTAGCTAGATGCAAAGCTTTCCACAATTACGTTGTGGTAAGTTTTATTTTTTATATTGTATAAAATATAATAGCTACTTAACTTATATAAGCTAGTTAACTACATTTTCCTTTTCCTAGTTAAGCTTTGTTAAAATATAGAACGTAGATATCTACTTACCTACTTTTAAAAATCAATATTCTTGTTTCATAAAACGATTTTGTTTTAAAGTCTTAACCCTTAACTCCTATTAACGGTCTCACAGACTGCTGCTATATTCATTTTTCATAGCTTAACTTGTAATTTTCAATTTAACTATTGATGTTAGTTTAATTTTGATTCGTTTGGAAACTTAATAGTATCGCTAAAGACTTCTAAATGAGGAGAACTTTTATTATAATAGGCCTTTACATAAAGTTTAGCGCAAAAACAGTATCTTATGAGTCAGTCAACCCTTTTATTCATTCTATGATCAAGGGGTCTTTAAGACCGCTCACAGTATTTATTCAACAATTTTTGTCACAGTAGTTTGAGGTTAACTGCTATTTGCGATCTCACAAACCCACTGTTTATTTCCTTTTTTTTTTCGTGGTTTAATTTACAATTTTCAGTTTAACTATAAATACTAGTGAAATTTACTAATGCTTTTGCATAACTCATTCGTTTTATTGGAAATGGGGCAAAAACCCACAGTAAGTGGGCAAAAATACGCACTGCGTATCTTTGCCCCAACCGATGGGGCAAAGATATGCAGAGCAATGTTTTTTAAAAATTGCAATTTCTCTCAGAATTATAATTTGACAGAATGTCGGTTGATGTTAGCACTTGCCTAAGGTTCTAATCTAACATTTTAATCACTCATTACATAAGTTTAGACTAATGTGTGTGTTAAAAATGAAAATGTATGGAAAGTGCGTATCTTTGCCCCCACCTACTCTATATTTATTTATTATTATTTTTATGGTAACAATCTTTCATAAAAGGTAACTTCATAAGAGCCTACACTAGTCACGCGAAGAAACGGTCAAGTTAATGTTAATCATATGGGAGATATTTAGATTTCTTTCTCGCATTTTAATATTTTTTAATCCTTTTCATGCATAGGATACCTGAGGTTGAAAAGTTTTATTCTGCGTTTGTACTGTTTAGGTACTAACTAGTTAATGTTTAGTTTGTCTCTCTGACTAGATTAAAGTTGATAAATTAGGTTGAACTAATTTGACGAGATAAATTAGATTAAACTGATGAAATTTTACTAGATAAATTAGACTAACTGACTAGATAAACTAGTTTTGATTTTAGTTAAATTTTTTGGCTTCCGCACTTAAAATGTAAAAACTGAAGAATTGTAAACATCACTTGTGTGTCTCTCTGTCCGTCTGTCATAGTCAATTTTACGAAACTACGGAACATGAAAATTTCAAACTTGCCAGAGTTATAAGGTTATTGACCAACATACTTATTGATTATTAACGATTCGCAAGTATTTTTAGAAAAAAAATTAAGAAAATAAGCTACTTATTTTTATTTTCTTTTGTGTATGTAGTGTGTGGGGTATCGTTCGAAAGATCTTGTAATACGGAAACCAAAAGTATATTTGTTGTAATTTTAGATATTACATTTTCAGAGGTATAGTCGAAAATGTACTGGAAAAATGTGTCCCCCCCCCCTCCTTCCCTGCTATTACCAAATCTACTGTAAATAAAATTATGGAAAAAATAGTACTAGAAGTTTATTTAAGCCATACAGGAAAACTATAGCGATTATCCTAGTCACATACTTTTGAGAAAATCGTATTTTTTCGTTACAAACTGACTTTACTTGGCAGGTGCTCAGTGGAGGGGTTGACGGATGCTCGATGTACCTATCGACGCGGAATCATAATCGTTTTCGCAAATATTTAATAAAGGCGCTGGTAATGCTTTGATGACTGCTTAAAGAATTTAAAACTTTATACTAAAGAATGTACTAGTTTATCATGTTTGCTCTTGGAAAAAACAAATATTTTAAGAAGTAAAATTATTTTAAATGGTTAAATCTTCAAAAGTTTAATTAAACTTTACGTTTAATTTCGATACGTTCATTCTTACGGGATAACGCATGGGATAAAAATTTCACATTAAATGTCAAACCAACTGAATGAATTATCTTATATGTTCTTCTCGGGTCTAAACAATATAGTAAATAGGGGAGACCGGGGGAATGGCGACACCTTAAGGGAATTTAAATTTTTTCACCTCGAAAAAATGTTTATTTTTTAATAGTAAAAATTCTAAAGCTGAATCATGATCTTTAGTATCTGTATAAATTTAACCGTAATCATAACTGTAAAGTAAGCATACATAAAAAAATATTTTTTAAACCTCTGCACAGTGGCGGGATTACCCAGAACACTGGGGTAATTCCGCCACTGTACCGGGGTAATGCCGCCACTCTTTAATGACCTAGTACATGCATCAAATGGATACTAGGAAACACACAACTTACTGAAAATAGTTAGAAAGCAATGTATTTGAGCAAAATAATGGTTAAGTTTACAATTTACTTCATATTGCAAAAGTCACTCTGCTGAATCGGCTCCACAACATTAAAATGAGGCCATTTCTCACCCGATTTGCATGGTGGCGGCATTACACCGAGAGGACAATATGGCGGAAATCCTTAAGCAAAGCCGAAACAAGAACCGAACTTGTTCAACACATTACATCAAAATGTCGGCGAATGCATATAGTTTACGGGTCATATTATCTTAAATACCTAATGTTACAATAAAAGGTGCTTATCTCTACTCATTTGAAGCTCCAAAGTAACAAGCAACTAGATGAAAACTACATTTTTCACTAGAACAAAAGAACGACGTACAGAAAAGTCACTCTCACTTTAGGCACTGTTTATATTGTTGGCCGCTATAGTGCAGGCACATTCACTATCTCAAACTGCCCTTAGTTTTTAAACTAGGTGGGGTGGCGGCATAACCCGGGTTGGCGGCATTCCCCCGGTCTCCCCTAAATTGTTTATGCTAATTATATGTCTTTGTTTAGTCATCTTTATTCTTATGTATTGTGTAATTTGCCAGAAGCGTAACCCAAATTACTGTCGAGTCTGGTTTGCCTGAAAGTTCAGTCTGAAAGATAAGGCTTATCGCCCGGCAAAATCGATTTAATTGTTTCTATTAAGTTTTATTACCTCCCGGCAATTCCACCCTTAACATCAAGGTAGTTTTGTTAACTGAGAAGTTGTAGTTTATGATCACCTTAAAAACTAACTGTAGACAGAATTCTTGAAAGCTGTAAAAAATAAACCTGTGATTTTTTAAAATTTATTCTTTTTTTTTTCCTCAGATGCAGAGACATTAAAAAACATGGATTAGAATGTGGAAAAATTGCATGGTGCAACAGACTCAGGTGGGGGAGGAGAACAGGAAAGTGTTAAATATATTTAAATATTTATTTTTTCAATTATTTTTTGTGTGTTTTGTTTAGGGAACAATCTCTTAACTCAAAATATGTAGAAAATAATGCTTTATAATACTGTTATTTATAAACTGTTATTTGTATTTGTGTAAAAATAAACTTTGTAACTATTTTATAAGTAGTATTGTTTTATTACAACTTTGTCTTTTTTAAATTTTTGAAGCTTTTCAAATAATTTATATATATATATATATATATATATATATATATTAAATTTTGGCTCAAAAACATATAAATTATATTATCTTTGATAAAATTAGCTAAAAAGTTCATCAATAAACAGGCAAGCATGCTTATTTCCTGAAAAACCTTTAAATTGTATTTTTCTGTTGTATCATTAAAAAAATCTTAGAAAAAAAAATCTTTTGAAATGCAGTGATAACCTTTAACTGATGTTACCAGTCTCTCAGACCGCGGCTTTTTTCAATTTTTGCAGTTTAACTTCCAATTTTCAGTTTAACTACAAACAATATCGAAATTTTGTTCCGTTTGGAACTTTTGTACTATCACCAGAGACTTTTGAATAGGTGAATTTTAATTATAACACTTCTGTGCAAAAAGTTTAGTACAAAAACACCATACTATGAGTTAGTCGTGCCTTTTTATTCATCTTTCGTTGCAGCGGTCTCACAGACTGCTTCACACTAGTTATGTGATAATTTCTGGGACATCAGTTAAACGTTAATATCCAGAATGTGTGGTATTTCTAATAAACATTTATTTATGTTACAGTAAAAAAAGTAAGGTCTTACTAAATCCGTAAATAAGTTTTATTTGATGAAATACATGGCTATTAAGTTTGCAAATTCAATTATCCTATTTTTAGTTTAATTTTCTAATTATCTTAGGATGTTCTTTTGCCTTTTTAAATTTATTACAGTTTTCTTTCTTGCCTTTAAAGACATTTAATATTAATGTATGCAAATTATTAGAGAAATGTTTGTGTGGTGTGTCCAATAAAAGTTTGTATATTGATAGCTATTTATGAAATTTATTTCAGAAAGGAATGAGTTCCATGAATTTTTCTTAATGATAAGCAATAAATAATATGTATAAGTTTGTTTAGAAAATCAAACCTGTTAGCATTTTTTTTTTTTTTTTTTTTTTTTTTTTTTTTTTTTTTTTTTTTTTTGCATATTTTTTGAGGGCGTAAATAAGAAACAATTCTTTGATTCTGAGATAAAATGTTTCTGTTTCTGTTATTTTTTATTTTGTGTTTTAATTGAGGCAAGTCAAAAACAATGTATTTTAAGTTTATGATACATTTTTTTTTTAACGGAATGTATTTGAAATGAAAGCTGTGTGTTTTAAATGAAATGAATGCGATATGAATGATGGTAAGGGAAACAATATTTGGGGATTTATCACTTTTCCCGGCTAACTCAAAAATAACCGATCTTTCCTTAACCCTTTGAGGGGCAAGCAATTGTGTTTTTGAAATATCGGATTCACGCCGGAATCCGCAAAAAGATTTATTGCCAAATAAGGAAAAGCAAGTTTACGACTTTTTCCCACCAAAGTTAGAAAAGTAAAATTTAATAAATTTTTTCTGGTGCAAATCCTCATTAATCGTAGATGAGATAAAATATATCCCACCGCGCCTCAAGGGGTTAATATAAGTTAAATGCAAATAAATCCAGCACCTGTAAAAATCGTTAATTAATAAAATTTTAAAACGAGTGATCAACTCATTTTCTATTTATTTGTTATCCATCTCGAGAAGATAGATCATGCAAAATGTTGATTGTTAATTGCCGAACACAGTTACCATTCTTATTGACCAAATACATTCAAAACAGTAATTTGATATGCATTTGTTAAGTATATAAAATCAGATTGATGAATTTCAGCTAAGATATTTGATTACCTAATCTTCCGTAATCGAGTCTACTGCCAAGATTAAAGTGTAACAAAAAGAATATTAGCAACAATATAGCTTAATGTAAATGTAGCTATCATTAAAGGATTTTCACAAAAAACATTCCATTGCACCAAATCTTATTAGCTAAAACACGCCAATAGGCCATTGACCCGATTACGGAAGATAATAGGTTTAAAAATCTGCGTTATCGAACATATTGCAATTGATAAGCAAATGGACATGAAGCATAAATGCCTAAGTGATTGTATTTGTAAAGAAAGATGAAATACGTAACAACAAAAAATATATGAAATGTTGCCATGATCGCAAAGAGTTCTTGGTACTTTTATGTTAACCAGATGCAAATCTCGCAAATAGCATTTTTTATTTTTCACGTGATAAATTAAAACAATGCTTTAATGTTAAAATTAAATGTCTTGGTTTATGTTATTTATCAGGGGTTTCTTTATTAATTCTTTTGAAATAAGTGAAAGTCTTGGATTTAAAATTTTTCTGTTTTAAATTAGTAATGCATTTTAAGGAAAATGAATGAAAGGGTTATATTTTAAATGAAATTAGTGCAATAAAAAAATGCAATGGGATTTTGGATATTTGGCCATTATCACTGCTGACATAAAAGTACAGAGTTCTTGATTTATCTATCAGAATCTTCTGATTTGGCGAAGACTTGAGCAAGTAAATTGAATTATGAATAATAAAAAAAGCATGATACAATGATACTATATATTTTAAGGAAAACCAAACAGGTCGCCAGGGGCAGCTAGTTGTACAAGAAATTAGAATTGCTTTCGAATCTACTTTAAACTATAAGTCCTTGTCTACTCAGTCTATACAGGGTGTATCTAAACTCTTGGGCAAAACTTTAAGGGGTGATAGTATACATCAAGACAAACAATATTAAATAGGAAACTAAGGGTCCCAATCGTCTTCCGAAGGAGATAGGCGCCATTAAAGTTTAGAGTCCAAATTTTCAAATGATTATAAAAAACGGAAAAATTTGTCGATTCGTTTGCGGTTTTCGCTAAAACTATTTTTTATGTCAGTATTTTCTTGAAAATAAATTTTAAAGGTAAAGTTCAAAAAATGCTGATACAGGCTGCTTTAGACTTTGGAGTAACGAACAACTATTTTTTACCGTTATTTTTTGTATTTCATTAAATGCTTTCAAAAATTTAGACTCAAACTTAAATTTTGAACTCAAAATCTGAATTGTTGGGAGTGGTTAAGTAGCACAAACTGAACTGTGTTCAGGAATTGAAATTTGAACCCCCCCCCCCCCCCTGAACACAGTTCAGTTTCCGCTACTTAGCCACTCCCAACGATTCAGATTTTGAACTCAAAATTTAAGTCTAAACTTTTGAAAGCATTTAATGAAATGCAAAAAATAACGGTAAAAAATAGTTGTTCGTTACTCCAAAGTCTAAAGCGCCCTCTATCGGAATTTTTTGAACTTTACCTTTAAAATTCGTTCTCAAGAAAATACTGACACAAAGAATAGTTTTAGCGAAAACCGCAAACGAATCGACCAATTTTTCCGTTTTTTATAATCATTTGAAATTTTGGACCCTAAACTTTAAAGGCGCCTATCTCATTCGGAAGACGTTTGGGACTCTCAGTTTCCAATTTAATATTGTTTGTCTTGATGTGCACTATCACCCCTTAAAGTTTTGCCCAAGAGTTTAGATACACCCTGTATAGCATAAAAATGTTTAGCATCTGACAAACCTCCGATTATGCGAAATCTTGCACAAAACACGCACAACCCTTAAAAGTACGACTATTAGTGTACAGGTAAAATATATATACCAATAAGTGAGTAACATACGACAACTGATGGCCGTTCACCAAAATTTGGGAAGAACTTCGTTTTTACACAAAAAAATGAAGATCCTTGAATCCCCCCCAAAATAAAGTTACTTAACCATGTTTTGGGGAGCATTTTTAACTCAGGGAAGGGGAAGGGCAAAGCTAAAAAAATTTTAAGTAGGTCAACAGAGGGTTATCGTTTATTATGTATTTTTTTTTTATCGAATGATACCATCCGCAAGTCGATACGATCTTTCGCTACATAGTTACGGCAGGTTTCATGAATCCGAAGTCGAAAATTATACTTTACTGCAGGTAAAATAGGTTTTTACAGCAGCAACTGATGGCCATTCACGAAAATTTGGTAAGAACTTCATTTTGACACTAGAAATGAAGATCCAATAAGTTCCCCAAAAGTAAAGTAATTTTATTGTTTTTTTAGGGGGGGGGGGACGCTTTAACTCTGTAAGGTAGAAGAACTGAAATTATTTTAAATAGGTCAAATGGGGTACCGTTTGTTATGATGTTTTTAATTCTGAATCAAATGACACCGTACGCAAGCCGATACGATCATTCATTACAAAGTTAAGGCAGGATATAAGTGGATTTTGGCAACTTAAATGGCTTTGGAGTAAACTCAAATGATTCTGATTTTGATTATTGCTATTTTGAAGACATTTAAGGATTTTGATATTATAATGATTAAACTTAATGATTTAATGTGATATAAAGAACATGTTTTGAACATAAAATAAATTTGACAAAACTATGCTAAAAAATAAAGTATAATTTTCCACTTTGTATTCATAAAACCTGCTGTAACTGTCTCACAAATGATCGTATCGACTTGCGGATGGCTTTATTCGAATCAGAATTAAAAGATACATATGAAACTATATCCCACTTGACCTATTTAAAAAATATTGAATTCTGTCCTCCCCCCCCCCCCCCCGTGTTAAAATGTCCACTTTTGCCTCCAAAATACGATAAACAACATTAATTTTTGGGGAGTCAACGTATCTTAATTTCTAGTGCCAAAACGATGTTTTTCTCAAATTTTCCTGAATAGGAATCAGTTATTACTGTAAAAACCTCAGAGTAAATATTATATAGAGAGCTCATCCCCGTTACTTTCGCTCGTAAAAAGTGGGGCCAGGATGACCCACGTGACAGTTGGCATTTGGCGATGAAAGGTTACCCAGTTACCAGTAGCAACACTAGTTTCGTCGCTTTATCGCAGCTCTTGGCAGGAGTGCAGTATTTTTATGCTGTGATTCAGAAATTTGAGAGTTGACAGAAATACAAATCAGTAGTAAAAGAAATCTGAATGTACACCGGATATTTATCCTAATGTTTTCTTTATCATTCAAAGAATGGCTCATCAGTAATAAATAAATTATGAAATTATGAAACTTTTATTCAGATAAATCATCATCATCATCATCAACCGTTTTCGATCCACTGCTGGATGTAGGTCTCCCCCAGATTTTTCCAATGTTTTCTGTCTAGTGCTTTAGTCATCCAATTTACACCGGCTACTTTTCTGATTTCATCACTCCATCTTACTTGAGGTCGTTTTCTTGGCCGTTTTACGTCTCTGGGATACCACTGTAGGGTGTTTGTGCTCCATCTATTGTCTTGTCTTCTTGCAATGTGCCCAGCCCATTTCCATTTTAGCCGTTTAATTCTTTCAATGATGTCAAAAACTTTCGTCTGACTTCTTATCCAGGTTATTCTTTTTCTGTCTCTTCTAATTATACCTAGCATACATCTTTCCATACTTCTCTGTGTTGTTTGTAATCTTTGTACCATCCGTTTTGTTAGAGTCCATGTTTCTGCTCCATAAATTTAATTAATAATTTAATCTGTTTTCAATCTTTGACATGGTTTTGTTTATATTTAATTTCATTAGATATTTATTTTTTTATTGTTAATACAAAGTAAAAAATAGGACAGAAAAAAATAAAGAAATTAGATAAGAAGTTTAACTTTGTGTGTTAGAAGGCCAAAGGGTAGGGGGACAAAGGGGAAATTTCGAGGGAAGTGAAATTTAGGTGATGAATTATTTACCTATTATTTCTATAATATTACAAACTTAACAAATAGGTCTTTTTTTTTTTGTAAATTAAAAAAAATTAAAGAATTTAATAATTATTTTAATTGGAAAACGCTGATATTAAAGATAACATATTAAACATATTAAACATAAAGGACATTTTAATTGAAAAAAATGTCAGCTTTAAACTTTCTGAATTGATGAAATGTTTATTGTTTTTCTTTCAAAAAAAAAAAAAAAATACATCTATAACAACACATTCAATTAATTGAAATGTTTAACTGAACTCAAACTTACACACATAATTTTATTTACAAATTTTGCTTCATTTATGCAAGTTTATAAATAATAACTTAGTACACAACTATAACAAACATACAGGAATTATTTTACAATACAAATTGCATAAATACACACACAGTAGTTAGAAATAGAAAGAGTCCAAAATGCAAAATTTCAATTTCAGAAATAATACAATTAAAAAAAAAGTTATTTGGCTATGCTTAATTCATTTATATTAGCGGTTGCCAACTTCTGAACCTCACGGAACACTAAATTCAAAATTTGAAATCACACGGACTACTAATAAGAATTTTTTAACAATAAAAATGTATTTGTACAATAATTATCACAGAATGTTTATTTTATTAAAATGAAATGTACCTATTCAATAAAATAAAATTATAAATGTGGGGTGTCACTTTCTTGCCCATGTGATTGATACCACTATTTTTTAATAATAATCACCGTCTTATTTAATCATAACAAAAAGCTTCAAAAATTTGTTTAATTGTATCAAAATTATTAAGGCTGTTCTCAAATCCAAAAGGGCAACTTTATGACATAAGTTTTAATTCATTTTTGTTCGGAAATGTATGAAAGTAGCAGATTTGTTGTCGATGTAACTGTGATGACAATGTAATCGAGCTGTTTCTTCCGTTTTTTTGCAAACGCAATAGATCTTAAAAAAAATAGTGTCAAAGTGAACGTTTTGAACCGCTTTTCCGTGCGAAAGAAAAATTTCCACTAAAGAAAGGATGAAAAACATGTTTGTCACGCGATCAAAATCACTTCTAACTGAATAGGCAATTTATGGATAAAAAATAGAAAACACAGTTCGATTCCAAATCGCTTCCTTGGTCAGGCTTTCCGTTAAAAAATGAATTTGTAAATGCGTAAAATCGTTTTGCGCTTGTTGAGCAGAGCAGTTGAGAACAGCCTTAACGTTAATTTCAACCTTACAAAATAATTGAAGCTTATTTAAGAATCACGCATTTTGATGTGATATTTATTACTGTTTGTTTAAAATAAGTTCATATACGGAATCAATGACATCGCATGAACACAGGGAGCAGTTCTTATTTCACGCTGAGACCAGTATGCTGTGACCCAATCATCAAAATATTTGTTTCGCACAAATATGTAGTTCAAAATTAAGCCTACATTTTCGTTGTTTTTCCAGTCAATAATGCATATTCATATTTTCGGGAGAGTCCAAAATTAATACTTATCTGTGTTAATACAATACAACAAATAAAGCATATACTAAATAATCTCTATAAATATAATTACCAATGCCCGCTATAATTTAAATTTTCAAAACTACACATCTAAATTTTTACAAATACAGGAATTTTTTAGACTATTATCATGTTATCATTAATAGTTTTAATATTTATAAAGTACAATTATTAATTTAACATTCAAAATCCAAATAATGTCCAAAATTTTCTGAGGAACACCGAAATTTTCTCAAGGACCACCGGTTGGCAACCTCTGATCTATATAACAATAAAATCTAACTATTCCGCAAAAAAAATCCGTTAATAAATCAAATTATAATCCACAAACTAGCTTTATTAAAGGATATGTTTAGTTTAAATAAAGAAAGAAAGAAAACAGAGTAGTTATATATATATATAAAAAAAAGCGGTTTAACTATATGATACCGCACTTCAGTGCTAATTTTCATTTTCGATTAATTAACATCAGCTATATCAATATATTAATATATAAATATAGATTAGAATGAAGCTAAGTTACATTGGTTAAAAAGATACACTGCATTAAGAATATGCCCAGACTTGTATTTTAAGTTTATTATACAAGAAGGGGTTCTGCCCCCCCCCCCCCCCCCCGCTATCCCCGAGCGACGAAGCCACTGTTTTCTTTTTTCAATCGTAATTCTGCGAAGTTTTGAATTTTAAATATTTTGTGTAAAATAATTAAAATACTGATTTCTTGATACTGGCATTATTAATAAGTTTGAGCGATTAATTAATTTTTCTTATAATTATTTTTTGCTAAAAGTTATGAGTGCATTAAATGTAGCTGCGTATCTTATTAGTATATTAAATTTAGGTAATATTTAAAGACCTGTTAATACATTTAAAACGTACTTTAATAGCATACTTTATTTAAAGCATAAATTTAATCTAAAGCAAGATTAAAAAAAACAAAAACACAAGTATTTAGGTTTTAAAGCGACGAAAACAAGTTTCTTTTGGCGAAAAAAATGTATCGCCAAACACCTTAATACGAAATGTTCTTAAAATTCAAATTAATCAAACTCACAATTTTAATATTTAAACTGATAACACTAGATAACGGTATATCCTATTATTACATACATTTATGTTATTAAAGGTAAAATATTTTGTATTTTCATCGTAACAACGTGAATAAACGATATCACAGTTCCAATGATATCTTTTTAAGACCCTTTAAATATTAATAAAAATAAATAAATAATAAATAGATAACAATGGAAGGTAACAGAAGTTGTTTTGTTTGATCTTTCTGTACATCCATAGACACAACAACTTGCTACTGTGATATTTTTGAATCGTAAACACGAAATTGTCTAATATCCTCCGTAGAAATCAATGCTATTTGCAAGCTGACCGGGAAGCTTCTTGCCCCGAGTCACGTGATTTTATCCTGGCTGAAGAAAGTGTCGGGGAATTCCCCCTCTAATATATGATTACTCTGAGGTAAAAACCTATTTTACCTGCACAAGTATAATTTTCGACTTTGTATTCATAAAACCTACTTAACTTTGTAAGAAATGATCGTATCGACTTGCAGATTATTTTATTTGATTCGGAATTATAAATTACATAATAAACAATGTTCTACTTCACCTGCATAAAACTTTTTGAACCCCCCCCCCCCCCCCCTCCCTGAGCTAAAAATGCCTCCGTCTTTTGTCCCCAAAACAGGGTACAACAACTTTATTTTTTAGCACTCATCGGATCTTCATTTCGTATATCAAAACGAAGCTCTTCCCAAGTTTTGGTGAATGGTCATCACTTGTCTCAAAAAATCTTATTTTACCTGTACTACACGTAAAATTCAGAGAATTAACAACATTGCTATGAAATTACAGCATACTTGCAGATAGCTTGACATGACAAGAACCCAAGTTTGCAATGCATTTACAGATAGTGTGTCATGGCTAGATTGCAAGTTTACAATGCATTTGCATGGCAATATTACTAGTTTGCTATGAGTCTGCAGTCAATTTGAAGAACAAGACTGCAACTTGCACGACAAGCTAGCTGCAAGTTCAAAGTATGGTGACTTCGGAGTTTGCATAATCTTGTTGCAGTCTTGTTTTGAACTTTCAGGCTTGTCATGCTGAGCTTGCTACAACTTTGCAACTTTGCAAAGTAAGATTGCTGAAAATTTTCTGCAAATTAAAATTGCTATCTGGGATGCATCTAGGATCAACGGTTGCGAAAATAAAGGTCGGTCAGGTTATACGTGGACACACTGTATATTATTTTTAAGTAATTATCCTCAGTGTTTTGAATATTAAGTATTTCGTATTTTAGTATCATTTGTAGTGTTTTTAGTTATCTATTGTATTATGTGTATATTAATTGCTGAAATATTTCATATTTCATCCCCGGGGGCATGTTCCGTTCCGGAAGTATAACGAGCTCCCCCTAGCGAGCAGTCTGTAAAAAAGGTAATTAAGCTGTTGATCGTCAAAGTATCAACACGTATGAAAAAACACTCCATCCAAACTACGCGATGGATATTCATTATACTTTTAAATAATTTCAAATTAGTCAATTTTTATGTTTGTGTAAGTGTCTTGTGCAGGTTTTATGTGTAAATAAAATCAATTAAAAAGAAAGTTAAACGTCTACAGTCCACCATTCGAACAGTAGGTAAGAACACAAAGGATTGGAGGAGAAAAATGAAAAGTTAATTTAGACTTCAGTTTTTTTGGAAGCGCTGTTCTGCTAGACACCGGAGCGCAATATTTATGAACTCCGTTGAATTCCAACCAATATTTAAACGTTGACTAAAAACAAAGAATTACCAGAGCTCAGCTCCGGTGATCTCCGGCGCAAATTAAGCATTGGTAATGTCTTGAAACGCCAGATTTGCAGATATTTTCTTAAAGTTCCTTAAACTTTACAGGAAAGTAGAAACACTATTTAATTTCGTGGTATTAGCATATCTAAAATTTTTTTGCATACTGGAATAAAAAACTTCGTTGTATGAGTCAGAAAGTAGCTAGATTGGTTGGTTGGTTGATTTTCGACGGCCGATTATCTGCACTAGGGATATAGGCCCGAGGGGGAGTGCCCTTCGTGGGGGTCTTTCTAAGGGAACCTAATCCGTATTTACGCATGGAAATCCATGGCTCGAAGAAAACTCCGAACGATTAGGCCGACGGGCGCGATTGGGATCGAACCCAGCACCTCCCGTCTACCAGCTTCGAGAGCAGAACCTCTCAGCCACTGTAGCTAGATTGGATTTGAGAACAGCTTTAAACAAAAACATGTTTCTCTGCGCCGATAGATGGCGACACTGAATTTTCCCCCTCCTAATTTTATTTGAATTCCAGTCAGCGTCGAGAAGACAAAAGACGTGCAATTCTGTAATCTCTACTTGCCGTTAGAAAGGACACTGCGATTGTGAACGTATTATAGAACTTATAAATATGGATTCAATCAAGCTATTATTGTTAAAACTAATAGTTATCTTCTTAGTTATGGCATTTTCAATGTCTCTATTTATCTTTAAAAATGGAGTCCATACTCGAATTCCACATTCAACGACTTTTTTTATGAGAGCGTCTTCGACATCTTTGAATCTTCTGATTCAAGAAATAAAAAGGTAAGTATTTTAATTTTTTTTCTTAAATCTTAATTATACGTTAATAGTCCAGGCAATAGAGACCGTATAGGGGCTCTACCTAACAAAATTCATGGTAGTTCTGGAAAAAGGCTTACTATATGTTTTTTGGGTCGCTGAATCCGAATTTTTAACTTTCCACCAAAATTTCCCCCGGCAACCCCCCCAAATTTTGGTAAAATGCTCCCCAAAAAAGGTTTTTATTTAAAAAATCAATTTTATTGTTTTAGGGAAAAAGTATCTAGAAATTCAGAAAATAGACAAAATTTGCAACAAATTATATATATGACATTATGACTTAGGACGAAGATGAAGGGGGGATTCTGCCTCGGAACATGCGCGCGGTGCTGCGTGAACTATGTTGCGCAATTCCACTTACCAACTCACACGTTTACATTCGCCCTCCCATCTCCCCTCCGGACTTTCTCTATAAGGTTTACTTTAAGTTTTTTGGGTCGCTGAATCCGAATTTTTAACTTCCCCCCAAAATCCCCCCCCCCCCAAATAGTTGTTTTTAACTTAAATTTCTTATTGTTTTAGGGGAAAAGCATTAGGAAATTCAGAAACTAGACAAAATTTGCAACAAATAGGAGATATGACATTATGGCGAGGACGAACGGGGAGGGGGAGGGCTGCCTCTGAGCATGCACTGCGGCGCTACGTGCACTAAGTTATGAAGTACAGGCAATAGGGGATTTTACCTGGAAAAATTAATACTAGTTCTGGATTTCGACTCACTTTATGTTTTTTGGGTCACTGAATCCGAATTTGTAACTTCCCACCAAAATTTCACCCGGCAACCCCCCAAAAAATTGATTTTTAAAAAAAATTGGTTTTTGAGAAAAGCGCGCGGGGAATGTTCCGAGGCAGCCCCCCTCTCTCCCCGTTTATCCTACGTCATAATGTCATATATCCTATTTGTTGCAAATTTGTCTAGTTTTTGAATTTCGTAATGCTTTTCCCCTAAAACAATAAAAAATTTAAGTTAATAACAACTATTTTGGAGGGGTTTCGGGGGGGGGGGATTTTGGGGATAAGTTAAAAATTCGGATTCAGCGACCCAAAAAACATAAAGTAAACCTTATAAGGAAAGTTCGGAGGGGAGATGGGAGGGCGAATGTAAACGTGTGAGTGGTTAAGTGGAAATGCGCAACTTAGTTCACGCAGCACCGCGCGCATGTTCCGAGGCAGATCCCCCCCTTCCCCTTCATCCTAAGTTATAATGTCATGTATCTAATTTGTTGCAAATTTTGTCTACTTTCTGAATTTCCAGATACTTTTTCCCTAAAACAATAAAAAAATTGATTTTTTTAATAAAAACCATTTTTGGGTTTTTTTTTACCAAAATTTGGGGGGGGGGGGGGGGGGTTGCCGGGGGAAGTTTTGGTGGGAAGTTACAAATTCGGATTCAGTGACCCAAAAACATAAAGTAAGCTGATTTCCAGAACTACCATTAATTTTGCTAGGTAAAATTCCCTATTGCCTGGACTATTAGGCAAGTAATTGAATGAGATAAGAAATAGAACTAGAAAACAGGAATTCTGCTTTTTCAGAATTTAGTGTCGCCCCGATGAAAAAAAATATATGTATATAAATAGAGATAGTTCAGTTTCAAGACTTTTATTTTATATAAAATGACGTCATCCGCATCCGCTAAAGAATTCCTCTTTTACGATTCAGTCTTAAACAACATCTACAATAAAATATGCATAGGACGTGACTATCACTGAATAATACACAAATCCAAAAAAAGAGATTTCGTCATTCAAGAAACCGGAAAAAAAAAAAAAAAAAAAATCGGCTGTTTTATGATTCATATGCCTTCATTTGTTTGTGATATTAATATAGATATTTAAAATTAAATTTTGTTTAATCGCTTTAGTTTATTTAGCGCCATGTTTTATCAAAAATCATTCATTTATTTTTTTTTTTTTAATAGCACGTATTTTAATTACATTTTTTTTTTCAGTTTTTATGAGAAAATGGCAACAAAAAGATATAATTGCTATTTTTCAACTATTTCCCATTTACTTTCTACAGAAATGGAATACTTGAGTTACCAAAATTAAACAAATGGTGCTAAAAACTACAAAAAAATTAATATCTCAAAAATAAATGGAGATGCAGTTTTCAAACAAATTGCATTTAAAAGTATACTCATTTTTTCCAATACGACGGTACAAAAATTGAAAATGTGCGCTGCTTAGAAGTTTAAAAAATTGCAGTAGAGATTATTCCGTACAATGATACATCTGCTTTGTTCAACGGCTGGCTTATACAACGTAAAGTTATTTTTGGGAGACGACACATTAATACGTGGGAGAAAGAAATAGCATACCGGGGGCTAAAAAAGGGATCAGCCGAAGTAATGGCTAAAAAATCAGCACTAGATAAAATAGTAAACCCAGAAAAAACAGCAAAGCATATTTGAAACTAGTCCTCATCACAAAAATTAAAAGGTGTGAACTATAGATAACACACAATACCAATGGCGCCAACTTCTGTGGGCCCTGGCCCACCCAATAATTTGCTCTTCCAGCCCTTCCTAGTATCCATTTGATGCATGTACTAGGTCATTAAAGAGTGGCGCCATTACCCCCATACAGTGACGGAATTACCCCAGTATCCTGGGTAATCCCGCCACTGTACAGAGGTTGAAAGAAAATGTTTTTATGTGTGCTTACTTTACAGTTATAATTACTGTTAAATTTATACAGATACTAAAGATCATGATTCCTCTTTAGAATTTTTATTATTAAAAAATAAACATTTTTTTTGAGGTGAAAAAATTTAAATTCCCTTAAGGTGTCGCCATTCCCCCGGTCTCCCTTACGCCGTTTGAGTCAAAAAATGCATTTTTGAAGACATTACAAAACTTAACTTTTTATACATCCCTAGTTATATTTAGTGAAACAGTCCTCATGCTCTGACAGGTGGGGGAAAAAATCATTTTAGTACGACCAAAAGTTACCGAGTTTCAAATTTGGAAAAGTGGGGTGCCTGAAATAATGTACGATTTCGATCTAACCGCACATCACTTCGGGCACCATGTTAAAAGCGAAAATTTTCCATATTTTAAACTCGCATAACACGGTGAGTTTTGGTCGTACGAAAATGATTTTTTTTCATTTGATATATCAGCATTTCAGGATTGTTTTACCAAATGTAACTTATAGGACCCGTAGGCTGTATAAGAAGTTAACTTTTATAACTTATTCATCAGAATTGCATGATTTGATCCAAATTCTGTCCAACATAATTATTTAGCTAATTTTATTAGGTAGCTTTTTAAAATTTTAGCAAGCTTTTTTGCAATTTTGCAATACAATAAATTTTCTCCGCTGCTACCTTTTTTTGTGATTATAAATTTGTTTTTGTTTTTTAAATCTCAGGCCCAGAAAAAGTCAGATGTGTCAGCTAGTGTATATATACATATTAAATGAAAAACGCTATTCGATTCCAAATCACTTTAGAAGTCATGTCTACCAATTTCATGCTTTTTACGTACACAAGTGACTCTGTGAATGTGTCATAAAGTTCATGTTGTTGAGTGGAAAAAAATACGTCTTTTGGGATAGCTCTATAAGTGGAGAGTTTGATTTCTAAAGGTAGGGTTAATAGCAAGCATATCTATGAACTCGCATAGTTACTTCAGTGAAACTTGTACAGGAATTCCAAGGAGCACCACGATAGAAATACTTTTTCCCTGATTTTAATAAAACGAGGTGGAACCCGCCGAACTTCGACGAAGGAAAATATTTGTTTCATTGATTTATAATAAACCTACAAAATTAGTTACAATAGAAAATGCATCTTTAATTGGCTAGTCTAACTCTCAAAAAAATATTATTTTAACCTAAAATTAAACAAAATACTATCTATATTATAAAGGACAAACATATCTGTGCGTAACGCATACGTCATTTTACGAATGGCAGCACTTTGAAATTTGAAATGAAATTTCGGTTTTGCAATTTTCTCTACTGCAAATTTTTAAACTTCTAAACATCGTACATTTTCAATTTTTACACCTTCGTTCAGAGAAAAAAATGTGCTTTTAAATGCAATTTGTTTGAAATCTGTATCTTAAATTGTTTTTGAGATATTAATTTTTTTGTAGTTTTTAATACAAATTTTGTAATCGTGGCAACTGAAGTACTCCATTTATATTGAAAGTAAAGGGAAAATAGGGTAGCGGTCGTTGCAGCAACTGGGAACCTGAAAATTTGAGCATGCGCATCAGCTCTGGATTTTTGCCTGAGTGAAGAACTAGATCGAAAATAAACACCGTTTTAAAAAAGATATACCTATTTTTTAATTATTATTAAAGTTAGGTATTTTTTTATTAGTAATAATAATAACGACTAAACAAAGTCATTTGATAAATTTAAGAGTATTCTTATAATTAATAAATAAGCAAAAAATCTTATCAGGTTTGTTTTCATGGTTGTTTACATCAGTTGGCAGAAAATCTCTCTTTCTGAAGCCTAAAAAAAGTGACAAGGCTCATATTCTTGAAAAATACCGAATTTTGCTTCGTGTTTTCACTTAATTCTTCTGTAAAATAATCATATATATTTTTGCTTCGTGTTTTCACTTAATTCTTCTGTAAAATAATCATATATATTTTTGCTTCGTGTTTTCACTTAATTCTTCTGTAAAATAATCATATATATTTTTGCTGTTGTTTTTAAGAAAAAATAACGGCACAGATGTCATATACGCACCTCGTTGGCGAGATTTTTTTCTGACCCCAATGTCATATATGCGCCGGGGTACTTAACTGGCGCCAAAGTGTCGTTATTTTGCTTGATATGGTAACCGGTTGTTGTTTATTTATTGATAAATTGTTTATTTACTTTTATTTTCTTTTTAAAATTATATAAATTGTTTTGTTCTATAGTTATTAATTAAACATTTTTTTATTTATTGTTATTCCCTTTTTAAAAATATATATGTAACTGGTATTCGAAAATGAAGTTTTCACCAAATTGGATTTAGAAAAAAATCGCGCCATCGTAGTGCGTATATGGCATCTGTGCCACAATAATATCTACAAATGAGTCTTACTTTTTATTGTTTTTATTTAACAAAAATATAAAATTACATAAGTTATCAGAACTTTAACATAATGGTAAAAGAAGTTATTTTAAGAATTTCATTTTTGTAGTTTATATTTTTGTAATTTTTAATATTTCTTGAATTTTCTTTTTTAAAACGCTGATAAAATCACTTTAGTTTTTAAAGTAACCGCCACACTGGTTTGTTTACTCGTAGTTTCAGATTGGCAATCATTTACAAAAATGGCATTTTGGCGCGTTTTGAAAAAAATTGCCAATTCAATCTGCAGATATATAACGATTTGGCGAGACGAAATATAGATTTTTGTTATTACCAGTTTGTTGTTACCAGATCGTGGCTTTGACGAGGTTTGTCCATTTTAGAGATTGCTTCATAGCGAGTTTCGTGTGCCCAGTGATTTTTTTTTTCGGTTTCATGGGCGCGGAGCGCTCATACGCGCGTTACTGACCGCGGCATTGACGAGTTTCGTGCATTTTAGAGATTGCTGTACAGCGAGTTTCGTGTGTCCAATGATATTTTTTTCGGTTTATGGGCGCGGAGCGCTCATACGCGCGTTACTGACCGCGGCATTGACGAGTTTCGTGCATTTTAGCGATTGCTGTACAGCGAGTTTCGTGTGTCCAATGATGTTTTTTTTCGATTTATGGGCGCGGAGCGCTCATACGCGCGTTACTGACCGCGACATTGACGAGTTTCGTGCATTTTAGTGATTGCTGCACAGCGCGTTTCGAGTGTCCAGTGATGTTTTTTTCGGTTTCATACGCGCGTTACTGACCGTGGCATTGACGATTTTTGAGATTGCTGCACAGCGAGTTTCGTGTATCCAGTAATGTTTCTTTTCTTTTTTTTTTTTGTAAAATAATCATATCTCTTTCTGTTGTTGTTTTTATGAAGAAAAAAATCTATGAATGAGTCTAATTTTTTATTGTTTTTATTTAATATAAATATAAAACTGCATAAGTTGTCACAACTTTAGAATTTAGAAAATGTTTCATTTTCATAGTCTTTAATCTGTTGTTATCCTTCTTCAATGGAGTCAACTACGAAAACATTCATTATTGTATAGCTAGATTTCCTTTTTTTAAAACAGTGTTTATTTTCGATCTGGTTCTTCACTCAGGCAAAAATCCAGAGCTGATGCGCATGCTCAAATTTTCAGGTTCCCAGTTGCTGCAACGACCGCTACCCGGGAAAATATTCATGATTTATTATTTTTATTCATTATATCCTTATTGATGCCATTTTCACATTACAAATAAAAGTAACTTTTTTATAATTTTTTAACAGAAAATGATGTCAGACATTAAGAAAAACACGCATTCTTCTTCATAAATCAGCTACATTTTAATATTTTTAGATTACGCTGATAAATGAGTTTGAGGAGCTCGGCAAAATGATTCAGTGAGTAAAAATGATATATTTAAAACAAAACGATCATTTTTTTGATAAAACTAAATATTTGACCAATACTATAAATGGCCAATACTATGACAACTAAAGGCAAATTTCTGAATTTTTATTTTCGCGGGTACTAAAATTAGAACTTAAAGTTTGTGCGAATGTTCACATGAAAAGTTGCATCGGACGTCGTGACTTTAAGTTTGGAAATACATTCATTAATAATCTGTTGCGCGTTAAAATACTTTCAAATTGTGAATTTGAGTGATGTGTATGTAAATTATGAGAATGTGAAAATAAAGTACAGTTTAGATTTTATGGGAGAAAATTTTATGATGTGACAAAGCGAAATCCTTTTTACTGATTTTTCATCCCGTAAAAACAAACATAAGAGCTCCATCGATAACTTCATCATAATTACTGATCTTGATTACGTAATCTAATACAGTTTAATTTTTCAATAATTTAAGCAGTTGAAGTTTGAAGAAATAATATTTTGGTAATTTTAGGTAAAAAGTATTATTTGTTTTAAGAGTTGGACAACCAATGTAAGATGATTTTTTTATTGTAATTATTTTTGTAGGTTTATTATATATTCGATCTGACAGTTCCTTTCAAACATTTTAGTACGTCGAATTTCGACGGGTTCCAACTCGTTTCTATAAAACTCAGTTGTATGTCTGAATTATTAAAAGTAAACTTTAATCGCATATGTAATCAGTAAAATATAATTAAAAACAGTTATTATGATGAAGTTGTCAATTAAGTCTCTTATGCTTCGTTTTCCCGAATCAAAATAATAAAATTTATTCTAGTTTTATACAATTAGATTTTTTTCCCCTGTAAAATCAAAACCCGATATCATTTTCACCTTCTCACAATTTACACATGTACTTCTCATATCCGTATTCACCATGATAAAAAAAATGGTATTTTAATTTGATCATTTTAAATTCATTATCAAAAATCATTTTTTCAAAATTCGAAAAATAGTATTATACGCGGATATAAAACTGCATTCTTTCAGCTTTCTGACAGGAAATAAGTAATTGTGAAGAAAAGCCACACAATTATTTAAATACGTTACGTTTTCGTAAGGAGAAAGTGTTATATCGTTTGTAAAATATTTTTGCTATAAACTAAGAAACATTTAATTGGCGAATAGAAATGAAATAAAATCAAAATTCACAGGATTTTTGATGACAGATGGTATTTTTGACGAAGCATGTATTTTAATTTCAATTTTTATGAGGAAATGGCAAAAAAAAAAAAAAATAAAATAAAATAAATAAATAAATAAAAAATAAAAAAAATACAGTAATCTACTATTTTCCCTTTACTTTTAATAGAAATGGGGTACTTCTGTTGCCACAATTACAAAATTGGTATTAAAAACAATAAAAAAATTAATATTTCAAAAATAAATTGAGATACAGCTTTCAAACAAATTGCATTTAAAAGTACATTTTTTTTCCTTATACGACGATATAAAAGCTGAGAATGTGCGATGTGTAGAAGTTTAAAAATTTTCAGTAGTAAAAATTGCAAAACGAAAATTCATCTCAAATTTGAAAGTGTTGCCATTCGCAGAATGACGTATGCGTTACGCACAGATATGTTTGTCCTTTATAATATAGATCTACTAAAAAACAACTTTTCAAAAGTAAAAAAAAAAGCCAAGCAAAAAAAAAAAGAAAAGAAAAAAGGGGAAAGTTGTGGCTAAAAAATAGTGTGATATCAAATTTCCAAGCTAATATTATGGTACTTATTTAACATTTTTTATTAAAAATTTACCATATGTAAGTCGAGTACCTAAGTATGCGTTGATAGAAAGCCTTTTCTCCTTTACTAAATACATCATAACGTGTTTCTGAAAATTAATTTTTTTTTAATTATGCATGATGGGCTTGGCGGCCATCTTTCCATATTTTACACAATTTTTTAAGCACACAAGTACATTGTTAAGATCGGAAATTCGAAATTGTTGCTAAAGCAAACATTTTATGCTTTTAATTTATGGAAATGAGTGCCTAGAAATTTGTGTCTTAAAATAAAGTTGAAGTAACTTTAGGTTTCATCTTATGATTCTCTTTTTTCGGAGGGGGTTAATTAATTAGTTAAAGCAGTAAAAATCAATTTGTTTTTTTTTTCTTCAAAATAAAAGACTTTCTTAATTTATCTGTCTGTAGCCAAAACTAGAAGTTCAAAATTCTTAATAATGCAAACATATTACGAGCTTGTCTGCTTAGAAATTTGTGTAAAATATGGAAAGATGGCCGCCAAGCCCATCATGCATAATTAAAAAAAAATTAATTTTCAGAAACACGTTATGATGTATTTAGTAAAGGAGAAAAGGCTTTCTATCAACGCATACTTAGGTACTCGACTTACATATGGTAAATTTTTAATAAAAAATGTTAAATAAGTACCATAATATTAGCTTGGAAATTTGATATCACACTATTTTTTAGCCACAACTTTCCCCTTTTTTCTTTTCTTTTTTTTTTTTGCTTGGCTTTTTTTTTTACTTTTGAAAAGTTGTTTTTTAGTAGATATCAGTTCTTTTTTTTAAACAGATTATATATAATTGAAATAATTCTACTCGCTAAAATTAGTCCTTGTATAGCCTTTATAAGCAGGGAACAAACACAATAGTATACACTTTGTTTACCTATCATTCATTTTTTAGAGTAATTAATAATTTAAAAGTAACGAAAGTCAATTTCTTCTTTCAAAGTATCAGTCTTTCTCAATTTATATCGCCTTACAATTTTCTATGAAGGATGAAAATTTAGTAAAAATCAAATAGAGTCAAAATAAAATATATATTTACAGTTAGTCTGTCAGTTAATTCTTTGTTCTAACTTTTTTTTTTGCTGACGGTTTTGCAAAATAAATTTATCTTTACAAATACCTACGGAAAATCCGAGAATGAAGCCCCGCAGGCATCTAAAGAATCGAAGATCTGTCTAAAGAAGTAAATCTAGCAATTCTAGACATGATGATGAAACATTTTTCATAAAAAAAAAATCTAAAAAATTAAAGATATAAACTGTACATATAACTTCATCTTCATTTAGATCGTGTTATAGAGAAGAAAGAATAAATATGTAATTTGACGCAAGTCTATTTATCCATACCTATTTGCATAAATGTGAGAATATAATTTCGTATAAAAATTCCTGTAAATTGATTATATTTAATAGTCTATTATTAAAGCCGCATAAACATTAGAATAAAATTTTTTTGCAGTTAAAAATTGCCTGAAATCTATAGTCTTATCGTTCGTCAAATTTGTTATATGTTTTTTTTAATACCCAGACACCTTTTCTAAACTCTGACAAAAGATCACAGAAATACTGAAATTATCCAAATACTTATACCTTTCTATCGTATTTCTTTTTTTGAGTGGGGTGAGGGGTGAGGAAGGGCGCTTAAGAACTTCGTTTTGTTCTTAGAATTCTGAATTAATCATTGAAAAGGTCTACCTACATAAGTCTTGTTGCAGAATTTTCATTAAGTAAGAGTTGCATCAATTTATACATCATGTGAATATATTAAATTACTTTTGTAAAATACTAGATGGGAGCCATTGATATTTTCAGAGCATTTGCCTACATTTTAAACTTAAATCATTTACAACTATTCATTAATTTTCTATACGAATTAAAGAAGTCGTTGTTTCCATGGCAACTGTATCTTTCACTATTGCTTGTTTGTTTTATTGAACACATATATATCAGATCACGTGGGGATCACGGCAGGATTCGAACCCGCCCCCACCTACGTTCTCAAGCGATTAGCGGCGTGATGTCTTATCCACTCAGCCACGGTGGGCCACTATTGCTTTATCTAATACACAGATACTCATATTTAACCAGCTGCGCTTAGAATCATGCTCATAACAGACTACATTTATATGTAAGAGTGGTGACACATATGCACAAGTCGTGTACTCATATTCAAATTTTTGTCCAAAGTACAGTAACTCAGTTTTCATTAATAGACGTGGAAGATTTCGATTAAACTAACCAAAAAAGTTTAAAAACATTGGCTTTCTGATTTGATTTTATTCAAAATCGTCTTAACCAACCAAAGTTAATGTCCGGGATCCAGAGTGTTTACTGCAAACATAAAGAAGTTTTCAAAAATGCAGGCTTCTGATTGATCAATCTCATCGCGCTAATAGCGTAAAATCTATCTTGATCCCGGCCTATTCAACATCCTTTAAATATTCGAGAAAGCCTTGACAAGTCAGGAAAATATCACACAAAGCAGGCAAAACAAAGAAGAAAAATCATTCATTGGCTCGTTCATATCCACGAGCCAATGAATGATTTTGTTCCTTTGCTTTGCCTGCTTTGTGTGATGTTTTTGTGACGCGTGACAAGACTTTCTCACATATTTAGGGGGCGTTTGTTTATTTCACCACCATGAAGCTATGAAAGGACAGGAGCAGACATGTCAATCTTCCCGTGTGAAAAACTACATAAAAAAACGAGTTCTTTCCCCCTTTTCTGCCCTTTCCTCTCTTGATTTTGACCGATAGCAGCCCATTTAGCAGTCTCCAGTGCAAGATGCAGCTATATATGGCGGACGCAAGGGGGAGGGTGTTAGCGTGACCAATGACATAATAGGCCAGTTCATGACGTTTAAAAGTCACACGGAGTTGGATCATCTTTACACGATGATTAGTACAAAGCGGTGCGCCGATTTTTTTTTTTTTGTGTGTGTCCATTGCAGTGTACAGATAATCAACTCCGTGTGACGTGATGAGCTGGCCACACTTAGGAACAGCTTCAAATAACGTCATCTACTTCGAGGTAAACGAAAAAGGACAGGCTACCGCGGCGCTACAGCGTCTAGAATATATAGTGTGGAAATCCAATCAGTCGATCACAGCGATATCTGCAGGATATTTCCTAAAACTTCAAGACAATTTGGTCTATACGCTGTAACATTTTTTTTAAACGTTTTATTAACTTACATTTGACTTGTGTGCTTGGCGTCAAACCCGCTGTAATAATACGATGTTTACTTTGAAATTTGAAAATATATAGCAGATGTCGCTGCGATAATCTCCCTGGATTTCAGCGTCAGTGCACATTTAAGGGATACACTTCTTAGCGGTTCTTGGATAGCAAATTTCCACATTATGTATTCTAGACGCTGTAACGATGCATTACACATGTCTCTTTCTTCTTTAAAAAATATCCTGCAAATGTCGATGCAAATGACTGTTTGGAATTCGACATCGTTGTACATTTAAGGGATTCAATACTTCCGCGCTTTTTTAAGTATTGCTGGGATAGTCGATTTCTACAACATATAATCTAGACGCTATAACGGAGCTATAGTTTCTAGAAGATATAGTTTAAAAATCGGCTTATTAAAAAAGTGCTAAAAATTGTATCCCATAAATGTTGAACGAGGCTGAACGACGAATGTCGATTATAGCGACATATGGTAATTCCAACATAACTATTTCAAAAGAAAACGTTTCGCTCAGAGAAGATCTAGAAAATGTTGCAGCTATCGACATTTGTCATTCAGTATTTTTCAATATTTATGGGATTCAATTTTTAGCACTTTTTAAAGAATTACTGGAATAGCCGGTTTCCACACTATGACCGTGATCTAGGTAGATTTTTCTGTGTTATCGTAACGAGATTGACCAATCAGAAGGCAGAATGTTTGCTAACTTTTCACTGTTTGCAAAATTGTACCTGGATCCCGACCTATATTTCTAGACGCTATAACTGAGCTCAGGAATAGTACAGAAAGCAAACTCCGTATTTTGATACATTAAGGCCGGGATCTAATTCGGAACAAGTGTGTCTCTATAACGAAGTAGCGACATACGGCCAATAAATGTTTATTGGTAAAAGTGATAAAAACAAATCGTTAAAGTTCTTTGCGAGCATGCCATTATTGTCAGGTTAATGCATGCTGAATTATTTCCCTAGTCTAATAGAGATCGTCCATGCGCGTATCTTCTAATGGAGGATATTCCAAATATGGGTTCGAGGCTGAAAAAGTCACGTGGTACCGATAATTTACCCAAAGAATTTCTAACTGATAAGAAGGGAAACAGGAAACTACACTGTTAAAAATATCGTGAAAAATTACCTCGGCTCTTACAGGTTCTCTATTTTCTGACCAATGAGAACGCTACATAAACGCCTATGAAGCGTTCTCATTGGTCAGAATACAGATAGCCTTTAAAAACAGAGGTAATTTTTCACGATATTTTTAACAGTGTACTACTGCTTTCTCCCATGAACTGTTTCATTGGCTAGCGGGGATTTACATTACGTAGACGGAGCCTTCCCTTCTTTACGCTAGACGTTCTTGCCTTGACCATGTGATCATAACGTAGATTGAATATCCTCTATTCAAGAAAGCGGGTTGCCGTACTTTCGACAAAAGCTTGAAATAAGCATGCCTCCTGTGCACATATCAACACTCTTATGTATAAAGGCTCTCTGTTATGGTGTTGTTTCTGATACAGCACCTAGAATACCTAGTGTGGAAATATGCTATCCAAACAGTTCTAAAAATTTGTATCCCTTAAATGTGCGACGATACTGCTAAAATTTCAAGTGTCGATCGCAGCAACATCTGTTGGATTTTCGTATTACTATTATTACATTGTATAGACTAGCAATTTCTTGCAGTTGTAGAAAATATCCTGCAGATGTCGCTGCGATCTGCATATTACAGCAGTATCATTGCACATTTAAGGGATACAATATTTTAGCGCTTTTTTATGTATTACAGGGTTAGCCGATTTCAACACTGTATATTCTAGGCGCTATAGTTTCTGAGCGCTTTTGGTTAAATTTCGATATTCGTGTTTTAGAGTGAGCAATAGAGAAAAGTACTAAAACTATTGAAACAACAACTTCTTTAATATTGAAGCTTTCATTTCGCTAACAGCGAAAAATCTATCTGGATCTCGGTCATAGTTTTCTTCGATGAAAACAATGCAAAAGGATAATATAAAAAAATTTAAAAGACTTCTAAAATGATTTGGCGGGTTTATCGCTGTTTGGCATAATTTATAAACTTTAGAATTAATTAACAGTTTTTCGCTAATTAAGAATAGAAAATTTGTGTTTTTAAAGCTGAATTTTACAAAAGCACGTAGATTGAGTAAATATCTGTCCAAAAATGCAATCCTTACTTTTTTATGTCGATTATTTAAGTCTGTACCTTGATTGAACCATAGATTGTGACGAAGAAAAATAAATCGGTCATTTTCAGTATCTCGACGTTATTTTAAAAAATGTATATCTCTGTTTATAATTAATTTATGAGGATGCATTTGGTCTCAAATTGAAGATCTTTTCCATTAGGTCCTTCTGGTTTTGGTTTTACTTTTCTGCGATGATTGGTTCTTTTGATATGGGAAATTTTACGCTGGCATGTTTGGTTGATTTAACATGGAGAAGTTGTCATCAGTATAATAAGCAGTTACGGTGTCTTGCGTTTTATTCTTGGCGTTTGTTTGTTTGGCGAGGTTAGCATTTTTTTTCAGCTTGGCTTGGCAGAACGACCGTCTTGCTTGATATAGATAGTTAAGTGTATAAATGTTAAAATCCTCTCCCCACGGAAAAGGCCGAAAACGATTTTTGTATTCTACAATGTCAAAGGGCTTAATCAAATTACTATTTCAAACGTGAATAAGGACATTGGGGGAAAATCCGTTTTAGAGGATGTTTGTGATCCATTTATTGGAAGATGTGCAATTAAGGAGATCATATTTGCTACATAAAAGAGGGGTTCATTTTATTAAAATATTCATTAAGTACTTATAAATAGGAAAGGCATGATTTCAACGCCAGAAAACACTGTAAATTCATAAAATTTAAAAACTCACTATGATTTGATCGTAAAAGAATTTATTTTATTATCCTTCTTTAGGATTTCCTTTTAATGCCTTTCCTTTTCTAAACGTACGTTATACAAAAAGGAGGCCTTGTAAAAATTAAATTTCGTATTTTAATGTGCATGCAGTCTTCTTTTAAATAGATGTCATATTTGAAAGATATACACTTGGTAGTGTTTAATACACTGGTCATCAAAATTAAAGGCTAACGAAAAAACATTTTGCTCACTAAGTTAAAGTTGCAACCAATGCCCAATGTTGTAATTATTTATGTTAACCTTTAACTGATGTCACAGAAATTGTCACCTAACTAGTGTGAAGTGGTCTGTGAGACCGCTCCATCGAAAGATGAATAAAAGCCGCGATTAACTCATGAGATGTTGTTTTTGTACTAAACTTTTTGTACAGGAGTGTTATAATTAAAATTCACCTATTCAAAAGTCTCTGGTGTTAGCACTAAAGTTCCAAACGAAACAAAATTTCAGTACTGTTTGTAGATAAACTAAATTCGTAAGTTAAACGATGAAAATTGAAAAAAAGCACCGGTCTGTGAGACCGGTAACATCAGTTAAAGGTTAATTAAATACTATTGAACTCAAAATTGCATTTCCACGCATACGTTAGCGTCGGAAATAAGCAAATTAGATGATTGACAATGTGGTGCGCAATGGACGTATGTTGCAATTCTGGTCTGTAGTGTTGTTTAAAGTGAATGCGGTGTCTGAGTGTGATCAATATCCATTAGTCATGGCTCAAAGGCATAATTTGTTAAGGTTAAAAGTGGCGAATAATTTGTAGAATCGAGTAAGGTCAAACACAAATGGAGGTTACCCAAGATTTGAATATCCCTCAAAGCTTTCAGCAGTTTTTACTTTCTTCTATCTTTACAAGAAGAAAGTATTGGATTCGTAAAAATTTTCGACTTCCGGTTTTCGACGGATTTACACGTTTTAGAGGTCAGAGATTCCAAAAAACATGTTTTTACAAAATGTCTGTCTGTGACTCTGTGAGTCTGTCTGTCTGTCTGTCTGTGTGTATGTGACACAAATTTTGTGGGCGCTCTACCTCAAGAACTAATGCACAAAATTTAATAAAAATTTATATTCAAATAGTCCCTAATATAAATTGGTGCTGATTAGTTTTTGGTGTAAATCGCCCAACAGGTGGCGCTGTTATGCTGCATTTTTCGCGATTTCTTCACTAGCTCTATCTCAAGAACTAATGCACGGATTTTCATAAAACTTCACATTCAATTAATCCTTGATATGAATTAGTGCTGGTAATGTTTTGGTGCAAATCGCCCAACAGATGGCGCTGCTATGGTGCATTTTGCAGCATTTACACGATTTTCGTAATAGCTCTATCTCAAGAAATAATGCACGGATTTTCATCAAACTTCAGATTCTGTTAGTGCTTGACATGAGTTGACGTTTTGCACCTTTTGGTGTAAATCGCTCAACAGGTGGCGCTGCTATGCTGCATTTTTTGTGATTTCCGCAGTAGCTCTATCTCAAGAACTAATGCTTGGGTTTTCAACAAACTTCAGATTCAGGTATACCTGGATATGAATTACTGCTGTTTATGTTTTGCTGTAAATCGCTCAACAGGTGGCGCTGCTATGCTGCATTTTTGTGATTTCCGCAGTAGCTCTATCTCAAGAACTAATGCTTGGGTTTTCAACAAACTTCAGATTCAGGTATACCTGGATATGAATTACTGCTGTTTATGTTTTGCTGTAAATCGCTCAACAGGTGGCGCTGCTATGCAGCATTTTTCTCGATTTCCACAATAGCTCAATGTCCAGAACTAATGCACGGATTTTTATCAAACTTCAGATTCAGTTAGTCCTTGACATGAATTGATGTTTTGTTCCTTTTGGTATAAATCGCTCAACAGGTGGCGCTGCTGTGCTGCATTTTTTGTGATTTCCACAGTAGCTCTAGCTCCAGAACTAATACACGGATTTTCATCAAACTTCAGATTCCGGTATACCTTAATATGAATTAGTGCTGTTTGTGTTTTGGTGCAAATCGCTCAACAGATGGCGCTGCTATGCTGCATTTTTTAGAATTTCCCCTACAGTTCTATCTCAATAACTAATGCACGAATTTTCATCAAACTTCAAATTCAGGTATACTTTTATATGAATAAATTGATATAATTTCTTTTACTATTTAAATGATTTAATTGACGTGATTTATATAGAAGAAAGTTTTGTGATGGGCACAACATACTAGTTTAAGTACTGGATTCGTTGATAGACAGCCTGGTCAAGGGAGACCAAGAGCAATAACTGCATCCGATGACCGTTTTTTGTCATTGTGGCTCGAAGAAACCGCGAAGTGACGACAAGAGATTTGGTTTGAGGCATTCAGGCTGCCACAGGAACTCGAATTAGCCGTTTTCCTGCAGCACGAAAGCTTAACAAGGGTGCACTGTATGCGAGAAAACCAATAGTTTGTGTCCCACTCACTCCAGCTTCCAAAGAGGCCCGTTTAAACTGTTGCTCTCGTCATTTTCTATGGAGCCAAGAAGACTGGTCTCAAGTATTGTTTACTGAAGAGCCCAGATATAGTCTGAGCACTGATTCTAGACCTGTTTTGATCTGGAGATACGAAGGAACACGCAACTTGCCTTCCCTTGTCCGTGAAATATCTCGTTCGAGCCCAGTCTTCTTGGCTCCATTGAGCATAACGACGGCAACAGTTTAAACGGTCCCCTTTGGAAGCTGGAGTGAGTGGGACACAAACTATTGGTTTTCTCGCACACAGTCCACCCTCGTTAAGCCTCTGTACAGCAGTAGAACGGCAAATTTGAGTTCCGGTGGCATCCTGAATGGCTCAAACCGAATCTCTTGTAGTCGCTTCGCGGTTTCTCCGAGCCGACAATGACAGAAAACGGCCTTCGGATGCAGTTGTTGCTCTTCTACTTCCTTGACCAAGGCTGTCTATCAACAATCCAGTGTTTAAAAAACAGCCCGAAGCTCTTGATATGACACTTTGAGGGATATTCAAATCTTGGGTGACCTCCATTTGTGTTTGACCTCTTTCGATTCTACCAATTATTCGCCACTTTTGACCTTCACTTAAATGATGCCTTTGAGCCATAACTAATGAATACTGATCACTCTCAGACACCTCATTCACTTTAAACAACACTACAGATCAGAATTCCAACATACCTCCATTGCGCAGCATATTGTCAATGACCTAATTTGCATATTTCTGACTCTAACGTACCCGCGGAAGTGCAATTTTGCATTACATAGTATCTAATTACTAATTGACATTAATAATTGCATCATTGGACATTGGTTGCAACATTAACTAAGTGAGCAGAATTTTTCTCATTATCCTTTAATTTTGATGACCAGCGTATAAAGATATACTTTTTGTAACTGGAAGTATCTATTATCAGCGGCTCTAGAAATTGTATCTATTTTGAATGATCGGTATAGTCCGTGGCGATTCTTCCATTGGAGCACATGAGCACGTGAACCCCCAAAGGAAAATGAAGAAATAATTTAACAAAATAAATAAAATAATTATAAAAAATGTCTAATGTTTTGTCAATGTCCAATATGAGTAATATCCCCCCCCCCCCACACACACACACCTTTCCCTTTTTTAGAAACGTCCATAACAAAGCATTGATGAAGAAAATCGGAAAGCTTTCAACACCCAGCGCCAAGTGTTTTCACTTTAGCATGTGCGACCGGGGAGCAAATTCATAATCATTCAACGTCCCAGCACGCTTGGCGCCAACCTCTGTAGAGAAGCGCTTTGGCGAGAAAATGAACTTCGACGGGCATGCAAGTTTGAAGCTAATTCGACTTCGATATTAGGTCCATTTGATCGCGTATTTCTCTTTTATGGAATACTTAAGCAAGAATATGAGTGCAAAATAGTAAATGCTTATTTCATCTTCTGAATATATGCATTATAAACACGTGAAGTATTTAATCTTATAGATATATGCTCTATAAGTCGGATCTTTCTTTTCTCAAGCTGAAGTATTTATTTATGGAATTTTATAACACCATGTGCTGCCATCTAGTATCAGCACACTAAATACATTACAACAAACATCTGAATAATGCATGTGCTGAATATGCATGTATATACACGAGTGAAATATTTAATCTTATAGACCCACGCTATAACTTTGGCCTTTCTTTAAATATGATCACCATAAATAAATGAAAATTCACTATAATTATCTTAGTTACTTGTTGAGAGTATATGCTAAAATAAGTGCTTCGTTGCTGATTGATAACAGGTTAAAAATATCCAATAATGCATCCCCTCCCCCCTCAAAGTTTTTGGTTGATAAAAAAAAGGAAATAAAAATTTAGCTTTTTCTTCTTCTTTTTTTTTTCATAACTCCTCCTTGTACGCTATAATGTTGTTATTCTTGATAATCTTGATTAAACCAGTCAGGAAGCAGGAGATTGACATTTTTTTCCCCATAGTCCGTGGGGCGACAGGCCAAAAGATGCTTAGAAAATAAGTTTCGTTTGCCAAGTCTGACAACTACGATTTTTTTTATTTTTTATAATGGTAGATATACATAAATGAGAAAAATACAATGTTCCCCAAAAAATAGCTGCACATAATTTTTTTACAAGTCAAAAACTTAATATTTATTGCAATATTTCAAAAATGCTATTTTAATGCTGTTAATTGTTATATTAAAATATTTGCATTTATTTAATATTGCTTTATAAATAGTTGATACACATAGATGACAAAAATACAATATTCTCCCAAAAATAGTTGCCAATAATTTTTTTACAAGCCAAAAACTTAAGATTTATTGCAATATTTATAAAAAAAAGAACCATTTTAATACTTTTAAATATTATATTAAAATATTGGCATTCATTTAATATTGCTTTATAAACAGTTGATACACATAGATGACAAAAATACAGTGTTCCCCCCAAAATAGTTGCGCATAATTTGTTTTGGGGCAATTCCATGAGAAACGGGCAAAATGTCCTGCATGTGACGCTTACATAAATACCTATATTTATTAACTTATAAGTTGTTAAAATATAAACTATACGTTAAAATTAACAAAATATTTTCATATTAGCATAGTTGTTTTAGTTTGAGGATACAATAACATTGTTAAAATAGCAGAAATATGTAGAAAAGCTGTTCCACACATGACCTGGAATGGTAACAAATGGTCCAAAAAACCAAGGTATCATTTCCTCGAGAGATTCCAAATGCAAGTTCCAATCTCCAATTCGAGTTGCTCGAATGAATCGAAGAAGGCAACTTACTATATTTATATAGGAATACCAAAATGCAAATGTTGGATTGATCTGAGAACTTTTTTTCCACAAATTTGTTGAAAGCTTGCATTATATCCAGAAAATTTTCTGGCAAATTTTGCTCACTGAAACTGCCATTATAGTAAGAGGCTAACATTTGTTTTGAAGTATTATGAATATTTTCTTTGAAGAGAGCTTCAAAAACCAGTTTATGAACCCTTATGCAGCGGTTGTAATGTTTTCCTGCCATGACACTGTTGACAGACCCTTGAGCTAAAATTCCAGATTCAATAATAATGTTATTTAAACCAGCATCCTGATAGCGTTTTCCAATAATAGAAAGGAATGACATTGTAATATGAAATTCTCCAAGACGTATAACAAGACGCCGCTTAAAGATATCATCACCCCATCGAATTTGTTGAGCTTTAGCATATATTGGCTGATCAAACACAACAACTACATTTTCAAGCTCCAATTTGTCAGCCAGTTCAATACTTTTCAATAAAATAGCAAAAACTGTTGACTTTTGTGTAGGATTGGCTTCTATGACAGGCAAATATCGGATAACATTAAGAGGAGTAATATCAGTAAAATTGCAATTAATATTAAATCCAGTCCATCCTGGAAGCAATTCACATTCTGGCTTAAACAATTTACATAAAATGTAAGCAGAATCAAAATTTTTAGCAGAACCAGATTTTGAAGTTGCACAGAAATTGTCAAAACTAAAATTATCAAAACAATAATCAGGACCAGATTTATTTCCAGCATAAAAGTCATAAATGACTGCTTCAGGAGGATGAATTGTTCTCTTTCGGGTTTTTATCCAACTTTTCGGAAAATCATTGTTTGCTTGTTTGTTATTATCAATGATATTACTATCATTATTTTGTATTATGATACCATTAGTGTTATGTGTTGTGCATCTGCCATCCAAAGTTTCTTCATTAAAATCAATATTATCCCACACAAGAGTTGTAAAATTCTTTTTTTTAATACCAAGAGGGAGCATATTAATAGCCTCTAGCTGCATTTGTGCAAGCCCTGTGTCGTATTCTAGAAGAACAGTATGTGAGATACAATGCGCCAAGCCATTTAATAAATTTACTATTTTAGCAGATCCAATTAAATGTCTAATAGCCATAGCCAAGGATAAATGTTTCGGGGTTTGCTTTTTACCTTTAGAAGAAAAATATATAATGTCTTGAGAAATAGAAGCAATATTTTTTTGTAGATTTTCTGGAATATCAACTTTTTTTTCAAATTCTATGTCATCGGTTATTCCTGAACACCATGCTATGAAGTTAAAAAGTAAATTCGGAATCATACCTAAAGCAGCATCACTGGAAAAATTTTCTGCTGTAGGAGGCCATGGGCAGTTTAATGATGGAGACTCTTCAGTTAATTTTTTTATATGCTTAGCGGAATTATAAATTTCAAGCATTTCTTCCCTATAATTACTAATTTTTGGAGGGATAAATTCCTCTACTTCACTCTGTGAATCAGTTGTTGTCTCTATTGCTTCCTGAAAAATTACAGCTTCTTTATCGCTAGATTGACATAGAACAAGCTCTGACATATTACGCTGCCTAGGTTTCACAAATATAATTTGAGGATAATCTCGACGAAGCCAGCGTTTTAACTGACGATTATCAACATTAATATCTGTATTTTCTTCATTTTTTGCCATAATATTTTTGAAAAGTTTTAGTAATTTATTCATATTTAGTATTTCTCCACAGTTAATAATTTTGCGTTCAATAACAATATCACAAAACATTTTATATGAGTTAAATAACTGATGAGGTGCACCCTGAAAAACTTAGTTACAATTTCTTTTTAATACGGATGTGTAATTTAAGTAGCAACTTCGATGATATTTTATTTCCTTTGCTATACAATCTATTCCATCAATTTGAGTTTTTAATGCTTCATCGTTCATTAATTCCGCCGATTTCTGCAAAGACGCACTTGCATTTTCTGTTAAACACTGCAAAAGTTTCTCTTTTTTGCGTTTAAGACTATGTTTTTCAGTGACATATTGTTCTTTCCTACATATCACACATATGTCAGGAAATACACCAGTATTTGCTGATTTTCGAAATCCTGAACGGCGATTTAATCAACTTGTCACTGAACTATTTATATTTTCATTATATCTTTTGCTTTCTGTGCGTTTTTTGGCTTTTTGAATTTTACTTCTGTCAGTAAAACGCATGTAACATTGTCTATGATAACCGATATTTGACGAGACTTTTAATTCAAACTTACTAAGGTTTTCAGCCACGGTTTTTTCTTCCCCATCTAAAGTAATCCATTCAGATTGCGAGTGAAGAATTTTATCAAGACTTTTCTCTGAAAAACTTGTGATTTTAGAATCATTTAGATTTTCAACCAGATGTATGCAGCATACCATGGAGGCCCAGGGGCGTATTTAAGCAGAATTCATTAGGGGGGCGTATATGACGATTTTGCCGACTGACTTAAAAAAATATATACATATCTTTAAAAGTAGGTTTCTGTGTTTGTATATATGCATCTACCCGGAATCCTAAAATGGACTGACTGATTTTAAAATTCATTAACTTGGAAATGGTGACAGCTATAAAATTAAGTTCTTGCAGGAGTGTTATGTAAGATGTTAGGAATTTTTTTACTGCGATTGTCGTTTTTAGTTTAAAGTAGTGGCGGTAGATGGCGCTGCTTGAAATAGGCGCTAAATCGGGGCCAGATTCTGGCCTCTCTCTTTTCTCAGTATTGATGTGGAAGAAGGAGATTAAATATATGCAGTGGGACTCTAAGAACAAAATTTCATTGGCGACTGAGAGCCATTTCATATATTTAATCTCCTTCGTTCGCATCAATACTGAGAGAGAAGAGAAACAAAACATCAGGTCCCGATTTAGCACCTATTGCTAGCAGCGCCATGTATCGCTGCTATTTTAAACTAAAATCGAGAATAGCTGTAAAAAACTCCTGGCATCTTACATAACCCTCCTGCAAGAATTTTTTTAAATAGCTGCCACCGTTTGCAAGTTATTGAATTTTAAATCAATCAATCCATTTTAGGACACCCGGTATGTTCTATATAAAATTGAACATTATGAACACATCGAGATAAAATTTTTCACTTTAGAACGTCGAATACTTTTCACTTTAGAATATTGAGGAGAATATAAGGTAGACTTAAAGATGGATACACCACCTCTTCACTTTCGTTACATTGTTGCAAATGTTCCAGTAAAGTATTTGATATTTTTTCCTGAATGTGCAGATGAAAATCTGCAATTCGGATTAATTAGACAAGTTGAAGTTTTTAGTAAGATGCTATGTGGAACTTATACAGAATCATCTTATTTATATTTACATTAAAAAGGATGAAATCAAAACTTATTTTAATTACATTTTTGTTCATCCATTGCATAACATGCATTTTAACTTACTATTTTTTTAGACGAGCCCATCTGTTCACGACGGTGCCCAAATCTAAGTATTTCGAAATATCCTCCTAACATCATGAGTGTATTCAAACGTGGATCGGTCATTGTTGTTCTTAGATATTTTTTCACAATTTTTAATTTACAACGTCCTTTCATTCGAGGCAACTGTGGCTGGAGAAGTTAGAGCCAGATGACTGACATGGTTTGCAAGTGGCAGAATGTATCTCAAAGATTCTGTTTTCATGTAAATATCGTCCATTCTTTCAGCCTCTGCGCAGAAGTATTACAAAACTTTCAGCTCTGCGTGTAATGCTACCATATCAGAAATTGTCACTGTTTCACGAAAGACATTTATTTACCGCTTTCTTAACCCGATTTAGTGTTTATTTCTTTCTTGCAATGAGAGGATACATATTTTATCCAGTAATGAGATTACGCTGATGCAAGAATTAAGACTTTCAGCTATCACAACTGTAAGAGTATCCAATACGTTCTGAAACTCCATGCGTTAGAACATTAGAAATTCGGGAACAAAGAGAATGTTTCAATAACCGCCTAACTTCTTTGGTGGCCAATCTTCGTGGATATTGCATAGCAAATTCATTTAATGGATCAACACCTTACTTTCTTTAAAAGAGAAACTGCACACTATATCTGCCTATTCACATTTTCATTGTCATTGTTGACTGTTTCCAATGATTTGGTTCAAATCTTCAGTATTTTCGTAGCGTCTATTTTAAGAGTGTTCGTCTTCATTTTTTCAGTAACTAACTTGCACTTGTACTGAACGTTCTTGAGAAACATCATAGTGAAGCAATGAAGTCGAGCGATAACGTTTTCTTTCTTAAACCTCGTGGCTTGGTCATTGTTTTGCTAACAGGAGTAGAGGAATAAACTTTTTCGAAATTTGTAGGATACATTCATATAAGATCCAGACCGCTTTCAATGATTCCGCTCGAGCAGTCCATGTCGCCTTATAAAGATTCCGCAGCAGAAGAGCATTTTCTATTTCTTGGAGCTTGTCTACTAATGGCTTCTTTGATTTAGTACTTGCTGTGAAAAACACAAATATCTTCCAGCACGTCGAACACATCACCTATAATACTACTGCCATTGCATATATGGGGCATTCTCACAATCTTTTGACATTTGGGGGAAAAAATCTGGCGAAATTAAACTTGCTAAAATAACATCTCTGATAGACGAATGCCTTAATGATTCAAAATAAAGAAAAAAAGGTTAGCAGCGAAATTTTTTTTATTTAACTGAGGTTTAGGTTAAACTTGCGAGTTTAATTTTCCTTACCATTTTACCCCTATAACTTTTTATTTTCTTCTAAATTTTTACTTATAATGAATGCATAGTACCCACAGGACATTCAAATAAGAAATAATACAAATGTAGTACTTTTAATACAGAATTTTTGTATAACATTGTCTTAAAGGGGTGTTAAAGAAGGGACGGTAAGGTAAAAAAGGGACGAAATGGTAAAAAAAGAGACGGTAAGGATGGAACGGTAAGGAAAATTAACACCTATTTTTAGGAAAATCGTGCTAAGACTAAGTGATAGCCACAATGTTCATTGATTTTTAGAAACAGTTGTTAACACTGGATTAAATTAATTTTTTTTTTTTAAATTTACCTCGAAAAGTGCAGGAATAAACCTTGGGGACGGTCAGACTACCAATAAAGCCACGGTGCTTGAAATTGATATTTAAATGCTGATTTATATTCTGCAGTAAATTTCCTGTCAAAGAATTTTAGATATTCTTTCTCTAGCATACTTCTGCATGAGCAAAAACTTGGAAAAAATTCTGTCGCTGCATCTGAAGTGATTTTCTGTATAATTTTAGAAGAGGGATGGTAAAAAATCTAAAACCCAGGGACAGAGTTCAAAAAATAATATCAACCCTAAAAATGTGTGCAGGTTAATTTTTAGCTACATATTTGTATAAAACAATAGTTCCAGTTTCAGAAAAAAATTACATTGAATTATTTTTATTGAAACAATTTTATCCAGACAGCTCCAAACTTCAAAATCAGCATCAGGGACACGGGACGGTAGATGAGTTTTCCATGTGTTTGGACCCCCAACATCGTCCAAAACTTATTTATCTCGTTAATATTGTTGTGCAATCATGGAATGGGATGCTCCCAAGTATATGAAATAAAAAACACACAAAAAATTGTATTAAATAAAAAATTTATTATTCAGAGACATGAAAGTTAAAAGATTGTGAGAATGCCCCATATGTGAAAGGAAAGTGTTGAGTCTGTGACATTGACAAAGAATAGTATAGAGCACAATTCGACCCACGATTTCTGAAAACGTCTCCTAAGTGCCGTTGAATTCTCCAGACATGCTGCTTGTTAAAACGTATGACTGGAAACTGCCTGTTTTATTTCGAGCTCATTCTTTGTAAAGATGTGTGATATCTAGCATGCAAGATCGACAATGGTGTTGACGACTTCTTTTAAAACTTCCAAAAGCTGATCGGAGTTTTTCCATCTTTGTCGGCAAATTTCAGCCCAACAGCTGATCGATCCTGGGGCGAAGCATCTGGTGGCGTATCTGCCATAATTCCATAAAATTATGCTTCTTGAAATCCTTTACTATCATTTTGCGCACTGCTGTAGCAAAAAATTCAATCATCTCGTTTTGGGATGAAGCGGAAAGGTAAGTTATATGGTAAGGGCTGAAACGTATGTCCTCAAACATTTCTTCAATTGTGGGTTATGTCTGGAAATTAATTTCACAGTTTTTCAAAAGCTTCCATTTACTCAGCATTCGCGTAATGTCCCTTAAGATTGCTACAATTTCTGTGCTGAATGCAAGATGTTGCTATTGCTCTTCCACAATAATCTGTTTGCGCTTGCTCTCGTCGAGTAGGTGATTACCATCATCATGAACTGACAAAATAGGAAACAGTAAATTTGATGGGTGTTGGAAAAGCAATGTTGTGCGAACTTTCTGTTCTTTTCTTTTCCTTAAGCTTTTCATTTTGTGTCCTTTGCTTACACCACTCTCAAATGAAGCATTTTGTATTTTTTTCTCTCCCCGGTCCTTCATGAAACACGCAAAAAATTAGTATTGAGTTCTGTACTATAACGTATTTGTTCAAAAACATATTATCTTTTCTACCAAACTCTGTTGAAATGTCGCTGTCTATCTTGCGTGGTGGAATCAGTTATCGGATATGCGCTGAGTTTTGGCTGATACGGACCTAAACTGATCAAATATGTCTCTGATTGTCTGACTTAATTTTAGACCTTTTCCCCGGGTCATGTTCAATGATGGAATCGTTCCCACTTTCCGTAATGCTAACCTCTCCACGGTTCTTCTCGATTTCTTTCACGATCTTACTATAAATATTTGACACAGACGAACAATTTTATTTTTCCCTGTCAATTATATCTATGGTCTCCTTAAGGAACAAGAAAACACGTAATTCATCAGATGGGGTCTTTTTTTCAATAATTGGCTTGCAATTATTTAAACAATCGACTAAATGATTCAATTGTCGAGCACATTTCAATACACCACGAGTAATATGAATGCCTTCATCGAAGTCTTCATCATCTTCAGTGCTAGTCTATCATCTAGATGTTTAGAACCCTACTAATCCGGTGCAGACTCTAAGAAAGATCCCTTTAAATATCGAAAAACTAGTCTCTCCTAGTTCTTTCTCAATTTATTTTCAGCAGTCACGCAAAAGTCGAAGAAAGGAGAGGAAAACTTCGGATTTTTGAAAGAAATTAAGACAAATTGGTGTTTTTTTAGTGTATCTTTTAAGAAAAAACGTAGAAAATTGGAAAAAAAATCGTTTGTTTCAGAGTTGTATTGATCGATACTGACTACCTAGAATTTGCCGACTGTAATCAAAGTTGCCGACATTGGGGGGCGAGACGCCCCCCTACGCCCCCCCCAGTAGTTTCGCCCCTGGCCGCCATTACGCTTGTTTACAAACAAATCTAAGAATACGACTAACAAAACGCAAAATATATTTAAAGACCCATTTAAATAATATTATTTCCATGAATTATTATTAATTGATAAAAAAAGTAAATAAAAACGCATTTTACTTCATAAATAAACCTTTATTTTTTATATTAAAGAAATAAAATTTTCTTGCAGCGCCATCTGTTGGCTTTTATGTTTAACACAAATTATCGTATAATAACAGCTAAAATGGACATTTTTCTGTAAGAATTACAAATTAATGTGCACGGTTTGGTTGGGGAACATTGTAAATTTAGAAAAGAAATATCAAGATAAACTCATTTTCAAAAACTCACTTAGTTGCGTGATATGGCAAACGAACTTGAACGATATGCTTGCTTGCCCTACGGACTATCAGTGCTTAGCACGTTGAGTGGCACGGTGACTGACACTGAAGCTGAAAAATTCACAATGTTTTAGGTAATTTTTAAAAAGTATAATCCTGTAATAAATAAAAGGTAAGTAAATTTTAAATAAATTTTCAGTAATTGCTAAAACAATATATATATATATATATATAGTTTTATATCATATTTTAGACCGTCAGTCATCGGTGAATGATGCGTTTTAAACGGAAAGTTCACTGTCAGTCACCGGTGACTGACGTGACGCTTAACGTGTTAACAAACTGCATAAAAATAAATCTATTATTTTTGGGAAAAAAATTCAAAAATAAACAAAAAAGAAAATTCATGCTTCGAGCATAGATTATGAAACCTTTTCCAACTCATACAGAATACTGTAACAAAATTTCACAGTTTATTAAGCTCAAAGATGATATCTAAATAAACAATTTGAAAACCCAATTTCTGCAATTACCACCAATAGTCTGAAAAATATCCGTTTTTTGTGCAGCCCTATGTAGGATCTATAGATTTGTATATATACTACATAGTAATAAGCTAAAATTTAATTCTGTTAAACGCTTAACCCTCTCGCTACGTAATTGTTTTATCAAAATAGCTTGAAAAATTGTGCATTTAAGAATTTTTATTCTTTTGTCACCGGTTTTTCAAAACGAAAATTTTTGTCTAATTTAATCGGGAAAATGCTCCGATTAAATAAGGCAAAATTTACAATAAAAAATAACTGGTGGGAATGATCAAGGAGGTTTAATTGGACGGAAAAATGCATTCCCGAGAAAATCTCGGGTTCCGCAGCGAGAAGGTTAACACAGTTGAAAAAATCCTCTTTAAAGCTTTCCGTCAGTAAACGAAAATGTAACGTTAGTTGGGGCAACTGGGACATGATTTTACAATGTGACTCTGGAGCTTCTAACAATTCAGCTTCAAAAAACTAATGTTCATTTGAATTAAAGTCTGAACTTCTGTAATGTGTTCAGTTAGGTTCCCTCTATCAGACAGAAATGCTCAAAATTACATTTTAATATTTAAAAATATAAAAATATGCATATTTCACCTTTCTTTCCTCATGGGTCCAGTTGTCCCCAAAATGGGGTAACTGGACCAGGGGGGTCTATGTTCCACACGCTTTTATATTTTTTCATATCGGATATCAGGTCCTGTTTGAAAAAGTGTAAACAACTTAAAAAAATTTAAACCAGGCAGATCATGTAAATTATATGTCAATAAACAGCGTTGTAAGGGAAACCTTTGCTGTCAATGTGTCTAAAAAAAGCACTAAAAGTGAAAATATTAGATTTATTTATACCAAAAACATAAAACTTAAGGAAGTACTTATGTACTTTAGTATAGATAATAAGTATAAAAATCACATGGGTATTTTAAGGAAAAAAATAGCAAGGTAAATCTATGAACAAACGGCTACGTAAGTACTTAAGTACTTTATCCAGGGGTCGCATTATATAGGGAAAATTTTATTGTTCCTACCAGAACCCTTACAGAAAGGGGCGATGAAGATATTATTTTCAAAATAGTGGTAGGAACGATAAAAGTTTCCCTATAGAATGCGACCCCTGTGTATAGTACAATTTCAAGGTCTGGCTATCTCGCTTTCAGGGGCAAGGTACTTGCATTCCAGTGGCGTGGCGTCCGGTCATCGCTGGATGCGGCGATGACCAAGCAATATTTTAAAACTCTTAATAAGCTTTTAAAACTCTACGATCCAGTTTTAGCAGAACATTTGGAGTTCATGTATAAGTGAAGGTAAGATTTAAAGTTTCTTTTTTGAAAATTCAACCATTGAATTTTAGAGTTAATAATTTTTCACCACAAACTTAAATAATTGCGATGACCACCGAAAATTTTCACGCCACGCCACTGTTGCATTCATAAAATGTTGAAATAATTTAACGACACCAATATTTACAAGAGAATCTATCTGAAAACAAGTAAAAGTATATTTTCGCGTACTTAATAAAGGTGAAATTTTCATTATAAAATTCAGGTGCCAATGTGACAATTACGAATTAAAATTAAGTGATGCCATAACGGCATCACCGCCTCTCAAGGGGCCAAGAAATTTGGTTTGATACCACTCAATATGCTTTTTTTTAAATTTCATTACATAATTTTAATAAGGTATTCTATCATTTTCTTTATTGTGAGCAAAAAAACAATGGAGAAATTTACTTCCCGTAAGTAAGAGAAACACAAAAAAATTATTTATAACTATTGGGATAACTGGATCCAGCCTGGTCCAGTTACCCCGGATACATGTCCCAGTTACCCCATTCTTGAAAAATTTATGGGATAACTGGGACACCGGGCTTACATTTGAAACATGAAGTAAATATGTATAGATACCTAATAATATTAATGTAGTTATATGTCTAATCTTTAAAAAAAATGATTGTTTAATAAAAGTACTTACAGTATTTTAATAATCATCCGAGGAAGTTCAACCATATAGACGTTGTTTTTAAAAAAAGAAACGTAAATTTTTGACAACCTATCACAGCAAAGTAGGAGTTATGATTGAGTTGATACACGTTGTTTTAGGAAGTAGAGATTAAGGGGCATTGTTCACAAAAGCTAAAACTTAAAAAAACACCAACAGTTTTTTATAAAATAGCCTATGGCCCAGTTACCTCGTGGTTCCAGTTACTCCAACTAAACTTGCTTGAGATCTTTTGTACAGCCCTGCATATAATCTATAGAATGTATGTAGAAATTTAATGCACATTCACTTTGTCGAATAAATGTACTTCTACTGGGTCGGTGTCTAGAAGTAATTAAGTCCAGGCAGATTTTTAACTAAATCTTAAACTTTAATGTTCTTGAATATATAGATGAAAGTATTTACAGATGGGATATTTACAGTTACGTTAAAGATAAAAAATATAGCTGGCCGGCGACATTCCGCTTAACCCAGGTCCGTGACCGGGTATTCGTTGACACGACGACGTTTCAGCACGTCTGCTCACACGAGCAACCAACAGTCATCTCTCTTTCTCACAATAGTTTTTGTAGGTTCAGCAGTTTTTTCGTAGACTCAGAGGTTGGAGTGGATCGTCCAGAGCCTCATTTAAAGAATGTGCTAGTCTTTGCAGTGCAGAGTTCAAATTCTGTCACCACAATTCGGCCTACCTGACAGGGTTGGGTCCTCCCAGTCACCCATCTACCTTACATACCTGACTGGTACTGGACTACTTTTCCCAGAACGTATAATATACACACAAAAAAAAAAACACACACAAATAATATAAAACAAAATAATAGTAAAACCAACCACTAAATACTGCTTTTTAAAAGTTTTCAGTCCTTGACCAATGTTTTTAGAATTAGAAAAATAATAAAGTTTTTCTGCTCGTCACTTGGAAGTAGTTCTTTTCACAGTTTATCCATAATAGTAAAAAAAAAAATATCAATAACACACAGTTAAAAAAAAATAAATAAAAAAACACACAAAAAAACTTAAAGCATAAGTATTTCGTCTTAGACAGTAGAAGTCCAAGGCTTCATGTGATCTACAGCCGTCGAGCTCGTATTTGGACCCTCATGGTGTCCAACCTTGCTCACATTGTAGCGATCGTTTCTTTTTACTGCAGTAATCTCATAGGGACCAAGAAACTTAGGCTTTAGTTTGGTATCTGTCCCAAACTGTGTTTTTTGAATGGCCACCAAATCACCGAGTTTATATGTATTGACCTTTTTTCGCTTTTTGTTATATGTTTTCCTGTTTTCCTGTTGTATTTTTAATATGTTCTGCTTAGCTATTTCTCTATTCGAATTTCTTTCCGATATGAACGAATTTAATTCCGCACCATCTAACAGCGTTTTGATTTGCAGGTCATTTTTCTGCCGCAGTTTCGTTCCTGTCAGTAATTCAAAAGGTGTAAATTTTGTACTCCTCGATACGGTACTATTCATGATATGTTGCACGGGCGCGACAAATTTGTACCATTTAGTGGGGTCTTCTATGCTAAGTTTTGCTAAAATTGGGATAAGAATTCGGTGCATACGCTCTATTTGACCGTTACCTCTATGTATCCCTGTTGTTATGGGAATATGCTCTATGTTCTCTTCCTTACAATATTTCTCAAAATCAGCAGAGGTAAATGCTGGTCCTTTATCGGTAATAATTCGCGATGGATTTCCGAAAATATCATGTTGTCGGGTTAACTTATCGATGGCTTCTTTAGCGGCTGTAGTTTTAACGGGGTATAGCCAAACAAATTTAGTAAATGCGTCCACAACAGTAAAAATATAATTGTAATTTTTATTTGTAGAAGGCATGGGACCAATGTGATCTATGTGATAGGTCTCGAGGGGTATATTTTGTTTGGGGATCGGGTTTAATAGACCTTCTCATTTTCCTTGCTTTTTTTTACAAAGTATACACTCTATGCAGTTGGCAATGACGCTTTCAATTTGCTTTCTTAATTGGGGTATAAAATAATTTTCTTTTAAAATAATTTCAGTTTCAGCCACTGCGTAATGACCTTTGTTATGAACATCGCGTATTATTTCCTTTTGCATATTGGTAGGGATCATCAGAAGTTCTCTATCAGTTTCATATTTGTATACGATGTCGTTTCTTATAAAATATTCTGAACTTTCATTTTTTTCAATTAACTTTTTTATCGCTTGTATGTGTTCGTCTTCTTGTTGTACATTCTTTATTTTTGATGTTAATTCATCATGCGATCGGGTAACTATTAGAACTGTCTAATTTCTACTCAATGCGTCTACATGTTTCATTTGGGATCCTGATCGGTGGGCAATTTCGTAATCAAATTCCTGTAAGAATAGAGCCCATCTGGCTACTTTTGGCGTAATGTCTTTTTTGTCCATTGTCTTTTGAAACGCGGAACAATCTGTCACAATTTTAAATTTCGTGCCTAATAAGTAGTTTCGGAATTTTTTAACCGATTCTATTACCGCGAGTGTTTCCAATTCGCAACTCGAATTTTTGGCTTGAGTAGGTGTGGTTTTACGGCTCATGTAATGAATAGGATGTAAGTTTATGTTTTCATCTTCTTGTAGTAGGACACTACCAAAACCTATGGCGCTTGCATCGGTGTGCAATTCTAGTCTAGTGCCTCGTCGGAATGTATGCAATACTGGGGGGTTAACTAATTTTTCTTTAAGAGTCTCAAAAGCTTGTTTTTCGAGGATTCCAAATTTAAATGTATTTCCCGCTTTTAATAAATCACTTAAAGGTCTTGCTATAGTTGCATAATGTGGGATGTATTTTCTGAAATAAGAAGTTAAACCCAGAAAACTGTGTAATTGTTTAAGGGTGCGGGGTTCAGGAAAATTCTTTACTGCCAAAGTTTTGGCTTCCGAGGGCCTAGTAGTTCCGTTTTCGATAATATAACCTAAAAATTCAAATTTCCGTTTAAGGAATTGGCATTTTGCAAAATTAAATTCAAGTCCGTAATCCGATGCAACTTCTAGGACGCGTTTCAGTTTTAAAAGCGCTTCTTCTTCAGTCTCCGCAAGTACTATGACATCGTCTAAGTAAATTAATATTACTTTTTCTTTAATTAACTGTTTAAAAACAGCTTGAATATATCTCTGAAAATTCTGGGGACCAATCGATAATCCGAATGGAAGCTTTAAATATTCGTACTGGGAGTTATGCGTGACAAATGCTGTATATTTCCTACTCTCCTCTGCTACGTCTATATGAAAAAAAACATTTTTTAAATCCAATGTAGTGAAAACCTTCGCTTCCTCAATGTTATCTAAAACGTCATCTATTCTTGGCAAGGGAAAATTATCTCTAATTACTTTTTTATTTATTTAAGGGTCTATAATCTACACACAATCTCCAAGAATTATCTTTCTTTTTCGCTAATACTATAGGCGATGCATAATTAGAGTTACTCTCCGTTATAATTCCCATTTCCAACCATTCTTGTATTTGTTTGTCTACAAATTCCTTTTCTGGATATGCTAATCTACGCGGTCGTTGCGCAATCGGAATATCATCAGTTAATATTATATTTACTTTTAACTCTGTGTCCTTAACCTTGTTTGGCCTATAATTAGTGATCAGTTCCATTAACTCTTTCTTAATAGTGTTGTTTGTAATGTGATTTAGCTCAACTTCCTGAAAATTAATAGAATTAGCTGTTTAATCTAAGTAAATAACTGTGGTTTTCGCTAAGTCTAACTGAGGGATGGAACATTGTTCACTTTCTAGCAAATAACTTTTATCAGAGCTTAATTGCATGCTTATTTTTTCACTAAAATTGAAAGCTGTTTCATTTTGATTAGTATGCTCCTTTCTCACCAATTCAGCTGTCGCAATCATTTTTCCAATCGTGGGATTGTTTTACTTTTCTGACCGCAACATCGCATGAAATCTGGGTGTGACATAGATGACGCGTCTGGTTTTTGTCATGACTGTTTCTTGTGGGAAAGCAGTGACGTAATTCACCCTAACTTCCTTCAACTTCCGTTTCCCTGTAATTTGCAATCCTTTTTCTGACATATTGAAATTTACCTGTTTCAAAAAGTTATTTCCTAAAATTATAGAATGGCTCAAATTTTTTACGACGTATAAATCTGCATTCCCTGTGTAACCATCTATTTCAATTTTTACGGTCGTAAATCCTGTGGGTGTAATTTGGCTTCTACCAATACCTGATAAAACCAAGTCATTTTCATGCAATTTAGGTCCTCCCAGGGCTGTATAAGTATCGTTGCTACGCCTATTTACATCACTTCCTGTATCGATTAAAGCATCCATATTTTTCCCTAAAATCCCCACGCTTTTTATTATTTTATCAACCGGATTTGAGTTATTGCTTACGGCAGCGTTTGCATTTTTAGGAGAATTATTTGTACACTGGTCAGACCTGTGGCCAGGAATTTTATACTTCCAGCAGACCGGACTTTCTTTTTTTCGGGGGCAATCCCTCCAACGGTGAGAAAAGTCATTGCAATTGAAACAACGGATTTTTGCATTTAAATTCTTTTGGGGGTAGGTGTGTAGTTTTTCTCATATGGTACGCGACTAATGTCATTTCGATGGAACGTTCTATTATTTTCACTACCTTGACGTTTTCTAAATTCCGTGTTTGGGGGCTTAATTTCAGTTTTCCGCAAGTTAATTCTGGCGGTTTCAAAATGATCCAATTTATTTGTTAATTCTTCTATACTCGTAAATTTCGGCAATTCGTCACAAAAGTGTTCCTTCATTTCTAGGGACAATTTTCGCCTAATCTAGTCAATAATTAAAATAATGTTTAATTCTTCGAACGTTGATATGTGTAATCCCGATAACCATTCATTCAGAAAATTTGCGATTTCAAAGGAAATCTTTCCATGACGCTGAATTTTGTTTTCTATGTAAAAAGAATTTTTGCCAGAATTGTTCTGGTGTAAGTTTGAAACGTCTTAAAAGTATTTTCTTCACATATTCGTAATTACTGGATTGTTCTTCACTTTCACGGTTTATCAAGCTAATCACGTGAAGCGGTAACAGTGCCAACAGATATGTAACCCATTCATTTTTTTCTATTCCTAGACGCTTCGCCTGGCATTCGAAAAATGTTAAGTAAATGCTAATTTCTTCCTCATTATTACATCTATTTAGCAATTTTAGAACATCGGAACCCTTTCCGGCGATTGTAGATATTGAATTATGCAATTGGGTATTTTGTGTATTTTCCAATTGTAATTTTTTCAATTCAAAATTTCGATTTTCGATGCAACAATTTTTCTTTCTCTTCCCGCTCGCTTACAATCCCCGCTAGCAAATGTTTTACTAGATCCTCATTATACCAATCGGATTTTACAATTAATTCAGTCAGTTGACTTTTATTAGCACCATCTGGAGGATTTAAACCTAACTCGATTACCGCAGTAACCAGATCGATCTTTTTGGACCTTATTAAGTGTGCCATAATTATCTCTGACCAATTAACACATAAATAAAATATCTTAATATAAATGAATAATATATAAGCACGCGATAAATCAAATATATCTACATGTATAATAATATGTAACAGTTTTATAAAACACACTTACTTCTTACCAGATATTTCCACAAAAAATAAATATCTATATATTTTTTTCTTTACTACACACTAATACAAAAAAAAATAATTATTGAATACCAATTTTATAAGAACTTACTTCCCTCTAAATATTCTGAACAGAATGTATATTTTTTTCATTTCGCATAAAAAATAACAAGATAAAAAAATTATATCGTTAATACTTTTTTTCTTTCAAAGAAGCAAAAAAAAAACATGCATCTTTCTTAGGAAGCAAAAAAAAAAAAAAAAAAAAAAATAACAACTTCCTATCTTTATTAGCAAAATCTGATATACAGTAGACGCTCGTTTTTACGAACCTCTTTTTCACGAACACTTGCGATTTTACGAACTATAGAGTGGTCCCGAATACACTCCCATAGAAGCAATGTAATTTTTCGCTCCCATTTACGAACTACGGATTATGAAATTCTCTTTTTTGCGAACTCCGTTTTCATACTTCTGCATTCTTTTAAAATATCTGAACGCAGTGTTACGTCAATTAAACTCTCAACAGGTGCAATGAGACATCAGGTGCATTCCAAGAATGTGTTGTTTTCCCAATCTCTTTCGGAGGGAGAGGACATAGCAACAATTTCAAGTAGTGGCTGTCAGGACTAGGGCCCTTTTTTGAAGGGAACAATAACTGTGAAAGGATTTCAAGCATAGTTAAAATGGAAACATATATTTTCCAAAATGTGATTAAAAAAAAAGATAAGTGATTATTTCCATCCCTAATTTTTTATCTATGTTTTCATCTATGTATTTGCACCTACTATGTACTAATCCAGTCTGTGTTTTCATATGTAATGTTTTTCAAAGCATGTTTCTGTGTACTAAAATTATTTTTTGCGTATAAATTTGCATTTATTTCTTGTATATTTAAAAATACATGTATAACTTTATTAAATGATATATAATCTTGAAATACTGCTTCATCTACGAAGAGGGGACAGTTTGATAAAATTAGATAAGAATAACGTACGTATTCATATCATTTTTGGTGTTTTTCTATTTTACGAACTTTCTATTTTACGAACTATTTTAGCGTTCCCTACGGGTTCGTAAAATCGAGCGTCGACTGTATTACTTATTCATTCTTCCGTCTGCAAAAAAAACACACGACAGACACGTCTAAGCAAGGCACGACGACCCGCCAGATTTCTTTTATTTAAAAAAAAATGCAGAACAAAAAAAAATCACTCTGCATAAATCACTTTCCAAAAAAAAAAAAAAAAAAAAAAACTCACTAAAAAACTTTACTAAAATAAAAAAATATTCTTTTTCTTCTGGCGCACACACACAAAAAAACTCACTGTGTGCCTTTTATCAACACAATTCAAGCACTTTTGGAAAACAAAAAAAGCACTTTCCCATTTAACACAAGAAAAGAAGCTGAAAATCTTGAGATGAATAAGTAGGTCAACGGGTCACCGAGACTCGAAAATGTTTCACACTTTTATCAGCAGTAATTCACGATGCATTCACAAATGAGAACAGAGAAACGAAACTTTGCGGAACAGAACTTTACGAAAAGATAAAACGCAGTTCAAATTTCGACGACAGAAAACACTTGACTCTTTATCCTTCCCGCATGAGAAAAATTTTCTTCTTTCCAGCTATAACGGGACATTCGACGAAAGAAACTTTTCTTTTTCAGAACATCATTTTAGGACACCAGAAAATTTTTCACACAAGTTAAATCCACACTTTGCATGTAAATCGAATCCCAGCCGAGCCCCCAATCTGTAGAAATTTAATGCACATTCCCTTTGTCGAATAAATGTACTTCTACTGGGTCGGTGTCTAGAAGTAATTAAGTCCAGGCAGATTTTAAACTAAATCTTAAACTTTAATGTTCTTGAATATATAGATGAAAGTATTTACAGATGGGATATTTACAGTTACGTTAAAGATAAAAAATATAGCTGGCCGGCGACATTCCGCTTGGTATTCGTCGACACGACGACGTTTCAGCACGTCTGCTCACACGAGCAACCAACAGTCATCTCTCTTTCTCACAATAGTTTTTGTAGGTTCAGCAGTTTTTTCGTAGACTCAGAGGTTGGGGTGGATTGTCCAGAGCCTCATTTAAAGAATGTGCTAGTCTTTGCAGTGCAGAGTTCAAATTCTGTCACCACATGTATATAGGATAATTTTTAATTGGCTGATTTATTTTATTTTTTATTTAGATGTCTAACCTGAAAAGAATATCTTCTGTTTTTATCCAACGAGCATCAGCTTGAGTTTTTTTTTTGTTTGAGGTTTTTTGTCTTCTATTAATTACGAGTATAAAAATCATACCAGTGATTTTTCTATTTATTTTATATCATGAACGGTATCCATGCTAAAGCTCTACTCCGCACATTTACGAAATCACTTTCATTTGTAAGTAAATATAATTATCATTCATTGTTAATCTGATCGAAAGCAATCGAGCAGCATTTACTCTTTTTCTAATAAAAGCCTCGAATCTTTCCGATGCGGTGTCAAATTTTTAATTTAATCTGATTTCCAGGGATTCACCTCAAAAGATAGTTATGCGGGAGGAATCGATTATAGTTAAGATATGCACCTTTTATAGGAAATTGAAAAACATTTTTCTTCAGCATTAATTTCTGTAAATTTCATTCATTTTTTCATAAAAAATGTATAGCTGCGAATATAGCCTTTTCTGTGTTAATTCTATTTCCGAAACATAATCCTTACCTTTTTTTCGCAGAATTCTGGAATTAATTAACATTAAAATTAGGCAAAGATTACTATTAGGAAGGAGTAATAACTAAAAAGTGGAATAATTTACAGCTAAGGGCAGGCTGATAGATGATATATTTAAAATTTTTATTTTGCTAAAGGAAAAAAAGGCTTTAAATTTTGCAAATAATGTATGAAATATAAATATGCTGATTGGAGTGACAGGGGAGGGGGAGGGGAGAACGGTACAGTTGTTAGTACCGCCAGTACCGCAAAATATTAGGCCCCCGGTACTTTTTTTGTGAGAAATTAAGCCCTGAATGAGAGTCTATTGTGGCACGTTTTTTACCTTGACCTGGTTGTCTCTTCACATTACTAGTGTCTTTAAACTGTTTCCAGATTCTTGACATGACGCTTGTGGCTATTTTTAAGTCTTTACAGGCCTCTGAGAGTGTCTGGCCTGCTTCCATTCTCCCTGTCGCACGCCATTTTTCACAATCGGTCAAATATCTTCTGGGCGACATATTACACCTACTACAAGCGAAACTTTTACCCAATTACGCGTACAATACTTGAAATTAAATTTAATCACCCTTATGCGCCCTTTTCACTTGTGAACTGAAAGAACGGACTGAAAAAATTGCACATTTTTCTGTAGCGAAGGTTAATCCCATTGGACTACGTGATAACGTTGACATTGAGTTACCAACCAATCGCCATTCATTGAAGTTCCCTTAACAGAATTAACATAAAGCACATTTTTATGGTTGTTTCTTTAATTTTCCTTGCTAGTGTACTTTGAAAGCCGTAACAAATAACCAGTCCAAAAATAAAGTAACTATTATTAATTGCAGGCAGCAGATTTAAAGTAATTGGTAGTACTGTCCGTTAAAAAGCGAAAAGGGTTACGAAAATCAACCAATGTGTCGTTATTGCGTTCTTTTAAACTCCTCTTTTCCCATAAGTCTCGATAACAGTTGGTTCTATCGAAGTCCAAGAAAAATAAGTTTTACGTTTAACCTAGTTACAGTAAATCTGTGTAAACGGAATAGCATGTATACTTGCATAGTTATCCTTTCGTCTCGGGCAGTGGCGTAGCCACATTTTTTGGCGGCCGGGGCAGGAAGAAATTTTGCGCCCCCCCCCCCCCCTCAAAAAAAAATAATAATCACATTATTTTTCCATGAAATTTTTAAAAACTTAGCGGAACGTTCACGGATATGACTATCGTTTTAAGCGCATGGGAGTAGCAACATTGAAAATAAATTGTCAAAAAATCATATTTACTAAACCTCCTAAAATTCGCCCGATTATCGAAAAAAAATCTCCTGTTTCAGAACGACAGGCATCCATGAATTCCAAATTGCTATACCATTTTTTAAGATAGAGGGGAAACCAAAACTTTTTCTTGAATCCTTCTATCAAGACTTAACGATTATGCAAAAAATAAATTTGCATTCATAATTTTTTGTACATTTTTATTTTAGTTTGAAATTTTTAAGGAGCCGCCATTTTGAAACAGGATGGCGGATCAATATGTCCAAAGAATTTGGTCGATATCTTAACACACTGTGTACGGGACACGTACTAGTACGTTTTCTGACGATTGATACTTGAGCGCGGGACACGTAATAGTACGGGTTGACTAAATATGCGCGCAAAACCCCAGAGCCGTCCTTAGGGGTGTATGACAGGTGCGGCCGCACAGGGCCTCGCGTCTAGGAAGGCCTCACGTTCGAAAAAAAAAAAAATAGTAATTCAAAATAGCTAAATATTTATTATTGATTTTCTTGCGAGTTATTTATTTTCTAAGAAAATTTACACGTGTAAACATGCTTATTTATAAAATGTAAAATGTTTTATGAATAAAATGTTCGGTGCAAGTTGTGAACGTTAGAGAAGAGAATTGATTGTTTGTAGCTTATATTCAATGTATAGGCATTGTTATACCCTAGCTTAGGCAGCACCAGGCGCATAACAAATATGGAAAGGCACATGAACTGAATGTTAATTCTTAATAGGTTGGTGCAAATGATGATTTTGACAAACTGCTCAATATTATTTTAATGACTATCTGTAATGTAACAACACAGACTTGATTTCCTTCTTATGCACGAGTATCAAGTTATGTATCAAGCATTGAAACATAATTTTACGTATTATGTACATAATTATACGTATTTTAAGTATTGCGCGGCAGCGCAATACTTATTTATTTCCAGTGTCACTTCTCAATGTTAATTTAACATGGAAAAGCCTATGGAGATGATAACTTTTTCATTTTTTCTTCCCACCTTTTTGTCCCTGATGCCACTCATTTTTTATTCTTTACTAATTCTAATGATACTGTAAATTCAAAGTACGAAAATGTTTGCCTGACGTCAGTATCAAAACGAATGGTAAATTGCCTTTGCATATGGGTGAATTATAACCCAGAGAGAAACATGGGCCAATTTTTTTTGCATTATTCAAAAAATTTTTTTAATAATTCCAATTTTCGCTTTTTTCATTGAAAATCAACGGACATTTTTCATAGAAAATGTAACATTTTTACTTCATTGTTGCAAAAATTTCAAAAGCAGTAATAATAATTTATTTCTTTTCAGTTGAAAGATTTTCACGTGAAATATTAAATTGAGCTAGTTTTTCTTTTCAAAAATTAAAAAGGTGAATATGGCGTCATAGTGGAAATAAAAAGGATATTTTCAGAATAAATTTTTGCTTTGGTCAAGTTTATATTTTTGTAAAAAGTTTAAATGGATAGCTATTTTTACGCAGGTAGCGAACTTAGTGGGAAATTACATAACTTAAAAAATTTTAAATGTATTTTTTTTCCGAGATGAGAACTATTTATACCCCAAGTTAAACTCAAGTAATAATTTTCTGATGTGTTTACATCATCCATTGGGAGAAAATAAGGTTTAAAAATTTAAGTAAAACTTTTATTTTTTATTTTTTACTATATCACAGCTATAATATTGTTAAATATTAGCAGTAAGGATTCAACACAATTCACATTTACATTCATAGCGTTCCTGAGTGGGAAATAGGGTATCTAAATGTAAGTGAAGTTAATTTTTTATGTTTTGATTATAGAATTTTTACGTTCAGATTGGAAGTTTTTGTCCAAACTACCCCAACCTGCATTACTACAGTGGTGACACATTTTGAATTACACACTGCATCCCATATTGTGATGCAATACCACATACATCAAAGCCTGATGATGATACTCTCTATTAATTTTGAAATGCGTTCGTCTGAGTGCTGTAGTTATTAAAAAACTTGACATATTAAACAAAAACATAATTTGAAGAACAAATTAAAAAAACAAAATTTATTTCCTACATTGTTTAAGCCCGAGAAGGGACAGATATTAAGTTATTTCATTCCATTAGTTCTACATTTAATGTTAAATTTTTGTAACAAATTATTTGAGCCAATTGAAGATTAAAAAATAAAAACAAAATTCATACAATATGATACTTAAAACACCCTAAAAAATTAGATTCCGTTCAAATGAAATCGAAATAAATCTTAGACTTTTTTTTAAGTTTTACATTTTGCATGCATCTTATCATTTGATGCACGATTGTCATAAACATAATACAAAATCTGCAATACAAATATTTTCAATTAAAAATGGAAGAAGTCTAAGATTTATTTCGATTTCATTTGAACGGAATCTAATTTTTTAGGGTGTTTTAAGTATCATATTGTATGAATTTTGTTTTTATTTTTTAATCTTCAATTGGCTCAAATAATTTGTTACAAAAATTTAACATTAAATGTAGAACTAATTGAATGAAATAACTTAATATCTGTCTCTTCTCGAGCTTAAACAATGTGAAATAATTTTTTTTTTAATTTGTTCTTCAAATTATGTTTTTGTTTAATTTACTAGGGGGCTCTGCCCCTACGAGCTACGCTCGCCAACCCCCGTTCAGGGACACCAAAATCCAAAAAGCAACGGTTTCCATTCGTTTTTCTTGGATTGGGGATTTTTAAGACCATATCTGCTGCTGTTAAACGATACAATGGCTGTTTTCGTATTTAATTAAAAAAATTAGTTAAACATTCGAAAATAAGCTAATGTAAAATGAATTAAGTAAACAGTGTCATTGTCTCCCGGTATTTTTTAACAGCGCTATAAGATACTTCTTTTAAATAATTCATTTTAAATGAATCGTTTTAAATCTGACGTAATTTACACCAAAGTTTTATTTCTCTTATTAATATTCACGTGAAAATACTTTTGTTGTTAGAAGGAAATATTATTTGCGCTGTCTTCGAATTCACGATAATAGTTGAAAATATTATCCCAAAATATCAAGTAAATTTCTCGCACAGATATATTTTTTAATTTAAATTGTTTTGCCATATTTTTGGCCATTTAAAATATGACGTAATTTCCTCCATTTACAGATTTTAACGCATAGTAATGATTTTTTTATTTTAACATTTTGTTTCTCTTTTAAAATTCCAGTGTAAATATGGTTCTTATGACGCAATTTTCCTGCTTTTAACGTGTAATCATTTAATTCTAATTTTTTAAAAAAATTTCTGTTTTCAATAGTCCAGTGTAAATAAATTTTTAATTTGAAGTAAACATTATTGTTTGCGCTGTTTATAAAGTTGGCAACAGTTTAAATTAATAACATTTTTTAAATTTGTAAAAATATCTCTCGAAATACTGAAAATTTGAATTTAAAATAGAAATAAAACCTCAAAAAATAGTCAAATAAAAAAAAAATAAATGCAATCTGCACACCGGAAAATTATAACCTATAAAATGATCTAAAAATGATTAAATTCTCGTGTATAGTTTTTGCTCCAATAAAACTTTTTTAATGGAACGATTTTGTCCAAATTTAGCATTAAATATCTCTGAAAGTAATTCTTCAATTTGAAAACTGTCTGCATCAGCGTGTTTATCAAATATTTCTTTATAATACCACCGATTTCCATATTTTTGTATACGACAGTTTTTTTAATATTAACGAAGAAAGGCCATGCTCAAGGCATACTTAGATACTACTACAGGCAGACTGATTTGCGTTTAATGTATGAAGTCGCTCGCCAGAGGACTCCGATACCCTGCCCAAAATTGAAATTTGACTCTGACCGTAACTGAAACAACCTGGGAAGGGTAGATATGTAAACAAACACCAAAATTACGTCATGTCGCCATGGTTACGTTTACAATTCTGCTGACATTCCAATCAAGCTTAGAAATGACAGCTAATTCGAATACAGCTGTTAAGGGTTATTATAAACTGTCCATATGAATGTAAATGTAAAGTTCTATTTATTTAAGTGACTAATATAATGTGTTTCTCTTTAAAACTGTTAAACCAACACACATAAAAATATATAAATAAAAAAACACATGCTTAATCTAAAACATCAATGTCACAAATTTATTTGGTACCACTTAGTTATCCCGTCGACCAATTTCGCCAAATTATATAAATCGCTAAAACACTCGCCAAATTATACAAATTGGCATAATTTTTATTTTAAATAACGAAAGAACAAATAAATTAGTATAACATTAATAAATATACAAATAAAACGTCGAAATAAAAATCACTTGATGACATAACACGTGTAACTTGCTTACAGTCAAGTGAATGTGACATTTACGATCAAGCATTATTGGCATTTAATTTTATAGTTTGGCGATAGATTTTTGGTCGACGGGATAACTAAGTACCATTTATTTACTATTTTCACTGCTGAAACAATAAAACTGATGGAAATTTTTTAATATATTAAAATACTCATAAAATTCCTTGTAATAATTAATAAATGTAATTTACTAAGTAACAAATACCCTTACATGATTTAATCAAAATTTCTTGGATAAAATAGAATATTGCAAAGATATTTAAATCCGTGATTACCATTTCTTTCTCTGATTAAAAATAAGAATATTTAATGTTTAAGGAAGATCGGCTTTTTTTTATTTTTCTTATTGGTTCGGGCGATATTAAAAACAAATATTTTAACGGTAACAGTAAATTAATCAAAAATAGCTGCTTCAAGTCAGTTATGAGAACTGTAGTTTGATAAAAATCAAATTTTAATTTTAAAACGTGTATATGAAACCAAGCTATTTTTATATAAATACGGGACATTAAAAAAGAATAACAGAACCGGCATTTTTCATGAATGAAGCAAACGATCAAGGTAAACAATAAATAATTTAGCTAATCTTAAAAGTATGTGTAACACTAAAATGCTACAATTTGTGTAAAATAGCCTTTTAAATCGAAGGAAATTGAAGAATATAAATATTTAATTTATTACATGAAAATACGATGAATGATTCTGAAACCTCGACGATGAGAAACAAGCTTCTATCTGGGCAGGGTATAAATGTAAACAAAGAGCACGTTGTGAAGTTTTGGTTCAGGGTTTGAAGTTGGATGACGACTTCACTTTTTCGGCGAAATGCGCGGGTCGTTATATATCATAATAGGCTATGGCCATGCTTAAGCCAAGACTCCCTTATCATAAAACAGACTTAACAATCCGGAGAAAGTCTATGGGTGAAAATGTCCCCGATAATTGCCAACCTATTAGCTGACTTTGTCCGTAAGTTACGCCACCTGGTGTATACTCCTGGTAATACTCCATAAACAAATGCATAGTAAAAAATTGAAAATGTTGTGTTATTGGCAAAATTGTATTAAAATATTTTTCGAATTCCAGTAAAATAAAGGCGTAAAAAAAATATTTCGCACAATTATGTTCTGGCTTTAAAATATGAAACATATCAAAAATGAAGATTTAAATATAAGATTTATTAATATTTTTTCAGGGTACTTGTTAGTTATCCCGTCGACCAATTTCGCCAAATTATATAAATCGCCAAACTACTCGCCAAGTTCTACAAATTGACACAATGTTTTATTTTAAATAACGAAAAAACAAATAAATTAGTATAACATTAATAAAAATACAAATAAAACGTCGAAATATTGGTTTTATTGGCCATTATTGGCATTTAATCTTAAAATTAATTACTTTATGACAAACCATTATTGGCATTTAATCTTACAATTTGGCGACAGTAATTTGGTCGACGGGATAACTAACAAGTACCATTTTCAATATATAGGACTTTGCGGGTTATTTTTTGTTTTAAATCTTGGCACAATTTGGGATTCGGAAAGAGCGATTTGTTGCCGATTGATATGAACAGTTATGAAAACAAAACTTATGAACTGTCAACTTGTTTTATAAGAATTTACGGTACACATGTCATATACACCCCATATTGGCGCGATTTTTTTCCGACGGCAATTTTGCGAAAACCTCGTTACCATATCATCTATATCCGGATAACCATATCAAGCAAAATAACGACACTTTGGTGCCAGTTAAGTATCCGGTGCGTATATGACATTGGCGTCAGAAAAAAATCGCGCCAATATGACATCTGTGCCGAATTTACATGTATAAATTTAGTTTCTAGATATTATTTTTGTTTTTTATGTACGATTTGTTTATATTTGTATATAAAATAGATAAATGCCTTTTTTATATTAAATAAATTGTACAAATATTGGAAAATATTGCTTCTTTATGTGAAACAGTGAATATGCTTCCAGAAATTACGTTGCCAAATTTTCTTCTCTCGCCAAGGCCCCTGTACTTGAAAAATACCGATTTATTATTATATAATGTAGTATTAGCTAATGTTCTCTAATCTGTTCCACAGTCAAAGTTGACTGCAAAAACGCGATGCTGGAATAATGTGGTATCAAGTATACGGTTTAAAAATAAAATTAATTTTGCGCCAAACTACACTTACGCCAATTGGCTCTAGGTCTGATTAAGGAAGAATACTCAAATTAAGATTTACAAACACCAAAATCGTAGCATGACAAGAATACGGTATTTGCGGAAAGTTGAGGGACATGTATAAATTTAAGTGATTATTAAACTTTATTTTTCCAATTTTTTAAGTGTTTATGACTTTAGTCTGTTTTTTTGTGTATCTATTCGTGTTTTAACTTTCCTAAAATACTTTGATACATTTTAGTAAAACTTACATAACATATGCGAGTTAAAACAAGGAAATTAATTACGCACCAAACTATGCCCGCCAAGATATGCCAATTGGCTGTGGAGCCAATTATGAAACATTCCATAGATTAATACATACAAACTTCATATGAAAAAACAGCGAAGCTTTCATCTAAAGTATGTTAAACTGAAATGATCCCCCATACCTTCAAAAATAAAACAAATGATAGGCCAATAAATAAATAAATGCGACTGTGCATTGAAACAAATTGAAGCAGCGATGTTAAATTAATACTGTAAGATGAAATTAATTGTGAAAAGAAAAGAAATAGCAGAAATAAAATAAGTCACATATTTGAAAATATAAAAGAGAAAATGAAATATTTTACATTTTCCGGATCTAGATGCTATCCATTTATTTCAATAACTAATATCGCTGAGAAATTCATGGTAAAATAATTTCCTTTCCTGATTATTATTATTATTATTATCATCATTTATTTACATAACGGAATACAGCAGTAAACATTTTTTGTTTAACAGTAAAATAAGTTCATTTTTTAAATAAAATGTCTAGAACATATGAAATTTTTAAGATTAACAACTATCAATTGCAAACTACAAAGCACATCGTAAAGAAAATGGTAAAAGAGAAATGAAAAACAAATTAAAAAATATTTCTGTTTCTCACGCTAGATGGCGCTAGTCACGGGAAACCATGTGATTTCTAACCACGTGTACAGCGGACAAAGGAAACTTAGCGATTGCGAGGCCTAGTTATTTCGATAAGGAGGCCTTGGCTTAAGCATTTAAATTGGATGAGTTCTACCAGGAATATCTACGCAGATGTTCATTGGTCCATTTCTAAATCAAAACTTTTTTTTATATATAGAAGGATATATTGTTCTGTTTCAAGTTTCATTTTTTTTTACTATACAAGTATCAATATTTTCCTGTCCACACGCATACGTTACGGATGCCCCATCGTGTAAACATGGCAGGGAGGCTGGGTAGTTCAAACCTCGTCACTCAGCCCACCGTGACTAAATTAAAGATTTAAAGTTTCTACAAAATAGGAAAGGTTAAATTTTTAACTGTTGTTAAGAAAAATTGGGGAAATATTGATTTTGACTCAAATATTTTTCTATTTTTTAATTCTCTTGTTAAATAAAAAATATTAACATATTTGCTAATTAAATAAAAAACTTTAAACAGGCTATAATTAAAGAAAGAATAGAGTTATAGATCAAAAGTTTCAGCTTTATCACATTTTTTACTGCCATAATATGAAGCGGACTGATCGAATAATTTAATCAATTAATCCTTTGACTATGAATTTATTTTTTATTAGAAATTGCTGCAACTGGCGACCATTTTTTTTTTTAATAGCACTGTCTGAAATTTTCAAACGAAGACCCAGACTGGTCCACAGAATGCCATCCTGACCCGATGTAAAAAATAAAAGCTCAGTCACTGCCTGAGCTGAGCAAAAATCATTAAAATTAGGCTCGACTCGATTCAATTCCTATAAAAATTGCCCATATTTGTTAGCCAGAATTATACTACAATTAAAATTCTTTAAAATGATTTTGCATATAGATATCCAAGCAAACATTTTAAATTAGAGCATTTTTCAGATTCTATGTCTAGAAGTCATGGTATGCGAATTGCAATATTAATAATCACATAAAATAATTACCTTCAAATGAAGACTCGTTAAAATTAAATAGTAGTTTAGAAGGAAAGAAAAGGATGATTTAAAAACTCATAATTTTGGAGCTCTGTAAAGGATAAAAGTAGATCATTAAAAATATTCCTCTTTTATTTATTTAGCCAAAATAAATTTCTAAAGATTCCGTTAACAAATATATAGTCAAGTAAAAAGAGCGAGAGAGAGAGAACACTCCATATTTTCTAATGACCAACCTTTCGACGCGTAATTTTGTCTATTTTCCGAATACGAATACCGGGTGAGCAAAAAGTCCGTATAAACTTTTAAAAATCATAAAAACCGAAAAAAGTAACAGAAATGAAAAACTGTTTGCAGGATTAGCATCTATAGGTCACGGGAATTTTTTTTGAGACAGAAATAAACAATAACTCAAAAAACAGCCGACAGATGGCGCTGGTTCGTGCGATTTTAGTGCAAATATGCAAATGAAACGGTTATAAGAACTTGCGCTCCTAATCCAGAAATTGTCCTAGTAAAATAACTTCACCAACAAAGCTTTATCCTTCATACTCAGCATCCTTGATCAAGTACACGGCTCACAACGGTGAACTAGTTCTGGATTAGTAGCGCAAATTCTTAAAACAGTTTCATTTGCATATTTACACCAAAATCGCACAAACCAGCGCCATCTGTCGGCTGTTTTTTGAGTTATTTTTTATTTCTGTCTTAAAAAAATTCCCGTGACCTATAGATGCTAATTCTGCAAACAGTTTTTCATTTCGGTTATTTTTTCGCTTTTTATGATTTTTTAAAGTTTATACGGACTTTTTGCTCACCCGGTATATATTTTTAAATGAAGGTCGTCTATATATTAAAATATTGTGCCAACTTTAAATATTCAAATGGCAACATTAATTTTTGACACAATATTACAGTTTTTTTATTAAAGGCAGCCCAGGAAAAAGTATTGTTTATATTCTTTTATTTAAATCTCCGTAGAATTATACAAGAAAGTGTATTAGGAGTTTATCCATAAATTCAGAAAAATAAAAATATCTGGAACATTCAATTTGTCACCTGAAAAATTATACAGAATTTTTTAGAGTAAAACAAATTCACTTTATATGTAAGAAAATGCTAAAAAAAATACCGTTTAATCTCTAACATTTTCTTTTTGGGGATGCTTTGATAACAGGAGACGGTCCCTTTAGGCCATCAAAAAATAAAATTTATCTATACAGTAAACCCTCAATTTAACGGACTAATTGGGACTAAGATGTGTCCGTTAAATCGAAAGTCCATTAAATCCCAAAGTACTATTTATAATATTATTTTGTTATAATTATAGTACATATGTATATTATTACGTACTTGTAATTACATATATTATTACAGTGCAAATTACATATATATATATATATAGAATATATATATACAATATATACAATGTATATACATGTATTGTATCTATACAATATATGTATATACATAAATATATATTGTATATACATATATACTACTGTATATATGTATATACACTCTATATAAACACCATACATTACTTTTAATAATACAATATTGGTAATGAAATACAAACGAATTAACACATATGCAACTTTTATGCATGTATAGAACGAAAAGCATATCACATGGACGCATAGGTCGCCAGCATCATTGCGCATGCTTAGAACGAAAACCACGCTGCAGTGAGAATCAAAGCGCGCGCTTTTGGCGTTTCGTGTTCTTTCCTTTTTTTTAAGGTTTCGTTCATTTGATCACGAGACATTGTGTCGCCACAGATATAATAAATATTTTTTTTATTTTGCCGAGAAATCGCTTTTTAAAAATAGTAAAAAGAAATGCTTTGTCGTTGTTCATTGCTTGATTTTTTACATATAAAAGCTTAAAAGAGGGTTGCGTGTTGATTCTCAAGTAGGGGAGGGGGAGGGCGGCAGTAATACTTTTTTGTTTTCGAAGCGTGTTTCATCGTTTTAGAAGCTGTTTTATCATGGAGGCTTCCAGTAAATAATAGTGATAAATAAATATTTGACATTTGTCAAACATAAAAATTTGAAATACGGCCGTTGAATTTCAGGTTAGGGAGAGGGGAATAATTTTAAATTAACGATTTTGATTTGTTAATTTAAGGATAAAGTGTTTTAAAAGGCATATTAAACGAAACCCTCTGTGCGATCTGCGATCACACATACCCACTTGTTTTACTTTAATTTTTTTTTAATTAGTCCGTTGAATCCGAAGTCCGTTGAACCGAGGTCCGTTAAATCGAGGGTTTACTGTATCTCTAAAACTAATTATTAGAATGAGCTGTGCACTTAAATGTTCGTTTTTTTTGTTTTTTTTACAATTGTGGTTTGTTTTCTGTGAAAATTAATGTCGATCATTAATTCAAAAAATATTTTTGAAATGAAAACAATGTCTGAAATATCTTTGCGTATATCTATATTATAAAGGACAAACATATCTGTGCGTAACGCATACGTCATTTTGCGAATGGCAACACTTTGAAATTTGAAATAAAATTTTGGTTTTGCAATTTTCTCTACTGCAAATTTTTAAACTTCTAAACATCGCACATTTTAAATTTTTACATCGTTGTATGAGGAAGAAAATGCTCTTTTAAATGCATTTTGCTTGAAAGCTGTATCTCAATTTATTTTTGAGGTATTAATTTTTTTTGTATTTTTTAATACCATTTATCTTATCGTGGCAACAAAAGTACCCCCATTTCTATTGAAAGTCATTGAAAGTAAGCGGAAAATAATCGAAAATAGGAGATACTGTATCTTTTCTTTGCCATTTTCTCATAAAACCTGAAAAAAAGTTGAAATTAAAATATGGGCTATGTAAAGAATATTGTCTGTTATTCTGTGTTAATGACGTCATATGCACACTTTTCTATAGACGAAGTTTAAGACTGTATTGTAAAAGTGGATTGCTTTAGCGGATGCAAATGACGTCATTTAAAAAAAGCATGTATTTTAATTCTTAACCCTTTAACCGTCTGGCCCAGATTTTTCCGTTCCTAGAAATCATGTTAAAATGGCTGTAGACCAAAATATATTAAACATAATTTTATTTTTAACCTTATATAGAAAGTAGTGATATTAAAGATATTATAGCATCAAACTGAAATTTAAAAAATATATATCCTGGGATTTACAAGCATTCTTATAAAATTACTGCAAAACCCTCGACGGTGAAAGGGTAAACCTGGATTATGTTTTGCAGAAGTGCGTCATTTTCACAGCCCAGCTGCTTTGGAATTCTTCCCAGGTGAAAATGCTTCACTTTTGAAATTAATGCAATCGAAATCACACACTGATAAAACGCAATGTTTCAGAAAAATTTAGAGTGTCTGTATAAAAGAGAGGTGGCATGCAAATTATAGCGATTTATATTACAGAAATTGATGATTCTCGCCTGGATGGATTTACTTCGCCGAGTTAAACAAGCAAATAAATAATTCGCTGTTTAAAATAATATGTTCCTGAAGTTTTTGTCCTAAATTCTCTCGAATAATAAAATCCTAATGCTATTCTTTTGGACATTCTACTATAATTTTATCAAAATAATATAATTTGCTTAATTTAATTTTTCCTAATTTTATATAATCTATATATTTAAAACCCAAGTGTGTTTTTTAGTCATCTGCCCTCATCTTTCTGCTGAACCAATTTTACTAATATATTTTTTTTAAACTGAAAGCTCTTCATTTGTAGATGTGATCGCACTATCTGTTTTCTTTTTTTAATATCCCCACTTTTATATTTTAATTTTAAAAACATTTTATGAAATTTCTTCAAAATGGTAAAAATTAGATAGCTTTCATTATTGCAGGCAAGAGAGAAATAATGAGGTATTTTTATCTTTATTCATGCTATTTTCTGATAAAAATTCAAAATTGTTGATAAAAATTGTTGTATAGGTTTAGTTTCGCAAAATCCCATTAGGAGCGGAATATTATATTAGGGGCATAATAACGGAAAATGACATACTACTTTTGAAAACACGCATTTTTGCTCATAAATTTTCTATATTGTTTTTCCTTCTGCATGTGTACTGATACTAAGTTTCAGACACTAGGCGAAATGCTTATTTAAGTGAAAATGAAGTCATATTTAAAAGGAAACGACAATTTTCTTAGATAAAACTAAACATTTTAACACAAATGCGTCTAAAAAACATAAGAAATTTCTACTCTCCGGAATTGAGATATGAATCTCAAGTAAAGAGTGCGTCTGTTCACATAAAAGATGTTGCTGACAATCGAGACTTCAAGTTTTGAGTTAAAATGATTTTCAAATGATCAAACAAAATACATTTTTTAAAACAATGATGAATAGGGATATAAGAAGTGCGTACGAAAATTTTGAGAAGGTGAAAATTGCTGTTTTTCATTCCGGAATACCAAGCATAAGAGCCTCAATTGATAACCACATCCTAATAACTTATTTTTGTTATATTTTACTGATTAAGTATCTATATTATAAAGAACAAACGTATCTGTGCGTAACGCTGACGTCATTTTGCGAATGGCAACACTTCACGATCAAATTTCGGCCAATTTTCGCTACTGCAATTTTTTAATCTTCTGGCCATCGTACATTTTCAATTTTCGTCGCATAGGGAAAATGTTACTTTCAAATGCTATTTGTTTAAAAACTGTATCTTAATTTGCTGATGTATTATGTTTTCTAAAATAATTTTTAAGCATTATTTTTTAAAAGTTTATCTTATCACGTGCCGGTTTCAATACATAATAATAATAAACATTTTGCACATAAAGCAACAAATATTTTTCAGCATTTGTTTCTGACTATTTTTGCATAACGAAATTAATATTTCCTTTATAAACAAATAAAGGAATAATATTAAAAAACCACCAATCTAACATATTTGTGAAAGACAAATTAACGAAATTAATACTTCTTTTATAAACAAATAAAAGAATAATATTGAAAAAACACAAATCTAACATATTTGTAATCGTACAATTTAACTTTTTAGATCACCAAATAGGATTTTTTTTTCAAATGGAATTTGTTTGCAAAGTTGATCTCAGTTTACTTATTGTCTATGGTTTTAAAAACAGTTTTAAAGCATGAAATATTTTTTAATTTATCTATATCGCGCGGAGCTCGATTATGAAAGATTAATCCGTTTGCCCACAAAATAAAGAGTTCATCATTTTCTTACAGCTAATATCCATTAAAAAGAAACTTCCCTATGAATAAATAAATAAAATAATATAAATAAAACACAAATTTAACAGACATGTATAAGCTCTGAAATTATCAGAATATAAAAGGATGCCATAAGTAGCAAAATCTTGGTCAATAACTCTTAGCATGCAGCTAATAAGAAAATATCGCTTTTGATAAATTTCAAAAATTTATTTGATTGTATAATTTGTATTTTCCATATGAAAAATGCTTTTTTAATGTAAGTGGGCAATCTAAAAAATTTATTGCATATAAAAAAATTATTAGTTTTCAATTTAAAAAATGTTTTCACTTATATTCTTTAACCCGGGAAGCCCGGGTATGATCCCCTTGTTAATTTTAATAGCATAAAAATTCAATCGGATGGTTTTTGGGAAGATAATAAATAAAAGTTTGTCACGTGAATTAACATTAGCATCTTCAATCTTTTCACTCATATATATCTACGAAGATTTAAGAAAAGTTATACAATTGGTTATTTTTTACTGGCTACTTTGATAAAAGGAACTCAAAATGGTGTCAAAAGTGGGTAGACATAATACCCAGCCGAACATTACTTTTCGCACCCCTCTGCGATAATTTTACGTTTAAAAAGTATGGGCACATTCCCTCTCTCTTTTTTAACAACTCTACAGTGTCACAAATTTACAAAAAAATGCCTCTCCGGGAAGAATGAATTCCCACCGGTCCAAATCTGCAGGAAAAAAATAGCCCGAGCCCAGTCCGGGTATTATGAAAGGAAATGGGCCTGAGTCTGTAGATTGCGTTGTCGGAAGTAGTGTTGCCAATTCAGCGAATTTTTTATTCAAAATACTACCAGAATTTCCGAATAGTTACATTAACTTTATTTATTCATGGAATGTGTAGTAAATAAATAAAAAATTATTATTCAAAATTTCTGGTAAATGAATAAATGACTTTATTTAATCACGGAATGTCTGTCATTAAATAAAGCGAAAAGTACTATTCGAAATTTCTGTTCGATGAATAAAAAAACCAGCCAAATTTGAACTATTGTTGCGAATGGGAGAGTATTAATTAGTTTGTTAGTGAAGGGCCTCGCAAAAATTCTTGCACTCGGCCTCGCCTTCGCTAAGAACGGCTCTGTATACCACTTCTAAATCTGGCGAACGCTGTGTGAGAAAGGGAGATGCGTTTTGGAGTGTCTGCTTTTGAAGGCCCGGGTTCAAATTCTGATTCAGACGAACTGCTTGCTTCAAAGTTCCCACTTTTTGAATCTTCTGACAATAGCTGTATTTTGGAGCAGAAAAATAATTAACATCCAATCTCGCAGTTACTGCCATCTCCAATTCCCTCCCTCATTCCCATGATGACTGATTGCGTTTTCATTGGTTTCTACTCCACATTCTCCTCTCCTTCCTGAATTGCTGTCAAGACATGCTGTGGTCCGGCATTCAAATATGTGACTCTGAACGCAACGAAAAACCGAAGGAAGAGCGAGAAACATAATAACAGGGGCGGACTGGCCCACCCCGCTACACCGCGATCGCGGGTTGGGCCAAACGGGTGCAGTGGGCCAAAAAAATAAACTTTTTGAGTTATTTTTCTATTCAATAAAATTAAAAAACAATAATTATGACATTAAATTTTTTTTTCTTTTTCGTGAAGCGTTTTTTTAGTCGGGTTAGTTCCAATTTTTTCCTTTCGCTCGCCCATCAGCAATCTTTGGAAGATCTGTGCAAATTACTCATTTTGTATAGAAGCCGAAAGCTAGAGGATAAAGTAAAAAGTTTTGTTCGCTCGCACACCTCGCCGAATATCTTGATGTTTTATTGCAGTTTTCGATGAAATACAAAAGAAAACGCTAAAAATGAGTAACCACCAACGTTTGGATGATAGAATGAGGTGTCAAATCGAAGGAAGACTGAAAAAAGGGCAGTCTCAAGTGCAGATTCCTAGAGACTTCAAACCGAACAGTTTAAGGACAATGGATCCATAGAGAGGAAACATTGGCAAGATCGTCCAAGAGCCACGACGGCCAAAGAAGATCGTTATTTGTCCATTACAGCGAGAAGTAACAGGAGTGCAACAGTTTCTCAGCTCTCTCATGAGCTTTACGTTGCCACAGGAAGCCGAGTTTCAAGGGTTACTGTTTGCAAAAAACTATATGACAGAGGGCTGTTTGCAATAAGACCTGCTGCTTGTGTCCCGCTCACTTCTGCACACAGGAGAATCCGTTTAACATGATGCAGAGATCATCGACTTTGGACTAGGGATCTGTGGGGGGCAATCCTATTCACTGATGAATCTCTATTCAGCCTAAATACTCTCGATCTACTTTAGCCACCAGAAAACCTGAGATGCTGCTTGCCTTCCAACTTCTAAGAAATAGACCACTATGGCCGCGGAGGTTTGATGGTCTGAGCAGGCATCATGTTGGATGGGCGCACACCCTTCTCTGCATTTGGCAAAGGTTCTATGACGAGTGTGAGGTGTACGGATGATATCTTGGTACCACATGTTCACCTTTTCTGGTGTGCAGTTGTCCCTGATTTCATTCTATTGAACTACAACACGCGACCAGATAGGGCTCTAAATTTCTAAAAAGTGAGAATATTCGCTTGATGGATTGTCTAGCCAGATCTCCAGATCTAAACCCTATAGAGCATGTCTGGGACGCTCTGGGGAGGAAAATTGGAACTCCCTTTTCACCTACCAGAACTACGCAGGGCTTGAAAACAGCGTTGTGGAGGAGTGAGACAAACTGCCACCGGGACCCATAAACTGTCTGATTTCCAGTATGAGTTCACGTTGTGAAAGATGTATAACTGTAAGAATAACGCCTATAACGCCTATTAACCCATTTTTTGGTTCAACATTGTAAGCTCAGTTTTATACCTACGAAGCTGATGATTCTTACGCACGCGCATTATAACGGTTGAATATTTATTTTTGTTGCATTATATAAACCTATATACCTAATTTCATTAAAATCTGCCCTGTAGTTCTGGCGATAATAGACCAAATCTCAAAATTATCTTAAATTTGAACGTGAATGTAGTTGGCACTTCTTTTGATTGTGCAGCAAATATGAATGGGATATATAAAGGTCTGCAGGCACAAGTGACAAGGGACAATCGAAATATCAAGCATGTGCATTGATATGCGCATGTGCTAAATTTGGTCCTGACAGATGTGGGGGCTTTTCTCGATATAGTTATTCTCGCCTTTCTACTTTCTAGTTATGACCCTGGAACCTTGGAGCCCGAAACAGGGATCCTTGAATTTTTTGTGCAAATAAATTGTTAATAAATTGCTTCCTTTTAATCCGATCTTAAATTTTGGGATCCCTTTTCCATTTAGTTATTCTGACGTTTCTACATTCCAGTTAAGACCCTGGAGTCTCTAGGGAACCGCAGGGCGCGGTACAGGACCTTTGAACTCTTTGTGCGTCATGCATATTTCATCCACTAATTTTCTCACCTTCGCAGTGTAAAACTTTAAAGTTGAGTCTTGGACACTTCTTCCAGGACCAACATCCTCGTGTTTTTATTGGAGCCCTAGGGCATTTTAAAGCATTTACTCAATTTTTTACGCATTTCATTAAAATATTATTGTAACTAATAGTTAGTACCCTATGCTTAATTTTGACTAATTGTAGATATAGAGTATTAAGTACTAAGACATTTTAACATGTTTTCAAGTTAGGGCCCTGCTTTTAACTATCAGTTGGCCCCTTTCTGGGCCATCTATTATAGCTCCTTTAAAAACGGTCGGATTCAGTAGCTTTTTTTCTAACTTCTTAAGTACTCCAGATATTATATGAACGACAAAATAGTTTCTCAGATTTCAGCTACCTCTAATTTTGAATATTAATCGTCTTCTTGGGGCCCTTGATGCAGCTTTTCAAAAATGATCCGAATTGCATGTAATTTTCTTCAATGGAGTTCTAGCGTCGGCCAATTATTTTAAAATTACTAAAATATCTTTATGCTCAACTACATGCCAATTAAGTTCCCGGCACCTTGAAGTTTTTGCACCATAAATTGTTAATAAATTGCCCCCTCTTAATCCAATCTTCATTTTCGGAACCATTTTTCCATTTAGTTATTCTCACTTTTCTACATTCCTACTTCCCTGGGTCCCCTATGGTCCCGCAGGACCCGGTCGAAGGCTTTTGAACCTTTTGTGTGCCATGCATTTTTCACCTCCTAATTTTCTCATTTTCTCAGTGCAAAATTTTAATGTTGAATCTTATACTCTTCTTCCAGGACCAACAGTCTCATATTCTTATTGTTGCCCTAGGGCCTTTTTTTAAAGCATTTACTCAATTTTTTATGCATTTCTTTAAAATATTAGTCTAACAAATAATTCATACCCTATGCTTAATTTCTAGATCTAAAGCGTTAATTACTAAGACATTTTAATATGTTTTCATGATATGGCCCTGCTTTTAACTATCAGTTGGCTTTTTTTGGGCCCCCTATTATAGCTCCATTAAAATATGGCCCAATTCACTAGCTTTTTTTTTTAACAACTTCTTAGGTCAACCAGCCACTACATGAACGACAAAAAAATTTCTCGGGCTTCAGCTACCACCAATTTTGAGTATTAATCTCCTTCTTGGGGTCTTTGTTGCAACTTCTATAAGAACGATCCGTAAGGATAGTTTTAGCGCCCTCCATCTACTTTAAAACTACATTCCAGTTAAACGCCTGGCCCCCCAGGACTCGGTGCTACCACCTTTTTCGAACATTAATCTTCTTTTTCGGCAAAAACTTACGTTTACTCACTACAGCCGTAAATTAAAAATCGCGTTACTCTAAAGGTAACTTTAAAGTGATTTCATCCATTTATTAAATATCATGTTAATGTTAAAAGTAATTTGTGAAATTTACAGGAGGGAGCATCTTCCACCACTTGGGGGCGCATTCTTTCCTCGGGTTCTAAGGGCCTAATTTCAACGGGATTTGGTTCCTTCAACTTAGATTACAATTCGGTTACTTTCTGTAATATGAAATTTTATCTTAGACTTCAGTTACCAACATTTTCGAACATTAATAGTGCATTCTTTTTTCGGGTTTTCTGGGCAGGATTAATACGAGGTTTGGTTCACTCAACTTAGTTTTTGATTGTCTCCGGTACGTGCTGAGCACTTCCGGTGCCTGCTGCATTAGATAGCGGGTAACCAGGTTCGTTCGAAAAGAGGTTTATTGGGAACACACTATGACGCTGCGGAAGGCAATGGGGTTCCCAAAACTAGGTTCATTTAAAAGATTTTCAAAAGATATAAAATCATACAAACTTGAGTTTCGTTTATGGTTATTATAACGGTCACCGGGCAACGCCGGGCGGAGTCAGCTGGTTGAAAATAAACGATTACAAAGATGCTAATATGTTTCGAATTGAAGTTAAAGGCTGTTCTCAACTGCTCTGCTCAACAAGAGCAAAACGTTTTGACACATTTACAAATTCTTTTTTTAACGGAAAGATATAAAATTAGAAAGCCTGACCATGGAAGCGATTTGGAATCGAACTGTGTTTTCCATTTTTGGATCAATCAATTACCTTTGAGTTATAAGCAATTTTGATCACGTGACACGGCATTTTTCTCCCCTTAATGATTGTTTTTTCTTTTTCGTTCGGAAGTTCATTTCAAAATGCCAACTTTGACAGTATTTTCTGAAATACAAGAAAACGGAAAAAACAGTTCGATGACATAGATTCTGAATAACAACACTTTGTGGTTTCATGCGTTTCCGAACAAAAATGAATTAAATCTTATGTCAGAAAGTTGACTCTTTGGATTTGAGAACAGCCTTTGGTCGTCATCCTACAATTGGAGCAAGGAGTCATGTTGAACGTCAGCATTCAAACATTTTAACGATAGGGTTGTCTTTTAATGGGCCAATGCATGAGTCTAGCGGGGTGGGCCAAACTAAGCCAGTCCGCCCCTGCATAATAAAGACAAAAAGAGAGAAACCGACAAAACGAAACAAACAATACTTACAATTTTTGCTCAGTTATACACGAAAAGACTATAAAAATCGCCTAATTCAAAATACCCATCACTAATAAATAATAGATAATCAGAGCTTATTTATACCTTTCGTATACTAAACATGACATTTCAAGTAAATTCAGCGAAAATAAATTTAATTTAACATTTTAAAAATTTTTGCTAAAAAAGTTCAAAAATCAGCATTTTAGCAAAACTTCAAGCCATTTGCGGCAAATGAAGGAATTGTCCAAAAAATGTCAAATTTTTTGTGTAAACTTAGTGCCACCAGTGGCAACTTTTCCGCATTACCCATCATCGAAAATAAAAAAAAGTTTTTCCCGGCCCACCCTACTGTCCATACACCAGCTAACTGAAAACACGTGCGTCTAATAGAGAGACTTGGAGTGAAATGACAGATTCTCACCGAGAAACAGGATGTCACATGACTGCCGTTGAATTAGTTGATAGCCCAATCACGTGATTTCTTATGAGTGACGTTAACACCTAGATAAACAACCTTCACGCCATTTTCATCACTGTTTTCGAGTGACTTGCAGTGCTTGTCTCTGTTCGATTGCCTGCATTGTTCGAACTTGTCTGAATGTGCTATGCATACTTGTCTCTGCTATCTGTGTCTATTATTAACTTGTCCAAACTTGTCTAAACTTGTCTGCTTCTTATTTGTTACCTACACTAAAATGTAAAATATTCACGAAAATTGCTAGAGGTGTATATTTTTAATCACTACACTAAATTAGACAATTAAAATTGCTAATTGTAATTAAATAATTTCCGTTAATTGGTATTTATATTAATTAAAATATTATAAATATCAATTAATTTACCTATCTGTTATTTTACAATGTACATAGTATCGATTTTAGAAATAACTTAAATTTCTAATTAAAGCCAAAAAGAATAATTCAAATGTGTGTGTCTGGTGCATGTTATAAAATTCCTGTTTGAGAAAACTTGAAAGAAAGAACGATGAGTGTCTCTGGATACTTCAAGTGAACATTTAACATGCATTGTTCAAGAACTATCAGATATCGGATATCATATTTTTCATGACTGTGTTCTCGTGAAGGGTCCAAGGACTCTCGTCGTTCTTTCTTCGAAGTTTTCTTAAACAGGAATCTTATAACACGCATATACACTTTCATTAGAAAATTAATTTTTTTCTAAAATCGATGCTACATAAATCAATAATTATTTTAATTACAATAAATATAAGTTAACGGAAATGGTTTCATTACAATTGACAATTGGTTGTTTCAATTATCTGATCTAGCAGAGTATTTAAAAGCTACTTAGTTATTTGTGATCTCTAGCAAATTTCGTGAGTAACTTACATTTTAGGATGGGTAACATATAAGAAGCAGACAAGTTTAGACAGGTTCAGAAAAGTTCTGACAATGCAGGCAAGTGAACAAAAACAAGCATACACGGTCAGTTACTCGAAAACAGTGATGAAAACGGCGTGAAAGCTACTTATATAGGTGTTATTATCTAGATGGTGACGTCACTAATAAGGAATCACGTGATTGGGCTAACAACCAATCCATCGGCAGGCAGTAGTCACGCGACATCCAGTTTCGCGATAACAATCTGTCATTTCATTCCGAGTCGTTCTGTTAGACGCACATGTTTTCAGTAAGTCAGTGTAGTAGATAAGTGTTGAATGTGTTATAATTTTAAATTTGTTAGATGTTAGAATTTTAATGTTTTAAAATTAATATATAAGACTATATAATTATTTTTCAAATAATAATAGAACTATTAAACAATAATTTGAAATAATAAACTAATTGAGTAGAAATTAAAGTTCTGTAAGTATATGTCATGAAACTAAGTTGAAATTAAAATTGCAAAAGGTTAGTCAGACAAGGTTTATCATAGAAAATCTGCAAAAGAAATTTTTAAGAGGAATACTATTAACCCTAGTTAAAATATAAATATTTCAAGTTACTTAAATTGCAAACTAATGTGAAACAGTGAGAATTTAATTAATTTGAATATTACACTATTGTGATTAATACTGTTATCCAAAATTGTAGAAGTGAATTATCGTTTGACAGGCTTTGCGTCGTGAACAGGCTTTGAAAATTTTCATCCATATTCTATGTTAAATGAGTTTCTGTTTCTTAATTTATCTTATCAAAAATAATGGTCTAATTCAAGTTAAGGCAGCCCATTTGATAAGCCACTGATTTTTCGGTTAGGTCTTCAGTTTAGTTTCTGCGCATGTGCAGATATAAAATAAAGGGTTGTTAGGATAAGACGGAGGTCCCGGTCCCAGGCCTTTGCAGGCCCATCTGTCCCTGCTCGGAGCGACACGGAGGCCAAAGCCCGCGACGCGTCCCGAAGGCCGCCAAGGCCGTCCCTCAGAAAAACTCCGGTCAGACCGGCGCATTGCCCAACGCACGTCACGCCGGTTATTCCCAAAAGAAAATGAAATGGTCGCATACGACAGTCCCCACCACTCAGCTAGAAGAGCCAAATGGTTCCTTCTCTTGGTTCCCGACCCGGTACGCCCCGACAGCCCGCGGGAACCGACCACCTATAATGGAGTCGGTCTCGCGAACCTACATGAGGTTTTCCGAGCCGGAGTTACTTTACGGAGGTCTCTCAAGATCAGATACCTTTATCCGGCAGAGACATATACATAGCTGCCAACCTCAAACTAATCTTCCGTAATACTTGCGTTAATTTGACCCTGGTTTAATACGTTTCAAACCAGAAGACTTTTTAAGAAATGAAAATAAATATGTTCCACGCCGAACTCTGGAATTAAATAAATAAACATTCATGAAATAAATTTTCTGGTTCGAAATGTGGTTAACCTGTGTTAAATTAATCCATACATTATGGAAGATTAGCGGAAGGTTGGCAGCTATGCGATGCATGAGAGACAACCGATGAAAGGGGAAGGTGCCGCTCGCGAGCCCGGGAGATTCGCGGAAAGTTTCTCCCTGAGCGCATAGTCACGCCCTCGCTAGGGGTTGGTTGTTAGGATAAACAATCGGTTGCTATGGTAAGCAGTTGGTTGGTTAGGTGAGCAGTAAACAATTGGATGTATACGGTCGTTAGTTAAAACAAAAAACAATCAAATTTTTACAACATACAACCTTATAATTTTTTTCTTAACTTAAAAAACTCTCAAAAAATTATTTTCTTAATTAAAAAAAAATACTTTTTTTCTTAATTTATAATTTTTTTCATTGTTTTGGTTAACTTAGAAATATTTTAAAACATATAAATATTAAAAATGCATACATTTAATTCCACACGCAAGCATATATATAAATCATATTCATATGACGGAACAATGGGGATTACTCAGACCAGTGGTTAGCGTGTTGATCCTACAATGAGAAATCTGGACTTATGTTAGTGGGTTCAAACCTTGCTGAGTTCAGACGACGTGAATGTGTAAAATTTTTAGGGTTTTTGCTTAGATGAAATTCGATTTCTTTAAAGAATTTAGTTTTCTTTAAAAATCCTTCTTCTATATGTTGCTGTAAAGAATCTTCGCTAAGTTCAATGAAACACAAACATCGAAATAATACTGAATCTCTTGCAATTCTTGGTTATCAGTCAAACGCTCAAGCAATGTTTTCATAACAAAATACCATTTACTGGCATCACTTTCTTGAACTTCTTACGTTAATCGTTCTTGTAGTTCAGCTCGAAAGTGATTATGAAACACTTCGATTTCAAGTTCATCAAGATAAAACATAGAGTTTTAAGCACATGAAGAGCATCAGATTGCTTCAGTTCTTTACACTTTACATAAGATACAGTTATTTTCAGTTTCACACTCAGAAGAGCTAAACGAGACTGTTTGGTACGTAGTGTAATAAATATGCGTTTTCTCGGTTCAAATTTTCGTCCAAACGCTTAATCACATTCATGGGAAGGGAATCTTGACCCTTGATGTGATCTGCGTTTCGGATAATCGAGGTTCACTTTAAAAAATATCATATCCATTATATACACCCATAACTGAATTATATTAATGCAGATTTCCGCTTTCATAAGAAAATTGAGATATTTCGAAAACCGATATACTATGTATTCTAAAATCATATAAGATATATCAATTATTTTAATTATTATAAAACTCAATTAGCGGAAAAGGTCTAATTAAAATTAGCAATTGGTGGTTTCTATTAAATAATCTAGCATACTAATTAAAAATAGGCATCTCTAACAATTCTCGAAAATAAACTTATATTTTAGGTTATGTAATAAAGAAGGAGCAGACAAGATTAGACAAGGCACGGAGAGACATGCAGTCAAGACAACTCACTTGAAAACACTAATAATAATGCTGTGCAACTAGCGAACCAATGTTTTCCTATCGCAAGCTAATAAAGAATCATATGAGGGCGACGTCAAGCAGTACAATGGCAGAAGAAAATCATGTGATAAGGATTCCACCATTTTTCCAAGGGCAGGTGACGGATGAAGACTTGCTTTAGGTAAGTTTAATTATTCTCTGAATTAAAATTAGTACAAGTAAGTAAAAATAATGCTATACTTCCTGTGAGATTATCTGTGGGGGTAAATTCAATGATGACACATAACACACTTTATTCAGTGGCAACACCATTTGCTAAAATATCTTTCCTTCGCAAATTTTCTAAGAATCGCTAAATTTAAATATATGTTTGAGCCCTGCAAAATGTGCAAAGCAAGTGTTTAAAATTTCTTTTCTAGAAGTCTTGTTAAATTCATAGTATCATTTTTCACGTAACTCTTTAAAAAATCTTTTCACTTAAAAATTAAAAATGTCTTTAAATCCCCTCACTTTTTTTAATGGCAATGGCAACACTTCTTCTTTTTTTGATGCGATGCAATTTCTATGTGCATCGGGCGGATGGGGGTAATTCTTCAAACTCAAGATCAAGCAAAAGTTCTCAAGAACTATCAAGAAGTTTATGTTTTTCAAGAATGAGTTCTCATGAACTGTACAAGGTCTCTCATCATTCTTCCTCTCAAGGAAACATTTATCATGCATTTTTCATGATTATCAGAAACAATTTTTTTAAGAATGAGTTTTCGTGATCTATCAAACATTTTTCAAGCAAAAGTTATAATGAATTCAGACCTGCCAACTACTACGAAAAAATCGTAGTTGCTACGAACTGTGGACCTATAAACTACGATGCTACGAAAATCGGTCTCAAACTACGATTTTTTTCATCGAAAGTGGGGATCGTGGAAAGAAAACACGAATTTCGCCAAAGGACCATGCAAAAATCATCAAAGGATCGTGGTAAAAAATGCGAATTTCGTCAAAAGTTTGAGGCAAAGATTCATTCATTCGAGGATTTCAACCAAGAATCGTAATAAAAAAAGTGAATTATGATTGTGGTAAAAAATTGTGAATATCGTGAAATAATCGCAGAAAAAAAATTGCGAATTTCGTCAAAATTTATTGCACTGGGCTAAAAAATCGGAACTGGGCTCCTTTTACAAATGTAAAAAGCCGCAAAACAGAAGAAGCTGTACAAATCCTATAAAAATTTATGGAGGAAAAAATTTACTATATTGAGTTGAAAGTTGAAAGTCTGAAACCTTATTCCTTTTACGAATGTAAAAAAATAGCCGCAAAACACGAAAAAACAACCAACCAACATCCAGATTAATTGGAATTTTGTGTGCTACGATTTCTCATTTTCAAAGGTTGGCAGGTCTGTGAATTATTTAAGGATTCTCATCATTCTTTCTTTCAAACAAACATTTTTCATGTATTTTTCAAGAACTATCAGAAAACATATATTTTAAGATTGACTTCTCCTGAATTGACCAAGGACTCTCGTCGTTTTTTCCTTCAATTATTCTGAAACAAGTACCCATCTTTTAAATTACATTCGCATGAAAAATGGCTTCACAAAAAACGAGGGAATGAGAATAAAGTTCTTTTAAATATCATTCTTTTACTTCTGGGTGTGATGCTCTATCCAAAGGCGCCGGGTGGTTGTTGAGAAATTCTTGAAAGTATCAAGAGTCAGTTCTCACGTACTATCAATAAATCGAATTTTTCAAGAGTGAGTTCTCCGTGGACTATTGAAGGATTCTCATCATTCTTTCTTCCAAGCATTTTTTATGAAGTTTTAAGAAATCAAGAATCTCATCATTTCTTCCAAGCATTTTTCATGAGCTTTTCAGATATAAAGCACTCCCATCAATCTTTCTTCAAAGCACGTGTTCAAAACCTTGTATTTTTCATGAACTTTCAAGAAATCAAGCATACTTTCTAAGAAAAGAAGGAGTTTCATATATTTTTTTTTCTTTACAAAATCCTTGCTTCAAACAGAATTTCGAAACAAACAAACTATCAAGACTCGGTTGCATGAAATATCTAGAAATCACATTTTCCATAAATGAGTTCTCATGAATTATCAAAAGACCCTCATCATTCTTTCTTCCAAGCAGGATTCTTTCTTCCAGGCCTTCAAACCATGGATTTAAAAGAAAACAAGCATACCTTCAAACCATGGATTTTAAAGAAAACAAGCATACGTTCTCAAAAAATCAAGGATTCTCATTCTTTTTTTCTTATAAAATCCTTGCTTCACATAGAATAAATAATAAAAAAAAATTATTAAGACTCAGTTCTCACGAAGTATCAAGAAACCACAGTTTTCAAAAATGAGTACTCATAAACTATTGAAGGACTCTCTCATCATTCTTTCTTCCAAGCATGTCTTCGAACCATGAACTTTAAAGAAATCATGCTTACGGTCTCAAGAAACCAAGGATTCTCATTATTTTTCCAACAAAATCCTTACTACAAATAGAATTTCAAAAAACGGAAGTGCAGTCTTTTTAAAAGATGGTAAAACTTTTTGTAATATTTTTCATCGGTGCAGAAATTTTCAAGGGTGCAAAAATTTCTAAGTACTGAGGAAAAAAAAAAAAATCCATGTATTGAAAACATTTTCAATTCTTCAGATATTTATTTCTTCGAGGGGTTACAAAATTTTTTAACTAAGTCAAATTTAATTGCAGACGCTAAATTCATTATTTTTTCTATGTCTCCGTGATCAGCAAACTTCTCAAAGAAATAAAAACTTATATAATTTTTTGTGAATAACGTGACATTTGAAACTTGTGTCTTGTGTGAACATATTTGAAAATGTATATGTTTCATCAAACACGATTGAATCCTATCAATGTTAAATAATAAAGCAGTATTTGGCGTTTACATTAACTTGAAAATTGCTAATTAATAGTGATAAGCTTTTAAATTATTATTGGAACTTAATACAACAATCCTCTCTATTCACATGCCGGAACCTGCTTATCTGTGAGCGTAGATTATTCAATCTGATGTGCTAACAGGGGCGGATCCAAATGATCTTTTTTTTAGGGGGGGGGGGATGCGATACCGAGTGACATATAATCAACGTAGTCATAATTTCTGTTGGTCAAATCATTTCTTGTAGTTAACTATTAAATGAATATGAAATAATTAATGCTATTTGAAAATATTATAGACTGTCGATTATACGACGTCCGATTAACCGAAACACTCGGTTAACCAACACTCTTATTATATAATCCCCCTCCTCAAAATATGGTTTATTGTTACTTAACAGGTCGAAAAATTAAAAACGTTATAAAAGAATTTATTTATTAAATGTCTTATTTTTTTTTCCTTTTTCTTTTTACTTTTGTACTAAGGTAATTATTCATCTTATTTTTTATTTTTTTATTTATAGTGAAGTTTTAACAATATTAATAACACAAGCAATGATTGTGTTTTTTAACTTTTGATAATTCATTTTTATGTATGTATTAGTGCTAAACCCGAAAATGACCTTTAACCATGACGTCAGAATGTTTCGCAAATTGTGCATTTCAAAGATTAAAATTTAAAAAATAGCGAAAATCTGATACTATAAAAGAGATGTGATGGTTGTGTTTTTTAACTTTTGATAATTAATTTTTATGTATTTTTTTAGCGCTAAACCCGAAAATGACCTTTATTTATAACCATCACGTCAGAATGTTTCGCAAATTGCGCATTTCAAAGATTTAAAAAAAAAAAAAAAAAAAAAAAAAAATCTGATACTATAAAAGAGATGTGATGGTTGTGTTTTTTAACTTTTGATAATTAATTTTTATGTATTTTTTTAGCACTAAACCCGAAAATGACCTTTATTTATAACCATCACGTCAGAATATTTCGCAAATTGCGCATTTCAAAGATTAAAAAAAAAAAAAAAAATCTGATACTATAAAATAGATGTGATGGTTGTGTTTTTTAACTTTTGATAATTAATTTTTATGTATTTTTTTAGCACTAAACCCGAAAATGACCTTTATTTATAACCATCACGTCAGAATATTTCGCAAATTGCGCATTTCAAAGATTAAAAAAAAAAAAAAAATCTGATACTATAAAATAGATGTGATGGTTGTGTTTTTTAACTTTTGATAATTCATTTTTATGTATTTTTTTAGCGCTAAACCCGAAAATGACCTTTATTTATAACCATCATGTCAGAATGTTTCGCAAATTGTCCATTTCAAAGATTAAAATTAAAAAAACAACGAAAATCTGATACTATAAAAGGGATGTGATGGTGGTGTTTTTTAACTTTTGATAATTGATTTTTATGTATTTTTTAGAGCTGAATCCGAAAATGACCTTCATTTTTTACCATCACGTCAAGATTTTCGCAAAACGTAAATTTCAAAGTTAAAAAGTAAACAAGTGGGTAAGTGATGCAGATCACACAGAGGGTTACATTTAATATTCCTTTTAAAACGCTTTATTCTTTAATTAATAAAGCCAAATTGATAATTTATAATTATTAAATCCTTAAAAACCGCTCATAAAACAGTAAAAAACGTTAAGGTAAAAAAAAAAAAATTTTAGAGCCCCCCCCCCCCCCCCCCGAATCCCGAAATTTTAAACTTTTTATTATGTGTTATAAGCTATCTTAAAGTTTCAAACAGATCGCCGTGTTAGATTTCCTAAATTAAATAAAATCGCGTTCTTTTAGTTCCACATTTCAGCATCAGGGAGCGCACTCTATTAACAAAACTGTATCTGAGCGAAACTTTGTTAAAACACCTATCCGTAGATATATTAGTCGAGAGGGTAGTGGTCTTAAACAACAATTTAAGATATTTGCTGAAATTACTATTCGAAAATAGTGGAATCAGCACTTATGAAATTTTTATATGTAATAAGTAGAATTTATCTCAGGACGCCGTCAAAAAACCACACATAAAACGGTAAAACACGCTAAGGTTAAAAAAAAATTAACATACCCCCGAAATTCCTCGCACCATTATTTTTAAAACTTTTTATTATGTGTTATAAACTATCTTAAAGTTTCAAGCAGATCGCCTTGTTAGATTTCCTAATTTAAATAAAATCGCGGTGTATTAGTTCCACATTCCACCACCAGGAAGCGCATTCTATTCTTAACAAAAGTGTATCTGAACGGAACTCCTTTCTACAACTTAGCCGTAGATACATTAGTAGAGGGGTTGGCGTTCTTAAACAAGGGCGGCGCTAGAGCGGGGCCACGGGAGGGGGCATAAGCCTCCCCGTCCGGCCCAAAATTCAATATAATCAGGGAAAATATTTTGGATTTCGGCCCGGTCGGGTTGGGTCGAGTTGGAGCTCATTTTTTTTCTTGGCAAGTCGGATTGACTAAACTAATTCTTCCGGGTATGAGTCGGTTTCTGATTGATTTTTGATCCTTGCAGGTTGGGCTCAGATGAATCCGATCTTTCGAAAAAAAATGTCCAAATTCCTTCAGATAAAAATCTACATATTTGATACATGGATGACTGTTTACATGCTTATTTCTGACCGATGTTCGTGAAAATAATCGACTATGTTTATATGAGAATAATCCGGAAGAAGTACACATTTGAATTGGCGCTGACATGGCGGCGAAATTATTCACAGATAATATAAAATATTTTCCTGATTTGGGTATAACAGCTTTTGAAACAAAGTTAGGCTGGACAATTATAGGGAAAATAGAGGGTAATGGAAATGATTCAGAAAGTTCGTTGTCAGTTCTATCGCTGTCATTATTTACTTCAAATGCCAGTTTATCACAACTGTGGAACTTAAATACCTTGGGTATCACTGATATAAGATTACAAAAATAAAGACGATTTAGCTAAAGAAACTTATAACCATTTTCTTGAAACAGTCAAACGTGATGAAAGTGGCCGCTACGAAGTGACACTACCCTGGATTGTTGATAACTCAATTTTAGCGAGCAATCGCGTATTAGCCGAGAAACATTTGCGCAAGACAGAACAAAAACTTATCAAAACAAATAAGAAAATAGAATATGAAGAAATTTTTAATTTGTCGAAAGATAATAATATTATAGAAGAAATTTCAGACGATAAGGAGAACAAAGTACATTTCTTACCCCACAGACCAGTAATTAAAGAAAATAGTGAAACGACGAAAATACGTCCAGTTTTTAATGCCTCCGCACATACTGAAAACTCTCCTTCTTTGAACGACTGTCTCACAAAGGGACCTAATTTGATTGAAATAATTCCGAGCATTTTGAATCTTTTTCCTAAATACAAAATAGGTATTTCTTCAGACATTGAAAAAGCATTTCTCCAGATAAAAATCACAGAAAAAGATCGCGATTTTTTACGCTTTCTCTGGTTCGACTCCAAACATAATTTAAAAGTTTATCGACATTGTCGCGTAGTCTTCGGACTCACTTCAAGCCCGTTTTTATTAATAGGTACACTAAACCATCTTTTAAGTCAAGTACCCGGACAGTGGGAAAATACAGCACGAATTTTGAAAGATTCATTTTACATTGACAATTCCATTACTAGTTTAAAATCGATCGCAGATACTGGAAAATTTATAACAGAATCACAGTGTATTTTATCATCAGCTCATTTTAATTTAAGATGTTGGCGATCAAACTTGCCTCAGGCCATGATCGGTGTTTCTGGAGAAAATACAAAGTTAGCACCAGTTTTGGGATTGGTCTGGGACTTAGAGCAAGATAGATTAATGTGTAAAATAGAGGAAAAAATTGAAACGAAGGACCCACTCACAAAGAGAAAAATTTTATCGGTTACCCAAAAGATTTTTGACCCCATAGGATTCTCCGTCCCGAGCACTCTTATTCCAAAATTAATTCTTCAGGAAACCTGGAAACAGAAATTGAAATGGGATGAAGAGCTTCTTGAAAATTTAAGAAAACAGTTTGAGACCTGGTTAAAACAAATTAAGTTTTTACAAGAAATTCAAGTTCCACGCTGGTTGAATGTATCGCCCGAAAATGAAAACAACATTTCCTTGCATACCTTTTCCGATGCGAGTAGACACGCCTATGCCACTTGCGTGTATCTTAGATGTCAAACACAAGAAGGAGTTAAAGTTCAGTTAGTAAATGCTAGAAGTAGAGTAGCGCCCATTAAAGAACTCACAATTCCTCGCCTTGAGCTACTCTCGTGCCTCATTGGAGCTAGACTCGCTAAAACTATCATGAGTGATCTTCAGTTGAAACCAGAGAAGACAATCTTTTGGAGCGATTCCTCAGCAGCTTTAGGGTGGATAAGAAGAGAACAATCTTGGGGTACATTTGTCCACAATAGAGTTTTAGAAATCAGAAGCCTTACCCAAGTTGAAGATTGGCGACATATACCAAGAAATTTAAATCCGGCAGACCTCCCATCCAGAGGATGTTCCTTTGAGCAACTGGAGAAATCACGATGGTGGGAGGGACCAGCTTGGCTGTATTTACAGGAAGATCAGTGGCCACAACCGGAAAAACAACCTGACGAGGATATAATAAATAAAGAATGGAAAAAGACAATCCTAACACTTTTAGACAATGAAGACACTGATTTACACCGTTTTTATCGATATTTTTCCTCTTATAGAAAAAACATAAGAATGATTGCATTTATATATCGTTTTTATAACAACACAAGAAAGAAAGAAAGAATTTCATCACCTAACATCTCCGTTGATGAATTTGAAAAAGCAGAAAAAATATTACTCAGATTAGTACAAAGGGAATCCTTTTCAGGAAGCACAGATCCCAAATTAAGAGCCTTAAGACCATTAGAAGATAAAAATGGACTTTTGAGAGCAAAAACAAATATAATCTGTAGACAAGACAAAGAAGATTTTCGTTATCCAATAATTTTGCCCTCAAAACATCCTGTGGTCCAGAAGTTAATTATTGAAAAACATTTAGAAAATCATCACGCTGGAATTAGCATACTAATGGCTCAACTTCGAGAAAAATTTTGGATTTTGAAATCAAGAAAGTATATGAGAAACGTCATTAGACAATGTGTTAAGTGTCAAAGATTCCAAACAACCAGAACAGAGGTCGAACCAGGAATCCCACCTGAAGACAGAATCAGAGATGAAGCTATATTTGAAGTTTTGGGAGTCGATTTAGCCGGTCCTCTATACCTTGCTGATGGTTCAAAGGTGTGGATAGCTTTATTCACCTATGCTGTCTATCGAGCGGTACACTTGGAGTTGATAACATCTTTATCAGCTGAAAGCTTTATGCAGTCCCTAAGAAGATTTATTGCACGGCGAGGCAGACCATATATAATTTACTCAGATAATGGAAAGAATTTTGTTGGTACTAACAGAGCACTTTCCAGTGTGGATTGGCAAGCTATAAGTACATTAGCCTCCATTCAGAAGATCAGATGGAAATTCAACCTCCCCTTCAGCCCCCTGGTGGGAACGCCTCGTGCGAACAGTGAAAGATATTTTAAGAAAAGTTTTGGGTCGCGCCTCATTAAATTACGAAGAACTGAGCACAATACTCTGTGACTGTGAACAAATTATCAATTCGAGACCGATAACATGCATCTCCGAAGATAATCGCGATCCCGAACCTTTAACTCCATTAATGTTCCTTCAAGAACTGCCTACATCCGGCGTTCCACATATAAGTAGTAGGAAAAGGACAGTACGGGGACAGGAGGGGGGACCGTCCCTCCTCCAATCCCTCCTCCCATCCCCCCTCAGGCCCCGTACCCCCTCCCGCACCCCCTCCGACACCGTCCCCTAGCGGGAAAAATGGCGTTTTTAGAGTATTTTTCTGCTATAACATGAGAGTTGAACGTTAGATCGACTAGATTATCATACTATAAGATGAAGATTAAATTTACAATTGAATTTTGAACAACCTTTACCTTAATGAGTGTTATTAATTAAGCAAAATAATGGAAAATAACAATTTTAAAGGAAAAAAGCTGATTTCTGTAGATTTTCTTTCAACTGCAAGATCAGAATATCAACTTAAATGGAGAAAGTTAAACATATATTTGAATTTTGGATGATTAACATCTTAATGAGCATTATTAATTAAGCAAAACAATGAAAAATATCAATTTTTAATGAAAAAAGGTGAATTTTTTCAAGCACAGGATCAGAATATACTCTTAAATGGGGAAAGTTAAACGCGTACATTTGAATTTTGAAGAATCTTTACCTTAATGAGCATTATTAATTAAGCAAAACAATGAAAAATAACAATTTTAAAGGAAAAAAGCCGATTTCTGTAGATTATTTCAACTGCAAGATCAGAATATGAACTTAAATTGAGAAAGTTAAACATATATTTGAATTTTGAACAATCTTTACCTTAATGAGTATTATTAATTATGCAAAATAACAAAAAAATATAAATTTTAATGGAAAAAGCAGATTTATTTATTTATTTTTTTTTCCAACCATAAAATGAGAATATCGTCTTAAAATGGAAATTTAAACATACATTTCAGTTTTAGAACAACCCTCACCTTAATTAATTTTGATTAACTGAACAAATAACAAAAGTTAATATGGAATAAAAAGATGAATTTCATTAACTTTTATACTAGTTTGAGATTTTAACAGACATTTAAACACTAGTTATGTAAGATTTAAAACCTTAGACAAATACGTCCTAAGACATATATTAATTAATCAAAATAAATTGAATTTTCAGCTTAATCAATAACTGGAAATTTATCATTAAAAATATATATATATATATTTTTTCATGATTGTACATATAAAAATAAGAGTTTACAAGCTAATTTCCTTAATTTTTAGAAGATTCAACAGAATATATTCAACAAGTCTGGTATAAGAAAAAATAATTTCAACCCCTATTCACTATCGTCAACCGCTCACATTTCCTAAACTTGGGGGACCACAACAATAGAGTTTTGACGTCACAAAAGCATATCAGAAAATGTTTACATCCAAGAAAAATATCAATTTTAATGCTTCTTTTCAACTGTTAAATGAAAGATATAAACTTATATCTTTCAGTTTTGAACAATCATTACCTTAATGATTAGTAATAATTAAGCGGAACAATGGAAAATATTGCTTTTTTAATGAAAAAACGCATTTAAACGAACTCTGTTAACTTTACACTACTTTAAATTTGTCTTTTTTCATTAAAATATAATATTTTCCTTTGTTATTTTTCAATTATTAAAATTCATTAAGGTTATGGTTGTTCAAAACTAAAATAAATGTTTATATCTTTCATGTAATAGTTGTAAAGAATTCAGCCTCTTTTTACCTAAAAATTGATATTTTTTCTTGAATGAAACATTTTCCGTTATGCTTTGTAGTTCCCCATGTGCAGTAAACACGAACTAAAAATTAGTTCGAATATGACGAAAGACATTAATTGAAAAATAACAAAGGAAAATATTATACTTTAATGAAAAAAGACAAATTTAAAGTAGTGTAAAGTTAACAGAGTTCGTTTAAATGCGTTTTTTCATTAAAAAAGCAATATTTTCCATTGTTCCGCTTAATTATTACTAATCATTAAGGTAATGATTGTTCAATACTGAAAGATATAAGTTTATATCTTTCATTTAACAGTTGAAAAGAAGCATTAAAATTGATATTTTTCTTGGATGTAAACATTTTCTGATATGCTTTTCTGACGTCAAAACTCTATTGTTGTGGTCCCCCAAGATTTTATCGTGCTTTTTAGACCTTAGTTATGTAATATTTAATTCGTTAGATGACGATACCCCAAGATATATTCAATCTAATTTCCTTAATTTTAGCAGATTCAACAGGATTTTTTCGATAGGGCTAGTAATAAGATAATAATTCCAGATCGCATTCACTGCACGCTATCCCTAGCATTCTTCAAACTTGGGAAGGGATCACAAACCTTCTCTGACGTCATATTCGAACTAATTTTTAGTTCGTGTTTACTGCACATGGGGAACTACAAAGCATAACAGAAAATGTTTCCATTCAAGAAAAAATATCAATTTTTAGGCAAAAAGAGACTGAATTCTTTACAACTGTTACATGAAAGATATAAACATTTATTTTAGTTTTGAACAACCATAACCTTAATGAATTTTAATAATTGAAAAATAACAAAGGAAAATATTATATTTTAATGAAAAAAGACAAATTTAAACGAATTTGATTAACTTTTACACTAGTTGAGAACTGGAAATGAATAAAATTGTTTTATGAGTTCATTTGATCATTGACACATTCGAGATTTTGGACATATATCTGAATTTTGAATGAACACCATCTTAATGAATATTAATAATTAAGTAAAACAATGGAAAATATCAATTTTTAAGGAAAAAGATCAGAATATCAACATAAAAGAGGAAAGATACGAAGATTTCAACTTAAAAGGGAAATTTAAACATTTATTTCAGTTTTTGAAAAACCATTACCTTAATGAATTTTAATAATTGAACAAATAACTAAGGAAAATATTATTTTTTAATGATAAAAGACAAATTTAAACGAATTTGATTAACTTTTACACTAGTTTGAGATTTTGTCATCCTTTTAGATGCTACCTATGTAGAATTTTAACCTTTCAACGAGACACACTTCAACAAATACTCATTACTAAACAAAATAAATTAATTTTAATCTAATCAATAACTGAAAATTTCACATTTTAAAAATATTTTCATGAATGTGCATAAAAATACGAGTTTACAAACTAATATCCTTATTTTTATTACATTTAACTAAATTTTTCTACATTCAAGCTTAATTTTTATACACAAAGCATTATTTAATCAAATCCAGTACTTTCAGATTTAACGAAATTCACCGATTTTCACTTTTTAAACCAATCCTATGAGTTAAAAAACAAGAGCACCTCCTATAATTTTATAGCATTGGGTGAAACGAGACGAATTAGCAGCACATTAAAACTTAAACATAATAAAAAAAAAGTTATTAAATAATTGCTTAGTGCATAACTTTCCCTCAAAATGAAAAACAAATGAATTCTTGAAACCCCCAATCTTACTAAGTAAAAAAAAAAAATAAAATAAAAAAAATAATTCGCCCTTGGACGGATTCGAACCGCCATCCCCATGGTTAACAGCCATATGCGCTATACAATTGCGCTACAAGGGCATCGAAGATTTTTGAATTATTGCAATACTTATCTACATCAAACTCGATTCTTGCTCCTATATATTTTACCATTACATAATTTTAAAAACTGTTTTTTTTTCATTTATTAGAAAATTATTAAATAACAGAACGATCACACATCAAGTTGTTTCAAATATGAATGCTATCTTTACAGTTTTCTAATGATACAGGTATACATGAACACAAACTTTAATTTTCAAACATTTCATATTTCAAATAGTCTATATTTCAAACCAAACTATTTGAAATTTTCACACGTAAGAGCAAATATTACTTAGATCTTTTCACTATTACCTTTTCGAAAATAGCAGATAACTACTTTTAAATTAATTTTCCAAGAACTGTAACTGAAATTACATAAACTCCTTATAGAAAACTCTGTTTTAACACAATTTCTTGAAATTCAACAACGAACTGACCTTTACAGCAATACTTATCTACATCAAACTCGATTATTGCTCCTATATATTTTAACATTACATAATTTTAACAAATTTACATCGAATTTGTAAGATTTTAACACTTTGATGACATACACCTCAAGAAATATTCATAATTAAACAAAAAAATAATCTTATCAATAACTGGAAATTTCACATTTAAAAAACATATTTTCGTGATTGTACACATAAAAATAACAGTTTACAAACCAATTTCTTTAATTTATCACATTCGAACTTAATTTTTACACACAAAACATTATTTAATAATATTCTATACTTTATGATTCAGTGAAATTCGGACTAGTCTAAGTTATTCTGCTCATATTATTAATCAAATTGTCTTATGTTTCACCTTGCATTTCGAAGATTTCCGAATTATCATCCATCGAGTTGCGTAAAACATAAATACTGTCTTTATAGTTTAATGATACATAGTGTACATGACTAGTCTGAGTTATTCTATCCATATTATTAACCAAATTATCATATGTTTCATCTTACACATCGAAGATTTCTGAATTTTCATCCATCAATTTGCTTAAAATATTAATACTACGTTTATAGTCAGCGTTCGAAATCCTTGGTGGTCCGCTGGTCCGAGACCACTAAAAATTCAATCGGACCACTAATTTAAAAAATTTAGTGGTCCGAAGGACCAGTAACTAACAGTAACTTTTTCCCCCTTTCTGACAGGTAAACGTAAATTTTCCCATCCCTGAGAAAACTGCAACCAAACATTACAATAAGCATAAAATTTGCATAAAAACTTAGTTAAAATAAATAGACGGAAATAAAAAACATAATAATTTCAGTTTTTGTTTATGTACTATTTATTTAACTTATAGCAAATTAAAATTTTACATTTTATTATGCCGAAAATTTTGGGTAACTGAAAGGAAGTTTGGTTTATATTCTCGGAGGAGGAGGGTGGGGGGGGGGGAGGTCACTCAAAGGGTTAAGGTACTTATATAATTTTATGTAGCAGTCCAGTGACGATGTCTGCAGACCAGTAAACTCTGATGTTTACTGGTCCTTGGGATCAGCGATTTTTTTTTTAAATCAATTCTACCGCAGAAAATAGTCAGGGTTGCAAAATCGCTAAAAAAATGTCGGTCATAACAAAAAAGATGACAGACGATCAAGGGAGAATATGCAAGGGATATACAAAAACCCATTCAATTTCATTATAAAAATTAACATAAGGCTAACAGATGATAAGATTAAAAATTCAAAACAATATTCTTGTATTTAATAACATTTGTTATAATACTTTCCCCCAAGCAGCATTAGCGATAAATACAAAATATTATTTTGTCTTCAAAAGCATCGGTAAATTAGAAAAATTTTGGTTAAAAAAAAAAAAAAAAGACCTATTCAATCTATCTTTTAACATGCTTTTACAAACAAAATACCAAAGTTCTCCAAAATGTTATTTATGAAAAGAGAGAGAGAGAGAGAGATGGGGAGGGGGGAAAAATTTGTAAAAAGCAAATAGTATAAAATTTTGTAATGATAATGATTCTGAGATTCATATAAATATTAAAATTGATCTAAGTCCAATAAAAAACAATGATGTTTTCAAAACAAAATACCAAAATTTTCCAAACGTTATTTCTAAAAAAAGAGAGGGGAAAGGGAATTTGTAAAAAGCAAATAGTAAAAAAATAAACAAAAAATTTTGTGCATGCATGTGGCAGTAAGTAAAAAATACTGCATGTATGAGCACTGCATGCCCATAAAGCAAAAATTCAAAACAATATTCTTGTATTTAATAACATTGGTTAATGCTTGTCCCCAAGCAGCATTAGCGATAAATACAAAATATTATTTTGTCTTCAAAAACATTGGTAAATTAGAAAAATTTTGGTTAAAAAAAAAAAAAATCTATTCAATATGTCTTTTAACATTCCGATGAAGCAAGTAACTTTTTTCCCTCTCTGACAGGTAAACTTAAATTTTCCCATTCCTGACAAAAACCGCAACCAAACATTACAATAAGCATAAAAACTTAGTCAGTTAGAATAAATAAACGGAAATAAAATACATAATTAATAATTTCAGTTTTTGTTAATGTACTACTTATTTAATTTTTAGCAAATTATAATTTTACATTTTATTATGCTGAAAATTTTGGGTAACTGAAAGGAAATTTGGTTTATATTCTCGGAGGAGGAGAGGGGGGGGGGTCACTCAAAGGGTTAAAGGTACTTAATATAATTTTATGTAGGGGGCAGTGACGATGTCTGCGGACCAGTAAACTCTGATGTTTACTGGTCCTTGGGACCAGTGACTTTTTTTTAATCATTTCTACCGCTGATAGTTCTAATGATGCATAGCATACATGAATGCAATCTTTAATTTTAACATTTCATATTTCAAATAACCTATTTCAAAGCCAAACTATATGAATTTTTACTACAACGCTTATCAACATCACAGAACAATTTACGCTTCACACTTTTCTAATAATTATTAGATATGTACTTCTCAGAAATATTACTACCATATGACTAAGTAAAGAAAATGTAATATATATATATATATATATATATTAAATAACCTCATACACGAAAAGTATCACAGAAGGAAAATACTAATAATCAATTAAAATAATTAACTATTGCATAAAATTCCATCTATTACATATAAAACTTCAACTGATGAATGAAAAATATGCAAATTAGCAAAATAAAATTTACAAAAGTAAGAAAAAAAATACAAGTTATTGAAAATTTAATTTAAAAAAAAAGCTTTTAAAAATTGCAAGTTTAACTCATACCTTAAATGTCATTACCACTATCTCTTCGCAGAATATAATAATCTATGGTTTGCTATAACAGAATTTCTTGATAACATTTATTATACTACTGATTTGTACGCATGCGTGAGTTGTCACGTGATAAAAACGTTTGAGAATAATGTAAATTTTCGAAAAGCAGCGCAGCATTTCTCATTTCAACTGTTAGACTTAAGGGAGAAGGTAATTTTAGTGCACAACTCTGATAAATTTCCAGATTTTAATTCAAGTGGGGAATCGATTTCTTTGATAGTGAATAAAGTAAGTTTTAGTATATCATTGCAATGTATAATAATAAAAATAAACAATGAATAAATTATTATTTATGTATTAAACCTTTCCGAAGTATATAAATATATTTCTTTTATTGTACAGATGTTGCAACAAGATGAATCAAAACAGCAGCAGTCCTCTTTATCAGAAATGAATGATCTGAATGATTCGCCCTTAGCACATGAAGAGTTTCAGAATAATAAATATGTGAGTACTTACATATGAAATACTATAATTCATATATGAAACGTAATTAGAGTAAATTTAAAATCAAATATTTTGTTGTTTATATTTAACAAGTATTTTTTATCTATATCGATGAAGAAAATTCTTAATATATTTATAATATATTTATATATTATTTATATTAAAAATATTTTTACAAAAAATTTTTTTAATTTTTTTTATGTTGTAAACTTTTTTTTCACATTTGTAAAAAAAAATTTTTTTGTAAATTTTTTTTTCATTTTTGAAAAAAAATTTTTTTTTTCATTTTTGAAAAAAAAATTTTTTTTTGTAAAAATATTTTTTTTTTCAGTTTTGAAAAAAAAAATCTAGTTGCAATTTTTTTTTCACTTTTCTAAAAATCACATTTGGAAAAGAAAACTTATGTTGTAGTTTTTTTTTTTTTTACATTGTGGAATTTTTTCTTTTTACTTTTGAAATTTTTTTATTTTGTGAATATATCTAGAAAACTTTGAAATTATTTTGTAAACTTGTATATTTTTCATTCATCTGTTAATTTTTGTCTCTTCTTATGAAATTTTTTAAGATGAGAAAGCGTTTTTTCGTTTAAAATGTTAGGAGATATATTCCAAGAATGAAATGGACTGTAGAAAAATAAACACGTTGATATGTATAGATAAAAAAAATATTTATTATGACCATGTAAGGAATACACTGTGAATAATATCTACATTCATGTTAGTTAGAAGAATCATGGATAACAAACATTTCTTTACATGCAGTGTTTATGCCTTTCAAATTTTAATTTTGGGATAATTGTAGTAAATCTTTTGCAATTAGATTTGGTACATAGTCTAAATCTCTTCCTTGATTGTTAAATTCTTCAAACGTCTGATTATTTGTTGAATATCTTCGCAAAGTTTACATACAACTGGTGATACACTATGTTGCGAAATCACGTAACTCTTCTTACCCCTTGAATAAAAAACAAGAACAAAAACGCACCTGCAGTGTGTTACGTCAGACCGAATGATCCTACTGCGCAAGAGCGGACAGAACTTTTTTTCCTTTTTTCTGTGAGAATTGACTCAGATTTAGATTAGAACAGAAACTAGATATGAACGTAGAGAAAAGAGAATAACTTTTAAAAAAGAAAACTTTAATACTCGAATTGTAATATAATGTAAATAATTTTTGTTTTGTGAGTGTCTAAGCATGTTGTGTACGTCTACAAGAATGTTTAATGTAATATAGCTTTTTTGTTTCGAAGATTCAAGACTTATTATTTGGATGCTGTATTATTTAATGCATAGAATCCCCGGCTATTTCTCCTTAGGTGAAGGAAACAACAGGTAGGACATTTAACTTTTATTTTATGATTGTATAAGTTGAAAGCTTTTTATTAGATAATAAGATTAATGAGAAAATTAGAAAGAGAGAATAAGATCAGTAGTAACATTTTGGCATCCCTTCCGTGGATATATAACCTAATTATGAGATAAATAGAATAAGATATTAAGATATTAGAATAATTAGAAATTATTTATCAAGCTATTTAATTTGAAGAACTGAAAACATATTGAGAACTGTTGAACATATAGAGAATTGTACTTTTTAATAGAATTTAGTTGTTGTTGTTATTAGTTCGCAATGGCTGAAAGTTTAGTTATCGCCAAAAAAGAGAGAGCTGTGCTACGCGAAAGCATAAATAAGTTTATAAATAAAATAGAAGCTATTTTGAAAGAGGCAGAACCAGACATTTTTGATTTGGAAGAGGTAGTGGAACAGTTAAGTGTGACAGAAATGGAACTGACACGAGCAGACGGGGAAATTAAAAAATTGGTGCAAGAAGCACAATTAGATACAGAATTACAGGGCGCTCGCGAATTTAAAGAGAAAATTACGTCATGGCGCTTTAGAGCAAACAGAAAAATAAAAGAGTTAGATAAAAAGAAAACACAGGATGATTCGTTTTCTAAACAAGAAAATCCCTTAAAGGAAAACGTAAGCATTAAATTACCGAAACTAAATATCGCAAAATTTTCTGGGGATTTTGCTGAATGGCTTTCGTTTTGGTCAGCTTTTGAAACAACCATTCACAACAATGACACATTAGATCCAGTAGATAAATTTAACTATTTAAAAAGTTTTCTAGCCCCCATTCCATTAAAAAGTATAGATGGATTTTGTGTCACTGCAGAGAATTATTTAAAGGCCGTCGATATTTTGAAAGAAAGGTACGGGAATAAGGATATGTTAATTTCGGTACATACAAATAAACTTCTTAATTTAACTCCACTCAGATACTCGAATGACACCAAATCATTTCGAAAACTTTTTGATGAGATACAAACGAACATTAGAAGTCTAGAGTCGCTTAACATTTCATTAGACTCTTATGGAAGTTTATTATACCACATTTTATTTAAATTATTACCGAGAGACCTAGTTTTGGAATTTAATAAAACGCATGAAGACTCAATTAATGTCCAAGATTTAATATCGTTCTTACATAATCAATTAATATCCAGAGAGAAAATGTATGCGTCATCACTGAATGAAATAAATGAAAAATCAACACAAAATAATTATGTTGCGCAGTCATTTAGGAAAAATCCTTCCTTTCCCCCCGAGTCAATAAATTTAATACGCAGAGTAATAAATTTGATTCTCCGAATAGAAAATTACCGTCAGCGAGTGATTTATTGGTTCAGAGCGAAAATGAGACTACTTGTAGATTTTGCTTTGGCAGTCACCAGACAAATAAATGTTTTAGCACTTGTAATTTACCGTTTGAAAAAAGACTTGATTTACTGAGAAAGAGAGGCCTTTGTTATATTTGTTTATCCCGCGGACATATTGGGAAATACTGTGTATCGAAGGATTTATGCGGTATTTGTAATTCGAGACACGCCCAGATAATGTGTAATAAAGAAATAAATTCAAAAGGGAAATCTACTAATTCAGAGAGTAGCGATGTTACGAGACCAATGCTGTCAAATCAGGATATAATTTCTACTGTCTATTTACAAACTTTGATAGTGGAGATCCGTAATGATAATCAATCTTCCGAATTTATTCGTATCATTATAGATACTGGGAGTCACAATAGCTATATAACTAGATATGCTGCAAATAAATTGAAATTAAGGAAAATTCGATCAGAAACAATTAGACACGGACTATTCGGAGGGGTAGAAAAAACGAGTAAACATAATCGCTATGAATTTACTATCAGTAATTTAGATCATAGTTTCCGATTTAAAATACAAGCTTTAGATGAAGGAAAAATTTGTTCAGGAGTAAATTTATGTCGCGATAGCGAAATTATAAAAATCTTAGAAAAAAGGGGAGTTCATCTGACCGATGTTCGTGAAAATAATCGACTATGTTTATATGAGAATAATCCGGAAGAAGTACACATTTTAATCGGCGCTGACATGGCGGCGAAATTCTTCACAGATAATATAAAATATTTTTCTGATTTGGGTATAACAGCTTTTGAAACAAAGTTAGGCTGGACAATTATGGAGAAAACAGAGGGTAATGGAAATGATTCAGAAGGTTCGCTGTCAGTTCTATCGCTGTCATTATTTACTTCAAATGCCAGTTTATCACAACTGTGGAACTTAGATACCTTGGGTATCACTAATGAAGATTATAAAAATAAAGACGATTTAGCAAGAGAGACTTATAACCATTTTCTTGAAACAGTCAAACGTGATGAAAGTGGCCGCTACGAAGTGACACTACCCTGGATTGTTGATAATTCAATTTTAGCGAGCAATCGCGTATTAGCAGAGAAACATTTGCGCAAGACAGAACAAAAACTTATCAAAACAAATAAGAAAATAGAATATGAAGAAATTTTTAATTTGTGGAAGGATAATAATATTATAGAAGAAATTTCAGACGATAAGGAGAATAAAGTACATTTCTTACCCCACAGACCAGTAATTAAAGAAAATAGTTAAACGACGAAAATGCGTCCAGTTTTTAATGCCTCCGCACATAATGCAAACTATCCTTCTTTGAACGACTGTCTCACAAAGGGACCTAATTTGATTGAAATAATTCCGAGTATTTTGAATCGTTTTCGTAAATACAAAATAGGTATTTCTTTGACATTGAAAAAGCATTTCTCCAGATAAAAATCACAGAAAAAGATCGCGATTTTTTACGCTTTCTCTGGTTCGACTCCAAACATAATTTGAAAGTTTATAGACATTGTCGCGTAGTCTTCGGACTCACTTCAAGCCCGTTTTTATTAATGGGTACACTAAACCATATTTTAAGTCAAGTACCCGGACAGTGGGAAAATACAGCACGAATTTTGAAAGATTCATTTTACATTGACAATTCCATTACTAGTTTAAAATCGATCGCAGATACTGGAAAACTTATAACAGAATCACAGTGTATTTTATCATCAGCTCATTTTAATTTAAGATGTTGGCGATCAAATTTGCCTCAGGCCATGATCGATGTTTCTGAAGAAAATACAAAGTTAGCACCAGTTTTGGGATTGGTCTGGGACTTAGAGCAAGATAGATTAATGTGTAAAATAGAAGAAAAAATTGAAACGAAAGAACCACTCACAAAGAGAAAAATTTTATCGGTTACCCAAAAGATTTTTGACCCCATAGGATTCTCCGCCCCGAGCACTCTTATTCCAAAATTAATTCTTCAGGAAACCTGGAAACAGAAATTAAAATGGGATGAAGAACTTCCTGAAAATTTAAGAAAACAGTTCGACTTCTGGTTAAAACAAATTAAGTTTTTACAAGAAATTCAAGTTCCACGTTGGTTGAATGTATCGCCCGAAAATGAAAATAACATTTCCTTGCATACCTTTTCCGATGCGAGTAGACACGCTTATGCCACTTGCGTGTATCTTAGATGTCAAACACAAGGAGTTAAAGTTCAGTTAGTCAATGCTAGAAGTAGAGTAGCGTCCATTAAAGAACTCACAATTCCTCGACTGGAGCTACTCTCGTGCCTCATTGGAGCTAGACTCGCTAAAACTATCATGAGTGATCTTCAGTTAAAACCAGAGAAGACAATCTTTTGGAGCGATTCCTCAGCAGCTTTAGGGTGGATAAGAAGAGAACAATCTTGGGGTACATTAGTCCACAATAGAGTTTTAGAAATCAGAAGCCTTACCCAAGTTGAAGATTGGCGACATATACCAGGAAATTTAAAACCGGCAGACCTCCCATCCAGAGGATGTTCCTTTGAGCAATTGGAGAAATCACGATGGTGGGAGGGACCAGCTTGGCTTTATTTACCGGAAGATCAGTGGCCACAACCGGAAGAACACCCTGACGAGGATATAATAAATAAAGAAAAGAAAAAGACAATCCTAACACTTTTAGACAATGAAGACACTGATTTACACCGTTTTTATCGATATTTTTCCTCTTATAGAAAAAACATAAGAATGATTGCATTTATATATCGTTTTTATAACAACACAAGAAAGAAAGAAAGAATTTCATCACCTAACATCTCCGTTGATGAATTTGAAAAAGCAGAAAAAATACTACTCAGATTAGTACAAAAGGAATCCTTTTCAGGAAACACAGATCACAAATTAAGAGCCTTAAGACCATTAGAAGATAAAAACGGACTTTTGAGAGCAAAAACAAATATAATCTGTAGACAAGACAAAGAAGATTTTCGTTATCCAATAATTTTGCCCTCAAAACATCCTGTGGTACAGAAGTTAATTTTTGAAAAACATTTAGAAAATCATTACGCTGGAGTTAGCATACTAATGGCTCAACTTCGAGAAAATTTTTGGATTTTGAAATCAAGAAAGTATATCAGAAACGTCATTAGACAATGTGTTAAATGTCAAAGATTCCAAACACCCAGAACAGAGGTCGAACCAGGAATCCCACCTGAAGACAGAATCAGAGATGCAGCTATATTTGAAGTGGTGGGAGTCGATTTAGCCGGTCCTCTATACCTTGCCGATGGTTCAAAGGTGTGGATAGCTTTATTCACCTGTGCTGTCTATCGAGCAGTACATTTGGAGTTGATAACATCTTTATCAGCTGAATGCTTTATGCAGTCCCTAAGAAGATTTATAGCACGGCGAGGCAGACCATATGTAATTTACTCAGATAACGGAGAGAATTTTGTTGGCACTAACAGAGCCCTTTCTAGTGTGGATTGGCAAGCTATAAGTACATTGGCCTCCATTCAGAAGATCAGATGGAAATTCAACCGCCCTTCAGCCCCCTGGTGGGGGGGAAGGTGGGGGGAAAGCCTCGTGCGAACAGTTAAAGATATTTTAAGAAAAGTTTTGGGTCGCGCCTCATTAAATTACGAAGAACTGAGCACAATACTCTGTGACTGTGAAAATGTTGTCAATTCGAGACCGATAACATACATCTCCGAAGATAATCGCGATCCCGAACCTTTAACTCCATTGATGTTCCTTCAAGAACTGCCTACATCCGGTGTCCCAGATATAGATGCATTAGACTCCCAAGATCTTAACAGACGAGCAAGATATCGTCAAAGAATAAGAAATGATCTGCGAAACCGATTTAGAACGGAGTACTTAGGACAGCTGCGACAACAGTCTATGAAGAAAGAGAATTCCAAACCTTTGCAAATAGGAGACATCGTTCTTCTGGAAGATACCAACAAAAGACGTCTTCACTGGCCTTTGGCCAAAATAATTGATATATTTCCCGGAAAAGACAAAATAGCAAGATTGGCCAAAGTCCAAACAGAGAATGGAATTTTCCTCCGTCCTTTCCAACGCCTGTTTCCTTTGGAAATTGATGCAGCTAGCGATTCCCCATCAGATAACAGAATCCAGCAGAAAGTGAACTTTAATGTCCATAATGAACAACGAAAGACTACTCCAGAAATCGATCCGACTAGAATCAGTGTAGAAAAGAGCCAAACCAGTGACAGAGATATCTCTCCTGTGGTTACCAGAATTGGACGACTAGTGAAACCGCCTCTGAGACTCCAATCTGGACTTCTAAATTGTTGAGTTCCTCCCATGGATCACAACTCAAGATGGGAGGATGCTGCGAAATCACGTAACTCCTCTTACCCCTTACCCCTATAATAAAAACAAAAACAAAACGCAGCTGCAGTGTGTTACGTCAGACCGAATGATCCTACTGCGCAAGAGCAGAAAGAACTTGTTTTCCTTTTTCTGTGAGAATTGACTGAGATGTAGAACAGAATAGAAACCAGATATGTGCGTAGATTGAAAAGAAAATAACTTTAAGAAAACTTTAATACTCGATTTGTAACTTGTAAATAGTGTTTGTTTTGTGAGTGTCTAAGCATGTTGTGTACGTCTTTTCATGAATGTTTAACGTAATATAGCTTTCTTTGTTTTGAAGATTCAAGATTTATTATTTGGATGTTGTTTTATTTACTGCGTAGAATGCCTGGCTATTTCCCCTTATGCGAAGGAAAGAACAGGTAGGACATTTAGCTTTTATTTTATGATTGTATAAGTTGAAAGCTTTTTATTAGATAATAAGATTAATGAGAAAATTAGAAAGAGAGAATAAGATCAGTAGTAACATTTTAGCATCCCTTCCGTGGATATGACCTAATTATAAGATAAATAGAATAAGATATTAAAATATTAGAATAATTAGAAATTATTTATCAAGCTATTTAATTTGAAGAACTGAAAAATTATTGAGCATATAGAACATATAGAGAATTGTACTTTTTAATATAATTTAGTTGTTATTATTAGTTAGCAATGGCTGAAAGTTTAGTTATCGCCAAAAAAGAAAGAGCTGTGCTCAGGGCCCGCTTAACACTTACAAATAGGGGAAGCCCGACGTCACACAGGGGGCCCCTATTACTCTACAAATTGCTTTTTTATTTACTAAATCTCTTTTACGTATACTTAAATAATTTGAAATTTTACCATCAAAGTTTAGAGTAAATAACATTTTTAATAATAAACTAAAACTACCTATATAAAAGTATTTTATTATATGTTTAATCGTAAGTAAATAACCAATTTATTTTGTAAATGACAAATATGGAACTATAGTTGAGAATAAGTGAACTTCAAAATATTTTTTGTGATTTACAAATTGCCATATAGTAAGAAAAAAAAATGTATTTTTTACAGTGATTGAGTTTTTTTTTCTAAAAATTAGTTTTGAAAAGTAAAATTGGGGGCCCTTTTGTATTTCAATGAGTAAGCACGGGCTTCACGGGCCTATTCCGTAAACAGGCCCTGGCTGTGCTACGTGAAAGCATAAATAAGTTTATAAATAAAATAGAAGATATTTTGAAAGAGGCAGAACCAGACATTTTTGATTTAGACGAGGTAGTGGAACAGTTAAGTGTGACAGAAATAGAACTGACACGAGCAGACGGGGAAATTAAAAAATTGGTGCAAGAAGCACAATTAGATACAGAATTACAGGGCGCTCGCGAATTTAAAGAGAAAATTACGTCATGGCGCTTTAGAGCAAACAGAAAAATAAAAGAGTTAGATAAAAAGAAAACACAGGATGATTCGTTTTCTAAACGAGAAAATCCCTTAAAGGAAAACGTAAGCATTAAATTACCGAAACTAAATATCGCAAAATTTTCTGGGGATTTCGTTGAATGGCTTTCGTTTTGGTCAGCTTTTGAAACAACCATTCACAACAATGACGCATTAGAATCCAGTAGATAAATTTAACTATTTGAAAAGTTTTAGCCCCCATTCCATTAAAAAGTATAGATGGATTTTGTGTCACTGCAGAGAATTATTTAAAGGCCGTCGATATTTTGAAAGAAAGGTACGGGAATAAGGATATGTTAATTTCGGTACATACAAATAAACTTCTTAATTTAACCCCGCTCAGACACTCAAATGACACCAAATCATTTCGAAAACTTTTTGATGAGATACAAACGAACATTAGAAGTCTAGAGTCCCTTAACATTTCATTAGACTCTTATGGAAGTTTATTATCCCCCATTTTACTTAAATTATCACCGAGAGGCCTAGTTTTGGAGTTTAATAAAACGCATGAAGACTCAATTAATGTCCAAGATTTAATATCCTTCTTACATAAGCAATTAATATCCAGAGGGAAAATGTATGCGTCATCACTGAATGAAATAAATGAAAAATTGACACAAAATAATTATGTTGCGCAGTCATTTAGGAAAAATCCTTCATCCCCCCCCCCCAGTCAATAAATTTAATTCGCAGAGTAATAAATTTGATTCTCCAAATAGAAAATTACCGACAGCGAGTGATTTATTGGTTTAGAACGAAAATGAGACTACTTGTGGATTTTGTTTTGGCAGGCACCAGATAAATAAATGTTTTAGCACTTGTAATTTACCGTTTGAAAAAAGACTTGATTTATTGAGAAAGAGAGGCCTGTGCTATGTATGTTTATCCCATGGACATATTGGAAAATACTGTGTATAGAAGGATTTATGCGGTATTTGCAATTCGAGACACGCCCAGATAATGTGTAATAAAGAAATAAATTCAAAAGGGAAATCTACTAATTCAGAGAGTAGCGATGTTACGAGACCGATGCTTTCAAATCAGGATATAATTTCTAATGTCTATTTACAAACCTTGATAGTGGAGATCCGTAATGATAATCAATCTTCCGAATTTATTCGTATCATTATAGATACAGGGAGTCACAATAGCTATATAACTAGATATGCTGCGAATAAATGAAATTAAGGAAAATTCGATCAGAAACAATTAGACACGGACTATTCGGAGGGATAGAAAAAACGAGTAAACATAATCGCTATGAATTTACTATCAGTAATTTAGATCATAGTTTCCGATTTAAAATACAAGCTTTAGATGATGAAAAAAATTGTTCAGGAGTAAATTTATGCCGCGATAGCGAAATGATAAAAATCTTAGAAAAAAGGGGAATTTATCTGACCGATTTTCGTGAAAATAATCGACTATGTTTATATGAGAATAATCCGGAAGAAGTACACATTTTAATTGGCGCTGACATGGCGGCGAAATTATTCACAGGTAATATAAAATATTTTTCTGATTTGGGTATAACAGTTTTTAGACATTTGGGTATAACAGCTTTTTTTGGGTATAACAGCTTTTTAAAAATCAATTAGTCAAGCCCGGTATAACCCGACTCAATTTCTACAAAAAATTCCGATTTTTCATAACGTACAATTAAGTTTCTTTTAATTATGAAAAACTGAGAAATTTTTAAAACAATTTGGTAGCAAAAATTGTTATTGCCTTTGTGATAATTTAAACAGAAATGTAAATCAAATATAATGGTTAAAATATTTATGTACTTGACAACGGCGCTACATATACGTGCCACGGACCGATTGCAGGACTGCGACAATCGAATATTTTAAAATTTGTTTTGCCTTCGCATTACTATTTGCAAAAAGAAAAAAAAATTCTTTGTTGCAATTTTTTTTATTGTCATAGAGGTGTGCGGCAAAGATAATGATTTGAAAGAGTTCTACGAATAGAGTAAAAAAATATATATAGTCGCCAGTTTGCCTCAATTTCTAATAAAGAATAAATTCGTAATCGAAGGGTTAATTGATTAAATTACTCTATCATTAAACTTCATATTCTGCAGTAATAAATGTGATAAAGATGTAATTTTTAACTTATAAACTCTATTCTTTCTTTAATTGTAACTATTTTTTTTATTTAATCAGCAAATATTAACCCTTTACGGCGCGGAGTAATTCAGTTTGTAGAATGATGAAATGATGTACGGAACCAGAATTACAAACGAATTTATTAGAAAATAAAAACATCCCATACAACCAAAGACTGCCTCCGGGCGTCCTATATGGTCCTAGACAGAACCGGACGGTCCTATAATCGTCAGATTCTGTACAATGCATAATTTGGACGTTCGGAGAATGTCAGAATTGGGACGAACCCGGACGAATCATCCATCATCGTCCGGAGTGGTCCCGCGAACATCCGCTTTAGGGAAATCACCAGTGCGCATGCGCAAGAAACTCAACTTGCTCTCGCTCTGTTGTGGTTTGTACTTAGGTATTATTTAAAGTCTAAACTATGATGTATTAATTGTTTCTTGTAATCATCAATCCTGCTTGTTATTGTAAAGGTAAGTAAACTTTCGAATCTTAACTTTTTAGAGTGAATTTTTGAGTCTTCTACTTAAAATAAGGCTTTTTACATAATCTATACCATGAGAGAGGCGAACTCTCATAGAAAGCATATAAACAATTATGTAGGCATTTTTCGTGTAAATACTTCTAATAATAATACCAGGGTTCTCGCTGCCGCTCGCCATTGCGCCAAATCGCGACAAAATGCTTCATTTGGCGAGTAAACCAACAATCAGACTCGTCAAATTGCGAGTGCTCAATTTCTGCTCTTGTGTGTGTGTGTGTGTGTGTGTGTGTGTGTGTGTGCGTGCGTGCGTGTGTGTGCCAGTTACAGTCAAAATACTTATGCGCGTTACTGAACGATTGATGTCGCTTTTCATGTTCAATCGCACCGTGTCATTTACATTACTCTATTTATAGAGACACTCACTCAACACCAGTTTAGTTTAGGAACAGCCAAAGACACAGAAAGGATTGTGTAATAGGTATTTATATATTGTCAGTTAATCACTATCTGTGCGCCGGCGTCGCGCCGGTAAAAACACAAGCAAAATTACTTGCATCAGTCGCCAAATAGAGAAAATTTTCCTGTAATGCGGCGTTCAAATTAGCCATTTAACCATACTATTTATTAGTTGTATGAAAAGTATCATTGACCGGTCAATTTTTTCTGTGGGTTAGAATCAAAATCTCATAACAATTTTTATTGTATGTTTTCCCAACGGCAAATCAAAGATAGCTGTTTTGAACTTATTTTTAATAGTTTCTGCTAAAAGAATGTCTGAAATATTTACACATTTAGGAGACATTTAGAACGTACTTATTTTTAATAGTTTCTGTAGGGGATATTTGAATTTATATTTTACTAGCAAAAGCCATGCTTTGTTTGGATTCGCGAAACATTATTTAATATGCTAAATATTTGAAAGTAACAATATTTTGTATATTATTTTTGCATCTTTATTAAGCAAAAACGTTATTTTATGTTTTATCGGATTTTAATTTTAGAAATGTAAATTCAGCCAAGTAACTATGAATTTCCTCAGAATTTTTTATTTGTGATATAACGAATTTAACAATTAATTTTATTTTGTTTACAATAATTTTTTTGCCACTTTACAAAAAAAAAATCATAATATAATTCTTTTAAAATGCGTAAGTATGCGTGTGTTGTTACGCGTGTTTAATTAACTTTACTAGTTAATTTACCGAGCATTTTGGCGTGTTTGTGTCTTTAAACACTATTGAAGACTATGTAATATCGAACGACACATTTAATAAGCACACAGACAAATACAAACGGTAAACATACTTCACAACTCAAGTTACAGTTAACAACCGGTTAAATAGTTCTAAAGGTTAATTGCAAAGTTTGGACTTAACACTGTCGTTCATAGTTCAGGATAATGCCACATCTCCCCCTTTTAGAGATTTAGTCGATTTGGAGGTTTAACAGTTCTTCCACTTCGAGTTACAACAGGTTAGTTGATTCTAAGGTTAAGCTGATCATTTCTCTTAGTTGAGTCTGCAGGGTTTGGTGTTCCATTTTCAGGTACTTCACTTTTAGAAATTTCTGTACAAAGAACTTCCTCGACGTCATCATCTGTCGGACGTGGTTGCAGTTTCGCACTCGGAATTAGATGTTTTCTGTTTCGTCTCAGGATATGATGTCCTTCTTTTACGAAATATGATCTTGGTGTGTCCGCATGTTTCTGAACTGTACCAACAGCCTTTCTATCGGTTATCCACACTTTCTCCCCTGGATTTATTGACTTGAGTTCATGGGAGTTGTGTCTTTGATTATAGTACCTTTCTTGCGTTTTTATTCGATGTTCCTCTATTTCTTCTAATTTCTCTTTCTGTATGAGCTTTGGTTGAAGTGCTGTTAGTGGTATGGGTAACGTTGTTTGTAATCTCCTACCCATCAATAACTCAGCTGGACTGTATCCGCTCTTTAAAGGCTCTGTAACTGAGTAGTGCTAAATAAGGATCTTTGGATTTTTTCAATCTGAGCTTGATAATTTTAACAGCAACTTCTACAAATCCATTGCTCTGTGGGTATCTTGGACTAGACGTGATATGTTTAATCCCATATGTTTTTGAAAATTGATAGAATTCAGCTATTCTCGTTACTTCAAATTGTTTCCCATTGTCAGACCTAACAATATCTGGTATTCCATGTCTGGCGAAAATTGACTTGCAATGTAGAATTACTTCTCGAGATGTAAGCCTGTCTAATTTAGCAATTTCTGGATAACGTGAATAGTAATCAGTCACTAACAAATACCAGTCTGAATGAAGTTTGAACAGATCCATAGCTACTATTTCCCAAGGTCTTTGAGGAAATCCTGTGGGTTTCAACGGTTCCGAAGGAATTTTAGCTTCTTGTATACATGAAGTACACTCTCGCACCAACTTCTCTATGTCTTCACTGATACCTGGCCAATATACTGCAGATTTCGCCAAATCTCTACATTTACCTATCCCCATATGGCCTTCGTGTATTTTCTCTAAAATTTCGTGTCTTAGCTTGCGTGGAATGATTATTCGAGTTCCTCGCATAAGTAATCCATTCTGCAAGGATATTTCGTATCTCAAAGGTCAATAAGGTAGACATCCTGGTTCTAATTTATTTTTTTTCCGGCCATCCTTGTAAAGCATAGGCTGTTAACATTTTACATGTTGAATCTTGCTCTTGTCCCAAATTTACCTGTGAGAGTCTTTACGGAGCTACAGGAATGGATTCTGTTAAAAGATTGACATAAGCTTCAACTTCGTCTTCTAATTCGAAATCTGGAAGTTCCTCCTGGAGAGGTGATCTAGATAATGCATCTGCTGCACATAAATTTTTTCCTTGGGTGTGAAAAACGTCGAAAGAATATCTCATCAATCTTATTTTCAATCTTTGAAGACGAGGAGTTAAATCATCTAAGAATTTTCTTGTCAATATAGGGACAAAAGGTTTGTGATCTGTCTCTAGAAGAAACCTGGTGCCTATCAAGTAATTACAAAATTTTTCATATGCCCATGTTAGCGCAAGTGCTTCCTTTTCTATTTGTGCATAATGCCACTCAGTCGGCGTCAGCGTGCGAGATGCATATGCAATCACCCTCAATAGAGTCACTCTGTCTTTGACACAACGTCGCCCCCAGACCATAGGATGAGGCATCTGCTGTCACAATAGATTCCTTGCCAGGATCAAAAATTGCCAGCACCGGTTCGGACAACAAAATCTCTAAGTTTTTTCACTGCTTCATTTTGCGGTGAATCCCAAATGAATTCGTTCTTCGTGGATAATAAAGAATTCAGAGGTGCTAAAGTTTCGGAAAATCTTGGGATGAATCGTGCGAGGTAATTAGCCATACCAAGAAGTTGTTTAAGCTCCGTCTTATTTGTTGGAATTTTGAAGTTGCGTATAGCTGTAATCTTTTCTTCGTCGGGATGTATTCCTAACTCGCCGATGACATGATCCAAAAATTTTATGGTCTTGACATTAAAAACGCATTTTTGTTTATTTAAGGTAATTCCCGTTTGTTGAAGCCGTTTTAGGGTCATTTTTAACCGTTCGTTGTGTTCTGCCTGACTAGACCCCCAAACAAGGATATCGTCCATGTTGCAGATAATCCCGTGAAGTCCTTCTAAGTCCTGCGACATTCTCCGCTGGAAATGCTCAGGAGCCGACGAAATTCCGAATGGAAGACGCAAAAAACGAAATTTGCCAAAGAGTGTTATGAACGTTGTGAGGTAAGATGATTCTTCATCAAGAGGTATTTGCCAGAACCCGGAATTTGCATCCAATTTTGAAAATATTTTTGCCCCTGCCAAGAGAGATAAATTGTATTCGGTGGTTGCCAGTGGGTGCCATTCCCTACGAATGCTTCTATTCAGTATTGTCAAATCTACGCAAATCCTGACATTTCCATCTTTTTTTCTGACAACAACGGCAGAGGAACACCAATCAGTTGGTTTTTCCACTGGCTGAATTACATTAAATTCCTGCATTCTTCTAATTTCTAACTTTGTTTTATCTAATAATGGCACAGGTATTCGCCGTGGAGAAGTAAGAACATAAGGCTTAACGTCATCGATAAGTTCTATGTGGTAGTCACCTTTCAGTAAACCAAGTTCTTGAAAGGAAATTCATTAACAGGATCGAAACTACTAATACTACGCACACAATGGCCTAGTATATTAGGACCTAGCCCAAACATTTTTATGGCTGGTTTCCCCAACAAACATGTCTGGAGATCTTCTATAACATATATTTCTTCCAAATAATTTTTTCCGTTATACTCTATATTTTCAACAATCTTCCCCTTAAGTTTTAAAGGTGATCTATCAGGACCCAAAATTACTTTATTTGCTCTTTTAATTTGAACATTTTTCAACACTGTTTGTGCAACATGAGAAGGAATAACAGTGTGGTCAGCTCCACTATCCATTTTAAATTTAACAGATTTTCCTAATATCGTAATTCGTATAATCCAATCATCTTCATTTTCGACTAAGCCTATAAAACCTGCTTCAAATTTAACTTCGTTAATCCTCTTAGTGGATGATAAACAAACTTTCTCCCAGTGACCTTTCTTCTTACATTTTCTGCAAAAAGAGTCCTTGGCGGGACACTTCTTTTTATCGCGCGGTGAATATCCACACCATTTACACTTTGAAATGCTTACATTAACTTTATTATCATGAAAATTCTTTCTATTTGAAAATTGTACAGATTTCTTTTTATGAATTACTGCATTAACTGATGAAATATTTACTAAAACAGACTGTTGCCTTTTGATCGATTCGGATAAACGAACTTTGTCTATTGCTGTTTGCAAAGTAAGGTTAGGCTCTAGTTGTAACTTTTCACTTAAAGCCAGATCAGTAATACCAACAACTATTCGATCCCTCAATAATTCATCATGTAATGCACCACAACTACATTTATCTGCAAGTGCATATAAATCAGTAATGAAATCATTAACGCACTCACTTTCTCTCTGTAGCCGTCTGTTAAACTGTGCGCGTTCGAAAATTACGTTTCTTTTTACAATAAAATGATCATCGAATTTACTTAATACAGCCTGGAAGTTTTTCTTCTCAGCATCTATTAAAGTGAAATGGGAGAAAAATATCTTCGGCCTTTTCGCCCATGAAATATATCAGAGCATTAACTTGTTCCTCTTGTGTCTTCGTATTCAAACCAGAAGCAGTTCGGAATCGAAGAAACCTCTGTTTCCATTTGGGCCACTCCGTTGGAGTCGAAAATTGAAATAAATCCGGTGGTGTTATATGATATGCCGACGCAGTTGCCGTAACTGTTCGCAGAACGAAACTAGAAGTTGATTTTGAAATTCGAACAACGTAGAATATGCTAAGTTACTTCTTTACTTTTTAACCGCTGCCGCTATGATAACAAGCTTTCACATAGACAAAAAGAATGTCATAAATCTTCTACTTACCATTTCTGTCAGAGGTAAGTTCTCGCTTGCTTCTGGTTAGTTCTGTCGAATTTGAAAAGACCTAATTTTATTCAATAACTCACTAGACGAAATAAAGGCATCACTCGGTTAATCTTCAACACTTATATACAATATATTACAAATATTTACAAGATTATAGGACTTAAACATTTAAATGCTTTTACTTCAATCGAATCATCACGGAGGCACAACTCCGTTCACAAAAAAAGAATATTATTCTAAAAGTTTTTTCAGTTTCTGTTCACTTCACTTCGGTACGTAAAAGTTTTTAAATTCAGGTGTCACTGTTACTGCAAAGGGATACAGAGGGAGCTGTCCGCGACATACTGCCCCCGTTGAGTTTTGCCAGGTCAAATTCAACCACAGTCGTGGACAAGTTCAGGAGGTCCAACCGTTCTGGTGTTCGTATCACTCGTCCAAATTTAGACATTCTAGGAGAATCATTTTTAACAGAACCAGGAGAATCTTTAAGGTGAGCAGACTCGATAGTTTTCGGAGAAAAATCATTTGCCTGGAAATTCGCTTCCATCGGATACAACCTTTGTACTGGTCGAAGCAACTCACCAAACTTAGTTCGTAACTTTGCCAATCGTACTATGCCGTCTTTACCTGGAAACAACTGGATGACTTTTCTTAGAGGCCAATTCATTCTTTTTTCTTTTGTACTAATTATAACAATATCTCCAACTGAGAGTTCGGGATACCTATTTGACTTTTTACGATAATTTTTCAGCTGTCCCAAATATTCTAGTCGGAAACTTTTTCTCAAATCTTCACGAATTTTCATCCGATATTCATATCTTCTTTGAAGATAACTTGCATCTATATTGTCCAGATCAGAAACACCACCTTCTTTAATTTCACGAAGAAACATGGCAGGGGTTAAGGGTTCTAATTCAAGATCTTCAGATATGTATGTTAACGGTCTGGAGTTTACAACATTTTCACAATCGCAAAGAATAGTATTAATTCCTTCATATTTCAATGATGCATTTCCTAAAACTTTTCTGAGAATATTCTTCATCAATCCTATCATACGTTCCCAGAATCCTCCCCACCAAGGAGATGCAGGCGGAATAAATTTCCAAGTAATTCGTTCTACGGTATGTTCCTTAATCACTCTTTCCCAATCTATTTTCTTTAATAAACAATTTGAACCAACAAAATTACTTCCATTGTCTGTATAGACAATCTGAGGTCTTCCACGTCGTGATATGAATCGTCGAAATGCAATCAAGAAACTGTCAGTAGATAATGAAGTGACAAGTTCGAGGTGAATAGCTCGATATACGGCGCAGGTGAATAAGACAATCCAAGATTTTGACCATTCTTCAAAAACAAAGGTCCAGCCAGATCGACACCTATGACTTGAAATACAGAACAGTCTTTAATTCTATCTTCCGGCAATGGTGGTATTTCAACATCGTGGGGTTTGGCATCAAACTTCTTACATCTTACACAATTCTTCAGAACTTTCCGGATCGTTTTACGACTTTTTAAGATCCAATATTTCTCTCTTAAGACTGCCATTAATGTTTGAACTCCACAATGTAGGGATTGATTATGTTTTTCAATTATTAGTTTCGTAACAACTGGGTGGTCAGATGGCAAAATTATAGGTAGTCTGAAATCCTCCGAATCTTCTCTCATAATTATTCTGGATTTAAGTCTTATGAGCCCATATGGATCAACGAAGGGTTTTAAATGACGTAAGCGTTCATCCTTTTCTGATTTGAAGCAACCTTTTTGCACAATTTTCCCTACAATGACTTCAGCTCGGTTAATTTCTTCAATTTTTAAATTCCCAAATTCTCGTTCCTTTTTGTTAGTTTTACAGTTGTCAATAAATCTCTTCATCCAAGCAGTGATTCTAATTATCTTCTTGAACTGTGAAACTCGAGAAAAATATGGAAATTCTTCATCTAGAGAAATCAAAGAAGATATAACTGTCTTCTTCTTTTCTTTATCAACCTCATCCTTTTTCGGAGTTATATCAAAGGCTGGCCAAAATCCTGGCTCAAGTTTCAGCCACGTCGGACCTTCATGCCATTTCTTAATTTTAAGTGTCTCTACGGAACATCCTCTTGAAATAATATCAGCGGGATTTAAATTCCCAGGAACAAACTTCCAGTTTTCCGGATTACTATGTGCCCTAATTTTTTTTACCCTATTCATCACGAATATACCCCAATTTTCTGTATTCTTAATCCAATGCAAGGTATTCATCGAATCCGTCCAGTAGAATATAGGAATATTTTCCAATTTTAAATCTTGCTTAACCGTTTCCATTAGTCTCACTCCAATAGCGCAAGCTAACAATTCAAGTCTACAAATTGTTGTAGGTTTCAGGGGGGCTACTCTTGCACGAGCTTGTACAAGTTGGCACGATACTTCATCTGTGTTTTTACATCTTAAATAAATGCATGTGGGATATGCCTTTTGGGAGGCATAACAGAAGACATGATAAGACAAATTTGTATTTGAATTAGGATTAAGCATCATATACCGAGGAATTTTCAACTCTGTCAACTGACACAAATCTTTTTCCCATTTAAGAAATTTTTTACTTATATCTTCGGGAAGAGCTTCGTCCCATGTAACTTTTAGCTCCCAACACTTTTGTAGTAAGAGTTTCGGAGTCAGTGTCACACCACATGTAAAACCTATTGGATCATAAATTTTATGTGCTTCTGATAAGATCACTCTTTTTGAAATGCATTGGTTATCGGATTCATTTATTCCTTTAATGTCGCAACTTAATGTATCTTCTTCTAAATCCCAAATGAGGCCAAGAATAGAAACCGTTTTCCTTTTATTTGAATTTTCGGACACTGAAATTTCCGAAAAAGTGTCATTACCTGTAATTTCGTTCTTCGTTGGCAAATTATAAGCCCAATCTTGCAATTCAAATTTAGCATTCGCTAAAATTTTAACAGAATCACTTTTAAGTTTTCGCAGTTCTTCTTCATTATTTACACTTGTAATTAAATTGTCAACATACCAAGCTTCAGAAATTTTTTCTGCCGTTGATCTAAGATGCTCAGGCACGTCATTTAGTAACTTAGTTAAACTAGCACTCAATAAGAAGGGACTACTGGAAATTCCGAAAACGACTCTTCTATGTCTATACATCTTAAAATGTCCCGGATTACCTTGTTCCCACCATAAGAATCTCAAAAAATCTCTGTCATTCGGATTAAGTCCTATTTGAAGAAAAGCCTTTTTGATATCAGAACTTACACCGATGCATTTTTCTCAAAACCTGTTGATAATTGCAGGAATAGTTTCTAGCAAATTAGGCACCTTTTCTACACAATCATTTATTGACGGAAACCCCTTAATTTTCGCTGACCCATCAAATACTGGTCTTATTTTTGTTGTTGTGGAATTCATTCTAATAACGGCACGATGGGGTAAATAATGGCAGGAATTATTATATTCATTTTCAGGTACAATTTCTATAATTTTTTCTTCCTCCCAAGATTTGAAAACCGCTTCATAATCTTCTAAGAAACCGTTGTCTTTCAAATTTTTTACTGTATTTTTTAATCTTCTCTCAGCGATCTCTAGATTATTAGGGAGTGGGGGATGGCCCTCTTTTCAAGGTAAACAGACTTTAAATCTGCCTTCGTTATCCCTTTTAACCGTTGAAAGAAAATGTTGCAGTGTTTGTTCTTGCAACTCTTTTTTAGTTTCATTTTCGGATGGATCTAAAATTCCTAGAGTATCAAGATTCCACAATTCAGAAATTTTATAATCTGATACGTGCATCGAAAATGTAAATGAGTTGTCGGTTTTATTTTCTATTTCCAAAGGAACTTTCCCCATAACTGTCCAGCCTAAGTAAGTTTCGACACATACTAAACCACATTTTAATTTTCTTATCTTACCGGTGAGTAATTTTCCTGCAATATCCGCTCCAATAAGAATATGAATTTCAGTTGGGGATGATTCAAACAACAATTTTTCCTTCATACGGCTAGTGTCATTCAAATATATTCTATGTTCTTTAAGCTCATGTAATATGGGTTTTATTTCTATTTGTGGTACATCGGAACAAATTTTAGTTTGATCAAAGGCCTTAAAATTACATTTATAATCACCCTTTACATTACTAAGATTCACAATAAATTGTTTATGGAATTCAGAAACCTCCGTTCCACCAAATAGACTATGAATAATGTTGCTCTCACTTATAATTTTGTATTGCATCATTTCAGCAACAAACTTCGAAATATACGACTTTTGTGATCCAGTATCGATTAAGCACCTCACAAACTTATCTTCACTATTTCCGCAGATTTTTACAATTAAAGTTTGTGACAAAATTTTCTGTGTAAATGTTTTATTTGTTAAAGTGACATTTCTATCGTCAATTTGTTTTTTCTCATCTACTTTATTACTCTTGTCACAAATTAAAGAATTATGTTTTCCACTGCAAAACTCGCATCTTATTTTTGAAAAGCAATCTTTTGCTAAATGATTTCCCTTTTTCATACCGAGATAACACATTCCGTTTTTTCTCAAACGTGCTCGTTTTTCTGTTACGGACTTAGAACAAGCTGCAGAATTGTGATTAACTGATTCAGCGGAATCTCTGCAAAAAATACAATGATTTATCGAAACCTTTAATGAAGGAGCAATAGGAACTGTAAACTTATTTATTTTTCTCTCCCTCTGCACTTGCGGTGGATTTTGAACGATAACCCTATCTTGTATTTGAATCGCAGTTTCTCTGCATTCTATTTCCGCCCGTAGAAATTCAAGCAGTTCGTTGACTTCAAAAAGATTATCCTGAGTTTTCCGTTTCCGTTGAAATTCCAAATTTAACTGATTGGGAATTAATTTAAGCAAAATTGGCGTTAGTAACGTACCATATGTTCCGGAAGTTACTTCAAGTGAATTTAAACTTCTTATTTGAGTCTCAATGTTATCATACAGCTTTCGCAATGCAAAAGTATTATTTACATTTTTAACTGTTTCTAAATTCAATAATTTTCCCATATGAGCATTTATAATCAGGTCTTTACGACCAAAACGCTTTTTGAGTAGATCAATTGCTGCTATATAATTTTCACTCGATAGCGAAAACCCACTAATTGCACTAGAAGCAGCTCCAATAAGGAAGGAATGCAAATAATTAAATTTATCAATGTCAGTTAAGCTATCATTTTGATGTATCGCATTATCATATTGGTTCCAAAAAGATAACCAATAAGCAGGATCTCCATTAAATTTATTAATACTCAATTTCGGTAATTTAATTTTAGAATGAGAGCAAGAAGTCAAATTCTCTGTTGAAATACTTTCATTAACCGAATTTGTTTTCTTAATAGAACGTTCAGGTTCAACTTTTATTTTTAAAGCACACGTTAATTTCGATTTCATAGAAATTATTTTTTCAGAATAACCTTCGGCAGTTTCAAATTCAGTTTCTAATTCGCCGTCATCATCCATTAAGTTTTGGATCTGCTCATCTAAAGTTGTTAAATTATTATACTTTGAGTTTAACTGATCAATATGTTCCGTAAGAACAGAAACTTCCTGTACTGATTCTGCAAGATACTGCTCACAAGTATTAATTAATTTCGTAGTCGCCGTTCTAGAAACAGCACGTTTCTTCTTTAGTTTTTCAATATCAGACATATTTAATCCGTAATTTTAAATATAATTAATTTTATAACAACTTAATGTAACAACAATAATATCACTTTCAAAATATATTCAATAACTTTCAAAATAATCCTGTTCTTAAAATACGCTATCAATCAATATTATTAATAATACTAGAAAGGTAGCCCGTCAAAAATGACGGAAATTTAGATATAAAGATATATACAACTCATGTGCAAGAATATGAGTTTTCTCGCTTGTTCCGCAACAATAGATGAAAATAACACATTTTAAGAACGAAACACATTTATGAAAAACTGCGTACTGTAGAAGACCACTAATCTGCACAGTTTGGTTCCAAGTGTTATGCAGATTTGAGGCTTTTTGCGGTCATGTCTATTCAATCTTTGTTTACATTTTTTTAAATTCATATATTGGACAATTTAGATTGTTGAGCCTTAAAAATAAATAAATAACACACTTGAAGTAAGGTTAAAAACTATTAAATTATCATATACGATTTCATGAAATGGTATTATATGGTATTATATGTGTGTGCTTCACGATCTTGGTTACGACGTTGGCGAAATTGGCTGAAACTTGTCATAATCCTAGATCTTGGTTACGACGTTGGCGAAATTGGCTGAAACTTGTCATAATCCTAATAGTGTTGGCCGTTATAACAAAAAAATCCCTGCCGGCTCGGGCCTACAGGCGGAGGTAGATTTCGAAGTTAAGTACTAAATTCACCAACAAAACTTAAATCAAGATTAGAGATAAACCCAGTTCCTTCACTAAAAATGAGCTCTAGGGAACTAAACATTTTGTGAAAAATTCTAATATACACGAATATGCACACGCATGTATATGAAATAGGTTTAAAAATGGCTAAAGCAAATTCAGAGAACCTCAAAGTGTTAAAATATGTTAATATTTCCATAGTCGGGTTTTTATCATGTTTTAATATGTTTCTTCAAGCTCACATGACGTTACATATTCACCTGCTGAGGTCCATTATATTTCTAATATGACGCAATATTTTGATATATTTTTTTAATTCGCCAAACTATTTATTCATTTTGAGTTTTCATGCGAAAACCTTGCTCTAGAAAACTTATGACGTAATATTCAATTTGTTTTCAATTCGTCAAACTGTTTATTTAGTTTAATCTTCATGTGAAAATCTTGCAATAGGAAAGCAATTGTTGTGTTGAGAATTTTATTGCTTTTTTTAATTGTTGGCAACTGCTATAACGAAAAATATTTATTTTTTCCTGTCATTGTTGTGAAAGAGCTGGTTTTATCAGAATCATGTTAAGACGGAATTCAAAATTTTTAACCCTCCCAATTTCCATTCCCTTGGGCCGATTTTACCCATTTTCAATCCCCGCCGAGATATTAGCCATCTCAAAGTTGTTGGCGAGTTTGAAGACGATCCGTGCATAATTGCGACTTTTATCGTGCGGACAAAATTTAGTACATACATACATATATATATATATATATATATATATATATATATATATATAAACTTTTTAGGTGGGGGTGGTTTTGGGTTCCTGGGGTCATATAATGGAAAGTTATGAAGGAATTTTTCAAAAGTCACAACATGGTAACGACTGCAATAGGTAGTATTTCTTACGAAATCTACCTAAAAGTAACCAGTTTTTAGTAAAATTTCTGATATAAAGTAACTTTCAAAAACTTGTGTAAAATAGCAGGCCGTTCTCGTGTTATGTCAGTCCTAGGAATAATATTTCTAACACTGAAGATTCCCCATGTATATATGGAATTTAGAAAAGCTTCTCCAAAAGAAAGGTCCTGAAATGATATTGTAATTCCTCTAACTTCAAAGTTTAATCGGGCCCTGATGTTGAGTACTGAAATCTAATAAATACAGTTATTTTGAATATTACAACAGAATTAAACTTATTTAACTTAAACCCGCTGTTATTTCCCGATGTTATTTTTTAGTATTAAGAAAGAAAATTATTTAAAATTTTCAAATCATGCATTTATGATTTTTTTCCGTCTTTAATAACTAAATAATGAAAAATTAGGCTTTTGTTCTGAGCTCATAAATATGACAATAAAATAATGTAACTAAGAGACATTGCAAAATTAAATCTTTGTGATTACAAATCATAAACAAACGATACCGCCACCATTTTACCTACTATGACGTCATTAGAATATTGCCCATTGATTGTTGGAGAAGTTACTTTGTGAATGATTACCTCAATGATTTAATATTTTTGACGTTTCACGATGAATGAATCACTTGTGTTTGTTTAGGTTTATAGAATGAGATATTAAGCTGTGAACCTAATTTCAGTTGAAGTTATCCAAGGATATATGTATTTTTAATCGAAATTAAAAACAATGCTTTGATCTCGAAATAAAAAGTTTTAGTTTGTATAATTTGTTATTTCTGTTAATTATTTATTTAAGTACTTTTCCATTATAGCGCATTTTTAAAAAAAAGCTTGGCGCGATTCGGGCATCAGAAAGTGAGATATGTTGCGAAAATATATAAACAGCTATGAAAACAAATCTAATGAACTTTTATCTTTGTTTATATATGCACTTATATACATAAAAAAATCGTTTCTAAATATATATATATATTTTTTTTTATATACAAATTACGGCACAGATTTCAGATATGAACCGGGATACCTAACTGGCGCCAAAATGATGTTATTTTGCCTGCCATGGTAACCCGGCTATTGTTTTTTATTTATTAATAAATTGTTTAATTACTTTTATTTTCTGTTTTTTAATTATATAAACTGCTTTGTTCTATAGTTATTATGCAAACTTTTATTTATTTATAGTTATTTCCTTTTTCAAAATGATAGCAAATAATTGAAAAATATATAAGTAACTGGTATTCGAAAGCGAGATGTCTGCCAAATTGGCGTCATAGAAAAATCTCGCCAACCCCCATGCATATATGACATCTGTGCAAAAATTACTTCTGTTTCTTTATAAAAATGGGTAAATAATTTTTTTTATATTAAATTATCGGCACAGATGTCATATACGCCCATATTGGCGCGATTTTTTTTTACGCCGATGTCATATACGCACCGGGTACTTAACTGGCGCCAAAGTGTCGTTATTTTGCTTGTAATGGTAACCCGAATGTTGTTTATGCTGTTGATGTTTTCGCCAAATTGGCGTCGGAAAAAAATCGCGCCAATATATGATATCTGTGCCAAATTGTATACATATGGAAAAAATTGCTTGTGAGTATGAAGCAGTAAATAGGTTGCCAGAAAATACGTTGGCAAACTTCTTTCTCGCCAAGAAACTTTTCTCCGAAGTATTGTACATAAGCAATGATTGCTAGAAATGCATTTTTAATTATGATATGCGCTTTTATGTTTTACTACATTTATGCATACTATACTGTGTGTATAAATGCTACAGTTCATATGCAGGGCTACACAAAAGAATTCGTAAGGGTTACTGAGTATGAGAGTAAATTGCTTAAAGGTGGTTTTTAAAGAAGCTATGCATTTTTACGCTGAACTGCATTTAGTTTCCTAAGAAATGTTTGTAGAATATAGATAAAATGATATAAATGATCACGCAAAGAATTGGATACATAACCGTCTATGGATGATAATATCTGGTAATGTGATTTCAGTAGTTTAAATTAAATTTTAGCTAAATAGTGGCATATAATAACGGCAGTATTGGCTATGGACGGTAACTGCTGAAATCAATTTTTAAAATTTTTTATGCGTTTTATAAAATGTTTACTTAGTTATCTTGGTACTTCTTAGTTATCCCGTCGACCAAACTACTGTCGCCAAATTGTAAGATTAATTGCCAATAATGGTTGCCATTAATTAACTAATTGTAAGATTAAATGCCAATAATGACCAATAAAACCATTAATTCGACGTTTTATTTGTATTTTTATTAATGTTTTACCACTGATTTGGCGATTTATATAATTTGGCGAAATTGGTCGACGGGATATCTAAGAAGTAACGTTATCTTATTTACCTTATTTTCCTAAATAACGAAGTTTTGTTAAAGCATTCAGGATGTGTTGGAAAGTGTTTCATATTCTATGCTTAACGCATGATTTTTCTTTCTTCTTTAGTCTTATTTTGCATTTATTTTATTCTTAATTTTTTAGTCTTATACTGCTTTATAGAAACTTTGGCACAGTTGTCATATACGTTATCATATATTGGCGCGATTTTTTTCCGACGCCAATTTGGCGAAAACCGTATAAACAACAACATCCGGATTACCATATCAAGCAAAATTACGACACTTTGCCGCCAGTTAAGTACCCGCTGTGTATATGACATTGGCGTCAGAAAAAAAATCGCACCAATATGGGGCGTATATGACATCTGTGCCGAAACTTTAATATTTAATGTTTAAACTCTTCGATCCACTCCCTTTGCATAAAGTACAAACTATAACACGGATAGCGCAAAATAATAGACAGTTTGGTACTTTTCCACTGTAGGGGCTTTGGCATTTTTTTTTTTAAAGCTGGGTGTAATTTGGGCATCAGAAAGTGAGATTTGGGTACTTTTCGGTTATGCGGACACCATTGTCGCCAAGCGTAATAGTTGGCGCAAAATCGTGAATTGAAGCATTTGAAAAATAAAAGAAAAATCATTGTCGATACTAAAGTGAGCATTTAAAAAATATAACATTTGAAAATTCCAGACCTTTACGAACTATTTATCCAAATCACAAATATATACTTAAAATAAGTGAACAAATAACTGCTATAAAATAAAGCAATAAAATAAAACTCATATTAAACTGCTGGCATAAAATTACAAATATCTTTTAGCATTTTGAAATAATTGGCGCATTAGCATACATTTTGGCATGGTGTCCGTACAACGGAAAAATATCGAGATTTGTTGTCAAATCATATAAACAGCTATGAAAACAAATTTAATGAGCGTTTTTGTTTGTTTTATATGTATATTATTGATGTTTTTATGTACAAATTACATCTGTTTCTGTATAAAATTAGAGAAACGGCTTTTTTATGTTAAATAAATCCTATAAATATCGAAAAAAATGCGTGTGTATATAAAATGAAACAGTGAATAGGTTCCCGGAAAATATGTTACCAAATTTCCTTTTTCGCCAAGGCACCTATACTGGAAAAGTACCTAAAGCACATTAAAATCGCGCAGTTAGGAGCTCACACAGTACACCGTTGTCTATTGGCGGTTATTTTATTAGTAGCATCGGAAGGAAGATGTAAAGATGTATTTTAAATTCTCCCCTATACATTTCGAAAAAATATCTTAAAAGAGTGGAGTTTAAATTAAATTTCGGTGACCTCCATTATGAAAGATTAATGGTTTTAAATGGGATTTCGCCAAATTAGCCAGCTATCGACAAGTTGGCTAACATTTGGCGCTACTGTGGTAAACCTGCATTAATATTTTTCAACAATTACTCATTTCAATGAGGCGGTCCTACCGGAATAGTGAGGGACACACAGAGACTTGGATTTTATATAAATAGATTATCTTCAACAGAATTAAGCATTCGAGACTTTTATTTATTTTTATACTCAATTCTTCATTATATTCAAGGTCAAAACAAACCATCAACAATTCTTTTCAATATAACTGAATATTCAAAACTTTCGTCTATAAATAATTTTTCATTCAATTAAGATCAAATCAAAAACGGCGTCCCTGTTCGGGCGCCATAAAAATATGATAACAAGCTTTCACATAGACAAAAAGAATGTCATATATCTTCTACTTACCATTTCTGTCAGAGGTAAGTTCTCGCTTGCTTCTGGTTCGTTCTGTCGAATTTGAAAAGACCTAATTTTATTCAATAACTCACTAGACGAAATAAAGACATCACTCGGTTAATCTTCAACACTTATATACAATATATTACAAATATTTACAAGATTATAGGACTTAAACATTTAAATGCTTTTACTTCAATCGAATCATCACGGAGGCACAACTCCGTTCACAAAAAAAGAATATTATTCTAAAAGTTTTTTCAGTTTCTGTTCACTTCACTTCGGTACGTAAAAGTTTTTAAATTCAGGTGTCACTGTTACTGCAAAGGGATACAGAGGGAGCTGTCCGCGACATACTGCCCCCGTTGAGTTTTGCCAGGTCAAATTCAACCACAGTCGTGGACAAGTTCAGGAGGTCCAACCGTTCTGGTGTTCGTATCACTCGTCCAAATTTAGACATTCTAGGAGAATCATTTTTAACAGAACCAGGAGAATCTTTAAGGTGAGCAGACTCGATAGTTTTCGGAGAAAAATCATTTGCCTGGAAATTCGCTTCCATCGGATACAACCTTTGTACTGGTCGAAGCAACTCACCAAACTTAGTTCGTAACTTTGCCAATCGTACTATGCCGTCTTTACCTGGAAACAACTGGATGACTTTTCTTAGAGGCCAATTCATTCTTTTTTCTTTTGTACTAATTATAACAATATCTCCAACTGAGAGTTCGGGATACCTGTTTGACTTTTTACGATAATTTTTCAGCTGTCCCAAATATTCTAGTCGGAAACTTTTTCTCAAATCTTCACGAATTTTCATCCGATATTCATATCTTCTTTGAAGATAACTTGCATCTATATTGTCCAGATCAGAAACACCACCTTCTTTAATTTCACGAAGAAACATGGCAGGGGTTCAGGGTTCTAATTCAAGATCTTCAGATATGTATGTTAACGGTCTGGAGTTTACAACATTTTCACAATCGCAAAGAATAGTATTAATTCCTTCATATTTCAATGATGCATTTCCTAAAACTTTTCTGAGAATATTCTTCATCAATCCTATCATACGTTCCCAGAATCCTCCCCACCAAGGAGATGCAGGCGGAATAAATTTCCAAGTAATTCGTTCTACGGTATGTTCCTTAATCACTCTTTCCCAATCTATTTTCTTTAATAAACAATTTGAACCAACAAAATTACTTCCATTGTCTGTATAGACAATCTGAGGTCTTCCACGTCGTGATATGAATCGTCGAAATGCAATCAAGAAACTGTCAGTAGATAATGAAGTGACAAGTTCGAGGTGAATAGCTCGATATACGGCGCAGGTGAATAAGACAATCCAAGATTTTGACCATTCTTCAAAAACAAAGGTCCAGCCAGATCGACACCTATGACTTGAAATACAGAACAGTCTTTAATTCTATCTTCCGGCAATGGTGGTATTTCAACATCGTGGGGTTTGGCATCAAACTTCTTACATCTTACACAATTCTTCAGAACTTTCCGGATCGTTTTACGACTTTTTAAGATCCAATATTTCTCTCTTAAGACTGCCATTAATGTTTGAACTCCACAATGTAGGGATTGATTATGTTTTTCAATTATTAGTTTCGTAACAACTGGGTGGTCAGATGGCAAAATTATAGGTAGTCTGAAATCCTCCGAATCTTCTCTCATAATTATTCTGGATTTAAGTCTTATGAGCCCATATGGATCAACGAAGGGTTTTAAATGACGTAAGCGTTCATCCTTTTCTGATTTGAAGCAACCTTTTTGCACAATTTTCCCTACAATGACTTCAGCTCGGTTAATTTCTTCAATTTTTAAATTCCCAAATTCTCGTTCCTTTTTGTTAGTTTTACAGTTGTCAATAAATCTCTTCATCCAAGCAGTGATTCTAATTATCTTCTTGAACTGTGAAACTCGAGAAAAATATGGAAATTCTTCATCTAGAGAAATCAAAGAAGATATAACTGTCTTCTTCTTTTCTTTATCAACCTCATCCTTTTTCGGAGTTATATCAAAGGCTGGCCAAAATCCTGGCTCAAGTTTCAGCCACGTCGGACCTTCATGCCATTTCTTAATTTTAAGTGTCTCTACGGAACATCCTCTTGAAATAATATCAGCGGGATTTAAATTCCCAGGAACAAACTTCCAGTTTTCCGGATTACTATGTGCCCTAATTTTTTTTACCCTATTCATCACGAATATACCCCAATTTTCTGTATTCTTAATCCAATGCAAGGTATTCATCGAATCCGTCCAGTAGAATATAGGAATATTTTCCAATTTTAAATCTTGCTTAACCGTTTCCATTAGTCTCACTCCAATAGCGCAAGCTAACAATTCAAGTCTACAAATTGTTGTAGGTTTCAGGGGGGCTACTCTTGCACGAGCTTGTACAAGTTGGCACGATACTTCATCTGTGTTTTTACATCTTAAATAAATGCATGTGGGATATGCCTTTTGGGAGGCATCACAGAAGACATGATAAGACAAATCTGTATTTGAATTAGGATTAAGCATCATATACCGAGGAATTTTCAACTCTGTCAACTGACACAAATCTTTTTCCCATTTAAGAAATTTTTTACTTATATCTTCGGGAAGAGCTTCGTCCCATGTAACTTTTAGCTCCCAACACTTTTGTAGTAAGAGTTTCGGAGTCAGTGTCACACCACATGTAAAACCTATTGGATCATAAATTTTATGTGCTTCTGATAAGATCACTCTTTTTGAAATGCATTGGTTATCGGATTCATTTATTCCTTTAATGTCGCAACTTAATGTATCTTCTTCTAAATCCCAAATGAGGCCAAGAATAGAAACCGTTTTCCTTTTATTTGAATTTTCGGACACTGAAATTTCCGAAAAAGTGTCATTACCTGTAATTTCGTTCTTCGTTGGCAAATTATAAGCCCAATCTTGCAATTCAAATTTAGCATTCGCTAAAATTTCAACAGAATCACTTTCAAGTTTTCGCAGTTCTTCTTCATTATTTACACTTGTAATTAAATTGTCAACATACCAAGCTTCAGAAATTTTTTCTGCCGTTGATCTAAGATGCTCAGGTACGTCATTTAGTAACTTAGTTAAACTAGCACTCAATAAGAAGGGACTACTGGAAATTCCGAAAACGACTCTTCTATGTCTATACATCTTAAAATGTCCCGGATTACCTTGTTCCCACCATAAGAATCTCAAAAAATCTCTGTCATTCGGATTAAGTCCTATTTGAAGAAAAGCCTTTTTGATATCAGAACTTACACCGATGCATTTTTCTCAAAACCTGTTGATAATTGCAGGAATAGTTTCTAGCAAATTAGGCACCTTTTCTACACAATCATTTATTGACGGAAACCCCTTAATTTTCGCTGACCCATCAAATACTGGTCTTATTTTTGTTGTTGTGGAATTCATTCTAATAACGGCACGATGTGGTAAATAATGGCAGGAATTATTATATTCATTTTCAGGTACAATTTCTATAATTTTTTCTTCCTCCCAAGATTTGAAAACCGCTTCATAATCTTCTAAGAAACCGTTGTCTTTCAAATTTTTTACTGTATTTTTTAATCTTCTCTCAGCGATCTCTAGATTATTAGGGAGTGGGGGATGTCCCTCTTTTCAAGGTAAACAGACTTCAAATCTGCCTTCGTTATCCCTTTTAACCGTTGAAAGAAAATGTTGCAGTGTTTGTTCTTGCAACTCTTTTTTAGTTTCATTTTCGGATGGATCTAAAATTCCTAGAGTATCAAGATTCCACAATTCAGAAATTTTATAATCTGATACGTGCATCGAAAATGTAAATGAGTTGTCGGTTTTATTTTCTATTTCCAAAGGAACTTTCCCCATAACTGTCCAGCCTAAGTAAGTTTCGACACATACTAAACCACATTTTAATTTTCTTATCTTACCGGTGAGTAATTTTCCTGCAATATCCGCTCCAATAAGAATATGAATTTCAGTTGGGGATGATTCAAACAACAATTTTTCCTTCATACGGCTAGTGTCATTCAAATATATTCTATGTTCTTTAAGCTCATGTAATATGGGTTTTATTTCTATTTGTGGTACATCGGAACAAATTTCAGTTTGATCAAAGGCCTTAAAATTACATTTATAATCACCCTTTACATTACTAAGATTCACAATAAATTGTTTATGGAATTCAGAAACCTCCGTTCCACCAAATAGACTATGAATAATATTGCTCTCACTTATAATTTTGTATTGCATCATTTCAGCAACAAACTTCGAAATATACGACTTTTGTGATCCAGTATCGATTAAGCACCTCACAAACTTATCTTCACTATTTCCGCAGATTTTTACAATTAAAGTTTGTGACAAAACTTTCTGTGTAAATGTTTTATTTGTTAAAGTGACATTTCTATCGTCAATTTGTTTTTTCTCATCTACTTTATTACTCTTGTCACAAATTAAAGAATTATGTTTTCCACTGCAAAACTCACATCTTATTTTTGAAAAGCAATCTTTTGCTAAATGATTTCCCTTTTTCATACAGAGATAACACATTCCGTTTTTTCTCAAACGTGCTCGTTTTTCTGTTACGGACTTAGAACAAGCTGCAGAATTGTGATTAACTGATTCAGCGGAATCTCCGCAAAAAATACAATGATTTATCGAAACCGTTAATGAAGGAGCTGTAGGAACTGTAAACTTATTTATTTTTCTCTCCCTCTGCACTTGCGGTGGATTTTGAACGATAACCCTATCTTGTATTTGAATCGCAGTTTCTCTGCATTCTATTTCCGCCCGTAGAAATTCAAGCAGTTCGTTGACTTCAAAAAGATTATCCTGAGTTTTCCGTTTCCGTTGAAATTCCAAATTTAACTCATTGGGAATTAATTTAAGCAAAATTGGCGTTAGTAACGTACCATATGTTCCGAAAGTTACTTCAAGTGAATTTAAACTTCTTATTTGAGTCTCAATGTTATCATACAGCTTTCGCAATGCAAAAGTATTATTTACATTTTTAACTGTTTCTAAATTCAATAATTTTCCCATATGAGCATTTTTAATCAGGTCTTTACGACCAAAACGCTTTTTGAGTAGATCAATTGCTGCTATATAATTTTCACTCGATAGCGAAAACCCACTAATTGCACTAGAAGCAGCTCCAATAAGGAAGGAATGCAAATAATTAAATTTATCAATGTCAGTTAAGCTATCATTTTGATGTATCGCATTATCATATTGGTTCCAAAAAGATAACCAATAAGCAGGATCTCCATTAAATTTATTAATACTCAATTTCGGTAATTTAATTTTAGAATGAGAGCAAGAAGTCAAATTCTCTGTTGAAATACTTTCATTAACCGAATTTGTTTTCTTAATAGAACGTTCAGGTTCAACTTTTATTTTTAAAGCACACGTTAATTTCGATTTCATAGAAATTATTTTTTCAGAATAACCTTCGGCAGTTTCAAATTCAGTTTCTAATTCGCCGTCATCATCCATTAAGTTTTGGATCTGCTCATCTAAAGTTGTTAAATTATTATACTTTGAGTTTAACTGATCAATATGTTCCGTAAGAACAGAAACTTCCTGTACTGATTCTGCAAGATACTGCTCACAAGTATTAATTAATTTCGTAGTCGCCGTTCTAGAAACAGCACGTTTCTTCTTTAGTTTTTCAATATCAGACATATTTAATCCGTAATTTTAAATATAATTAATTTTATAACAACTTAATGTAACAACAATAATATCACTTTCAAAATATATTCAATAACTTTCAAAATAATCCTGTTCTTAAAATACGCTATCAATCAATATTATTAATAATATTATCTTCAACAGAATTAAGCATTCGAGACTTTTATTTATTTTTATACTCAATTCTTCATTATATTCAAGGTCAAAACAAACCATCAACAATTCTTTTCAATAGAACTGAATATTCAAAACTTTCGTCTATAAATAATTTTTCATTCAATTAAGATCAAATCAAAAACGGCGTCCCTGTTCGGGCGCCATAAAAATATGATAACAAGCTTTCACATAGACAAAAAGAATGTCATATATCTTCTACTTACCATTTCTGTCAGAGGTAAGTTCTCGCTTGCTTCTGGTTCGTTCTGTCGAATTTGAAAAGACCTAATTTTATTCAATAACTCACTAGACGAAATAAAGACATCACTCGGTTAATCTTCAACACTTATATACAATATATTACAAATATTTACAAGATTATAGGACTTAAACATTTAAATGCTTTTACTTCAATCGAATCATCACGGAGGCACAACTCCGTTCACAAAAAAAGAATATTATTCTAAAAGTTTTTTCAGTTTCTGTTCACTTCACTTCGGTACGTAAAAGTTTTTAAATTCAGGTGTCACTGTTACTGCAAAGGGATACAGAGGGAGCTGTCCGCGACAGCCGCCATGTGTTGTTACGCGTGTTTAATTACATTTACTAGTTAATTTACCGAGCATTTTGACGTGTTTGTGTATTTAAACACCATTGAAGACTATGTAATATCGAACGACACATTTAATAAGCACACTGACAAATACAAACGGTAAACATACTTCACAACTCAAGTTACAGTTAACAACCGGTTAAATAGTTCTAAAGGTTAATTGCAGAGTTCGGACTTAACACTATCGTCCATAGTTCAGGATAATGCACAGTCTGCTTAAATGATTTCACATAATAAGAATAAATTGTGTATTGGAATTCTTAACATTGAAAAATGCTTTTATAATTGAATTAAAATATTTGAATTTTCACAAATTTTAATTCATTAAAAATATGCTATAATTTTCATAAAAAAGGTATTTTAAAAATTTCATAAAATAAATCGTGAAACTGTTTAATTAATCATGATTCTACCTATAATGACCAACTCCATCATTTATTTTTTCTTCTGAAAATATACGTGTTTCATTTTTAATTTGCAAAAAGGCGTCCGTAATGGAAAAACATGTAAAATAAATTAATTAAAATAATACTTTTTTTAAGGTTATTGTATAAAAAAAGTAATATTGTGCAAATCTATAGATTATCTATACTCCTATTATAAAGAGGAAAAAATTGTTTACTTGTAGGAGGTAAGCTCTGGAACTACCGAACCGATTCCAAAAGTAATGGTATAAAAATGATGGTGTTAGTCCAACTTAGAACATAGGCTACATCTTATGTCGGTTCCACTACCCCAAAGGGGGTGCAGGAGCAAAAACCGTTCTAAAAACCCGATTTTTGCGTTACTGAAGGGCCTAGAAATATGAAATTTGGAATATTAGTTACTTATAAGATATAAATGATGTCTAAGAACAGTTTTTAAACAATTCGAAATTTAAAAGGGGTGAAAATGCACAAAAAGCGTTCTAAAAAACGTTCTAAATGGTAGTTTCTGCACAATCTCAGGAAATACCAAACCGATTTAAAAAATATTGGTGTCAGAATGATAGTGACAACGCTTGCTCCAAGATAGGCTATGTTTTATGTCGGTGCCACTACCCGAAAGGGGGTGTAGGAGCAAAAAACGTTCTAAAAATGCGATTTTAGCGTTACTGAAGGGCCTAGAAATATGAAATTTTGAATATTAGTCACTTATAAGATATAAATGATGTCTAAGAACAGTTCTTAAACAATTCGAAATTTAAAAGGGGTGAAAATGCACAAAAAGCGTTCTAAAAAACGTTCTAAATGGTAGTTTCTACACAATCTCAGGAAATACCAAACCGATTTAAAAAATATTGGTGTCAAAACGATGGTGACAACGCTTGCTCCAAGATAGGCTATGTTTTATGTCGGTATCACTAACCCAAAGGGGGTGCAGGAGCAAAAAACATTCTAAAAATGCGATTTATGTGTTACTGAAGGGCCTAGAAATATGAAATTTGAAATATTAGGTACTTATTAGATATAAAGGATTTCTAAGAACAGTTCTTAAACAATTCGAAATTTGAAAGGAGTGGAAATGTGCGTAAAGCGTTCTAAAAAACGTTCTAAATGGTGGTTTCTACACAATCTCAGGAAATACCAAACCGATTTAAAAAATAATGGTGTCAAAATGACAGTGACAACCCTTGCTCCAACATAGGCTATGTTTTATGTCGGTGCCACTACCCGAAAGGGGGTGCAGGAGCAAAAAACGTTCTAAAAATGCGATTTTTGCGTTACCGAAGAGCCTAGAAATATGAAATTTGAAATATTAGCTACTTATTAGATATAAAGGATTTCTAAGAACAGTTCTTAACACTAGAACGGCGGTAAATTTTACTCAAGTTTTATAAAAAATATTTCACATCAGAATTTTTACTTAAAACTATTTAACTTATTTATTTAAGTTATTTTTGTGCAGCATATATTAATCTTAAATTATAAAAAGTTTTCTGGTTCGAATCGACATGTATTCATTTGGCAGGGGTCAAAATGACCCCTCGCCACCGTTCTAGTGTTAAACAATTCGAAATTTAAAAAGGGTGAAAATGTGCGAAAAGCGTTCTAAAAAACGTTCTAATGGTGGTTTCTACACAATCTCAGGAAATACCAAACCGATCTAAAAGATAATGGCGTCAAAATGATGGTGACAACCCTTGCTCCAACATAGGCGATGTTTTATGCCGGTGCCACTACCCCAAAGGGGGTGCAGGAGAAAAACGTTCTAAATTGCGTCTTTTGAGTTACGGAAGGGCCTAGAATCGTGAAATTTTGAATGGTAGTTAGTTAAAGATATCAATGATCTCTAAGGACATTTCCTAAAAAAATCGAAATTTAAAAAGTTGTCAAAATGCGCAAAAAGCGTTGTAAAAAATTTCTAAATTGCGATTTCTATGTAATCTCAGGAAGTACTGAACCGATTTCAAATATAATGGTGTAAAAATGATAGAGACAGATCTTGCTACAAGATAGGCTATATTTTATATCTGTTTCCACTACCCCAGAGGAGATGTAGGAGCAAAATGCGCGAAAAGCGTTCTAAAAACGTTCTAAATGCCGATTTGTCGGCAATATCTCAGGAAGTATGAATCTGATTTCAAACGTAATGGTAGGAAATTGATGCTGACAGCCTCTGCTCTAACATAGGCGCTATTTTATGTCGGTATCACTATCACCAAGACGTTGCAGGAGCAAAAAAGCGTTCTAAATTTCGATTTTTGTGATCGGTAGGGGCTAGCAACTTAAAATTAGGCAAGGTACATATTTATTAGATATAAATGATCTTTAAGAACAGTTTCGAAGAAATTGGAAATTTAAAAAGGGGGGTGAAAATGCGCGAAAAGCGTCCTAAAAACGTTCTAAATTGCGATTTCTACTCAATCTAAGGAAATACCAAAGCTATTTCAAAAGTAATGGTTGCAAATCAATGGTTACAGTCCCTGCTATAACATTGGTTATATTTTATGTTGCTGTCACTACCATCTGAGGGTTGCAAAAGCAAAATCTGTTCTAATTTGCGTTTTTTGCACAACTGAAGGGTCTAACACTTTGAAGTATGGCATGGTATTAACTTACAAGATGCAACTGCTTTCTAAGAACACTCGAAAGAAAATTCCAAATTTAAAAAAATGAAGTAAGTGAAAAGCGTTATAAATTACAATTTTTAAGCAAACTTATAAATTACCAAACCGATTAAAAAAATAATGATGACAAATTTTGGTGATAGAACCTGCTCAAACATAAGCTATATTTTATGTCTGTTCCACTACCACCAGAGGGTTGCAGGAGCTAAAAACTTTCTAAATTGCGATTGCTGTGATACTGAAAAGGCTAGAAACTTTAAATATGACATGGTAGTTACTTATAAAATATAAATGCCCTCGAAGGAACTTCGAAAATAAATTCGAATTACAAAGGGGTGAAGCGAAGGGGAGGTGCGAAAAGCATTCTAAAAAAGTTCTAAATTACGATTCTATGCAATTTCAGGGAATTTAAACCGATTATAAAAGTAATAGTTGCGAATCAATGGTAACAGTCTCTGATCCTACACAGGCTATATTTTATGCCGGTGATTCTACCACCTGGGGTTCACAGGAACAACAAACGTTCTAAAAAAGGGCTTTAAAAGCTTTTGAAATAACGTTTCTATGGAATATTAGGAAATAACAAACCGATTTCAAAATTAATGTTGGCAAATTAATGGTGACAGTTCCTGTTTCAACATAGCCCTTTATGTTGAGAGAGGTGGTTGGACTTGGAATTTGACATGATGGTTAATTTTAAGATGTAAGAAGATGGTTTCTAAAAATTCAAAACTTCAAATGAATACTGAAAGGACCGTATTAATTGAGCATAAAAGTTTCAAAATATTTTCTAAATTATCATTTATTTAGTTTTATTTCATTTTATTAATTTAAGTCTCATTTCTGCCTAATGCAGTGTAATAATGATGTTTAATCAAACTGTGTTTTAAATAGTAATTTTTTAATTATTCCTAAAAGTAATAAGTACCTTTTAATAAAAAAAATCTTTTAATAAAATAAAATATTACCTTTTAATAAAATGAAAATTTAGTTAGTACCTTTTAATAAAAATTATACATATAAATATCACTTGGCATATTTCAAATATTACGCGAGCAAAGCCGCGGGGTTTGCTAGTAATTTATATTTATGTTTAATTTCAAGTCAAAATAGTGAATACTTTTTTTTTTGTAAAGTGTACGACAAAATGTAATTTGTGTAGCCTAGTAGAGGATTCGCCTCGCTCATCATAATAAGCAATTACAAAAAATTGGGTTATTTTAGAACACTAGGGGGCGCTGCCCCCTACGAGCTACGCTCGTCAACCCCCGTTCAGACATCGCAGATTCTAAAAGCACGCTAATTTGATCGGCTTAAAAAATATTTCGGAAGATTGAATTATAAGTTTAAAAATAGTGGCGATCTCCCTATAAACGGGTTTCTATTCATTTCTCTTTGATTGGGGAATTTTAAAGCAAATCAGCGGCTGTTAAATGATACAATGGCTGTTTCCGTCTTTGATTAAATAAAATCAGTTGACATTTCAAAATAAGCTAATATAAAATGAATTAAATAAACAGAGTCTTTGCCTCCCGGTATTTTTTAGCAAAGAGAATTTTTTTTTTTTTTTTTTAATGACACTTTAAATGTATCGTTTTCAATCTGACGTAATTTTCACTAAACTTTTCTTTCTCCTTTTACTATTCACGTGAAAATAATTTTGTTAGAAATGAAATATTATTTGCGCTATCCTAATAAAAATAGTTGAAAATATCATCTTAAAATATTACATAAATGTCTCGTGCAATTTTTAAATTTAAATTGTTTTGCAATATTATTTTTTGTTCATTTTACGTAATGTGTAATGTGACGTAAATGTGACGTAATTTCTCCTATTTAAGACTTCTAACGCATGTTAATGAATTTATTATTTTACAACATTCTTTCACTTTTAAAATTCAGGTGTAATGTGGTTTTTTTGATAATTTTCAATGAGTTCCTGCTTTTTATATTTTCTTGTTTATAATAGTCACGTGTAAAATAAATTTTTAATTTGAAGCAAATATTATTATTTGCGCTGTTTATACAGTTGGCAACAGTTTAAATTAATACCAATTTCTAAAATGTGTAAAAAAATATCTCTCGAAATGCTGAAAATTTGAATTTAAAATAGAAATAAAACCTCAAAAAATGAGTCAAATTAATAAACTGCAGTCTGCACACCGGGAAATTCTGACGCATAAAATGATCTAAAAATGATTAAATTCCGATGTACAGTTTTTGCTCCTATAAAACTTTTTTAATGGAACGATTTTGTCCAACTTTAGCATTAAATATCTCTTTAAATATTTCTTCGATTTGAAAACTGTCTGCATCAGCGTGTTTATCAAACATTTCTCTATAATTCCACCGATTTTCATATTTTTGTATGCAATATTTTGCTTTATATTAACGAAGAAAGACCTCCGGTCACAAAAAATTCAAAACCGGCGGCGGCGGCGGTGACAGCGGTAGTTAAATTTTTTTTTAGAATTTTAGAATAGAGAGATATCTCTCTATTCTAAAAAAAAAAGTAACTACCACTGTCACCGCCGCCGGTTTTGAATTTTTTGTGACCGGAGGTCTTTCTTCGTTAATATTAAGAAAAATAATGCATACAAAAATATGAAAATCGGTGGTTTTATACAGAAATATTTGATAAACACGCTGATGCAGACAGTTTTCAAATCGAAGAATTATTTTAAGAGATATTTAATGCTAAAGTTGGACAAAATCGTTCCACTAAAAAAGTTTTATAGCAGCAAAAACTATACATGGCAGTGTAATCATTTTTAGATCATTTTATGCGTTAGAATTTGCCGGAGTGCAGATTGCATTAATTTTTTTTATTTTGACTCATTTTTTCAGGTTTTATTTCTATTTTAAATTCAAACTTTCAGCATTTCCAGAGATATTTTTTACAGATTTCAGAAAATTGTACTCATTTAAACGGTTGCCAACTGTATAAAAAGCGCAAGCAATAATGTTTGCTTCAAATTAAAAATTTATTTACACGTGACTATTATAAACAGGAAAAAAACTTTCAAATTAGAATTAAATATAATTACGTATAAAAAGCAGGAACTTATTAAAAATTACGTCATAAAAAGTGTACACATGAATTTTAAAAGAGAAAGGATATTGTAAAATAATAAATTCATTAACATGCGTTAGAAGTCTTAGGAGAAATTACGTCATATTTATGTCACATTATAGTTATTACATAAAATGAACACAAAATAATATTGCAAAAAAGTTTATATTTAGAAATTGCGCTAGACATTTATTTAATATTTTGAGGGGATATTTTCAACTATTTTTGTTAGGAAAGCGCAAATAATATTTCATTGCTAGCAAAAGTACTTTCACGTGATTATTTAAAAGAGAAAGTAGCTTGGTAAAAATTACGTCAGATTAAAAACGATTAATTTAAAATGTCTCATTTAAAAGAACTTTCTTTTCTCTTTGTTAAAAAATACCAGGAGACAAACACTCTGTTTACTTAATTCCTTTTATATTAGCTTATTTTGAAATGTTGTTACACGTGTCTACGTCATCAAGTTATTTTTATTTCGACGTTTTATTTGTATATGTTGTACGAATTTATTTGTTCTTTCGTTATTTAAAATAAAAATTATGTCAATTTGTATAATTTGGCGAGTGGTTTGGCGATTTATATAATTTGGCGAAATTGGTCGACGGGATAATCAAGTAGTACCGCAGCGGATTTGGCGTTAAAATTCCCCAATCAAAGAGAAATGAATAGAAATTCGTTTATAGGGAGATGCCAGTTTTTTAAATTATAATTCAATCTTTTGAAACCTTTTTAAAGCCGATCAAATTAGCGTGCATTTAGAGCCTGCGGTGTCTGGACGGGGGTTGGCGAGCGTAGCTCGTAGGGGGCCGAGCCCCCTAGTTGAATAAAAAGGGATAGAATAATCGGTAAAAGGTAGATTTTCCAGTGTTTCAAGCAGAATATATTTTGCTAACCTTTTTTTAAAATTTGGCTACTTCTTTTTATTTCTTATTCGCCAAATCGCTAATGTTATTCAAAAGCCAGCGAGAACACTGAATAATACAGTATAGCCATAAAACAAATCTTTGTTCATTATATTTTTACAGAAATTCAAATTATTAGTATTATTTTTAAAGATAGATCATACCGTGACACATCAAAACATCGCATGCGACCCATTGTTTGGGAACCTCTGTATTAGATATAAACCATTTTGTTGATGACAAACAACTAAAAATATACATACAGCTTTAAATTCAACTTGTAAATTAATTTAACCATTAAATTTAAAAAAAAATATATATATATAATAAAAATATTCAAAGTATCTTTTTATTCCAACGCTACCCTACTTATAAAATTAATTTTGTAAAATAAGGATTTTCAAATTCTAACTAATCCTACATGAGGTCTAATAGCAAAGGTCCAGTTGAGGTCCTTCTATAACACTGTAGTAGCTTCAATTTGTCTTCATTTGTATATTGATATCTATTTAAAAAAAAAATACTAGCTGATTTTTAGCATGCTTCTTTTCAAGGGAACGGGGGTGGGGTGGGGTGGGGGAGGAGGGGGTGTTCAGCACAGCATACCAGAAAAAGTTAAACTGTTTTAATTCTTCATTATAAAAAATGTTATAGTAATTTTCTTTTTCTGGATTTTTATGTTACACTTTGTAGTTTTTTGTTTTGATGTATTTAAAAACTGTCTTGCCTGAGGTGTTCTAAGAAAAGTTTTTATACTACCTTATTCCATGCACCTGTTTTCCATTCTAAATAACAGTAGCCTAGGTTGCGTTCCCTCTAAGTCATTTTTTAAAGACACAGCTTCCTGCCTGTTTAAAATAAGCAAAATTCATTCTGCCTTTAAAAAAAAAATATAATGAAACGTAACGTACCCCTATTTAACCCCTGTTAAACATGTTAATATTTTTAATTTAATAAGATAATTTAAAAAATAGGAAAAAAATCTTTGACAAAATCAATATTTCCCAAAATTTTTCCTTTTCTAAGAACCTTTAAAAACACTAACCTTTCATAATTTTTGGGAGACTTTAAATCTAAGGGGGTTTTCAGCTCCCTTACTTCCCGCCCTCTTAACCTTTAACTGGTGACACAGAAATTGTCACATAACTAGTGTGAAGCGGTCTGTGAGACCGCTCCATCGAAAGATGAATAAAAGCCGGGATTAACTCATAGGAAGTTGTTTTTGTGCTAAACTTTTCGTACAGGAGTGTTATAATTAAAATCCACCTATTCAAAAATCTCTGGTGTTAGTACTAAAGTTCCAAATGAAACAAAATCTCAGTAGTGTTTGTAGATAAACTGACATTTCCAAGTTAAACTATGAAAATTGAAAAAAGCACCGGTCTGTGAGACCGGTAACATCAGTTAAAGGTTAACGCTAATGGACATGCCTATGCGTACGACCAGGAACATTGATATTCTTGTAATTAAAATAGAAGCTTGATTACACAAAAATGAATGCAAATGTGTGCTTTTACATTGAAAATAGTCATTATAATAATACTGAGTAGTTATTAAAGTAATGGGGAGTAGTTTGTCAAAATCATCACCAGCAACGACCTAACATCCAGTTCATGCGCCTTTCCAGATTTATTATGCGCCTAATGCTGCCTAGGTTAGAGTATAAAAGTCTCTACAGAATGAATATAAGCCGCAAACAATTTATTTTTTTCTCGAGCATCCACAACTTACAAGGAACATTTTACTAGTAAAAACATTTTACATTTTATAAATAAGCATATAAATTTTATTATGAAATAAATAACTCAACAAAATGAGTAATAAATATTTAGCTATTTTGTATGATTTTTTTTTTCAGTCGACAGGATCTTCTTTGGCGCGAGGCCTTGTGCGGCCGCACCTGTCGCACACCCCTAAGGACGGCTCTTGGGCAAACAGAACCTGACCCGACTCGTGGTCTATACCGGATCGGGTTGGACCTAATCTTTTGTTGTTGCGGGTCGGATTCGAGTCGGGGGGTTAACTTTAACTGTTTCTGGCGGATGGGTTCGATTCCACCCGATTTCTCAAAAGATTCTCCAAAATATATTTTAAAATGAAAAACTATATTATTTGAATGTCAACGAGCATATATACAGTTATATTGATTTTTCTACATAAAAATTATAATTGATAGTAGAGATATAATTTTAGCCTGCTTTTCCATTATTTCACTACAATATGGGCTTTTTTTTTTCGTTTTGGGGTGGGATTGGGTTCGGATTGAAGTCTGTCATTGTTTTGGGCCAACTAATTTTTTTAAAAGGGTTCAGGTTGAATCGATATAGAGTTTCTAGGTTCGTGCCGGGTATAACCCAAACCGCGCAGGACTCTTATTCTCTCAAAATAATCCGTGAATTTAACGATTTTTTCCCTTGAATATACTTCATTAAAACGTGAAAATTTGCGCTTTGATTTGTATTCCCCACCCCCACCCCCCCCAAAAGGCAGAAAACAAGCAATTACCTGAAATATTCACTCCTAAAGCAGCATGTTCGTCAAATTACACGGTATTCCGGCAGCTGTGCTGCCTAGTACGTTTTCGCATTCTAAACTGAATTTATAATTCTTCTTTATCTAAAAATAAGTAAAAATCACGAACCTAAGCCCAAAATTCCTAAAATTCTTCGGTCCAAAGACAGAAATTTCTTAAAATAGGAGAAAAATCTCTTCAAATCACTGGTGTGTCGATGTGGGTTAGAATTAACTCGTTCGACACTTAGACAATCACATTTTAATAACTATCACACACAAAATATATACAAATTCGCGTAAAGCGCATAATATAGGGATGGAACACACATAGTTCCGGTTATCACAAGAGAACTTCGCTAGGTGCGTTACATTTTGTACAGACGCCGAAAAACTACCAAAACCCGCGCAATCATGATTACATACATTCACTTCACTTCATCACTTCATGTTTGGCAAAATATCTCAGGATATTTTGCCGACAGTGGCAACAGCGCCATCTATATGCTATAAAAATAAGGGAAGGCAGTCATTTTGTTACAACCTCCCCCTCTGGTTCCGCGGACGTCCCGGTGAGGAACCAGTAACTTTTTTAGGTGGTCTGCCGCGTTTCCTAATAGGTGCAACAGGCACAATGTCAGAGTCATTACACGGTTTTAAAGCTGAACTATGACATGTAGCAAGAGGTTCATTTGGATTGTCCATGCTTGCTATAACAAATGTGGTGGGCAATTTTTGAGTTAAAATAATGTATGGTCCGTCACGTTTAGGCATGAACTTTGCAGTCTTATTGCTAGAGGCTTTACTTACTGGATGTAAGTCAACCCAAACCTTGTCTCCTGGAGCAAAACAGTGTCCTGATTTTCTTTTACGGTCAGCGTATTTCTTTCTTTGATCTTGCTTGGCTTCAACTTTGTCCTTAATGTCTTTGGTGAAGTTTGCAAATTTCTTGAGGTATGGTGTAATTTCAGGTACAAAGTTGTCATTGTGAATTACAGCACGAATGTCGTGTTGAACATCGTCTGTCGTTCTTAATTCTCTCCCAAATTGTAAAAATGCTGCTGTTTCTCCAGTGGTGTCACACTTAGCAGTATTCATTGCAAAACGTATTGTTGGAAGTTTCTCTTCCCATGAACAGTGGTCATTCTCTACTAATATAGCCAATCTCGGCTTGAGATCTCTATTTTTTCTCTCCACAGGGTTTGCCTGAGGATGGTATATGGGAGTTGGGTTTTGTTTGATACCTAAAAGAAAACAAAGTTGTTGCATTACACTACTAACAAATTGTGGTCCGTTATCACATATTATACGTCTGGGTAGACAATATCTAAGGATAACTTCTTCGAGCAACGTAGTTGCACACTGTGCTGCAGTAGCTTCTGTAAGGGCAAATAGTTCAACCCATCTTGTTGCACAGTCTTCTACTATGAATATCCATCTTTTACCATTCTTACTTTTTGGTAAAGGGCCAAAAAGATCAATTGATAGAACTTCAAATCGTTGTGAATACACTGGTGTTTGTAACAAACCGGATGGTTTTTGATTAGAAGGTTTATACCTATTACATTCAGCACAATGTTTGACGTAATCTGCAATGTATGAACGCATTCCAGTCCAATAATATCTTTTGGATATTCTATTAAATGTACTTTCAGCACCGTAGTGACCAGCCGTAGGTGAGTCATGGTGTTCTTTTAAAATTTTCTCCCTTTCATGTGAGGGGGCTACTAGTTGTGCTTCTTCAGATTCCGAAGTTGGGGAATACCTGTATAAAACTCCTTGGTTCATAACATAACCGCGTTCAGTCCAGTTAGTGTAGTCTAGAGTTTTTTCTTCATCTTCGAAACTTTTAATAATTTTCTTTAATTCTTCATCTTTCATTTGTTCAGCACGTAGATTACTAGGCATTTTAGCAGGGATATCAATCATTATGGTGCAAATATCACAATCTTCTTTACTGATATGATCACACGCAGGACGAGAAAGCATGTCAGCTATGACGTTCGCTTTACCTGGAATGTATTCTATTTTCACATTAAATTCTTGCAACTGTAAAGCCCATCTGGCAAGTCTTCCAGAAGGGGACTTTAAGCTCATGAGCCATCGGAGAGGCTGGTGGTCGGATGCCACAGTAACTTCTGTTCCGTCAATGTATCCTCTGAATTTATTAAGAGCCCAGACAACAGCAAGAGCTTCCCGTTCCGTGGTGTGATAGTTGCGTTCTGCAGGAGTCAGTAATCTACTGGCGTACTCAATCGGATGCTCTTCCGCACCTTTACCCTGGAGAAGTACTGCTCCAAGAGCATAATTGCTTGCATCGGTTCGAATGGTGAAGGGTTTTGTTTCATCAGCCTGTTTCAATATTGGTGCTGAAACCAGGCATTGCTTCAAGGTTTGAAATGCATTTTCTTCATCGGCACCCCAATGCCATTCAACATTCTTCTTAGTGAGGTTACTAAGTGGTCTGGATATTTCTGCAAATTCTTGTATAAAACGGCGATACCATGAACATGTCTGCAGAAACGATTGCAGTTGTTTTACATTCTTGGGAGGTGGGATCCTCACAATAGCATCAATTTTCCCAGGATCAACTTCTAGGCCATTTGGAGTGATCCAGTGTCCTAAGTACTTTACTCTGGTACATGCAAAGTTGCATTTTTCTCGATTTGCAGAAAGTTTCAATTTGTCTAATCTTTGAAAAACAGCTTCAAGATCAGATAAATGTTGTTCAAAACTTGATGATAAAATAATGAGGTCATCAAGGTAAGAGAGAATATTTACATCTGGGAGTCCGTTGCGAAAGTTATCCATCGTTCTCTGAAACGTTGCAGGAGCGTTACGGAGTCCAAAAGGCATTCTTCGAAAGCGGTATGTTCCGAGAGGACATACAAAAGCAGTTTTATTACGATCAGGCCCATAGACACTCACCTGATGGTAGCCAGCATTCAGATCCAGAGTGGTCATGAACTGGGCAGTCTTTGCCTGATGTAGAAGATCGTCCATACGAGGGAGTGGGTAGGTATCCGGTATAGTCACCTCATTGAGCTTCCTGTAGTCTACACATAGACGTACACTACCATTTGGCTTAGGAATGAGCACGATTGGTGCAGAATATGGAGATTCGCATTGCTCAATAATTCCTTTGACAAGATCATCAATTTGCGTTTTCAACAACTCTTTCTTTGCCGGTGATAATCTGTAAGGTGGTAATGATATAGGACGATGTTCTCTAGTGTTTATGTGATGTTCGACGACGGGTGTTGCTTCTCCCCCTAGTTGAAAGGTATTGGAAAAATTTTCAAGCAAGTCATTAAGTCTCTTTCGTTGTATTGCAGATAGGTTTTGACCTTCATTTTCTCTTAACATAACTGTGTTAACTTTGACATTTTGGGTTGAGATTTCAGGTGTCGTTTTGAAAGGATCATCAACAAAAGGAAATTTATATCTTGGATTGTTCTGGAAATACCAACTTTGGCTTCGCATATCCAACACAATCCCCATTTTATTAAAAAAATCTATGCTTAACAATGTTCTATTTCCGGTGGCTCCGGGTAACGCAAAAATCGTTGTATTAGTTCTACGACCTTCTATTTCAACAGTGATTGTTGCTTGAAGAACGTTAGTTTCTTTTCATATGCCATCAGCGAGCGTTATGTTTACACTGGTCTCTTCGAACGAAGTTCCTTGGTCACGGAGAAGCTTGAACAACATTTCCCCAGCAATGGAATGTGTAGCTCCGGTATCTGCGCAAGCTACCCCTGTAATACAATTTACCTTTATATACAACATAGGTGTTGCCTGTGTATTAATATAACAAGATTGGAGATGTAGGGAACTAAAATTTGCTGATTTTACTTGCAACAATTAGGACATTTTGCTTTGACAAAATCTTGTTTCCCACAGCCATAGCAGCTTATAACTGGACGCTTATCATCGTTTACAAAGCGTGAATTCGTATATTTTGAGGTAGGAGAAGTATTTTTGTAATTTCCAAAATGTTCGCTAGCTTCATTTTTGGTTATCTGATTTTTCCAGAATTCCTGACCATTTGAATTTTTAGATAAAAATGTTTCTGTGTTTCACGCGATTTTGAATTACTTGCTGATTTTTGAAAATGGGGTCTAATATTTTCATATATGTCAAGCTTTTCGGCCAACAAGACAGGGTCATTTAGTTTATCCCAACCATCTAAATAATGATTTTTATGTTCCGGTGGGCACTTTTTTTTAATCTGATCAGCGATTATTAGTTCTGAGAGCTTTTCCAATGAATTAACTTCTAATTCGGATAACCAACCTTCAAAATAATTTCTAATTTCAAAGTAAAAATCTTTCCAAGTAGAATTCTCTCTTTTTTGATGTCGGCTAAATAATACCCTAAACTTCTCCGCTGTTAATTTAAATCTTTTTAACAATATGTCACGAATATGTGCATAGTTTTTGAACATTTCTTCAGGCTCTCTTGCTATAAGTTTAGCAATGTCATTCGGAAGTACGGCGACTAATTGTGAGACCCAAAAATCTTTGGAGACATTTAACATTTTCATTTGACGTTCAAACATTGTCAAGAACAACGACATATCATCTTTTTCCGGATTAAATGGTGGTAGGATGTTTTTAATATCTATACGCATCTGGTCCATTTGATTTTGTGGAACAGTTGTCGCGGTATGGTTTTGAGCTTGCAGCTTAAATTTTTCTAACTCATAAGCTCTTTCCTCTGCGATACGTTTGTCCTCAACCCTTTGTTCTTCTATGCTCTCTTGTTTTTTCCTATTTTGTTCTTCTATGCTCTCTTGTTTTTTTATATCTTTCACGATAGCAATCAATGCCTCTTTTACAAATTGTTCATCGTCTTTAAAAAGGGCGCACTTCATAATTTTTTCACGCAAGACTACTATTTTATCATCTGCATCTACCTGAAGTTCTAATTCGGTAGCCAAATTATATAAATCGATTTTTTTCCCTTTAGAAAGAAACGCCATTTTTCCTCAAATCAGTTAAATTTATGCTTAAATTACAAAATTATATGCAATACTTTACCCATTAAATAATTAAGTACCAAAACAACTACCTTCCCCTTACAGGTAAATATAAACAGATAAATATGCATAAACTTTATAAACAATTGATAATACATACAAGAAATAATTTAATATCATACTAAAATTTATCTCTGATTAAACATGAGCTCATGTAAATATTAATGCAAAAATATTATAATCAGTTAATATGCAACTTTTTTTTTTCTAATATAACTTACCGTATAAAACTGTCAGAAATATTTAAATCATAAAATTTTAAGTATATGAAATACCATGGATAATTTGATGTGAAAAAAATTTTCATTCACAAATAAATATGAAAGCAACAAAAATATCAAAATAAAGTACTTATTTACTTCTTTAAAATAAACAACATTCTAAATAATTATTGACGATTACTGAAATCACTTTTCTTTTCTAATATACTACGCTGTGCACAGTTAAAAGAAATAATCATAAAATTCACTTACTCAAATAATATTGCATTGAGAAAAAAAAATTACCAAAAGAAATTATATAACTCTTTCCCTTTCAGAAAATTAATCTTTCATAATTGTTGTTCTTTCACTAATATTAATTATCACTAAGTCCGAGGATGTTGACAGAACAAACAGTTTATTAAACGAAAACACTGCACAAACACATAACAATTAATTTAAAGATAAATTTCTCACACAGATTACTTTTTCATAATAACTTCACACAGAATAATTTTTAAGTCTACACTCTTCTATTGTTCGCACGCAGACTGAGTGTGGCGGGAGAAAAGACTGGCAGTGCGCAGATATAATGCGCATAAAAAATGTTCGCTCGCCTTTAAACCCAACACACCCTCCTGCGAGAGATACATTTTTTTTTCTCTTTAAACAATTCCAAAAAACACATATACATATACATACAAAAATTACACACAAATTACATACAATAATTGCACATATCATAATAGTGAAATACTTTCCATAGAATATAACAACTTATCTTCATTTACACCTTTAGTAAGGAAATCAGAAATAATATGTTCACTTTGAACATATTCCAATGAAATAATACCTTCTGACAATAAATCCCTGACAAAATGAAATCTTAAGTTCATGTGCCTAGATTTATTTGAGGATTTTGTACATTTAATCCATTGTATTGCTGCTTGGCTATCAGTGCTTAAAATTATGGCATCTTTTATAAATTGGTTACAATTTAACTCAGACAATAAGTTTACAGTCCATATGATATCCTTACACATTTCTGAAATAGAAAATAATTCTGCTTCACATGTAGAAAGACTAACACTTTTTTGTTTACGACATTTCCAAGATACTAATGACTTTCCTAGCAATACAACTCCTCCTGAAAAGGACCTTCCATTTTCTCCATTTTCCCAACTAGCATCTGAACTACTATTTAAATACCCAAATTCGTTACTGTAAAATAATATTTGTCTTTTGTACCTTTTAAATACCTTAATACTCTTTTAGCCAAAATGTAATGCCTTTTCTCTGGTTTGTGATTAAATTGAGACAAATAAGTTGTGACAAATGATATATCAGGACGTGTTCTATTGGCTAAATATAAAAGTTCACCAATAATTTCCTGATACATAGTTATGTCAAACAATTCATTTGTTGGAGGAAAACTTTTATCTTCACCTTTAACAATAGGTGTTTTCACAGATTTACAATTTTCTAAATTATGTTTTACCAACAATGATTCAATATATTCAACTTGTGACAAACTTATACCTTTTTCATGTTTTTCAATTTCTATACCTAAAAATTTAGAATTCTTATTTTCGTACAATTCGAATACATTTTTAATTTTAGAAACAATATTTTCATACATTATTTGGTTATTACAAAATATAGCTAAATCGTCTACATACATACATAATATAAAAATGTTATCATTTTCAACTTTAATGAATACACAGTTATCAGAAGCTATTTGATTTAATCCAATATTACCAAGTTCCTCTTTTATTTTTAAATACCAATTTCTACCCGATTGGGGTAATCCATAAATACTCTTTTTCAATTTACAAACTTTATTAACCCCTATCAGTTTTTCATATCCAGGTGGTGGTGACATATATAAAGTTTCTTCCAAATCACTGTATAAATATGCTGTTTTTACATCAAAAAACTTAACAATCAAATTTAATTTAGCTGCAAGTGCAATTAGTAATCTAAATGTCTCAATATTTACAACAGGTGAATACGATTCAGTATAATCTTTGTTTTTAATTTGATTAAATGCAGCTGCCACTAATCTGGCTTTATATATTATTTCCTTACTGTCGCCCTCTTTTAAAGCATAGACCCATTTACTTTTAATCAATTTCGTTTTTTCTGGCATATCAACGATTTCCCAAACATTATGCTTAATTAAAGAATCCAATTCATTTTTCATAGCTATTTCCCAATCATGTGAATTCACACTATTTATTGCCTCTAAATAATTGCTCGGGACATTATCAGTTAAATTAGCTGACGAATATTTACTTTTCAATCTTTCTGACCTTCGAACTTCAGTCATATTTTCACTTCGGTCTTTTATTTTGTTGTTTCGATTCCTTTTCTCCGCGCCTTCATGTCTAGCTGGAGACAAATTAAGTTTTGTTAATGGGGTTGCGCAACCGTTTTTTATTTCGCTTGTGTCAGAAATTTCTAAATTGAGAGATTTATTCTTTTGATTTTCACGAATTTCATTCTCTTCCGGAAAATTTGTATTTATTAGCGGTTCAATATCCCAACACTCTGAACATTTACTTAATCCAAAATATCTACTTCCCTTTATAGTTTCATTGAACTTAACAGAACGTTCCTCAATCACTTTCTTATTTTTTACATCATAAATACGATATCCCCTCCTATCTCTAGCATATCCTAACATAATTCCACTTCTTCCTGGTACATCGAATTTATTTCTCATTGTTTTAGGAATATGAAAATAAGCTAAACAACCAAATTTTCTTACATAATTTAAATTGGGCTTTTTACCTGTCCAAATTTCTAAGGGGATTTTTTCTTTTCCTTTACGGGGTGTTATATTAGATACCTGTGTACAATTGATAGCTTCTGCCCAGAATTTGGTGGGAAGTTCGCTTTCATATAATAAAGACCTAGCCCTTTCTAATAGAACTCTATTCGCCCTTTCAGCCTTTCCATTGCTTTCGCTGTTATATGGGACAGTTTTTTCGTGAAAAATACCTGCATTAGCAAGATAATTGTCAAATTCCGTATTTACGAATTCGAGCCCATTGTCACTTCTCACTTTTTTAATTCTTTTACCCATAAGATTTTCATATTTAGCTTTAAATTTATAAAATACATCAAATGCTTCATTTTTACTTTTGAGGAAATAAGTAAAATACATTCCAGAAAAATCATCCACTAATATCATAAAATATTTTGCCCCACCAAGTGATTCAGGCTGTATCGGGCCACATAAATCCAAATGAAACAACTGCATAATATCAGAACTTTGGTCAATATCAATATTCGGATGACTTTTCCTGGTTATCTTACTTATGTCACATGTATCACACTTAAAATCAGACACATTTACATCTTTAAGATCAATATACTCTTTCATTTTTAACATATATTTTGAATTTAAATGACACAATCTGTTATGCCACAGTTCATAATTACTAGCACTCTTATCAGTAAAATTACACTCAGAATTATAGGCAGGTTGAAGTTTAATCTCTAATCGATTATCATTTTTAAATGCTTTAGTTAGAAATTTATTATATTTGTCAAAAATTAGCACACAGTTATTTTCAGAAATAATTCTACAACCCTTATCCATTAAAGCAGTAACAGATAATAAATTATATCTCAAATCTGGTACAAAACTAACATTGTTTATTGTTAAATGTATAGAATCATTTTTACTTACCGTATCACATGATACCGTACCTGTACCCTTCGAAATTATTTTGGAATTTTTACCTGCTTGATAGATATCCTTTTCTTCAGGAATTAGATTCCTGAACCATATTTTATCTTTACACATATGCGAGCTGGCCCCGCTGTCTAATAACCATATTTTATCACATAGTTCACATTGTTCCGATGAAACAGTCAGTACCGAATTGTTTCTGTCCTTAGCTGGATAATTTACATCGTGGTGCGTTTTTCTTCTTTGTCGATTTCCATTGGACCTGTCATTTCTTGAAATATTATTCCTGTAAAAACAATCCTTGGCTATGTGATTTGGACGTCTGCAAATGTAACAAAGTCTCGGACTTTTGTTTTTCCTGGAGTAGAATACTTCAGCGGCGGTCCCTTCAGCACGAGCGGTATTCGTCAGTTCTTCTTCCCGTAGAATTTCTAGTACTTCATCCATACTTTTCTCACGTTGAGTTTTTAAAATATCTCTTACTTTCGAGAACTTTCCTTTCAGACCTCGTACCGTGTAGAATACAAGTTCTCTATCTGTTATAGCCAATCCAAGTGTTTGACATTTTGTTGAGATGCCTCGAGCTCTGGCTATGTAGTCATTTGCAGATTCATTTGATTTTATTTCTAGATTCTTTAACTCATTGCCGGCATCTATTCTTCTATCTTCTGCTTGACCGGTAAAAGTCGATCTTATTTTTTCCCATAATAATTTCGCATTTTCTTCTGCTGCAAACTGTAGCGCCTGTTCATCAGACAATGACAGCTTTATATATGCGACGGCATCGCTATTTTTTTGGTCCCATTCGGTGGAATCCTTTTCACTCAGTCCTTCTGCTTTTACTTCGGATATGAAAGTATCCAACCTTTTAAGGCTTAAAGCAGCTTTAATTTTTAGGCTCCATATAAAATAATTAGTTCCGTTTAATTCGGGGACGTTTAACTTGTCCATGGTTTCTTTTAACAAAACTAATTTCGATTTAGAATATCAACCGCGAACTGCAACCATTTTGTTGTTCTTTCACTAATATTAATTATCACTAAGTCCGTGGATGTTGACAGAACAAACAGTTTATTAAACGAAAACACTGCACAAATATATAACAATTAATTTAAAGATAAATTTCTCACACAGATTACTTTTTCATAATAACTTCACACAGAATAATTTTTACGTCTACACTCTTCTATTGTTCGCACGCAGACTGAGTGTGGCGGCAGAAAAGACTGGCAGTGCGCAGATATAATGCGCATAAAAAATGTTCGCTCGCCTTTAAACCCAACAATAATACTCTTAAAGAACAACAACAACAAAAAAAAAACACATACATAAAACAGAATTTAAAAATAAATAAACCACCAGCTGGCCAGCAATAAACAGAAAAACAAAAAAAAAATTTCAACTTTTTACCGGTAACAAAACAAATAAAATAAGATTTATCTTTCTTTAGCTAATCACTTTTCGATGATTCATATGGCGGTTTCAGATTTCTTTTAAACACACAGAATATCGGCGATAGTAGAACACTGAAAGTTATTTCGAAAACATTTTAGATCTGTCTAAAGACTATTCGATGATCACAAACAACAATTATGAAACAAACTCAAAGATTTTTTTTTCACTTAGCACACTTTCGCCTTGAGAACTTTGAAGCTTGAAGCATACCCCACAAATAATTATTCCATAAGATGATTTCACAGAATTACGAATCTAGCTGATTCTAGCATACCTCACACAGAATTATTCCAGGAGATGGAGAATGGAACTAATGATTTATTATAAAAATTAGGCACACTTTAGAACCGAAGCGGTTCTTTTTTTACTTTAAACTATTGAAAAATCTAGGTGATTCTTTTTATTCATTTGCCAGGGCGGCAATACACTATAGAAGGAAAACGCTTTTCTTGAAATTAGGCTTTCACATTCACAGAATTGAGAATGGTTTCTCAAACTTTAGAATTTGGAGATTCTTTTTAATCACTTACTTTGTCAGGATGACAAATACACAATTATCCCCTGTCATTATTGTCCGGATGACAATATTTTGAACCTGGTATACCGGTTCCTTTTTATTTCGTTTTTGGCATTCTCGGGCCTGGAAATTTCGGCCATGCAGACCTCTACTGGAGTCTTGAATCGGGTCGGGCTATCCGCTTTTATACTCGAGGGTTGGGTCGGGGATATATTTTTGTTGCGGGTCAGATTCGGCTCGGGATGACTTATACTTTTTCCCTGCAGGTCGGGTTGACTTTCATTGTTTCGGGTTCGAGTTGGGTCTTGACTCTTGCGGGTCGGGTTCTGGTTGACCCGATAATTCAAAAGAATGTCCAAAATATTTTCCGGTTAAAAATCTATATACAATAAGACCTACATAATGGACACTCCCGAAAAACCTTACATCTTTATTTAGTGAACACTATTTCAATTCCTAACACTTAAATATTTGTACCCTTATATCTGTTTGAAAAGTGGAGACCTCCCAATCTACACGCATGTAACGTGTAGGTGTGCATAAACTATAACACATGCGATGCATGTGTTATTGTGAGTATAAAAAACGAAATTTGGCAATATTTTCCATATTTCTGAAGAAGAAAAAATGGTTCTTAATCCCTTGAAGGCCTGTGGGATATAATATATTCCCCTTAATTTTTATTCCAAAATGCCCAGGGATGCCGCGGACGCGCTATAGCGCGTAAATTACGCGAAAAATCGGATACGGGACGCAAAAAAATAGCTCTTACGCGTCCCGTGGACGCGTAATTTCGTGAAAAAATCGCGGAAAACAGACGATTTTCGTCAAAGAATCGCGAAAAAAGCGTAAATCTCATCAAAATATCGCGCAAAAGCAGCGATTTTTGTAAAAGGGCCGCGAAAAAATAGCGTATTTCGTCAAAGCATCGCGAAATAAAAAACGAATGTCGTCAAAAAATCGCGGAAATAAGCGCAAATTTCATGAAAATATCGCTGAAATAAGCGCAAATTTCATCAAAATATTGCGAAAAACGCGATTTTCGTAAAAGGGCTGCGACAAATTAGCGTATTTCGTTAAAAGATCGCGAAAAAATAGCGAATTTCGTCAAAAAATCGCGGAAAAAAGCCGAATTTTGTCAAAGGATCGCGAAAAAAGCGCAAATTTCATCAAAAAATCGCGGAAAAAAGCCGATTTTCGTCAAAGGATCGCGAAAAAAAATAGTTGTTTTTCATCAAAGGATCCCCCAAAAATAGCAAATGTCGTCAAAAAATAACGTAAAAAAGCCGATTTTCGTCAAAGGATCGCGAAAAAAGCACAAATTTCGTGAAAATATAGCGGAAAAAACGCTATTTTCGTAAAAGGGCTGAGACAAAATAGTGTATTTCGACAAAAGATTGCAAAAAAATAGCAAATTTCGTCAAAAAATCGCGGAATAAAGCCGAATTTTGTCAAAGTATCGCGGAAAAAAACACAATTTTCGTGACAGACTCGCGAAAAAATAGCGAATTTCAACAAAAGAATCGCGGAAAAACGCGAATTTCGTCAAAGTAACGCGGAAAAAACGTGAATTTAGTCAAAGCACCAAAAAAGATGTGCAAACTAAACTTATAGGTAGAAAATTCATAAAATGGGATTTAATTTCTTTTTTATGAGATTCTTAAAAATAGAGCATGATTTCAGTGTACTTTGATAATATTTATATTCATTAGGTGGACCAGTAAAAATACCCCCCCCCCCCCCCCTCGTTCTTACTGCATTGAAATGTCTCCCGCCTTCAGAACATTTAAGATTTGATGCTTATTAGTGATTTAGATATAAATTTCCCTTCCAAGGAAAATGTCTGATTCCAACACAGATCTATGCTGACAAATAATTTAATGGGAAGTATAATAATGAAAGCACCCATTCATTCAACGAAAAGTACACCTTTACTTAACATAAGTGTTCTTTTTTTCAGCAAAAATATCTTTTTCAATAAACCCGCCTTGCCTCTTTTTAAAAGAATGCGAACACTAGTGATACTTGTTAGTGGAACTTGGTATCTTCTACTCTCAAATAAACATTATTTTACAATTAAAATTGTATCTTGCATTTTTATTACTTTTAGAAAAGTAAAGAAAATTTCTCTTAATATTTTTTTAAAATATCTTATTTGAGTGCAAATAATGCTGGCTTTAATTCATTATTTAATTATTGTTAAAACAATAATTAATGCATTTCATTTATCTTAATAAACAACTTTCATTTATTCCTTTAAAATATAAATTATTATTGATGGGGACCCGCTTTTGTAAAAAAGGAACCCAGATTTTTGGAAATCCTGGGTCCCGGGGACCCAGGTTTTTTCAAGTACAGCGGCATCACTGATGCCACACTCACACCAAAATTTTGAAATAAAATTTTGCTTAATAATGTACGTGATAAAAAAAAAAAAAACGCTCTTACTTGTTTGCAAATAAATTTGTTTATAAATCCTGGTGCCAGTCAATCATTTCAACATTTTAGTAACATAAGTACATTGCCCCTGAAGGGGTTAAATAAATGATAATCTATTATTACACTTCTCATCATTTTATTTCTCATTCAGTAAATTGAATATATACTCATTCATATTAAAATATGTATTTATTTTCACCTGATACATACTTGAGGTCAAACTTTTTGTGAAAATCCCAGCAAACCGAATTGCAAAAAACCTATGAACCGTATAAATTATTGTAGTGTGAACTTAGTGTTGCTAAACGTTCCAATTTACGCGGAATGTCCCGATTTTCAGGGAACTCGGGACCCGTCCCGAAGAACCCCTACGCAGTACGCTAAATGTTCCACTTTCTCGCCATATCCAAATTACATCAAATTTTTATGAGTTTAAATTAAAATTTTATACCTTAGTTTGAGACGAGAGAATTCAACCACAACCAGGCCACAGTAAGTCGTCACAACGGCCGGATGATGTTACCGAATACCTTATATTTTGTCTAGAACTTGTGTGCACTTCTGTTCAATGTTTATTCCATTGACCGCAATCTTTAGGCGCCTATACAAAATACGGTTCAAGGAAAGATAAGATACATGCGAAAATACACCTGCTCCACTTCAACCTTTTTATTAAAAAGTGTTTGGCGAGTATTTTTATAAATGAATGCATAAACAAAGTGTTTTTCTTTTTCAATTCCTACTATTAGTTCACACTCTCCTTATATTTATTTATTTATTTATTTATTTATATATCTTGTTCAAATTTTCAATCGTTAATAAAATACTTATTATTCATCCTATCAAGTTGAAATAAATTTTTTTAAACTTGTACTGGATGACAATTGATGTTAATACAGTTTTTTCAAATATTAATTCATCAATTAAATTTTAATTAATTAATTTTAGTTTTACGTGGGAGACAAAATGGCGGCCGTTAGTTATTGAAGCATTTAATGCATCTTCATATCTAAAGGGGGGTTACCATAAAAGGGACCCTGTTCTGTCGCCAAATACCGCCACATTTGTCGCCAACTTGGTGATATATCGCCAAATTTGGCGACCAAAATGAGTCGCCAAAAGGGACGCCAACTTGGCGATATCTCTAATATTTCGCCAAATTCCTATAGACTTCCATTGTAAACCTACTTGTTTATAGAAAATCAACAAATTGAGATATTTTAATGCAACAAAAACTAATATTAGCTTAAGGGATTATATTAAATTTCTCTTTGATGACCTAAGTAGGAATTGACTTTAAAAACAAAATTTTTATATTACTTGTTTATATTATTGTTCAAATTAACATAGTATCAAGCTAAAAACTGTTATTCGCCCCAGAGATCTGCACGGGCCTATTTTCATTCACGACACTCGGGCCGGGCCAGACTTGGTCTCCACTCTTTTTGGACCGGTCCATACTTTTTTCTGAAGGATCGGGACGGGACTAACTTACTTTTTCCGTACCGAACCGGCTCTGGTTTCAACCTTCCTAGTCTTCACGGGCCAAACTTTTCAGCCCCGGTTTTCACACAACCCGTATGAATATGGAAATCATTGTCTCGGCGTGGCCAGGTCCGTTCAAAAATCAGTAAAATTTTGTATGGCCCAGAAAGTTTTAACTTTCATATCGGGCCGGGTCGGGCCTATATTTTTGTTTTGCACGGGCCGGGCTAGGATCGGGTCAAATTTTTAATTTTTGTATCGGGCCGATTTTTTTCTATGTCTGCCAGGGCTTGGGAATTTCGGCCCGTGCAGACCTCTAGTTCGCCCGGCCCGTTATAAAAGGTAAACTGCTGACAGCTATTGTGAAATATAAGCTCCAAACAAGGACATTAAAAATCAAGCTAAGTAAATTGTTTTTCACGCGTCAAATGTGATTTATAAAAGCAATTATGAAAAGTGATTATGATCTGAAGGAAGGAAGTGAAAGTGAAAAGTGATTGCACAATCGTAAACATTCTATTATAAACATTTCATGATACTCAAGAATTAGAGACATTGATAAACTCTATTTTTAAATTACTATAAGTATAAATATTGATACAAATAATTTAATATTTATGTCATTAATTTCCTGTTCTTTATTGCTAATAATATATTATACATGTTTTTCTACTCTTACTTGTAAACTAGACTCTCCAAAGGAGAGATGTATTTTCTAAGCTGAATTAAATGTTAATTTTCTTTCTATTTAAATGTTTCCGGACATATTTAAATTTTACAAGTCACAAAAAAACATGTGTGTTTTAAATAAGATGGAACACCACACGATCATTACATGTGGATAAAAAACAGAAATACAAGGAGAATATGTAGATAGATTTACCCTTCCGGATGCTGGATGCCATATCATATATGGATATACATAAATACAAGGTAAGCCCAATTTATCTTACCTATGTTTCGTTTTATATTGAAAAATAGATAGTAGTTTATTTTTGAGGAAAACCGAACATCACGCAATTACTGTTAGCAAAGTTTAAATATTGCTAACAAATTGATTATGAGAGTGAAAAAAAATTCTCAATAAAATACATCGTCACTAAATGATAAAAATAAAAATCTGGTAATCCGAAATAATCCGAATAGGGTAATTTATTAGAAAAAATAAAACGAATCTTAGCAACATTATGGCTTCTACAAAAGATAGCACGACCATTGAAAAATTGAACGCCAACAATTGGCGGCTACAAATTGGCAGTTCAAGGTCGAAATGCTATTGATTCGAGATGAACTTATTGAAGTTATTACGGAAGAGGGCCTTACTCCATTGAACGATGCTTGGACCAAGAAAGACAGAAAAGCAAGAGCTTTAATAAACTTGTCCATTGACGACAGTCAAATAGTGCATGTCAAAAATTTAAATACAGCTAGGGAAACATGGGATGCACTGAAACAAATCCATGAGAGATCTAATCTCTCTAGTAAGCTGTACTTGCTACGAAAATTGTACAGTACAAAATTAACTGAAGGTGGCAACATGACACCCCACATAGCAAAAATTTTAGAGATAGTGGACAAACTGTCAGCCATAGGTGAACACATAACCGACTCGCACATTTCAGCACTACTGCTGTGCTAGTTGCCACCGTCCTACGATACTCTAGTTACTGCCCTGGAGGCCAGAGATGAAGCTGAGTTAACCGTGCAATTTATAAAAAGCAAGTTCACAGACGAATATACTCGCAGAATAGGTAACTCTGAAAATTTCGAAAACAGCAATAAAGCCTACAAAACAGAATGTAAATTTAATCATTCAGAACAGAAAAGAGGCAACAATAAGTACTGCTCACACTGTAAAATGAAAAACCACTCGAACAAAGACTGCTGGTTTCTAAAAGCAAAAAACAACAACAGTCACACTAATAACAGACACTATAAAAATAAAAACAATTCAACATCACTAGTTTATGAAGAAAATAATTTACATAAAAATGCGGAACCTGAAGAAAGAAAACACACAGTATATGAAAACAACAGTGTTGCTTTACTAACCGAAGAGTTCGAAAATAAAGGCACTTTTATAGTGGACAGTGGCAGTTCCAGCCACATAGTAAATTCAAAAGAATTCTTTACTAAAATTATAAATAATACTGAAACAAATGTCACAGTCGCTAATGGTAATGAACTGATTTCATATGGATCTGGGGAGGTAATAATTCATACCGAAAATAAAAACAAACAAGTTATATTGCGTGACGTACTATACGTTCCTGACATAGAAACTAACCTGCTGTCAGTGAGTAGGGCAACTAAAAACGGTTGCACAGTCAAATTTGAAAAAGATAAAAGTAACATAATTCACGAAGGCGACGTTATACTTCAAGGTAAACTTAAAAACAATCTGTATGAAATACATGTTAGTAAAGATGAAAATCACAAGCACTATGCGAATGTCACTTACAACTGCTCGAATGCAAATTGCATAGATTTGTGGCATAGGCGAATAGGGCATAGGAGCTACGACACAATAAAGTCCATGTTATCAAAGGGCTTAGTTGAGGGAATTAAAATCAACAACTGCAAACATAACGCGAAATGTGAGGTATGCATCAAGTCAAAAATCAGCGAGACCCCATTTCCTAAATCAGGTGCATATAGAGATACAAAAAGGCTCGAGTTAGTTCATTCTGACGTATGTGGCCCTATAAATACACCCACAATTGGGGGGAAAAATACTTTGCATTTTTATCGATGATTATACGCAATTTTGGGTAATTTATTTAATGGCAAATAAAAGTGAGGCTTCAGAGAAATTGAAAGAATACATCTCAATGGTGAAAAACAAATTTGGAAAAATGCCTACTGCGATAAGATCGGACAACGGTGGTGAATATACGGGTAACGAAATCGAAAAATATCTAAAAGAAAATGGGATTCATCATCAGCTCACCGCACCATTTAACCCAAGCCAAAACGGTGTCGCAGAGCGTAAGAATAGGTCGCTACTAGATATGGTTAGAAGTATGCTAAATGAAGCAAATCTCCCGCACAAATTATGGGGGGAAGCCATATGTACCGCGAATCACTTACAGAACCGGCTACCTTCAAAATCGGTAAGCACCACACCCTATGAATTATGGATGAATAAAAAACCAAATTTGAAATATCTCAAAGTTTTTGGCTGTACTGCATACGCCTACATACACAGATCAAAAAGAGGAAAATTAGACAATAGAGCGGAAAAAGGCACTTTTGTCGGATACGACAGTCGCTCTAAAGCGTACAGAATCTATACAAATGACGGAAGAGTAATATTGGCCAGAAGCGTAAAATTTATAGAAAATAAAAATAATCCAGATACTAACGAAAATCTAGATAGAAGAGAATTAATCGCGGAAACAAACAAACAAACACAACAGAAAGACACGAATGAAATGGAAATACATCTGACACCAACACAAAATGAACTAAGTCCACCACGCGTCGCAACAACAAACTCCACAAGTGAGAAGATCAGAAAGAACCAATAGAGGTGTGCCGCCGGACAGGTTTGCTTATGCAGTCTGGCACGATCCAGTATATGTACCTAACAGTTGGGAAGGTATGATGAGTATAGAAAATCCTATAGAAAAACAGAACTGGATAAAAGCGACAAAAGAGGAAATGAATTCCCTTAATGAAAATGAAACCTGGTGTTTAGTTGATCCCCCACAAGGAGCAAGAGTAACTGGGTCGAAATGGACTTTTAAAGCGAAATATGACGAATTCGGAAAAATCAAGCGTTACAAAGCGAGATTGGTCGCACAAGGATTTAGACAAAAATATAGAGTAGATTTCGATGAAACTTACGCGCCAGTAATTTCCCATACAAGTTTAAGAGTCATCATAACTGCCGCAGCATATCACAATCTCAATATTAGGCAGATTGACATCTAAACGACATTTTTACATGGCGAATTGGAAGAAAATGTTTATGTATCACAGCCTAAGGGGTATATAAACACTAGAGAACCCAATAAGGTTTGTAAGTTAAAAAAGGCCCTATATGGACTAAAACAAGCTGCAAGAGCATGGTACTCAAACATTAGCGAAACACTAAAATAATTAAAATTTAAACAGAGCAATGCTGATAATTGCTTATTTATAAGAAAAGAAGAGGAAAACACGGTTTATATAGCAGTATATGTGGACGATATACCCATCGCAGGAAAAGATGAAGATATAAATGACATAATAGATAAACTAAAATCTAAGTACGCACTTGAAGATTTAGGTCAAATTTCCAATTACCTTGGGATAAAAATACAAAAGACTCACAACGTCTTTAAACTAAATCAAACAGCAAAAATAATAGAAATTGCAAAAAAATTTAATTTAGAAGATTCTAAGCCATATTGCACTCCAATGGAAACAGGCTTTCAACGATTACACAATGAGGAAGCACAAATGCCAAACAACACCAAGTACCGACAAGCAATAGGTGCGCTGTTATATGTTGTCACAATAAGTAGGCCCGATATTTTAGTAGGCGTAAACATTTGGGAGTAGAAAAAACGAAACGCCGTCTGAAAGAGATTGGAAAGGTGTTAAAAAATTAATAAGATATCTCTATTCAACAAAAGACTTAAATTTAGTAATCAGCACGGAAGAACCACCCATTCTGGACGTATATACTGATGCATATTGGGGTGGAGATCTAAAAACAAGAAGATCGACAACATGTAATTTATTCCTTTTAGGAAAGAATCCAATACAGTGGATAACGAAACGACATACATGTGTTGCACAATCATCTGCAGAGTCAGAGTTCGTAGCAGCGGCGAGCGCAACACAAGAATTAATATGGCTGCTAAAACTATTAGAAGATCTTGATATACCGCAAAAATTGCCTATAGTATTTTATAAAGATAATAAATCTTGCATAAAAATGATAGAATCCGAAAAGTTTTCTAATAAATCGAAGCACATAGACATAAAATATAATGTGATTAAACAGCTGAAAGAAGATAAAATTATTGAATTGCGTTATTGCCCAAGCAAGTCAATGACAGCGGACATACTCACGAAACCAGAGCCCAAGCCTGAATTTCTAAATAATAGAAACAAACTGAAATTACAGAACAATCCTCGTTAGGAGATTAAGGGGGGGGGGGGATTGTTGACAGCTATTGTGAAATATAATCTCCAAACAAGGACATTAAAATAATCAAGCTAAGTAAATTGTTTTCCATGTGTCAAATGTGATTTATAAAAGCAATTATGAAAAGTGATTATGATCTGAAGGAAGGAAGTGAAAGTGAAGAGTGATTGCACAATCGTAAACAAACATTCTATTAGAAACATTTCATGATACTCAAGAACTAGAGACATTGATAAACTCTATTTTTAAATTACTATAAGTATAAATATTGATACAAATAATTTAATATTTATGTCATTAATTTCCTGTTCTTTATTGCTAATAATATATTATACATGTTTTTCTACTCTTACTTGTAAACTAGACTCTCCAAAGGAGAGATGTATTTTCTAAGCTGAATTAAATGTTAATTTTCTTTCTATTTAAAAGTTTCCGGACATATTTAAATTTTACAAGTCACAAAAAAACATGTGTGTTTTAAATAAGATGGAACACCACATGATCATTACATGTGGATAAAAAACAGAAATACAAGGAGAATATGTAGATAGATTTACCCTTCCGGATGCTGGATGCCATATCATATATGGATATACATAAATACAAGGTAAGCCTAATTTATCTTACCTATGTTTCGTTTTATATTGAAAAATAGATAGTTTATTTTTGAGGAAAACTGAACATCACGCACTTACTGTTAGCAAAGTTTAAATACTGCTAACAAATTAACCGTGCATTTCCCGTTATAAAAGCGAGCATACCTTGCCGGTCCGATCTGTCTGTTCTTTTCGCATTTTTTGCCAAGGGGGATTTCGTTAATTTCTTTAGAAATTAACCAAATATTCCACCTTTTTGTTATAAAAACGCAAAAGAAGAAGAAACAAACAAAGGTATGCTGTTTTATCGTTAATGTTCTCTACTGATAAAGGAGGAACGTTACCAGGACATTACTCGTAGGAAAAAAATTCTTATCCGATACGGTCCCGAACGAGTAAAATACAGTCCCAGTCCGCCCGGAATCTACAGAAAAAATGAAAAACTCAGACCTGTCCCTGGAAGAACGAAATTCCTACTCGGCCGAACATTTAAAAAATATAAAATTTTTTGTCCCAGCCTGACCCGAGTGTTCAGATAAAAATTAAGCCCTGACCGAACTTAATGAACGAAAATTTCACCGAACTCGGGATTCGAGACAGACCCGTCTCGTGGACACTTCTGATATATATTACGAATTCGGCCTAGAGTCCTGCAACGGGTTGGGTTACCCGCTTTTACTCGCACCCAACCTGGGGTGCGGGTTGGCGCTATATTTTTTCGTTGCATGTCGGGTTGACTTCTACTTTTTGTCTGGGGTCGGGTCGACTTTCATTGTTTCGGGTTCGGATCGATTTCGGGTTGGAATTGATTCTTGTGTTTCGAGTTCGGGTTGACCAGATTTTTAAAAATAATCTCCAAGATATTTTTTCAGGTTAAATATCTATATACAATAATATTTCCACAATGGACACTACCGAAAAGTGCACACACGTCTTTTTAGCGAACACTTTTCCAATTCCTAACACTTATATATTCGTACGCTTATATATATATATATATACGTCTGCTATATTCGTGCGCTTATACCTTTGAATAGTGCTAACCTCCCAATCTACACACATCACACATGTAACATGCGCATGTGTACATAAACTATCCCAAATACGATACATGTATAGTTCTGTTTATTAGAAAAGAAATTTTAGTAATTTTTTCATATTCCGAGACACGATAAAAATGGTTCTTAAAGCTTAAAGAAAGAATAATTTATGATCACATTTTTTATATACATTTTATAATTGCAGTAAATTGAATATATATTCATTCATATTCAAATACTTATTTATTTTAATTTGTAACATAGTTCTACTCAAACTTTTTTTTGAAAATCCAAATAACACGACATGCAAAAATCTTAAATATGACCAGCAAGAAATATTCTAGGGTGAACCCGACAAGCAGAAAGAAAGTTAGTCATCCCAACATGAAAAAAGAAAATTAAGGACAACCCGACCAGATGCAGGACTCTATTCAACGAGGTGTCTGCTATATTCAGATTATTTGCTATATTCGAATATTAAAGAATACAGATTTGTCCATTTTTCTATATAAAACATAAAATTGGTATATGTCGGGTTCGGGTCAGGTTGCGGGTTGAGGAAATGTTTTTGGCGTTTCGGGTTGGGTAGCGTGTTCACTTCTAATGTAATTTTCGGGTCCCGCGCAGGATTCTAAATCGGCGTATCCCTGTCGGGGATACCATGCCCCACCGTCGGCAAGTTCTGGCGCCGCCCTTGTTCTTAAACACCAATTTAAGATATTTGCTGAAATTACTATTCGAAAATAGTGGTATTTTAACAAATTTCCGTCAATTCGTCTGTGCGAAAAAGCATATCTTTTATAAGTTTAAAAATCGATTTTTTCATAAATCGGAAAGTAGTGGTCCGTTTTTTTTTTCTTAATTTAGGAATCAGCGTACGAAATGACATCCGGATGCAAAAGACCCAAATTTGTAAAATCAATAGTTAAAAAATTTGTACTGCGATTATCAAACCCTAGTATAAAAATTTATCTCTTTTTCTTGCCGTGTCACGTGGCCTGCCATACAAAAAATACAATTCTAAAATTAATTACAAAAAAAAATAATTATCTTCGCTTCCGATTGTCGAAATTAAAAAATAAAGACATATTCGGAAAGAGAATGAAATTTTACATCGGATGGCGCAAAAATGGTAGCTCAAAAATCAATATTTAAATTTTTTTTTGTCTTGTATAAAAATTCTGAGTCCGTTTTATAATCGCTAGTTATCGCCGAAAATTCAATGTCATCAGATATCTGTCATCTTCTCAAATGAAAAAAAATAAAAGATTTTTTTCTCGATTTTTAACGAATTTTCGTGTTTTTATGGTACGATCGAGATAATTTTTAGAATTTCTGAAAGCTGATTTTTCCCCCGTCTTGTCGTACTAATTTCGAATTTCTGGGATGCGTAGAAAAAAAGTATTAGCTCCTTAAAGAAATCGACAGTCCTTATCTGCCGTTAAAATGACACCTGCTTTTAATCGGTGGAAGAGATCGTTTTTGTAATTTGATAAAAAATCCATGCTTTTGTTGAATTATGAATGTCTTTCACTCTTGTATTTGTTGTTCCTTAATTAATAATCAGGGCCGAAACTAAGCGGGGCAGAGGGGGCATGTGCCCCGGGCGCCAGAACAAAGGGGCGCCAAATGAAGGATTATACCTTTGGAAAGGATCATTTTCTTCTGATGGACTGATGGTTTCCGTTATTATGAAACAGCTATTATAAATGAAGTGTTAGGTGAAGATGAAAGAGCAGCCGTAAAAAGTTAGAACTCTGATGACTGCTCTGCCATCTTCACCTAAAACTTCATTTATAATGGCTGTTTCATAATAACGGAAGCCACCAGTCCATCAGAAGAAAATAACTCGGTGAAAGCGGAACTCAGTTAGGCGGGACTCGGATTATCGGGACCCTACTGAATATGTCATTTAAAAATGATCTTTAGAATATTTTTGTTGATGTTCAGAGGGACCTCCCCCTTAGATCCGCCACTGTAGATTACGTAGTTCAGTATTACATATTTTAAATTTAAAAATAAGTCGTCTATTATAAAATTAGTAAAATTCTCTTTGTAAATATACTTTGTGGAAGAGTGTGAGGGGGGGGGGGAAATCCATGTTTGCCCCGGGTGCAAAAAAGGCTAGTTTCGACCCTGTTAATAACGTCCGTTAATTACGACTTTTTCAAAATTTTATAATTTGTCGTTTGATGTGAGGTGTTCAGCTATTTCAAGTCTCCAACGTATATAGTTCCTGAGAATGGGCTCTGTGACAGACGCACAGACAGAGGAGTGAGACGAATAGGGTTTCGTCAGATGAACGATACCCTAAAAAATAACAAAAATCTCTCAAAGCAATTTGTCAAAGCCTTAAAAAAAGAAGTTAAATGTTTTAAATACATCTGCGACAAATTTCACAGCCTTATCAATCACCAAAATAAAAGAGGATACCGAGATAGATTCCCATAGAGAAGGTAAAAGGAAAAGCGCGGTTCAAGAAACTTCCACACATGGAATAAAATTGTAAGGATTTTAAATACACAACATTTTACATCTTTAACTGTAAAAATGCATAGTATAAGCAAAAAGATGAATAAATTATTTTTTAAGGTCATTTTTGGGTTCAGCACTAAAAAATACACAAGAACCAATTATGGAAAGCAAAAAAACATAACCATCACATCTATTTTTTAGTATCAGATTTCTGAAAGAGGATAATCAGTTAGGATAGGAGTTAAGGCCCTTTCAGAAATCTAAAGGGACCTTAATACCCTTGAAAGTCAAAATGTGTAATCTAAGTGGTGTGTATACCTCTTCATAATCTACTCATTATTAGTCCATCAAAGTTGACATTTGTCACTGAGGCTCACGTCTGTTTCTACAGCTCCTCTTCAAGAGGCAGAAAGAAAGCGAAAAATGATAAACCAAACAATGAACTGTAAGTGACAGTAGGGTGGTATTTTCAGTTCAAAACACCTAGAAGGCCTTTCATTAAGTAAATACATAAGGGAAGAACAAATTTACCATGTTGGCTTTTAAGAAATCAACACACCATAGACCATATGCATTTTAGCTTTTAACTGACTAGGATTAGGACATAATTCTTTTTCGTTCGTTCATCTTTTTTGTCATTCTCCCATTGGCTGACAGGAAACAAGAATTCTTCGATTACTTTTAAAGGTTACAACTTGCAAGTCTTGTTAATTGAGCATTGATAGACACTTCAACCTAACAAATCAGAGGACATGTCGCATTTCCCCGTCAAAATAAGAAATTTAAAACTTTGCCAAGTGTTGCTTAAGCTTATTTCAAGTATTAAGTTGTAATCATATCAAATTTTCCTTGCTATATACAAGGAATTTTAATTCATTTTTCATATAAAGTGATATAAACTTAATCGTGGGAAACAACGATATGGTATTTAAAAAAATATCCTTTTTTTCTGCAAAAAATTGATAAAACTTACTTTCTTTTAATAATGTAATCAATTTAATTATTTTAGGTTTATTATTATTTTTAAACTTATCTTTAAACTACACATTACTTATATTTTCTTTTGTATACACTGATGTGTGCGAGTTTACACTTTAAAAAAGAAAAAAAACTTTTTATATTATATTTTAAAAGTATACATAGATATGTATACCGAAAGAAAAATGAGTAGTTTTTGATTTATAGCTTTGCATCAGGAGGTCAGAGGCTTAGGGTATAAGACCCCCCCCCCCCTCCTCCGAATAATATCCTGGCTAAGAAACTGCATTGTAATTATCTATGTATGCTGTATTTATTCAAAGCAACAGTAGACTCAAGCACCTTCCTTCCCTTTCTTGATTGCTAATGTGTTTTTTTTTTAATAATAAATACATAAAAATCAATTCATAAAAATACTCAATCAAATTTTATGTAACTTTTCTTCCCCGGGACTTTTTATGCGTAAGTAGGAATAATTTTAAAAAGTCAGTCAGTAGTTAAATGACCAAACTAAATACTCAAGTAATCAAAATTGTCAGTGAGGGATTTAGACCATCTAAATTGTCCCCCACCCCTATAGTAATTTGCAATATTAATATCTATTTATTACTACTACAACAGTAAAAAAAAAATCTAAAAATAAAGAGTTTCAAAGAAATGGATATGGTAAACAATGTTAGTGAATGAAAAAGATCAAGCTAAAATAAATTATAGTTCACATTTGTATTGAAATATAATGAAAAAAAAATAAAATAATAATAATAAGCAAAAAACAATTTATTTCACATGTACACACACACACAAAAAAAAAAAGGAAACCAAAACAATAAATTAAAAAATAAATTTGTTGAAATTAAAATTGTCTTTATTAAATTATTAATTAATTACTATTATTATTCATTAATAATTGCTAATAATTAGCTTACTTATTAAGATAATTAGTAATAAAATTTAAATTTTATCATTTAACTGTTTAAAAACTATTCTATAATTTATTTAATAGTTATAAATAATATAATAATTAAATAATTGGGTAAATAATAAAATAGTGTATTTATTTATTTAGTTTATAATATTTTACTTGTTCTTTAATTATAAAGTAACTTGCTCTTTCTAAATTATAAACTATACTGCGCATGAAAAAGAAAATCTGAGCAATAACTACCTAAAATTGTAAGATGTTGTTTTAATGTATTTGTACTTGTTGAATTAAATATTTCTAGTTAATGGTTACTTCAATTAATGCGTTTTACTTAGTTTTCAAATGTATATATAGATTATACGGTGGAAGGGGGGGGGGGACGCAATTTATTAGAATTTTTTAATAAAAACAATTTATGTTTTTGATTGAGTTTTCCAATAAATAAATATATATATACTTTTGAAAAGCAGTTTGTTAGAATTTTTTAATAAAAACAATAACAAATTTGTAACAAATTTTAATAAAAACTATTCAACAATTAACTGTTATGTTAATATTATTATTAATAATAAAATAAACTTATTAAAGTTATGTATTCAAATATGTTGCTAAATCCTAACATAAAAATATTTTATGTCAGTGAAAAAAATAATATTATATTTTCAAAAATATTCATTTTACTGAATTGAAATAAATATCCTATAAGTAATATGAGTTTTAAAAATTGATTTCGTTAACAGTATTTTATATATGATAAAATACAAAGCAATTGATAATAAATGAAAAAAGATTTTTTTTTTTTTTTTTTGTATGAAGAATACTAATTAATTTTAAAACATTAAAACTTTAATAAATTAATTTAGCTAATTTAATATTTATCTGGTACTAAAGTTATGACATAAAAAATATATTTAAGGTATGTAAGTTTAGGAGATATTATTATTGAATTATAATAAATGTTCACTTTAATTCATAAAAAATAGATTATATGAATTTTAAAATTTAATTATTGAAATTTATTTAAAAATAAATTTTATTTTATGTAATAAAAATTAAATTTAAATTTATTTAACTTAAGGATAAATAGTTTGATTTTGTTTAACTCAATTACAATTAAAACTTAATTTAATTTAATTTTTATTTAATTATCTAATTGACAGTAAAAAACTACAAATGAACTGATAATAAAAGTCGATCAAGCTTTATTAACTAACTTAATAAAAATAAAAACAAAACAATAAAAGTAACAGAGAGGACAGAACCTACACAATTCTGTTTACTAAACCAGCGCCCTTAACTACTAGATAAGGTCTTTCACACTTATCTTTTACCAAAATAACATAATCAACTTTAGGTACAATATTTCTCATACTGCTTGTATTTCGTCGTCAAATCATCGGCGAGAAGCAAGCCAAGACCGGTTTCTGCTCAACCAATGAGAGAATGGAAAATTTCACTCTTGAGTCTCTTCCCAATAACAGTACATTTTTTACACATTAGTGTCTTTTCAGAAAACATTAAGATCAGGGGCCTCGCTAAGGGGGGGGGGGGAGCCCCCCCCCCAAAAAAAAAAAACATTCGCGAATGTTATTACACTTGGCAAATTTACAAACTTAGTTGGCAAATTTCTTTTAAAACTTTAATAAAAACTGCAATATATTTTCTATTTCTGATAGACTTGGCAAAAATTACAAAACTAATTAGGAATATTATTGAACTTTTAACAAATAAGAACTATATTACATTTTCTAACTGTGGTAAGTTGGCAAAATTGTAAAATGAGTTGGCAAATACTGAAATTTGACTTGGCAATTTGAGGTTCTCTCCCCCACCAATAAAAAGTCGTAGCGATGGCACTAGGCACTGATTAAGATGATTGAATTTTTCAAAGGACCTTTCTTTTTCTTGTTTCTTTCTTTCTTTGGAAATTGCTATGAATCCTATTCTTTTCTCAATAGAGCCAACCACTCCTCAAAAATATCATTATACACAAATTAGAATTGCATCTTCTGTGAAAGAATGAAAAATTTTCCACACTTTAAAGGAATCCGCATAACGGTGTCAATTTTCTGTTGTAGAGATTCAACAAAATGTACACGAAATGGCATCGTCCCCCACCTCAACCCATAGTACCAAAAATTATGGCGGCATATGCCTTTTGACAGGACCGTGGATCCGCGCCTGGGGAAATCTCCTTCTGGCGCTAATTATGCGTTTTTTCCGCGGTCCTTTGACGAAATTTGCGTTTCTTCAGCGACTCTTTGGCGAATTTTGTGTATTTTTTTTTTTGCGATCCTTTGACGAAATTTGAATTTTTCCGAGATCCCTTGACGAAATTTGCGTTTTTTCGCGATTCACGAAATTAACGTTTTTCCCGCGATTCTTTCGCGAAATTAGCGTTTTTTCTGTGATTCTTTGACGAAATTTGCATTTTGTTCGGGGTCCTTTGACTAAATGCGCATTTTTGGACGAAATTGGCGTTTTCGTGCGATCCTTTGACGAAATTGGCAATTTTTCCTACGAATGATTGGCGAAATTGAATTTTTTCGGCGACCATTTGTCGAACCTCGCGATAAGCGGTGGATTTGTATTTTTCCCCCATGGGTCCGCGCCTGTGCTAAGATAACACATAATATTTTTGTATGTATATTTGGCTGGGAATTTTCCAACAGGTAACATGGTCTAACAAATCTCTTTGCTTACTGAATATTCAGAGAAATTTAAATTTTTAAATGGATAAAGTTTTATATTAAAATTAATTAATAAAATTCCGTTGATAATGTTTAAAATTTCCATTAAAAAGTTACCATTTTCTTCAATTATTTCCTTTAATCAAATTTTTATTTTTCATGTCTTATATTTTCCGATAATTAACCGTTGCGATTAATTATTTTGCACTTTATACATCTCACTTTATTCAGCGGCAACATCTTTTAATTTTATTTCGTTATATACATTTCACTTTATTCAGTGGCAACAACACCCTTAAATTTTATTTCTCTAAATACATTTTACTTCATTCGGTGGCAACACCATTTGCTAAATAATATTTCCTTTAAAATTATCTAACACCCATTAAATTCCCAAATTTGTTAAAATTATTTTTATTCCATCTCATTCATTAAAAAAAAAATTCCACATAAAATTTTCTATCTCCTACTAAATACACTTCCAAAATAAAATAACCAGCAGATGAGTGAGACGATACCTCTCAATTTTGAAAGTTCATAAAATAAAATAGAAAGCATCGTACTCTAAGATGCTTCGTTATCTTTAAACACTTCCGCTGTTACCTTTCCGCATTTCCGCCCTACTCCCGCTCTTATCAGCCACCTACTGTAAGATAAAAGAAAAAAAACTTTTCCGGATGACCTTCAACGGAAGCAGGAACGCAGATGGCGTGGAACTAGTACTATTACACTACTCATACATACACAAACACATATATATATATTTCTAAAATATATTGAAACATTTTTTCTACAAGTGGTGAAATATGGCATCAGAAAGCAAACGCCCAGGGCACAATTTGAAAAGAAATAGAACACTAGATATGATGTAGTAAAAGAGTTATGTCATGCATATGCATTTTGTATTATCTGTAGATTTCATACGTTTTCTTATCGAGACACTCGCCCTTCGAACATCTTTTTAACTAATGAATAAATAAATAAGGCTAAAAATTAAATAAATTTTCGATTTTGTATAAAATTTTTCTGAACCTTTTTTATTAAAATTCTTAATCAGTATTTTGTTTGTGTTAATTATGCTTCAAACTGATACCGATATAATTTAATATAAGACTGTAAATAGAACCTGTCTATAACGGAATACTGCTTTAAATCGAAAAATACCATAGTCCAGGAGAAAGAAATACCATACAGTTATGCCTGCTAAGACGAAAACCTGTCTAAAATGAAAAACAAATCCCTGTCCCTGCCGACTTCGTCTTTGCAATTTTACTAAATAAGCATAATGCACGTTCCATTAATGAAGTAGATTATTTTCTCATTAAAAAATATTCTAAAAAGAAGAAAATCATTAAATAATTTTATTTTGCATGAGAAAAAAAAAATCTTGAAAGTGAAGAAGTAGATAGCCATCTTTTTCTTCAATACATTACATCTAAAGATGCCAACAGCCCGATTATCGATTTCATTGTTGGATTCAGACATTTTCCCTCTGGTGGGATTTCAGCAGCTTCCGGGAGAACATTATTAAGTGTAAGGAGTAAATTTGCACTTTTAGACCACTAATGAGCAGAAAATCCTAAATATTTCGAGGAGTCGCCGAATTCATCGCTGATCAACCATTCGCAAAAATTCCAATTAGTTCAAACATTGAAAAAAAAAAAAAAAAAAAAAAAAGTCTAATCGCTGAAGTAGATAATCTTCTATACATCACATCTAGACTTGTCAACTGTACTTGTACAGCTATACGAAAATGTCCGATTAATTTAGACGTTACAGATGGGAGAACTTTATTACACTGTAACATTTCCCCATCTGCTCATTACATTTGCGTTGCACATTTTTACGATGATTTATAGTATGGATTACATTGAATTTTATCTTTTTTCTCAAAACAGATTCGAAAAACAAAATATTTTAAAACATAAATCTGAAAAGAAGTATTCAAAAAACAGAATTGTCAAATAGTAACATAAAAAGAAGAAAATAAAAAATTTCCTTTTTTGTGAGCGATATTTTTCCGAAACTTCCGGCTCTTAATTGTATCAACATTTTAGCTGTGGAAAAATAAAAACTTGCTGAATTCGATATACATATGTATTGATTTTGACTAACCTTTGAACGGTCACGTTTTAATTATTTAAATGAGCGGGCGCAAGACGTATTTCTTACGAAGAATAGTTGAGCTATTACAGTTGCAAGATTTATCACAACAGTAATAAGAGACATTTTAGAAGAACAATTATACCAATCAGTCAGTAGTAACAGTTTAATTTTAATTTGTGTTCCTTTGTGAGAAGAAAGGCAAAATCATGTTTTTCGTAAAATGTGGGACAGCGAGTCTGCTTGTAGAATTTACCATTGAGATTGAATACTATATATTTTCGCTTATCGGACATCTTCAATCTGGAAAAACAATCAATTATATACTATTATTCGAGGATATATACGAAAATGCTACCACAAGTTTATGCAAAACGTTCTTTAATTATCTGTTATTTTATGTACACACAGCTTAATCGTTCCTTAAATAGCCGTTTATAGAAATTATTTTGAGCAAGTACTATATTAGCATTAATTAGTTAGTTAAATACACGGTTGGCATTATACTTTTTCAAAGGAATCAACTTCCGCTCATCTTTAAAGATACCGGGCCGGAGGCGGCTGATCGTCATCACCTTATTTTTAATGTGGGCAATAATGGCTAAAATATAAATATATATGTATATATATATATATATATATATATATATATTAAATTATACAACAAAATAATTCTAGAAGCTTAGTAAAATGATATATTTCAGAAAGTCGTTTAAAAAGAATAAGTAAAAAAAAAAAAAAAAAAAAAGTTTAAACGCAAAAAATTAATTTGATTTTTTTTAATAACAAAGTTAGTAAAATTAAGGTAAGATTTTATTTTTAATCTTTATTTTTTTCAATTTTATTGTTACTGAAAACAAACTTTCCTTATTTTTACACTGTTACAATGAAATTCTGCATTGGAGTTCTGTGGTTCGAATCTCGAAAGCATACATCATTTAATACGACACACAATCAAGGAATTGTTAAAATAAATAGTTTTTTAGATAAAATTCCATTATTTGTAAACAAAATAGTTTAAAAACTTCTCATATTTATCTCTTCTATTTTCTCTAGTTGTTAATTCTCGGTGTACGTTTTGTCTAACTTTTCAAAATAGTTATTCTCAAAGGGAAATAAACAATAAATAATTTAATTAGCTAACTTATTTTTCAAATCTATAATTAGTTATTTTCTCTTATTTTTTTATCTAATAAATGTTTCATAGATTCTCATAAAAAAAAAAAAAAAGATATATATATATATGAATCCAAGAATTTTCGTTTTGGAAAACGATAACAACGTGAAGGCTCTTAAGTGATTATATGAATAAATTTGATTAAATAGATAATTGTATGTATTTTATATCATACTATGTGTTTATAATTTACTTTTAATTTAATTAAATTCATTTTTTTAGAATTTATTATTTTTCTCGTTAAAAAAGGGAACAATCGCCGTGTAAGGAACTACGTACCTAAACTGGAAAATCTGGCTTCGGTATGCCTAATGGACGTTCTAGAACTACATGGTTGCTTCGACTCAGAATTGAATGATATTTTGACTACATAGATATCCAGTTTTACGTTTCAAGTGATTTGGATTCATTTTTATAAAAGTGACGGTATCGCCTCAAGGTATTTGGCATACGAGTAAGCTTTTTTTTGGATATGTATCTGGTCAAATCGATTCGTCTGGGAACGTGTCCTGGATTCATGGCTAGCTATGGAATGGAAGAAATCGTAATCGTATAGTTTCGTTTGCAGAAAAGAAAATGGCTATGTGGATTACTTAAAAACAAACTTTCTTAAGTCGTTATGTATTTTAGTTCTCTTTATTAGATGTTTTCTTACTCTAGTATTACAAACATTTCGTATAGGCGTGACTGATGTTTGTATTTGCAGTTTGAGTTTTATCACCTTCACAATGGAAATGGCGTCAACGCACGGACTAGCGCTCAAGCTAATGGAAAAAGAAATGAATCGCCAAGATCGGATTAGCCGTAATGTAAGTAAAATATTCTTTTAAATCTTTAAATTACATTAACGTTTCTCGTTGATATAAACTTTATTTATAGGTTAATGCCCATTTCTACACGTGTTATGTTTATTGTTATTGTTTGTTTACTAGAATAAGTTCCGCATTTGACTTACGTAATCCTTCAAATCTAATCGTATTTTAATTTTGTGCTTTAAAATGTACAATGCTTTTATGAGATTCATAAGTGAGACATATTTATCTTTACCGTATAGTTTGAAATATCTCTGGCCACCTTTTTCATTTATACATCAAGAATATCAATAAAGATAGCCTCAAACGAGGGAGGAAAAATGAATCGATCATTTAATTCTCAAGATTTATATTGTACGTTTGTTTTATTTTTCAATGAATAATGATTTTTAGACTTAAAAATATTTATTTTTTTCATTAAAAGTCTGTTAGGTGTACAATATGTTCTTATTTTATATCAGAATGTGAAATCATATCTGTGGTGGTTCCATAATAGGTATTTGTTGATCAATCGAGAATCGTCTTGTTTATGGTGTACTTAAAGGGAAGATTTTTTATTTTGAAAATTTAAGTTTCTTTGAAGCAATAACATGATATAAAATTATTTATTAATATACGTAGGTTATTTTCAAATGACGCATGTGCATTAGGATGCAGTTGAAATAAAATAATTTTGCCACTGTCAATGTGTGAAGTTAATAAATTGTCTTTGAATGAAATTTATTCGTATCTTAACTCTAATCCAGATATTACTTTTCCCCCTTGAAAATATGGCGCATTCTGCATTATAGTTGATTATTAGCTGATTACTATTTTCTTTTTTATGTTGTAGAATATCAACATCAACACTGATAGTAATTCATTAAGAATGTTACTTTTGAAGTTGGATAATTAGTAGTTATTTTTCGATTTAAAATAGTTGGAAATTTTATCAAATATGTATTTACATGGGTGTAGCCTGGATTCATTAAAAGTGTGTTAGGTGTACTATGCTATGTTCTTATTTTATTCAAGGGATGTGGAATCTTATAGTATAGTCAAATGGTTCCATAATTAGTTAGGGGGAAATGGGGCAAAAGGTTTTTCTCTTTATGTATCATTCTAAATATTTCATCAATCACACACTAGATGAAGCAATGGTAGCCCGATCTTCAGTTGAAAAAAGTTGCTGACCTGCATAAGCTTGCAATTGTACAAAGAAAAAGATTATTTCAAGAATCAAAAGTAAATTTGCTTCATATACTTTTTATGCTTTCTGATATTAATTACTTGTTTATGCATAAATGTAATAGTTTCTCTATTTATGGAATAGGATACCTATATTATCCATAATTTGAACCAGGCCTAAAAGCAGCATTCTTGTTAAAAAGTAACTAAAAGAAGGTAGTGGGGAGGAATGGGACATGCTAGCAAAGGGAGGAATGGGACAAGTGCAATTCCTTCTTTTTAATAAGATTATTGTAAATTGCTAATATTTTTATTGGGTAATACGTTTATTACAACATTGATAATGTATTCATTTACTTCAAAATGTAAATAAATCGAACTGACAATTTTTTTAAGTCACCTGTACCAGGGTTGGCTTTTTGCCGGGACAGTGGAAAAAAACAGGCAAAAATGGAAAAAATGAGGAAGAGTGGAAAAATAAAATTAGAATGCTGCTACAGTATAGGACCCATTATCCAGAATTCCAAAATCCGGGAAAAAAAATATTTGAAAATTTTCTAAATTTGTACATTTTTACTAAAATTTTGGAATTTCAGAATTTTTTCAAAAATTTTACAGATTTCTAATTTTTTTTGTTCTGTGCATTGTGTTTCAATGTGTAACCACTAAAATATGTTACTTCAGTGGCAGGGGAACACAGAGCCCCCCCCTCCCCCCCCCCCCCAAAAAAAAGGAAAAAAATCATGGAACAAATGTCATATATTCCCGCATCCGCCATCTTGTTTTTTTTCTTGGCGTGCATAATTTTATTTCACAAATTTTTAATTATATTTACATTTTAAATGTTTAGAATTAGAAATTATTACATTAATAAAATTTATTACATTAGGAAGTATTAGATTATTTGAATTAGAAAAAGACAATCCAAGATCGCGTATGTGGGAATATATGACATCTGTTCCTATTTCACCAAGGATGATTCTGTTTCGAATTTTCCGAAAATTTAAAAAAATTGGTCTTCAGTCCGAAAATTTGGACATAAAAAATATTGTGAATTTCGACAAATAGGTGGTGAAAAAAATCAATTACGTCAATCGTTCACAGAAAAAATCGGCAATTTCGTCAAACGATTGCGGTAAAAACACTAATTTCATCAAAGGATAGAGAAAAAAAAACACAAATTTCGTCGAAAAATCATGAAAAAACATGCTAATTTTGTCAAAGGACTGCAGAAAAAAAATGCTGATTTCGTCTAAGAATTGCAAAAAAAAGAAATTTCAAAGGATTGCGAAAAAACACAAATTTCGTCAAGGGACCGTGAAAAAACGCTAATTTCCTCAAATGATCGTACAAAACATACATAAATTTTCTCAAAGAATCGCAGAAAAAACACAAATTTCTTCAAAGGATCATGGAAAAATGCGAATTTTGTCAAATGATCGCAAAAAAATGCTAATTTCATCAAAGGATCGTGATAAAAAAACACTAACTTCGTCAAAGGATGGCGGAGAAAATTGCGAACTTTGGGAGGACCTGAAATCCAGAAAGCCTTCGGTCCCGAAGATTCCGGATAATAGGTCCTTTACTGTATATATATTTCAATTTTCACCCTTTAAATTTGCACCTTAATGAAAAAAATTTTTTTGAAGATTTTTAACTTAAAAAGTATTTGTAATTAATCAATTAAGGCTTATCTTGCGTATGCGCCCTCAGCCGCTTTCTGTATTTTTTGAGAGTTTTTTCCAGGAAGTAGGGTTAAGTCCCGCATGGTAATGTCCAGAGTGTAAAGGTTTTGTGAATATTCGCAAAAAAAAAATGTGTCTGATGGTTTTTCTTTGGTGTGTAGAAATAAAGTTTATGAAAATGTAAGAGAAAAGTATGTAAGGAGGTGTCTTTTAGGTATGGTTTTTGGTTTAAATCAAGCAATTTGATGTTAGAGGAAGTTTTTTTGTTAACCTTTGAGATTGTAGTGCTAAGACATGTGATATCATTGAGCAGTGGGGTTTTGGTAGCAATACTATGGCTGATTGGAGGCAGTTTATTAATGAGCAGGTGTTGGAGTATATAGAGAACAATTCGGAAAAAGTAGGGAGGTGTTGGTAAGCAGGGGCGCAGAAAATGTATCTACTCCCAACATTTCTCCCAATCCACATGAAAATTTCCCCAAAATTTTACGATATGTTATAAGTAAATGCTGTATTACGGTAGGTATTGAAAATTTATTTTTCCAATAGTTCTCAACTTATGCGCAAATATATATGACAGGGTGATTCTGAGTTAAAAAAAAAAAAAAGAATCTGAAATTCACTGCAAATTTTCCGAAAGGTTACAGCAGAGTGGGGGAAATCCACTCCCAGCACTATGTTTTCTTTGCGACCCTTTGACGAAATTTGTGTTTTTTTCGCGATTTTTTTGGAGTATTGCGGTTTTTTCGCCTTCCTTTTGACAAAATTGGCGGTTGTTTTGCTATCTTTTGATGAAATTCGTGGTTGTTTTGCGATCATTTAACGAAATTCGCAGTTCTTTCGTGATCTTTTGACGAAATTTGCGTTCATTTCGCGATCTTTTGATGAAGTTCGCGTTCATTTCGTGATCTTTTGATGAAGTTTGCATTCATTTCGCGATCTTTTGACGAAATTTTTCGGTAGTTTCGCGATCTTTTGACGAAATTTGCAGTTCTTTCGCGATCTTTTGACAAAATTGTTATGTCTTAACTTGTAAAATTACCATATTAATCATTTTTGAATTATTTGTTATAGGGTAGATGTGCCAGTAATGGACTCCCTTAAGGAATTTCTTTAAAAATTATTTTTTTATTAATAGTTATAATTATTATATTCCAGTTTTTTCAATATTATATTAATCTATCAACAATATTTAACCATTCTTATAGCCTCATTTTCCCATATGAATAGAAATTTAACTTTAAATAACAGAAATATATCAAAACACCCAAAAGCCCAGTAATGGACACCCTCTGGCCCAGTAGTGGACACCCTCTGTTCCAGTAATGGACACCCCATAAAAAGTAATAAATATAATTGTTTTTATGACTGTATTTAGAACCAGAATTTAATGAATACATACTAATGAAACAAAATAGTTATTTTTAAATAAATTTAACAATTAGGATACCAGTAATTAATAAAATATTTGTGATAATCATTTACTGTTTGCATCAATTATTCTAATTATCAGAAGATCGATGTTTTAATTATTTTAGATGGATAGTTTAAAATACTAAATGTCAGACAATTACAGCTATCAAATTATTGAAACAGTGGGGGATTTAAAAGGTAATTTTAAAAAAAGTTTTCGAATATTAGTATTCAGTTTTGTTTTCTCTCATTATTTTTAACAATTAATCTTCCAGAGACTACTTGATATATCATTTATAATAATTAATATTACAAATATGAAAGAAATGATATTGTGAGTTGAATATTTTAAATACTAAATAAAATAATTTCAAAATAAAACTGTAGAACTGATGTTTGAGGCCCCTGATCTGCAGATTTACTAGTTTCATGAATATTACCTATAACTTTCATTAATAGTAGTATTACTTTTTTTTTTTTTTTAATAAGGGAACATTTAAGACAGAAAATGGATTTTTAATAGCTTCTGTAACATTGTTTTTATTTAAACGGAGAGAGATTAAGCCCTATGAGCCCCTCTTTGACTGTGCTCTTAAACAGTATTTTCTGCTTCCCGACTGGTTTGATTGCCAGATTATAAAATATGTGAGGTATATATATATATGTACAACATAAAAATAATAATAATAAAATAAAATATCGAAATTTTATTAATCACATAAAATAACTTAAAAGCAGCTATTTATAAAAGTTTTGGTGTTATTACATTTTGGTAAGTATAATTTAAAAATTAAATTTGATTATTTAGGTTTGCAGTTACGCCAAAGTATTTTATGCACTATAAACATTACTAAAATTGCATTTTTAGCAATGTCTACATGGGGTGTCCATTACTGGAAAATGACTAATTAACCATCCCAGTAATGGACACCCCTCTTAAAACCTTAAAAAGAAATGAAATTTTGTAAATAGCCATTAGTATATAAAATTCAAAGTTTTCTATTGCTACTCAAACAAAAACATTCAAATTTTGCAAGAAAAGACATAATATATAAATTAATTAAACGAAGCCAGCTCTTAACCTCTTCATTAAGATTTTCACAGAAAAACAGCAAAACTTTGAAACATTATTTTCTGCTTCCTGATTGGTTTGATTAAAAGTGTCAACAATAACATAGTTTTATAAAACATACAAGGGGGAATTATAAAAAAAATAATTAAAGCTAAATATTTATTAGTTATTTTTTTATGAACCAAAAACATCAAGGGGTGTCCATTACTGGCACATCTACCCTATTTTAACTTAATTCAACGATATTTTTACTTAAATTTTGTTTTGTTGTCAATCGCGGTCGGTTTGTTTACAAAGTAACGATCTTTGTTTTGGGTAAATTAAAGTCAGTTAAAAGTAAATAATTAAGTGTTATAATATATTATTTTTAAAGTATTGGCACAGAATTTATGAAACCATTGGGATGAATTCACACTGTCCACAAAGCTCATTTTAAATTAAATATTTTGGTATGTTTGTTTGGCTGTGAAGGCAGATTGGTTGGTGGAAGTCATACTTTTATTGATTGGCAATTGATGAGTTGAAGGTTGCGCAACTTCTCCACATCAGTGTTTAATTTCTAGAATATGCATTTCCAACTAATTAAATTGTTTATCAACCTTCAAATGTGTATTTTATAATAATATTAATTTTTCAATATTTTGGAATCAATGTTTAAAATATCAAACATGGAGCTACTGGAAACGAGGTTATTTTATTTTTGAGCTACTGGTATTTATTTTAATATTTTTTAAAGTTTAAAAGTAATTCAAATTAATGGTTTATTTTCTTTTATTTTTCTGTTCTATCAATCTTAATTTTCACATTCTTTCATTTTCTAACTGTAACTGCAACACCATGAATGACACAGCATTGGGTACGTTTTCCTGCCTGATATGACGTCAGAGGAAGGAACGAGCGTCGTCACGTGATCAAATTGCGCAAGGGATATTCAAGAAAGTTTAAATTTTATTACAACAAATTTTCATAATCACCAATTTTCTCAAGCATTTCCATGATGCACCATAGCCTTACATATTTTAGTTCACTTTTTACCGCCAGGGGCGCCTACTTATCTCAGGTGCTATCGGCCCACTCCCCTCGACTAATATATCTACGGAACGGATAGTATATAAAACGGAGTTTCATTCGGATAGAGGTTTGTTTAGAATAGAGTGCGCCCTTGTTTGCGAAATGTGGAACTAACAGATTTTTCAAAAGGATAAAGTGTTTTGAAAGGAATATTAAACGAAACCCTCTGTGCAATCTGTGATCACACTTACCCACTTGTTTATTCTTAATTTTTTATTTCATTTTTCTTTTTGATGCGGGAAATCTTTCAATAGAAAATTAATTGTTGAAAAGAAATTTTTATTCCGGGTTTTGATGCTAATCACGACGTCATTTTCGACATGGATAATTTTATGGTACATATTATTGTCATTTACTATCCATTTTCTTTCTAAACTTTTTTAAAGCTTTTTTTTTCATTTTAAATTAAAAATTAAATCAAAATCATTAAAAATTACATTATCTATTTGCAGACGATAAACCTCCAAACAAATGGTTGCTATGCTTCATTTCTTAATGTAATTCGTCATAGAGTAAAGAGAAAAAATAGTACAGGTCAAAATTAACTTTTTTATCCACTGGCCAGTACACTTCAAATAACGACTTCAAATCAAATAACGATATGAACGGCTGAAAGTGCAATTAACATTTTTTAACAATTAAAATTAGTGACATGAGGGAATCCTCACCCGACAATAACTATGCATGTTTTCTGCGGCCCTTTGAAGGAATTTGTGTTTTTCCGCGATCCTTTGACGAAATTTGCAATATTTTGACAGAATCTGTGTTTTTTTCGTGATCTCTTGACGAAATCTACGTTTTTTCGCGACCTTTTGAAGAAATTTGTGTTTTTTTGCCATTCTTTGAAGAATTTTGCAATTTTTTTTTTGTGATTTTCTGACGAAATTTTCGTTTTTCGTCGATCTTTTGACAAAATTTAAGTTTTTCTGCGATCTGTTGACGAAACTTGCATTTTTTTTGCAATCCTATGACGAAATTTTCAGTTTTTCGTGATTCTTTGACGAAATTCGCATTTTTTACGTGATCCTTGGACGAAATTCGCATTTTTTCTCGATCTTTGGCTGAAATTTGATTTTTCACCCCGCGATTCTTTAATGAAATTGATGATTTTTTTCTGCGAACGATTGATGAAATTGCTTTTTTTCGGCGACCATGTTGAAATTAGCGATGTTTTTTATGTCTGTATTTTCGGACTGATTTTTTTTTACTGCCTTTTTTTTTTAATTTTCGGAGCCAAATGCCTTAAATTTTCAGAAAATTCGGGTAAGAATCACCCCTGCTACTTTCTTTTCATAAGTTCGGGAGAATCGCCGATCTGGACGCTGTAAATTCTGAATGTATTTCACCCATTTACTCCCTGCATCGATGCATCTTTCAATCACCGCGCTTTGCGAGTGCTGCCCATTAAGTTTGGCTAGTGAGGATAATAAAATTAATTGCCATGTTTTAAGTGTTACTCGACGATTGGCAAGTGCTAATTTTGTGCTATAAAAAATGAAGATGAATTGTGGTGGCTGGAAGTGACACCAAAACTGTAACACTAAAATTCGCTATGTTTGGCCCAAACACAATCACGTGCTTTCGCAAAAAAGAAGGAAACTCCTAGTACCATATTTTCCGAGAATAACGGTGCAGTTACTTAAAAAACAACAAAAAAAACCTAGTTTAACCAGGGCTGTCTGTCCACCTACCCGCCCAAAAAAACCCGGGTGGGCTTTTTAAAAAAAAACCACATAAAAGTGGATTTTATTGGGTTTTTTTGGTTTATACAAGTTTTTTGCTGCACAGTATCATTTATTTTTAATTACTACTTATTTGTTATGATTCTGTTATACATGTAAGATGAAAATTTAATTAAATTTAGGTTTTCAGACATCTTTGTATAAAAAGATAAAAATGATTTGAAAGAACTGCAAAACCCAAACCTCATCAAATTAAAATTATCCAAAAGGAAAAAATGACTATTTATCATTCATTATCTAATATGTAAAAATGAAAATTTGTCTGTCTGTAATTCTATACAAATCGACAGTTTGGAAGACAGCATTGTGAAATGTTACATATATGTGTATTAAAACAGGGCCGAGGCAACTAAATTAATCCAGATCTAAATAATTTATCGTTAATTTTTAATTAATAAAACATCACCAATTTAACAGCAAGTTCATATCAAATTTAAACATTTTACGTCATAGCAGTTGCTAACAATTAAAAATCCACAATAAAATTCTTATCACAAAAATTTCTATGTGAAAAATGAAAATGAAATAAATAGTTTGACGAATATAAAAAAAAGTTAATATTACGTCATAACTTTCCTATTGCAAGATTTCCAAATGAAAAATGAAATAAATAGTTTGACAAATTTAAAAAAGAAGTTAATATTACGTCACATTGGAGATGTAATGGATGGTTTTGGAAATGTAATGCAATGGATGCCAGGTGAATAAATGTCACATGAGTTTGAAAAAGCGCATTGAAACATGATAAAAACCTTAGTATAAGCTCGATAAGATAATTGGCATTTTAACATTTTGAAGTTCTCTGAATTTGTTTTCGCCATTTTTAAATCTATTCCATATACATACTCTTGTGTATGCATCAGGGATGCCGCGGACGCGCTATAGCGCGTAAATTATGCGAAAAATCGGAGACAGGATGCAAAAAGGACACGTAATTTCGTCAAAAAAGCGCGAAATAAACCGATTTTTGTCAAAGAATCGCGAAAAAAGCGCAAATCTCATCAAAATATCGCTCAAAAACAGCGATTTTCGTAAAAGGGCCGCGAAAAAAATAGCGTGTTTCGTCAAAGGATCGCAAAAAAAGCGAATTTCGTCAAAAAATTGCGGAAATAAGCGCAACTTTCATCAAAATATCGCGGAAATAAGCGCAAATTTCATCAAAATATTGCGAAAAAAACGCGATTTTCGGAAAAGGACCGCGACAAATTAGCGTATTTCGTTAAAAAAAAATCGCGAAAAAATAGCGAATTTCGTCAAAAACTCGTGGAAATCCGAATTTTGTCAAAGGATCGCGAAAAAAGCGCAAATTTCATCAAATATCACGGAAAAAAGCCAATTTTCGTCAAAGGATCGCGAAAAAAAAGCTGATGATCTATGCTGACAGATCTATGCTGACAAATAATTCAATGGGAAGTATAATAATGAAAGCACCCATTCATTCAACGAAAAGTACACCTTTACTTAACATAAGTGTTCTTTTTTTCAGCAAAAATATAATTTTCAATAAACTCGTCTTGCCCCTTTTTAAAAGAAATGCAAACATAAATGATACTTGTTAGTGGAACTTGATATCTTCTACTCTCAAATAAACATTATTTTACAATTAAAATTGTATCTTGTATTTTTACTTTTAAAAAAGTAAAGAAAATTTCTCTTAATATTTTTTAAAAATATCTTATTTGATTGCAAATAATACTGGTTTTAATTCATTATTTAATTATTATTAAAACAATAACTAATGCATTTCATTTATCATTTCCAAATAAATAAGTTTCATTTATTCCTTTAAAATATAAATTATTATTGATGGGGACCCGCTTTTGTAAAAAAGGGACCGTGGCATACAGTGGCATCACTGATGCATGTATATTAGAATTTCCACAAAGGTTTAGGTCCCTAGAGCTCATTCTTAGTAAAGAACTGAAATAAAGATGACAAATTGCCATTTTTCTTTAATCATGAAAAAATTCTTTAAATGGGTTATTTTCTGCAATAGTGCAAAAAGTGCTTCCCAGCCATATAAATGCTCTTAATTTTATTACATTTTTATTTATTTTTATTTTTATTAGAAGATCTAAACATAGTTTATTAGGGGCAGAAAGTAAAATTTAAAAATAAATAAATTTAATATTTAAAAATATAATATATATCATGCAAACATCTTTCCCCCACCTGTACTACCATATTTTATTGCCTATTTCTTTCCATCCAGAAATAAAAATAATTAAAAATACCCTAAGCAAAATAAAGTTCTTATTTGATACATTACAAAAAATAATAAAAATATTAATTTTTACTATTATTATATAGTCTACTCAATCAATTATATGTTTCCCCATGTTAGACCATCATTCCCTCACACATTGCTATTATCTCAAATATCTACCACTAATGAGCAGTAGCAGTCTAGCATCCTTCACAGAGAAGAAGCTATTTTGAGCACTTGTCAGTCCAGCAACATAAATTGGTGGTGTAAAATTTTGTTAATTTTACAGAATTTTTTTTTAGTCAGTATATCCGGAAGCGTTTTTATTAGCAGTCATTCCCTCACACAGAATATTCATTTTTTTGTAAATATCAAAAATTTTAATTTTATCATACATTATATATTAAGTGTTTCTCTTAAAGGAAACAGTTTGAATTTCTTCATAATTTTGCATTTTCCCCCTACAACTAGTAAAAATGTCTTATTTCATCATTCCCTCACTTGTCATTCCCTCACATTTTTTATTTTATTTTTTCCACAAATTTTTATTTTATTTTTTTTGTTAAGTCAAATTTTTAAAAGAATTTCTGTTACTATTAAAATCTTCAATAATTAACTGATTTCTTACCATTTATCTAATTTTTATGAAAATTTACATATGCATCATTCAAGTCAGACTGCTGGCCAAATTTGCAAGTATTGTAGAGAACAACCCAAATAACAAAGTACTCGGAAACAACTTTTCATCAAAAGTTTTTAATCTCGTTCTCAATCCAGATCACAGATTAATATTTACTAAGTAAGTAGGTAATCTGTCGTCTGGATTAAATGAATAAAAAAAGAGTGAAAATTACCTAAATTAACAGGCAATCCTTGATTTTTCAAAACAAACATTCTTAAAATTCTGTGCAATGCAAGCTACTTTAGCTAGCATTATATATATATATATACTATTACATATCATTCATTAAGGTCCATATAATTTATTTAAATTTTTTTTAATAACAGTTGCTTAAAAATATGTTTATATAATGTATTAAGTATTTTAAAGTTGAACTGCATTTAATATTTCATTTTGTTTTACACTCAAAAATCCCCATTTTTGTTATTAAAAGGTTACCACGTAAAATAACAGATACGATGAAAATCAGAAAATGATAAAGGAGGCATTTGTAGTCTGTACCTGTCTGAATAAAAAAAACTTTTCTTCTTTAGACACTATGCATATAAGTAAAATTGAAATATTAAATACAGCCACAACTGCAAAAATACATAATACATTATGAACACATTTTCTATGTACTATTAAAAAAATGAATTATTATAACCTATTATAGTCATTTTTCCTATGTAGTCATAAAAAATTAAAATACAAGTTCTTTGGATTATATTAATTTGGTGAGGGTTGGGTCTTGCAGTTCTTTCAAATCATTTTTAATTTTTATGCAAAGATGTCTGAAAATCTAAATTTAATTCAAATTTTATTTTACATATATAATAGAATCATAACAAGTAAGTAATTGAACATAGTTGGCACTGTTCAAAGAAATGGTAGCAAAAAACTCCAAAAACCTGAAAGAAACCAAAAAGACCCCAATAAAACCCAAAAAGCCCAATAAAACCCCAAAAAGCCCACACGGGTTGGGCTTTTTAAAAAAAACCCGGGTTTTTTTCAGCCTTGAGTTTAATGCCGTATCGGGTATATCGCCGCACTGTGTATAACGTCACATACATTATAAAAAACATACCAAGTGCAATTAATTAAAATTATTAGTTGGCGGACGTAAAATTAAACATTTTGAACCTAAATAAATAATTTATCTTTTAATTAATTGAACAATTAATTCCATTATCAACGTTATTTATTTTAACAAACGGAAAAAAATAATAATACAGTAGCAACGAATAATTAATGTTATACGTTTGAAAATCCATCAAAATCTTTGACTTCAGATTCACTGTGGAATAATTTTTAAATTTCAGGCGAGAAACTTTGATCAGTGTCTATGAAATAATCTGCATCATTCATGAAATTATCAAAAAAGCGAGCCGGCAGATCGGATCTCGTATGTTTTGGATCAGGCATGCACGCTCGATTGTGTTTAAGATTAATCGAGCTGTTGCCAAATGTGAGTATACATATCTTTTTAATGTTGAAAGTAATTACGAACACAGAGTAAAATAGTTTTCCTGTAGCTTTATCGGAGATGGCGAAGAATGAAGGAGGGAAAAAGTAGGAGGAGTTATTCCTTATATGGTATGCAAGATGCTAGGCGAACGTGAGGAGAACCATTGTGATTGGATGCGATGCCCGGACAAAGTGCAGTTTTTTGCTCATGAAAATTGCATTGTTTGTAAACACGTTGATACCTTTCCGCTGTGCGAGACATTTTTTCTTTTCAGAAGTACGACATAAGATCATGGATTATTTTTTTTTTAACCAGAATTCCAAATTTTTAAATAAAGATCGGCAGTAAATTTGGTACTATTTACGAGCAGCACCTAGTTATTGGCCACATTTTTGTTTTCAAACCAGAAAAATCTAGTTTAATGCCGCAGCGTTATTCCCGGAAAATACGGTAATACTGTTTTTAATTCATAATACAATGACATACTACTTTAGAATGCATAAATATAAGCAGATAGCAGATCACTTTCATTTAGAGAAAAAAAATGCACAGTAGATGTCAAAGAATTCTGTACCTGTTCTATGTGTTTGTTTTGTTTGGGCCGAATGAGACATTTAAATTTGAGCGATGACGCGCATCATATTACAAACCGTTTTTACGAAATGCTGCATCTCCATCTATTTCTTTCCTCCATGATAATTCGTAGAAAATGTTACCATTGCTTATAAAGTATTAGAAATCGTAGCTGTGAGATAAAACTATAAATTATAGTTATAATATACAGCTGAAATAGAAAATGCAACATAGCAACCGGTTTTTTGGAGTCAGTTTCCAAGCAAAATAGCATTTTTGATGTAATATCTATTTTTTTTTTTCATTTTTTGTTCACATGAAAATCTTTCAATTAAAAGTTCATTTTTAATGGAGAAGTTATTATTGCGAATTTCTAATTTTTGGCAATGTAAAAGAAATATAATTAAATCAGGGCTTGAAATTCATTTTTTCCAAGGAGGGAAGTCTCCCTACCAACATTTATAAATGGAGGGGAGTTGAGTTATTTGGGAGGGTGAAGAAAATCTTTAAAACCCACTGTTATTTCACATGCTATTTAAAGAATTACATTAATACAGACATGATAAAATACCATTGAAGCAATTTAAATCAGCAACTCTGAATAATTACGCAAAATGTTTTTTATTTAAAGCAGGAAGAAAGTCAAGCTTTTATACAGTCTGTTTTCCCACTTTCAACCAAATGTCATGCGTCCTTAACAATGGGATTGTTAAATGAAAACTCTGAATTTAGATTTTATTCGATTTTGGAGCCTGAACCCCAGACTTGTATAAAACCAAAAACTTTCTGCACACATAAATATTGGGTCAAAAACTTTCTGCAAATTAATTTAATGTTCCATAAAATAACATGTTATATTATTTTGACGATATGAATTAATAGCAGTAGTTTTTAAATAATTAGCATTTAAATTAAAAATTAATTAATATTAATTACATAATTATTATGTTAGCTTAAAAATCCATGATAAGAAGGGGCGAATTCTTATCAATTATTTTGTCAATGGATTTAGAAACAGCCCAATCCTTAATATTGTGATCTCTTCGCACAAAATGCCAGTCACTTTGTTCACAGAAATAACAGACATTGCTCCTGAAACAACTGAATCATATTTTGTAAGGAGAGGTCCATTCATAGGTATCATTAAAGAGATCGATGAGTTTTTATTGCGATCCTTTGATGAAATTCCAGTTTTTTCCACTATCCTTTGACGAAATTCCCGTTTTTACGTGATCATTTGACGAAATTCCCGTTTTTTTTCTGCGATTTTTTGACGAAATTTGCATTTTTTTCCCGTGATCCTTTGACAAAATTTGCGTTTTTTGCCATCCTTTGACGAAATTCGCTTTTTTTCCTGCTATCCTTTGACGAAATCAGTTTTTTTCCCGCGATACTTTGACGAAATTTGCATTTCCTCCTGATCTTTTGACGAAATTCACGCTTTTTCCGCTGTTTTCGACGAAATTCGCGTTTTTTCCGACTATGCTTTTACGAAATTCATTCTTTCCTACGCTCCTATGAGAAAAATCTTGCTTTTCCTGCTATGCTTTTACGAAATTCGTTTTTTACCTGCGCTCCTTGGTCGAAATTTGCTTTTTTCTGCGATTCTTTGACAAAATTTGCTTTTTCTCGCGATCCTTTGACGAAATTAGTGTTTTTTCTGTGATTTTTAGACGAAATTCGTGTTTTTTCGCGATCTTTTGACGAAATTCGCTCTTTTCCCGTGGTCCTTTTTACAAAATTCGTGTTCTTTTCGCAATCTTTGACGAAATTTGCGTTTTTGCGATTTTTTGACGAAATTTGCATTTTTTCCGCGATCCTTTGACAAAATTCGCTTTTTTCCCTGCTATCCTTTGACGAAATTCGCTTTTTTCCCTGCTATCCTTTGACGAAATTCGCTTTTTTCCCTGCTATCCTTTGACGAAATTCGCTTTTTTCCCTGCTATCCTTTGACGAAATCATTTTTTTTTTCCCGCGATACTTTGACGAAATTTGCATTTCCTCCCTATCTTTTGACGAAATTCACTCTTTATCCACAGTGTTTCGACGAAATTCACATTTTTTCCCACAATCCTTTGACGAAATTAGTTTTTTCGCGATTCTTTGACAAGATTTGCATTTTTTTTTTTTTTTTGCTATCTTTTGACAAAAATCTCGCTTTTCCCGCTATGCTTTCACGAAATTTGTTTTTTACCTGCGCTTCTTGTACGAAATTTGCTTTTTTCTGCGATTCTTTGACAAAATTCGCTTTTTTTTTCGCGATCCTTTGACAAAATTCACGCTTTTTCCACGGTGTTTCGACGAAATTCGCGTTTTTTCCTGCTATCCTTTGACGAAATCAGTTTTTTTTCCCGCGATACTTTGATGAAATTTGCATTTCCTCCCGATCTTTTGATGAAATTCACTCTTTGTCCGCGGTGTTTCGACGAAATTCGCGTTTTTTCCCGCGATCCTTTGACAAAATTAGTTTTTTTGCGATTCTTTGACAAGATTTACATTTTTTTTGCTATCTTTTGACAAAAATCTCGCTTTTCCTGCTATGCTTTCACGAAATTCGTTTTTTACCTGCACTTCTTGTACGAAATTTGCTTTTTTCTGCGATCCTTTGACAAAATTCGCTTTTTTTTCCGCGATCCTTTGACGAAATTCACGCTTTTTCCACGGTGTTTCGACGAAATTCGCTTTTTTTTTTCTGCTATCCTTTGATGAAATCAGTTTTTTTCCGCGATACTTTGACAAAATTCACTCTTTGTCCGCGGTGTTACGACGAAATTCGCGTTTTTTCCCACGATCCTTTGACGAAATTAGTTTTTTCACGATTTGCATTTTTTCGCTATCTTTTGACAAAAATCTCGCTTTTCTCGCTATGCTTTCACGAAATTCGTTTTTTACCTGTGCTCCTTGTATGAAATTTGCTTTTTTCTGCGATTCTTTGACAAAATTCGCTTTTTTTCGCGATCCTTTGATGACATTCACGCTTTTTCCACGGTGTTTCAACGAAATTCACGTTTTTTTCCTGCGATCCTTTGACGAAATTAGATTTTTTGCGATTCTTTGACAAGATTTGCATTTTTTCGCTATCTTTTGACAAAATCTCGCTTTTCTCACTATGCTTTCACGAAATTCGTTTTTTCCTGCGCTCCTTGTACGAAATTTTTTTCTGCGATTCTTTGACAAAATTCACGTTTTTTCTGTGATCTTTTGACGAAATTCACGTTTTTTCTGTGATCTTTTGACGAAATTCGTGCTTTTTTCGCAATCTTTTGACGAAATTCGTGCTTTTTCCTTGGCTTTTTTACGAAATTTTTGTTTTTTTCGCGATCCTTTGACGAAATTAGATTTTTCTGCGATTCTTTTACGAAATTTGGGTTTTTTTTTCGTGATCCTTTGTCAAAATTTGTGCTTTTTCCACTATGCTTTTACAAAATTCATTCTTTCCTACGTTCCTTTGAGAAAAATCTCGCTTTTCCTGCTATGCTTTTACGAAATTCATTTTTTACCTGCGCTCCTTTGTTGAAATTTGCATTTTTTCATGAATTTCACATTTTTACCGCGAGCGTTTATTGAAATTCACGTTTTTTTCCGCGATCCTTTGACAAAATTTGCTCTTTATTCACAGTCATTTGACGAAATTAGAGTTTTTCCGCGATTCTTTGGAACGAAATTGGTGGTTTTTTCTGCAAACGATTAACGAAATTGATTTTTTCGGCGTTGATTTTGTGTCCAAATTTCCGAATTGACGTCTGATTTTTCATAATCTTTGGAACTGAATGCCTTTTATTTACGGAAAATTCAGAACAGAATTACATCTGAATTCGACAATCGGTCGTGGAAAATATCGCGAAACATGTCAACCGATCTCGGGAAGAAAAGTAAGTGAAATCTGTCTATCGGTTCCGGAAAAAAATCGTGAATTTTGATAACATTACAAACGTAATGTTAATGGGGTTGAGAAAAGATGCTGAGTGCATGAAGCAGTAAAAGCGTAAAGCTGAATTTATAACCCCGATAATAAATTTAAAAGATTTATAAAACGAATTAATTTCTATTAAATAATTAAAGCATTAAATATCAATAACTAAATAAAAGAAGCAAAGTAAATGTGTGGTAGAAGAAACAAAAACTAGTTTTAAAAACAACAACATTTATTAACAACTTAAATAAAAACAATAAATAAAATAAGCTTTAAAAACATAACTTAAATATCACTTATCTGTAATTAACAGCTGGAACTCTTAAATGACATGAAGCAGTTACTTAATATGACACGCTCAAATGAGCGGTTAAAATATCTCGTAAATGTAAACAGTGGATGCACGGGAGCTAGATCTAAAAACTAATTAAACACTTCATCAAACGATTCACGAAATACAGCATGTCGGCATCAATACGTTCGTTCAGGAAAAGATGTCAGTTGAGAAGAGCACTATAATATATAAAGCTGACGTCGATGAAATATATACAACTCGAGACGAAACCATTAGACCTTAAAGTCACCTAGTAATAAAGAGCTAAAAAATATATCACCTCCTTTTCACCACAGCCGGTATGTTAACTTCCTCGTAAGTTCACACCGCTACAACAACTCCGACACGGGCAACGCCGGTCTTTAAAACGTTCTTCTATAGAAAAGGCAAGTTCGTAAAAATACTCTTCATACTTAACACCGTGAAATGGCTAACGTATCGTTACAGGAATTGATTAAAAGAAGACGACATCACTTATTTAAACGAGTATAAAACTTATCAAAAAGAAGGCTTCTCAAAAGACAATCTCATCTCCATCTAATAACTCAGCGATTAAAGAAAACCCTTCCCGAAACGTCACATTAGCTACTTGCCGACCTCAGTCAACAAGCACCTACAAAAAGGTAAAAACTGAAGCTACTGACAAGGGAAGCTCGATGTATTTATCCTAATCGGAAAAGTCGAGAAACTTCCATTACGTAATACCAGACACACCCCCAAATGCAAAGAGCTGATTCGTGGATGAGGGCGTGTCGTCGAATGACGAGTTCGACGTAATCGCCCGAACAGACGACGTCATCAAGTGACAGTCGGAAAAATGTATTCAGTGCCAATGAAATCCAGATGCAATACGAATGACAGCATAATCTCCGGCGGTCGTAAATGGAAAGAAAATAAACATATAAAGTTGAACTGTAAGGAATATTTAGAAAATATAAAGATACTGCTAAAAAGATAAGTAAAGACTTTATTGAAGTATTTAAATAAAAGATTTATAAATAAAAGTATATGAAGTATTTAAATAAAGAAAAAGTTATGCTATGAAGATAGAAATGAGGAAACATGTGTACGATATATGGGAGTGCATATATAACAAATTTCAACAATCTTTCGTGGTAAAAAACTCTCAACACGTGTCAGTCGGTTGCGCGAAAATATCATGAAATTCGCAAGGCGTTCACGAGAGTTGATCGTAGTTTCAAAATTCAAAATTTTCCGGAAAAGGGTAAAAATGTTTGGGCGGGAGCTTCCTGCCCACGATATTCTTTTGGGCGGGATTTCAAAATTTTGGATGCGAATCCCGCCATCCCGCCCTGTAAATGTTAAAAGAAAAAATGTCAATTGAATTCACTATGAAAATAATGAAATATTGAAATACAGTTTGACTTAAAAAATCTGACATCAAAACCATATATTCTCTTTCTTTTTCATTTTCCACTTTCAAGTTATGGGAGAAGAAAAATAGCAATTCTTTATGAATTAAAAATTTCAAGATTGAAAGGAAAGATGCAAAAAAAGAATATTTGACTTTTTTTTCATTTGCCGGTGGCGATTATTTTCTGAACAATTTTCTGAATTTTCTGGTACCTGCACCGTTGTTTAACAACGTGGACAATTTTGGCAAATGCATGGCACAATATATGGCTGTAACGAATTTTCGGCAACGGCGACATCAATAATGAGGCAGAACTTTCAGGTTTTCACATTTCCTGTGAAAAGGCCGCAATTTATGATCTGATTGCACAGGCAAAATCAGAGAATGCATCAATCAGAGAAGTATCGAAAAAATGGATATGATGGTTCGATAAGCAATGACGAAAATGCATCAACAACAAACCATTTAATGGACAGTGAGATCGCTGACGCTGTGCTAAATAGAACCGCCGATAATGCTAGTAGCAGCTCAGAAGATGAAGATGAACAACCTGCAGAAGAAAAGGTGTCATTAGAAAAATGCATAAATTTGACTGGAGAGTTACTGTATGCTTTAGATAACCATGACTGTATTTCTGTAAAGTACAACAACAACAAAAAAACTTGTTACAGAACTCCCCACCCCCACAAAAAAAAAAAAAAAAAAAAAAAAGCAAACAAAATTGACATTGATGTTTCCGAAATTGCACTAGAAGAAATAATTTTCATTCTTTATTAGATTTTTTTTCTGTAACATAGAAAATGTCAAAGTAAGTTTTTTTATATACTTTCTCTTTTTCTTACAGAATTACCACTTAATAATAAATTAAATTATGGTTAAAGGCAGTAGGGAAGACGGGGTACAATGAAACAAGGGGTACAATGAAGCATTACTTGTAAAATCAATCAAATTTGTCATAGAGAGTTGCAGTTTATATATATGTTATACAACTATATGTTCCAATTACTGATGTGATTTGGATACATTCACGCTTCTACAACAGTAGCAATAGAAGATTATTGCTTTTACACCATTGAAAGTAACTTTCTTTACTAAAAGTAATTTTGTTTCTTTTTCCTTGTTGTTATATGTAATAATTATTTTTTCTATACATTGTTATCTTTGGGTTGTTGTCTTCATACCACCAAAACCAAACTAAAAAAAATAAATATTAGAAGTTGGAAAATAAATTTTTACTTAGTAACCTCAGTGCGGGGTACAATGAAACATGTTTTATTATAGTAATAAAAGTAGTAAATAGAATATATTAGAAGTAAGAGTAGGAAAACAGAAAAAAAAAAAAAAAGAGTTTGTTCTAAGCAGGTCAGTAAAAAAAAGTCTCTTGTTAAGCAATTAAAAAATAGAAAGAGAAAAAAAGCTAACAAGGGATTGTTTTGAAAACAAACTCTGCCTGCTACAGACTCTGATGATGATGATCCAGATTTTTTTTTCCAGGCCCAGCTGGTTATTGGGGTACTAAGAATGAGATATCGACACACAACATGATTGGCACAAGCAGTATCCGTAATAAATGGAAACATAAGGAAATATATACCGTTGGAGAAATCATGCATTTAAACGAAGTCAAATGTGAAGTACTTGATATAAAAAGACTCCAACCTGGTTTTAATTTTTTTTTAGAAATTTACATTAAAAAAAAAAAACGTTGTGTTGAAACTACCACCCCATATTCCTTCAGGAGCAACTGAAATATAAGCAGAAATGCTAATTTTTGAAACTGACTTGAGCCAATTTAATATAAAATGAACGGTATTTCTTAAACTAATAGAATTTTCTTATTTTTCATCTTAGACTATAATATTTTTATCAAATTCCTTATTAATCAAGTTTTGTTTTTGTATTTATCTCATTTTTCATAAAATAAACTATACTGCGTGAAAATTGCCTCCATCATTTGGAGCGTTTCATTGTACCCCGGCACACGGGGTACAATGAAACACTGTAAGGCATTTACTTTTTGTTATTTTTCAAACATTAAAATATTGTTTAGAACCTAATAAAAATTTATTTAGATGGGGAAAATACAAGATTAAAAATATGCATTAATTATATTTTTGTGCATGCAAAATTGTGGATAGGAAAAAAAAATTAGTAAATTTTGTTTCATTGTACCCCGTCTTCCCTTACTTCTTTCAGGGGTCGATGCAGGTGAAAAGTAGAAGTTATTTTTGTGAATTTTATTATATTTTTATGAAAAATAACATTTTGTAACGAAAATTGAAATTCATTAACTCAAATTTGAACCAAGAATTTATGAACAAAAACATTTTTTAAATCCCCCTTGCTAAAGTTTTTGTTTTTCGTGACCTGGTTTTATTTACAAATTACATATTTTAAAGCAGTTTTTATGAAAAAGAATGTTACGTAGGGGACCTATTTTATTAAAAGGAATTTTGTGAAGGGGCCTGTTTTATTAAATTTATTTTTGTGAAGGGGCCTATTTTATTAAATAGATTTTTGTGAAAGGGCCCTAAATAGGCCCCAAATTTTGCCTGGGTCGACCCCTGTCTTTTGATATTCCTAGTTAGTATTTTTGATATTCCTTCAAAATCCGGCATAGTGTCGTCCTAATGGTGCCGGATTTTTGAAGTTGTACTGTATTAATAAAAATATTTGAATAAAATAAGTAAAAATTAGCCTATGTTCTTTTCAGGGCTATAATCTATCTATATGCAAAGATACAAAAATATTAATTCATTCGTTGTGATGTTGTTGACTTCATTCAAACTTTCGGACACGCAATGACATTTATAATATTATAAGGAAGAACGACATTAGAAGGAAGCCTTAAGAAAGACAATAATAAAAAAATTTCTTTTATGGACAAAGTACACTGACTTTTTAAATTTTAGTAAATTTCGTGCATGCTGAAAATTGTCTTAAAATGCAATTGTCTAAAAATGAAAAGCGTTGACCGTTGAATAATAACAACTGCAAATTTAGTGCATTTAGGAAGAACAATTAACTCGAGAATATGCAGGAAATTTCTTTTTTGAGATGAAATCAATTGTATGTCTTTTAAGACGGGAGGTGATGTTTTATGTGCCTGTTATTGCTATCTTCACCGTCAGGGGTGTAGAAATTTTTTGAAAATCTAGGAGCCAGTTACTATCAATAACAAATTTGTAAAATGAAATTAAAGTATAAATTAATAATAGTACATACAAATTACTCTTTTTAATTAAATATATCTGACACATGACATAAGTTTTTCTTGTATAAAAAAGTAATGTTACATAAAATTCTAAATATTGATATAAAAAAATTGGAAGTGCTGATGTAAAATACAAATAATAATCATTAAAAACTTCTTTAAACACCTCAAAAGTACAAATATTCACTTCAAGGACTATAATATATGCCATAAATCAATACTGTTAACTTATTGTTTGTCCTCATTTGCTTTTAAATTTTTATGATGTTTATGACTGCTCATGTGTCTTGTTATTTTTGATGTAAGGTACCAGCGTTCAACTGCTTTTGTAGAATAAAATCCTCCCAATAGCGATTTGCAATGTCTTAATTTTTCCAACATTTCTGTAAACATCAGTCCAGTTCAGTGAAAGAGAACTTCGTTTTTTTCCCCCTTGTACATGGAAATAAAAAAAAAAAAAAATCCATAAATAATCAAGGTTATAAATACGAATTATTTTTCATTTCCTAAGACATATCTAGGTGCCAGTGTCGAAAATTTAGTCGCCCGGGCGACCTGGCTCCCGGTATTTTTACACCCCTGTTCACCATATTTTCAAGCAAAATACATTTGTGAATGTCAACGAAATAATTTCTTCCCAGCGATGGAAAAATAAATAAGCACACAAATTAGGGTGTTAACGATTTAATTTTTATGATTTAAATCAGTTGATTTAAATCAGCGATTTAATTCAGTTGATTTAAATCATGATTTTAATCGTGATTTAAAAAAAAAAATCATTGATTAAAATCAAAAATTTTCTAAATGTTTAAAATGACATAAATTATTCAAATCTAGATGAACATAATTTTGAAAGTTTCTACAGGTATTGTGACTTAGAATACACAAAACAAAGCTTTAAATAATTGTTTCTAAGTGTAATTCCTGAGTATTGTGAAAAATTTAAGTACAGTAAGTTTGTAAAAAGCATGGTTTTTATCTAACAAACATAAGAAGCATTTAATTTAAAAATGATATTTAAATGTAATATAACTTACAATGTCATAATTTCCTTTTAATAATCAAGTTATTCATTCTTTTATATACATAAACATAGCAATAGAGTGTCAATGATTTTAATCAATTGATTTAAATCGGATGATAAAATCACATATTTTGTGATTTTTTAAAATAGTGTGAAAAAACATTTAAAAAATGTAATATTTGTTATTGTTAATTATAACAATATTAAACTGTGTAAAAAGTATTGTACATTAAAAAACCATCTAACTAAATGTTAAATAACTTCAAAACATTATAATATTTAGTAGTTATTCAAATATTTTAATGTTGTGGGGAAAAAATCTGATTTAAATTTCAGAAATACAATTTTTGAAATCTATTTATAAATTATGTGTGAGTTTGCTGTATACATTGTAACAATTTTTGATCAATTTGATATACATACGCTTAAAACCTGTGTAAAATTACTGGCTGCTTTATGAATTTATCAAATTATTATTTATCACCTTTTTTCAACCACTTTTTCAAAAATGTAGATTGTGTTCTTAATTAAACAGTTAATTGTTTAAAAATTACAATATTTAATCTGTATCATCAATTTAAAATTAAATGCAATTTATCAATAACTTTAAAATATAAGCAGTATTTATTATTGGTTTACATAATTATTACAAAATATTAATGCACATAATGTTGTATGTTACTAAAGAAATTTTTAATTTGTAGTTTTTTGTAATTTCTATAATTACATAATTAAAATTTTATTAATTAAAGCAAAAAAACATAGATTATGTTAGTAATTGGAGGGTTATTCATTTTTTAAATGCTTAATTCTTGGTATGTTTAATATTTTAACTCAGGAAAAAAAAAAAAAAAAATCTGATTTAAATAAAAAAAAAATCATGATTTTTTTACACCCTAACAAGGATAGAATAATGAAAATTGAGTAGGCTAGGCTCCCATGGCCCCATATAAGTTGGCGCCACTGATCTAGGCCATATTTTAAGGTTGCAGCACCCTGCTCTTTTTGTAATGGGCAAAATGCATCCTGCTTAAAGCAAAAAAAGAAGAAGAAAAAAAAAAGTGATTCATCTTTAGTTGTACCCAGAGATTTCTTATAAAGAAATTCCCCATTCCACAGTATTTCTAAAAAAAATACTAAATTATTAATTGTCATTTTAGTAAATAAAGCATAAAAATGTATATTTTCCTAATTAGATACTTATTTGTTTATTAATTATTAATTTTAAGCAATGTTAACAATTTAATATAAACTGCAGTTATCAATAATTTTGATAAATGCAAATATCGGTAGCATTTAATATGGTTTTACTTAAATATTAAGGTATATAACATTGTCAGCGGTAGAAATGATTAAAAAAAAGTCACTGGTCCCAAGGACCAGTAAACATCAGAGTTTACTGGTCCGCAGACATCGTCACTGCCCCCTACATAAAATTATATTAAGTACCTTTAACCCTTTGAGTGACCCCCCTCTCCTCCTCCGAGAATATAAACCAAATTTCCTTTCAGTTACCCAAAATTTTCAGCATAATAAAATGTAAAATTATAATTTGCTAAAAATTAAATAAGTAGTACATTAACAAAAACTGAAATTATTAATTATGTATTTTATTTCCGTTTATTTATTTTAACTGACTAAGTTTTTATGCTTATTGTAATGTTTGGTTGCGGTTTTTGTCAGGGATGGGAAAATTTAAGTTTACCTGTCAGAGAGGGAAAAAAGTTACTTGCTTCATCGGAATGTTAAAAGACATATTGAATAGATTTTTTTTTTTTTTAACCAAAATTTTTCTAATTTACCAATGTTTTTGAAGACAAAATAATATTTTGTATTTATCGCTAATGCTGCTTGGGGACAAGCATTAACAAATGTTATTAAATACAAGAATATTGTTTTGAATTTTTGCTTTATGGGCATGCAGTGCTCATACATGCTGTATTTTTTACTTACTGCCACATGCATGCACAAAAGTTTTTGTTTATTTTTTTTACTATTTGCTTTTTACAAATTCCCTTTCCCCTCTCTTTTTTTAGAAATAACGTTTGGAAAATTTTGGTATTTTGTTTTGAAAACATCATTGTTTTTTATTGGGCTAAGATCAATTTTAATATTTATATGAATCTCAGAATCATTATCATTACAAAATTTTATACTATTTGCTTTTTACAAATTTTTCCCCCCTCCCCATCTCTCTCTCTCTTTTTTCATAAATAACATTTTGAACTTTGGTATTTTGTTTGTAAAAGCATGTTAAAAGATAGATTGAATAGGTCTCTCTTTTTTTAAACCAAAATTTTTCTAATTTACCGATGCTTTTGAAGACAAAATAATATTTTGTATTTATCGCTAATGCTGCTTGGGGGAAAGTATTATAACAAATGTTATTAAATACAAGAATATTGTTTTGAATTTTTAATCTTATCATCTGTTAACCTTATGTTAATTTTTATAATGAAATTGAATGGGTTTTTGTATATCCCTTGCATATTCTCCCTTGATCATCTGCAGGGTTCGCAAAAACCCGGGTTTTTTTGAAAAAACCCAGCCCACATGGGTTTTTTCGGGTTTTTTCATGAAAAACCCAATTTTCCCCGGGGAAAATCGGGTTTTTTCAAAAGTACAATATATGCGACATTACATTATTGTATTCTATATTATTTATATATTATATTTACTATACATTGTTCCCTTGTATACAATATAATTGTAATACTATTTTACAAGTCATAAATTGCATAAATTATATGAATTTAAATTGTCATAAATTGCATAAATTATATGAATTTAAATTAAGTGCCAGTGTTTCTCACAAATTATTTTTAAATATAATAGAACATAAAAAATTGTTAATTTGCTTTAAAATCAAATAATGAATAGAATATTAATATTTAAAATATATAAGTAGGAAGAAAAAAAGGGGTAAACTAGTCCGATGTGCCAATCCCAAAACTTTCCTCTATCTCATACATGTTAATAATTCAAAATTCGCTATCGGTTCATTGAATTTGATGCATTTAACAAGGAGATGTAAGTATCACATTGTTTCAAACAAATCATTGAATTATGGAACCCACCCTCTTAGACGTCCACAACCAAAGTTTCCAACCCAAACAGTATAAAATCAACATCTGTTGTTCAACTTACATCCAAGTCTAATAAGGATCTATTTATATGAAAATGAAACAGAATATTAAGTTTGATTAAATTATGTACATTAGCTTTTGAGATATAGATTTTGCAAAAATCGTGAAAAATTGAGAATATCAACACTACCTGCTGTGCAATTTACACCTAAACCTAATCGGTAACAGCTTACGTCAACGTCTAACTGAATCTGAAGTTTGAAGAAAATCCATGCATTAATTCTTGAGATATTGCGGAAATCATACAAGATTCAGTACAACAGAGCCTTTGTTGGGTGATATTCATCAAAAACTAATCAACACCAGTTTATATCAAGGTCTAACTGAATCTAAATTTTTATTCAATTCCGTACATTAGTTCTTGAGATAAATGCAGCATAGCAGCACCACCTAATGGGCAATATACACCAAAAACTAATCACCATCAGTTTACATCAAGGTCTAACTGAATCTAAAGTTTTGGGAAATTCTGTGCACTAGTTCTTGAGATAGAGCACCCACAAAATTTTTGTCACATTATACAGATAGATATTTTCTAAAAACCATCACATCGTCTTCAGGACCTTTTTAAAACGTATAAATCCGTCGTAAACTGGAAGTCGAAAATTTTCACAAATTAAATACTTCTTGTAAAGATAGAAGAAAGTAAAAATATATATCTTTTATTTTCATGAATATAGTTCATTTGAATGTTTTATATAAAGACATTCTTATGATATTGCCTTTACCTATAACTATGTACTATGTATGTATGTTGCCTACTATGTTCTATGTTTGTTAGTAAAGTATTTCAATGTGCTAAAATACATTTTTATTTTACTTCGGGTGTTTATGTAATGGATTTTATATATTAATCTTTTTCAAAATTAACTGAAATGACTTAAATTCATTAAATGTATACAGTACCGGACCTCAAATCCGTACTGGTCGGGACCGCGGCCGTTCCGGATTTCGGAATTTTCCGGATTTTAGGTCCTCAACCAAAATAAATAAACAGATACAGTACATGCCCTTGGCAAAATTTTACATGCCACGGAGCAATCTATACCGCGAATTGTCATGTTAGGCTTAGTGTAAATAAAGCCAAAAATACAAATTACAAAAAGTGATTCAAAATAAAAATAAGTTAAAAAAAAATACTATTACTGCATATTCTTAGAAATATTAAAGCATTTTTTAGAAAATGAAAATGCGTTGTTGCTCGCGAGTTATGCCTAGCAATCTATATCGCGGATTGCCGTATGAGGTATAAGTAAACAAACATAAACATAAATTAAAAAAAATAATTTAAAATAAGGATAAGAATTTTTTTTAATCCTGTACATCGCATTATTAGGAACATAAAAACATTTTTTAGAAAATGAAAATACATCGTTGTATTTATCCTTTTTACATTTTCTATAAAAATGAAGAAAAGGGCTTCTTTTTAAAATAAATTTAAAATGTGTGCAAACACTAACTATGATAGTTCTGTTAGAAAATTTGGATTAAAACTAATGAATGAAAAACATTCCAATAAAATAAAATTGCTGAGTCTAGTTTGGCTCGGCACTGTGTTACGTGTGCACGTAGCGCCATCTATGGACGTTTTTACGAAATATTTATTCGAGATCATCGCGGAATTTGTTTTTTTTCCATTCCGGATTTTGGGTCGTCCGGATTTTAGGATTCCGGATTTGAGGTTCGGTACTGTATGTTGTTTAAAATTTTAAATATTTCTGAAAATTGAAAAAACCCACATTAGGGGTTTTTCAGTGGGCTTTTTCAAGTGGGCCCATTCTGAAAAAACCCACTGGGTTTTTTCGAACTGGGCCCAGCTTTGCGAACCCTGATCGTCTGTCATCTTTTTTGTTATGACCGACATTTTTTTAGCGAGTTTGCAACCCTGACTATTTTCTGCGGTAGAATTGATTTTTTAAAAAAAAATCACTCATCCCAAGGACCAGTAAACATCAGAGTTTACTGGTCTGCAGACATCGTCACTGGACTGCTACATAAAATTATATAAGTACCTTAACCCTTTGAGTGACCCCCCCCCCCCCCCCCCCCCCCACCCTCCTCCTCCGAGAATATAAACCAAACTTCCTTTCAGTTACCCAAAATTTTCGGCATAATAAAATGTAAAATTATAATTTGCTATAAATTAAATAAATAGTACATAAACAAAAACTGAAATTATTATGTTTTTTATTTCCGTCTATTTATTTTAACTAAGTTTTTATGCAAATTTTATGCTTATTGTAATGTTTGGTTGCAGTTTTCTCAGGGATGGGAAAATTTACGTTTACCTGTCAGAAAGGGGAAAAAGTTACTGTTAGTTACTGGTCCTTCGGACCACTAAATTTTTTAAATTAGTGGTCCGATTGAATTTTTAGTGGTCTCGGACCAGCGGACCACCAAGGATTTCGAACGCTGATTGTACACTACTAACTAATGAAAATGAATGCAGTTTTTATAATTACAGTCGAACTCGCTTATAGCGAGCATAAGGGACCGTGATATTTTCTCGTTATAACCGGGTGCTCGTAAAAAATGGGTTCGTAAAAAAATATGAAAATTCATGCATACTTACTTTATTATACATATTTATTTATTTTTTATTTCCGTACAGTATACAAAAGAAGTTGGTTAATTTGCTTTGATTTGTCTTATTGTCTTTTTCTTGTGTTATTGTTCTTCAGAGAAGACTCATGAACCGAAAAACATCGTCATTTACACCCCTGGTTTCGAAAAAAGTTGAAAATTTTTCTGCACGCTCAAAAGCCATTTAGTATGTTGGGGTCGGTTCAGGTTGAAATTCTTCACATTCGTCGTTATCATCGGCGCTCTCAAGATTTATAACTCATCATTAACTTAATGTTAAAGGAATTTTTCTAAGAAACGATTAGTAGAGCTGTAAGTGAATAGAAATTTTAAGAATCACAAAAATATTACTCGCTATAACTGGGGTATGCGAGTTATGATCCCATAGACTTAACATTGTACCAACCAAGTATTATTTATGATTTCCTCGTTAAATCGGGTTTCTCGTTAAATCGGGTTTCTCGTTAAATCAGGGCTCGTTATAAGGGAGTTCGACTGTACTGTAATTACTAATAAATAATTGTATTTAATTAAAGCTTAAAAACACTTAAAAACAGATTATGTTAGCGATTAGAGATTTAATTGTTTTGGAAAACTAAAATTATTGGTAGCTATTCCGTATTTTGTTGCAGGAAAAACAAAAAACAGATTTTTTTTCTATTTAGAACATGATTTTTTTTTACACACTAATATTTGCACACCTGTTTGAAACGTTTGAAAATTAATCCAGGTTATGTAAACCCAAGGAAACCTTGTATGTTTTGATGTTATGCGTATCCATTATTGATGAAGGTGATAAGTCTCACTATTTAGCGACAGATTATAGAAAGTGGTCAAAAGTAGGGATGCACCGAATAGTGATTTTAGCCGAATAGTAACTGCTGGGCCGAATATTCAGCCGAATACCGAATATTCGGCTTGTCGAATACTTTTATATTTTAAAGTTTAAAGGCATTAAAATGTTAAATTTTAAAAGAATTTTACATAATATTTAAAACTAGTGGTGTACCGAGTAGTACTTTGGCCGAGTACCGAGTACTGAGTAGTTGGTTAATAAGGAAAAAAAAAACGCTGATGTGCACATAATGTGAGCTTAGGTATACATATGTGTGTACATATATATATACCTGTGTGTACATATATATAATGTACATATATATAAATTAACTAATTAAATTTTAAATTTATTTGTACACCTTTTAAAGACATTTTTTGACAATTCAAAACAGTAGCAAAAAAAAGGAGAATTGACACATAACATGTACAATTGTTAACCAATATAAAATTAAAACATTCTTCAACCCTCTAATTTATTCCGATACCTAAAATCTGTCTATAAAAAAAAAAAAAAAAAAAAAATGTTTATTGGTTACTGTAACAATTCATTGAATAATGAAAAACATTTCATATTTATTTTGTAACTGTACCTTATTTTCTTTTGATTAAAAATAAAAGAGAGAAAAATACAAAGAGAGGTTACAAAAAGCGATACAGGATTTCTTAACAGAAGACTTAGGTAAAATTAACACTCCATTTGCATGGTGGGGGGGACTTTTCCGATTATGTGCAACCTTGCAAAAAAATTCTTATGTGCACCTTCAACCACTGTTTATTCTGAACGTATATTTTCAGGGGTAGGCCAAATTTATAGCCCTGTCTACTGATAATGTAGAACGTTTGATGTTTTTGCACCATAATTTGAAATATAATAAATTTAATTATTAATTTTTTTATTACATTTAACATTTATTGTATTTTCAGTTTCCTTATCCAAAATAATAGTCTTTTCTGTTTTCCTATGTATTTAAAAAGAATTTATTTTTATTTGTATAAATGTTAAACTAAATTTTAATCTGGAATTATTTTATGAGGGTTTTTGTTCCTAACTTTTTCTATATTTTGTAGAGATATTGTTAAATACCGAGTAAATAGTTTTATGAATTATTCCATATATTATACATTGATATTCGAATAACTTTTTACAGATCAGTTTTAAATTCATATGCTTAAAAAACGAAATTCTTACAACTACTCGGTATTGGCCGAGTACTCGGCAAATTGGCCGAGTACCGAGTATTTACCGAGTACTCGGTACGGCTCTATTTAAAACAGAAACTTTCATTTTGATAATCAAGAGCTTTTTTCAAGTAAACTTTATGCTGAAGAAAATCTGCTTTGAGTTATTTAAGAAGGATAGTTATAAAACTTTTGTAATTAATAAAATTTTAAATTACATGGCTTCTTCTGTGAATTAAAACAAATGAATAAATTTTTTTTTTAAATTCTAAAACAAACATTTTAAAATCAAAGAGAAATTGTGAAAAAATTGGAAGAAAAATTGTACAGGATCATATATTATTTATTTGTCTGGAAGAGATTAAAGTAAAAGTAAATAAATAATACAATCTATTCAAATTTTATATGATGCAACTCAGCAAGAATAACTTTTCTACTCCCTTTGATTAAGCAAGGAAGTTTTTAAATGCATCCTAGATCGGTGTCTGGAGAGAGCGATCATTTTCAGAGATTGTAAACGTTGTTCTTAAAATCTTAGTAAGAAACAGATTATTTACTGGACTATGTTCAGGAACTTGCATTTGTAAGTAATTAATTCCTATGAAAATCCACGCGATTGGTTAATTTTCTTAAATAATACTTTACAAACAGCAAATAAATAATGTAAAAAGATTCTCTTTTATTTAAACATACGATCCTGTTTCTAATTATTTTGAATATCTTTATAAGTTGACTGTTAAACATAGAAGTGGTATAAGGTTTTTAAAAATATGTTTTAAAAGTTTTTTTAAGTATTCGGTTGGCCGAATATTTTGATATTCGGCCAAACCGAATAGTTTGATATTTGTCCAAACTGAATATTCGTTAACATGGCCGAATACCGAATAGATACAGAATATTTGGTGCATCCCTAGTCAAAAGAAAAGCAAACAAGTACCAAAGATTCCCTCTCAAAAAAAATCGCTTAAAAGCACAAAAATTCCTGAAAATGAGGGAAAAAATTGCAATTTCAACAACTACCCTCTGGCTAACAATAAGTTACCAATTATTGTAACCTATTACCTAACTATTGGTGGAACAATGGAACCTATTAACAGAAAGTAACTCTTTTTCCATCTCTATAATTAGACAAAAATATTAATATCAGACATCAATATTAGAAAAAATTATTTGTAACATTGTTGTCTTATATTAATAATTATGAATTAGATTTGTTACAGCTGTTTATTTACTTTTATAAACTTATGTAATATTTTATTTGTTCTAGGAACTGCGTGAAATTATGTCTGATGAAGATAGACTTATTAAGTTATGGAACCAAGCTTGTCAGTCAAGATTTTCCAAAAGGAACTTCTTCACTCTTATGAGGTATACCTTTACAAATCATTTTATATATTTGATAAATTCAAATTGAAATTTATTTGAGATATAAAATTCTTTCTATAAACAATTCACATAATTTTATGCATTGCAATAAGAAAAATTGGATGAAATTGAAATATATAAGATCCTAATAAATAGCCTGTTAAAATTTAATGGCAAAAGGCTGATAGAATTCTAATAATAAAAATGTACAGTCGTGGGGGGGGGGGGGGGGGGGGGGAATTAACATCCCCTACTAACTCTGCAGCAAATTATCATAGAAGAAAGCCACTCGTATCAAACTATTCGAAATACAGTCTACTTTTAAATGATGCATATAAAATTTGCTTAGGGGGCCATCAGACTTAGATAAAATGTAAAACTGTCTGCAAACTCAAATAATTTCTTTAAAATTTTCTGCAAGAAAACGTGGCGCCCCTCCCAAGGCCTAATCGCCGCTAACAGCAAAAATGAAAAGTTACATGCGAGTGGAGTGCCACTAAACACCATCACTAAAAGAAAAATATTAATTTGCAAGCATTATTACAACTCAGTCAAGTAATGTAGTTTTGCATGGTATGCTTACAGGGGTCTGTCTAGACTAGGGTTGGCGAACCTTTTTATAACCGCTTGCCAATTTCTTTCCAAAAAATTTTTTACACGGCCTTGACGTGCCACCAAATTTAGTGGATTGAAAAATCATGAAAAAAAAAACTCTAAATAATGACATTAAGATAAAAAGAACAAATGTGTAACATACAGGTGAGGTATAATAGTCATAAAAAAATTAAATTCTAGAAATTATTTAAAAATATATGTGATTGTGTTGTTGAATCTTGGAAGGAAAATAATTATCAGGTTCATACTGAGTTAAATTCAACAGAATGCAAACTGATTTACATGATAACAGCTTTTTATTTGATATTTTGTATTATTCATTTTATAAACTAATGACCTTGCGGACATAGATAGATGGAAAAAATATTAAAAGATCAAATGCCAGTTTCTTTAAAATAGCTCTGAAATTAAGTTCTAAGTGGAAATAATTTTATCATTGGTACATTTACTAATGTGGTAATTTACGGTATTTTAAAAAGCTGCAATTCTTCAATTTCCAATAAATCAATAGTCAATTTGATTTATTGGAATCTCATCTAGAGTTTGTGTATTTTGTGCAGTATCACTGTATATTGATTTAGTCACAAGTAACAACGTGCCAAAATTATTCTTTCGCGTGCATTTTTGGCACGCGTGCCATAGGTTAGCCGTCCCTGGTCTAGACTTTTTCCTCGGAGTCCTTTTTTTTTGTGAAATTGTGAAGAGCTTTTTTACATTTGTGAAAAATCTAGTCCTAATTTTGTGGATTTGAAATGATTGTTGTATTGAGGTTCCTCTTTACATATTTTTAAGAAGATATATGTATGTAAAATACATATATTTTCTTTATATATGTAAAAGTGACAGGTCATATTTTACTTTTAAATGATTAAATTTGTAAAAGGTTTAATTTAGAACTGGAAAAATTTTGTAAAAGGCCTATTTTTGAGACACAGAATTTTGTGAAGGGTCCTTTTTTAAGATGAAAAGTTTTGTGAAGGGTCCTGCTTTGAGATGAAAAATTCTGTGAAGGGTTTTTTAAAAGACCGAATTTCTTCCTAAACAGATCCCTGGCTTAATACAGACAACGAATGAATAAAAGAAAAACCAGGGTTGGCAAGTTTTTGATGCATGACGATTTTTACCGGATTTTACCATGGTTTTTACCGTCATGGCAAAAACTGTCAAAAACCCATTTTTTAGTAGTAGTTTGTTTTTACATTATTTTTTTTTTCATTCTATCTTTAGTATTAAGTCGTTTCACATGAAATATTCAATATCAATAAGATTCTATATTTATCCATCCGAGGAAACAAAAAAGACTTGCATTAGAATTAGAATAATACACATACATCGCTGTTAGAAGATATCTACAATCAAAGTGCTAAATCCAAATTGTTCATTGATTATTTTTATTTCTAAATAGCAATAAATGAAATAAAATATATTTTAACAGTTGAGAATTACATACATCTTTTGGGAGAAAGGAATAAGACTTCTTCTTCAAATTTAAATCTTTTAGAGATTAAAATTTGCAAATCAATATTAAACTTTAAACCATGTCAAAACTGAATTTATAACTATTTTTGTTAAATAGTTTATTTTAGTCTTATTATTTCCTTAAAATAAATAAATAAGTAAATATTATTTTTAAGCAGAAATGTAGATCCCTAAAGGTCCATTAATTAAAAAGTTGCATTAAAAAATAAATAAAACATTTAAGAATCTCTCTAAATTTAATAATAATTTTAAAGGTAAATGATTTTTACTCATACAGTCATATGTATGTAATAAAAATATGCAATGTATTATCGCTTTCAATTCACTTTAAATAATACCTAAATAATTTTATGTAAAATGTATACAGGGCATAAATAGTTTGTCTTTATGGTAGCTTTAATAAATAGCTATTTAATCCTCTTCGCGACAAGCGCCTTTTACAGAATTTTTAATCTTTTATCACCGATATTTTAAAACAAATTTTTGACTAGATGAATCGAGAAAATGCCTTGATTAAATAAGGCAAAATTTACAATAAAAAATAACTGGTAGGAGTAATCATTGCGGAATAATCACGAGCGTATATGTGATGCTCATCCCCAAGGGGTTAACAATATTTCATGGCTATTTGGGTATAAATTTATATATAAAAATATAGGTGCTAGAATGATATGTCTATAAGATTTATATATATTTGCACTAAAGTTAACAACAACAACAAAAAATATATAGTGTATATATATACATAAATTATTATTCTATTCTGTTTTTTCTTAAACATTGTTTTGATATTGTGTTAAATTTTAAGTCTAAGACCTTTCACCTGAAATCAGGTCCTAGAGGTTTGTATAAAAATGTTATTAATTTAAAATTTTAAGGTTCTGCTTATTGAAGTGAAAAAGAATATCACCATAATTGCATTCCCAGCAGCAGAATTTTCTTCTGCAATCTGCAACACAAGTAGAAACTTTAAAAACAGTCTGCAGAACTTAAGGACAAACACTCTCTTTCCAATCCGTCATGCACCCCCCCCCCCCCCCCCCCAGTATTTGTGATTAACATAAAAGGAAAGTACTTTTTAAAATAATTTATCTTTGTCCTCAAAATTTTTAACACCACTATCTGAAAAATTTTTTATAAAATTTGTCAAAATTTCTGTGAAGTTAGAAAACAGAATAACAGTAAAAATAACATATAAACACCAATTTCTAAAAGTTTTGAAAAGATTGATACAATGTGATAATACAGGGATGAAAGTGCACTTTGAAGCAGCAAAAATCTAATTTTGTAGCAGTAAAATCCACTTTTGTAGCAGCAAAAATCTAATTTTTTAGCAATAAAAGCTGTTATTGGAGCAGATTGAAATTCTTAGAAAATCAAATTTGAGTAATTCATGCAAATACTGTAAGTAATTCTAATGCAATGTTTTATTTAGCAATCATAGCTAGTTGTGCAATTCAAAATTTAACATGCTCTCACTCAAAACATGGCTAACTAATATTTAACCTGCCACTCAGCTGTAAAAAAATCTCGTGAAAACATCAATGTTGCATCAAATTTTCCCGCGATTCTTTGACGGAATTCACCTTTTTTTCCTCGATCATTTGACGAAATGCGCGATCTTTCGACGATGTTCGCGTTTTTTTCGCGACCGTTTGACGATGTCCGCCTTTTTTTTATCGCGATCTTTTGACGATGTCCGCCTTTTTTTTATCGCGATCTTTTGACGATGTCCGCCTTTTTCCGCGAACTTTCAACGATGTTCGCGTTTTTTTCGCAATCTTTCGAGATGTTCGCGATCTATCGACGATGTTCGCGTTTATTTCGCGATCTATCGACGATGTTCGCGTTTATTTCGCGATCTATAGACGATGTTCGCGTTTATTTCGCGATCTATTGACTAGTTCGCGTTTATTTCGCGATCTATTGACTATGTTCGCGTTTATTTCGCGATCTATCGACGATGTTCGCGCCTATTTCGCAATCTTTCGAGATGTTCGCGATCTATCGACGATGTTCGCGTTTATTTCGCGATCTATCGACGATGTGCGCGTTTATTTCGCGATCTATCGGCGATGTTCGCGCCTATTTCGCGATCTATCGACGATGTTCGCGATTTTTCGACGATGTTCGCGATCTTTCGATGACGTTCGCGTTTTTTTCGCGATCTTTCGATGACGTTCGCATTTTTTTCATGATCTTTCGATGACGTTCGTGTTTTTTTCGTCGATCTTTCGACGACGTCCGTGTTTTTTTCGCGATCTTTCGGCGCTGTTCGCGTTTTTTTGACGAAATTCGCGTTTTTCCCGCCGATCCTTTGAAAAAAAATTCGCGTTTTCTACGCGATCTTTTAGTGAAATCCGCGTTTTTTAGCGATCTTTGTGCGAAATTAGCTTTTATCCGCGATTTTTTGAAGAAACTCGCGTTTCGTTCGCGATTTTTTGACGAAATTCGCGTTTTTTCCGAAATCCTATTACAGAATTTACGCTTTTACCTCGATCATTTTTCAAAATTAACTTTTTTCCCGATCATTTGACGAAACTCGCGTTTTCCCGCCATCCTTCATTAGACTAAATTAGCTTTTTTTTTTATCTTGTGACGAAATTTTTGCCATCTTTTGACGAAATTCGCCTATTTTCCACGATCTTTTCACGAAAATCTCATTTTTTGGCGATCCTTCGATAAAATCCGCGTTCTTTCCACGAGCCTTTGATGAAGTTCGTGTTTTTTCCGCGATCATTTGACGTAAGATGCATTTTTCCGCCAGCCTTTGACCAAAGTTGCTATTTTCCCTTTGCCTTTTGACGAAATTCACGTTTCCTTCTTGATCTTATGACGAAATTTCGGTTTTTCTTCGCGATCTTTTGACGAAATTCACGTTTCCTTCTTGATCTTATGACGAAATTTCGGTTTTTCTTCGCGATCTTTTGACGAAATTCACGTTTTTTTCGCGATCCTTTGACGAAATTGGCTAATTTAACTGCAAACGATTGACGAAATTGTTTTTCGGGTGAACATTTGTCGAAATTCGTGATATTTACGTCCGAATTTTCGGACTAATGACCAATTTTTTTTAATTTCTAAAGAAATCACCCCTACGAGGATTGACTCATTTAATAATGGGCGTTTCACGATCGCGTGTCTAGAGTTTTCTCCGTGAATTATTTATATTTTAAAGGAAATCGGAGCTTCGTCAATCGCATGTGGCGTGGATTTATGGCACATGGCAAATAATTTCTAGCAAACTTTTTTTTTTCTAAATTTTAACAGTTGAAAAATAGTCTGCAGACCTTCTCAAGAGTCTGCGACGTGCGTCGCAGCGTTGCGCCGATTCTGCGCCCAGGATTGCATTTATTAAATACATAAGATATGCATTTTAAAATATCATATCTAAAAATATTCAAATTTATTCAATGACCACAGTCCATACTTGACATCTATTGTCACACCATATAACAGCATTTTTGCATCTCAAAAATAATTTTAATATATTTTATTAAAAATGTATATTGAATGTTATATAATAATTATAATAACCTTTTTATTATCATTTAATATTAATGTTCATTGCAGTTATTAGAACCTATATTAGTGGAGATTATGACAAATATTGTTCTTTCCTTTTACATTTTTAAAATTTTTTACACTTAGAAAATGCTTAGGAACTTTTTAAATAAATGTACAGGGGTGATTGTGACTCAGAGTGAAAAACCCTGAAAATTAATTCATACAAAGTGAAAAACCCTGAAAATTATCGATGCAAAATAAACCAATATCAATTTACATAACTGATTCTGCAACAGCATGACAATCAAATGACATATTTCTGCTATTGTTTGAAATATACAAATTGCAGAAAAACATAATTCGGTAAACTTACATTAATTTCACTGAAAGCTAAATGACTTCATCAAATGGAGAGTCAGGGGAGATTCGGAGTGAAATTTTTTTTTTCGGAAATTAACATCACATTTTCGGAAATACATCGGCGGCAGCGGGGGAATTACGGTTTTTCGCGATCTTTTGACGAAATTTGCCGTTTTTTCGCGATCCTTTTTACGAAATTTGCCGTTTTTTCGTTATCTTTTGTAGGAAATTTGCCGTTTTTTCGTATCTTTTGTAGGAAATTTGCCGTTTTTTCGTATCTTTTGTAGGAAATTTGCCGTTTTTGCGATCTTTTGGGGGGAAATTTACCGTTTTTCGCGATTTTTTTGGTGAAATTTGCCGTTTTTTCGCGATCTTTTGACGAAATTTCCTATTTTTTTCACGATCTTTTGACGAAATTTCCTATTTTTTTCACGATCTTTTGACGAAATTTCCTATTTTTTTCACGATCTTTTGACGAAATTTGCCGTTTTTTCATTATCTTTTGTAGGAAATTTGCCGTTTTTGCGATCTTTTGGGGGAAATGTACCGTTTTTCGCGATTTTTTTTGATGAAATTTGCCGCTTTTTTGCGATCTTTTGACGAAATTTCCTATTTTTTTCACGATTTTTTGACGAAGTTATGATCTTGTGGGGGAAAATTGGCCGTTTTTTCGCGAAAATGAAATTTTACTTCTAAGTGGCTAAGTATTAGAGAAAAAAAGAAAAAAGAAAGAAAAATAGACATTTTGTTTGTTTTCCTAGCTTTACTCTTACACAAGGTAAATTTATTTTTCCTGCTTTCTTCCTGGGTATGCAATTCCGGACATTGTTGTACTGAGATTGAGATGGATAACACTTCACAGCAACTTCTCTGAAAGGAGAGGGGCAGCAGAGAGGGAGGGGAGAGATTCACTCCTGGCTTTAATTATGTGTTTTTTCTGCGATCCTTTCACGAAATTCGCTTTTTTCTGCGATCTTTCGCGAAATTTGCATTTTTTTCGCTATTCTTTGACGAAAATCGGGTTTTTCCCCCCGTGATTCTTTAACAGAGTTTGCATTTTTCTTGCGATCCTTCGACGATATTTCCGTTTTTCTAGCGATCCTTTGACGAAAATCGCGTTTTCCAGCGATCCCCGGAATGGGGGGGGGGGGTTAATACCTGACGGTTTTAATTATGCGTTATTTCTACGAAATTCGCGTTTTTTCGCGATTCTTTAAAGAAATTGTTTTTTTTTGTGATCTTTTAATGAAATTTGCGTTTTTCCCTCGATTCTTTGACGACATTTACGTTTTTCCAGCTATCTTTGGACAAAAATCACGTTTTTCCCCCGATCTGTTGACGAAAATCTTGTTTTTTTCTTTCGCAATACTTTGCCAATTTTGCACTTTTTCGCGATCTTTTGACGAAATTTGTGTTTATTTCGCGATCATTAGACGAAATTAGTTTTATTTCGAGATCCTTTTACATAATTCGCGTTTTTTACGCGATTCTTTGGTGAAATGTGTTTTTTTTTTTTGGCGATTCTTTAAACAAATTCGTGCTTTTTCCGCGATTCTTTAACGAAATTTACGCTTTTTCCGCGATTCTTTAACGAAATTTACGCTTTTCCCACGATCCTTTGACGAAAATCGCGTTTTTCTCACGATCTTTTAACGAAAATCGCATTTTTCCCGAGATTCCGGGATGGGGTAAATCCTTCCCGGTTCTAATTATGTGTTTTTTTCTGCGGTCCTTTGACAAAATTCGCGTTTTCCCGCGATTCTTTAAAGAAATTCATGTTTTTTTCCGCGATCCTTTAACGAAATTCGCGTTTTTCCTCCAATCCTTTGACAATATGTCTATTTTCCCCGCGTTTCTTTGACGATATGTCTATTTTCCCCGCGTTTCTTTGACGATATGTCTATTTTCCCCGCGTTCCTTTGACGATATGTCTATTTTCCCCGCGTTCCTTTGACGATATGTCAGTTTCCCCGGCGTTTCTTTGACGTATGTCCGTTTTTCCCGCGATCTTTCAACGAAAATCTCATTTTTCCTGCAATGTTTTTACGAAAATCTTAGTTTTTTGGGGAATCCTTTGCAAAATTCATGTTTATTTCGAGATTTTTAAACGAAATTTGCGTTTTCCCGCAATCCTTTGACGAAATTGTCGATTTTTTTCTCGGCGACCATGTCGAAATTCGCGATATTTTTTTATGTCCGAATTTTCCACTAAACGTAACGATCTCATAAACCCGGAAGGATAGATCGAAAAACCCGGAAATCCGGGCTACACCCTGAACACAATCACCCCTGAATGTAACAAAGTAATTGTGAATAATAATAACAACAAAAATGAGGAAAAATCAATCTACAAATGTATTGTATGCTACACTTACACTATAAATTGGAGGGAAGTCGAAAATGATAGGATTTTGACGGAATAAACCGGTAAAAACACGGTTTTTACCACTGTCATGTCAAAAACCAGTTTTTAACGTCAAAAACCCAACCCTGAGAAAAACTAATGAAAAATTTAAAAAAAAAATTGTTAAAAAATGTAAAATATTTTAATCATTAACTTATATAAAGATATCAATTTATGATTGCTCTATAAAATAACTGAAATATGAATAAATGAATGCTAAAATAAAAAAGTTATTAGTCTAGGAATGGAAGAGTTGAACTCTTACTCACTAGTTTATCTACTGTTTTTGAGACAAACCATTCCTTAATATTGTGACTCTTTCTTAAAAATTTTAAAAACTTTTTTTCTCCAGTTGAAAATAAGTCTGCAGAAGCTTTTCAAGAGTCTGTGACGTGCATCACACCGATTCTCTGCCCGGGGTCTTGATCTTGATATACAGGGTGCAATATGTTATCTATCGCCGACCTTTAATGTCTCAACCATTGGTCGTAGACATATAGTTCCAATTACAAGAACATTTCAAATGAAGTAAATATTCGTGTTGTGGCATTATTTAAAATAAAAAATCAATTTTATAAAAATTACGAAATCTAACTTTTTATACGGTCCCCCAATCCCTATAGTTATATTTAGTATAAGTTTACACATATCATAAGATATAACACAAAAAGTTTGACATCTGTACTACAAAAATTGACACAGTTTTTAAATTTCAAAGTTTGAGATTTTTGCACACGATTTTGTCTTTCATTGAGGGATCAGTTTAAAGATGAATTAAAGTAATTCGAGATCAAAATCAGGGTGCAATTCCGCTGCCATTTATCTAGTTCTTAGTGAGTATGTTTTATTTTCCGGTTGTCGATTTTACCTACTTTGACGTTTGAATGTTGTTCGACCCATAAAAGTTAGCTCAAAGTTTTAGATGAAGTAACTAGAGTGTCAACGATTTAAATCATGATTTTAATCAAGTGATTTTTTAAAAAAAATCATTGATTAAAATTAAAAATTTTCTAAATGTTTAAAATGACATAAAAAAGTATTCAAATCTAAGATGAACATAATTTGGAAAGTTTCTACAGGTACTGTGACTTATGAATACACAAAACAAAGCTTTAAATAATTGTTTCTAAGCATAATTTCTGAGTATTGTGAAAAATGTAAGTGCAGTAAGTTTGTAAAAAGCATGGTTTTTATCTAACAAACATAAGAAGCATTTAATTTAAAAATGATATTTAAATCAAATATAATTTACAATACCATAATATCCTTTTAATAATCAAGTTATTCATTCTTTTATACTTAATAAACGTAGCAATAGATTGTCAATGATTTTAATCAATTGATTTAAATCAGATGATAATCACATTTTCTGATTTTTTAAAATACAGTACAGGACCCATTATCCGGAATTCCAAAATCCGGAAAGACCCGAAATCCGGAATTTTTTTTTTTTTTTGAAAATTTTCTAAATTTGTAAATTTTTACTAAAATTTTGCAATTTCTGAAATTTTTCGAAAATTTTACAGATTCCTAATTTTTTTTTTTGGTCTATTGTGTTGCAATGTGTAACCACTAAAATATGTTACATCAGTGATGGGGGAACACGATGCCCCCCCCCCCGAAATTAGAAAAAAGTCATTTTTCTGTCAAATTTTAGTTTAAAATTAATTTATATTACAATTTGTTTTTTAAAAAAATCGTCATATATTTCATACCCTCTCTCACTTCCACAAAATATTATGGCTACACAATTGTATTACTTGAATTAAGGGTGATTCCAAGTAAAAAAAAAAATTCACAGCAAATTTTTCGAACGTTTACAGAAGAGGGGGGGGGACCCCCTCGGCACTAATTATGCCTTTTTTCCGCGATCCTTTAACGAAATTCACGTTTTTACGCGATCTTTTGATGAAAGTAAGGGGGGTTTTTTTTAGATCCTTTGAAGAATTTTTTTTTTTCGCTATCTTTTGACGTAATTTGCTTTTTTTCCCGCGATCCTTTGACTAAATTTGCGTGTTTTTTTCGCGATCCTTTTATGAAATTTCGTTTTTTTGCGATCTTTTGACGAAATTTGTGGTTTTTATCGCGATCTAATGACGAAATTCGCGGATTTTTTCGCTATCTTTTATTGAAATTGCAGGGTCTTTTTCGATCCTTTGAAGAAATTTTTTTTTTGCTATATTTTGACGCAATTTGCATTTTTTTTTTTTTTTTGGTGGTCCTTGGAAGAAATTTGTGTTTTTTCGCGATTATTTGACGAAGTTAGCGTTTTTCCCATGCTTTTTTGACAGAATTTGGGAGGACCCGAAATCCGGAAAATTCCAAAATCCGGAAAGCCTTCGGTCCCGAGGATTCCGGATAATAGGTCCTGTACTGTAGTGTGAAAAAGCATTATAATCGGTAATGAAAATGATCAATAAATCACTTGTAAAAAATGTAATATTTGTTATTGTTAATTATAACCATATTAAACTGTGTAAAAAGTAAGTGTGTGTAATGTGTATTATACATTTAAAAAACATCTAACTAAATGTTAAATAACTTCAAAACATTATAATATTTAGTAGCTATTCAAATATTTTAATGTTGTGGGGGGAAAAAATCTGATTTAAATTTCAAAAATACAATTTTTGTAATCTATTTATAAGTTATGAACGAGTTTGCTGTATATATTGCTACAATTTTTGATCAATTTGATATACATATACATACGCTTTAGAACCTGTGTAAAATTACTGGCTGCTTTATGAATTTATCAAACTATTATTTATCCCCTTTTTTTCAACCACTTTTTCAAAAATGTAGATTGTGTTCTTAATTAAACAGTTAATTGTTTAATAATTAATTTAATCTGTATTATCAATTTAAAATTAAATGCAATTTATCAATAACTTTAAAATATAAGCAGTATTTAATATTATTGGTTTACATAATTATTACAAAATATTAATGAACATAATGTTGTATGTCACTAAAGAAATTTTTAATTTGCAGTTTTTCGTAATTTCTATAATTACATAATTAAAATTTTATTAATTAAAGCAAAAAAACATAGATTATCAGGGATGAGAATTTTCCGTCTTTTGGCGGATTTCCACTTTTTTGTTATTTCAAGGAATTTCCGCTTTTTTTTTTCTCGAAATTCCGCCTTTTTTCCGAGGATTCCGTATTTTTTCTCCTGTAAAATTTTGCTATTTTCCGAAATTTTCACTTTCCTATCGATTCCGCTTTTCTTCCGATTTCGAAAAAACATTCAAAGGTGATGAAAAAACGGCAAATTTCGTCAAAAGATTGCGAAAAAATTGCACAAAAAATCGCGAAAAAGCGGCAAATTTTGTCAAAAGACCGCGAAAAAGTGGTAAATGTCACCAAAAGATCGCAAAAAACTACAAATATCGTCAAAAGATCGCAAATAAACGGCAAATTTCGTCAAAAGATCGCGAAAAAGTGGCAAATTTCGTCAAAAGATCGCGAAAAAGTGGCAAATTTCGTCAAAAGATCGCGAAAAAGCAGAAAATTTTGTCAAAAGATCGCGAAAAAAGCAAACTTTTGTCAATAGCACGCGAAAAAGCATCAAATTTCGTCAAAAGATCACGTAAAAGCAGAAAATGTCGTCAAAGGATCCGAAAAAAGCAAAATTTTGTTAAAAGATCGCGAAAAAGCAGCAAAATTTGTCCAAAGATAGCATAAAAAACGACAAATATCAGAAGATCGCGAATAAACGGCAAAGTTCGTGAAAAAACGGTAAATTTCGTCAATAGATCGCAAAAAGTGGCACATTTCGTCAAAAGATCACGAAAAAACTGCAAATTTCATCAAAAGATCGCGAAAAAGCTGCAAATTTTGTCTAAAGATTGCGAAAAAGCGGCAAAATTTGATAGAGATACCAAACACTGGTTTTCTCATCGCCTCCTATTTCCTATTTATCATAATTTCATACCACAATCATCTTTTTTGTTTACAAATTCATATTTTATTTTTTATTTATTACTTCATTATAATAGCTCATAATATCAGTAATAAATGTTTCTAAAACTTAACTTACCTTTTTACTTCATTTCCGGACTGTATCTATCAGTTTTACATAATGTATTAGTCCTGTAACGTCAATAGCTATCTCTATCTTTTTCCGTTCACGGACTCCATTTTCTTTGCAACCTGCATCGGCAAAACCACGTTTCAAAGTGATTACGTATTTCCGTAACGATATTTTTCCCGCCAGATGGCGACTGACAATATCGTATCTATTATCGAATCTATCATCGAATCTAGCTTTTGCATCGATTCGATGCCGTTCTGTGATTGGTCCGTTTCGTGGTCTCTGCTCCGAAACGTCGATTTCAATCCTAGCCATTTCATATAAATAACTGATCCAGACATCGTTAGTTTGCATTTTTATCTTCCTTTAAATGGAAGTAACTTTTCTTGACACTGAATGTTGGCTGGTCCAACATTCTGGAAGTATTGATTAACATACTTATTATTTTATTTTAACTATGAGTTTATTTTTAAATAGTTGTAAATCTTAAAGTTTAATCTTCATATTGATTATTTGCTGTATCTTCATCTAGTGTCATCGAAGTGAAATAAACTTTTTTCGTTAACTTTACTATTATGCATTTTGTTTTATTATCCTAGTTAAGAGATCGTTTTTCATATATGCTCATTTAAATATTTTCACTTCCAATACGTCCTATTTACCAGCCTTTACCTCCACTGGGCTTTTCTGCATGTTTAAATAGACTGTTACGTATATAAACCACACAGGTTATATTACGTCCAAGAAATTTCGTCAAAATGGCGCGAAAAATACATGTATTTAGTGCTTTTAGTGTATCCTCCCCTTCCTCCCTCTTTTGTATTGTGAATTTCAATTTTTTTTTTTTTTACTCAGAATCTCTCCTGATTCAGAATTCACATTAAGTTGGCTTTAGGTCCTGGTCCAATTTGCCCGTGTGACCAAAAATAACTAACCATTGTGATTTTCACTAAATTTTTCATATTTTTTGCTAAAAAATTTATTAAAATTATGACACACAAAAACCCTATTCTTAATTAAATTATTTCATTTTCAGGAGCGATCATGATTCTGATAAGTCGAGCATTTCATATGACCTATGTTTTAAGAGCTGTGTGTAATTTGGCTATTTTCACTCCTGTAATGTAGTATACAGGTTTGTGTGCTTGTCTCCATTTGCCCGGAAATCAGACCCTGGTTTTATTTCTTAAAGTATCTTCCACGGATAAAATGTGGTACAATTTTTTGTTTGCGCGTGGTTTCAGTCTTTTTGCTTTTTTACAATTCTCATCCCTGAGATTATGTTAGTAATTGGAGGGTTATTCATTTTTGAAATGCTTAATTCTTGGTAGATGTTTAATATTTTAACACAGGGGAAAAAATCCGATTTAAATAAAAAAAATCTGATTTAAATAAAAAAAAATCCGATTTTTTTACACCCTAGAAATAACCTTCTTTGGTGATTCCCCGATTGGCGATACCGGCTAAAGGTGGTTTCGCCGTAAAAAGGACATTGCACCCTGACTTTGATCTCGGTTTACTTTAATTCATCTTTTAACTGATCCCTCAATGAAAGATAAAATCATGTGCAAAAATCTCAAATTTTGAAATTTAATAACTGTGTCAATTTTTGCAATACAGATGTCAAACTTTTTGTGTTATATCTGTTATATGATATGTGTAAACATTTACTAAATATAACTATAGGGACTGGGGGACTGTATAAAAAGTTAGATTTCGTAATTTTTATAAAATTAATTTTTTACTTTAAATAATGCCACAACATGAATATTTAGCTTTTATATTATACGAGTTTAATTTTTCTTATAACTACTTAACACTTTATATGTACTTAACCCCTTGCATGGCAGTGGGATATATTATATCTTATCTAATTTTAATCAAGATTTGTACCAGAAACTTTTAAATAAATTTTACTTTTATAACTTTGGTGGAAATAATTGTAAAGTTGATTTTCTTTATTTTCAAAGAATTTTTTTTTTGAAAATTCTGGTGTAAATTCAACATTACAAAAACACAATTACTTGCCCCTGAAAGGGTTAATATTTCTACTATATCATTTTATAAATGCTTATTATAGATCACCTTTTAAATACAGATAATAAAATATAAATATTACATTTTGTTTGCAAATAATTCATGTAAATAGCACATGAAAATATGCTATGAAAAAATTAAATTACATTGGCAATGTCATTTTTACATATAGATGCATATTACATTTTATGTCAAATGCATTATCTGATTTATATACAAGATATTTCTGTCCTCCTCACAAAGTAAAATAATTTTTTAATTTATTTATTCGAAAATAAATTAGACTTTGATCTTTTCATGATTCTAAGAAATCTGTAAAAAATTTTTCAATCTTGTTTGTTTCATCCTGTTGCAGAATATGTGCACGATCAGTTTTTGTAGTAGGGTTTACTTTGAAAATGCAGGGCTCCCAAATGGTCCCCCCTTTTCCCGTAAAGTCACCTTTTTAAAAAAAGTTCCCCTTTTATGCATTTTGGTCCCCTTAGTCCCCGTTCTGTGACTGGAAAAATTGGCAAAATCTGTAAAAATCACTAAAAGTTCAAAAATTGTAAAGGACAAAATTTACTACTGTCGGCTAAAGCATTTTAACTGGAATTCTTTCACGAATGTCAAAAAATTACATTGGAATGCAGACAAATTTTAAGAAACTCATTAAAATTAGTGATGCAACGAATAGTGGTTTGGCCGAATAACCGAATAATGAACTCATTCTTGTCTAAAAACAAAATATAGTATGCACTATATGCACAATTCTTGTATATTTCACAATTAAAATGTATTTCCTTTTTAGAAAATTATTTATATACAATTTTTTTATTTTTTAAAACATTATTTTATTCTGAAAAAATATTCGGCTATGTTCGGCCGAAAAATTGCCTCATTAATATAACTTGGCCAAAAAAAAAGAAAAGCAAAAGTTCCTCAGCAGGTAGGTACTGTCTAATTGCATTTTAGTAGATATTATGTATGTTCTTGTTACATTTCAAAATAATGACAAAATTTTAAAAGTACTAGAAGACATAAATTTCAACTTTCAGATGAAAAAAAACAAAACAATAATAATAAATCTTTGCATCTTAAGAAAAACCACTGATAGAAAGGAATGTCCTCTAAAATGGTAGAAAGAAAACAGTGTAAAGTTTATAAAGCTCACAATTAAAAAAAACATGTATTGTTTTGCTATGTCAGCAGACAGCACTATTAAGAAGTGTATAGTGAGTTTCAGATTCAGAGAAAGGAAATATCTGTAAGGAAAAGCAAATTAGATATAAATTTCCAAATATTCACTATGTAGTACCTTAGGTATACTGTATTATTACAATTTAATAGATATTATTATGTGTATTGTTGTTGCTACATTTAAAAATAATCACAAATTTTTAAAAGTACTTAACATAAATTTCAAGTTTCAGATGAAAGAAAATCTATATATAAATAAATAAATAAATAATATATATATTATTTACACATAATTATATCCATATAAATAATTTTATATATATATATATATAAATAAATAAAAAAAGCTTAATCTTTGTCTATTTTTAAAAATGAATTATAATTTTATTGCATATTTTTATGCTATTCCCCTTTTACGAAAACATTGAAAATGTTTTCAAACAGTACTACTTAAAGATATTTTTTTTTTAGCTGTCAAACTTGTAGCATAAAAGAATAATTCACATAGTGTTACTAAAAATTATTACAAAATATTATTTTTCCAGCTTCAACTTGTCATGTTACAAGGGAGGTCTCCATACGGGCATACTCCGAAAAATCTGAAAAAATTATAGAATGTTCTTCTCATAAGGGTAGACATGTTTATAAAAAAAAATTCTGTGGAAACTCGATAGCAGGTCCGTAAAAAAATAATGAAAATTTTGTCATTTGCCGATTTATCGCCGGTTGCGCAGGGTTGCAAAAATTTAAAAAAGTCACGCCGGTGGCTCTTATTGGTTTTAACCGGCTTTTATTGGCCTTTTTTGGCCATAATTGGCTTTTATAAAGTGAAGCACTGTAATTCTAAACTACACATTTTAAAGTGTTTTTAATTAGTTGTAATGACATTTAATTGATCTAGAGTTTAATAAGTAACCCAATTTCTGAATAATGAAGCCATTAATAATGTAGTAAAACTTAGATGGTTTTGCTAGTGATTTGTAGTCAGAATTGCAAATATGTCAGCTAAATTTTAAAAGGGCCATACATACTGCAGGGTTGCCACGCCACCGGGAAAACACAGAGAATTTTACATTCCCCTCCAAAAACAGGGAAAATTGCAGGGAATTTTGAAAAATTCCTAAAAAATCTGGAAAACACAGGGAATTTCTTTTGTTGTTGTTTCTGGTATTTTCAAACAGAAATTATTTTTTCGCGGCTTTAAAAAAACATACCCTTTTTCTTGTAAATGGCTGAATCCACAAAAGCAGCTGTGCTCATCCCATCTGTCTGCGACTGTGCGTAACGTTCTTTCTCTTCTGTTTCTCCCTCCAGGGTAAAGCCATTTCATCATGCGTGCATCTTGTACTGCCAAAGCAAAACAGTTGATACAACTAGTAGTCCAGGCATCTTGTGACTGAACATGGGCAAAATTGTAATAGAAGCTTTTTACAGATTTTTTGAATCAGGAATTACTGCTTAATAGCATACTAAAAATCAGACAAAATCTGAGCACGGGAACACCCCTATATATGGATTTCAAAATGGCGGAGGGGATTTTCTGGATCTAAGGCAAAGAATATATCGCTTATGGAAATATATCGCTTTATTTTCACAATTTAACTTTGAAGTATAGTCAAAAACGATAAACAGTACACAGTTATCAATAATTTTCATCATATTCATAGTTAGAAGTTAGGTAGTTCTTGTTACATCCATTGACTTGGCACACCCCAGAAGCTGTAGAACAGGACAATCAATTATGCTTGCATCCGCATCGTAAAGTAGCACAGATTGTCTTGCAAGAACATCGAATCATATTATGTAGATAATGTGTAGCTTGTTGTAAGTCGCAGAGTATTGGGTAGCACGAGTTCTTTTTTACATACCAACCCCATTCTTTTGATATTTATTAAGTAAGTGTGATAGCTATGATATTTTGTAGAAGAATTGGTCGGAGGCAAGCGTTCAGGTGTAATAAATAATTTTACTATACTTACCAAGGGCGGATCTGGAGAGTCCTCAAGGGGGGGGCGATTTTAGAAATTTGGAAACTCCAATCTGATGCGCGGGTCGGGGCTAATTTTTTCACTGCGGGTCGTGTTACTTCTACTTTTTGCTGTGGGTCGGGTTTGGGTCCGGTTGACTTCTATTTTTTGCTGCTGGTTGGATTAACTTATACTTTTTTGCTGTGGATCGCGTTTGGGTCTGGTTGATTTCTATTTTTTGCTGTGGGTCGGGTTAACTTCTACTTTTTTGCTATGGGTCCGGGTTAACTTCTACTTTTTAGATGCGGGTCGGGTTTGGGCCCGGTTGACTTCTACTTTTCTGCTACTGGTCTGGTTGACTAATACTTTTTAGCTGTGCCTAGCGCGTTGGGTTTGGGGCAGATTGATATACATTATATCCGGTTTGGGTCAGTTTCGGATTGGGTTTTCACTACTGCGACTTGCGAGAAGGGTTCGGGTTGACCCGTTTTTTTTTTTAAAGAAAGTCTAAGTATTTTTGAAGATAAAAACTATATGCAGTAAAATCTTCATAACAGACACGTCCAAATAATTAATTAGGAATACTTTTTAATCTCCAGAATTATGTAAAAAATACTAATTTGGTATAAGACTGCTTGTCTCTTTATATCTAAGGTGAGTTGTAATTCAGTAAAGAATGCTTTGAAACTTATTAAAAAACATACCGGGTGTCCTTAAATGTAGGGATGCAACGGATATCCGGTAAATATCCGATATCCGGCATATCCGGCTGATTTTTCAATATCCGAAATATCATCGGATATCCGAATCACAATCACCGGATATCCGACTTCTCTGCCGGATATCCGGCAGAGAGCAGCAAAGCGTATATATAAGGATAAGAGAAATCGTTTGACCCAAACAATGCAAACAACTTTGTTTACAATGCAAAATATGAAAGTAAGTTCACTATTCATGAGTAAAAGGTAATTCTCAAAAGTTTAAAGAATTGCCAGCTTTCCTAACATTGATATTTGAACTCTTTATAATAAATTTAAGAAGTTACGTTTACATCTTTTGGAAAATTGTACCTTTACTTTCAGAATGTAAAACAAAATTGGAAGTTGTTTATTAAAGTATGACTATTAATTTTCTTCTTTCTTTTAAGTTTAACAATTAAACAGGCCTATTTTTACTTTCTTCTATCTTCACTAGAAGAAAGTATTGTAATTGAAATTTTTTCGATTTCCGGTTTTCGACGGATTTAGACGTTTTAGGGGTCAGAGATCCCAAAACATGTCTGTGTCCGTGTGTCGCCATCTTACCATCAAAAAGTGTATGAAATTATGCATAGAATTGAACCACATTTTTTGTGAATGTTTTTGGCTATAGCCAGCTGGCTCTCCTTCAGTATGGAAACATTTCCACTGGAAGGGGGCGCTGTAATTGCGATTTTTTGTGTCATTTTCATTATTGTACCATCCAAAATTGTATGAAGCTAAGCATAGAATTGAAGCAATCTGTGTATATTTTTGGCTATGGCCAGCAGTTTCTCCTTGAATTTGGAAATATTCCACCATAAGGTGGTACTCACTGTAACAGCGCTTTTTGTAAAATTTTCTCGATATTTCGCAGTTTTTTTTTTTTTTTTTTTTTTGTACTGTATATTGGCGGCTCGTGAAGTGAAGGGAACTTTGCATCCTACTAAGCTGGCTATTCACAAAGAGCTAGAATAACGAAAAAATTATTTATTTTAATAAATATCATGATTGAGATTAACTTATTCTTATTCTGATTAATTGACTGGACCAAAAATTTTCAGATCAAAATCAAAGTTGGTATAATATTGAACTAATAATATGGAAGTATTAACATTTGGAACTACTTTTTGAAATATTAAGATGTATGAGATAGAAGAAAGTTTTGGGATTGGCACATCCAACTAGTTATTTTTGTAACTTCATTATAAATATTTAAAATTAAAAGTAATTTTCTTTTTACTTATAAATATCACAGTAATTTAACTTAAAATAAAACTAAATGTGACTTAAAGTAAAACAGTATTAAATAATTGAAACAGAAAATCGGCATCAACTAAACCTATGTTTGGAGAAAACTCTTTAATCATGGGTATATTAGTAGATATTTTATGTTTAAATTATAAAACGAAAGCATGTATTTCTTTGTGAAAATACTCTACAATTATATACATATTAATTGGTTTAAATTTGTTATACAAATTTTCAGCTTTTCATTGTACAAATTAGTTATTAGCAATTATCAATATAGTCAATCCCGTATCCACATCCAATAGTAATTATCAGCATTTCATTGTACAAATAAACAGAATATTTTAATACTTAAACTACATTTTTTATATAACATTATTAATATACATTACAGGGCTTGATTTTCGAGACAGGATGGCAGGATTCGTGGCTTATAGAATATTGGGACGGGAGGATCCGGTTTCTAAAAAATCATTTTCCGAAAATGTTTCTTTGTTAAACGACGATTAAGTCTCAGACAGACTGACAAATTTCGTGATATTTTCCGCTATTGATTGGCAGATTTCATAGTTTATTCTTACAACAAATTGACAAAATTCATGTTTGTTTTACTGCATCTGACCAAAAAATTTTGCGATTTTTCTCCACGACTGACTGATGAATTTCACGATTTTTTCTGGAGATCAATCGGTGAATTTCATAGATTTTTTTCTCGTGATCAACTGATAAGTTTGGCAGTTTTATTCTGTGACCGATTGGCAAACTCCCCTGTTTATTCTTGCGACATGCTGATGAAAGTGACGATTGTTTTTCTGCATCCGATTGAAATATTTTGCGTTTTTTTTTCTCTGCAACCACCTGAGGAATTTCAAGATATTTGCTCGTGACGTACTGGCAAATTTTACGATGTTTTTCCGTAATCGATTGACGAATGCCGTCATATATTCCGGCTGCCGATTTCCCACGAACTTCAGTTTATTTCTCCCGACCACCTGTCGACAAATTTTTTAGGGTTTCGTTCATCTGACGAAACCCTATTCGTCTTGCTCCTCTGTCTGTCCGTCTGTCTGTCTGTCACAGAGCCCGTTCTCAGAAACTATACATGTTAGAGACTTGAAATTTTGCATACTTATAGATGACCACCACACATCATACGACAAATCATAAAATTTTGAAAAAGTCGTACATTTAACCCTTTGGGCTCCCACGTGTGTATTTTAAACAATTCTTTCTAAGTGACACCCTATTTAGGTTGGAGGTATGAAATTTTGCATACTTATAGCTGAACACCATCATGCGACAAATCATAAAAATTTGAAAAAGTCATACATTTAACACTTTGGGCTCCCACATGCGTATTTTAAGCAATTCTTTTAACTGAGCTGGAGATTTGAAATTTTGCATACTTATAGCAGAACACCTGAGGCCAGGCGACAAATCATAAAATCTTGAAAAAGCCTTACGTTTAACCCTTTGAGCTACCACATATGTCTTTTAAGCAATTCTTTCTAAGAGAGCCCCTAATTAAGTTGGAGACATGAATTTTTGCATACGTATAGCTGAATACCTCAGACCACACGACAAATCATAAAATTTTCAAAAAGTCTTATATTATTTACTCCTCCGTGCTCTAACTTGTATATTTTAAGCAATTTTTCTAACCTCCAACCTTTTCACCTGAGGAGCACTTTTCCAACTTTTGTCGACACCCCTTTGACCATTCTTTCATATTATGTACCATAGCCTTACATATTTTAGTTCCACTTTTTACCGCTAGTGGCGCCTACTTATCTCGGGTGCTATGGGTCCAATCCCCTCGACTAATATATCTATGGATAGTATGTAAAACGGAGTTTCGTTCGGATAGAGTTTTGTTTAGAATAGAGTGCGTCCCTTTTCGCGAAATGTGGAACTAACAGATTTTTCAAAAGGATAAAGTGTTTTGAAAGGAATATTAAACGAAACCCTCTGTGCGATCTGTGATCACACTTACCCACTTGTTAATTTATTTTCACCATGATTCACGAAATCAGTGATATTTTTTTCTATGACTGATTTACGTATTTTGCAATGTTTTTTCTGTGTATCCAAAATAGGAAATAACTAAAAGGGCAGTAACGGCTATTGGAGACTGAGCTCTACCAAATTGGCCAATAGTCAGCACTAAACAAAATGAGATTACACTTGTGATGCACATGAAAAAAAAAAAAAAAAAAACTTTGGTGAATTAAAAAAAAAACATATTTAGAAACAACAAACTAGATTATTCTCGCAGTTCACAGAAATTACAACATGGCTCTTTGAAATCAACTTTTCTCGTGTAATAGAAGGAATCAATTGACTATTCCCTTTGCAAACTTTGGATATGGATTTAAAATTCCAATGCATAGAACATAGTTCAATTAATGAAAATACCAGGGATTACAGTTCTGACATAATTCCATTAAGGATATTATAAAACAAGTTTGTTCAGAAGCGACATACAATCACCGTAGGTTATTGACAATACAATCACTAACCGATATGCATTATTTATGCAAGTAAGTTAAAAATGAATGCACATCAGATTTTGCAAAGTTTTCTAAAAAATTTTAAGAGAGCATAACCATCTGTTTCCAATAATTTCTAAAGTTATAAAAATTGCTCTGTGCTGTTTGTCAAAAGTATAATTTGTGAAAGAGGCTGAAATATGCAAAAAGGAATAAAATCTAAATTAAGAAATTCATTTTGCAACCCAATTGTTAATCGCCCATAACATTAGGTGAAAGTTGAATAATAGACATGGTATATATAAAGTGTGATTCTGTTCCTTTGTTTTAATAAAATAAAAATTTTGGATAATTATCTTGAGTTGTTAATTTAAATTATTTCAATGGTATTTTGTCATGTCTGTATAAATGTAATTCTTTAAGTGGCACATAAAAAATAACAGGGTTTAAAGATTTTTTTTCTCCCTTTCTAACAGTTCAACTCCCCTGCATTTATAAATGTTGGGTAGGAAACTCCCCTCCTGGGAAAACTTGAATTTCAAGCCCTGAATATTAAAAGAGATATAGTTTTTGTAAATTATATTTCAATACATTTAAAAATTTTTAATGATGTGTGAAACATGTTTTTAATTTATTGTTCTGAGATGGCCTTATATAAAGAAATAATTCACCATATAACTAAAAACATATCTAGTGCCGGATATCCGGCCGGATATCCGAATCCGGCAGGCAAAGGAGCTTCGGATATCCGGTATCCGATATCCGGCAAAATCAATATCCGGTGCATCCCTACTTAAATGGATTTTAAAATTTAGTACTTTTCGAATGGTGACAGCTATTTAAAAAAATCTTGCAGGAGGGTTATGTAAGATGTCATGAGATTTTTTACTGTGATTCATGATTTTACTGTATAATAGCAGCGATAGATGGTGCTGTAAACAATGGTCGTTAAGCCTACCTCCTCCGGGAACCGATTTAGCACCTCTTGCTTCCAGCACCATCTTCGTTGCTATTTTAAACTAAAATCAAGAATCGCAGTTAAAAAAAATTATTAGGGGTAGAATAAAAAAGAAAAAAAAAATCTGAAATTCAAAGAAAATTTTCTGAAAGGTTACAGCAGATGGGGGGATTCCCTTCTGGCACTACAGTAAAAGCTCTGTTATCCGGCATTCAAGTAACCGGAAAGCTCGACTAACCGGAAAAATTCGCAGAAATCGTTTATTTTTTTCCCCCCATAAACAGTTGAAAAATTTTTACTACTATTTTAGAAAATTTACTGTTAGCATTCTCAAATTATCTCAGCGACTAACTCGGCATAAAGCAGATCTGTGTGTATGTTTATGTTCATAACAGTGAACGTTATAAAATAAAAATATAGCATAAAGAACTGTCTATAGCTCGTTAACACAGAATAACTTCATATTCCATCATAGTCTGTCGCGCCGGCTGTTTTTCCTTGCAAAAGAGAGAAGGAGGGGGTGGAAAATGAAGACAAGAGAAGAGAGGCTTGATCTTTCTTTTCTGCTCTTGGCATAACTAGATGGGGAGGGGGGAGGCGTGATAAATGGTAGAAAGCTACATCTTTTCCAAAAACTGAACTGCTAAGTGGGGAAGCCAGAAGCATGAAGGAAAACTGTTTTCTAAGAATTGGGATGGGGATATGGTCATTTCAGATATTGTATTTTTTCTCCAGATGTACAGTAGCCCCCCCCCCCCCGGGAGTTACTAGAAAATTCCATCTGTCTGTAGAACTTTCCATCTGTCCTGCCCATTTGGGTCTACACATTCAGTTTGACCAATTAGAATTTGACTTAAATCACGCTGATGCTTTTTTTTTCGTTTTGGCACATTTTTACTGCCATTCGCTTGTGCTTAATCAGCTAGCCTAGTAAATTGCTCTCAACCTTTATTAATCGTGTTCTGTCATATTTTTTGTCAAATTAAAAAATGGCAGATCAGTCAAATCCTAATAAAAGGAAACGAGTTGTTTTAACCATAACTCAGAAGCTAGACATTATTAGACGTTTAGAAAGAGGGGAAAATAAACAACAATTGATGCACATATTCAACATTGGATCCTCAACGATTTACGATATTAAATTGCAGAAAGAAAAGTTGATGGCATTTGCTTCCTCTGCAGAGTCAAGCAAAGCAACGGATGAAAGAAAACTATTGCAGCAACCTCAGCATGAAAAACTGGATAAAAGTTTATATCAATGGTTTCTATTACAACGAGAAGGAGTTCCTATTTTTGGGCCTATGCTGATTGAAAAAGCAAGAGATTTTTCAGAAAAATTAAATATTGTGACAGAATGCAAGTTTTCAGATGGGTGGCTTTCTTGCTTCAAAAAACGCCATGGAATTAGAAAAATTGACATATCTGGAGAACGAAAATCAGCAGATAAGGAAAGTGCAGAGGAATATTCTACTTTTTTGAAGATTTTATTAAAAAAATATATATATATTGATCTAAACCACATCTATAATGCTGATGAAACCGGAATCTATTTCAGTTGCCTTCCGACCTCAACATTAGCTGGTCCTAATGAAACGTCAGCAGATGGTTTTAAGAAAAACAAAGACAGACTAACGATTCTGACTTGTGCTAATGCAATTGGGTCCCATAAAATAAAAGTGTTAGTAATAGGAAAGTCGAAGAATCCAAGAGCACTTACAGGAATTAAACATCTCCCTGTAGTTTACACCAATCAAAGAAGTGCTTGGATGGATAAAGATATTTTTACCTACTGGTTTAAAAAAGTTTTTGTACCATGTGTAATTAGCGAGCTTGAAGCTAAGGGAAAAAAACTGGAAGAAAATAAAATAATTCTTCTAATTGACAACTACCAAGCGCATCCCAGCGAGGAAGAATTGAAATATGGCAATATTTCAGTGATGTTTCCCTATTGTGGATATTGCCCTATTGTGTTCAAATTTTCACCGAATTCAAATAATAATAAATTAGGCCGCTTACCTAATTTATATTAATTTACAATAAGTTTTCAGAAATTTAGAAATCCCCCCCAAAAGCCTCCACTATCTGAGCCACCCCAACAAGAAAAACAAAAAAAGCTAATGACTGTGTAGTTTGTTTTTATTGTGATCGGAAAAGTCGGGCGTTATCAGTTTGCATCTGATAATGTTTTTAGCTATGCAGAAAAGATAACTGTGAGGTTAGTTGAGGTAACACAAGTGAATCATACCAAAGTTAATTTTCCAAGCTTCCATGTGCTTTTTCCGGAAAGAGAAGATGTCAAATTATAAATAATACAACTTTACAAAAGATTAATAAATAAATATAGAAATTTGTTTACTTTTATTTTTTATTCAGAAAGAATAACTTTATCAAATGCAAATTTTATAATAATAATAATGAGAGTTATTTGATCGACTTCCTAATGGCAGAAAAATAGTCTAAAAATCATTTTCCTGCTTCATTGTTACATCGATGACCCCCTCCCCCCTCCCCGTTCTTTCATGACAGATTTTGTAGCGCTCAACTATCCGGACTTTTCAAGTATCCGGCAATCGGCGTTTCCCGAGCATGCCGGTTAGTTGAGCTTTTACTGTAATTATTTTTGTTGCAATTCGGGTTAGCTGTTTTGGATTCGGATCGATTTCAGGCTGAGTGTAGATTCCTGCAAGCTGGGTTTGGGTTAACTTGTTTTTTTTTTTTTTTTCAAAAATTAGTTCAGTATATTATTTCAAGTTAAAAATTATACCTATAATAATAAACGTATGTAAGTGTGTTGTCTTCTAAAGAGACCACTGCATTTGTCCCACGACTGTTTGATGAAATTCGCTAGTCTTCGACCCTTTGATGAAATTTGCGTTTCTTCTGCAACCCTTTGACGAAATTAGTGTAATTTTGGAGACCTTTGGTAAAATTTGCGTTTTTTTCCGTGACCCTTCTACAAAATTCGCATTTTTTCAGCGATCCTTTGACTAAATTTGCGTTTTTAAAGCGATTCTTTGACTAAATTCATTTTTTTCACACGATTCTATGAAGGAATTCGTGTTTTCTCCACGATCCTTTGACGAAATTCGCAGGGGTTTTTTTCGCGGCTATTTGAAAAAATTTGCGTTTACTCCGCGATCCTTTAACGAAATTAGAGTTCTTTTCCGCTGCCTTTTGAAGAAATTCGCGTTTTCTGTGATCATTTGAAGAATTTCGCATGTTTTCCGTGGCTCCCTGACCAAATTCGCGTTTTTTCTGTGATCATTCGGCGAAATTGAAGTTATTTTCTGCGAACAATTGACGAAATAGAAATTAGAGTTCTTTTCCGCTGCCTTTTGAAGAAATTCGCGTTTTCTGTGATCATTTGAAGAATTTCGCATGTTTTCCGTGGCTCCCTGACCAAATTCGCGTTTTTTCTGTGATCATTCGGCGAAATTGAAGTTATTTTCTGGGAACAATTGACGAAATAGATTTTTTATGGAAACCATTTATCAAAATTTGCGATTATTTGTATGTTCGAATTTTCGGATAGGTGAATTTTCTAAATTTTTGGAGCCGAATGCCTTAACCCTGGAGCTGCGTATTATTATTATTATTATTATTATTTATCAAAATAGGTTAAAAAATTGCGCGTATTTTTTATTACACATTTCAAATCTGCACACATTTTAGAGTAAAATATGTCCCAAAATCTTTGTGAAACAGGTTTTTTTTTAATAGAATTAGATCATAAAAAAAAGAATTTGCTACGAAAATTGCGGGTTGCGCAAATTTTGCCACTTTTACATTGGCGTGGAAATCGCGGGTTGCGCAGCGAGAGGGTTAAATTTTCGGAAAATTTGGAACATAATCACCACTGTTCCCGACTTCTATAACCCTCCTGCAAGTATTTTTTTAATATCTGTTACCATTTGCAATTTATTGAATTTTAAAATCAGTCAGTCCATTTTAGGACACCCAGTATATTCAGCACTTATGGGATGATGGCTGAAATTAAGCATTTAAAAAAAAAGTTAAGCTGGCTTTGATATGTCAGTTAGAGGGCTGAAGTTATCAGGCCCAAGCACAGGTCCAACCCACATAAAACAAGTTGGAAATTGCTCATCAAACGTGGCAAATGAGGTGCGTTCGTACTATAACTAGATTTATAATTATTTTTTGCACCCCATATTGTACTGACTGTATAATTTTTTGCACTTCATAAAGTGCATAGCCTGTAACATCATTAAAATGCACTTCCAATAATTTTTTCCCATTCCCGTAATGTAACGGGACACTTTTGACTGTCCCTGTAATTAAACTATACATCCGATTTTCCTAAAATTTGAAATGCTCGACAAAATATTGCAACAATTATATCTTTAAAATTTCAGACCATTCGGAAGGCTGTAACATCATTAAAATGCACTTGCAATAATTTTTCCCATTGGCCGAAATGTAAAGAAAAACTTTTGACTGTCCCTGTAATTAAACTATATATCCGACTTTCCTAAAATTGAAATGGCTCGACAAAATATTGCAACAATTATATCTTTAAAATTTCAGACCATTCGGAAGGCTGTAGTATCATTAAAATGCACTTGCAATAATTTTTCCCATTGGCCGTAATGTAAAGAAAAACTTTTGACTGTCCCTGTAATTAAACTATATATCCGATTTTCCTAAAATTTGAAATCGCTCGACAAAATATTGCAACAATTATATCTTTAAAATTTCAGACCATTCGGAAGGCTCTAACATCATTAAAATGCACTTGCAATAATTTTTCCCATTGGCCGTAATGTAAAGAAAAACTTTTGATTGTCCCTGTAATTAAACTATACATCCGATTTTCATAAAATTCGAAATGGCTTGACAAAATTTTGCAACAATTATATCCTTAAAATTTCAGACCATTCGAAAGGCTGTAACATCATTAAAATGCACTTGCAATAATTTTTCCCATTGGCCGTAATGTAAAGAAAAACTTTTGACTGTCCCTGTAATTAAACTGTACATCCGATTTTCATAAAATTTGAAATGGCTCAACAAAATTTTGCAATAATCATATACTTAAACTTTCAGACCATTCGGTTGGGTAGTTTTTGCTCTGTTATATGCGGACAGACAGACGGACGGACTGAACGACGACTATAGGTGCTACGTATTTATATAATTACGAACGCACCTAAAAAGTAAATTTTAAAAAATGCATCTCTGTAACTTATCAAATCAAATTAAATTTCTAAAGATTTCTCTAAACAAATGTACAAAACAAATATAATTTTTACGAATGACAAATAAGTAAGATTGCAGATCATCTTGGGCTCGGGAGGAAGAATTTAGAGGAGTGCACAGGTCGTGGTCGGGCCAATAATGCTTATCATACGGGCTGAAACAGACCAAATGTATTAGCTTTTATTCCGGGCCGAGCCCCGACCTGGAAATTTTGGCCAGTGCAGGCCTCTAGGAAAAATGAAGTCCAGGCCAGGCTCGATCTGGAGGAAAAAGAAGTCTAGACCGACCCGAATCTGCAGAAAAAATTAAGATCCGGGCACAACCAGACTCTAACAGAGAAAAGACCTGACCCAGCCCGAGTCTCGTGGATTTAAACTGGCGCAACCCGGGTCGGGTCGGACCAACTTGGGCTCGGCAGGAAGAATTTATAGGAGTGCACGGGTCGTGGTCGGGCTAATAATGCTTATCATATGGGCTGACATGGACCGAATGTTTAGCTTTTATTCCGGGCCGAGCCCCGACCTGGAAATTTGGCCAGTGCAGACCTCTAGGAAAAATGAAATCCAGGCCAGGCTCGATCTGGAGGAAAAAGAAGTCTGGCCCGACCCGAATCTGCAGAAAAAATTAAGATCAGGGCACGACCCGGTTCTAAAAGAGAAAAGACCTGACCCAGCCCGAGTCTCGTGGATTTAAACTAGCACGACCCGGGTCGGACCAACTTGGGCTCGGGAAGAAGAATTTAGAGGAATGCACGGGTCGTGGTTGGGCAAATAATGCTTATCATACGGGCTGACACGGACCGAATGTTTAGCTTTTATTCCGGGCCGAGCCCCGACCTGGAAATTTTGGCCAGTGCAGACCTCTAGGAAAAATGAAGTCCAGGCCAGGCTCGATCTCGAGGAAAAAGAAGTCTGGCCAGACACGAATCTGCAGAAAAAAATTAAGATCAGGGCTCGACCCGACTCTAAAAGAGAAAAGACCTGATCCAGCCCGAGTCTCGTGAATTTAAACTGGCGCGGGAAGAATTTAGAGGAGTGCACGGGTCGTGGTCGGGCCAATAATGCTTATCATACGGGCTGACATGGACCGAATGCTTAGCTTTTATTCTGGGTCGAACATTGAATTGTAACTTTTGGCTATTGCAGACCTTTAGGAAAAATGAAGTCCAGGCCAGGCTCAATCTGGAGGAAAAAGAAGTCTGGTCCGACCCGAATCTGCAGAAAAAATTAAGATCAGTGCACGACCCGACTCTAAAAGAGAAAAGACCTGACCCAGTCTGAGTCTCGTAGATTTAAAGTGGTGCGACCCGGGTCGGGTCGCGCCGGGCTCGAGCTCCGCCCCAAGTCATTTCCCATGAGGATGCATAATGTCGCTTTACAAACCCTTTATTAGCCCAAGGGGGGGGGCGATCGCCCCTTCGCCCCCCCCTTAGATCCGCCATTGATACTTACCTTCCCTACCAATATTTGGTGATGTAGTTTGTCTGTGGAATCCAGTGTCTTGCAGTCATAAAACAGAAGCATTGCTTTTGTTCCAGCCATGGAGCTATTCATAAACAAGTAATATAAAAATTTTGTTTTTAAAGTCAATTCCTCCTTAGGTCATCAAAGAAAAATTTAATATAATCCCTTAAGCTAATATATGTTTTTGTTGCATTAAAATATCTCAATTTATTGATTTTCTATAGGCAAGTAGGTTTACAATGGAAGCCTATGGGAATTTGGTGAAATATTAGAGATATCGGCAAGTTGGTGTCACTTTTGGCGACTAATTTTGGTTGCCAAATTTGGCGTCATATTGCCAAGTTGGCGACGAACTTGGCAGTATTTGGTGACAGAACAGGGTCCCCCTTATGGAAACCCCACTTATCAATATGAAGATGCATTAAATGTTGTTCAATAACCAAAATGGCTGCCATTTTGTCTCCCATATAAAACTAAAATTAATTAATTAAAATTTAATTAATGATTTAATATTTGAAAAATCTGTATTAACATCAATTGTCATCCAGTACAAGTTTTAAAAAAATTATTTCAACTTGATAGGATGAATAATAAGTATTTTATTATCGATTGAAAATTTGAACAAGATATATAAATAAATAAATATAGGGAGAGTGTGAACTAATAGTAGGAATTGAAAAAAGAACTGACATATCCTTAAAATGGTGAAGCTTCAACCGTATCCGTTTTCTCGTGGGGTTAGTTACAGATTGACGAAACTTCCACCAGTAAATTTAAATAGAAATCTTCTGCTAATTAATGTCTTATTAATGAAAAATTTCAGTTATAAATAATGGCAGAAACAGCTATTTATTCTTACTGGTGGAAGTTTACTTTTGCGGTAGTCAGTCTCTGTGTTTCTGTCATATTGTGACAACCCAGACAACCTGTCAGTGAAAAAGACTATAATACCTGGTCAAACTGACACCAGTAAAAACAAGTAAGTTGAAAATTTTACCACGTTTCTGAGAGGATATTTCCATGAATAAGGCGCTTAAATAAGATGAAATTTTCTATTGAAATTTACTGGTGGGAAGTCTGACCCCACGATAATCAGAAACTGTTGATCCGATTTAAAAACACAGCCGCCATCTTGTGACAACCTTCTCGGCAGGGTTGGGTTTTTGACATGACAAGCGTCAAAAACTGGTTTAAACTGTCATAAACTGGTTTAAACCGTCGAAAACTGCCAAATACATGTTATGTAACACACTAAAACATTTTAACAATAGATAAACATTAAATAAGTCAATGATTTATGTGATCTTTTATTGAAATTTAATAATTTAAAAAATATATTTGCAATAAAATATTTTTTTTTTTTTTTTTGTATTTTTTAACCAGAAGAAAATAATTTTGTACAATTAAATAATGCGGATCAATTTTACCGTGCAGCATGCCGCAGCACACCATGTGTTTAGCACATTTATTTATACCCAAAAGATTTTTGAGTTTAGAGTGTATGAAGCGTTGGAAAATAGTCTTGTCTCTTAATTGATGCTGAGCTAGTAGGACTTGATAGCAAAAGCATTGCTAGATGAGCAAGTTTTGAAGCAAGCTCAAAAAGCTGTTGCATTTAGTGATACCTTTCCACCAAACAATGGAGTCTTCCCTATAGCACTGAAATAAGAAGACTGGAAAGGGAATTCTTTAGCTTCATACACAATCAGTATGGGTAAGCATCCATAAACTCTCTCCGTAGCTCAAGCGCGAGCTGAATCAACTGATACAGCAGTCAACCCTTGCCCCTGATGGTTGGGATGCAAAGTATAAGCCAAACAATGGTATGGTTTCATGATTTGATCCCTTCTATTATGCACTTTTTCAATATGGGGCTTAAGTGAATTTTCTTTTAGATGACCGAGCCAATTTTGTTCAGTTCTAAAATCGAAAACATTTTTATATATTGAAAGAAAGCATGTTTTAATGTTGTGTTTAAATGTTTTAAAGCATGTTTTTTTTTTGACTTTAAGCTTTTTTTTTTTCTTTTTTTTTTTTTTTAATTACTTCTCTTATTTTGTAAATGTTTAAAATTAATAATCCAATTTCAATTTTGAATGGAATGGTTATTGCCTAGACTAGAATAACATTGATGCACATTATCTTGTTATATATACAAAAAAATCTACACTTTTCTAAGTTTTTTTCCCCATAAAAAAAGCTAGCTAATGCTTTAAGCTCTCAAAAGTAAGTGAAATTAAAACGATTTTAAGTAAGAGAAAAAATGTACAGCTCGGGTGAGCTTAATGTCTACTTTTTAGAAAAACACAATTTTACAAAAAAAAAAAAAAAAAAATAAATAAATAAAAATTTTACCCTGTTAAAAAGTTGCACTTAACAATAATACTTTACTATGTACTAATTACTGATATACAGTAAGAGTGAATTTAAAATATTACATGTAATGTTGTCATGTGTGACATTTAATTTGAATTTTTACAGATGAATTTAGTATTTGAGGTTTTTGACATGACGGTTTAAACTATGGTTTAAACCCGACATAAACTGACACATGTCAAAAACCTGCCAACCCTGTAATTATTACTAATACTATATACTAATTATACAATTACAGTAATAGTGAATTTTAAATATTACATCTAATGTGTGACATTTAATGTGAAATTTTACAGATCACTGTAAGTATTTGAGGTTTTTGACGAGGTTTTTGACAAGGGGTTTTTGACATGACGGTTTAAACCGCAGTTTAAACTGTCAAAAACTGACATGTGTCAAAAACCTGCCAACCCTGCTTCTCGGTTACTTCACTTGAACTGGTAGACAGTACACTATATGTCTCCTCCTCTTTATTCATAACTCCATTCTTCCAGCCTCAGCCATTTCTGAATGTTGGGGAGACTTGATCCTTATGTCTAAAACCAGAGAAAAAATGCAATTAAGTCTCTGAAACTGGAAACATTAATAAATTGATTCCTTATCAACAGATCTAGTAACTAGAGATGCAACGAATATTCGGCCGAATATCAAGTCCATTATTCGGCCTTGGCCGAATAATATTGTAATAAATGTTTTTATATTTACACAGTATAACTTTTCAATTTGACAATTTATATTCATCATGTAAAATGAAAATTTTATTTGAAATTAACTAACCCATTTTTTTCCATTAACTTTCATACCCCGAATGGGTTTTATCTACCCATTTTTATATAAGAGGCTAATTTAGGAATCATGTTAAAAAAATTTTATGCTGTATCAGTAAGTATAAATATAATACCATAAATATAATCTTGAAAAACACTGACATGACAGACTACTCTGGTCAGATCACAATCACAGCATGTATAAAAAATGTCGATATCTTTGCTTAAAATCCCCTTAGCAATGTAAAATTGGTGATGAAATGTTCATAAATGCAGGGATTGTATGTGTCCTAAATTTTATAGCCAGGAAATTTTTCGGTACCAGTATTTTCTTATAGAAAATTTCTTCTTAAATAAGGCAAAATTTCGTGCATTTAACTTAGATTTATTCTTCTATTAAAAAAAAAACTGATATGTCCCCTGATATGAAAATTCCCTGAAGCGTACGACCCCTGTAAATGTACAAGATCTATTAAAAATGTTCACATACCTGGGAAAATTATGTACAACTATTTATAAGCACTGGAATCGATTCGGAGCCAGCTGCAACTGCAGAGACATGGGATACAGGAACAAGAATAACGGAAAGTAGAGAAATTTAAAAGAGTTATATCTCACGAACCACTTGACCAATTTTAATGTGGTAGGTCTTAAAATGTTCAGGAAGAGTTAATACAAAGAAAGAAATGTAGTATAGGGTTCAGCTTGCCTGAGGTCGGAGATATTATCTCTTCATCGCCAGAGCTTGAAAAACTCACCGCATACATTCAGTGATAACGCTGGCAATTTTGTAAAAACTAATTTAGAGCTTAAAAAGTTGCAAGATATGGTAAACAAACCAGACAACAAACTTGCTAATTACTTGTTGTCTGAAAATATTGCATGGGAATTTATTCACCCTAGAGCTCCTAATTTTGGAGGTTTATGGGAGTCAGGAGTCAAGTCCTTCAAGTATCACTTAAAACGTGTTGTGGGCAATGCTAAATTAACCTATGAAGAAATGTTAACTATAATTAACCAAATTGAAGGCATTTTGAATTCTCGCCCACTTACTCCCTTGAGTTCAGATATTGATGGCTTGGAGGTCTTGACCCCTGGGCACTTTCTTATTGGTCGCCCACTTAATGCCATTGCTGAATCTAATTTGAGTAATATTGAAAATAACAGATTAAACCTATGGCAGAAAACCACAAAAATGGTTCAGACCATCTGGAAAAAGTGAAAAATAGTTATTTAAGTACATTACAGCAGAGAAATAGGTGGGTGATAGCAAAAGACAACCTTAAAATTGGAGATATGGTTGTAATAAAGGAAGATGATCTTCCAGCTTGTAAATGGTTATTAGGAAAAATTGTAGAGGTATTTTGTGGCAATGACAATAAGGTAAGAGTCGTAAGTGTAAAAACCCCAAATGGAGTATTCAAAAGAGCAGTGTCAAAAATTGCCGTATTACCTCTAGAAAATTCATTTCTTTTACTAAGAAATTGTGTATTATTGTAATATTGCTTTATTAATTGTATTAAATATCTGTATAAATTTAAATTAACTGTGACCCATTTATGTTATATTGTAATTTTTATTCTTTGCAATGGTTGTAATTGTAGTGGTTTATTTTGAAACCCCCCTCAGAGGTTTCAAGAGGGGCGGTATGTTTGATAAAGTATATATTTTAATTATACCAACAGATGTCGTTACATTGCAGATATAAAAATGTAAGAAGTCTGTACTACAAAACTATAAGCTGTGAGAAAAAGACACGGCCCTTTAAAATTGTAGTTTTTTTTCTAAGCTGTGTGAAAGGGACATTGTCTTTGGTTTTAGTTTTTGTTCGAAGTTCTACTTCGAGAATGTGCTGTTAATAAGTTTTAGTTTAGATTTTTATGTGTATTGTGATCCGAGCTGTGTCCGGAATTGAGTGTGCTGAGATTGTATGCAATAAACGGTATTTAAAAAGAGAATGAGAATTTTAATGAGAGTAAGAGTGCTTTTCTTATAATTCCGGGCCAAAAGCGATTCACTACCTAATTAGAGAGTTAATTGCTTAATAATTATTAATTTGAAGTAGTGTTAACTATTTAATATAAAATGCAGTTAATAATTTTAATAAATGTTAAATATCACTATTATTTATAAAGTTTTATATAATTATTACAATTACAATATTAATGTATATAACATTATTGTATGATACTACCTAATGAAACTACTAATTTGCAGTTTTTAAAATTTCTGTAATTACCAACTAATAATTATAATTTTATTAATTAAAGTATAAAAACATAGATTATGTTGGCAATTAGTCAGTGGTTTAATTGTTTTGGAAACCTAAAACTCTTTGTAGCTATTCCATATTTGAACGCTGGGAAAAAAATCATAAAAATCCGATTTAAATCAAAAAAATCTGATTTAAAAAAAAAAAATCATCATTTTTTTACACCCTAATTTATATATACATATATATGTATATATAACATTGGCGCCCAGCTAACCGAAAAGTACCATACATTGGTAGTACAGGGAAAACACAGGGAATTTTTTTTCAAGTTTAGAGTGGCAACCCTGAACTGTTTTATCTTGTGTACACTGACCTTTAACTCCTCCCCAACCCCAATTTTTTCATTTTTACTGCTTTATAAAATTGAAAAGGACGATGGTTACTTAGTTACATGTTTTGTTACTTAATTAATTTTAAGAGCTATTAATATGCAAGTCTTATTTATTTCTAGTAAAAATTCAAAATTATACATAGTCATGTAATAAAAACACCATTTCTCACTACTAAAAACATTATGAATAGCATATGCATGAATATGCTTAGTAACAAGATATTCAAAATTTTATTTATAGATTTTGTTTTTCCTGTTTAAATGCTCTATTTTTTATACACTTACGTACCAAACTCTTCTCATATTATATCCTTTCTAATTTCTTTTTTAACATTTATAACTTAATCTCTCCATACGGACACATAAGAATGTTTCCATTTTGATGTGCTACATTTTGTCATTGTTTAATTAATTATAATCTTTAAAATGTGTAGTATATATGAGCTATGTAATATAGAATTTCAAAATACCAGTTTGGAGTCTTACTTATATCCTTTTCAATATTTATAATTTTCTTTTTTCAGACATAATGCCTTCTAGCAATTATAAAGACTTATTTATTTGACAAAATTTAATAGAAATTTATTTTTTTAGTAGAAAATATTTATAAGTGTGTTAAAAATTATTTGATCCAAATTTAAAACGAATTATAGCTGTAAACCAACTTTTAAAAATAAAAACCGGCTTTTTTTAAGTGGTTAAAACAAAAAAAGCCAGCCGGCTTTTTTTGGCCTGGCTAAAAGCCGGCAACCCTGCCGGTTGGCAATGGAATAAAATTTCAAAAAATCCTTTTTTATGTCAAATACACTTTAAGGTGAAAATGTTTCATGTTGAACTTGTTTAAATAAATTTAATTTAAATAACTTTAATTTTGTTTATTTTAACTTGTTTATTTTAGTTTATTTTAACTCTAATTTTGTCATAAATATTAATATTTATAATGAAAGTTAACTATGAAATTTTATTAGTTAAAACAAAATTTAAGTTAATTAAAATTGTTTCGATCTCAAAATGAAGTCCAATGGAGCACTGTCGATTCAATTTTGTTGCTATGGAAACAAAAACTTCTTGGATATTGAAATTTATAACTGCAATTTATATCAGCATTCTTTATCTGGCCTTTATTTTGGAATAGGCTTAAATATATGAAAATATATTTTTCAATATGAAAATTTTTTTACAGTGATAAAAATTAATAACTGTAGCAACAAACAACATAAATATGTAATACAAACAAATCTATGCATTAAACTCTCTCATTGTTTAAGTTTAAATTCATTAAATACTATTTGCATGCATTTTAAAAATCAATTACTAAAAAGCACGTTTTGCTTTTGGCAAGGAAAAGGCTAGTATGAATGCTGGCATTCATGTTTTATTTACTTCATAAAATTTTTATGATCAGAAATAAATAAACCCATCAAATAAATCATGTTTTCTGGGAGTTTTTAACTTAGTAACTGGGGTATATTGGGTCATTTAGAACTCAAATATTGTTTCTAAAAAATATTTTATCTACAGAGTTAAGAAAAATATGAAAATATGTAATTCATTTTTTTTTTTTTTTTTTTTTTACATGTGCCACCCATTTAATTTGGCTGATTTTTTTTATATACATAGTTTAAAAGGAAACCATATAATAATAAAAAACTTATAAAGGTGTTTTCTGAAATTCACAAGGAAAAAAAAATTGTTAATTTTACAGAATATATCTAAAATATTGTTAAGTTCAAAATTCTTCAAAAGTACATGTAATAATAATAAACAAATATAATAAAATTATAATTTTATTTCGAAAAACTTTTTTTAATGTTATTTAAATAAATTAAAGTATAAAATTCATATCATTTCTGTTATAGAAAATTAATTTCCTCTATGTATTCAAATAAAACTTCATTATACTCACTGAAAAACAACCAACAAGATTAAGTATAAACTGATTTATAAAGCTGTGTTCATTCAAACAATCTAAGCTTTGCATCATCTTTAAAAAATGTGGAAAGTGTAAATTTATAGTTTAAAATTTTGTTTCACCTATAGTCTTCAAAATGAAATAAAAATAAAGTAATGTAAACATAAATAATTACTGGTACATTGGGATTATTTAGAACATAGATTATGATGAAAAATATGCAAATATAAAATTTATGCATCCCAACGGACCTTCCACTTCATTTTACTGGCAAAATAATGATTATTGCAATGTCCCCTTCAACCATATATTATGTAGCATTGACTACTGCAACGGGACAAACATATATGCTCATTCAAAAGAATCTACTGAAACAATCAATCATAAGTGGAGCATTTATAAAAATCAATATTTAGTGAAATATGTTGAAATTTCTATTTATATTTCCATCTAAATTTATCATAAACTACCTTTTATCATTCAATTATAAAAAAGTGCAAATTTGGCACAAAAAATAAATCTTATATTTGAAATTGGTTAAAACTTGAAAAGCTTCTGTCTCATATATGTAATTAAATTTTATATATATATATATATTATGTCAGTAACAAACAAAAAATATATAATTTTTATGATTTTATTACAGGATATATCGTCGCTACCATGTCAAACTATCCAATGTGAAAAAATGCATTTTTCGTATTTTGTGCCATTTTGTTGTATTTGGCATGATACGTACTAATCAAAATCGTCACATGTTTAGTTTGCTTAGAAACTAGAGATGCAACGATTATTCGGCCATAGCCGAATAATAGGCCTATCTGTCGAATATTCGGCTTCGGCCGAATATCAAGTCCATTATTCGGCCTTGGCTGAATAATACTGTCAAAATTGTTTTTATATTTGCACAGCAAAACTTTTTAATTTAACAATTTATATTCATCATGTATAATGAAAATTTTATTTGAAATTAACAAACACTTTTTTTTTCTCTAACTTTCATACCCTGAATGGGTTTTATCTACCCATTTTTGTATTTGGGGGTCATTTAGGAATCATGTTAAAACTTTTATGCTGTATTTATAAGTACAAAAAGTATCTGTAATAAGTTAACGTAAACTGTTAAATTTAGAATCAATCTATTCAAAATTTTCGTAATAGAGCCGTACAAGGAAATTCTATTTTTTTAAAAGCATAATGGAAAGTGTAATATTTATCCCTTGTTACATTAAAAAAATCTTTCTTTTAATGATATTTTTAATTAGACCTATAAAGAACATAAATATATACTATGGATTAGATATAGATATATTGTATGTATAACAAAAATATTTTAAGTCGTATATGTTGCAATACTTAAGGTTTTTTGGGAGTGGGGGAGTAAAATGCACTTAAAAGTTAAACATAATTTAAGTTTTTTAAGTGTGTTACTACTTCTTATTAAATAAGGAAAGAATTGTAAGGACTAAATTCTTTTAATTAGTATGTATGTATGTTTTACATCACTATTTAATTTAGATTTTCTTTCATCTGAAACTTGAAATTTATGTTGCCTAATACTTTTAAAATTTTGTGATTATTTTAAAATGTACCAGCAACAACATGCATAATATCTATTAAATTGTAACAATACAGTACTTAAGATACTACATAGTCAATATTTTGAAATTTATTTTCCGTACAGATATATCTTTCCTCTAAATCTGAAAACATTCATTATATACTTCTTTAATAGTGACATAGCAAAAACATGGCTTTTTTGTTAATTGTCAGCTTTATAAAGTCTACAGTGATTTATTTCCATCATTTTAAAGGATATTCTTCTATCAGTGATTTTTCTTAAGATACTAAGATTTCTTATTTTTTATTTTCTTTCATCTGAAAGTTGAAATTTATATTTTCTAGTACTTTAAAATTTTGTCATTATTTTAAAATGTAACAACATACATAATATCTACTAAAATGTAACTGTGCAGTACCTGAGGAGGAACTTTTGCTAAGATTTTTTTCTTTGTGGGAGGGAGGGGGGGGGGGATTGCGAACTATGTTACTGAGGCAATTTTTAGGCCGAACGTAGCTGAATATTTTTTCAGAATAAAATAATGCTTTAAAAAATTAAATTTGCATATAAATAATTTTTTAAAAAGAAAATACATTTTAATTGTGAAATATATAAGAATTATGTGTATAGTGCATACAGGGCTTGCATTCCCCCTAAAATTCCTAAATTTCCTAACTATCATTATATCCCCTAAAATTTCTAAAAATCTCCTAAAATTTTCTTCTTGTTCCTAAAAATTAGAGATTGCCAAAATTTCACCGAAAAATGTCGCAAATTTCGACAAATGGTCACTGAAAAAGACGCGTATTTCGTCAAAAGATCGCTAAAATAACACAAATTTCGTCAAAATATCGCTAAAATAACGCAAATTTCATCAAAAATATCGCTAAAATAACACAAATTTCGTCAAAATATCGCTAAAATAACGCAAATTTCGTCAAAAATATCGCTAAAATAACACAAATTTCGTCAAAATATCGCTAAAATAACGTAAATTTTGGCAAAAGATCCTGAAAATAACGCAAATTTCGTCAAAAGATCGCAGAAAAAAGCAAATTTCGAAAAAGAATGGGAAAAAAAAACTTAAATTTCATCCAAGGATATCGGAAAAAAAGCTAATTTCGACAAAAAACCCTGGGGAAAAAAAAAATTCATCTAAGGATCGCGACAAACACAAATTTCTTTAAAGGATCGCAAATTTTTTAAAAACATTTTATTTCTAAAAACATTTTTTAAAAACAAAAACCTTTCAGAAGTTTTTCTGTGGGCTTCAGTTTTCTCATCACCCCTGCTTCCTGCCTCTTGTTCTCTAGGTTCACAGAAAACATCCAAAAGACAGAGGAGGAGAGCATTCCTTCTGGTTATGGTTAGGCTCAATGAACCAGGAACTCAAAATTCTAATTAATACAATTGCAGTAAGCATAAGCTGTCAAAACGATTTGTAATATGAAGCCGATTATTGCTCAAAGTTAAATGCCCTCATTCGCAACAAACAACACAAGCACATGGAACAAGGGCTGAATTCATTGAAATGATGGGAATATTCTTTGGCAGTGTACCACATGTGCCTGACTAGCACAAAAATACTGTTATTACATACTTGTAATGTTAAAAATATCGCAAATGCCCCTAAAATTTTCCTAAAATTTGGGAAAAAATTCCTAAAATTCCTCCCTAAAATTTTGAAAAATTCTAGTGCTAGCCCTGGTGCATACTATATTTTGATTTTAGACAAAAATGAGGCCATTATTCGGCTGCCGAATAGGCCGAATAATCGGCCATAACTAGGCCAAATAATTGGTATTCGGTTATTCGGCCAAACCATTATTCATTGCATCTCCATTAGAAACTGAGATAATGAATGTTTCAAAGTATCCAATATGCACTTTTTCTAAAATTTACAATGTCAAACTGTCCAATATGGCATATTCGATCCATTGCCGCAAATGTATGGATATTTTTCTTTTTCTAAGCATCCGTACCACGTCAAACTATCCAATATGAAAATAGACTTTTTATCAGGAAGACAAAAGCTATTTTATTTATGGATTGAAACTTAACGCAGTTGAGATATGTTTTTGAAGTTTACTATAGCATATGTTTCCTATTATTAATGGAATGTAAGAATTTTTAGTTTATTTACAGGGACAGTCAAAAGAATCCCATTACATTACACTCAATATGGAAAAAGAGCGGTATCTTTTAATTATGTTACGATATTTAAAACATAATGAAATTAATACGGATTTATCAAGTGTATTAAAACATGTTTTACGCAGAATACGGTGTGCAAGTCATTTATTATTATTTACTGGTTCATACAAAAAGAAAATGTTTAAAGCATATTTTAATAATATTTAATATTAATATTCCAAACATTGAAATTGACATCCGTAATTGATTTACATTACAAGTTACTTACTGTAGAATATGTATATCTATCGTTAATTTACTGGGACACACAAAAAAATTCTGTTTCACTGCTGTCTATTAGCGATAGTTGTTTGAAGTGCATTTTGAATTGAACCACCAATTGGAAGAAGGGAATAAACGCCACTTTTTGACACATTCATTTTTCTACATTTTTACATTCTTTAGACGTGTAGCGCTTAGTTGTGAGTTAAAATAACAGAAGAAAATAACAAAAACCATTCGCTTCTTATGATTTTTTTATTTTCTTTGAACTCACAACTAAGCACTACGTCTAAAAAATGTAAAAGTGTAGAAAAATGAATGTGTCAAAAAGTGGCATTTATTCCCTTCTTCCAATTGGTGGTTCAATTATAGTACGAGTTTTTAATTATTTGAATATTACGTGGTGCATATAAATTCTATAGATCATATACAGGGCTATACAAAAGAATTTGTAAGCATTATTTTGTATGGGCGGGAATTTTTTAAAGAAGGTTTTTAATTGAGTTATGCAATTTCAGTCTTTTATTTATTTTTACAATACTAAAATATGTTAGTAAAAATTCCTAATATGCAGGTCTACGCAAGGAACTGAAAACATTGCCGACTATGACTGGTAATTTCTGGAAGTGTGTTTATAACAATTTCTTGCCAGAATTAAATTTTACCATATTACGTAACATGTATAAAAATCTGCAGATAATATACAGAGCTATACAAGAAGTTTGAATATATTTCCGTTTATTGGTGGAAATTGCTAAAGGTTGAAAGTGTAAATTGCATTACACGTTTTCTAATTAAACTACTTTCTTTCGAGTGTCCCTGTAAAAGACCAATGAATGCTACACGCTTCGTTTTCAGTACCAGACATGCCATAGTAAACGTCAAAAACATAAATAAGTTACATGGCAATCCGAGTATATTTACGAGAGTTAGAGCACGGTGAGACGACAGAAAACTAAACCAAAAGTCATAAAAACTTTTTAACGATCAAGACAGTATTGAAAAAGGGGATTACCCATTTATAATTCTCTACGTTCGGGAGAACATTTGCAATTATTGTATTTAAAAAGCCCATTATGAATTTCTTCCAGATTTTCTTCAATTTCATTTGTTCAAACTTTTTTCAATAGGGGATTAAATTAATGAAAGATTTCTATTCGAAAATAGTGCTAGAAAGCGGCCCATGAGTTTCTTAGAATAAATAGCGCGAAGATTGCTATTTATAATTGCGGGTATGAAGAGCCCGTTGTTGACCACCCTATTATTTGAGATATTTTTGTTTCCATATATTTTATAAAATTAACAGAATGTTTAAAAATAAGATTTTTTCTTTATTAATTTACTGTACATTCGTGATTAAAATTATTAAGGAAAATTCTTAAGTTTTATATCAGATATGTAAATACCAAAATTTTTAGAAATTAAACTATTGGATACGACACATTTGCTACTAGGAAACGGCGAATCTGCGAAAAACACAAAATTTTTGCGAGTCAAACTATCCAATATGGCATATTCACAAATTTTAAAATATTTAAAATTCTTTATTTTATTTATTTATTTTAATAATTTGTTACTTTGCATAAATGATAAATTTATTTAATTTTTTCTTAAATGTCCACTTCTTCTTTGACCTCCTTTTTCCCCCCACCATAAAAGTATGAAATCTTTAAAATTAGTAAATTTTTAAATTTCCTTTCTACCCTAATTGTTTGTTGCTATAAATTACAACCCATTACCATTGCCTCTATTTATTTTATTTGATACTTTGAAGTGGCAATAAATAATCAACCATCCATAATTTTCTCTTCCTCCTTCCTATTCTATCTCAAATGTCTAATCCGCCTTTACTCTCCTTGAACACATTTTAAAATTTCTTCTAATTTTTCTGCCTTATTTATTACTTTGAAAACTTGTTAGCATCATTTGGCAAGTAGATTTCCAGTAAAAAAAATTTTTGTAGTTGTAAAAATTTTTATTTATTTGACACTTAGATTTAAATTGGCTTATTTTATGCTGTTTTATGTGTAGTTGCTTTAATTTAAAAATCCTATTTTAAACAGTTTTTACAGAACTAAAAGTAAATATTTTTTTTCTTGTTTTTCAGAAAAACAATTGTATTTATGTTGTCTAAAAACTCTTTGAAAGAACTGAAGAAAAAAGAGTTACTGAAAAGTGTCAGCATGTATTTTAATCAATTTTCTGTTATGTTGAGAAATAGCTTGGATATTCGTAAACCTTTGATTGATGTTATTGTTGATCCATGGAAAAACAAGGACTTCTCCTGGAATGAGCTGTTTCTGAAAAGGATAAATATTTGTGACCGAAAAGGTATGTGTATATATTCATTGTAGCTGGTTAATCTGTAAGTTCTTGCATTTGTGTGAATCGTTATTTTTGCTATATTGATTGTAGTTTTTGTAGAATAAAAATTCTGCATATTTTGTGGTAGATGCTTGAAAATTTGACAGTATAATAGCAATGAAAAAAAAATGTTCAGTTGTAATTATTAATCTTTTTAAATAAACATTGAGTTTTTAATAAATCTATCGTTTGAGTTTTTAATAAATTCAATTGATTTTTTTTATAGGATTTTTTTTTTAAAGTTCTGATTAAGGATGGTACGAATATTTGGTCACTATTCAGTATTCGGCCTGTTTGCTGAATATTGAAGGCTTGTTGGAATACATGCGGCCAAATATTTCAAGATATATGTTGCCGAATATTGAAAGATACCTTGCCAAATAATTTCAGGATAAAAGTTTTTGTTTGCTCCTGGATAAGAAGAAAAAATAGGGTGCTTTTATGTTAGCCATGCACAAATTTCGCCAATAATATTTTTTGAATCGCCAATAGCAGTATTTACATTTATGTCTTTATTTGTAGGAAATAAATGTTAGAAAAATATAATACCCCAGTGTTTAATCACCTTGCAGAGGTTTACATATATTTTCAGTTGTACAACACATTTGCATATATTTCTACATTAAACTATTCTTTTAGTGACCATATTCTTTACTTAATTCCAATAGTGGTTTCTAAGTGGTTTTATTTGTTATTTTCAACAATACACTTAACTTTTCCAGTACATATATCTCTTTATAAGTTTCCTCTTTCATTTATCGTTTCAGGAAATTTCTATTTTTCTGTCCTTTCGTTTACCATATAGCCACTTATGCCAATTCATCTTTCTGCTGTATTTCTATCCCATGTGTTGTCTGATCCAGATTCATTTTAACCAGAGCCATCCTTAGGGATGTGCGGCAGCACAGGGCCTCGCGCACGGGAAATTTTTTTTTTTTTAAATTTCACAAAAAGTAAATTTTGAGTGTTTGCGTAAATGTTAAAATAATTAGCATTTATTGATCGATTCACTCCATTTCACATAATATTTTTACCTGTTATTAAGCGTATTGTCAAGTCTCTGATGTTAAAGAATGCTGATGAAGATTACTGTTAATTAATTTCTTTTTTCTTGATGTATTGTATTTTCCTCTATGTCAGTATCTATATACTAGGGTTTCGTATCTTTGGGATTAGAATGAGTACTATTGTATCCACATGTATGTTGTACGAAAAGCTCTACTGTATAAAAGGGAAATCAGAATAAAATCCTTTTTACATTGGAATGTGAATAACAATAGAGAGTAAGATAGAGGGATAAAAGGATGATGAAAAAAAGATAATTCCCAGGGATAGCTGGTCGGTTAACTAGGGGGTTAGTAGAAGGCACATGGATTTGCTTTACTTTATATTTGAGACCCTATAGAATTGAGATGGAGAAGAGAGAGTGAGAGATTAGTCAGTCTTAGATTGGAAATGAAATGTGTAGTTTTGGAGTACATAGGTATGAGAGTTCGGAAGATACCTGTGTGGTTACTCCGTTGAATAAGCCTAACTCAATAAAATAAATTAAGAAGGGAATATTATAAATTAGTGGTATAATCCAGTACGTAAATAATACTTTAGCGTGTGTTAGGCAGGATCTGCTATATCCGTGCCTATAAATGAAATTAGTGTATATAATGTAAATATTTTATAAATCAATCATAAATTAGTAGTATTTAAAGAATCCTAGTAATTAATTCCCAATCTTGTCACATTGTATGCAGTATTACGTACCTACGCCGATGGTAGCAGCATATCAAGTAAATGTTTATTTGAATCTTTACACATAATGGAGTAAAATTTGAGTGACTATCATCATTGTATCGGCAATGAAAGATTATTATATTGTGTGTTTTAATTTCTAAACTTAAAATCGAAAATGAAAGTTGATTCTATTCATTTCACAGCATACGATGTACATTTAAAATGCAGCAAGTTACAAGTGTGGCATTTTTCAGGGATGAAACTGAACTAGTTCATGCCACCATACTCAAGACAGCCAACACAGGTCGAAAATTTTCGACCTGTGTAAAAACCATATTGGTCTGGGACGCAGGGTTGGAAAAAAACATGTTTTTTTTTTTTTTTAGAAAAAAACAAAAAACGTGTTTTTTTTTTTTTTGTTTAAAACATGTTTTAAACATTTAAAATGTTTTTTTCTGATTCAATAGCCAGGGTTGGGGTTTTGGACGCCCAAAACTAGTTTTGGACAGGACATGTGGTTTTACTGGCCAAAACTGTACTAAAGTGTCTAAAACTGTACTAAAGTGTCTAAAACCTTAAAAAAAAGCAACATTCCACATGTAACCACTGCACACTTATTAAACATATGAATAAATATAAATATCTCACAATATATTTTATTAACATTCCATTCAATTCTTTGGTAAATGAAAAAAAAGTTCAAATTTTTCTAATATCTGTGTAACATAAAAATTTCTGTTTCTGTTAAAATTAAGTTATAATAGTAAGAAATTCTTTATAATACCACACATGTAGTATAGGGAAGGGAGATTTGCTTTTGTTTCAATTTTTGTGCAAGAAAATGTTACAAAGAAATTTCTTTTAAATAATGTTTCATTGTAAATTATCTTTTCTAGATTATAGGATAATGAAAGAAAACACAAATATTTAATTTAAAATCTAGAAGTTATTTTTTGAAATATGTATTTTTATTATGAATTTAATCTAATTCTAGTGAACATTCTATTTCTTAAGAGTTAAATAGTGTTGTTATAATAATAGTCATATGATATAGTGTTATCATACTAGTCAATATCTCATAATCAAACAAAATCAATTATTTTTATTAATACTATTTCTTAATGTATATAGTTGCCAGCAGTAAGCTGGTTTAATCAGTATGTTAAACCTGAACTCCATTTATGAATTATTTCCAGTAACAACTCTCGGGACTTTCAGTAACAGAATCAGAATGTATTCTTCATAAAAATCATTAGTACTTCTATTAACTACTATTATTTAAATGAATAACATTAAAATTATGATACATAATTAAATTTAATCTTTTTAATGTAATTACTTTGTTACATAGGGCAATTAGGTTGATACTACAAAATTGTTAGGTAATATAACGTAGGATAATTAGGTTGTTAATAATAAATTGTTATTTTTGTATTGTAATCTTTTTGCCAATTTTTTAAACTTTTAGCATTGTTCTGATAAATACAATTTTACAACAAAATATAGTTTTGGACAGTTTTAGACAGAAGGGTTTTGGACAGTACGGTTTAAACCATGGATTTTACCGTGGTTTTTACCGTTGTGTCCAAAACCTTGCCAACCCTGAACAGCACAATTTTGATTAAAGTGAGCAAAAATTATTAAATTAAATATAAAGGATGAAAATATTTTCAAAAAACAGCAAATAAGAAAAAAATTATTTAATAAATACCAAACATTAATTAAAAATTAATTTTTTATTCTAAACTAAAACATCTAATTATTAAGTTCTTAAAAATTGTAACAAGCTTGGCAACCTTATCAACACCTGATTTTTTTCTAGTTTTGCTCGGCACAGAGCCAAAAGTCGAAAACTCTTTCTAAACCATCCACACAGCTGTATGTAATTGTTTTGTGATCAGCATGATATTTTTATCGATGTGTTTTTCAAAGATTATAAACCAAGATAAAGGTGTTATTTCTACAAAACTGTGCACTTTATTTGATTCTTGAACAGCGAATTTATGATTGGTAACTGACAGCATATCATTTTAATTTATTTTTTTGCATTATTATTAATAGCGTCAAACATATAACTGGAGAATGGAGCTGACTTAGCTTTATAGTTTATAATTATAGGAATTAGTTCAGGACATAATTCGGCTGCAAGGTTCATGTCTTTTTCTGTCTCATCAATTGTAAGTGATTCTTCTTTAAAGCATGGATCAGTAATGTCTGCCAAGAAATGTACAGATGTCATGGCCATTTCATATCTGTCTACTATGGCTTTTTCAATGTTTTTTGTAATCATGGTAAGATTACTAGCAGCACATATTTCTGACATTTCTTTTTAAAAATCTTTCCAAACTTCAACTACATTACTAATAATACAATTATTACTCTTAGCTTTGTCACATGAAATTGCAATATGTTTGAGCCTTTGGATATAATCTTCAACATTTCTTTTTAACTGCAAGTCTATGGGCTTTCTTAGAAATATCAGAATTGATTTTCTCTAGATTATCTTCACAAATTTTGAAAATTTGTGACCAATTGCTTATGCAAGACTCCATTGTGTCCAACATGGAATTCCACCTGACACCTGATGGTAACTCAAGCTTTTTAGCAACTGTTTCCCGAAGCTTTGCTGAAGTAAAATGATCATTTCGAAAATATTTAATAATATCAAAACTTGAGCTTTTATATTAGAGATTTTATTGTCTTTTGCTAGAAGATTTAAGACATGAGCTGAACATCCATAAGTTAAAATATTCATATTATGTCTCTCAATCTTTTTAAGTTCATTTCTCATCATTGTCTGTTACAAAGCTGCCAATAAAACAACCATAGCGTTCCTCTACTTTATTTATGGCAATACTTGCAAGCTCACAAAGATAATTAAATTCATGAGGATGGCCAGATGTATTAATTGAATCTACTAAGTAAATTTGGCCTTTACAAGATACTGTAATTCCTACAACTGGCTCATTGTGAATGTTACTCCATCTGTCAAGAGCAGCACAAACAATCTGTTCTCTTAAATCATTTTTATAAGTTTCCAGCACAGATTCATACACTTTGTCAAGTAATATGCCTCCTATTTCATGATGATTTGGTGGTTTGTAACCAGGTTTTGTACTCGACACCATCTTTTTAAATTCTGAATGATCCACACATGAAAATGATGTATTTGTTGCATAAATAAAGCGTGCAACTTGAATTCAAATGATTCTTTAACAAACATGTTTTAAACATTGTTTTAAATGTAATGTTTTAAACATATTTTAAACAAAATGTTTTAAACGTAACAACCCTGCCGGGCCATATAAAAAAAATCGATGAAATCAAGCATACGCAATGAAATCAGTATTTTAATAATATTGCATACATATCTATACAAAAAAATTTTAATTATTTTTCTGGTTATATTTCCACAATTCATATGGAATAAGGATTGGGTTGTTCTCTACAATACTTGCAAATTTGGCCAGCAGTCTGACTTGAGTGATGCATATGTAAATTTTCATAAAAATTAGATAAATGGTAAGAAATCAGTCAATTATTGAAAATTTTAATAGCAACAGAAATTGTTTTAAAAATTTGACTTAACAAAAAAAAATTAAATAAAAATTTGTGGAAAAAATAAAATAAAAAATGTGAGGGAATGACAAGTGAGGGAATGATGAAATAAGACATTTTTACTAGTTGTAGGGGGAAAATGCAAAATTATGAAGAAATCCAAACTGTTTCCTTTAAGAGAAACACTTAATATATAATGTATGATAAAATTAAATTTTTTGATATTTACAAAAAAATTAATATTCTGTGTGAGGGAATGACTGCTAATAAAAACGCTTCCGGATATACTGACTAAAAAAAATTCTGTAAAATTAACAAAATCTTACACCACCAGTTTATGTTGCTGGACTGACAAGTGCTCAAAATAGCTTCTTCTCTGTGAAGGATGCTAGACTGCTACTGCTCATTAGTGGTAGATGTTTGAGATAATAGCAATGTGTGAGGGAATGATGGTCTAACATGGGGAAACATATAATTGATTGAGTAGACTATATAATAATAGTAAAAATTAATATTTTTATTATTTTTTGTAAGGTATCAAATAAGAACTTTATTTTGCTTAGGGTATTTTTAATTATTTTTATTTCTGGATGGAAAGAAATAGGCAATAAAATATGGTAGTACAGGTGGGGGAAAGGTGAGGGAATGATGTTTGCATGATAAATATTATATTTTTAAATACTAAATTTATTTATTTTTAAATTTTACTTTCTGCCCCTAATAAACTATGTTTAGATCTTCTAATAAAAATAAAAATAAATAAAAATGTAATAAAATTAAGAGCATTTATATGGCTGGGAAGCACTTTTTGCACTATTGCAGAGAATAACCCGATTAATAAGGCTAATCGTGGGAAAGAGAAAAGCATCAACCCATGATATTTTAATCACCAAATTCTTGAGACCTTAGAGGTAACAGTTCGACTGGAAAGGTGTATACTTCTCGTGTATGAATAAAAAACCATAAATAATAAAAGGGGTCATCTACATATTCAAAACTTTTGTTTAAATCTTCCTTGAGTTATAAAATAAAATGTATAAGCTTTTTTTTTCGATAAATTTTGAAAAATAAGACGTTTCAAGAAAAAGCACCGGGAATATTAAATTAGTTACCAGAAAACAAATTAGAAATTCTAAATATAAAATACACTCACTTTAATTTGATAAAAATTGTATATATTTTTACTTTCTTTTATCTTTACAAGAAGAAAGTATTGGATTTGTGAAAATTTTCGACTTCCGGTTTTCGACGGATTTATACGTTTTAGAATGTCCTGAACACGATTTGAAGGTTTTTAGAAAATGTCTGTCACCATGTCACTTCATCTGTCACTCTGTGAGTCTGTATATGATAAAAATTTTCTGGGTGCTTTACAGGGTTGGGTTTCTTCCAGAAAAAACTGGAAGAAATGGAAGAAACCAACAGAAAACAAAACATATGTTCAAAATTAAAATATATTAAGTGTATAAAAGAATTAATTTCAAAGCATAACATTATATGAAATGTAAAATAACAATTTAATTAATATTTAAAACATTATTTTTTGAAAAATAAATTATCTTTTAATGACAAACTTCAGGTTTGGCAGGTATTTACAGGTGATGGATTTTACAACGGGTAGGGGGATATTTTTTCATTGTTTATGACATTTCTGTAAAAATAATGACTTACAACAACTTTATTTTTTCGATAAAAATGCTTTACTTTTTAAAGAATATTAGGCTACACATTAAATAAACAAATTTGTCTTTGAATCTCATTCCCATTCTTATTTATAGTAGCATGTATATCTCATATCTCAATGCTAGATTTAGAAGATATTATTTATTATTATCATACTATTTCTTATTATTATCACCTCTTTCATTTGCACCTTAACTTACATACCTGTAATGTATTGTTCTCTCTTCATATTAGCTTCTTTAATAAAATGGATGTAAACACTTTTATTTAAATAATTTGTAAAATAAATATCATTCTACAATAGGTAAATGCTTCATATACATATTACCACTTAAATAAATTTAACTAATAATAATAATATGCTATTAAATTGAAATGGATAACTTTTAATGCGTTTTGTGTATTTTGGATAAAATTTCTTTTCTTGAGTTATCCAATGATTGAAAAGCTATAGTAAAGTGTCTGATCTTACATTAAAAAAACAAGTGGGTAAGTGTGATCACAGATCGCACAGAGGGTTTCGTTTAATATTCCTTTAAAACACTTTATCCTTTTGCGAAATCTGTTAGTTCCACATTTCACAACCAGGGGGCGCATTCTATTCTACACAAACCTCTATCCAAAGGAAACTCCATTTTACAACCTATCCGTAGGTATATTATTCGAGGGGATCGAGTCTATAGCACCCGAGATAGGTAGGCGCCCCAGGAAATTGCACGGAACATTCTTTTATGAGCCTTTTATTATGTGTTATGAACTATGTCAAGGTTTCCAGCAGATCGACTCGTTAGATTTCATAATTTTAACAAAATTGTGTTATGTTAGTTGCAAATTCCACCACCAGGGAGCGCACACTATTCATAACAAAAGTGTATCAGATCGAAACTCTGTTAAACAACCTATCAGTGGATGTGTTACTCGAGTTGGTGGCGGGCGGCCTTAAGCGAGAAATTAAGAAATTTGCTGAAAGTACTATTCAGAAATAGTGGTAACTAAAATTTTGACATTTTTATATTTCATAAGCAGCACGTGTCTGAGTATATCATAGTGCTCAAAAAACGACATCTAAAAAGGTCATAAACGCTAATTTTTAAAAAAGAAATCCAGCGCCCCTCCCCCGCCCTCCCTTCACAGGAAATTGCATGCACCATTATTTTATAAGCTTTTTATTATGTGTCATGAAGTATCTTAAAGTTGCAAACGGATCGCCTTGTTATATTTCCTAATTTTAACAAAATCACGTTACGTTAGTTCCGCATTCCACCACCAGGGAGCGCACTCTATTCTTAACAAAAGCATATCTGAATGAAACTCCTTTGCGCAATGCGGTGCAGTCTTAACCAACAATTTAAAACATTTTCTGCGATAACAAACGCTAAGATTTAATAAATATATCTAGCCAGCCGCCCCCCCCCCCCCCCCCTCCACTCCTCGAAATATCACACTCCATTCTTTTTTACACTTTTTCTTATGTGTTATAAAGTATTTTAAAGTTTCGAACACATCGAGTGGCGGTCTTAAACAATAATTTAAGATATTTCCTTGAATTGCTATTAGGAAATAGTGGGAGGAACACTTATAAGCCTATAAACTTTTTCATATTGAATAATTAATACTTATCTCATAGCGTGCCGTCGAAACACCCCACGCAAATTGTTAGATTTCCTAATTTAAATGAAATCTCCATTAAAAAAGCACGTGCCTCCATCTTAATCTGGCATTTGATGGAAATAAAAGGAATTAATAAAATAATAATTAATATCTCAGCTCGTAATGAAGCTATCTCTTTGAACCGGGTATGTATGAAATCTGCGAGAAATTTCCAGCCCGGATGTCAAAAAATTTAATCGAAAAATTTAATATTTAAAAAGTTTAAATTTCGTATTAGACTGTTCTCCCCTTAAATTTCTCCTGCGCCGATATGTCGAGAAATGACAACAGCTGCCTTCCGGTGAATGGAAATCTGTTTTCATTGTCTTTCCAAACACAGAAATTAAATTTTTATCGATCGATTTTTAGTGGATTTTTTGTGTTCTATCCTATGTAGAAATTTTGAAATTTATACCAAAATAAAGTAGAATTTTTTCTGCGTATTTCTACACCTGTTACGAATTTGTGCGACCGATACTTCGGCAGATCCGATTTTGCTTTTTAAAGGTCCACTTCATTTATTGCTTAAATTACTCAGTGGTAACCCTGCACCGGCTGATTTGACGGAGCATCCGCCGAATTTACTGGCAACCCTTAGGAGAAACTGGGGAGGATTTCGATAACGTGTGTTTGCACCTGCATTCAAAAGGTTGATTGGTTAATTTTAGAATTTAATTAGCCCGTAATTAGGTTAATTACCAACTTTTTCAAAATTTTATGATTTGTTGTTTGATGTGAGGTGTTCAGCTATAAGTACCCAAAATTTCAAGTCTCTAACATGTATAGTTTCTGAGAACGGGCTCTGTGACAGACAGACAGAGGAGCGAGATGAATACGGTTTCGTCAGATGAACGAAACCCTAAAAAAAAAAAAACTGTTATTGATTTATCTTATAATTAAATTTTTGTAGTTCTAATTGAGTTTTCTTGAAGTTATCTATAAGAAAAATGCATTTATCGTATCTTACAAAGTTGCAACTCGTATTCTAAATTCGGTAAAAAAGAACAGTTTCTTCCATTTCTTCCGCTTGGAAGAAACCTATTTCTTCCGGCCGGTTTTTTCCGCGGTTGGAAGAAACTTGCCAACCCTGGCGCTTTATCTCAAGAACTAATGCACGGAATTTCACAAAACTTTAGATTCAGTTAGACCTTGATATAAACTGGTCCTGATTAGTTTTTGGTGAAAATCGCCCAACAGGTGGCGCTGCTATGTGGCATTTTTCACGATTTTTTCAATAACTATATCTCAGGAACTACTGAAAGGATTTTCATAAAACTTCATATTCAGTTAGTCCAGGATATAGTTAGGTGCCGATAACAATTTGGTGAAAATCGCCCGACAGGTAGCGCTGCTATGCTGCATTATTCATGATTATCACTGTTAGGGAAATTTTCCTTATAAAGGAAAATCGCCACTAAATCTAAGACAATAAAATTAAGCAGCCACACAGTATGAAGCGTGAAGAGATCTAGATATGCAAATTAAGTAGATGGAGTTAAAAAGTAAAAATGGCTGAAAAGAAATTGCAAGGAATGTGTGTGTGCTCTAAAATTATGGAAAAGTTCAATGAATACAAAGTGGTTAAAAACAAATAAACTTTATTAAAACATAACACTTGTAAAAATAAATGAACTTTAAGTATCACAGTCTATTGGATATTAACTAATCCATATTTCTAAACTTTACAGATTATGTAGATCACCGGAACTCATCGGATGAAGGTACTAACATTTAAACATCTCTAAAAAACTTTTACCAATTAAATAGCTTTTAACAATTTCCAAAATACTTAACTTTACATTTACAAGTTGCTAATACTTTATAATCTCTTAAATTTTAATATAATATAAAACATGAAACGATTAAATGTAAACTTGAAAAAAGAGATATTATCAAACTACGTTTCATACAAGAACAATAAAGAAGTTAAGTTTATATTGGAAGCAAAGAAAAAAATAGAAGAGATGCAACTCCAGTCTAACGTCATTAACCATCATGGCCTGTCCCGCTACGTGAATGCCATAAAACTTTTATTAAACAAAACCTGTTGCACAATTGACTTCCGAGGAGACAACTCAGGGACTAACTCTACCTGATAACAACTCATTCCTCAAAAAAAACACTTTCGTCAATTAACCACAGCAACTATCACATTCACGGAAACTCAAAAGAATTTTATAAATCTTACTTTAAACCAGGGACAGTAATTCCAGAAAAAACAAACCGACCCCGCACATCCATCACGCCGAAAAAGTTCAAACTCCGTCCATTGCCTTTGAAGCAGGTATTACTCCGGCCTTTAAACAAATAGAACTATTATTTTAAAAATGTCGCCATCTATGATGGAACTACTGAGCATGTATGCCCAGCATACAAACTGGTTCTAAAAGAACCACCGTTTTATAATGCTACACCATCACAGCACAAGGCAAGACAAAAACAAGAAAAAGGCCAAGAGCAAACGAAGTCACCAGCTATATATCCTTCGCCTCCTCATTGATATTCCGACGGCAGCCCCGCAGAAACGATCTCTGCTGCATTTCGCTCTCTCACGCCATCTGTTGGCAGGTTCGAGTAAAACGCCGATAATACGAATGAAACTAGTAAAAGAAAAGAGATTGCCGGCCGATATGAACAGGAAATAATAAGTAAATAAAAAACGTCTTAAAAGATATTAGCAGGTGATGATTAAAAATAGATAATGCAGGTCGGAATGAATTAAACTTTAAAAGATTTTGATGTAAAGCCATAAGAAACTAACGAAGTTTTAAAAATTGGGACAACAATCACAAAAGCTCTAACTCAAGAAAAAATGCCCGAATTTTCATCAAGCTTCAGATTCCGTTACTTCCTGGTATAAATTGGTCCTAAATAGTTTTTGGTGTAAATCATCCAATAGGTGGCGCTGCTATGCAGAATTTTTTACGATTTCCGCAATAGTTTTCGGTTGCTTTCTAAGATTTCTTTTCCGTGGATGCCAATGAATACAGGACACAGTTCTTTCAAACTGTGTAAAAGTAAAATTTATCCGTATCTCGAAAAATAATTATAGGAAAGATCTATAAAAGCAACTAGTCATGTTTTCAACGATACTGATTCATTTATGAAAAAAGTAATGCAGATCATAATTCGTAAATTTTTTATTACAAATCTGTTAATAATTTTCATAATTAAAAATATGTTTGTATCGAAAAAATACCTGGGCTGTTCGTGGTATCTCATTCAAATAAGATGACTTTTTTTTTTTTTTTTTTTTTTTTTTTGGAAAAATATAAATTAGAGTTTTTGATGTGCATTTAATACTAGCATCTTCAAAATTTGACCTCTTCTGACTGTAATGTTTAAGAGAAGACAAGACTGTGTGCAATCTTATAAGAAATATGCGAGTTTTAATACCCGTTTCCTTGGAAGCTATCCGACCGATTTTGATGAAATTTGGAATACATATGTACTGAATTATGCTCAAGACTTATGGCAGACAGTTTTTTTTTTCTGCAACTAAAACATTTTATTTTAGAGCATAGGCAATTTTTCATTTTCCATAATTTTTTTTAAAAAACTAATTAAATTTTTTTTAAACTGTCTGCCACATATGATCATATATTTATACTCTACCACCTAAACTTTTTTATCAAAATTGCTCGAGTACTTTTGGAGTTAATTTGGTTTTTAGCTGAAAAGTACAATTTTTCGGTGAGCTAAAAAACTTAGACACTCCGAACGTGTGAAGTTCTGCCAAACATATGAATTAAAGTATTATAAATACTTGGATAAAATTTAGTTACATATAATAAATGAGTATAAAATGTTAGAGTTAAATTAATATGAGTAGGCGTGGTGTCCCAGTCTGTCTTCCCTTAAGAAAAAGCACATAAACTAAACCCTTTACCAAGCTGTTTTGATCTAAGGCAATCAAATAAAGTATCAAAAGTGGAGTTAGCATATAAAAATTAAAGTTGATACAATTTTTAATATGTATACAACCTCTATTACAAAAATTTAACCCATATTCGAAAAGTAGACGCAATTCTCCAATTGAGCTGTCGGTAACTGTTATTCTCATTGCGATAATTCAATAATTTGGTATAGTCTGGTGCGGTTTTTTTTTTCACAGATAAAAAAAATTAATGTGGTTCAGAATGAAAAAAAAAAAAAAAAAAGATGTAAAGAAAACCATAATTTTAAAATCTTTAAGGGAAAAGTGATAGATTTAAAAATAAATTTTCTTAGTAATTTGTTTTAAAAAATTTCGTTAAACAAAAGTAGAATATCACTATTACTAGGGTGTAAAAAAATGATTTTTTAAAAAAAATCAAAAAAAATCTGATTTTTTTTATTTAAATCTGATTTTTATGATTTTTTTTCCGAGCGTTCGAATACTGAATAGCTACAAAGAGTTTTAGGTTTCCAAAACAATTAAACCACTAATTGCTAACATAATCTATGTTTTTACACTTTACTTAATAAAATTATAATTATTAGTTAGTAATTACAGAAATTATAAAATCTGCAAATTAGTAGTTTCTTTAGGTAGTGTCATACAATAATGTTATATGCATTAATATTGTAATAATTATGTAAAACTTTATAAATACTAGTGATATTTAACATTTATTAAAATTATTAACTGCACTTTATATTAAATAGTTAACACTACTTCAAATTAATAATTATTAAACAATTAACTCTCTAATTCGGAACATATTATACATTTTTAAGCCTTAATTATTAAAATGATAATAATGTAGTATTTATTTTAGAAAGAAAAAGGGACAGGATGCTAGTTTCAAAAAAAGGGTACTATTTCATGAAGAAATGTATTAGTAATGTGTTTAGTAATGATATAAGAAAAAAGAAAAGAACAATTTTTAGTATGATAAACAAAGTGTCCTTAATTTTTAATAATTTTATGAATAACAAATTGAAAAATACAATTAAATAACATATTTTAATAATATCCTGTATTTTCTAAAGAAATAAAGTTCTATATTTTTCCAAGATCTTGGCCACATGAATTTAGAAATACTGTTGAATGGGGAAGTTTTTTACAAGAAATATCTGGCTACAACTACAGGTGAATTTAAACTTTTTTTTTTAAGGCACGGTGCATTTTGCCAATTTCAAAAGGGGCATGGTGTGGCACCATTTAAAAAAAAAAAAGTCCTAAAAGAAATAGTATAAGTAATTACAGGATTAATAATAACTGCAAATAAGTAATTTCATTAGTTAGTAACACAAATAATAACAAGACTAACAAATGTTATTTGTAACTCGTTTTGCATTTGTATTTAGGAAAATTACTGTAAACCACCAAAATCTAAACTTACACACATGTATGTGTATGATAACCAAAAGTATTATGAAAATGAGTTAAACCCATTCATATAGGAAAAACCTAAGTTAGCCACTTATATCTGAAATCCTCAATATATTTAAGTAACAGCATTATTACCCTCTCAGTGTGGATTATTAGCTTTCAATGGTTCAATTTTTTTTTTTTCTTTTTAAGAAAAATTTTGCTGCCTTTTCAATCCAATTATTATTTTTTATTTAGTATATATGAGCTACAAAGTTAAACATTTATTCAACCTATACCGAAGAAGCTCTCGCTGAGCTTAGCATTTTTATACCAATTATTTCTCTTACACATTCATTTACAATTTAGCTTTGAAAAAATGTCATTCTTTCATTCTTCTTTAACTTGAGATTGCTATTAATTACTATTTATTCTTTTACTTGTAGAAATGTATTACACTTGCTATATGTAATTTTATATAAAATAATGCATAAATTGATTACTTAAAGGAATTTATGACATTGCATATTATATTAATTTAAATATAATTTTTAAATGAAACTGTTTTAATTTGGATAAAAACTTAAAAACAATGCTTTTTATAAACTCAACTGTTTTTAATTTTTTACAATACTCATGAATTAAGCTTAGAAACAATTATTTAAAGCTCATTTTTTGTTTATTCATAAGTCGAAATACCTGTAGAAACTTTCAAATTATGTTTATCTTAGACTTTAATACTTTTTTTTTTTTTTTTTTTGACATTTTAAACATTTAGAAAATTTTTGATTTAAATCAATGATTTTTTTAAAAAAATCATTTGATTAAAATCATGATTTTAATCGCTGATTTAAATCAACTGATTAAAATTGTTGACACCCTAACTATTACTTAAAAATAAAACCTGCCAAATCGACAGGGGAAAGAATGTCAATACCTGGAAAGAATGAAGTCCAGGTCCGACCTGATCAGAGTTTACAGAAAAAATGTAAGCCCGAGTTCGGCCAAGTGCGATTCCGAGAAGACCTAAGAAGATAAGCTACTAACCAAGATCCAGATACGTTGCTGATACAGCTTGGTATAACCAATGTTATACAATTGTGAATCAATTTTTGTTTTATATTGAAGTTATAATATCAACTGTTAAGAAGTAGGTTCTGTTGATGATTTTAGATAAACGGTCCAATGATTATTTGTAATAGGAAGGGGGAGGGGGGGCATTAACTAGTTTGGAAGGAAAAGGTATCGCAAAAGTTGTTGCATCGGGCCTCGTTTTCAGTAAGGACGGCTCTGATTTTAATCTCACTCTCTTCACATTTGCATACACCATTCTAGCAGCTGGTAGAAGGCAGATCAGTCATTTGACATGGAAGTTTGTTTTCAATCATTGGCAGGGAATAAATAGCTTTGCTTAACGATACACGTGGCCTTTGTACGTTTATTCATATCAAGAGATGTTGGTTGTTTCTGCTTTACTATCCCACATGTCCGATTCAGGTTCATCTATTTTTCTCTAAGTAATTCTCACTAGTGTGTCAATGATTTTAATCACTTGATTTAAATCAGCAATTAATTTATGATTGTAATCAATTATTATTTTTAAATTATTGATTGAAATCATAAATTTTCTAAATGTCTAAAATGACATAAGTATGTATTAAAGCATGTATTAAAATCTAAGATGAACATAATTTGGAAAGTTTCTACGGGTATTTTGACTTATGAATAAACAAAAAAAGAGCTTTAAATAATTGTTTCTAAGCTTAATTCCTCTGAGTATTGTAAAAAATTAAGTACGGTAAGTTTGTAAAAAGCTTTTTTTTTTATCTGACTTAAAACAGTTTCATTTAAAAATGATATTTAAATCTAATATAATTTGCAAAGTCAAAATTTCCTTTTAAGTAATCAAATTATACATTCTTTTACATAAAATAAGCATAGCAAGTGTAATAAATTTCTACAAGTAAAATAATAAAATAGAAAGAATCTTATTTTCTCATTCTACGTTTGATATAATAAATTTATAGCAAGTGTTGGAGCTAAAGAAGAATAAAAGAATCGTTGGGTATATACATATATATCCCTGTATACAGCTCCCAGATATTGTATTCTTATCACCTTATAACCAGAGTTAATTCTAGGATCAAGGGCAGGCAGGGTGCACTTTGCCATAAAAGGGCACTTTAGAGGGAAAAAAAGGGCACATTAATGTAATGATAAATAATCAACTAATAACCCTTCTCCCCCTGACCCCACCCCCCTAAAAAGTCTATAGAGCTTTAGAGATATAGAGTGAGAGAAAAAGAAACTGCGTTTTTTGTCAAACAATCCAAAATAAAACCTGGTAGAAATATGTCTGTATATTATTTTTTAATTATGTATAAGATTGAGTTTATTTAAATTAATATTTGCATTTTTCATTTTACAGTGCAACAGTATTTTAATACTGAACCGGAAGAAGTAGTATGTGCTCGTGCTCATTACTTCTCAAGCTCTGGTGACGATGATATGTCTATGATTTTGACAAAAAATTCCTTTTTGTTTCACTCCCGAGTTGCCAAAACATTCAAGCCTTTATCTAAAAGTTATAAGACAGTTCTACACTCTAATTTGAGCCGTAAAGGAATTCCATCAATGGATTGGTATATTCATAATTTGCGACAGAAGAAAAGTGCAGATGCATTATATCATGAGGTATGTTTTTTTTTTTAATCATCATTCTATAATGAACCATCTAACTAAATGTTGAGAAACTATAAAGTGCTTTATACTCCCTTTCTAACAACAAAAGTATTTTCATGGAAATATTAATGAAAAAAATAAAACTTTGGTGAAAATTACGTCGGATTTAAAATGATACATTTAAAATGTCTTTTACTAGGAGTTTAATAATCCCATTCAGCACAGAACAACATGAGAGTTTATTTTATATTGGTATGACATCTTGAAAATTTAAAGAAAGATTAAAAAAGCACTTTTCTGATATCAAGTTTAACAAACCAAGTACAGTTTTATTCAGATTGCATCAAAAAGTAAATATTAAGATAGACTTCGATAAAGCTAAAATGATCATTTCAACATCTAACCATTACTTTTCAATAATCCGTGAATCCATAGAAATTTTACTTAGAAGTGATACTGTTTGTAACAATGTCCTTTCTTATAATATTCTTACAATTTGGTATAATATCCTAAATATTTCAAGAACTCCTGATAATACGAACTGATCTTTTCACCCCTCTGCAGAGAAATGGACAGAACTCCGCTTGCGCATGCGAACTATTTTGTTTTTGTTTTTAAAATTTATTTTCTATTCAGTCAGTCATCTTTTCCCTTTGAAAATGAATGCATGTGTCTTCATAAGATCTCAGGGTTGCATTAAATAATACTTTTATATGTTTCTGTCACCTTTTAAGTAGTTATAAGTATGTTGTAACATTTATTAATAACAAGGTGAAAATTTCCTTCACGACGCTTGTTTTTAATACAGTGTTTTGACTCTATTAAAATGTCTTATTTAAAACAATTTTCTTATAGCGTTGTTAAAAATTTCCGAAAGGCAATGACTCTGTTTGATTAGTTCATTTTATATAAGCTAATTTTCAAATGCTGTTTGCTGATCTTAATTAATTGATCATGGAAACAGCCATTAAATGTCTCAACAACAGCTGATTATGCCTTAAAATCCCTTAGTGAAATGAAAATGAAAGGAAACTTGTTTAAAGAGTGATCACCACTGGTTGTTGAATTATTATTCAATCTTCTGTAATCTTTTTGAAGCGGGCCAAATTAGTGTGTTTTTAAGAGTCTGTGGTGTGTGAATGGGGGTTGGCGAGCATAGCACGTAGGAGGCAGAACCCCCTTGTTTATAGTATTGGAATTATGAAAATAATTTTCATTTTTTTATGGATTTAAAGATTTTAGGTTGACCTGAATACGATTTGATAATTTTTTGAAAATCTCTATGTGCAGGCATGAAAGTTTTCCATGGAAACATGGAAATCCGCTTTTTTGAAAGCTATTGTGGCTGTTTCTGAGAGCGGTGCAAATCCGTCGAGAAATTGAGACTGAAAATTTGGGAGGTGTGGGTGTGGGGTATGTCTGTACCAAATTCTTTCTCTGTCGTCGGCAATAATTTCCTTCCCGCAATTCCGTTGCGAACATTCATCATGTTTCAACTTGAGGCGGAACAACTTTTGTGATGCATGCAATGCATTCCAGAGATGCTGAAAATCTGCCATTTTCTCTTTAAAAATCGTAAATTACGTGAAGAGGTCACATAAGAAATCACAAATTTTGCTGAATGATCACAGATTTTGATTTTGCCGATTGCAGATTTTATTGGACGATTGAAATTTTTGCCAAACAATTGCAGAAATTGATCGCATATTTCGAGATGTCGCATAAAAAAATCGCAATTTTTGTCAAACAAATGTAGGAATTAATCACAAATTTTGTCGAGGTTGCATAAAAAAACTCAATTTTCGTCAAACAATTGCAGGGATTGATCGCGAATTTTTTCAAGAGGTCATGTAAAAAATGCATTTTCGTCAAGCAATTACAAGAAAAAGGGTCCTGTAAAAAAATCTCAATTTTTGTCAAACAAATGCAGAAATTGATTGCATATTTTGTCAAGATGTCGTATAAAAAATCACGATTTTTGTCAAACAAATGCAGCGATTAATTGTGAATTTCGTCAAACGATCGTCGAATAAAATCTCAAATTTCGTCGAACTTTTGCATGATAAAATGTCAAATTTCATTTAACTATTGCAGAATAAAATCGCAAATTTCATTGAATGATCGCGAAATAAAATCACAAATTTTGTCAAACGATCACATAATAAAATCGCAAATTTCATTTAAACAGTCATTGAATAAAATCGCAAATTTTGTCAAACTATTACATGATGAAATAGGAAATTTCGTTGAATGATCGTAAAATAAAATTGCATATTTCGTTAAAGATCGCGAAATAAAATAGGAAATTTTGTCGAACGATCGCAGAATAAAATCACGAATTTCGTTCACAATCGAGGTTAAAATCGTAATTTTTGTTAAATGATCACGGAATAAAATTGCAAATTTCGTCGACTGTTCGCGGTCACTAATCTCATCAATCTCATCAAAAAAAAATCAAGAATTTCTTCAATCGGTCGTGAAAAAAATTGCAAATTTCGTCAAAAGATCTAGTGTTGACTCTAAGCCACTTTAGCAGGGCGCAGCACCCGGCAGCCCTTTTTATTTATTTATTTATTTTTTTGTGTGTGTGTGTGCCCGGCGGCTCTTTTAAACCCTTCTGATGCGCCCGGATGTCCTTTTAACACTTCGTATGCGCCCTGGGGCAATTCATTTGATCCTGGGAAAATATCTCAAACCAGAAACTCAAACGGGAAAATATTCTAAACAAACCAGTTCAGAATATTTTGTGAACAAGGTACAAGTGTGCCTTTTTTTAGAATAGTATTCTCTTTTTGAAAAAATGTATCCTTTTTTTAGAATAATGTTCCCTTTTTGAAAAATGTACCCTTCTTTTAGAATAGTAGTGTTCTCTTTTTGAAAATTTTCTGCACGGCGGCCCTTTTTTTCTAGAATGAACACTACGATCTCAGAATAAAATCGCTAATTTCATCAAACAAGCACAGAAATGAATCGCAAATTTCGTCAAGAGGTCTCATAAAAAACACTTTGCGTAATGGATTGTGGAAAAAACCGTAAATTTGAACAAAGTTATGGTTTTCTGTACATGTGTAAAAGTGGTACATTTTGGTACTTAATTATTTGATATTTACGTTATTTGCTTTTGATTAGAATAGATGAAAACCAAACTCTACATTTGGGTAATAAATGTTAATGTAGTGTAAAACTGTACATGTTGACAGGTAATCGTTTTCTTCAGCTTGACAATGAAAATGTGATATATTTATTACAGAAAATATCTAAAACATTTTAACATAAGAAATTTGTCAATGTATTTATTTTATATTCAATACAATATAGTTCACTAAATTTCGGCATAAATGTTGTAAATTTTGTTTCATGTAAATTCTCTAATTTCTTCAAAAGATCGCGAAAAAGACGCAAGCGATATTGCTGCTGAGGGGGAAAAATCGTGGTTGAAAAACACACGGTAAATCCTTTAATCCTTTTTTTTGAGTGACATCCCTGTAAAAAAGTGAAAATTATTAATGTTAAAAGTAATGTGTGTAGGTTATCCAGGGTTCGCACAGACTCCTTAGACTCCTTGGAAACTCCTTAGAAATGAAAACATTTCCAAGTAGTATTTAGAACTACTTAGATAAGCAAACCACTCCTTAGAAACTCCTTAAATTATATTGCGGCTTCGGACGCAAGCGATATTGCTGCTGCTTATCCAACAGATCGCGGAAAAACTTGAAAGGATCGTGGAAAAACGCGAATTTCTCCAACAGATCGCAGAAAAACTCTAATTTCTTCAAAAGATCGCAGAAAAACTCTAATTTCTTCAAAAGATCGCGAAAAAGACGCAAGCGATATTGCTGCTGAGGGGGAAAAATCGTGATTGAAAAACGCACGGTAAATCCTTTATGCACATCACTCATCTGAAGCACAGCATTGATTGGTTTGGATAATCTTAATAGCAGGGCTCCCACTAGGTCCATAAAGTCATGTATTTTTCGACACTGTTAATCGACCTTTATTTTAAATTTTATCGATGTTTGGCATTTAGCCAAGAATCTCGGAAAAATCGTGCTTAACGCAGACAAGTTCCAAAAAATACAGTCAAATTTCGTCAATCGGTCGCGGAAAAAATTCTTAAATTTTGTCAAAGGATCGTCAAAAAACGCAAATTTATCCAACAGATCGCAGAAAAACTTGAAAGGATCGTGGAAAAACGCGAATTTCTCCAGCAGATTGCGGAAAAACTCGAACTTCTTCAAAAGATCGCGAAAAAGACTCGAATTTCTTAAAAGACAGCGAAAAAACGAGACTTTACTCAAAGGATTACGGGGAAAAAAAAAAACGCGAATTTCGTTAAAAGATAGAGAAAAAAGTGGATTTCCTCAAAAGATCGTGAATAATGCACGAACTTCCTCAAAAGATCGCGAAAAACTCGCCAATTTCCTCAAAAGATCGCGAAAAACTTGCCAATTTCCTCAAAAGATCGCGAAAAACTCGCCAATTTCCTCAAAAGATCGCGAAAAACTCGCCAATTTCCTCAAAAGATCGTGAAAAACGCGCCAATTTCCTCAAAAGATCGTGAAAAACGCGCCAATTTCCTCAAAAGATCGCGAAAAATGTGCCAATTTCCTCAAAAGATCGCAAAAAAGGCACCAATTTCCTCAAAAGATCGCGAAAAGCGCACCAATTTCCTCAAAAGATCACGAAAAATGCGCCAATTTCCTCACAGGGTCGCGAAAGACACTCTAATTTCACAGGCGATATATAATTTAACTAATTATATACGTTAAAATGGTACATTAAAATAAGCAGAAATGCGCCATGAAAGCTAAAGCTGGAGATGTAATTTCACGGAAGAATGGATATGTCTTGAACGTAGCAAATATAACTTGGAGAATGTTTCAATAACACAAAGTCATATTCACTTAAAAACAAATTGCAGTTTATTGATAAGCATCTTGAAGGAGTTGAAAGCATAATATTTCACATAATAACATCTCTTGAAAACGACAGTCATGAAGAAAGGTGATTTCGTTTACACAGGAATAAGCATACTTAATTTACATATGAAAACTATTTAAAAGCATTTAAAATCTTATGAAACGTAAATATATTAAAAGGTATATTAAGAATACTTCCAGGATAGAGTCCCAGCCCCTATCCAGTTCATGAAAAATAGCTTCCATTAGGAAAACTAAAAAGTGCAACATTATTGTGTTTGCATCGCGTATTTATTCAAAATGGCTCGGATTGAAAGCATCGTTTGGGAGCGACGCCCGCCAAACGGACCAATCAGAAAGCAGCATCGAATCGATGCAATCAGAGATTCGATGCAAAGATCGATTAAAGAAGCGATATGCAATGTTGCCATCTAGCGGAGAAAATATCATTACGGAAAATTAAACTTAGTCTGAAGTTGAATTTTGCCGGTGTAGGATGACAAGATATGGATGTAATGAAACGGAAAATGGCGGAGGTTAATACGAATGCCAAAAGATTAAAGAGGAACTTAAATCAACTGGATATTAATTGAAAACAATATGGAAAGGTACGTTTAAGTTAAATAATGTCTATTGTTGATATTATAATGAAATAAATAAAAGTAAATAAGAGACTTTATTGAACATGAACTTAAAAATAAAAATGATGTAAGTGGAATGAAATGATGATACAAATAGATGAGGGAGGCGATGAGAACCACAAAGTTTGATGGTTTCCATCAAATGCCCCCCCTCTCATTGCCTCATCTAACAAAAAGAGTCAAACTACTCAATCGGGACAGTCTGATCTGCCCACAGATGAGTGACTCAAAGGATAAGGACTTAAAAAGATCCAAAGAACCAACATCAAAAACATTTCCACGAAAATTTATATAGAAAAATTCACGATTCAACTGAACCGAAAATGAATCAATTCAATGATTCCAAAAGAAGTTAACACTTCAAAAACTTTAAACAATGAAGCCTAAGCACTTCAAAGGTAAGAAAAATTTAAACTATTAAACATTTAACGCTTTTAATAAGCAACTAGAAAAATTTTAAAGAACGATTTTAAAGTTAAACAGCATTGTATTGGGAAACCATCGAAAGGAAACATATATCTTTAAAAGATACATGCTATCAAAAGAAATCCCCCAGGTCGATAGGCAGTGACCGGTATGTCTTAGACCAAAAGGGTAACAAGCCTAACAAAAGAATCAGTTCCCAATGCAAGATTCCCATTAAATATAGATAATACAATACAATTTACAAAAATACATGAGTAAATACGTACCAAAATAAAGTAACATTTTCCAATTTGGAAAAGTTACAACCAGCAGATGATGACATCTTGATCATCTCCAAAAATCAACATTGTAACATAATATAATGCAAGAAAATTTTTTTTATTACAATTTCAAAAATGTACGAAGTAAAACTTTTAAAGTCCAAAGCTGAAAAATAAGAAATTCAAGAACATGAAAAATATTGCTCCAGGCATGTAGAATCGTAAGACAATACAACGGCTCTGACATAAAGCTATCTAACGTATCCATCACAAGGATGAATAAAGGGCTCATGCATACATCTTTCAGTCTTCTAACAAACATTCTCAATAAGTAGGTGGCGATCTAAATGCCTAGAAGTAGAGAGAACAAGTTAAAAAAAAAATAATTTGTAAATATTTATATAAATATTTATTATATATATAATATATTAATAAAAAGCAAATATTTTACATTAGAGTTCAACAATATAAATCAATATCAGTTTATATAATATATTTAGATAATAAACCCAAAAAAAAAAAAAACTTTCTTTAAATAATCTCAAGTTAATTCTAAATTTAAATAGATACAATTGAAGTTTTTAAAACTAATAGGAAATGATCAAGAATGCTGGTGATTATGAAAAATTGGTACTAAAATGCTTTAGGCAAATTAACAATTTAAATGACCAAAGACTACACTTTTCATTAAAAATACTTAATACAATAATTAGGAAAAGTGTAAGTACAATACGTCTTAAAGGAATTTACCAGCATAACATTCAATAAAAATACAATATGAAAAATTTAAATACAAAAGAACTATTACACATTAAACAGTAGTTTAATGAAGTTCAAAACCTCATTTCTGGTCAACGGCTTGGTAAAAATATCTGCCAAGTTGGATCTGCTATGCACGTGAGACAATAAAAATTGCCCCCCAAGTACAGAAATAATTCCTTCATGCACACATTCGCGGCGTATCCGGTCAAACCAGACCAGGTTCTTGACGGCCTCAGTCATTGCGACAAATTCCGACTCCATAGTCGATAAACTGACGCACTTTTCTTTAAAAGTGTACCAGTCGACAGGAGCTTCGTCAAGTATGACTATTTGGCCGCCGATCGAGGTCCGGTCGTCGCGGTTAGCCGCGAAGTCGGCGTCGGAATAAACCACTAAATTATTAGAACTGCACGAGAGTCTAAGCTTGTAATTCTTTGTAGATCTAACATATCCCAACAACCTCAAGAGACCATCCCAGTGAACAATACCTGGATTAGACTGAAATTGACTCAATACATTCACGGCATAGCAGATATCAGGACGTTGATTGGCAATAAATGAAAGACATCCCAGAACACTAGGATATGGAAAATGTGACATTTGTTCAACATTGTGATTGGAAACAGGACAATTAGACCTTGAAAAGACAACCCCTTTGCTAATAGGCAAGGTAGAAAAAGATATTTTTAACTTATTAAATCTGCTGCATACCTCTTCAATGTAATTCGACTGATGTATGACAACTCCGGATGGAGTATCTTCGAACTCAACACCCAATAACTTCCTAGTTCTACCAAGCTCTTTAACATCAAATTTCGATTTAATACGGGCCAAAATGTAGTCAATCAGCTTCCGAGTTTTTCCAAAAACCACGATGTCATCAACATATAATAAAAGTACAATTCCAGATTTAAAAATATAAACACAATTACATGATTCCAATTTTCTAAAACCTAATTAATGCTTTATGGATTTCAAAAAACCATTCTCTTCCACTCTGATGTAACCCATACAACGCCCGGTCCAGTTTGCAATAAAGGTGCTCATTCCTGGGCTCTACGAAATCGGGAGGTTGTAGCATGTACACATCCTCACTCAGTGGTGCATACAGGTAGGTGCAGGTCACGTCACACTGAGTGTGCGACCACCCGCTACACGAAACGAGAAGGGAGAAAAAGAATCGGATAACGCCAAAATTAACAACTGGGCTAAAAGTCTCATCATAGGACTCACCCTTAATCTGTTTGAAACCTTGGGCAACAAGGCAACCCTTGTGCCTGGCGATCCGTCCAAATTCATCCCGTTTCGTTGTGTAAACCCACCGGCAACCTACTGGCGTGACTTGTACTGTCAATTCTGCTAAGTGCCAAACCCCCCGTTCTCGCATTACCCGTATCTCAAGCTCCATTGCTTTCCACCAGACCGAACTCTGTACAGAATTACACGCTTGCTTGAAAGTTCTGGGAGTGTCACTTTGATGTACTAGTCATGCTCTTGGATAAACAAGATTTGAATCAATGGAATCAGCATCCTCGTCGTCAGAAGTAGAAGAACTATTAGGAACAGGTACGATGCCAGAATAAAGATTAGCTCCCTTAAAATGAAAAAGCTCGGGCTGAAACTTAATATGATTTTCTTCACAATATTTCTTCACATCATTCAAGGATCTCAAGCAACGGGTCTTACCTAACTCATAATAATAAGATGTCAGCTCAATCACCTTTCTTACAAACGGAAGGCTTTCTAACCCAACTAATATCCCTTAAAGGGGAAATAGTGGGTTGAGTGATGCATCTGGACTAGGACTGGGCGATGTAGAAATTTCTTAAATCGATTTATCATCCATCCAACATCGCGATTTAACACCGATTTTACATTTTAGAATATGGTAGCCTATTTTTTAATTTTTAGTAACAAAATACGATCTTTATGTGCCCCCTCCTGTATTATTTAGTATACTTGGCTTTTAATTTGTCAAATAATTTTGAAAAGAGGTATAGTTTACACATAAAAAAGCTTTGAATGTCCCAAAACACTTTTTTTTTCCATTTTAAAAATTAGTGACCTATTGTAAATACATTTTATAAACTCTTTCTATAAGAAATAATATAAAAGAAAATGATTTTTTTTTTTTTTTTTTTTGTCTGGCGTGTTATGCATGCTACAATCTAAATTCCTTAAGGGGGGTCAAATAGCACTTCATTGCTAACAGCCTACATACTTTTTTTTTCTTTTTTACAGACACAGATTTTAAAAGTTACTGAGGTAAAACAGAAGCATATTAAAAGACTTCAATGATGAATTTAACTATTCATTTACCATGATGAGAAAAGTAGTAAAAAAAGGGGGGGGGTGAGATATGAGAAATAAGGTGCAATTTTATATCTTTTTAATTTGTTTAACATAAATGCTGACATTTATATAGCGGATGGAGAAGGATTGAAAGTGTGACCCTTGGAGCACATCACTGAAATTGCTGATTTTTTCCATGGTTGTTGCCATCCTTTAAGATTAGTAATAAAATATAATCTTAAAATATATCTCTTTTTAATGATAACAAAATGTCAAAAAAGCAAAAAATCGCAGATCTGCAGAAAAATCTAATGAATGTCTCCTCCAGCCCTCCCTCATTCTGCTGTAAAAATAAAGTTACTTGACTCATTACAGAACTTTATTAAAGTATTTTTAATTAATTACAAAATAATAATAAATTAAAACTAAAATATTCCCATAATACCTAAACACATGAAAATTAATTTTTCATGAAAATAATGCATAAAAATATAAACTAAAAATGGATGAATTTGGATATAAATAGTGAATCAATTTCAGCAAAATACTCATTCCATGTGACTGGCATTGAAATCGGATGTCAAATCTGATGCATGACTATTTTAAAATATTTTAATTAATTACAGAATAATAAAAAATAAAGAATATGTATTAAAATATTACCCAAACATGTGAAAAATGAATTTCATTAAAAGAATGCATAAAAATAAAAACTGAAATTCGATGAATTTGGATTTTAAATATGAAACTTTATTCTTTTTTTCCAGCCATAAATACTCAATCAATTTCAGGAAAAGAAAAATAGTAGTAAAAGAAAAATATTTCATGTGGATCACGGCCAAATAGTGATACACAAAACAATGCATGACTATACCTTTAAAATAATTTCATTAATTACAAAATAATAGTAAATAAAAAATAAATGTTAAAATATTACTAAAACATGTAAAAAATGAATTTTTCATCATAAGAATGCTTAAAAGTATAAACTGCAAGTGGATGAGTTTGGATTTTAAATATAAAACTTTATTATTATTATTTTTAATCATATAAATGCTGAATGAATTTCAGGAAAACAATCTTTTGAAACAATGCAGGATTCTACTTTAAAACATTTTAATTAATTACAGAATATTGGAAAATAAAAAATACATATTGCAATATTACTCAAATATGTGAAAACTTAATTTATCATCAAAAGATTGCATTAGCATATAAATTGAAATTCGATGAATTTGGATTTTAAGATTTAAACATTACTTTTTCCTTTCAACTTTCCACTATATAAGTTCTTAATTTCTGAAAAATACACATTCCAATCGCGTAAACTCTGAATCTTGTTTACAAAATAAATAAATAAATATCAATTCTTACTTAAATTATCAATTTTCTTAAATTGGATCCTGCTAAATCGATTTAACACCAGCTTAAATCGTCTTTTTCTTAAATCGGAAAGCATGGAGGCTTGCGATGTTTGCTTAAATCGGATCGTCCTAAATCGATTTAACACCAGCTTGCCTTGTTTGTCTTAAATCGGAAAGCATTGAGGCTTGCGATGTTTGCTTAAATCGGATCCTCCTAAATCGATTTAACACCAGCTTGGCATGTAAGTGGTAGATACATCAAAGTAGATAAATCGGTTTTCCGATGTTAGCTCAGAATCAGTATTTTGTTTTAAATCGATTTAAAGCCAATGGCTAAATCGCAATTTAAGATAATGGCTAAATCGCGATTTCCAATTTTAGCTTAAATCGATTTAAGACCAATGGTTAAATCGGATTTCCGATGTAAGCTTTAAATCGATTTAAGAGTTAAATCGATTTAAGGCCCAGGCCTAATCTGGACCCCAAGTCTTTGCCCTCCCCGCTCCCATGCGGGGAATCTAGAGACTCGTTGGAAGGACCTGGGATATCCTCAGGTACAACTTCAACAACTCTGTCCCGATTCTCCTCAGCATGAGGAGAGAAGAGAGTATAATCCTCGGAGCCCAGTGCAGCTCCACTGCGCCCAAGACCGCAACATGATTCGTTAAAAGAAACATTGGAAGATTCAACAATTTCGTCAGATTCTGGAATCCAAATTCTGTAACCCCTTGTCTTAAAAGCATATCCAACCAGGAAACCCTTCTTCGCTCTAGCCTCTAACTTCCAAGTTCTTTGTTTAGGAATACGAACATATGTAACTATACCAAAGGGCTTTAAATGGCGAACTGAAGGTTTCTTTCCTCCATAAAGCTCGAAAGGAGTCTTCCCCAACAACTTAGGACATACTCTGTTCCAAGAGTAGACAAAATATTTAAGGGCCTCGGGCCAAAAACTGGAATCAAGGTTACTGTCGATAAGAAGTGTCCGCATACCATCGGCTGCAGTTAACATAAACCTCTCCGCAACTCCATTCTGTTGGGGAGTGTATACATTCGTAAATTCATGACGTATACCCTTGTCGTCGAAGAAATTTTTAAAGGAAACATTATCAAATTCCCCGCCGTTGTCTGTTCTAAAACTTTTGACCTTTCGGTTCAAATATGTTTCTGCTCTTATGATATGTCTCTTAACAACATCAAATGTGTCAGATTTCAATTTAAGAGGATAAACAGACACACGACGGGAAAAAGCATCAATGATAGGCAAAAAGTATCTCTCACCATTCCTACCTTCGACACGACAAGGCCCCACAAATCTGCATACAACAGCTCTAAAGGATGGTTAGATCGTATGTTTTTACTATACTTATGGGAGACACTTTTCAGTTTACCTAATTTGCAAGATTCACAAAATAAATCAGTTTCCTTTAGGCCCGGCAACCCCCGTACACCCTGTCTACGACTAGTATGTGCTATCAGAGATTGACTAATATGACCATATCTTCGATGCCAATGCAACATTTTATCATCTTTCTTAGCAGAAAGAGATTCAAACTTGACTGATTTAGAAGAGGAAACAGGAATTTTTGGATACAAACGATAAATCCTATTCTTTAGATAGGCACTAAAAAGGTACTCGTCCCCCCGGCAGAATTTCACTTCACCATTGTAACCAGAAAAGTTTAAACCATTAAGGTCTAATTGAGGCCCCGAGACTGAATTCCTACGTAACTGATCAGAGTACATAACATTACATAAAGTAAAAACTCTCTGACCAAAACGTAATTTGACATCACCCCTTCCCTTAATGGGAAACAAAACATTTTTGACAGCAACAGACATTTCATCATTTAAAACTTCAAAATTTGAAAATAAATTTCGGTTACTACAGAAATGATGGCTCATGCCGGAATCAAACACCCAATCACCGTCCTTCACTACATTACATAGACTCTAGACTAGAGTGAGAAACAAATAAATTGGACTTACGTGATGAGTTTGATAAGTCACGGTGAGAACCGCCATCCCTCCGATCAGAAAGACTTGAAGATGAACGTCTGGCATGGCAAGGAGTCTGTCTACGATGTCTGGAGCCTCTTGGAGCAGGGGATGAAGATTCATGGGAACAGGAATCGGAACCGTCAGCCAACTGATTGGAACTTAAATAGCCACCGCAGTATCTATCAGGAGACCGATGACGAGAAGAGTTACAAGATCTGTCCGGTGAATAACCCCTTCTATAAGATGGAGCTGAAGAAACATCTCTATGCCGATAAGGACTGGTCGGTCTTCTTAAAAAACAATTTATCTGAAGATGGCCTACTTTACCACATTTCCAGCACTTCTTTCCTTTGGGTTTACGAAAACGAGACCTCTTTTTAGAAAAATTTGAAGGCTGGTGTAGATTCGAAATGTTCACATGTTTAGCACCATCTTTATCATGTAATCGTTGGCGTGTTTCTTCAGATATCAATTCATCAACAACTAAATCAAACTTAAAAGTGTCATCAGGTCTACTTAACAACTGCTGTACAATAACGTCATAGCTTGAGGGTAAGGAACGTAAAAACTGATAACATAAATAATTCTCTGAAAAATTTTTATCTATCAGCTTAATTTCCAAGTAAATCTTCCTTAATCGGGCTGCAAATAAATTTATTGACTCACCATGTCTAATTCTTCCTTCCATTAACTCGTTAAAGAGAGTCATGTGATGAGCACGAGTGTCAGGGTGAAAATTTTTCCTCAACTTTTCCCAAGCTTCCACAGGATCTAGGTAATCATCTATAATTCTCTTGAACTCAGCTTCCACATTTAAATAAATTAATGATTGAGCCTTGTTAGCACGGGCAATAAAAGCATTTCTAACATCGGCATTACTTATTTCTGGTACTTTCTGTTTCAACCTAATAATCTCCCACAGCTCTTTTTCCATTAAAATATACTTCATATCGGAACTCCAAGTGGCATAGTTCCTGGGATTTAATTTATCTATCACATTAGAAGCCATCTTGAGAGATTTCTAAATAGCCAAAAAAAATTCCAAGCAAAAATACTGTTAACCCCCCCCCCGGACACTTTCATCCCTTTCTTCATTCTCTGTCAAACTCAATCAAAATAAAACTGCAATAACTTCAAATAAAATAACTAATAAAAATAATTTTCTTCTAAAAATCAGCAAAATAAAAGTCTATTTTAAATAAAGTATGGTAAGTATGCAAAATAATGTTCATAAGAATGGTGAAAAAAAGTCAACAAAAATCTGTAAATAGCATAAAAGTTCGTAAAAACGGCGAAAAAGGTTAAAGAAAGTTTGTCAGAAACAAAAATTCAGCAGGAAAAACAAAAGTTCAGGTAAAATTCGTCAGGAAAACAAAGTTCAATAGATAAATCAGTACTTCCTTAAATAAATATAACAGTTCCAGGCTATTTTAAATCAAAAATAAATAACTAAAGTTCACCTTTGAAATAAACTTGAAGTCTCCAAATTAACTTCGTCTCCAAAAGATCGTTTTTCAGCATTCCAAACTTCCGGACATCCACTGCCCATAACCACATCACAGGCGATATATAATTTAACTAATTATATACGTTAAAATGGTACATTAAAATAAGCAGAAACGCGCCATGAAAGCTAAAGCTGGAGATGTAATTTCACGGAAGAATGGATATGTCTTGAATGTAACAAATGTAACTTGGAGAATGTTTCAATAACACAGTCATATTCACTTAAAAACAAATTGCAGTTTATTGATAAACATCTTGGAGTTGACAGCATAATATTTCACATAATAACATCTCTTGAAAACGACAGTTATGAAGAATGGTGATTTCACTTACACAGGAATAAACATACTTAATTTACATATGAAAACTATTTAAAAGCATTTAAAATCTTATGAAACGTAAATATATTAAAAAGTATATTAAGAATACTTCCAGGATAGAGTCCCAGCCCCTATCCAGTTCATGAAAAATAGCTTCCATTAGGAAGACTAAAAAGTGCAACATTACTGTGTTTGCATCGCGTATTTATTCAAAATGGCTCGGATTGAAAACATCGTTTGGGAGCGACGCTCGTCAAACAGACCAATCAGAAAGCGACATCGAATCGATGCAATCAGAGATTCGATGCAAAGATCGATTAAAGAAGCGATATGCAATGTCGTCATCTAGCGGAGAAAATATCATTACGGAAAATTAAACTTAGTCTGAAGTTGAATTTTGCCGGTGTAGGATGACAAGATATGGATGTAATGAAACGGAAAATGGCAGAAGTTAATACGAACGCCAAAAGATTAAAGAGGAACTTAAATCAACTGGATATTAACTGAAAACAATATGGAAAGATAAGTTTAAGTTAAATAATGTCTATTGTTGATATTATAATGAAATAAATAAAAGTAAATAAGAGATTTTATTGAACATGAACTTAGAAATAAAAATGATGTAAGTGGAATGAAATGATGATACAAATAGATAAGGGAAGCGATGAGAATCACAAAGTTTGATGGTTTCCATCACAATTTCCTCAAAGGGTCGCGAAAAACACGCGAATTTCGTCAAAGGGCCACGAAAAACACGTGAATTTCATTGAAGGATCGCGAAAAACACGCAAATTACATCAAAGGATCACAAAAAACCGTCAAATGATAGAAGTAAAATGCGAATTCCATTAAAAAACGCGAATTTTCCCAGAAGATCGCGGGGAAAAAAAAAAAAAAAAAAGCGAGTTTTCCCAGAAGATTGCGAAAAAAACACGAATTTCCCCAAAAGATCGCGAATTTCGTCAAAGAATCACAAAAAACATGCAAATTTCGTCAAAGGATCGCGAAAAACACGCAAATTTTGTCAAAGGATCACGAAAAATCGCTTATTTCCTCAGAAGCACGCGAATTACCTCAAAAGGTCGCGAAAAACGTGCCAATTTCCTCAAAGGGTCACGAAAAACACGCGAATTTCATCAAAGGATCGCGAAAAACACTCAAATTACGTCAAAGGATCGCGAAAAAAAGTCACATCATAGAAATCAAATGCGAATTCCATTAAAAAATCGCGAATTTTCCCAGATCGCAAAAAAACGCGAATTTCCCCAGAAGATCTCGAAAAAAAAAAAAACGTGAATTTCGTCAAAAGATCGTGAAAAACACGCAAATTTCGTCAAAGGATCGCGAAAAACACACTGTTTCCATCAAAAAATCACGAAGTACACGTGAATTTCGTTAAAGAATCGCGATAAACATGCGAATTTCGTCAAAGGATTGTGAGAAACGCGCAAATTTCGTCAAAGGATCACAGAAAAAGAAGTCAAATGATCGAAATAAAGTGCGAATTCCATTAAAAGATCGCGAAAAAATGCGAATTTCCCCAGAAGATCACGAAAAAATGCGAATTTCCCCAGAAGATCGCGAAAAAACGCAAATTTCCCCAGAAAATCGCAAAAAAAAAAAACGCAAATTTCATCATAAGATCGCGAAAAAAATGCGAATTTCGTCAAAGTTTCACTTCCAAAGAAAGCTATTACTGTTATTCTAAAAGAATAAATTCAAAACTTGTTATATTTTTTCTTGTATTTTACATTTTAGCATTTTTTTTTTTTTTTTTTTTAACATTTTAAAATTTTCTTTAAGATGTAATATACATAATAAGTGTTTGGAGTTTGACTAATCTCTATTTATATGACCATTGATCACTGCATAAAAAAGTTGATTGTCTATTTTGTATTTAAACTTACGAAATCAGTAAGCAATACAATGTGAATACTGTGCAATTTCAGCACTAACAATTAGATTCTAATAGAGTAAAATTTGTTTTTGAAATGTTTTTCTCTCCAAATTGGGCATTAAAAATTCGAGTGTGCATACCGCATAATGATGCAGAACAACAACAACAACAAAAAATGGCAAATCCTTAAAATTTTTTGTACTCCTTGGATTTTTTCGGTACTCCTTGGATTTTTCCTTCCCAATTCTGTATGAACCCTGATTTTTTACTTTTATGTTTTATATGCATGCATTAATCTCTTTTAAAATTATTATAATTAATAACTTATGTTGCACATGCCGGTATGTGTTGTGTCCCCCTTCATATTGCAATCAGTTTGCATCTCGGCAGAGTTCAGCTTTTGTGGCCAACTCGCACTTTCATGCCTGTAATGTGCGATACACATTTTGTGACCACTCTCAAAAACTAAAGCATGGAATTTCATCAAATGTCATATTTAATTAGACTTTACACGCATAGGTGCAGATTAGTTTTGTCCCAGCCGGTGACACTGCTATATTGCATTTTTCACAATTTACATGATAATTATACCTTGGCATTGCTGCATACCACCTGCCGATGAAGTGGTTAACAAACATACTTTAGATTGCTTTTCGTATATTTCGCCATTTTAAATTCTGAGTTTATATTTAAAAAAAAAAACTTCTGTAGGAACAATTTACGTTTTAATAGTAAAAACCATGTCAAATTTCAAGTTTCTATCCCTAACATCTATCGTAATTCAGAACATCTTTAGAATGCTTTCAATTCATTTCACCCTTTTAAATTTTGATTTTTTAAGAAACCATTCTTAATTATGATTTTTATCTTAAAAGTAACCCCCATGCCAAATTTCGAGTTTCCAGTTCTTTCAGTGTCACAAAATCGTAATTTAAAACATTTTTTTTCTCCTGCAGCCATTTTAAAAATTTTAAAAACTCTTCTGTGTGTGCACTTGTGCCTTAAAAGTGGCAGCCATGTTAAATTTGAAATTTCTATCCTTAATAATTCCATAGAAATAATAATTTTCGAACGTTTTTAGAACACTTTCCGCTCATTTCACCATTTAAAATTTAGAATTTTTTTAGAAATCATTCGTAGCGAGTGTATGTATCTTAATTGGCGATTCAAGTGATGGAATGCGCCATCTGGTGAAGAGAAGACATAACTTTTAGCTTCAGGAAAATCCCATGCAAACACATTGAATTACATTTATTAATTTACATTAATGTATTTTCATAGCTGCCAACTTGTACGGTTTGGCCGTACAATGTACGGATTTTGTACTAAGTGTACGGTTGTACGGATAAGCAGTACGATTGTACAGTTTTGCGCATGAAAAAAACAGTCGTGAATGTTATATATGCGCTCCCATATATCTTATCCCCTGTACACATGTTTCCTCATTTCTATCTCCATAGCATAACTTTTCCTTTATTTAAATACTTCATATACTTTTATTTATAAATCTTTATTTAAATCTTTCAATAATGTCTTTACTTACCTTTTTAGCAGTATCTTTATATTTTCTAAATATTTCTTACAGTTCAGCTTTATATGTTTATTTTCTTTCCATTTACGACCGCCGGAATTATGTTGACATTCGTATTACATCTGGATTCCATTTGCATTGAATAAGTTTTTCCGACTGTCACTTGATGACGTCGTCTGTTCGAGCGATTACGTCGAACTCGTCATTCGACGACACGCCCTCATCCACGAATCAGCTCTTTGCATTTGGGGGGTGTGTCTGGTATTACGTAATGGAAGTTTCTCGACTTTTCCGATTAGGATAAATACATCGAGCTTCCCTTGTCAGTAGCTTCAGTTTTTACCTTTTTGTAGGTGCTTGTTGACTGAGGTCGGCAAGTAGCTAATGTGACGTTTCGGGAAGGGTTTTCTTTAATCGCTGAGTTATTAGATGGAGATGATTGTCTTTTGAGAAGCCTTCTTTTTGATAAGTTTTATATTCGTTTAAATAAGTGATGTCGTCTTCTTTTAATCAATTCCTGTAACGATACGTTAGCCATTTCAGGGTGTTAAGTATGGAGAGTATTTTTACGAACTTGCCTTTTCTATAGAAGAACGTTTTAAAGACCGGCATTGCCCGTGTCGGGAGTTCTTGTAGCGATGTGAACTTACGAGGAAGTTGACATACCGGCTGTGGTGAAAAGGGGGAGATATATTTTTTGAGCTCTTCATTACTATGTGACTTTAAGGTCTAATGGTTTCGTCTCGAGTTGCATATATTTCATTGACGTCAGCTTTATATATATATAGTGCTCTTCTGAACTGACATATTTTCCTGAACGAACGTATTGACGCCGACATGCTGTATTTCATGAATCGTTTGATGAAGTGTTTAATCAGTTTTTATATCTAGCTCCTGTGCATCCATTGTTTACATTTACGAGAGATTTTAACCGCTCATTTGAGTGCATTATATTAAGTAATTGCTTCATGTCATTTAAGAGTTGCAGTTATTAATTACTGATAAGTGATATTTAAGGTATGTTTTAAAGCTTATTTTATTTATTGTTTTTATTTAAGTTGTTAATAAATGTTGTTTTTAAAACTAGTTTTCGTTTCTTCTACCACACATTTACTTTGCTTCTTTTATTTAGATATTGATATTTAATGCTTTAATTATTTAATAGAAATTAATTCGTTTCATAAATCTTTTTAATTCATTAACGGGGTTATAAATTCAGCTTTATGCTTTTACTGCTTCATGCACTCTGCATCTTTTCTCAACCCCATTAACATTACGTTTGTAATGTTATCAGTGAAAAATGGTAATTTCGTGAAAGGATCGCGGAAAAAACACCAATTTCGTGAAAGAATCGGGGGGGGGGGGGGGGAATTGCCCATTTCGTGAAATACTGCAGAAGAAACACAGATTTCATCAAGGAATCGCAGGGGTAGTAGATTTCATAAAACAGGTATGAAAGAGTTCCTCCTAAAGGAGGAATTCCACCTTTTTTAAAGCAATTTTGGACATTCTCTGGATTAATGCAAAAATGCAAAGAAAATATTGGAAACACATTAGTGATGCAACGAATAGTGGTTTGGCCGAATAACCGAATATTCGGCCAAGTTACAGTCGAATATTCGGCCTATTCGGCTGCCGAATAATGAACTTATTTTTGCCTAAAAACAAAATATAGTATGCACTATATGCACAATTCTTGTATATTTCACAATTAAAATGTATTGTTTTCTTTAAAAAAATTATTTATATACAAATTTTTAAAGCATTATTTTACTCTGAAAAAATATTCGGCTATGTTCGGCCTAAAAATTTGCCTCAATAATATAATTCAGACCCCCCCCCCCACCCACCACCACCAAAAAAAAAAAAAAATTCTTAGCAAAAATTCCTCATCAAGTACTGTCTAGTTACAATTTAATGGATATTATGTGTGTTGTTGTTACATTTTAAAATAATGACAAAATTTTAAAAGTACTAGGAAACATAAGTTTCAGTTTTCAGATGAAATAAAATAAAAAATAAGAAATATCTTAAGAAAAACCACTGATAGAAAGGGTGAAAGGAATATCCTCTAAAATGGTAGAAAGAAATCATTGTAGACTTTATAAAGCTCAGAATTAACAAAATTTTTATTTATCTTTATTATTTTTTTTTTCTTTGCTGTCAGCAGTGAAGCCTCTATAGAAAGTGCCACTCAGTGTGAAGAAGTAAAAGAAATTAGTAATTTTCTTTCCCAGCCACTACTAGAAAGACAACAGTGTTCATTTAAATAGTGGGCGAAAAATTCGGGACTTTCTAAACCTTTCACAATTAGCCAAAAAGTACCTTTCTGCACCAGGAAGTACCATATATAGTGAGAGATTATTTTCAGAAGCAGGTAACATTTACGAAAAAAAAAAAAAGAAATAGACTATCACCTGAGAATGTTGAATTATTATTATTTCTGCATAACAATCTACGTTTATTCAAAACATTTTAACTGTTTTTTAAGGCATTACAATGCTATTCTTGAAAAAATATCTAAAACGTAAATGCATACTAATTAAATGAATTTAGCATTCACATTTCTTTCATTATTTAATAAGAACTAATAACAGACTTAAAAAAAATCACTTATTATATTTAACTTTTAAGCGTATTTTACTAAAAAAAAAAAACCCTTAAGTATTGCGACATATATGACTTAAATATCTTATACATATAATATATCTATATCTAATCAATCATATATTTATGTTCTTTATAGGTATAATTCAAAATATTATTGAAAGAAATATTTTTTTATGTAACAAGAGTTAAATGTTAAACTTCCCATTATGATAAAAAAAATTTTGAATTAGCTTGTACAGCTGCATTAAAACAATTTTGAATAGATTAATTTTAAGTTTAACAGATTATGTTAGCTTATTACAGATACTTTTTGTACTTACTGATACAGCATAAAAATTTTTTAACATGATTCCTAAATTAGCCTCTTATATAAAAATGGGTAGATAAAACCCATTCGGAGTGGGAAAGTTAATGGGAAAAAGTGTTAGTTAATTTCAAATAAAAATTTCATTATATATGATGAATATAAATTGTCAAATTAAAAAGTTATACTGTGTAAATATAAAAACATTTATTACAGTATTATTCGGCCAAGGCCGGATAATGGACTTGATATTCGGCCGACAGGTCGAATATTCGGCTTCGGACGAATATTCATTGCATCTCTAAAACATATATGGGAGGGAGGGGGGCTAGAAAATTAATAATCATTTTGTTTACTCAAATCCTTGGAAAATTGTTTCTGAATTACTGTGCAAAAAAGCCATCAAATCAAAGGTGAATTTTCATCTGCAATTCTTTCTAACGTGTCTTTCCAGAGGGATTTTTTTAGACTTTAAAAGATAAAGAAAGTTTCCATAATGTTCTTTTTGGAATAGAATATTTTTTCCTAATTATTTAACACTTTTGTGTAATTTAATTTCAGTGATGCAATTTTGGAGATGTATTTCTGGAGTAAAGATTTTTTTTTTTTTTTTTTTTTTGAAAGGAGGTGAAAAATCTTAAACAGACAAACCTTCTAAAATAATATTTATTTTGAAAAATTAATCATTGTACTTCACATAAGTTTATCAGATATTTATGGTTTTACATCTTTAGCAAACTGTCTTCAATTTTGATTCAAAAACCTTGTAAAATTGTTAATTTAAATTTGTTTAAATAAATTTTAAGTTATTAAAAGAAAATAATCATACATACAGTAATATTTCATCTTATTGTTTAAATAACACTTAAAATATGTCTAAATTGTACGAGTTTGATACCATTGTATAGATAAAAAAAATTTTCATCTTTTTTTCTATTTCCCACTTTCATGCCTGATTATATAAAACCATATTATATACTATTGATGTTTACATTTATTAAAATTATTAACGACTGCATTTAATATTAAATTGTTAACACTGCTTAAAATCAATAATTATTAAACAATCAACTCTCTAATTAAGGAAATAATATACATTTTTGTACTTTCATTACTAGAATGATAATTAATAATATACTCGATAAGTAATTACAGAATTAATAAAAACTGCAAGTAAGTATAATTTCATTAGTTACTAGCGCAAATAACAAAACAAACAAATATCATTTGCAGCTCGTTTTGCATTACTGTTAATCGTCTAAATCTAAACTTATGCACATGTATGTGTATGCTAACCAAAAACATTATGAAAATGAGTTACACCTATTCATACACCCATACAGAGTAAATATAAAAATAGCCAGTTATATCTGAAATCCTAAAAATATTAAATAGCAGCATTATTAATACTCATTAGGGATTACTGGAAAAAAAAAAAAAAAAAGTTTTGTTGTCTTTTCAATCGCTAACTAATTCTTTATTTAGTGTATATGAGTTCTCACGTTAAAAAAAAAAAAAAAATATTCAACCTCTACAAAAAGAAGCTCTTTTTGTGCTAACATTTTTATATCAATTAGTTCTTTTTATTTTAAATGTTGTTTTATAATAGTTGTTGAGCAGTTGTCTCATTTTTTTTTTTTTTTAACTTCAATTTCTATAAATTTATTATTGCAAAAGTAGAATGAGAAAATAACATACTGGCTAGTTATTATTTTACTTGCGGCCATTTAATATACTTGCTGTGCTTATTTTATATAAAAGAATGAATAATTTGATTAGTTGAAGGAAATTATGATATTACAAATTAGATTTAAATATCATTTTTAAGTAAAATGCTTTTATTGCAGATAAAAACTTTTTACAAACTTGCCGTACTACTGAATTTTTTACTAGTCTAAGCTTAAAAAAATAATTTAAAGTTTTTTTTTGTTGTTGTTGTTTATTCATAAGACAAAATACCTATAGAAACTTCCCAAATTATGTTCATCTTAGATTTTAATACTTTTTTATGTAATTTTAAACATTTAGAAAATTTATGATTTTAGTCAATGATTTTTTAAAAAAAATCATAAAAAATCATTTGATTAAAATCATGATTTAATCACCAATTTAAATAATTTGATTAAAATTGTTGTCACCCTACTTTGTAATTAAATTTTGCTTTAGGAAACCAAATGGTAAGCCATTTAATCAAGTAGTAGAGGAATTATGAAGATTTAAAATTTAGAACTCCTAATGTTAAATTCATTTTTAATAATTGCAATACGGGTATTTTTTAAAGCGTAATTCCATAACTACTTTGCAGCAGGGTTGTTACATTTAAAACATTTTGTTTAAAATAGTTGTTTAAAACATTACATTTAAAACAATGTTTAAAACATGTTTATTAAAGAATCGTTTGATATTCAAGTTGCACGCTTTATTTATGCAACAAATACATCATTTTCATGTGTGGATCATTCAGAATTTAAAAAGATGGTGTCGAGTACAAAACCTGGTTACAAACCACCAAATCATCATGAAATAGGAGGCATATTACTTAACAAAGTGTATGAATCTGTGCTGGAAACTTATAAAAATGATTTAAGAGAACAGATTGTTTGTGCTGCTCTTGACAGATGGAGTAACATTCACAATGAGCCAGTTGTAGGAATTGCAGTATCTTGTAAAGGCCAAATTTACTTAGTAGATTCAATTAATACATCTGGCCATCCTCATGAATTTAATTATCTTTGTGAGCTTGCAAGTATTGCCATAAATAAAGTAGAGGAACGCTATGGTTGTTTTATTGGCAGCTTTGTAACAGACAATGATGAGAAATGAACTTAAAAAGATTGAGAGACATAATATGAATATTTTAACTTATGGATGTTCAGCTCATGTCTTAAATCTTCTAGCAAAAGACAATAAAATCTCTAATATAAAAGCTCAAGTTTTGATATTATTAAACATTTTCGAAATGATCATTTTACTTCAGCAAAGCTTCGGGAAACAGTTGCTAAAAAGCTTGAGTTACCATCAGGTGTCAGGTGGAATTCCATGTTGGACACAATGGAGTCTTACATAAGCAATTGGTCACAAATTTTCAAAATTTGTGAAGATAATCTAGAGAAAATCAATTCTGATATTTCTAAGAAAGCCCATAGACTTGCAGTTAAAAAGAAATGTTGAAGATTATATCCAAAGGCTCAAACATATTGCAATTTCATGTGACAAAGCTCAGAGTAATAATTGTATTATTAGTAATGTAGTTGAAGTTTGGAAAGATTTTCAAAAAGAAATGTCAGAAATATGTGCTGCTAGTAATCTTACCATGATTACAAAAAACATTGAAAAAGCCATAGAAGACAGATATGAAATGGCAATGACATCTGTACATTTCTTGGCAGACATTACTGATCCATGCTTTAAAGAAGAATCACTTACAATTGATGAGACAGAAAAAGGCATGAACCTTGCAGCCGAATTATGTCCTGAACTAATTCCTATAATTATAAACTATAAAGCTAAGTCAGCTCCATTCTCCAGTTATATGTCTGACGCTATTAATAATAATGCAAAAAAATAAATAAAAATGATATGCTGTCAGTTACCAATCATAAATTCGCTGTTCAAGAATCAAATAAAGTGCACAGTTTTGTAGAAATAACACCTTTATCTTGGTTTATAAGCTTTGAAAAACACGTCGATAAAAATATCATGCTGATCACAAAACAATTACATACAGCTGTGTGGATGGTTTAGAAAGAGTTTTTGACTTTTGGCTCTGTGCCGAGCAAAACTAGAAACCAGTCAGGTGTTGATAAGGTTGCCAAGCTTTTTACAATTTTTAAGAACTTAATAATTAGATGTTTTAGTTTAGAATAAAAAATTAATTTTTAATTAATGTTTGGTATTTATTAAATAATTTTTTTCTTATTTGCTGTTTTTTGAAAATATTTTCATCCTTTAATTTAATAATTTTTGCTCGCTGTAATCAAAATTGTGCTATTGAATCAGAAAAAAAAGTTTTAAACGTTTGAAACATGTTTTAAACAAAAAGAAAAGCATGTTTTTTGTTTTTTTCTAAAAAAAAAAAGTGTTTTTTTCCAACCCTGCTTTGCAGAATAAGCTATAATTTTATAATTCACATATTAACGCAAACTTTGATAAATAAAATTGATTGATAAATATAAAGTTTCCGTTAATCCCTCCCCCTCCCCCAAATTAAATCAAGTTTACCGAAAAATTCCATATGTTCCCATCTTATTTGAAAAATTAAAGTTATTCATGAAATACAACATATAACTTGTAGCCTCTAATTCTATGACATTATTTAATTTTATGAGGAAAAAAATTAGATCCAATTCCTTTTTCATCTTTCTCTGGGGTGTATGAAATTCCCTTTAAATTTACAGATGGGACAATCTCTTCCTATATAGGTATAACTACACGTCAATTTTTTAAAAGCTTGAAAGAACACAAAAATGATTTGAAGTTTCGTAAATTTTCTACAGCACTATCAAGAAGCTTTCATAAAGGATTTATTTCATTTATAGACTTTGACCATGCTAAAGTTATTTCCAAGCAAGTTGTTCCGTTCAATGCTATTATTATTCGTGAATCTTTAGAAATTCGTTTAAGGAACCAAGAAGTATGTAATGATAATGTTTCCTTTCACATTCCTGAAATCTGGCTTTCTATTTTGAAAAGTCGTTCAAAATTTCCATTTTTTTTTCAGCCTTTCTTTCTTTCTTGTTTTCTTTGGATAAGAGATGGCGCCACTGAGCTGTTTATTTGGGATTAAGAAGTTTCGGTTAGACTGATTTGTATTTTCAATTGATTTTAAAATATAGCATGTAAAGAGTTTTTGTTGATTTATATTTAAAAATAATTTTCTCCCGATGAAGGTTTTAAAGATTAAACCGAAACCTAGAGATTTATGTTATTCATATGTTTTTTACATCTTTTAATTTGTGAATAAATTGTACGTTGGATAGCAACACCTTATTTGTTTTGTAAGGATTCAATTAGTTCTACAACTGGTTTAAAAACAGAATTATCAGATTTGCTTCAAATTTGGCATACCAGTTTATTCTGATAAGGTACTTCCTTGATTAGAATTGGAGGTTCATTGGTTAAGTATAAAGGGAAAGAACAGTTTGCTAATCCCCCCATAATTTATTTTTTGTGGTGCATTATTCTGTGAAATAAGCATAAGTGTTAATGCATCTTATTGGTTCTTTTGTGCACGCTAATTATCCCAGCATTCCTACTCATTTCTCCATTCGGCTCTGTACTGGTATAGTCTAGTTTTTTTTGTACTGTTGGAGTATGAATGCCACCTTTCCATTTCTCTCTTTTTGGAGTAAATTACTATTTCTCCTTATAAATGGCTACAATTTATATGATGCAAATCCTATTTGTATTATATACTACAACTACAAGAATGGAAATAAACTTTCTTCTGCTCTTGTGCTAGTTCGTAGGATGGCCTTTTTAGGAGCGTTCGCAATCATATAAATGCGTAGCACCTATAGTTTTCTGGTCATTCCGTCTGTCTGTCCACATATAATGGCGCAAAAACTACCCAGCTGCATGGTTTGAAATTTAATATATATAATCGTTGCAAAATTTTGTTGTCATTTCAAATTTCATGAAAATCGAATCAAAACTTTAAACCGACTTGTTGTGACTGATGAAGAAAGATTTTTGGAACGCATTGCACTATCTTCTTTTTTGTTATGTATTTAAGAAGTGTCTTTCTTTCTTATTGTGAGACAAAAATTTAGAATCTTTTTTATGTTAAAAAAAATATATAGAAAAATAATTTCTATTAAAAGGAAACTTTAAAAAATACCTTGAACGTTAAATGTTTAAGACTACAAATAACTTCCCTATATAGTTTTTCTTGGCAATTTCAACAAAACATTTTTCTTCTTTATCTTTTTCATCTTAAATTCGACTGAACATTGCATGTAAATGGTTACTTCGTTTGATGGTTCTCACTATATCAATTACATATTTAAAAAATGCTTAATTGACTGCTATCTTAAAATATCAGAACATACAGAATGGAAAAGATTTGCAAGGCCGCTTAATCGGACAACATGCAGATAATTTTCTTTAATTAAACTGAAAGCAGCTATCATATTTGAAACATTCTAACCCATTGGGTAAATACCCTGTTATATACCAAAAAAATAAATACTATCTGCTGCTGATTTACCCTTCCCACATCACTGGTTGGAGCGGGGCTTGAAACCATCAATTTGCTTCCATTACTTTTGAAATCGGTTCCATAGTTCCAGGCATTACCCCCTACAAACAAATGTTACCTCTTTATAATATTAGTATATATTAACTATGCAGTTAAAATGAAGAAAGGGGGGAAAAATAACCGTTGCTGTATAATTAATATTTTTGGTGCCATTGTTGTTGCAGTGAACACAGGGTTCGATTTAAGCGGTATCGCATCGCAATTTGCGATTCAAATTTAACTAAAATGCGATCCAAGAAATGCATTAAATCGCAATCATTGCGATGCATATTTCCCACACCCTTTGTTATGTCATGTACACTTAAAGCAGGGATGCCGCGGACGCGCTATAGCGCGTAAATTACGCGAAAAATCGGATACGGGACGCAAAAAATAGTTCTTACGCGTCCCGTGGGACGCGTAATTTCGTGAAAAAATCGCGGAAAACAGACGATTTTCGTCAAAGAATCGCGAAAAAAGCGTAAATCTCATCAAAATATCGCGCAAAAGCAGCGATTTTCGTAAAAGGGCCGCGAAAAAATAGCGTATTTCGTCAAAGCATCGCGAAATAAAAAGCGAATTTCGTCAAAATCGCGGAAATAAGCGCAAATTTCATGAAAATATCGCTGAAATAAGCGCAAATTTCATCAAAATATTCCGAAAAACGCGATTTTCGTAAAAGGGCCGCGACAAATTAGCGTATTTCGTTAAAAGATCGCTAAGAAATAGCGAATTTCGTCAAATAATCGCGGAAAAAAGTCGAATTTTGTCAAAGGATCGCGAAAAAAGTGCAAATTTCATCAAAAAATCGCGGAAAAAAGCCGATTTTCGTCAAAGGATCGCGAAAAAATAGTTGTTTTTCATCAAAGGATCCCCCAAAAATAGCAAATGTCGTCAAAAAATAAAGTAAAAAAGCCGATTTTCGTCAAAGGATCGCGAAAAAAGCACAAATTTCGTGAAAATATAGCGGAAAAAACGCTATTTTCGTAAAAGGGCTGAGGCAAAATAATGTATTTCGACAAAAGATTGCGAAAAAATAGCAAATTTCGTCAAAAAATCGCGGAATAAAGCCGAATTTTGTCAAAGTATCGCGGAAAAAAACGATTTTCGTGACAGACTCGCGAAAAAATATCGAATTTCAACAAAAGGATCGTGGAAAAATGCGAATTTCGTCAAAGTAACGCGGAAAAAACGTGAATTTAGTCAAAGCACCAAAAAAGATGTGCAAACTAAACTTATAGGTAGAAAATTCATAAAATGGGATTTAATTTCTTTTTTATGAGATTCTTAAAAATACAGCATGATTTCAGTGTACTTTGATAATATTTATATTCATTAGGTGGACCAGTAAAAATCACCCCCCACACCCTCGTTCTTACTGCATTGAAATGTCTCCCGCCTTCAGAACATTTAAGATTTGATGCTTATTAGTGATTTAGATATAAATTTCCCTTCCAAGGAAAATGTCTGATTCCAACACAGATCTATGCTGGCAAATAATTCAATGGGAAGTATAATAATGAAAGCACCCATTCATTCAACGAAAAGTACACCTTTACTTAACATAAGTGTTCTTTTTTTCAGCAAAAATATCTTTTTCAATAAACCCGCCTTGCCTCTTTTTAAAAGAATGCGAACATTAGTGATACTTGTTAGTGGAACTTGGTATCTTCTACTCTCAAATAAACATTATTTTACAATTAAAATTGTATCTTGCATTTTTACTTTTAAAAAAGTAAAGAAAATTTCTCTTTATTTTTTAAAAATATCTTATTTGAGTGCAAATAATGTTGGTTTTAATTCATTATTTAATTATTGTTAAAACAATAATTAATGCATTTCATTTATCTTAATAAACAACTTTCATTTATTCCTTTAAAATATAAATTATTATTGTTGGGGACCCGCTTTTGTAAAAAAGGGACCCAGATTTTTGGAAATCCTGGGTCCCGGGAACCCAGGTTTTTTCAAGTACAGCGGCATCACTGCTTAAAGTTAAAATTTAAAGGTGTTTTTACAGGACATACGTTGTGTTTTCACCCTCCCCAAGTGTTTATTTACAATGGAAGTACAGCGACGAAGTACGCTTTTTAAAAAAAAAAAATTGTTGTAAATTTTCAAGATTTAAAAGTTACGTTAGCTATTTTTTACTTGCTATACAAAAGTGTCTAACTGCTATTCAAAACTGACATTGTATAGCAGTTACTGCTATGCAACTTTCTTTTTCTAAATCGACCCCTGAGTGAACATGACCTGGCCTGGATAATATATTAGTACCAAAACTTTAGTCTTGAAATTTTTTATGAATATTTGAGCAAAAAGTATTTTGTAAATTATATGCATGAAATTGCTAGTTAAGAACAGCTTTGATATAATGTTCAACATAAGACCTTAAGTAATTTTTTATAATAAATGTTTATAATTTTTCTTTTATGTAACAGCATATCTTTTTCTTCAAATTTTCTTTTAGAGAAAGAATTGTTTCTCTTAAAATCTTTTCTATTTGCATATTTGTTTTGCTTTTGTTTTTTTTTTCTTCTCATATTCGTTAGTTTTTAAATTTACTAGATTTTTTAAATTAAAACTGTATTTATATATATATATATATATATATTTTAGTTGAAGCAGCTTACTTGTGATGAAGGCGTGTTACTTCTAATGAGAATGAGAGGATTGAAACTTCTTCCTCTTGCCCTTTCAACTGTTCGGATATATCTTATGTTAGAACTGCTCCATCCTTCAAAATTCTGCTGTACAAAGGTATGTGTGTAATTTTAAGAAAAAGTAAATAACTACATATGTTTATTCAGTATTTATTTAAATTACTAGTGTAAATGCCCGTCCTAGGATGGTGCATAGAAACTGTGGTTTTCACTCACAATTTGAAATTACTGATAAAAATATTCATATAATAAGAACCAAAATACTTCTTAAAACACCATAAAATTATATAAATGTGCTAGGCCTTTCGAAAGAACTCTTATCTTTCTTCATCAGGCTTTCAAAGTAGCAGCATGGCTTCTTTCCGCCTGATGAAGAAAGACCAAAATTCTTTGGAAAGGCCTGGCGCATTTATATATTTTTATGGTGTTTTAAGTTTTTTTTTTTACTGTTTTTCGCCATCTTTTACTAATATGGATTTTATTCATATACTATTCATCGACAATAAAGAAAACAGACATGAAACATTAATTTCAGGCCCTGATTAATACATGGGCCTTTGAGATTTTAACAATGCATTTTGTAATTTGATGTGAATAAGATGACAAAACAGAGGAGAAATTGCAAATCTATAATATATACATATTGAATGCAATATCAATATACAAATACCTTTTACTGACTGACTTGTGCTCTACATGTTTATATACTATTCAACGACAATAAGGAAAACTTACATGAATTGTTGAAAGTTCAGATCCTCTGGAATTTTAATAAATTTTTAATCTTATGTAAATAAGATGAAAGAAAAGAGAAGAAATTACAGGTCTTTCTTAATTAGTAAATGAAGACAGATATAGTTCTAATTTATATTTTATTATGGAATCTTAATTTTGTCATGGTATATTACCGGAAACAAACGCTGAACTATTTATATTAACTGCAAACATGTTAAGGTTCCGTAATCGTTTCAATCTTCTTTTTTTTTTTTTTTTACCATACCACTACTCAATAATTTTATTTTTCCTGAAATCCTCTACTTTTCTGAATTCTTTATTAAAACATTAATTCATCTTACATATAATTTATTTTTTTAAAAAAGCAATTGCTAACATGTAGTCAAGGTATACAATCAAGATGAAGTAATCAATAAAGGCTCCAATTCTAATTTTTATAATTAACAATTGAAAAATCAGTGAAAATTACGTCATGTTGGCACAATCATATCAGTTTTGTTTTAGTTTTATCGATGTAAAAAAAACATTTCAAAGCTAAGCATAAAGTCATTTTCACTGCCGTAAACTTTTCACATGTACTTTATATACGTACTTTTATGCTTAACCACCATGAATTCAAATAAAAATATATTTTCTATTTAATTGTAATGGAAAAAGAAAATGTAATCAATAAAGTAATGCATAAAAATAAAATAACCCAATAGTCGCTATTCTCGTGACGTCACAGTAAATGCAAATTTTTGTTTTCTTTTAAAAAGTACACGTGCAGAAATATTTTTACTGAATTTTAACCTGTAAATTAAAAAATATACGTTCAAAAAGTGGGTTCGCACTGGTATCGTTATCCTGCATTTTATTATATAGAGATTAGCTGTTTTTAATTATAATGCATTTTCTGATCACTCCATGCCAAATCATCCACCGAAAGTGCATGTTGGATACTCCCATCCCACACTCTCTGATTTGAATTTGAATTTATAAATAAGCAGTAAAGGTAGTGCTTAGAAATTAGAAAATCATGTTTTCTATCACAATTTTTCGATTTAAAAACATATTTAAAATGCTGAGAATGACAGTTTAGTAGCATATTGGCTTTCTTTCTAACTTTTTTAGATGGCTTTATTTACCCATTGGTGGCTATAAAATTACTTTATTTATACCAATTGTACTATTTTATTTTACATAAATTTCTTGTAAAAAGTAGATCAGTTATGCACAGAAAAGTGTGTATCTTTTTTCTCTCTATCAGATGCATTCTTTTTTAATATAGCTATTTTCAGGGGTCACACACCTGCACCAAACTGTGCCCAACGAAAATATCTGCTACAAATGGGTCATTTTGACTGCATTTGCGCCAAAACGGCCATTTCGTTTCTCCTTTCCGTGCCCAAATTTGATTTCTTTGTGCCATTATCGAGGAAAAAAATCAATTTCGTCTATCTTTTGCAGAAAAAAAACTCCAATTTTGTCAAGCATTACTAAAAAAATGAGAATTTTGTCAAAAATTCGCGAAAAAATGCAAATTTTGTCAAAAGATTCGCGAAAAAAATGAAAAATTCGTCAAATAATCGCAGAAAAAATGTTCTTTCATTAAAAAGCTCTGAAAAAAACTGCAAATTTCGTAAATGAAGCGTAAATGCGAAGCGTAAAAATGGACATTTCCTCCCAAGATCACAAAAAAACTCAAACTTTGTCAAAAGGATGCGAAAAAACTAAAACTTCGTCAAAAGATTGCAAAAAAACGAAAAATTTGTCAAAGGATCGCGGAAAACCATGGAATTCAGTCAAAAGATCGCAGAAAAACACAGAATTTTGACAAAGAATCACACAGAAAATGCGAATTTCGTCTAAGGATCGCAGATAGAACGAGAAATTTTACGAAGGATCGCGGAAAACACGCGAATTTCGCCAAAGAATTGCGGAAAGAGCAGAAATTTCGTCACAAGATCGTAAAAAAAGGGGGGAGAAAATTGCAAATTTCGTCAATGGGTCGCGAAAAAGAGCTGCAAAAAATGCGAAATTTGTCAAAAGATCACAGAAAAAACACGGAGTTTCGTCAAAAATTTCTACAAAAAGCACGGAATTTCATCAAAGGATGGCAGGAAAAATGCAGCAGTCTCTTGCTGTAAATTTCAGAATTTTTTTTAAAACCCAAATCATCCCTGTGGTCACTCACATTTTCGTTTTCTATGTGTTTCGTATGAAATGGTCAAACGTTGTTCTGTTGGAGAAAGTTAAGCAAAACTGGTGTGAGTGGTGAGAGAAAACAATGTGAATACAGACTTTTGAGTGTTAAGTTCTCCGAAAACAACTGATAGAATGTGTCAAATTCAATATAATAAAACAGTGATGGTGATTTTTTTTCCCTTTTAATCTGATTTTATATTTTATCCCTTCACACTTTTTCTGCAGTTTTTTATTTCATCTTAAGGCAAATTTGCTTTCTGCTCCTTGTGTTGCTTATTTTTAGCTTGCTATAAAATGTTTTTCTCCTTGCAAAAATCCGAGTGAGTGCAGGTACAAAAACTGTTTTTTTACTTGCTCCAAAATTTGTGTTTTGTAGCTACAAAATTCGATTTTTGCTGCTCCAAAAACTGCTACAAATTATTTTGAGTGAGTGTGACCCCTGTATTTTTTAATGACAGATTCCCTGCTTCAGATCCTTTCTGTTTACAAAATAAAATTAAAGTTGTAGCTAATAGCATTCAATAAAAGTTATCTTGTTTCAGTTACCTTACAATAATGCCAAAGTGCAAGGCAAGAATATATTGAATGTACTTTGGGAAAACCGAACTGCATTGTCATCCTACATCTCAAATTATAATTAAAGGACTTTTTTTTTCCTTTTCTTTCTTTCTTTAAAAAAAAAAAAAAAGTATGATTTTACAATAAGTAGAGATCGATCGAAAATTAATTTTCTATTTTGGTTCAAAATCTGAGTTTTGGCAAAATTTCTACCAAAAACTATCCGAATTCCAAAAATCTCGTTTCTTCCTTCGGAAATTTTCAACATTATCAACATATCTGCTCAAATGAGACTCCCTTTATTTATTGCGCTGTTAATAATTATCAGTCATGACTGGCTCAAGACATAAGTGCAAATTATAAAGCAAGTAGTGCATATATGACTAAACTTTGAAGACTCTTTTTTTATGTGCTCATTAAAAGCTGAAGACTTACAGTGATAGAAAACTTTTAGTTTGAACCGCAGAAGTGTTTCAAATGCTCCTTGAGAAAGTTCTAGTATAACAGATGATCATTTACAAAAATCTTATAATGATTTTGGTATGTATAAGTTATACGTAATCTTATACTGTGTGTGTGTATGAATAGGTTATATAGGTAATGTGGTGAAACTAAAATATTATATTTCATGTGAGTAGCATAATACAAATCTTTATTATCAAAATGTTACTTGAATATATAAAGATATTAAATATGTTATATAAATACTGTCGTGAAACTAAATCATGGTTCGTACACTTTGGAAAAAAAGTGTTCATTTTTAAGGAATGAAAAGTGCTGGGAAGAAAAAAGTATTCATTTTTAAGGAATGAAAAGTGCTCGAAAATATTTTGAACTTCGACAAATGGTCGCCGAAAAATATCAATTTGAACGATCATTTGCATGAAAAAAAATTGGTAATTTCACCAAAGAATCGCTGAAAAATGCAAGTTTTGTTAAAAGGTCGTAGAAAAAAGCATATTCCGTCAAAGAATAGAGAAATAACGCAAATTTCGGCAAAAGATCCCGAATAAAGAGCAAATTTCGCCCACTGAGCTCTACAATAATACGGAGAGCCAACTCACCGATCCACTTTCTACCGCGACCGCATCACACTTTCAGTGCACGCAAGTAATGAGTGCTGCACTTTTTTTAATATTACAAGCATTTTTTCAAACTTTTTCGCATATTTTTTTCAAATTTTGGTGTTTTCTACATCTTTTTGATATTTTTATGAGCAATACTTAATTTGTTTTTAAATTCTTTTCATTGAGCTTACCTAAAACTTCATTTTAAACTAATATCATTAAACTAATATCATTAAAAATTGCGATTAATTTAAATAAAATCTATAGTTTTTTCAATAAAAAATATATATCAGTGAAAATTGTAGCAACTTTGTCAAAATTTTAAAAGAAAATTCGATTTAAAAATATCTACCCCATACTACTCTATGGGAGGAAATCTGCGTTTTGCCAAAAATTTTCATCGGAAAATCTTTGGCATTGTATTCATGGGCAGACCGTTGGATTTAATGTATCAGAATGGGGAGTTAGCCCTTCGTTCTATTGTCGAGCTCAGTGATTTCGCCAGATGATCATGGACGAAACGCGAATTGCATTAAAAGATCACGCAAACATGCGTGTTTCATCAAAGGAACGCGAAAAAAATGAAAATTTCGTTAAAGGATCGCGGAAAAAAAATGAAAATTTCGTTAAAGGATCGCGGAAAAAAAATGAAAATTTCGTCAAAGAATCGCGGGGAAAAAAAAAAAAAAAAGTCAATTTCGTCCAAGAAACGTGAAAAACCAACAAATTTTGTCATAAATTCATGGAAAAAATTTCGGCAAAAGATCGCGAGAAAACGGCAAATTTCGTCAAAGGGCTGCGGAAAAACTGCATAGTTAGTCTTCTCAGCAACAAGCCCTCCGCGCCTCTCTTTCTTTCTTTCCTTTCTTTTATAATCATATTAAATTAACCTAGCGTTTCTTCACTAATTATTATTTATTTTTTTTTTTAAATAAAAAGATTTTTTTTTAGGGAAAAAGAATTAAAAACCTATTTGACAAAAGGTTAATTAACTTAATAATAACTCTCTATAACATTAAAGTAAAATTATGAGTTGAGAGTAGCACGTACCACTCTTTTCGAATAATAACTTCAAATAATTTTTATTTCATTTCAAAGTACCTCAGGTTCTATGGGCCAATGACAACAGAGTTCATTCAATTTGATATTGATAGCCTTACATATTTTAGTCTTACCTTTTACCCAGGGTTGTCCGGTTTTTTCCACCTCTGGAAAAAAAAAAAAACGGCGGAAAAAACCATACCGGACAACATATCATTTTGTCCATGCAGAACTTAATAATAATAAATATATCGATTCTTCCCATTCAAGAAACGACTTTTATATCAAAATATCACATATACATACATACATATTTATGTGAAATATTTTGTGTGGGCATGAAAAACTAACTTCTGTTCACTAGAAGCTTTTTTATGCGGGAACATGTTTATAAATAAAGTGCATATCAATGTTAAGTTGTAATGTATTAAATAGCAATTGACAATACATTAATCAAACAATTAAGCATATACATGTTACAGTTGTTACAATTAAACATATACATTTGCAGTAAATTTTAACTTGTTTATCTGTCATATGGTAGTTCCATTGCAATTAATAATCTGTTTACAAAATTAAAAATAATTTTTTTTTTTTTTTTTTTTTTTTTTTTAAATATTTGACATCCTCAATTTTTTTTAAAAGTCATATGATGAAATAACAAGTTGATTTTAGTTAAGAAATTGTTACATTGAAATTAAACCTGTGCTTGTAATGACATTAAATAACATAATATATGCATAAACACATTCAATATATACACATTTTACTGTGGGGGAAACATCAATAAGAAGTAGTAAAATATAATGATAAACATTTTCTTTTAGTTAAAATATAAATTGCAAAATAGCCGAGAAATAGTAAACAAATTAACAGAAATGCATAATATGCATACTGGGTCATTCCATAGTAACTCATGTTACATTTAGACATAAAACAACACTGATTATCAATTTAAAAAAAATATGTATACAATTTTTTTTTTTAAATCAAAAATGAAACATATATCACTTTATCTGAATTCAGGCTATTAGAAAACTAAGTTTTTTAATGTTGTGATTTTTTAGTAAGTTTTAAGTTAAAAAACACAATAGTAACTTATGTTATACCAAAATTACATCTTTTTCTACAGACTGTGATACAATGGTCAATTTCTACTGACTGAGTCAAGATAAAAATTTTATTCTTGGATCAAAGTATTCTAAAAACTATAGGTTATTCAGTGTAAGAAAAAAGCAAGTTTTTAACTATAGCTAAAATTATAATTTTTTTCCAGTCACTCACATTACATTTTTTTCCACTGTCAATAAAAATACAGTCAACTCAGAAGCAAAATCAATAAAACAAATCCCTATCATAATATATTAAACTTTCTGATATTTTTATTATATTTACTGTTTTTTTTTTCCCTTCCAGACATTCATGGTGTAAAATCACTAAATATTGAGTATTTATGTATAGTGCTGTCCTCTATAAAAAAAACCCACAGGAAAATGTATCCTAAAACAAAAACTTTTCTTTTTTTATCCTGTTTCTATATGCCATTTACAATAATAAAATTATTTAAAATTACTTTAGAAGTGCTTATTTAGTTTTTTAAAAAAATAAGCTAATAATAGAGAATTCTAGCAAAAAAAAAAGAGCTTCATTTTCACAATTTTTCTTGTTATAATACGACATGTTACAATGATGTACATCAGTTTTTAGATGTTTTTATGTTAAACCATTAATATGTGAATAAAATGCACCATTTTCAGCTGATTATATTATGTTCGGCTCAGTTTGTGACTATTTGAAAACAGAGGTAAAAAAAACCCACTTTTTTATGTATAAATAAATGGTGGAACATACATTTTTTCTTTAAAATATTAATTAAAGGGGAAAAAAACAATAAATTACGTAAATTTAATGCATATTTTGCATTTCTAAGAATTTGTACAAGTTATGTCATACCTCCCCCCCCCCCCCCCCCCTTTGTTTTTGCAAAAATAAAACCCATCCACTTTTTTTAATGTGCACAAAGATATCCTTTTACTTTTATATCATACATTGTTTTAATGTTTACAAGCTTATTTTATTCTAAGCATTATTTTGCTTTTTTATGCAAATTTTGTTAGGCGATTCTCAAGTTCACTGTTCAACAAGGACGAAACTTTCTGACACATTTACTTATTTTTAAACATAAAGGTACAAAATTGACAGGGCTGACTTAAGCGATTTGGAATCGAAATGAGTTTTACGTTTTTGATAAATTACTTATCAAGTTACAAGCGATTTTGGGTCCCATGACGACTGTTTTTTTGCCTCTCTTTTGGTGTTTTTTCTCCTTTTGTCTGGAAATTTGGTTTAAAACGGCAACTTTGACATTATTTTCTGAAAGATCTTTTATGTTTACCAAAAAATGGAACATTTCTGTAGTTTCTGAATAACACAGTGCCAATTTCAGGCATTTCTACTTTCTGAACAAGGATTAATTAAAACTTGTGTGATTAAGTTGCCCCTTTGGATTTGATTGCAAAAAAACTGAAAAAAAAAACTTTTTTTTTATTTTTTTTGCAGAATTGTGTTTTAAAAATAATTAATAAGGAAAAAAATACTTTACTGTCTAATATTTTGGTTTCTAGAAGTGTTTTTACATGTGGGTTTTTTTTTAGGTAACATGGGTTATTTTTAGGAAAAAGTGGGTTTTTTTTTCAAATTCTTATTTAATTGACTGCCATTTTGTAATATATTGACAGAATCAAAAATACCATACATTAAAATCTTTATCAGAACAAGCTGTGAAAATATAGCTACTTCAAATTGTTTTGTATTTTTTATTAAATTTTATATAGAGGAAAATTCAAAAATTGGGGTTTTTTTAGAGGACAGCACAATATACAGTTTAAGATAATGATATGTAACTAAATCACAGTACAAAACTAGTATGTTGTGGCCATCACAAAACTTTCTTCTATATAAATCACGTCAATTAAATCATTTAAATAGTACAAGAAATTACATGAATTTAGCACCAATTCATATCAAAGTATATCTGAATTTGAAGTTTGATGAAAATTCATGCATTAGTTCTTGAGATAGAGCTATAGCGGAAATTCTGAAAAATGTAGCATAGCAGCACCACCTGTTGAGCGATTTACACCAAAAATAAATAGCACAAAGCTATTGCGGAAATCGCAAAAAATACAGCATAGCAGCGCCACCTGTTGAGCGATTTACACCAAAAATTAAACAGCACTAATTTTATACGTCCATTCATGTCAAATACTAACTAAATCTGAAGTTTGATGAAAATCCGTGCAATAGTTCTTGAGGTACAGCTCTTGCAAAAATCGTGAAAATGCAGCACAGCAGCGCCACCTGTTGGGCGATTTATACTAAAAATTAAACAGCACTAATTTATATCAGGGACTAACTAAATATGAAGTTTGATGAAAATTCGTGCATTTTTTCTTGAGTTAGAGCTATTGCGATAATCATGAATAATCCAGGATAGCAGCGCCACCTGTTTGGGCGATTTTCATAGAAAAGTAATCAGCACCAAACTATATCCTGGACTAACTGAATCTGAAGTTTTGTGAAAATCCGTGCAGTAGTTCTTGAGATATAGCTATTGCAGAAATCATGGAAAATACCGCATAGCAGCGCCACCTGTTGGGCTATTTTCACCAAAAACTAATCAGGTCCAGTTTATATCAAGGTCTAACTAAATATAAAGTGTTGTGAAATTCCATGCATTAGTTCTTGAGATAGAACGCCCACAAAGTTTTTGTCAGATACGGACTCACAGAGTGACAGACAGACTCACAGACAGACATTTTTTAAAAACCATCAAATCGTGTTCTGGGCATTCTAAAACGTATAAATCCGTCGAAAACCGGAAGTCGAAAATTTTCACGAATCCAATACTTTCTTCTTGTAAAGATAGAAGAAAGTAAAAATAAGACAGTCTGTTGAATAGACACACGCAACATTTTAATAAACTTTCAGCAAATACATTTAGATAGATACAATATTTTAAAAATTCAGCAACAATCCTCCCCATCCCAGCCTCTTCTATAAAAAGAAAAAATAAATGTAATTTAGTACATCATTTTTCAAATACATCAACTGGTTCATCAAACTCATAGAAAATTACATTTCCTTTTATTTTTGGAGTTTGTGTTGGAAGTAGTCCCACAATTTGATCAAAATTTAGATATGAAATATAGGATTCATCTGAACGAAAAATGCATCCACTTGCACCACAAATTTTTAGGCACATAATTTTCACTTCATCGTCATCTTCTATTTCACTTGACATATTGCAGCATAACGGAATATTTTTTTTAGTTGCATGAAACTCATGTATCTTCTTTGATGTCCTCAGGATGAATGGCTGTAAGCAGGAAATGTTGGAACATGTAGTGCATTAACTGCCATGATAAAATTTTCGTGGTATCTACAAACCCATACATTGTGGAATTTGTTGCTTAAATAGATATAATCTGGGCGAAGCTCTGCAAATTTGCTTTTTCCACATACAGAGCAAAAGAACTGATAAGTCTCAAGTACAAACATACGCATGTGTCATATTTGCATTTTCTGCTTTGATCCATCTTCATATCATACAGAAGTCACATATCTTTTATTCCAGGAGCTTGCCTACTTATATCGTCTTGCTCATAAAAACTAATAACACTTCATTATATCTGCACCTAAAGCATTGCCATGTTTTGCTGATAATTCATTTAGATTTGTGATGATGTGCCTGATATTTCAACCTTGGAAAACACCTTCTGTAATACTGCTTGTTTCTTCCTAGGGGATTTGGGTAAATCTTTTTTAACCCAAACAACAGTTTTTCCATATGCACACCTAGGTTTATAGGGGGTACTTTGTTTCAAGACAATCCTCTTTTTGTTTTGTCTGCTTTTTGCATTTCTCAACGCACATTTTCTCTTTCTTCTTTGATAATTTTTTCTTTCAGTTGTAGAGGAAGCTTCTGCAATTCAGTAGCTTTCCTGGACTGGCTCTTTTGCATAGTTTCTTTATGCTTTTTTTTATAGTCATATTTACCTTCATCTTTTAATTTCTGCCTATGCCTTCTCATTTTCTTAGCTTGTGTTAAGTGGCATGTTACTCTTAAAAAGTAAAAAAATATTGTTGTAGAACAGTGCACAATATGTATTTTGACAATAAGTAACTAATATATAGAGTAAATTGCATAACTAGTCATACATGGTAACTTATGTTACATAATAACATTAATTTTATTTATGACTTGTTATTTTTGTCTCAACTTTTCCCAACTTTAGGAGTTACATCTTCATTGATAATTAAAGATAATACTGATTGCAGTTAGTGATACTACTCCAGAACAAAAGTTATAGAAACAAATTCATATTTTAGGTAACTCACGTTACATCATTTGAATATCTTTTAAAATCTGGTAATAAGGCAATAATTATTTATATTATTGTATTTTTTAAGATGATTCAGAAAGAGAAATGATCAAGTAACAATACTTAATAATAAAAATGTAAATATTTTTTACCTTAAAACAGAAAATCCTAATCGCATGTGCAGTCTAAATCCAAAAAGTCAGAGCAAAACTGAACCACGTGGGGGCTTGCAGGTGTTGCCATTCAAAGAAAAACAAATATATGCATATAATTTTATGTTGATAAAAGACTATGAACATATTTATTCCAGAAACATCCTGAAACTTAAAAATAAAAATATTTTGCAAAATCACTTCAGTGACCACATTATCATGGGATGACCCTACTATGAAATTTTATCATTCAAGATACATAAAGGTTGTAAAATATTTAATAGTCCTCAAATGCTTCAGTATCAGACGTAAGTCTTTAGAATTTAGCATTTTATAAGCCATTACCAATTTTGTAGCAGTTAGTAATCCAAGTCTATTTCTAAGTTTGTTTTAAATCAAGCTGAAATTGGAAAAAAAAATGCTTTCAATGCTTTCTGATGAGGCTACAAGTGAAAAAAAGACATGCAAAATTTGACATATTTTCTAAGTCATAGTATCTTTTCAGTGATTTCTCATTCTGCTGGTGATAGAATAGTCATGATTGCATCAGGAAATGGAGATGCCTTAATGGAAAATTTAGCAATCAGTAGCAAAATTTTTTTATGAATGTCATTCACCCATTTCCTTTATTTCTTCTCAGTCATTAGTAAGTCCCTCCCCCACTTATTTTGATGCAGCATGTATGATAAAATGTGAGCTGTCGTGATACAGTCATCAAATCTTTTCTGTAAACATTTATTATAAATTCTAAGTTCTGCAAGATTTCAAAAGTGTCAAGAATTCAGTGGTTTCATCTGCAATAGTAGAGGAATGTCTCTGTAGCACATCCAGTGAAATACTGATGAGTTTCTACAGACGGATTAGTTGTTTCACTTCTTTATATAAAGCACTATTGTTAATTATATTCCTTATGTTTGTATATACTTCTTTATGTTCATCAATAATTTTCAAGAAAATATCTTGGTTTTCTACATACATCTCCTATCATTTAATGTAACTTCCATCGAATTTCTTTAGGAAGTTGAACCGTTACACCACCAAAAGAATTTCGAAACTGTAGATACATGATGACTTCTTAAATATTTAGAAACTTCTATAACCTCTCTTATAATGAGGCTAATATTTCTTGTTGCGCAAATATCTCTAATTGTCTAAAATTAATTATACCAACAGGTAATTAACATTTTCTTTGTGGATTTATTAGATTATGATTAATATGCAGTCATTCTATTTTAATTAAGTGATTAATTGAAATATATTTTATTAATAATAAATGATGTGGGAATATAATTCTATTACATCATAGCAATAATTTTATATGTCAAACATATGAAAAATCGGAGGATTTGGATTTTGTCCATTTTCTCCAATTTCCTCTGGCATATTTCTTGCGCAAATATCTCTAATTGTCTAAAATTAATTATACCAACAGGTAATTAACATTTTCTTTGTGGATTTATTAGATTATGATTAATATGCAGTCATTCTATTTTAATTAAGTGATTAATTGAAATAAATATATTTTATTATTAATAAATAATGTAGGAATATAATTCTATTACATCATAGCAATAATTTTATATGTCAAACATACGGAAAATCGGAGGATTTTGATTTTGTCCATTTTCTCCAATTTCTTCTGGCATCCGGACTTTTTACAAAAATGTAGACAAAATAGCAACCCTGCTTTTACCACCAGGGGACGCTTTCATATCTCATGTTCTATGTGCCCGATCACAACTGGGTTTGGGCTCATTCAACTTGATTTTCAATGGCTTCATTCGGAAGGTAGTTTATTTAGAAGAGAGTGCATCCCCCTCTTTTTGGAAATTGGAACTAATAGTTTTGCTACTGTGTGCGCAGCATGCTTGCTATATGGTGCTGCAAAGGACAGATTGTTCGTTCAGAACTTATTGCTAGGGATGCACCGGATATTGATTTTGCCGGATATCGGATACCGGATATCTGAAGCTCCTTTGCCTACCGGATTCGGATATCCGGCACTAGATATGTTTTTAGTTATATGGTGAATTATTTCTTTATATAATGCCATCTCAAAACAATAAATTACAAACATGTTTCACACATCCTTAAAACAATTTAAATGTATTGAAATATAATTTACAAAAACTTTATCTCTTTGAATATCGGGGCTTGAAATTCAAGTTTTTTCCAGGAAGGGGTTTCCCACCCAACATTTATAAATGCAGGGGAGTTGAACTATTAGAAAGGGAAAAAATATTTGTAAACACCGCTATTTTTTATGTGCCACTTAAAGAATTACATTTATATAGACATGACAAAATACCACTCAAATAATTTAAATTAACAACTCAAGATAATTATCCAAAATGTTTATTTTTATTAAAACAAAGGAACAGGATCAAGCTTTATATATACCATGTCTATATTTCAACTTTCTCCTAATATTATGAGCAATTAACAATTGGGTTGCTAAATGAATTTCTTAATTTAGATTTTATTCCATTTTGCGAACTCTTTTCACGCGTTACACTTTTGGCAAACAGCACAGAGCAACTTTTAAAATTTAAAATTATCAGAAACACGTGGTTATGCTCTTAAAAATTTTTTAGAAAACTTTGGAAAATCTGATGTGCATTAATTTTTAACTTACTTGCATGAATAATACATATATCGGTGTTTGTAATGTCAATATCATACGGTGATTGTATGCCACTTCTGAACAAACTTGTTTTATTATATCCTTAATGGAATTATAGTAAAAACTGTAACCCCTGGTATTTTCGTTAATTGAACTATGTTCTATGCATTGTAATTTTAAATCCGTATACAAAGTTTGGAAAGGAAATAGTCAATTGATTTTTTCTATTGCACGAGAAAAGGTTGATTTAAAAAAGCCATGTCCTAATTTCTGTGAATTGCAAGAATCAATTCGTTTGTTGTTTATAAATATGTTTTTTTTTTTTTTTTAAGTTCTCCAATTTTTTTTCTTCATGTGCACCACAAGTGAAATCTCATTTTATTTAGTGCTGACTATTGTCCAATTTGGTAGGACTCGGTCTCCGGTGGCCGTTACTGCTCTTTTAGTTATTTCCTATTTTGGGCACAGGGAAGAAAAATAGCAAAATACGTAAATCGGTCGTAGGAAAAACTATTGCCGATTTCGTTAATCACAGAAGAAAAAAAAAAAAAAAAAGTTGGCCATTTACGAGAAAAAAAAAAAAAACTGAAGTTCATGGGAAAATATCACGAAATTTGTCTATCTATCATGGAAAAATATCGTGAAATTTGCCAGTCCGTCACGGGCTGGCCTCAGCCTCGTGCAGTTCCTCAGCCGGTTGCAGAGAAAAAACGTGAAAATTTTCAAATGGAAGCAGAAAAACAGTCGTTACTTTCATCAGTATGTCGCAAGAACAATTGGGGAAATTTGCCAATCGGTCACAGAATAAAATTGCTAAATTTGTCAATTGGTCGCAAGAAAAAAAAATGATGAAATTCACTGATAGGTCTCCAGAAAAAAATAGTGAAATTCATCAATCGGTCGTGGAGAAAAATTTCTCAGTAAGATCCAGAAAAACAATCATGAATTTTGTCAATCTTTCGTAAGAAGAAGCTGTAAAATCTGCCTAACGATAGCAGAAAATATCACAAAATTTGTCAGTCAGTCCCGAGACTCAATCGTTGTTTTACAAAGAAACATACCGGAAAATGATTTTTTGGAAACGAAGACCCCTACCCCGGGCCCACAATATTCTTTAGGGCACGAATCCTGCCTTCCTGTCTCTAAATTCAAGCCCTGCATCTGCCATTCAAGCCCTGTAATGTATATTAATAATGTTGTATAAAAAATTCAATTTAAACATTAAAATATTCTGTTTATTTGTACAATGAAATGCCGATAATTGCTATTAGATTTTGGATATGGGATTGACTATCTTGATAACTGCTAATAATTAATAAATTTGTACAACAGATTTTAACCAATTAATATGCCTATAATTATAGAGTATTTTCACAAAGAATTATATACTATTTTTTTTATTTAAACATAAAATATCTACTAATATACCAATGATTAAAGAGTTATTTTCTCCAAACATAGGTTTAGTTGATGCCTTTTTTCTGTTTTAATTATTTAATACGGTTTTGCTTTAAGTCAAATTTAGTTTTATTTTAAGTTAAATTACTTTGATATTTATAAGTAAAAAGAAAATTACTTTTAATTTTAAATATTTATAATGAAGTCACAAAAATAACTAGTTTGATGTGCCAATCCCAAAACTTTCTTCTATCTCATGTATCTTAATATTTCAAAAAGTAGTTCCAAATGCTATTACTTCAATATTATACCAACTTTGATTTTGATATAAAATTTCTGCTCCAATCAATTAATCAGAATAAGTTAATCTCGATCATGATATTTATTAAAATCAATAATTTTTTCGTTATTCTGTTGTACATCAGTTGTTTGTAAATAGCAGGGTGCAAAGTTTCCGTCGCTTCACGAGCCGCTTATATACAATACAAAATAAACTGCTAAAAATCGAGAAAATTTTACAAAAACTGTTGTTGCAGTGCCACCTTCTGGCGGAATATTTCCAAATTCAAGGAAAAACTGCTGGCCATAGCCAAAAATATGCACAAAAAATAGGTTCAATTCTGTGTTTAGCTTCATACACTTTTTCATGGTAAAATAATGAAAATAACACAAAAAATCACTATAGTGTCCCTTTCCAGCAGAATATTTTCAAATTGAAGGAGGACTTGCTGGCCATAGCTAAAAACATACTCCCAAAATTTGGTTCAATTCTATACATAACTTCATACACTTTTCCATAGTACAAGAATGAAAGTGGCACAAAAATCGCTATTACAATGCCTCATTTTGGCGGAATATTTCCAATTTAAAGGGGAACCTGCTGAACATAGCCAAAAACGTACACAAAAAAATTGTTCAATTATATAGATAACTTCATACACTTTTTGATGGTACAATAATGAAAATGGCACAAAAATCGCAATTACAGCGCTGCCTTCCAGAAGAATGCTTCCATATTGAAGAAGGACCTGGTCGCCACAGCCAGAAACATACACAAAAAATTTTAATCAATTCTATGCATAACTTTAGATACTTTTTGATGGTACGATGGCGACACATAGACAGATAGACATTTTGTATAAACATGTTTTAGGATCTCTGACCCATAAAACGTCTAAATCCGTCGAAAACTGGAAATAAAAAAAAATTCAATTACAATACTTTTTCTATTCAAGATAGAAGAAACTAAAAATAGGCCTATTTAATTGTTAAACGTAAAAGGAAGAAAGAAAATTAATAAAGTCATACTTTAATAAACAACATCAAATTTTGTTTTATATTCTGAAAGTAAAGGTACAATTTTCTAAAAGATGTAAATGTAAATTCTTAATTAAATATAAAGATTTCAAATATCAATGTTAGGAAAGCTGGCAATTCTTTAAACATTTGAGAATTACCTTTTACTCATGAATAGTGAACTTACTTTCATATTTTGATTATAAACAAAAGTTTTTCGGCATTGTTTTTGTCAAAAGATTTCTCTTATACTTATATATTGGCTGTGCTGTGCAATGCCGGATAACCGGTGATTGTGATTCGGATATCCGATGGTATTTCGGATATTGAAAAATCAGCCGGATATGCCGGATATCCGTTGCATCCCTACTTATTGCCCTTTATATGATGGTATAACATTTTATTTATTTATAGTTCATAGTTAATTTTTTAAGACCTTTAATATCCATGGAATTATAAATATCTTTTGTTTTATCTTTGTTTTTAGAAAAGTTAATTAACTTATTTTTGTATTTTTTTTAATTGAATATAGAAACTTTTTACACTGTGGTCTATTCTGCATAAAGATATTGGAACATCTATGGAAGATGTCAATTGTGAGATTAAGAAACTAGTAGCCCGTTATGCACCATCTAGCTCTCATTTTTATTTACTAGTGGATGCTTTATGGGAGCAGGTAATTTCTTTTTTTCTTTTCTTTCTTCTTTATTAATTTCAATTTATATGTTTCCTGTATTTTGAAATGACTGACAAAAGAAAAAAAATATTAACAGCTCAATTTATTACTCTACAGGATACCTGAAATGATAAAGGTCAAAGTATTTTTTTAATTTATTATCTGTTTGCGATTTGCAAAAGTGTTCAAATTGATGCAGAGGATAAGATTGTTAACAAAATAATTCCTTCATTGAATTTCAAAAAGTTACTTTTTAAATTTTTGTACGATCTCCTTCTCTTCCCTCTCTCAAAGCTGTTTCTGCATTTATAATATATAAGTAATGTTAAACATAAACTCCATTGCTATTTGTACTGACAGATGTAAGTTAACCCATATTGGACCGTTGTCCTATAAATTGGACAGCTAATAAAACATTTTTAAAAATTGGTAAGGATTTTTTGGATGCATTTTGTTATGACGTCTTTAAAATACATAAAAGTATAACATATAAACAAAAAAATAAGTAATCAATTAAAATTTAATTTAAAAAAATCTATTTAAAAAATTCTTTAAGAATTGTGATCTTATAATCTAGAATTTTACAGTTATTATTATCTTTTTATTGGAGAAATCATAGAGTATTTTTGTACAACATAAACAGTATTTTTAAAGTAAAATAAAATATTTGCTCATAAAATTAGTTTGTGTATAAATTTTATATGTCCTTACTATGTGTCCTACTAATATGTCCTGTTTATAGGACAACTAGTTACTTAAAAAATTAAAACTTTTTTTCAAAATTTTGCTAGTATCTACTTAATTACACCATATTAATGATATAATTGAAGTTTTAAAAATTTTCAAAAATATTTAATTGGTGTGGTCCAATATTGGTTAATTACATTATCGAAACAGGTATGCACCCATTAATTATTCTGGTTCTTAAAAATGTGGTCGTTATTGATAATTATAACAGTTAATTACAATTGCTGACAATGAGCATACATCCTCCATTAAAAATGTCTATATAAAAAATTATTTTATGTAAGGAAAATATTTTATTTCTATATCAGGTCTCGGTGTAGTTTTAAGTTATTTTTAAGAATGCACATCTATTGGGATTACTATTGGGATTAATTTTTTATTGAAAATATGCAGGGTTTCTGCTGTTCACATTTTACTGCCACTATTTCCAAATAGATGGTAGATTTCCATTGCAAATGTTATAGAAAAGCAATAAATGTTTGGAAGTACCATAATTACTCGTATGTAATGCCCTTGTTTACTTCTTTTTTCAAAATTTTAAGTCAAAAATGCAAAGGTCTTATTATACATGGAATATTTTTAACAACTATATGAAATAATAGATACATACATTCAATGTCACTAAATCACTGACTACAAGACATAGCATAGATATTGTGATAACATTGTACATATATAGAAGCAGTAACTTATAAAAAAGAACAATTGTGCTTTTGAATTTTTCTGTTTAGGGGCTGTGCATATATAACATTATCATTTTAGGGGGGAGGGGCAGGGGTCTGGCACATGATATGGTAAGATATCTCTAGGGGGAGGGGAGGGGAGGTTGTCTTTTGATATCAATGTCATTTTTGATACAGCCAAAATTTTTTCTTTTAATTTGTAACATGGTCTTTACATAAAAGTAGTGCTATCTAATCTATTTTTATAGAAATACAAAGTTAATATAAAAATCACTAAATTATCATAAAATTATTTAATTTCAAAATATATAATACCCCTAATGCTTGGCATTCTTATTCTTCTAATATATGTATGCATATATAATCACTGTTCGAAAAACCATATGCAAAGCATATTTGAAATGAAACTTGTGTTTACTAATAAATAAAAGAGAAGGAATGTTGTCCACCTGTTTTGTTGATAAAAATTTCTGTCTCTCCCCCCCCCCCCCCCCCCCCCTCCTCTCATCCGTGAGGGGAATACATTATTACTGTTGAATGGATTATGTAACAAAAATCTAATATAAAATACTTTTAAATAGTAACTATTTCTTTTAAGTGTTATTTGATATAAAACTATTTCACATATAAAGGGATATTTTATTGACTTCTCTTCATTTTGTAACAATTTTGTATATCATTCCAAACCAAAGAAATAAATTAAAAAAAATCAAAGAATTTTTAGACATTGATAACAGTATCATTACGGGGAGGAGGGGGGGGGGGGTCGAGAGATAAAGTATGATATCGGGAGAGGGACCAAAATTACTAAAATGTTGATAACGTTATATATGCACAGCCTTTACTTTCACTGTAATCATATGCAAACTTTTCCATTATTAATATTCGAGCTGTAGCTCTGTTTTCTTTAGCATACCGTGAAATTGTTATACATGCCATGTTCCAGAATTTGTCTTCATTATCAGGGCTGCCTACTACTATTCATTAGTTGTAGAATCTATACATTTGACTGCTTCTACTATACACTGTTTGCTAGAGATAGTAACTACATTTTTTGTCAAGAGTCAAATATGTACTTGGTTTCTTTTTCCTTCTTAAGCATACACATTTCCCATTAAAAATTTTATTACAATTTAAAATATGTATTGTTCTGGGCTTTGTATACAGCATGAAATATTTAAAATAAAAATATTCAATTGACATTTTGCTGAAACTTTTTTTTTTTTATGTATCTTATTTTATTTCAAATTTGTTAATAATTAAGCTTTTATTAGTGAGATTTTTTTTGTGCTGAGCAATTTTTTAATGTTCTCAGGGGTCACACCCCTGCGCCAAACGAAAATATCTGCTACAATCTGCTGCAAGTGGGTTGTTTTGACTGTGTTTGCGCCGAAGCGGCCATTTCGTTCCTCCTTTCTGCGCCCAAGTTTGATTTCTTTGCACCATTATGGCGAAAAATATCCTGAATTTTATCAAATTGTCAGTAAAAAAAATCAATTCGTCAATCGTTCTAAAAAAAAATCAGCAATTTCGTCAAAGGATCACAGAGAAATTGGCGATTTCGCCAAAAAATCGTAGAAAAAAACACAAATTTTGTCAAAGGATCATGGAAGAAAAGGCAAAATTTGTCAAAAGATCTTGATTTAAAAAAAAAAAAAAAAACGCAAGTTTGGTGAAGGGATCGCAAAAAAAATTGTCAAAGGGGTTGTAAAAAAAAAAAAATCGACTTGCGAAAAATAGCGAATTTCATCAAGGTATATCGGAAAAAAAACTGACATTTCGTCACAAGATCACGGATTTCGTGAAAAGGTCGCAGAAGAAAAATAAATGTGAATTTTGTAAAGGGGCGTGTCAAAAACAGGAATTTCGTCAAAGAGCTGTGAAAAAAATTTTAACATTTATCAAAGTATCACAGAAAAAACGCGTGATTTTATCAAATGACTGCAGAAAAACATGGAATTTCGTCAAAGGATCGCTTAAAAAACTAAAATTTTGTCACAAGATCGTACAAAAAGCAGATTTTGTCAAAGGGTCGCAGAAAAAATGCAAATTTCCTGAAAGGATCGCGGGGAAAAACACGAACCTTGTCAAATATATTTTCTGAATTTTAAGGTGATTCATATTTTAATTTTTAATAATTGTATGTCTGAGTTTGCTACATTTCTACAGTTAAATTATGTATGTTTTATGCTCATTTTTGTTTTTCTAATAATCAGCTTTACTTTAAAAAAAAATTATGTTTTGATAGTTGCTTTGCACAAATAAACAGTATTCTTTTAGCTTAGAATAAAAATAATTTTCAGCTAAATCAAATTAAATCAGCTAGTAAGGAAAAAGAAAGTTTCAAGTCTGTTAATGTAAAGTGCGTTGGTCTGCAATAAAATTTTCTGTAACATCAGATCACTATTTATTGTTTTTGATCTCTGTATATTTATTTCATTAAGATCAGTTTTTCTTTGGGCTAGTAATGTTTTGATTAATTTTGTAGAGCTAAATAATAGTACTAACTTTTGAAGATTAGTATAGTTTATTTACTATAACTACAGTATAGGATCTGTTATCCAGAATGCTTGGGACCTGAGATATTCTGGATAAGGGGTTTTTCCGTAATTTGGAACACTTTACTATAAATGTTAAGAATAGTATAAAATAACGGTATGAAATGTATAAAATATAAATAATATATGAAAATACATAATTATAAATTAGTTAATTAATTTAATAACTTATTTACACACACACACACACACAAAAAAAAAAAAAAAAAAAAAAACCTTCTAAATTACAATTCAAATTAGCATAGAAGAAGAGAGCAGAATCCTTTGATTTGGTTTTTTAGAACATTTTTATTAAGGTTAGTTGCTTATAGTGTGTCTTTTGCACCAACTGATTCTGTATTATGTCGTGATTTGCTGTATGTGGGAGTAGTTTGTTTGTTGCATTCCACAAATCAGTTTTTAAATTGAAAAACATTAATAGCTCATTGAAATCTTTTTTCCACCTCATTTTGCTTGCAATCATCTTCACTTCCATTAGAAATATTCCTTGGCATTATGTCACAAATCTCACTGCCAGTCATCTGATTACTTACAGCAGTATATCATCATCAGCAATTAGACAATCTTCTATTGGTTTTTGATCCAACAACTGAGTTTCTGAACATGAAAGTTCTTTAGCTTAGTCCAGCAGATCTGTAATAATTTCTTTTTCTTTATAAATTTTAAAGTCTTCAACTTTAGGCTCATTCACACCATTAAAAAATATTGTAGGTTTTTATGTTTTTGAAAGGAAAAATTATTTTTCAGTTATCATTTTGCATTCCGGATTTCGGAGCATTCTGGATACGGGGTTTCCGGATAACGGGTCCCATACTGTATAAATAATTATTTTTATCCCACAATGGAATTTTCATTACAGAAAAGTTAGTTTTAGGTAACTTTCATTACAAAAAGTAAAAAGCTACCTACCTATTGCAGCCGCCGGGAGGAAAGCACTTCTGAAAAATTTTGGTATATTTTCACTGATCATGACCCCCCAGATCCCAAAACCACCTCTGTTCAAATGTGAATTTTATGTACAGTAAAACCTCCAAAGTTGACCACCTATCTATGTTGACCAAAATTTATTAGTTTGAATGGTCACAACACATTTTCAGTGGAGATTTACCTCTCTATGTTGACCACCTCCGTAAGTTGTATGTTACAGGGGTGAATGTGTTCAGGTATTTATTTCCTTTTCAATACTGGAATTCCAGTTTTTCTGATAGTTAAATTCATAAAATAGCACTAACATATCAATTTCATATGATTGTTAAAAATAATTAAAAGTCATATATTTTATAATGAGAGAGATGGATCTCCCTGTAATAAATTATATGTTCTCTCTTTATACCAAAACTTCTTCTCGCTAAAATTTCAGGTATTTTTTCATGAATTCACAATCATCCATCAATTTCATATGATTGTTAAAAATAATTAAAAGTAATATATTTTATAATGAGAGAAATGGATCTCCCTGCAATAAATTATATGTTCTCTCTTTATACCAAAACTTCTTCTAGCTAAAATTTTAGGTATTTTTTCATGAATTCACAATCATCCTTGATGTTATGTGTTATCCAGATTGTTTACTTAGATATCATCACACACTATCCTAGAAGTGTTGGAAAGTGTTTCAGAATCTATGCTTGACACATGATTTTTCGTTCTTGTTTCATATGTACAGCATACAAAGGTGTTATTGCAGTGAACGCACAGTCCAAATTTACAATAATAAATGAAGTGCCCTATCTCCTGAAAATATAGAATAATTGGTGATTTTGCACCATAATTTGCTATGTAAAAAGTTTAATTATTATTTTTAAAAAATTTCATTGCATTTATTGTATTTTCTGTTTTTAAAAACTGTTTCTTTATTCAATGTCACCCTATAGTTTTTTTCTTACAGATTTAACTAAACTTTAATCTGCATTAATTTTACATGGAGTGTTTTCATACTTTTTTTCTATATGTTGTAGATATATTGTTATGTTGTACCAAATAAATAATTTTTATTATCTATTGCATATATTATGCATTTATATTCAAATAACTTTTTACAGATCAGTTGTAAATTCATTTGTCCTCAGTGTACTTAAAAAATTAAATTTTTGCAACTGTTCTGTATTAGCCGAGTACTCGGCAAATTGGTTGAGTACTTGGTACAGCTCTATAAAACACCATAAGTAAAAATTTTCATTTCTGATGCTGAAATATTTTTTGTTAAGGATTTTGTCATTTTAAAAGGATTTAAGTAATGCATAAATTTATTATTCTATTTTAGAAAGATATGATTTTTACAAGTATTATGTTTCTATTTCAGTTTGGGATGAGTTATGTCAATATATATGTGGAACTTTATATCAGGGCTTTGACAACAGATCTTAATAATCTTGAAGCTGCTAAACATCAAGGTAAAAATGAGGATGTGGAGTACTTGGAATCTCAAATGTCTTCTATGTTCTACAAACTCTCAACACTATTTCTTGATTATCATCAACGTGTTGCCAGAGAATGCATGTTTAGTGCCTTTTCCTTAAAACCTAACAAAAAAACACTTTATATTTTGCAAAGCATGACTTCTAGCATATTATCTGATCAAACTGAAACGAAGGGAGATTCACCATTTAATCATAGTAATGCATCAGTTCATGAGTGTAAATGTGCCATTAAATGTACAGGTTTTTGTAAAAGTGTAAAAGAACACGTACTTGATCATCCAATTCTTATGAAAGGTATCCCAAATATACCATATTCGGTGGTTAAAGATTTAGTGAGTATTCTTGAAAGTGTACGTTGCTTTCGTTTTCAGTATAATGTATTTCATTGGCATAAAAATGATATTGATCTAGGTGATTATCTGAAGGAATATACTGTCTATAAGAGTTATGAGTCTGATACTGAATGTGAAGAAGATAATGTTCCAGCTGCAGATGATAATGTTTCAGAAGAAATATCTCAGCCTGAAAAAATCAATGGTGAAATGATGTCCCTCCAGTCTTCTGTGAAAAGAAAGAGTGATTCTTGTGATTTAAAAGAAATATTCCCATTTGAGGTGGTAGGAGGTAATATTGAAGCAAGAAATGAAGAATTTCTAAATAAAAAAATGAAAATGGAAGATCAGAGTCAAAATATCTCATCTGTTTCAAATGATATTTTAAATACACATGCTGAACCTTCTCAGGAATATACTATTAACCTTGGAATGGAAGATGCTATTGAAAATGTTATCAGAGCAACACTTGATAATAACAGACAAAAATCTGGCCTGCCTTTGGATAAGTCTCCTTCTGTGCTTTCAAATGCATCTTTTAGTCATGGTAATGATGAATCTGAAAATTTGTCCTCGCTATATAAACCTGTTTCTGAAAATAATATTTATCCATATCCATTAACAAATTATGGAAAAGAAAAGAATTTGAGCACTAGAACTTCTTTTACCTCTGAAGTTGAAAGCTCCTTCAAGTATAATTATTTTCCTCCTTCTCCTTCAGTGTTGTCTCGAGCACTTACTGCTCCACCACCCATTAATCGTGGAAGTGTAATTTCACCAACCCATCATTTACAGAATAATTCTAGTACTGGACAAGAACAATCAACCAGAGAAATAAATCAAAATACGTATTTATTAAAACCTGTAAATGATCCATATTATAACAAATCAAAAGATATTCGATCTGATACTGTTAATTCTGAGAAACAATTATCAGTTTATCAGCAGCAAGAAGCCCATAATTTTGTTTCTAAAAGCTCTTTATATGGGCAAAATAGAAATGTTTCTAATACTGTTTCCCAAAGTTCTCAATACATTTCCAATCAAACAACTATGCAAATAGTTCGTAGATCAAATGTTCCATCTGATTTCTCCAAAGAACAATTTTTGACTAGTACACCAATACACTCTACAAGTTCTGCAACTCCACTTAATCTTACTCAGCCTAAGCCGAGTGCTGTACAATCACCTCAATATTTACCAATTGCTCATCATCATGCGTCAAAGGCATCATCTATTTTAAGAACTGATTCAAGATATCAAGCAATTGATACAGTAAGTAAAACCACTGTAAAAAGAGTAAATGAAAGCATGTCTTATCATGATAATCAGCTAGTTCATTGTGATCGAAGTTCAGTCATTCAACATACTATGCAGCATGTTAAAGAAAGTAACTCTCAGATTCGTTTACATGAAATTGAAATGCCTAATCAGCTTGCAGTATCTGTTAATTCTGATGCTGTTGAACAAATAAGAAATATTCCTAAGAAAGATATAACTAATTTACCACCTTTTAGAGTTAATGTTTCTGATCGATCAATATCAAGTTCTTCTCTTGCAGTTTCGGCAAATTTAGTTATTGCTCGAAAACCTCAGCCACAAATTGAAGTTCAGTCTCAGCCACTCAGTAGCGGTATTTCTCCTGTTACATCTGATATAATTACTATTCCTGGTATTCTTGCTTCTCCATCTGTTATTGTTAGTCCATGGGAAGCACAACGAAAGGTCCATGGTGACATGATGTACAAAAAGAACCCTCAAGGTATTACAGTATCATCTATTGATAAAAGAATATATAAAAATCGTCCTCCATATGGAAGACCAGTTGCAATTAAGTCGGAACCTAAAATCCTTGGCCACAAGCTTACATATGACAAAAATAACAATAATCAAGTTTTTAAAGGTTTAGCCATGGCTAGCCACAATAACCCAAGTGTTCACACCATTCCTTCTACAAACCAAAGTAATACAAATGCTAGTCAGAATTGGGTAGCTGTAAATAAATCACCATCATCTCAAGTAGTGTCTCAGACAGTTTCTAGTCAACCATGGTATTCAGAACCATATCCAAAACCTCATGGTAGCAGAAATGTTTCTTCTGCATCAACTGGAAATTCTTCCGCTATTGAAAAAAATACAGTAAAGATATTTCAACCAGGAATTGATTCAAAATCTTTTGCAGCACATTCTAAACAGATGCGTCTGTCAAAAAGTCATAGCATGGTCATTCCTACTATAGCTTCATCTTTGTCCCATTCAACAAATAATCACGTTTCAAATTCTTCTGCCAAGCCAAATGTTCATTATGTTACTACATTTGCTGCACCAAATCCCTCTACTTCAGCTGTAGCCAATACTGCTGTTTTAGATAAAGGCAACAATGTACATTCATCATCAAATAATAGCACCACAAATATCAAAACTTATTCTTCTGCTGCTCACAAAACAATGAGAAACAGTTCCACAGCTTCTTCAACTCGAATAGCTGATATATTACAGCTTGGTTCAGAATTGACTCACAATAAGAACTCTGTTGCTTATTCTGCATCAAATATAATAGATAACAGCATTCAATTTTCACAGGCTTCACCTAGAACTCTTCAGAATACATGCTGTTCCCCATCTGAGCTCAATCCCTGCCAAAACTGTTCTCTTCCTTCTGAAAGCAATTTGATACAAACATCAAACGAAAAGACCCTGAATGACCACCCTAATAAGATGATTCCAAGGCGTGAGAAAATGGCAAGTACATATTATATATTTTTTATTAATTTTCATTATTGTTATTATTTATGTATAAGGTTGTTTGCAAACTACAAAATTGTATCTCACATTCATAAAACTGTTAAACATGCAAAAATTAGAAAAACTAGTAAATCCAAAAAATTATGCCGGTATTGAATATTAGTTTTTAATTTTCTTATGCTTTAGAATGAAACAGCTTCATTTTATAATTTTGAGGGATGGATTATTCATCTATACCAGCGTTCCCAACCTGGGGTATGCATACCCCTGTGGTTATGTGGCGGGCCTGCTGGGGGTAGGTATGTGAAATATAGGTGAAAATTGGCGGTCGCCACTCGCCACGTGACGATTAAAGTTGTAAAAGTGGCGATTAAAAAATCGGCCATCGATTGCCACCCTAGTTGCCATTCGCCAAGTGGCGATAAAAAATCTGTTATCGATCACCAAGTGAAATATAGCTTTTTTCATGTAAATATCCATCTCTACTTTGATTACATCTAATTAGCAAACTGGTTAATTCTTTTTCCTACCGGATGCAAGCAGATTTACGACGATTTGGCTGTATTTTCAATATTTCGGCTTTTCGCCATTGCGCTTCAGTTGGATTTTTTTTTCAAGAAATACAGTTTTATTCTGCAAAATATATTCATCAGCTTTGATTTCACATGAATTTCAAATAATTTATTCTTTTTTTTTTATTCACCGGATGCAAGCAAATTTTAAGGACATTGCAGTATCTTCAATATTTCGATTCATGGCACATTCTCACCAGTTAGATTCTTCTTCTTCAAGAGATACTGTTTAATCCTGCAAAATTCACTTACCAGCTTAGATTTCAACTGTATATAATGTGTGTAGTACTATGTTAATAACACATTTACTTATTAAATAAAATCCAAATAACATTTTATTGTGTTGTACATAGGGATTGACCGAAGCAGCAATTTTGCCGAATACCGAAGCTTCGGTCGAAGTGTACACCGAATATTCGGTATTCGGCAACCGAATACTTGAAAATTTTTAATACGCATTTTTGCATATACTAGCTTTTTTAATAAACTTTAATTGAAATGAAATTAACAAAAAATTTAATGAATTCTTTCTACTCACAAATTTATTAACCCATCACTTATTTTTTATTATTTTATCACTAGTCAATACCCAAAAATAACCTATGAAAGTATTAAACTATGCAGGCTATTATTAAGGATAAGGATTGCCAGAAAAACATAAGTTCATTCAAATAAAAAGAAACAATGTTGTTATTAAGCTGATTTACTGATTGTCTAATTATAAACATATTGAATAGGAATGTTCTCAAAATACAAAAGGTATATCAATTTGTACATTTAACTATTTTCTATCAAATTATTGATAGATATTTATATTTTGATTAATATTTTAACGCTGTGGTGATGAAGATTACAAATTTGAGAGATTTTGATATAACGGTTATAAAAGCTATAGGATAAGCATTGGGGTATACTTATTGGATGTGTGTATTTTCTTTAATAACCTTAGATATACAGATATGAACTCTAATGTACTTATTTGATGTGTAGTGTATATTAAAGAAAATACATATTAAATAAATTTAAATTTAAAAAACTAATGTAGAAGTAATTAAAATTAAATGATAAGGGAAAGATGTGCATCTTCCTTACTTTTTTTTTTCTCTGGTTGGCAGTTGTTTTGATTTCACCCCTATGTAGACTATTTTCAGAAGGAAAAAGTTTTTTTTTAATAAAATGGCCTTTGACTTGTTTTTTTGTAGTGCAAGCTGAATTCTGAACTCATGCACATAATATTAAAACTCATTGTTTAGCCTATTCTACTACTAAGTAAAAGAGAATTCTTCTAATTCTAAAAAAATACTTATCTGCAATTATTCGGCCGAATACTTTTAAGTATTCGGCCGGAGCCGAATATTCGGTTTACATGCCGAACCACCGAATACCGAATCAACTATTCGGTATTCGGTCAATCCCTAGTTGTACAGTATAACTTCAAAAATCCGACATCATCGGGACCAACACTATGCCGGATTTTTGAAGGAATATCAAAAGTAGCACTGTATTCTTAATGGTGCCTTTAGCAATAGTTTAATTCATTATTAAGTGCTAATTATGTCAGAAAAGGAGATAATTAAATATAAAAAAAAATCTTATTTTAATTGATATTTTCTATGTTACAGAAAAAAAAATTCTAATAAAGAGTGAAATTATTTCTTCAGTTGTAATTTCGGAAACATCGAAGTCAACTTTGTTTGATTCAATTTTTTGGTCCTTCTTTAACAAGGTTTTTGTATTTTATACTACTGAAGAATCTCTATTTCAGAAATACTGTCTTGGTTCTCTAAAGCATATATTAATTCTCCGGTCAAATTTATGTATTTTTCTAGTGACACCTTTTCTTCTGTCGATTGTTCATCCTCGTCTTCTGAGCTGCTTGCTACTAGCATTATCAGCAGTTCTATTTAGCACAGTGTCAGCGATCTCGCTGTCTGCTAAATTGTTCATTGTTGATGCATTTTCGTCATTGCATTAAGTGTCGAAAAAATGGATATAGATGATTGGATAAGCATTCTCAGATTTTGAGTCTTCAATCAGGTCATAAATTGCGGCCTTTTCACGGGAAATGTGAAAGCCTAAAAATTCTGCCTCATAATTGATGTTGCCGTTGCCGAAAATTCGTTTCGGCAATATATTATGTCATGCATTCCCCAAAGTTGTTCACGTTGCTAAGCAATGGTGCAGCTCCCAAAAAATTTGTTCAGAAAATATTCGCATCTCTGGCAAATGAAAAAAAAAAAAAAAAAAAAATCGAATATTCTTTTTTTGCTTTTTTACTTTCAATCTTGAAATTTTTAATTCATAAAGAATTGTTATTTTTCTTCTCCCATAACTTGAAGGTGCAAAAAAAAGTAAGGGAAAAGATGGTTTTGATGTCGGATTTTTGAAGTTGCCGGATTTCTGAATGCCAGATTTTTGAAGTCATACTGCATTTGATTTTGTGGTTTTAAAGTAATTTTCTTGAATTTTGTCTGCTTCCCTATTCTTACCATGAATAGTTGGCTGGTATAAAACTCTGACTTATATAAAAATATGTATATATACAACGATTATAGTTTATGTAGATGTCAAGAAAGTTTGGAAAATTATAGTGGCCACTAACTTTAAAAAGTGGCCACTAATGAAACTGAGCCTACCGGCCACTGGCTACTAACTCAATTTCCCAGTTTTCACCTATAATGTGAAAATAATATCGATAATTACAGAAATCATAAAAGTAGTTTAAATAAAAACATAAAGAAAATGATAGTTTTAGATTGCAAAGTTAGTTTCATATAAGCAGCGTTTAGAATGTCACTTCGTATCAAACCGGATTTACAGATGCCGCTATCATTCCTGCTTTCCTTTTGCACCCATTTACAAACGCAAGCTTAAAACCCCTCCCTTGCAAAAAACCATAAGCTGCGTAATTTTTTCTTCTGAATTATGATTGGCTGATTAGGGTACTGCGGCACAAACTTCCAGTGTAAACATACACAGAAACCGTTTACGGTCATTTTTGCGTGTGATAATCTTCGTTCTGTTGCTTTATTGAGGATTAAAATGTTTGACCGCTTAATGTTAATGCAAACTTTGATTGACATCTCTGTAACACCAGAGCCAAGACCGCCTCTAGCCAATTTTCTGCTTGAGGCGAACCTTATTTTGCCGCCCTTATGACGCAATCGTTTTTTCCCCATTACACAAACTTTTTTTAAAAATAAGTAAATAATATAATAACTATATTTTTTTAAAAAGAAAACAAATATTTATAAAATTTGTTTACATTTAAGAAATTTAAAATAATCAAACTATGTAAGATACATAAAAAAAAAAAAATACTACTAATACCGCTAACTTAGCATTAAATGAATAAATCATATTCTACTAGTATTTACAAGAAAGACTCATACAAAGAGTAAAACTTACACTTAAAAATCCCTTTTATAGGGGGTCCCAGAAAAGACTAAAATTCCATTTTATTTTTTAAACCGAAACTAGAATTTTAATTATTACAGATAAAATATTTTCATCTTAATTAAAAAACTTTATCTATCTAAATGAAGACAGATAATGTTAAGCGAAGACAGTTAATGGCAAGCTAATGTTAAAACTGTGGGAGCATTTTTGACAAATTTCATTTTCACTATCTATGAAAATAAAATTCTGGCGCCTGGGGCACAAGCCCCAACTGACCCTCTCTTGTTTCGGCCCTGACTTGCTACAGCTCTTTCAGGGCCATTGCTACGAGATTTTAATGGAGGGGGGAGGGGGCCTTAAATTACCAAGTGAAATTTCAGTATCTGCGTACCCATTGGCAAACAAAAATAGATAGTTCTTGAGGTTTGCCAATTAGTTTTATAATTTTGCCAAGTTACCACAATTAGAAAATATAAACAGTTTTTATTTGTAAAAAGCTTAATAGTGTTCACAATTATATTTTTAATTTTTGGCCAAGTCTATCAGAAATAGAAAGTGTATTATAGTTTTTATTAATGTTTAAACAAATTTGCCAACCAAGTTTGAAAATTTGCCAAGTGTAACAGCATTCGCGAAAGTTTTTTTTTTTTTTTTTTTTTTTTGATGGGGGGGACCCCCGCGCCCTTAGCGAGGGCTGTGGCTAAGTTTATTAAACAGTATTGAGCCAAAACATGTCAAACATTTAATCAATCAAATTATGTATAAAATTTGTGTACGAATTTCAAATAGCAAAATAATTATATCAGTAATAAGTTAAATATCTTTTTGAAATCGTATACACAAAACAAAATCCCATTATATGTTAATCGATATAATATGTTATAAAGGTCTGCACGGACCAACCCGACCCATAGAAAGAAAAATTCGGCCCAGTATAAAAATTAAAAGTTCGGCCCAGTATAAAAGTTCGTCCCGAGACCATCCCGGACTAGAAAAAAGTTAAAATTTCATCGGCCCGGCCCGAACTAATTTCTACAAAATGTTGATTTTTCATTGACTTGGTTAAAAATTTGTCTTGTACGGGGAGTTCTGACCAAAAACACTTATCTAGTTTTTTTTTTTTTTTTTTTTTTTTCATGTTTATAATTTTTATTTTTATAGAAATGTTGTAGCCTGCGATATATATTTTTTTTTTAATGAATTTCTATTTGTTGTATGTAAATGTTTCAGCCCGAGCTTTCAGAAAAAATATGGCCGGGCCCGGCCCGAGTGTCGTGAATAAAAATAGGCTCGCTCGGCCCGTGCAGATCTCTGCCATGCTACCAGGCTTTATTATTATTGTGGAGAGCAACATCAGTACAGACCTTTCGTTATATATTATATTTTTTGGTTATTACAAAGACACACCATTTCTCTCAAAAGAATCTTCTATATAGTCTGTAATAATTTACATTTTTGACTCTCATTAAGAAAATATTTAGCTACTTAAAAAAAGACGAAGTGCCTGTACTGATGTTGCTCTCCATAATAACAATAATGCCTGATAGCATGGTATATCAATTAACATATAATTATAATACGTGCATTACAAAAAGCAGATTTTTCTGTTAATAAACTATCAAAAATCGCATATTGGTAATATTTAAAAGAAAATAGCTATTAAAAATAAGGCAAATCTTTAAGACCTAATTACCTTTTATTTTGCTTTGGGGAAGTCATTTATTACGATATCGGAATCAATATTATAAAGCCATCAGATTATCAAGCTAAAAATAAATAAATAAATAGATAAACATACTGGAGCAAACTTCACAAAATATTATTGAAAGTTAAATATATAGAAAAATTATGATATGCAGAGAAATTTACCTTATCATTTCAAATTATCTGTATGAAGATTTAATTTTATAATAGTAATACTATTTTCAAAAACACAACTATCAACAATGAAGTATTTAACTCTATAATAAATTCACCTTGAATTTTCTTTGTCAAAGGAGTTTTTTATATCGCAATAATCAATATAGAAAGCAATATATCTTGAAACCAAATTATTCTTATGAACATAAAATAAATAAATGAAAATATAATCGCCGCAAAACGCGGGAAAAAATTCCAAAAATCCCTGTACGTAATTGCGAATAAACTTTATTGAAAAGAGAACATTTTTTTTTTTTTTTTTTAATTAAACTTAAAGATTAAAACCAGATTCCTTATTATTAATGTTGAAAAATTGTCGAGAAAACGAAAAAAAAAAAACCCTTTAATTTTACTACAGTGAAATTTACTACAGTGAGCTAAAACATTCTAACAGGAATTCGTTTTTGAATATAAAAAAATTGGCGCAAAAGAGCAACAACGCAAAAAATCGTATCGAAAAATTGTGGGAGACAAAATTTAATTTATTATGCTAAATGTTTAAAACAGAATTCCTTTTGTGGTCATCAAAAAATCATCGCGGAAAGAAAAAAAAAAGGGGGGGGGGGTAAAACTTGCATTGAAAATTACAAAAACTTCCAGAATCATGGTGGACAAAATTTACTATATTAGGCTAAAAGTTTAAAACTGATTTTTTTTTTCTTAGCGATTGTAAAAAATCGCAGCAGAACGAAAAAAACCCCGCCAAGAATCGTATTGAAAATCTTATTAAAAATCGGTAAAAAATCAAAAAACTTGATAAAGTTGTAAAAAAACAGTAAATAGCGCAAAAAAAAAAAAAAAAAAAAAAAAAAAAAAGCATTGACAAAACTCTAAAACGATGGAAACAACAACACACTAAAACGAGTGAACTGGCGATGTTTGTTTACCCGAAAGGAATCATGCGTAAATGCTGGATTACTGCCCTAGGAGCTAGCAGGAGTGAAAATGACCTAGGCTAGTTTCATCTTCAAACTGGCTTTTTCATTGGAAACGGGTTCGGAAATACAATGATGGTATCGGCGTGGATTGAATCAGGATTAGCGGTGGCATTGTAAACCGTGCTATATAAATCCAATATGTTACATTCAAAATGAGGGAGAAGGCCCACTATATCTAATACTTCATTGATAATGCAATGTCAATAGCTCTGCCCACTGCTAAGCACATTGCATGTCTGGTTATACGTTTTCCCCCATCTTCACAAAAACTTCAATTAATCATTATGAAATATTCTTTTCTCGCCACTTTTTTTTTTATCCTTCCGTTTTTAATAATTGCAGAACGTGTGAATCAATATTTAAATTATCCACATATATTAAGAATAAATATCGCAGTAAGTTTAACGCTGCTCCTTACTTGAGATTATGTCTTTGTTTGAACCTGATTTTAAAAAACTCAGTTCCATGAAACAAGCTCAAGGATCCCATTGAGAATATGAAAACCCATTCTGATTAATTGTATATCATGATGCAAAGTTGTTATCAGTAATCATAGTAAGACAGGGCTTGAATTTCAGGGCGGGATTCGCGCCCAAAGTTTGAAATCCTGCCCAAAATAATATCGTGGGCGGGAGACTCCCGTCCAAAAAATCTCACCATTTTTCTGAAAATTTTGCATTTTGAAATTACGATCAACTCCCGCGTATGCCTTGCAAATTTCCCGATTTCACGACTGATTGATACTTTTTTTTTTTTTTTTTACCACGAAAGATCGTTGAAATTAACGAATTTTCCATGCGACCGATAGACAAATTTCATTATTTTTTTCTCGAGATCGGTTGACAAGTGTCTGCGACCGATTGGCGAATTCAGTGGTGATTCAGTTACGAATTTTCCGAAAATTTAAGGCGTTAGGTTCCGAAAATTATGAAAAATCGGCCATCAGTTCAACAGAAAAATATTGCGAATTTCGACAAATGATCGCCGGGAAAATCAATTTCGTCAATCGTTCAAAGAAAAAATCGCCAATTTTGTCGCAAAGGATTGCGAATAAAATACAAATTTTGTTAAAGGGTCGCAGAAAGACGTGAATTTCGTCAGATCACAGGAAAAAAACTCGATATTCATCAAAGGATCGCAAAAAAACGCAAATTACATCAAAGGATAGCAAAAAAATTAATTTCAGCAAAGGAACGCGGAAAAAATGAGTTTTGGCAAAAGATCACGAAAAAAGAGAATTTTGTCAAAGGATCGCGGAAAAAAGCTAATTTCGTCAAAGGATCGCGGAATAAACACAAATTTAGTGTTTAGTCAAACGGCCGCTGAAAGAAAACTGCGAATCTCATCAAAGAATTGCAAAAAAAATGCGAATTTTGTCAAAGGATCGCGAAAAAAATGCACGTTTTGTCAAAAGATTGCAGGAAAATGCGAATTTCGACAAAGGATTGCGAAAAAACGAGCATTTCGTCAAAGGATCGCGAAAACCCCCCGCGAATTTTGTCAAAGAATCGAGCAAAAAACTCAAATTTCGTCAAAGGATCGCAGAAAAACGGCAAATTTCATCAAAAGATCATGAAATAACGGCAAATTTCGTCAAAGGGACACGAAAAGACACATAGCTAGTGCTGGGAGTGTCCCCCCCCCCCCCCCCCCCCCTTCATCCCTCTGTTGTAACCTTTCAGAAAATTCGCTGTCAGTTTCAGAATTTTTTTTTTTTTTTACTCAGAATCCCCCCCGGCTTTCTTACTTTTTTAAATAAAAAACATTTTGCATCATTATTCTGAGTTGTTGATTTAAATTGCTTCAATGGTATTTTGTCATGCATGTATTAATACAGACATGACAAAATAATAAATGTAAATCTTTAAAAAGCATGTAAAATAACAGTGGGTTTTAGTTTTTTTTCTCCCTCCCAAATAGCTCAACTCCCCTCCAATTATAAATGTGGGTAGGGAGACTCCCCTCCTATGAAAAATTGTATTTCAAGCCCTGTAAGATAGTTAAAATTTCTTTTAACGCTACAATGATTTTTCTTAATGTTTGGCTAGCAATATTAACTTTAAAATGCAAGGTAAAAAAAAAGTTAAATGTTAGAAATGTCAATGTAATTTATATCGATTTACTATATGGTTGTGAAAAGATGACTAATGAAAGAAAGGCTTTATTGTGTTATCTATTTGAGTGGAGGAGGAAGGAGCATGTTTATGAGAAAACTCTGAAATGAAAAGCCTAAGAAAGGGGTACGTGAAAGGAAAAAGGTTGGGAAGCACTGATCTATACTAATAAAAAAAAGTTTCGCTCTGTGTGTGTGTGCGATGGCTAGCAAAATCTACGGCATGTATGAGGCTGAAAAACTTTGTGAAGCTAGCTCAAAGTGTCTTCTGATGCACCTGAGACTCAGAATTTCAAAATTCCAATAATTAGTTTAGTTATTAATTAAAGACCCCAATTAAAACTGGAATAGTTTTCATGATTCAACTAAAGCATAGATTTTGATCAAACCACAGGCAATTTTTTCGAACAACTGGAAGAGTGACCGAGGGTTTGCTGAAATGAAGGGTTGCTTAAGGGTGATAAATATACTGGGCCTTGTTAAAGAGGGCCATATTTTAAAATCTGCCAGGCCTAAAAACTTGAAAATTGCACAAAAAAAATTCCTCTTTCAGAAATACTAAAAGCTATTCTGGTTTTCTTTCAAAAAGTCACAAAATCTATTTATAAAAACTACTTTTATTTCAAATGAAAATCAAATTTCAAAGTTAGCACAAGATGGAATATTTATTGTGAGCCACCGACCTGGGGCAAGCACGAAACACAATTAAATCCAGCAATCGATGCTGGATTATTTATGTTTCGTGCTCGCCCCAGGTCGGTGGCTCACGATAAATATTCCATCTTGTGCTACGTTTTGTAGCCTTGCCAACATATAATAGTGAGAAATTTTCCGAGCTAGGTATCGTTCCAAGTGGTTTAGTCGGTAGAACGTCAGTGCGCTATACTGATGGCCCGGGTTCGAGTCCCGGCTTGGAATCTTTTTCACTATGTTGGCCTTTGCACCTTTTAAGCAATCACTTTGAAATTTGATTTTCATTTGAAATATTGACTTTTATTTCCCTCGAAAGAAATGCAGATTTTTGAGAAATCTTTCATAGCAAGACAAGTGTTTCAAATACAGACAACTGCCGCTAATATTGAATTTATAGATTTAATTTTTATGTATCTATGTGTCTTTTTTTTTTTTTTTTTTTTGTGATTACGAATATCTAAATTTCGTTGTGATCAGTTAAGTAAAAGCTTAGGAATTAATTATTTTATTAATTGGATAATTCCTTTGAAAACCTCATTCTAATATAGATTCCATTCAAACATGATATGGAATAAAAACCACAGATATTTTTTAGACTAGCATTCCTTTGAAGAGTATCAAATTTCTTAAAATACAGCGTTTTGAGGTTTTAAACTTATGCATCTGTGCCTAATTTTTCACGCTGATTATGAATATGTGATTTTCTTAAAAATTGATAAGTAACTTTTTATTTTACCAAAAAATCGATTTTTAAAAAGAATAAGAAAGACTTGGTAATAGCACATTATTTAAAGCTAAGCTTCCTCCACTAATTATCTTTATTTTACGTGCGGTTTTTTGGATCGATTTTAAAATTTCAGACATTTGATAGCACTTAAAAATTTTAATGAAAGAGGCGAAGTTAAGTTTTGTGGGGGTGGGGGTGAAGAAATTTTTTAAAACTGTACAGTTTTGTACAAAAACATTTGTCCACTAATTATTATTTTACATCCAATTTTTTGGATTTCAACATTTGAGATATTTAATAACATTTTAAAATTTTAAAGAGGGTGGGAGAGTTGAATTTCGGGGATGAGAGGGGACGTGCGATAATTTTTCTGAAAACCGTAACATTTTCTACAATGAGTATCCTTTATATGTTGTTTTCTGATGGAGATCTCTGATAAATATTATTTATTAAATATAAAAAATTCAAAGAGGGGGGATGTTTAAATTCCAGGAGCACGAGAGTGAACCCACGGAGGGGAGAGGCAACTTTCAGAAACCCTCATGTGATATGTCATTAGAAAGCCCTCGGACCGCTCTTTCATATTATGAACCTTTCTTCCCCCTCACTCAAATTTGGACCCATTTTCTAACTCAGCTCCCAATTTAGCTACAGCGAGATCCGACCTCATTTGAAGACTTGACCGAAGGTGAAACTCCTCACAAGCCTTCCATTGGTGGAGTTGATTTGACCCAGACTATCAGGGGGTACTTCCCCCCCCCCCCCCCCACACACACACACAGGCAGGAGATTTTTTTCATGTAACATGATTTTAAAGCTTTTGGTCTGTACATTACTAAGCACTCATTCCTCTCCTCTTAACTCATTTTTTCATCAGTATAGGGCATTTTAAATGTTTTAGTTGTTTATTACTACCACATAAATTTTCCAAAAATAATGAAAAAAAAATTTACATAACAAATCTTAACAATTAGCAGCTTCTCTCCCATTTTCACACAGTGAGCGGGTACGTGTTTGAGACAAAATCGAGTTAAAGATATAAAAATCATACAAATTTAAGGTTCATTTCAAAATATTATGGGCGCGTGAAATGCCAGACAGGTCAGCTAGTTTATGTATAAAGAAATTGAGGAAGTTAATTGTGTCTTGATTTATGAAAATCTCAAACTCAAGAAAGTTTTAAAAGCAGATTTGATACACGAGAAAAGAGTGCATATGTGTTTTTTATCATTATTTTTTTCTGGTAAATATTAGCAACATGCTGTTGTATGCATATCTTTGTGCATTTTAAACCTTGAGCATTATACCTTGCATTCTTTATAATTAGTTGTATTTAAGTAATTGTCTATTTGGTTATTTTATTCACCAAATGTATGTTTTGGAAACACACTTTTCTAAAGAGCATTTATTTATGTCTAATAATTTAATAATCTTTAAACCTAAGTTGATTAATATAATGTATCAACTTTTAAGCTCTCACAATATGCTATATAAAGTAGTTATTTTTTGCTAATAGAGTTTAATCTTAAGAAAGATTTATTTATGTTTATTTTAATAACATTTCTACCATTGTCAAAAGATCCCTTTTGAGATTATGATTTGTGGTAATTTCATTTAAAGTTTTTAAATTAAAACAATCTCTTGTCTTCTTTAAATACAACTAGCAGGAATGACCGAGCTAAGCCCGGTCAAAATTCGCTTTGTGTTTATCTTGATATACAGGCAAAGTTCTTTAATCCGCACTGACCCACTAATTGAACTTTCTTGAACACGTGACCCATCCCAATGGACTTTTCGTGCCCGAAAATGGTTAGATACCAAATTTAGTCAAAATCGATTGAGCCGTTTAGATATAATTAGCTTGACCCTGACCCATTATGGCCCAAAATGATCCACTAATCGAATTTTATCGAACATGAGACCTATCCCAATGGTCTTTCCGTGCCGGAAAACGGTAGGGTGCTAAATTTAATCAAAATCGTTAGAGCCGTTTTCAAGATAAAATTTACATACATACACACACACAATTTTTGCCCGCATTATAGTATAAGATGAATGTTTTTTTCTCATGCTTCTCAACTTTAAAGGTGTCATTTGACACTTGTAGAAATATTGTTAATAAAATTTAGTGTCTGATTTATAATAAAAATTTATTCATCTACAAATTTTACTCTCTCCTTATAAGAAAGTGGCCATAAAGTGGCCCCTTGCAGATAATTTTTTAAGTAACTTTTTTTCATTTAGTGGCCCTGTGGCTGACATTAATTTAGCCCTTTACTGTTTCAGCTTAAAGTAAGACTGAAACTAATTTTTGTTTTTATGAAAATAAACGTAAAATTGTACACTTGTATCTTATAAACTCAAATTTTGGCATATAGTTGCTTTTAGTAGGGAAAAAATTCATTTTCCAACAAGATAATGCATCGTGCTATGCATAAAAAACAGCGAAAAGTGGTTTAGTGATAACAATACCACATTATTTGATTAGCTACCTTGATTGCATGTTATGTTTCTTTTATTATTAGAGTAATGGCAATTTTTTTTAAGTAAATGGCAAGAAATATTCATGCAATATACATCTTGAGGAAGCTATTTACAATTCCTGAGTATACCCAGATCATAATTATCAAAACTTGTTTCAAGCATATATGGCTGAGTGTCTTAAAAATAAAGCTGACTACATTTTTTATAAAAACTGTATCTATTTGAACTGACCAGTGTCCGTATAATTACGACCATTAAAAAGTAATATATTTTTTTCTTATTTTGCTAGCGGGCTCTGCCCTTCTTCAAGCTATTCTTGCTAACCCCTGTTCAGACACCACATTTTCTGTCTTAAAAATATTGTATTAAGATTGAATTAGAATTAAACAGCCAGTGGCGATCTTCTGTAATCAGGTTGTGATTAATTTCACTTTAATTGTGAGATTTTCTAGTTCTTACGGCCGAATCAACAGCTAACAGCTGTTTTCACGATTGATTAAATAAGACCAGTTAAACATTTGAATATTAGCTTGTATAAAATGGCTAAGTAAACAATGTCGCTGCCTCCCACAATTTTATAATGGTGACATTAGAAAATTGTTTTAAATGTATCGTTTTAAATTTGATGTAATTTTCTTTCTTTTTTAATATTCACACGTTAATACATTTTTTAATTGAAAGGAAATATTTGCTCTGTTTTTAAATTAGGTAATTTCTTTTTTTTTTTTTTTTTTTTTTTTTTTTTCTTGAAATAAATTTCTCATGGAATTATATTTTTTATTTAAAACTGTTTGGCAATATTATTATTTGTGCATTTTAAATATGACTTAATTTTCCCATATACTTCCCATAAATGCATAATACACTTTTTAATGACGTAATTTTTTCCATGTACTGCTTTGATTTGAACATGTTTTGATCATTTATTATTTTAAAGTTTACTTTCTGCTTCTAATATAAATATATATATATTTAAAAGAAAGGAATTTGCACTTTTTTAAAATTTGGCAACAATAGGTAAAAATAAAACTTTTTCAAAATGCGAAATAATCCCTATTCAGATAATGAAATTGTGAATTTAATAAAAAGTCAATTTTAAAAAAGGATTGCATATTGTAAGCTATTTGTGTCGATTTCTGTGTTTTGCAGTGTTATATTTTAAATTGTTTTCTGCATAAATCTTGTGTTGAAAAAAAAACTTATTTTTTACTTTAGTTTTAAATTCTATTTTTCAATGTCAATTCATTTCTCTGCCTTTTTTATAAAATGTTCCTTCTGGTGATTTCCTTTTAAAAATTGGCAAAATGCACTCCAACCTCTTTAACAAGTTGATAGCTGTGATCGAAGATTGCACAAAAGGTTCCATTTAATATTCCTTTTAAAACGCTTTATCCTTTAAAATTATAAATCCAAATCATTATTTTTTATAATTATTAAATCCTTATGTAGATGGCAATGCCTTTCAATTTAATTTTAAAATGGTTAAAAAAAGAAGCTGGTATTAAGTAAAATTCAAAATTTTTAAAAACAAAAATATTGTTTAAACAAAATTTAAAATGATGAAATTTTTTAAAATAAAAATTAATCAAAATAATTATTGTTAAAATATTTTTCAACAACTTTTAGTCTTAAAATGGCAAAAAAAAAAAAAAAAAAAAAAAAAAATTACAAAAATTCTGTAAAATTGAACCTATCAGATAATAAAATCTATTCTTTGGGGGGGGGGGGGGGGCTTTGAACCAGGACCCTTATGTATATCAAGCAAAAGCGTTGCCACAGAGTCATCTAACCTGCACAAAAAAGACAGAAATTAAGGTTCCGTTTTTAAATCTAAATCGCAGAAATGGTTAGATGTCAATAAATTAATTCATTTAAATAAAGTATGACTTTTTCAAAAATTTTATTACTTGTCATGTGATTGGAGGTATTCAGCTATAACTATGCAAAATTTCAAGTTTCTAACTTATACAGTTACAAAGAACAAACTCTGTGACAGGCAGCCAGACAGAGAAGTGAGACGAATAGGGTTTCGTCAGATGAATGAAACCTTAACAAGTAAGTATGATCGAAGATCACACAGTGTTTCGTTTATTAATACGAATGTAATCCTCCAGAGTATTAATCATTGTTCAATGTATTAAAAATGCATTAAATCAATAGAATTATATTACTTTAAATAATGTTTCTATTGCAGTGAAACCTGGAGCTTAGTGAACATATTAACAATGGCTTGTCAGTGAGAGGCACATTACAACTATTACATTCAAAACATTTTATATTTCAATTAATAAATCCAAATAACTAATTTATAATTATTAAATCCTTTCATAGATGACAGGACCATTAAATGTAATTTTAAAATAATTACATATAAGGTTTTTTTAATCATTATCAAAATATTAAAATTCTGAATTTTTTTAAATTCTGAAATTTAAAAAATTTAACGGGTTTAAATAAAATTTTAAATTTCTAAAAATAAAAAAATTGTTTAAACGAAATTTAAAATACTGAAATTTTTCTAGAATTTGTGGTGGTTTAAACAAAATTTTTATTTTGTATTTTCTCAAAACAAAACAAATTGTAAACTACATAATATGAACTTTAAAAAGTTCAACATTTACTTAACCCTTTATTTTCTGAATTATAAATCGGAGATTTGCTCCTCTCAATAATTATCTTCATTAATGTCTGAAGATATCCAAGCGACTTATATAATAACTTTGATTTTTAGATAGATTTTTAAATAAGACTGATTTAATAAATCTGTAGTTTTTAGGTGCGTTCGTAATTATATAAATACGTAGCACCTATAGTCGTCGTTCAGGTCTGTCTGTCCGTCCGTCTGTCTGTCTGTCCGCATATAACAGAGCAAAAACTACCCGACCGAATGATCTGAAATTTTTAATATATAATTGCTGCAAAATTTTGTCGAGCCATTTCCAATTTTATGAAAATTGGATGTATAGTTTAATTACAGGGACAGTCAAAAGTTTTTCTTTACATTACGGCCAATGGGGAAAATTATTGCAAGTGAATTTTAATGATGTTACAGACTTCCGAATGGTCTGAAATTTTTAATATATAATTGCTGCAAAATTTTGTCGAGCCATTTCCAATTTTATGAAAATCGGATGTATAGTTTAATTACAGGGACACCCAAAAGTTTTCCGTTACATTACGGCCAATGGGAAAAAATTATAGCAAATGCATTTTAATGATTTTACAGCCTTCCGAATGGTCTGAAATTTTTAATATATAATTGCTGCAAAATTTTGTTGAGCCATTTCCAATTTTATGAAAATCTGATGTATAGTTTAATTACAGGGACACCCAAAAGTTTTCCGTTATATTATGGCCAATGGGAAAAAATTATTGCAAATGCATTTTAATGATTTTACAGCCTTCCGAATGGTCTGAAATTTTAAATATATAATTGCTGCAAAATTTTGTCGAGCCATTTCAAATTTTATGAAAATCGAATGTATAGTTTAATTACAGGAACAGTCAAAAGTTTTCCGTTACATTACGGGGAATGGGGAAAAAATTATTGTAAGTGTATTTTAATGATGTTACAGACTATGCACTTATGAAGCGCAAAAAATATACATTCAGTACAATATGGGGTGCAAAACATAATTATAAAACTAGTTATAGTACGAACGCACCTCATTTGCCACGTTTGACGAGCAATTTTCAACTTGTTTAATATTTACAAGAATAATTAGATTAACAAAAAATACTGTTATGGAAACCTCAATTCTTACATGAACAATGTACATAAATGTATTGCAGGGGTCGATTTAGAAAAAGAAACTTGCATAGCAGTTAGACACTTTTGTATAGCAAGTAAAAAATAGCTAACGTAACTTTTGTTTTAAATCTTGAAAATTTACAACAAAATTTTTTTTTTTTTTTTAAGCGTGCTTCCTCGCTGTACTTCCATTGTAAATAAACACTTGGGGAGGGTGAAAACACAACGTATGTCGTGTAAAAACACCTTTAAATTTTAACTTTAAGCAGTGATGCCGCTGTACTTGAAAAAACATGGGTCCCCGGGACCCAGGATTTCCAAAAATCTGGGTCCCTTTTTTACAAAAGCGGGTCCCCATCAATAATAATTTATATTTTAAAGGAATAAGGAATAAATGAAAGGAATAAATGAAAGTTGTTTATTAAGATAAATGAAATGCGTTAATTATTGTTTTAACAATAATTAAATAATGAATTAAAACCAGCATTATTTGCACTCAAATAAGATATTTTTAAAAAATATTAAGAGAAATTTTCTTTACTTTTTTAAAAGTAAAAATGCAAGATACAATTTTAATTGTAAAATAATGTTTATTTGAGAGTAGAAGATACCAAGTTCCACTAACAAGTATCACTAATGTTCGCATTCTTTTAAAAAGAGGCAAGGCGGGTTTATTGAAAAAGATATTTTTGCCGAAAAAAAGAACACTTATATTAAGTAAAGGTGTACTTTTCGTTGAATGAATGGGTGCTTTCATTATTATACTTCCCATTGAATTATTTGTCAGCATAGATCTGTGTTGGAATCAGACATTTTCCTTGGAAGGGAAATTTATATCTAAATCACTAATAAGCATCAAATCTTAAATGTTCTGAAGGCGGGAGACATTTCAATGCAGTGAGAACGAGGGGGGGGGGGGGGTGATTTTTACTGGTCCACCTAATGAATATAAATATTATCAAAGTACACTGAAATCATGCTGTATTTTTAAGAATCTCATAAAAAAGAAATTAAATCCCATTTTATGAATTTTCTACCTATAAGTTTAGTTTGCACATCTTTTTTGGTGCTTTGACTAAATTCACGTTTTTTCCGCATTACTTTGACGAAATTCGCGTTTTTCCGCGATCCTTTTGTTGAAATTCGCTATTTTTTCGCGAGTGTCACGAAAATCGTGTTTTTTTCCGCGATACTTTGACAAAATTCGGCTTTATTCCGCAATTTTGACGAAATTTGCTATTTTTTCGCAATCTTTTGTCGAAATACACTATTTTGTCTCAGCTCTTTTACGAAAATGGCGTTTTTTCCGCTATATTTTCACGAAATTTGTGCTTTTTTCGCGATCCTTTGACGAAAATCGGCTTTTTTACGTTATTTTTTGACATTTGCTATTTTTGGGGGATCCTTTGATGAAAAACTATTTTTTCGCGATCCTTTGACGAAAATCGGCTGTTTACCGCGATTTTTTGTTGAAATTTGCGCATTTTTCGCGATCCTTTGACAAAATTCGGCTTTTTCCGCGATTTTTTGACAAAATTCGCTATTTTTTCGCGATCTTTTAACGAAATACGCTAATTTGTCGAGGCCGTTTTACGAAAATCGCGTTTTTCGCAATATTGTGATGAAATTTGCGCTTATTTCAGCGATATTTTCATGAAATTTGCGCTTATTTCCGCCATTTTTTGACGAAATTAGCTTTTTATTTCGCGATGCTTTGACGAAATACGCTATTTTTTCGCGGCCCTTTTACGAAAATCGCTGCTTTTGCGCGATATTTTGATGAGATTTACGCTTTTTTCGCGATTCTTTGACGAAAATAGTCTATTTTCCGCGATTTTTTCACGAAATTACGTGTCCCACGGGACGCGTAAGAGCTATTTTTTTGCGTCCCGTATCCGATTTTTCGCGTAATTTACGCGCTATAGCGCGTCCGCGGCATCCCTGCTTTAAGTGTACATGACATAACAAAGGGTGTGGGAAATATGCATCGCAATGATTGCGATTTAATGCATTTCTTGGATCGCATTTTAGTTAAATTTGAATCGCAAATTGCGATGCGATACGGCTTAAATCGAACACTGATGTATTGTGATCGTATCTGTAACTGAGAAGTGTTTTGTTTCTGTCAGTTTTTCATAAAACATTTTTTAATAGGAGAAAAGCTCAATCCATGTAAATCATTGAGAAAATAACCACATTAAAAAATATTTAGCTTTGACTGTTCTGCTGTGCTTACTGAATGTGATCCAGCAAAGTATTTTGTATGAAAAGTACCATATACTTTTATTAGTAGATGAATTAAATAAATTTTATATTCCAACTTCTTTAATGGGATGTAAGTCCTGTCGAAGCATAAAGGATTAAAAGGTGACTCATAATAATAATACAGATGTTACAAGTTTAAAAATAGACATTTTATTTAAATTTCCAAGGTCTGCAATCCTGAAGCCATCGCTATGGAATATTTTCATTAATTGCTGTTCAATTCATTCAAATACTTCTTTTGATTATTATATAATATATACAAAGAAAAGGCAAATATTAAAGTTGGTGCAAAAAATTCAAAATTTTGTCTTCATTCAAGCATTTTTCAAGCATTTAATTTCTTTTTTTGTCTTTTAAGACCAGAAGTTGTTAAATATTTTATCATTCATATTTTTTCATCAAAAATTCATTTTTTGAGAAGTTGCAATAATTTAAATTTTGTTTACACTTTCACTAAATTTTTGAGATATCATTTAAACAAAATCATAAGACGAAATGCAATATTCCACCTTGATCCAGTCGTAAACCACATAATATGAAATTTTAAAAGTTCACCGTTTACTTAAAAGGTAACACAGAATAATACAGATATTACACATTTTAAAATATACATTTTATTTAAATTTCCAAGTACTTTCTGTCTGCAATCCTGCAGCCATCATCAGGGAATATCTTCATTATTTGTCATTCTATTCTTTCAAATACCTCACTTCATTTGAGATGGGGGAGTCTATAACTACTAGAGTAACTGGAAGTAAAAGTAGTAGTGCTTCAGATTAGACTTGTGTACAGGAAAATATTCCTCTATATGTAAACAGGGTGTCACAAAATTCCTGGACACATTTTAAAGTTCAATTTAAAATCAAGTAATTGATTAAGTAATAGGAGTGTGGTTTGGACTAAAATGCTTTTCAGTATGAAAAGTTTTCTTCAAGTGGATGAAAATTAGTAGTTCCAAATTTCAATCATAGATGTCGCCACTTGCCCATTTGTATGCTTTTAAACTTGTGTTTTTTCTGATTTGCAGATTAATTTTGCGCTGTGACACATTAATGACTACTATCAGTGACGGGAGTCGTAATATCTGTGTCACAGCGTCAAAATTAATCAGAAAGAATGCATGTTTGAAAGCAAACTAATTATTTTCATTCGCTTCAAGAAAACTTTTCATCCTTAGAAATAGTTAGTCCAAACTGCACTTCTGTACGACAGAGGTGAAAAGTGGCGATTTTAAAAATGGACCATCGATCATCACTCGCCATGTGGTGATTAAAAAATCCATTATCAAATCACCAACTGAAATATAGCTTTTTTCATGGAAATATGCATCTCTGCTTTGATTACATCTAATTAGCAAACTAGTTAATTCTTTTTCCTACTGGATGCAAGCAGATTTCAACGATTTAGCTGTCTTCAATATTTCGGCTTTGCTTGCTCTTCAGCTGGATTAATTTTTCAAGGAATACAGTTTTATTCTTCAGAATATATTCATCCGCTTTGATTCGACAAGCATTTCAAATAATTTATTCCTTTTTTATTCACCGGATGCAAGCGAATTTTAAGGACATTGCCAGTATCTTCAATATTTCAACCTGCCACATGTTCACCAGTTAATTACTTTTCTTCACAGGCATGAAAGAGTTCCTCCTAAAGGAGGAATTCCACTTTTTAAAAATCAAATTTGGACATTCTCTGGATTGATGCAAAAATGCAAAGAAAATATTAGAAGCATATGGAGAGAGGGGGGGGGGGGGTGTCTAGAAAACGTAACCCATTTTGGGGACGTTTCGAATTTTAATGCATTTGTATAATTTTCTTCTTCTTTATAACATGAAAATTGCATGAAATCATTATTTATAAATGTCTTTATCTATAACCGAGAGATGACAGCACAAGGAGGATATTTATTTGCTTAAATTAAGGCTTTTTTCGTTGTTTATAGATTTTTAATTTTTCAAGAGGGCGAAATGTAAAAATAAGTTTATTTGTATTTTTTCTATCATGGACCCAAAATCACAAGTTATAATCTTAGCTTGTGGACTTTTTTGAAATACGTATTTTTTTAAATTGCGAAATTAAATGTTCAAGCCTATTTTTTATGCATTTTTGTAATGTACAAAATATAGGGTTCTGGGCACAAATGGGCACATATTTTTGTTAGAAATTTAGGAGACAGTTATTTATGCAATCTCCTTTCAAAGATATTTATGAAATAAATTGTTATTAAGTCTGCAATACGATTATTCTTATTTTATTATTAATAATAGTTATAACGTTATTAGTCTCTGCAAAGAAAGAAATATATATATTTTTTGTCGTTCATTAAAATACTAATTATAGTACATAATATACAATTTAAAAACATTTTAAATATAAATATAGGCAAAATATATAATTATGCATATTATTCTACTAGAAATACTCATATTTAGTTCTTTTACATTTTATCAAATAAATACAAAAAAAATTAAGCTTAATTTTTTTTAGTATTTTTCCAGTTCATTTTGCAACATTTTAAAGTAATTTTACCAAAAAATTTGAGAAAACAAAAATTCAGGCACAAATGGGTTAATAATTAGACATTTTATCTACTCAAGTCCTTGGAATTTGTTTCTGAATTGCTGTACTATCAAATCAAAGGCAAGCTTTTATTATAAGCATCTGAAAGTAGTGTAAATTAAGTTATTTAACTAGGGAAAGGAAGTTTCCATAAGGTTCTTTTTGGAATAAAATATTTTATTATTATACTAGCAGACCCGCCCGGCGTTGCCCGGGATTTGTAAACAATAACCTTAAACAAAACTTAAGTTTGATTGATTTTATATCTTTGGAAATTCTTTGAAATGAACCTAATTTGGGAGGCTCCATTGCCTTCCGCGGCGTCTATAATGTAATCTGAGGACGCTAGAACTATGGTAAAGAAAATTGCAAGGAATTCGGATCATTTTTAAGGAAGGTGTGCCAAGGGCCCTAAGAAGACAATTTATAGCCAAAATTGGTGGTAGGTGAATTTTTTTTTTTTGGTCGTTCATGTAATAGCTGGAGAACCTAAGATGTTGTTAGAAAAAAAAAGCTAGCAAATCGGACTATTTTTAAGGGAGTTATAACAGGGGTCCCAAAAGGGGCCAACTGCGTTTTAGATCTTCGATTACTTGAGATTAAGCATAAGGTACGAATTAATCATTAGAATATAATTTAAAAGAAATGTGCAAAAAATTGGGGGAAAAGCTTAAAAAGGGACCCTAGGGCCCCAATAAAAATATGTGATTGTTGGTCTAAGGAGAAGAGTTTAAAATTACGCTTTGCGAAGGTCAGAAAATTAGGGTGTGAAAAACGAATGGCACACAAAAAATTTAAGGGGCCCTGGACCGGGCCCTACAGAACCCTAGATGTGCCCATGGTCTTAACTGGAATGTAGACACGGGTGTGTAACTAAATGGAGAAAGTATCCCAAAAATGAGGTTCGGATAAAAAGGAAGCAATTTATTAACAATTCAGTGCACTAAAAGTTCAAGGATCCTGTACCGGGCCCCTTGCAAGGGTGCCAGGGTCTTAACTGAAATATAGAAATGGGTCACAAACTGAAAGGATAATTCAACCCAAAAACGATGAAGATCGGATAGAAAAGAGGCATGTTTATTAACAATTTAGTGCACTTAAACTTCAAGGGGCCGTGTACCGGGCCTCTTGCAAGGGTGCCAGGGTCTTAACAAAAATTTTGAAATGGGGTAGAAACTAAAAGGAGAATTCACCCCCAAATCTAAGAAGATCGGGTAGAAAAGAGGCATGTTATTAACAATTTAGTGCACTAAAACTTCAAGAGGCCCTGTACTGGGCCCCTTGCAAGGTTGCCAGGGTCTTAACTGAAATGTTGAAATGTGGTAGAAACTCAAAGAAGAATTAAAAAAAGTAGAATTCACACTCAAAACGAAGAAGATCGGATAGAAAAGAGGCATATTAAAAATTTAGTTCACTAAAACTTCAAGGGGTCCTGTACTGGGCCTCTTGACAGGGTGCCAGGGTCTTAACTGAAATGTAGAAATGGGGCAGAAACTGAAAGAAGAATTCACACCAAAAACGAAGAAGATCGGATAGAAAAGAGGCATGTTATTAAAAATTTAGTGCACTGAAACTTCAAGGGGCCATATACTTTGCCCCTTGCAAGGGTGCCAGGGTCTTAAGTGAAATGTAGAAATGGGCCACAAACTGCAAGGAAAATTCAACCCCAAAACGACAAAGATCACATAGAAAAGAGGCATGTTATTAACAACTTAGTACACTAAAACTTCAAGGGGCCCTGTCAGGGGTGATTGTGCTCCGGGTGTAGCCCGGATTTCCGGGTTTTTCGGTCGATCCTTCCGGGTTTATGAGATCGTTACGTTTAGCGGAAAATTCGGACATTAAGAAATATCGCGAATTTCGACAAATGGTCGCCGAAAAAAATGAATTCCTCAATCGTTCGCTGAAAAAAATCGACAATTTCGTCAAAGGATTGCGGGAAAAAAAGTGAATTTCGTCAAAGAATCTCGAAATAAACACATATATCGTCAAAGGATCGCGAAAAAAGCGCGAATTTCGCAAAGGATCTGATAAAACTAAGATTTTCGTCAAAATATCGCGGGAAAAAACGCGATTTTCGTCAAAAGATCGCGGGGAAAACGGATATATCGTCAAAGGAACGCGGAAAAATGGATATCGTTAAAGGATCGCTGGAAAAACGCAAATTTCGTTAAAATATCACGTAAAAAACATTAATTTCTTTAAAGAATCGCAGAAAAAACGCGAATTTCGTCAAAAGACCGTTGAAAAAACACATAATTAGAACCGGAAAGGATTTTGGCCATCGCGGAATCGTGGGGAAAATGCGATTTTCGTCAAAAGATTGCGGGGAAAAACGCGATTTTCGTCAAAAGTTTGCGGGGGAAAACGCGATTTTGTCAAAGGATCCCTGGTAAAACGCGAACTTCGTTAAAGTATGGCGGAAAAAAACTAATTTCTTTAAATAATCGCGAAAAAGGCTGCAAACTTCACCAAACGATCGCGGAAAAAAACGCGAATTTTGTCAAAGAATCTCGAAATAAAACAAATTTCGTCTAATGATCTCGAAATAAAACAAATTTCTTCTAATGATCGCGAAATAAACACAAATTTCGTCAAAACAAAGGATCGCAAAAAAAGTGCAAAATTCGCAAAGGATCGCGAAAAAGCAAGATTTTCGTCAAAAGATCGCGGGAAAAACGGAAATGTTGCCAAAGGATCGCGGGAAAACACAAATTTCATTAAAGGATCACGAAAAAAAACAATTTCTTCAAAGAATCGCGGAAAAAACGCGAATTTCGTCAAAAGCTGGCGCGAAAAAACACGATTTTCGTCAAAGAATCGCTAGAAAAACGGAAATATCGTCAAAGGTTCTCAGAAAAACGCAACTTTCGTTAAAGGATCACGGGAAAAAAACATTAATTTCTTTAAAAAATCTCGAAAAACTGCAAATTTCGCCGAAAAATCGCGGGAAAAACGCAAATTTCGCCGAAAAAACGCAAATTTTTTGAAAGGATAGCAGAAAAAAAACACATAATTAGAACCAGGAGTGATATCTCCCCACCTTCTCTTCTGTAACCTTTCAGAAAAATTGCTGTGGATTTCAGATATTTTTTTTAAAACTCAGAATCACCCCGGGTATTGTGTTATCCATCTCAATCTCAGTACAAAAATGTCCAGAATTGCATATCTGTAATGTGTAATACTCAAGAAGAAAGCAGGAAAAAGAAATTTACCTTGTGTAAGAGTAAAGCTTTAAAAATAGATTTTTATTTTTTTTTTTCTAATACTTAGCCACTTAGAAGTAAAATTAGATTGGTTTTGACATTTTTTTTACTGTTTTCAAATAACTAGATATCACCTGCATTAAATCTACTAAGAGATAAGTCTTAACCACATAATTTGTACTTGTTTCATGAGTAGTTAGAATACACTATGACGCAAAAGTTTAGACAATGAAGAAATTCTTACATACTTTGAAAAATATTTATTCAATTTTCAAATCACTGCTTGAAATTAATGTGCTGTACATATAAACAATATTTATAACAAAGAAAAGTGGAATTGTGCATATTGCAATAAATTAAATGGTAACAAAAATAAACTGGTGTCTCAAAAGTTTAGACACAAATTAAATAAAATCGAAATAAACAATTTTTAAAACCTAGTTGCGCATCCATGCTTATGTATTACGTCATATACACGAGATTGCATGGAAGAAACTAAATCTTGCATAGTTTGTGGATCGATATCGTACCATGCATTCTCAATAGATGTCTTAAGTTCCTTTTCAGAAGAGTATTGTCTAGCGTTGCTATAAACTTTGCGACACATGATGCTCCAAAGGTTTTCTATAGGGTTAAGATCTGGGCTACATGCTGGCCAGTCGAGAACTCTTATATTATGGGAATTAAACCAAGATTTTGAATGTTTTGCAGTGTGAATTGAAGCATTGTCTTGCTGAAATTCCCACTGAGGACCCCCTAGAAGCTCAGCAAATGGCAGTAGGTTTTCTTCTAATGTCTGTGTATAATGCTGTGAAGTTTGACGACCACTGGTGAAGGTCAGAGATACTTGTCCATTATAGCAAAAGGCTGCCCAAACCATCACCGAGCCCCCTCCTTGTCTGCGACTAAAAAAACGTCGAGGTTCCTTCCGCAAGTCATGCCAATACGATAAACAACCATCTGGACCATCCAGATTCCACTTTTTTTCATCGCTAAATATGACTGACTGCCATTTCTCTCCATATGACATATGCTTTCGAGCCCACATAAGTCTTTGTAACTTATGATGTGGTTTCAGAGCTGGTTTCTTCTGCATTTTGCTATAAACGATTGTTCCTTTTTCCAAAATTCGTCTACGAATCGTATCCTTTGATACAGAGAGTCCCGATGAGCTTTGAACTCCACGTACGCTCATTTGTTGAGTACTCGCTAGTCTTTGTATCAGGCGATCCTCTCGTACATTTGTCACACGTGGCCTCCCAGACCGACATTTTGCTTTATATTCGGAACCACTCGATAAAACTCAATAAATAGATTTTTTTGACCTATTAATAATAGCAGAAATTTCAGAAACGCTCTTCCCTTCACCTTTCAACTGCCAAATCCTTGAAACCTCATTCACTTGAATTTCTTTAGCTCTCGGCATGTCGACTATGAAGCGCAATCGTTTGCAGAACTTAAGTACTCCAAATTTGTGACATCATCGATTCTAAATTTGCATATGCCAGCGAATATTCAAAGAAATTTAGAATAGTGTCTAAACTTTTGCGACAAGCACATTTGAATTTTTATGAAAAAAATTAGTATTATAGCAAATAAAACGACTGTCTTTTGTACATAGCATTTTAAATCAGTATTTGAATATATTTACATGTTTTTGTAATTCTGACGTTATAATTCTACATTTTAAAGCTGAATGACGTCATTGTCTAAACTTTTGCGTCATAGTGTAAATTCATTTACTGAATATAGAAGTCGAACTTTGCATATAACAAGATAAATTGCACTCTCCATTTGATGAAGTCATTTAGCTTTCAGTGAAATTAACATAAGTTTACCAAATTATGTTTTTCTGCAATTGTATATTTCAAACAATAGCAGAAATATGCCATGTGATTGTCATGCTGTTGCAGCATCAGTTGTTATGTAAATTGATATTGGTATATTTTGCATCGATAATTTTCAGGGTTTTTCACTTTGTATTGATTAATTTTCAGGGTTTTTCACTCTGAGTCACAATCACCCCTGCCCTGTACTGGGCCCCTTGCAAATGTTCCAGGGTCTTAACTGAAATATAGAAATTGGGCAGAAACTGAAAGAAGAATTCACGCCAAAAACGAAGAAGATTGGATAGAAAAGATGCATGCTATTAACAATTTAGTACACTAAAACTTAAAGGGGCCCTGTACCGGGCCCCTTGCAAGGGTGCTAGGGTCTTAACTGAAATGTAGAAATAGGTCAGAAACTCAAAAGGAGAATTTACCCCAAAGAAGACGAAGATTGGATAGAAAAGAGGCATGTTATTAAAAATTTAGTGCGCTAAAACTTAAAGGGGCCTGTATTGGGCCCCTTGCAGAGGTTCCAGGGTCTTAACTGAAATGTAGAAATGGGGCAGAAACTGAAAGAAGAATTCACACCAAAAACGAAGAAGATCGAGTTGAAAAGAGGCGTGTTATTTACAATTTATTGCACTAAAACTTCAAGGGGGCCTGCACCGGGCCCCTTGCAAGGGTGCCAGGGTCTTAACTGAAATATTGAAATGTGGTAGAAACTGCACCCCCAAAACGAAGGAGATCGGATAGAAAAGAGGCATGTTATTAACAATTTAGTGCGCTAAAACTTCAAGGGGCCTGTACTGGGCCCCTTGCAGAGGTTCCAGGGTCTTAAATGAAATGTAGAAATGGGGCAGAAACTGAAAGAAGAATTCATACCAAAAACGAAGAAGATCGGATAGAAAAGATGCATGCTATTAACAATTTAGTGCACTAAAACTTCAAGGGGCCCTGTACTGGGCCCCTTGCAAGGGTGCCAGGGTCTTAACTGAAATGTTGAAATGGGGTAGAAACTGAAAAGAGAATTCACCCCCAAAACGAAGATCGGATAGAAAAGAGGCATGTTATTAACAATTTAGTGCACTGAAACTTCAAGGGGCCCTGTACTGGTCCCCTTGCAAGGGTGCCAGGGTCTTAAGTGAAATGTAGAAATGGGGTAGAAACTAAAAGGATAATTTACCCAAAAAACGAAGAAGATCGGATAGAAAAGAGGCATGTTATTAACGTTTTAGTGCATAAAAATTGAAAGGGGCCCCGGCCCTTAAAAAATAAAAAATCCGAGCCTCAGGTGTATCAGGACCTGTCTTGGACTAATCACATCTGAATTTTCAGACTTCTACGTGCGGTAGTTTTCGCTAGCCATCGCACACAGACAGACAGACACACAGAGCGATTTGTTCTTTTATTAGTATAGATCAGGGTCGGCGAACCTTTTTACATCCCAGTGCCCATTTTCTTTCAAAAAAGATTTTACATGACCATGACGTGCCAAGCACCAAAAAGTAATTTAGTAGATCAAAATTTCTAGATTTTTATTCATTGGGATTTAAAAATATGGAGCAATATACATCTAATATCTAGACTAACATATATCTTAAAGTAATAAAAGGCTGAATGCGATGTCGGTTATGCCAAATATTAATACAGTGTTCAACCTACTCACTTTTAATAGGATGCTAGCTGAATTCGGGTTATCTAACAAGTGGTTTGGGTTTCTAGTATTTAAGATTTTCATATCATTTCCTAAAATAATGACCCTCAGGAATAAATAGAGCGAACAATTGTGAAGATTACATATTTTATACCAAGTCGCTTTAGTTTCATGACTAGGAATTTTGCTTCTAATGCGTGATATTTTTATTTTGATATGCTACAAACCTTCTCTAAATTTGATAACTTATTGAGCCGACACTGAAATAATTTATAAATTCAATTAGTTGCTTTCTAATATAATAAAAAAAAAGAAAAGAAAGAAAAGCCCAGATCGTAAAAGTTTGCGTATTTTGTTTAACTTAATTCTATTTTGTTTTAGGATTTCACCGCTGTGCCGAAAATATTCTATCGCATGCCAAGTTTGGCGCGCGTGCCATAGGTTCGCCATCCCTGGTATAGATGAATTAGTTACTTCTGGGTAATTTCAGTGCTCCATTTTTGGAAATGTATTTCTGGAGTAAAGATCAATTTGGCGTGCATATATTTAGCATACATTTTTTTTTTTTTTTTTTTTTTTTTTTTCGTTTAAGTAAAGTTTTAAACAGTCAAATCATTTAATATAATACATTTATTTTCAAAAAATAATCTCTGTGCTTCACATACGTTCATCAGATACATGTGAATGGATTTATACTTTTAGCAAACTTTTTCCAATTTTCATTTTTGATTCAACAGTGATGAAACAGCTGTGCCAATTGCAATAAATCGATAATGCTGTGCATTTCTGCGCCAAAACTATCATTTTTCAACAAAATTGGGCCCAACTGTGCCAATTTTATAATGAGGAGACAAACAATCATTTTTCAACAAAATTGCGCCCAGCTGCACCAATTTGATAATGATTCTTGAGCCAAACGATCATTTTCCACGTGAATTTCAACAAAAAATCGCGAAAAACACGCAATGTTTGTCAAAAGATCACGAAGAAAAAACGAGATTTTTGTCAAAGAATCACTAAATTCGTTTAGAAGAATAACAAAACACAGTCAAAAGATTGCGAAAAAATGCGATTTCGTTAAAAGGTTACGAATAAAAGGCAGACCTGCCAACTGCTACGAAAAAATCGTAGTTGCTACGATTTGGACCTTTAAACTACGGTGCTACGAAAATCGGTCTCAAACTACGATTTTTTTTAAATAAAAAAAGAAACACGAAAGCATTTTTTTTTTCCAGTTGAGATTTTTAGTTCACGCAGCACATTGTTTCAGGAGTGATTCTGTTCTGAAATTTCCTTAATTTTAAAGTATTCGGTTACAAAAGTTTAAAAATTTTTTTCATTAGTCAGAAAATTCGTACATTTAAAAATGCTCAAGTGAAAAAAAAAAGGGGGGGGGCTGCAAAACAAACTTCTAATATAAAATCCCCTTAATGGATATTAACCATGAGTGAATCGTGCATCTGTAAATATTTATTATACAGGAATTCCCTTCCTTAGAAACAGGGGCGCCATTTTAAGGGTTTCTTGAAGGGAGGGTTTGAAATATTGTGCGGAATCGCGTGGGCACGTTTTTCACAAAGAAAAGGAAAGTCCTGCATAATGAAAACTGCTGTGCAGTATTTCCCCCTGAAAATTCTTCCAGAGACCTATGATTCTTCTGCGAGTATATTTTAAAATTTCCTGGAAGTCCGCAATTTTTTTTTTTTTTCTTTTATGGAATTTTCCTAAATCAATTCATGAATTCGTCGTGAAAAAATTTGAGAATTTCTTCAAACGATCAAAGGAAAATATCTGATATTTCGTCAAAGATCTCAGAAACAAATAGTGATTATCTTCAATTGTTCGCTGAATAAAACCTGAATAATTTTGTTAAGAGTTCAGAAAGAAATTGAAAATTCCGTCAAAAAATTGCGAATTTCGATAAACTGTTGAGGGAAAATATTACAAATTTCTTCAAAAAGTCGCGGAAACAAGTAGTGAATTTTGTTAATTGGTCGCGAAAAGATATTGAAATTTTTATCAATTGGTCGCGAAAAACTGTTGCGAATTTTGCCGATCGGTTGCACAAAACTGTTGCGAATTTTGCCGATCGGTTGCACAAAACTGTTGCAAAATTTGCCGATCGGTTGCACAAAACTGTTGCAAAATTTGCCGATCTGACGCGATAAACTATCGCGAATTTCGACAAATGATCGCTTAAAAAATCAATTTTGTCAAAGGATCGCAGAAAGAATGTGAATTTAGTCAAAATATCGCAGAAAGAAAACGCAAATTTCGCCAACAGATCACGGAAATAAAGCGCAAATTTCATCGAAAGATCAGTAAGAAAACGCAAATTTCATCGATAGGTCAGTAAGAAAACGTAAATTTCATCAAAAGAAAACACAAGTTTCGCCAAAAGATCGTGTAAAAAAACGCAAAATTCATCAAAAATTCACGCGAATTTCGTCAAAATTTACTGGACTGAGCTAAAAAATTGGAACGGGCTCCTTTTACAAATATTAAAAAAAAAAAAAAAAAAAAAAAAAAAAAAAAAAAAGCTGTGAAACGAGAAGTTCAAAAAATCGTATAAAAATTTTCAGAGGAAAAAATTTACTATATTGAATGAAAGACTGAAACCTTGATTCCTTTTACGAATGTCAAAAAATGTTTGCCAGCACAGAAAACCAACCAACCAACCTCCAGATTAATTTTAATTTTGAGTGCTACGATTTCTCATTTTCAAAGGTTGGCAGGTCTGAAAAGGCAAATTTCGTCAGATCACGAAAAACACGTGAATTTTGTCAAATGATCACAAAAAACGCACAACTTTCGTCAAAAGATCGAGAAAAACACTTGAATTTCATCAAAGGATCGCGAGAAAAACGTGAATTTTGTCAAAGGATCCGTAATTTCATCAAAAAACGAACAAAACACTGTCAAAAGATCGTGAAAAAATGCTAATTTATTTAAAAGATAGAGGAAAAAACCCCTCAAATTTCATTAAAAGGTCTCAAATTTCATCAAAAGATTGCAAATTTTGTCAAAGGATTGCCAAAAAAAAAAAAAAAAAAAAAAAAAAAAACTTGCATTTTGTCAACTTTGTCAAAATGCGGTCAAAAGATCGTGAAGAAAATGCGATTTCGGTAAAGATCACGAAAAAAATGCGCAAATTTCATCAAAAGTTTGCGAAAAACACGCAAATTTAATCAAAAGATCGCTAAAAACACGTGAATTTTGTCAAAGGATTGCTATTTTCATCAGAGAATCGCAGGAAAAATGTGAATTTCGTCAAAGAAGTGCAGGAAAAACGCGAATATCATCAAAGAATTGCAGAAAAACCATGAATTTCGCCAGAGAATACCAAAATGACATTTTGATGCTCCAAAATGAGCCTTTTCGTTGCTCCAAAATAGTTATTTTCTGCTCCAAAGTGCCTTTTTGCTGCTCCAAAATAGTTTTTTCTGCTCCAAAATGAGCATTTTTGCTGCTCTAAAATGAGGTCCATGCTGTTCCATCACTGATTTAATGAATTTATATATTATTTATTTATTTTCTTTTAATACTTTCTCAGTTACAAAAAATAACAATCATATGTGCAGTTATAATTCATTTTATTGTATGAATAACTGTTAAAATGTGTCTAAATAGTAGTGGTGTACCGAGTAGTACTTTGGCCGAGTACCGAGTACTCGACCACTGCTGACTACTCGACCGAGTAGTTGTGTAATAAGAAGAAAAAAAACTGATGTGCACATGATGTGAGCTTGTGTGTGCATATATATAAATATACCTGTGTACATATATATATGCCTGTGTGTAGTACATACATATAGTATGCATATATAGTATATATATAAATTAACTAATTAAATTTGAAATTTATTTGTGCACCTTTTAAAGACAATTTTTGGCAATTCAAAACAGTAGCAAAAAAAGGAGAATTGACACATAACAAGTACAATTATTAACCAATATAAAATTAAAAAATTCTTCAACCCTCCAATTTATTCTGATACCTGAAATCTGTCTATCAAAAATAAAAATGTTTATTGGTTACTGTAACAATTCATTGAATAATGCAAAACATTTCATATTTATTTTGTAACTGTACCTTATTTTCTTTTGATTAAAAATAAAAAGAGAGGTACAAAAAGAGATACAGGCTTTCTTAACAGAAGACTTATGTAAAACTGACACTCCATTTGTATGGTGGGAGGGGGGGAATTTCCAATTATGTGACACCTTGCAAAAAAATTCTTATGTGCACCTTCAACCACTGTTTATTCTGAACGTATATTTTCAGAGGCAGGCCAAATTTACAGTAGTAAAAGAAATGTCCTATTTACTGATAATGTAGAACGTTTGGTGTTTTTGCACCATAATTTGAAATATAATAAATTTAATTATTAATTTTTTTATTGCATTTTCAGTTTCTTTATCCAAAATAATACTCTTTTCTGTTTTCCTATATATTTAAAAAGAACTTATTTTTATTTGTATAAATGTGAAACTAAATTTTAATCTGGAATTATTTTATGAGGGCTTTTGTTCTTAACTTTTTCTATATTTTGTAGACATATTGTTAAATACCGAGTAAGTAGTTTTATGAATTATTACATATATTATACATTGATATTCGAATAACTTTTTACAGATCAGTTATAAGTTCATATGCTTAAAAAATGAAATTCTTACAACTACTCGGTATTGGCCGAGTACTCGGCCAAAATTTCGCCGAGTACTAAATACTCGATACGGCTCTACTAAATAGTACAAGTTTGGCCTTATTATATAGATGGAAAAAAATGTCCACCTTTTTCCCATTTCCCACTTTCATGCCTGTTCAAGAGATGCTGTTTAATCCTGTGAAATACTCACCAGCTTAGATTCCAACTTATGTAATGTGTGTAGTATATTAATAACACATTTACTTATTAAATGAAATCCAAACAACATTTTATTGGGTTTTTTTTTTTTTTTTTTTTTTTTTTTTTTTTTTTTTTTTTTTTTTATTGTATACACCTAGTTATTGGAATTTTAATTTAGTTATTTTTTATATAAAATAATAGTAATTTGATTGATAATTGTGTGTATGAACATATAGAAATACTCCAAAAATATATTATAAAAAAATTAATATGATGACAGATTTTGTGGTTTTAAAGTAATTTTCTTGAATTTTGACTGCTTCTGTATTCTTATCATGAATAGTTGGTTGGCATAAAACTCTGATTTATAGTAAATATGTATATATACAACGATTATAATTTATCTAGATGTCAAGAAAGATTGAAACAGTAATAGTGGCCACTAATGAAACTGAGTCTACCGGCCACTGGCTACTAACTCAATTTCCCAGTTTTCACCTACTGTACGACAATTACTTGATTTTACATTGAATTTTAAAATGTGTGCAGGAATTTTCGGACACCTTGTATTTTCCTAAACCTATATTCAGGAGTGGGGAAATGCATCATTTTACTCGCCACTGGCGAGTGAATTTTTAGGTAGTCTTTGAAAGCTGTGAACTATAGAGATGTGTGAAAACTTTTTTTTATTAAGTAGTTAGGTATATTTTTCAACTTTCCGAATTACTGCAATGTAAACATTGGTACTAAGCTCTATTTTATATTAAACTTGCATCTCTTGTTTATATTTCTTAATTTTACAGGGTGGGGGGGGGGATATGAAAAAGCATTATTATAATAATAGTAACCAACTATTTTTGAATTGCGTAAATTTTGTCATAAAAATTTTCAACTGTACGTTGCATTTTACTGACTGGTGATATAAATCCTTGGCTGGCAGGATTTTCTAGAAATTTCCCACCCCTGCCTATATTTAAAATGATAGTACATTTAAATATAATTATTTTATTTATTTAATCATTTACTCATCTAGTATATGAAAGTACAATTTAGTCTTTAAAAAAAAAAAATCTATTGCTCATTTTTGCCAATAAATGGTGGAACCAGGCCTATGCATCAAATAATTGTATAATATCCATATTGCTAAGTAAATATGAATTGTTAATTCAAATAATAATACCTAGATTGTTATTTTTTGCTATTTCCATTACATTATTTTTATTATTATGCTTATTTCTAACCTTTTAGACTTATGTTAACTATATTATTAAGAGTATGAAACTATAAAAGATAAAATTTTTAGTATTAATTTACATCAAAAGATGGTGATGCCAAACGTCTACTAGGAATTCTCTATAAATGTTTCCGGACAAAATAAAAAAAATTGTCGCCTTTTTTTTTTTTTTTTTTTTTTTTTTTTTTACTTTAATAAAACATTTAAACTAAAAACTTAAAATGGCCAAAAAAATAAAATATGATGTGGATACGAACAGTGGTGGGATTCATCCGGTTCGGCAGAACCGGTTGTTAATTCGTGCTGAGTTCGGCGAACTGGTTGTTAAAATTATTCTTTAAATGCGAAAATCGCATTTACCTACTTTCTTTAATGTTTATATGCACAGCAGGGTTTTCTAAACATAACATGGCATGTTCTGATTTGTTTCATTCGTAAAAAGTATATGCAGTGAAACTTCCATTTAACGAAGTCTCACCGTTACACTTAAACAATTCTTTATGAAGAAAATTCGTTAAATAGAAACCAACTCAAATTCATTGAATTTTGTATAATAATATACACGCATAATAATATACGCATAAAAGAAAAATACACATAAAATGGAACTATTGAAAAAATGTATTTTAGTTTGGGCCGTAACTTTTTTTTATGCAATGTAGACATGTAGGAAAAATTTAATTAAGGAATAATGTCTAAAAAACACATATAATAAAGAGAGGTAACAAAAACTGAATCATAGCATACCTTTTTTTCTTTTTTCTCAGTATTTCAAATGCTTAATTTTAAAAAAAGTCTGTAATATTATTTTGTACAGGTTTCTTAAAAAATAATAATAGGGACTTCGTTAAAGGGAAGTTCGGCTGTAATTTTTTCTTCATCAGCCCTCTGAGAAGCAAATTTAACTTTAAAAAAAAAAATGAAATTTTGAAGATTTGCAGAATTTAAGTCAGCAGCCCTGGCTAATTCTAGTTATATGGCATGCTTATTCAACTTTACAATAACTACTTATATTCGAATAAGAGGTACTTTGCTTTGGCTGCTTCTTTTGAAAACATGCGGAACATTCCCTGTTATTCCTGATCAATAGTTAATAGTTAAATTGTTACATTTAGTGGTATACTTTCAAATGCATTTTTCTTTTAAATATTGTACTTTTATACGTTAGAAGTCATTTAAATCAAAGCAGTTATTTTCATAAATGTAACAAATTTTAATAAGATCCTTAAGTCTTATAAGTTACATTTAGAAAAACATATTCCATGCTCTAAAAGTGCTATTACACGTGAAAATCTGAAGCGACAAAAACTGCCTACGACTCATCAGTTTTCCAACCATTTCATTAGTTGTGCGGGAAGAGGCTTTTCCCTCGTCAGTTTTCCAAGCATTTGATTGCCTTTTACAGGCAACACTGCTCTCTAAATACTTAAGTAGACATTGTAGGTCACAAAATTGGTCAAACAATAAAAAAGTTGCTTGTTTTTCGAGCAATAATTTTGAAGTCATAGGTTTGACATGGTGTTGCCCGAAAGTAACGGCAACTTTGACACATTGTGTGATAGCACTTTAACAAATCAAAAAACATTGTTTGGTCTAAACTTGCCGAGTCTTGATATTTTGTAACTTTCCAGCGATGCCTGGCCCGTTTTTTGTACCAAAAAATGGTAAGAAATTCTTAAAATTCTAAATGTCATAACTCGAGAAGTTTTGGTCGTGCAAAAATTTGTCTCATTTGTTATATGGATAATGATTTTCTAAATATGCTGTAAGACCCAAAGGACCGCATAAAATTAAAAAAAAATTAACTTTTTCTAAATAATAAAAGGTTTCTAAGATGATGTAGAACAACATTTGAAATATTTTTTAAATTAGAATTATTGTAAATTTAACGATTTAGGAATTAATTCTTAGTCAGCGATAAGAACAGAATAAGAAAGGCACGCACTACGTATTTTATAACTGATATTGACTTGATGACTGTATATTTTAAATGAAATTGCTCGTCTTTCAAAAGCACTGCGAACAAGAAGAATACGCATCATAAAGGAGGAAATCTTATAACATTTATTAAAATGTTCGAAATACTTCGGGAGAAAAAAGGGTTTTTCCCCCTTATGGTAACGTCTCTCCAAGACGTAATTTTAGAGGTACCGACAAACCAAAAATATGCTCTTAAAACTGAAACTTTCTTTTAATCTATGGTGCAATCGGTTTTTAAAAATATTATTTTTAACCCTTACAAATATACTGTCAAACGCAGGTCACTTTGCGCATCATGGTGACTATTGTTTCTACGCTAAAAGTAACTAAACGTCTATCTAAACACCGTAACTAAACACAATCCTTTTAGAGCATCTCAATAGATGAGATTCACATCATCAATTAAAATTTTGAAAAGTTCGGACGGGTAAAAATATTTTTTACAAAATAAAATGTCGGAAAACTTTTGAAGAAATCGGTAAAAATCTATGTGTTTCATCGCGGTTTCGTTCGCTTTCTGTCATAGACTCCAGAAATCAAATTAAGCAGAAAATAAAATACCAAATAGCATATACTTTCAATTCAGTATTTTTTAGTGATTTTTTTAATTTAAAAATATAACTTTAGACACAATGGAGTTAAAGATATAAAATCATACAAATTTACTGTCATTTAAAGTTATTATCACGGGCACGGGCAACATCGGGCGGGTCAGCTAGTTTATTAAATAAATTACGTCCTTCCTCTAGGAAACATGTTTCAGGATTTATTTTTTACTACACCAAAATATCAAAGTTTTTTAACAATGTTCTTATAATATTGGAAAGTGTTTCATAATCTATGTGTGATGCTTCATTTTTCTTTCTTGTTCATACATCAAAATTCATTCGGGCAGCGAACCGGTTGTTAAATTATTTGAATCCCACCACTGGATACGAATATGGGATACTTAGCTACATTTTTATTGTTTTTTATTCTTATTTTGTAGAAGTGCATGTTATTTATCACTAAAGAAATTGATTTGAAATATTTTATAGTTGATTTGATATCAGTCAAAACACAAATTGGATTTTTCCATATGAACACTTACTTTTGATACTAGAATACAAATCTAGACCTCAAATTAGCTTAGTTATAAATTTTTACGAAGTTTCTATGATTAGTTCCTATAGGTGAAAACTGGGAAATTGAGTTAGTAGCCAGTGGCCGGTAGACTCAGTTTCATTAGTAGCCACTTTTTAAAGTTAGTGGCCACTATAATGTTTCAAACTTTCTTGACATCTACATAAACTATAATCGTTGTATATATATATACATATTTTTCTATAAGTCAGAGTTTTATACCAGCCAACTACTGTAAAAGCACTTATTTTCGCGAGCCGTAATTTTCGCGAAAATGAAGATATCGGTGATTTCGTGAGCTGAAAATTTCGCGAGTTTTATATGAACAGAACCAAAAGTTGAAAAATCCCGAAACTACCTAATAGAACCAACCCCTTTTCATAAGGCATTTTAAGAAACTTCCTTTTGTCCCGACACAATGATTCGATACATCGAGAATATTCTTGTACCTTATTACGACAAGCAGAGAGAGCTTCTCGGGCTAGTTCCAGAGCAAACTGCTGTAGCATTGTTCGACCTTTTTAAGACACACCAAGATCCTCTTTTTCTGGCTGAATTAGAGAAGAGAAATAATATTCCAATTTTTGTACCCGCTTCCTGCACAAGAGAACTCCAGCCTTTGGACTTAACTGTAAATGGCGAGTTCAAGCATTTGCTCAAGAATGAGTTTATTGAATGGTATTCTAATGAGCTTAAATTTCTAGAGGAAAAATAATTTGTGGACCTGGCCTGCGAATATCACGACTAAAACGGATTTACGCTTATTGGCTTGTGCGCACATTTAACGGTGTTGAAGTCAAACATGAGATAATTTTGAATGGCTTCAAAGAAGCTGGTATAAATATTGTAAGTGATTGAATGAGCTGCATTCTATTAGTTGTATTATTGTTTTTATTCAAGAAATAGTTGTATATTATTCAAGAAATAATTATAAGTATTCAATAAATTTTTGTACTTATTTCTTATTTAAGTAACTGTAATCATTAAATTTTGGATTAGTGGAAATTTTCTGATTTTTTATTATTATTTGAGGCTGAAAAAAATATTTCGCGAGGCTTAAATTTTCGCGATTACGACGGGCACGCGAAAATTAAAGCCTCGCAAAAATAAGTGCTTTTACAGTATTCAGGATAAGAATAGGGAAGTAGTCAAAATTCAAGAAAATTACTTTAAAAACACAAAATCTGTTATATTAATTTTTTTAGTATATATTTTTAGATTATTTGTATATGTTCATAAAAACTATTATCAATCAAATTACTTTATATAAAAAATAACTAAATCAAAATTCCAACAGTTAGGTGTATGAAACAAAAAAAATAATCAAATAAAATGCATTAAAATGTAATTTGGATTTTATGGAATAAGTAAATGTGTTATTAAAAGGGGGCTCAGAGCTTGATCAATACCGAAAAACATGTAAACAGAGCTCTAGCTTGGAGTCTATAAAAAAACAGAAGTATTCAATGTAACTAATTTAAACTTTGATATTTTAAAGGTACATTTGTAGTCTTATAAAATTGTAAAATGAAGTACTTCAATGTAATAAAATAAAAAATATAGCAAGATTTATATAACATAATTTTCGAAAAGAAAAAAATTAGGTGTCATATCACCATCCGTAAGATATATTAACATTGAATTGACATAAGAACCTAATTTTTCCTTTAAAATGATCAGGAAACTTTACTCTATAGAATGAATTAAGGATATAACTATCACTCAAAGGAAACCTTATTTAAAAAAACTCTCAAATTTGAAAATTTAAAAAACTCCAAAAATACATATTTTTTTTTCTTTAAAAATACTCAAAATATTAAACTATCTAAAATATATTAATTCATTCTATAGATAATGATGTTATATGCATGAAAAAAAAATTTTAAGCCATTCCATCAAATAGTTTTTTTTTATCTTACGGATAGTCGTCAAAAATCAAGTTTTGAGAAAATGCAACTTGTTGCAATTAAATGGGTGCAGCTTTCAAAGCAATTGTTACATAAATGCTTATAACTCCGTTAAAAATGCAAATACTTTTATGCAGTTTTTTGCACTGTGTTCAGAGTTAATTTAATAAACAAAATAGATACTAAAAAAAAAAAAAAAAAAAAATCTCTTTTTTGAAAGTTTTCAAACCATGAGCCCCCTTAACATACTACACACATCACATACAGTTGAAATCTAAGCTGGTGAATGTATTTCGCAGGATTAAACAATATCTCTTGAAGAAAAATAATCTAACTGGTGAGCATGTGGCTTGTGGCAGGAGTCGAAATATTGCAAATACTGCAATGTCCTTAAAATCCACTTGCATTCGGGAAAAAAATAAAATATTTGAAATGCATGTGGAATCAAAACTGATGATTATATTTTGCAGAATAAAACTGTATTTCTTGAAAAAAATAATCCAACTGAAGAGCAATGGCGAAAAGCCAAAATATTGAAAATGCAACTCAATCGTTGTAATCTGCTTGCATGCTGTAGGAAAAAGAATTAAACAGTTTGCTAATTAGATGTAATCAAAGTAGAGATGCATATTTCTATGAAAAAAGCTATATTTCACTTGGCGATCGATAGCAGATTTTTTATCGCCACTTGGCGAGTGGCGATTAGGGTGGCGATCGATGGCCGATTTTTTAATCGCCATGTGGCGAGTGGTGACCGCCAATTTTCACCTATATTAGTTCCTGATATGTTCAATAATAAAAATTGGGCTTAATTTAGAGGTCTTCTTTAAAATTTAATCTATTACTATATGGTTCAAAATCATTAGAAGTTTTTTTAATACTTTTCAGCAGAAAATATCATTAGTATTAAAAGAGCCTAGATTAATCAATTAAAAATTCCATTAAGTATAAACAATTAACACTTTTATTACATCTATTAACAGTTTTCATGAGATTAGTCACTTTTTTATGAATCCATGGCTTTTCAAACTGTTGTTCAGCTGGTTTTTTAAGCATATCTCAAAAGTTATTTGGCAGAATATGCTGAAATTTTGTATAGACATATTAGAAGTTTCTAGAAATTGAATTCTCAAAAATATTTATAGGTTAATCAAATTCGAAAATATTTATGTTATAATTTGCAATTATTTCGAATATTAATTTCTTATTTGGTAACATACAATTATGGAAATTCGACACGTGAGATTCTAAAACTTTCCATCTAAGTTACTTGAAATTTGGTATATGGGCATAAATGTCAAATGTAGATTAAAAATATTTTTTTCAAAGTGGAATGATGCCATTGAAAGTTGTGATTGGCCCAACCTTTCAAAAGAAAATCCAGAATATTTTTAATGAAAAAAAAAACTGTATATTTGATTCTTAATGAGTGTATTTGTGATCCTTTTTATATAAAAAAAAAATAAAACTGATATCAGAAATATAATCCTAGACTATTTTTCCATAATTGTATTAAAATATAGATTGATATTCTTTCATTGCGGTTTTGTGTCTGGTTTGGGTTTAAATATTTTAGGCTTCGGGTCGGTTTTGGGTTTATGAATTTTTCTGTCGGGTTTGAATCTGTTTTCGGGTTGACTAAGCAGAATTTTCAACTTCGGGTGGGATACAATCCAACCTCTGCCGAACTTTTAATTCCTTGCCCTCAATTTTGAGTGTAATTGAATCTTTTGACAATATCTGAAAGTAGCGAAATAGTGACTACTTTTGAAAAGTAATTTGTAGTTGCTACATTTTTGCTAAAGTAGTTGTAGTTTGCTACTACAAAAAAAGTAGTTTTTCAGACCCCTGATTCATATATAGTAAAATCTCTGAGAGGGTTGGGTTCATACTAGAAGAATTCTTGCGGGTCATATTTAGGTTTTTTGCAAGTCAGGTTGTTGGGATTTTCAGAAAAAGTTTAAGCACAACTTTGTTTTAGATGAAAATAAATACATATTTGAATATGAATGAGTAAATATTCAAATTACTGCATTAGAAATAAAATATGTAAGAAATGTGATCATATATTATTCTTTTTATAGGAACCACTTTGTCTTCTTTCGAATGAAAAATATTATCAGCATTCCTTTTTTGATACACACAAAAACATATGTATCACATTTGTGATAGTTTATGCACATAAACACGTTACGTTTTTGATGATTGAAAGGTGCCCGCTACTCAGAGGCGTAAGCATTCAAATATATAAATGTTAGGAATTGAAAGTTGTTAAAGGAATGAGTTGAGGTTTCATTGTTAAAAATAACCAGAGGGAAACTTTTAATTTTCATTGTATGTGAAAAGCAGTCGTATTTGAAATAAATTTTCTCAGACATTCCTTAAAAATCAAGTAAAATAATAAATCTCTTTAAAATTGGTTTCTTAAGTAGTGTTAGAGTTTCCCCCAGATTTAAAAAAAAAAAAAGGTCAGGTTGCTGCTGTTGAAAATGGCATTTTTTTCCCCTTAAGGACATGTTTTGGATTCTTAAGGACACTTTTTTTATTTTTAAAAACAATCTTTTGATTTTTAGTCATTTTTAATATCTAGAAGTCATGGCATTCTTTTCTAGACACCATTGAGTTAGTTTTTTCTATGCAAGCAAATATTTTAAAGAAAAAAAGTAAAAAAGCACTTCCTTTTACTGAGGGGCAATAAGGGTGCTAATTTTATGGATAATTGTCAAGAAGGGTGCTAATTTGTAAACCAAAACGCATGCAGATTGCATCACCGTGCTGAAACTGTCTGGGAGAAACTCTGGTGTTATAATGTTTTTTATATTTTTTTCCACCAAATTACCTTTATAGCAGTTATCAATGTATTCAATAATATTAATCTATTATATGCTTTAAAAAAAAAAAAAAGTAAAAATGTCATTTATGTGTTATTTAAAAAATTCGTTATATGGGTCTTTGTTGTTAAAAGTTGAGTGAAATAACTTTTATGTGTTATTTTACATTTTGCCATTTTCAAAAGTTGACAGGTATGCTTTTAGGCATTTTTAACATGCTTTTTAAAATGATGTATTCTAACATCTGATTAAACACTTTTCAAATTGGAGTTGTTAGTGACAAAGAGTTAATACACAAAATTTTGATAGCTTTCCACTTACGTTTTAACTGTTAAGGGGGCTGGTCACTCAGCTTCCGATTTCCCCTCACTAATGTAAAGTATATGGCCATTTGATGCATTCATATATTTTAAATATCTCCTCGGGAAATTAATATTTTTAACTTCTATTTTTTGTGTACACTTCCTAAAAGATGTATCTTTTTTCTTTGTTCTCAAAATATTTCTTAAAGTATAGACTCAATTTTATATGAAGTGTTAAAATCTTACCCACAGTTCTACCGCTTTTAACACATAAAATATTAAATTAAGCACATATTTTAGAAATATTTTGAAAACTAAGAAAAAAAAAGCGACATCGTTTAAGAAGAGTACACAGGAAAAAGATGTTGAAAATATGAATTTCCCGAGAAGATATTTTAAATATACGAATGCATCAAAAGTCTATAGACTTCATTTAACATTATGGAGGATAATTCCGAAGCTGAGTGACAACACCCTTAAATTCAAACTGTTACCAATTTATTTATTTTTTTAAATCGACAAATTATGAGTGTAAATGATCACTAATTATGAAACAATCGAGTTTTCGGTTTATATTACAAATCTCCTTAATAAACTTCGAAACAAATTTCATAATGTTTCCTTGTTATTTTATATTATTAGTATTTTGAAATAAAATTTATTGCTTTGATAAAACAGTTTTCCAAAACAAAATTATTTTATTTTAGATGTTGATGAGCATTATTACAAAAATCATTGGAGTTGAAATTTTTAGAACTAATTAAATGTAAAAAAAATTAAAGCAATAGTTACCCCCCCCCCCCCCCAAGAAATTTATTTCACCTCCAATGATTAATGTTGAAATTGTTGTTTAAAATTTATTATTCCAGTTAATCGAAATTCAGCATGATTCCACTTTATAACAAAAATGTATAGCTATAGATATGGGGTTTCCAAATTTCTATAATTATATAGCAGGGCTTGAAATTCAATTTTTCCTAGGAGGGGAGTCTCCCTACCAACATTTATAAATGGCGGGGAGTTGAGCTATTTGGTGGTGGGGGGGGGGGGGGATCTAAAACCCACTTTTATTTTATGTGCTATTTAAAGATTTACATTAATTATTTTGTCATGTCTGTATTAATATAGGCATGGCAAAATACCATTGAAGCAATTTAAATCAACAACTCAGAATAATTGTGCAAAATGTTTTTTTTTTTTTTTTTTTTTCAAAAAGTAAGAAAGTTAGGTTTTTATACAGTCTATTTTTCAACTTTCAACCAAATATCATGTGTCCTTAACAATGACGTTGTTAATTGAATTTCTGAATTTAGATTTTATTCCATTTTGGGCCCTGAATCTCCTTTCACAAGGTAAACTTGTGACAGACAGCACAAGCACAACATTTATAACTTTGGAAGGTTTTTGGAAATGTGTGGTTATGCTCTCTTAAAAGATTTTCAGTAAACTTTGCAATATCTAACATGCCTTCATTTTTAACGACTTGTCCTGTGACAATGTCCTATTTTGGCGTACCCTTTTGGATATTTTCCTTTTTCCGTCACAGGAAAAAAAATATATCGTGAAATATGCCAATTGGGCGCAGGGGAAAAATCGTGAATTTCCTCGATCAGTCGAGGGAAGAATATCGCGAAATTCGTCAATTGACCGCAGTATAAAATCGCGAAATTCATCGATCAGGCGCAGAATAAAACTGTGAATTTCGTCTGTCTGTCGCAAAAAGTAACCGTAAAATTTGCAGATGTTTCCGAGTATTAAAAAAAAAAAATCTGGAATTCACAGCAAATTTTCTGAAAGGTTTACAGCAAGGGATGGGAAGGGATTGGGAAATCCTCTCCAGGCATTATTTTTGTTGCAGGTCGAGTAAACTCTTTTTTTTTTTTTTTTTTTTTTTTTTTTTTTTTTGTTTGGTTTGATTTTGCGCTATTTTTTCTGCAACCCTTTGACGAAATTCGCATTTTTTTCTCGGTCTTTTGACGAAATTCGGTTTTTTTTTTCGCGACCTTTTGACGAAAATCGTGTTTTTTTTTATCTTTTGATGAAATTTGTGTTTTTTCACGAACTTTTGACGAAATTCGCTTCTTTTTTGCGATTCTTTGACGAAAATCGCACTTTATCTACGATCTTTTGACGAAATTCACGTTTTTTCTGCGACCTTTTGACGAAATTTGCAATCCTTTGATGAAATGCACGTTTTTTCGCGATCCTTTGACGAAATGCACGTTTTTTCGCCATCCTTTGACAAAATTCACGTTTTTTCGCGATCCTTTGGTGAAATTAGTGTTTTTTTTTTCAGCGGTCCTTTGATTAAATTCGCTTTTATTCCGCAATCCTTTGGCGAAATTTGCATTTTTCCGCGATCCTCTGACGAAATTCGCTTTTTTCGCGATCCTTTGCGACGAAATTGGTGTTTTTTTCCTCGAACGATTGACGAAAATGATTTTTTCGGCGATCAATTTTCGAAATTTGCGATATTTTTTTGCTGAACTGATGTCCGATTTTTCATAATTTTCGGAAACTAATGCCTTAAATTTTCGGAAAATTTGGAACAGAATCACCTCTGAATTCGCCAATCGGTCGCGGACACTTGTCAACCGATCTCGAGAAAAAGTAAAGAAATTTGTCTATCGGTCGCATGAAAAATTTGTGAATTTCAACGATCTTTCGCAGTAAAAAACCTGCAAAATGTGTCAATCGGGCATGCGAAAATATCGTGAAATTCGTAAGGCATTCGCGGGAGTTAATCATAATTTCAAAATGCAAAATTTTCACGAAAATGGTGAGATTTTTTGGACTGGAGCCTCCTGCCCACGATATTCTTTCGGGCGGGATTTCAAAATTTTGGGCGCGAATCCCGCCATCCCGCCCTGAAATTCAAGCCCTGTATAGAGTATTTTTTTAAAATGTATAAACAATTAAAGTTAAATTTTTTTTAATTAACACACCCTTTATTTTGAATTGTGAAGTGGAGCTACAGCAATTAACATTTTACAAAAATAATGCCTGTATTCACACTGGTGGCCTTTCTAGTCTAGGCATTCAGGATGTCTAACCACCTGGATAACCTGAAAAAATCAGGGAAATATATATATTGGCTTAGTCAGGGAAATTTACTATTCCTGAGGAATAATCGGGGAAATTTGAAATTTTTGAGAAAAATCAGAAATTTGAAACTTCTGAGAATTTCCATTCATAAAATTATGGATTTGAAATTGCAGTGGCAAAAAAAACTAACTTTAATTTTTATATGTACTGTTTCAACCTCTTATGCAATTTCTTTTGCCTGTTTACTTATCTTTATTTGGGAACTGAACATTTATTAGCTTAATTTATTGAATATTTATAATCCTTAAATTGAGTTGCAGAACAGATATATTACTTATAAAGAGAAAGTTTTTTTTTATTTTTATTAAAATATGTCAAAGCAATCTGTGTTTAACATGACACATTTGATAAAGAATTTCATCTTGATTGGACAAAATGGATGGAACATGATGCTCAAAGTGCGAATCTGCAGAATGTTTAGCATGTAGAAAAACATTCTCATTAAGACATATAGGGCGGTTGAGCAGTCATTATAGTCAGAGAGCCGACAGCACAAAAACCTATGTTATCAAGCACAAGAAAAAAAAACCCTTTATTTTAGGGGAGAGTAGAAGCAGGGGAATCCAATGATCCATGTCTTCCGGAAGTGAAGTGGTGCATAAGCCAGAAATTAATACCACCAGTGGTTGACTCGTTGGTTTATCATTGTGTTTGTCCTACAATTATCCTCCATGTTTTCATACCTCTGTTTGTAGGACAAACACAATGCTAAACATATGAGTCAACCACTGGTGGTATTAATTTTTTGCTTATGTACCACTTCACTTCCGGCAGACATGAATCATTAGATTTTCCTACTTCTACTCTTCCATAAAATAAAGGGTTTTTTTCCTTGTGCTTGATAACATAGGTTTTTGTGCTGTCAGCTCTTGGACTATTAGGACTAAGAAATAATATCTTTGTGTAAGTTTTTCTGTGTGTAACATAACAGAATTTCTATACCTGGAAAATTGATTTTATTGGTATGTTAAACATGGAAAAATCAGGGAAATTTGTCGCTGAGCTGGGCTAGACATTGCTGATAATGTGAAGCACTAAATAGCTGGCATGGACTTACCAGCCTCTATTCATTTGAGGAGTTTGTTGATGACTGCTGTCTTTTCCTCTTGTTTCCTTTGCTCAAAACTCTGTTTTGTGAAAAATTTGACCTGTTTCATCTGCTTCAAACTTATCTCTAAATCATTATTTGAAATTCTCTCCTAAACTGTCTCTGAATTTCAGCTGTCCTTTCAAACCTCAAGTATCACTTTAGGATAAATTTTCTTTCCTCAAAGCTTAGTCTGGTTTCAGCCATTATTTCAAATTAGTTAAACCTGAGAGGAAAAAAAAAAGAACATGCCAGTTGTTAGCGATTGAATTGTGTCTATATGCAAGGTGTGGCTATTAATTTTCAGGGCTGGTAAATAACTTCTGAAATATGAATGTACTGGGAATCCTCATCTTTGGAAATCCTCTTAATTTTTTGTGTCCCATTTTTCTTAATGTTATATATCTAGAAATCTTGTTTGCTTGAGTGATGCTTTCAATTTGGGAAACAGGTGATAGTCTGCATGTGCCAAGTCTGGAGAATATGGAGGGTGGTTTAACTGCACAATGTCATGCTTGGCCACAAAATCAATGGCTAAAAGGCCAATGGCAAGCAACCATTCAAAAATGCAAGAATATAATAATGCGTCGTAACCGTACAATTGCAAAAACATTTTATGCTTTTGGCTATCATGTTTTCCCAATTTGAAACAAAATTTATTGTTTAGTTTACACCAGAAAGTAAAGCGAGAATGACACACAGCACAGATATTGTGGTCATTCAATCAAATACTATCGTTAACCAGCGAACAAAGTTTCAATTGTAATAATTGTTGCCACAGTCCTGGAAATTAAAGCCACACCTTCTACATACAGGGTGGTCATAGCAATGTATGAATCCCTAGTGACTTAACGTCTCAACCAATCGAAAGAAAATTTCAGAATTATTATTTGAAGGTGTGCGCTCGAGATCGTGAAGATTTAAAATAATGGACCTCTTACAGTAACAGTAAAAAAATTTCGAATGGCAGCACCCACTCTTTTCTTGCCCAGATTAATCAGCACATTGAAAACCCAAAAACTGCATTGGAACGATACATGTATGGCGAAAATTACCGATATAAAATATTTAAAAAAAAAAAAAAAAAAAAAAAAAGCATTGTATAATAAACAATTAAATTAAAAAAATCAAAAAACCAGACTGCGTAAAAAGCGAACTAATTATTTCTCATCCATGTGAAACTATTTTTTTTTTCAATTCCTACTATTAGCTCACACTCTCGCTATATATATCTTATTCAAATTTTCAATCGTTAATAAAATACTTATTATTCATCCAGTCAAGCTCAAATAAATTTTTTAAAACTTGTAGTGGATGACACTTGATGTTAGAGGTCTGCACGGGCCGGAATTTCTGGGCCCGGCCAGGCCCAGCCCGATTCAATTTCTACAAAAAAAAAAAAAAAATCCATTTTTTCTCGACATACAATTAAGATTCTTTTAATGAATACTACGTACATATTTATGGGAAAATTTTACAGTATATTTTTGATTACTATGTGTTCGCAAAGCAGAAAACACACAATAGTAAACATTAACGATTACACAGTGTTTTAGTCATAGTCTCTACAGACATTTCGAAATTCCAATAAGGATTCATTAAACAGTTAATGTAGTTCAGAATAAATGATTAAAAACATGATACCTTTTGAAGCTGTATGATAAAAAGTAGATTTGCGAAAATATTTCTCTCATTTTTAAGGCTTTTCTCAAATCGAAAGAAGTTACATTTCGACACATTTGAGAATTCATTTCTTTTCGGAAACGTGTAAGATTGGCAGGTATTCTTATTCAGAAACTATGTAAATGCTGTCTTTTTCATAGATAAAAGCAATATATCTTTCTCTGAAAATACTGCCAAAGTTAGCGTTATGAATCGAATTTCCAGAAGCGATAGCACAGGAAAGGAAAAAAACGTACAGTCACATGACAAGAATCTCTGTTACCTCTGTAAGTAATTTATCAAACATGGAGAAAGGTATTCGTTTCCAAATGCCTTCAATAGTCAGGCCTGTGAGTTTTATGCCTTTATAATTAAAAATGAGTCAGAAAATGTGTTTGAAAGTTTCGCATTGTTGAACAGTGAATATGAGAACCCCTTACGGTATATTTCCAAAGATACTGTTAACAGAAGTTCATTATCACTATTAATACTTTTACAAAACATAATGCCTGTTCTACACATCCTGAGATCGATTCAGACAAATTCCGTCCCGGCACGAGTGTGCTGAAAAAAAATTAAACCCGTAATCAGACATCTTGTAACTGTATGATTCCGATCTCTACGATGGACATGTTACATATCTGTATTGTTAAACTCGCATCAGCTCGTGACGCACATTTATACTTCTCGAGAAAATCATATTCATTGAAAATGGCTCGTATTTTATCTGCTTCGCTTGAATTCTTATATCGGGCCGATTGGCCCGGCCCTGCAGGCCCGTTCAATTTTTTTGCCGGCCCGGCCCATTTATTTTGTCTGTCGGGAAGGCCCGTTGAAAATTCGTCTTCATTCCACCGGCCAAGTCCGGGCCCATGCAGACCTCTACTTGATGTTAATCCAGTTTTTTTCAAATATTAATTCATTAATTAAATTAAATTAATTAATTTTGAATAATCGAGAGAGCCCTCTTCTTGATCAAGGCATTTTAAGCGCCACTCGAGGAAAGAAGAATGGGGGAAAAAAAAATTCTTTTATTGACCTAAGTAGGAATTGACTTAAATTTTTTTTTATATTACTTACCTATTTTTTTTATTTACTTGTATTGATGACTTTTAAGTTGTGTTTAATTGTTAGTTCCTATCTATAAACACTGTTTTGATGAGGTCTATAGATGTCTATGATGGTTAGAGTTGCAGTAAAGCTAGATATCCTACCTACACAACTTCCAGGTTGTATAATATTTTAACGGAGCTTCTGACTGTAAAACAGTCAATGAGATGAAAGAGTGAATGAGTAAAATGAGTCAATGAGTATGAGTTAGTCAATGAGTCAAACAGTCAACCTATCCAATGATAGGCCACTCAATATGGTGCATATTTTTTTTTCGTCTCTACCACCATTTTGTATTTTATGGCCGCCATTTTGAATTTATAAAAATAAAACCTAGCCTATAACCATCGGGCCATTAAGACGAATTGATAGAGACCTCATTCATTAAAATCCATCCAGCCGTTGGGATGTTTCGAGGGTATAAAGAAATCCACATACACAGATACGCATGAAACCCATAACCCTTCTTTTCAGTTGGGTAAAAAGGACCTGTTAATTAGCCTGTTAATTTTCTTTAAAGCATTTTTAAGTTTAATGAGCTCCTGTGCATCCACTGATTACATTTAATCCTTCTTAGTCGTGAAGTAATTTAATCACTTTTTTGAGTGTATTATTGGACAGTTTCTTCTTTGTGTTATATTAATTAAATACAGATAAGTGATATGAAAATTTTTCATCTAGTGTAAGGATTTCAGAAAGATTTTGAACCAAATTTTGTAAGTTGTTTTATCAACTGGTTTAGTTGAATGTACTGACACATATTTTTTTGTAATGTTTTTTTTTTTATGTTTATGTATGCCATTAAGACGAATTGATAGAGACCTCATTCATTAAAATCCATCCAGCCGTTGGGATGTTTCGAGGGTATAAAGATGCCATTATGTTATGCATATATATATATATATATATATATATATACTCCTTGCATATTTCCTAGCATAATTTTTCAGCCTGATGAGATGAGCCTGTTATATAGAAGATTTGCATCTAGGAATCATGGTTAAAAGCACAAATCTTTGGCATTTTTTTTTTTTTTTATCCTGCCACTGAAGTAACATATTTTAGTGGTTACACATTGAAACACAATAGACTGGAAAAAAAAAAAAAAAAAAAAACTCAAGAATCTAAAATTTTCGAAATTTCTAAAATTTTAGTAAAAATTTACAAATTTTAGAAATTTTTTGAATAAATTCTTTTTCCGGATTCGGAATTCCGGATAATGGGTCCTATACTGTATTCCCCTCCTTTTACCAGCTCTTTTCTAAAGCCTTCCTGAAGAGGGGGGGTAGTAATATTTTAGGCGAAATTGGAAATGCAAATTGCTAAGATACACAATCTGAGATGTCAATGGAAGAGGCTCTGGGTGTTGTCAACTGCTGGGTATGCGATGCTAACTCTTTTAGATGTGGAAGTATGAGCTTCATTATCTTTTGATATTTCAGAAATATTTATTGCTGCAGCTATGCCAACTATGGCTGCGTAGACCTAGATGTGTTATCACTGACTTTTATGGGTTTCTCTGATTTTCGAAGGAACAAAAAAATGGTCTGGAAAAACATCGTTGTTGTAGGGGGAAAATTCCTGTTTTCTAAAACCATCTGATTGGAGTATTTTCAACCTCTGTTCTCAAAAATGCAGCATTGAATAATTTCCAATTTAGTAAATTGTTACAGATTGCCCAGGATTGGAAAGCAATCACTTCCTCACTTATTGTTTGTAGTATGAGTTTACATGTGCTGTGAATGACACATCCAAGGGGCTAACAGTACTTAGCATCATTAAATTGCAATTAGAAGCTCCATGCTAAGTTATTAACTATCTTTAAAAAATCATTCCATGAACATAGGACAAAACTGGGTATAACCGGTTTTACCCCAACATGCCACTGATAAATATGGCTTTACTATTCTTAATCCTATAGTAAAAGATTAGTAAAACTGTTAAATTGCTAGCAGAAAAAGCAAAGAATTAGATATTATTCTTACCAATATTTAATATGCTGACAAGCAGTTAATATATTAGTAAAACCTAGAATCAAACAAAACAATTTTTAAGAGTAATTCAAACGAAATTTTTCACACAAAAAATAACCGCATACAGTAGCGTTTTGTTCAGCTACACATGCTGTAATGATGTTTGACAAGCAACTCCTCGTTGCCCGATAATAGATAAAAGTTCAAATCAAGGAGAAATCTGCGCTACCCGGTTTTGTACAACTCTCCTTTATATATTAAAGGAAATTACAATAGAAACTTGTTTCATTGTGGGCCATTTTTGAGATTTAAACTTTGATATAGAATCTTGTTTGAGAAAATGGTTTAATCTCAGATAGTGTAAAAAACCTTTGTTTGAGAGCGAGATATATTTGAAGTGAGAGTTTTAAGAGGGAAGCTGGTTGTCAGTGTCTGCCTAACTATAGTATATGAGAAGCTCGGGCGAGTTGGATTTTAAATAGTACAATGATACATTTTGCTCAGTAATAGTTTTTTATGTATAATGAATGGTCATTTTTAAGGTAAAAATTCTCGGAAAGAATGGTGAAACTAGTCCTATTGTGTAAGGGCAAAGTTGTGGGGATATATGGAACTTACCTGTTGTAATTTTGTTGGATTTAAGGAGGTGGCTTGACTCAGAATTTTTAAGTGATTAAATTAAACTGGCAACTCGTAGTTTATTCAGTGCGGGAAAGGAAAAAAAAAAAAACTAGCATGAAAGTGCTTTTTAAATAAGTCTGATAATTAACATGCTGGTTTTCAAGCTTTTTCTCCATTTTTATCTATCGTTTACTGATCTTGCAGATAAAATTTTCGACGTTATTTCCTTGAGTTTTTCAATTTTCGACATTTGAAGTGCGATTCTGACTGGCAGTATTAGAGTGGTGTATAATGATAAGAAGAGAGTATTGTTGCAACTCTTTTGTGGGAAGGAATCCTCTTAAGCTATAGTTAAATCTATTTAAAATAATAGTACTTTCAGTGCAGAGTTACTTTCTCTGAAGCAGATTACACACAATTCACAAGTTTGTTTTATGCTTACTTGCTTAGACCTGCAAATTACTGTATCCCATATGTTGATTCAAATAATATGATCAATATTCGAACTATAACGTAATAAATATTTCGACTATTTGTCTAACACAGAATTATGGAATTCTAATTTCATCTTTCTTCTATAACTGTGAAATAGTTTAATAGCTGTGACTAATCCCTTTTACCTTTCTTTTCCTAGAATTCATTGCTTACTTCAATTGAAACTATAAGGAATATTACTGTACCTTATTCATGGGTCTGTCCAGGATTTGTGTATTCTGTTTTTGTGAAATTTTTTTTAATTGAAAAATCTAATCACAATTTTGTGAATTTGAAAAAATCATCTACTTATAATAAAATCTGAGTGTAGAAAATCGTCGGTAACTATGCCGGTGCAGACCACTCCAGTGTGCGAATCGACCGTAGCTAAATGCCATGTTAGGCTTAATGTAAAACATATCTTAACATATGACAGCTAAATGATAATCTTTTCTGCTTGAAATCATGTCTGTTCAGCATATTATCACATAAAACATGTGTATCATTTCCATTTATAATGTATTAAGTTCTAAATTAAAATTAAGCTATTATAAACATAGAAACCAGATGTAAACAATCGATACTGTTGCCATTCAGATTCAAATTCCAGCAAATCTACAAACAAATGAATGACTCTTTGAACGCTTCATTAAAAAACATACAGGTTAATGCCGATGCTGAAATTATAACATCTAGGCCTCAGAAATTTTTGTCATGTGTAGATGCTATCACCTGAAAGTGAACTTCGCATCCGGAATTTAAAATTTCAATTTAGATTTTTAATTAAAACTCTATGGGTTAGCGTCTATTTACAGCTCTCTGCCATTCCACTGCAATGAACAAGCCAGCCAATGAGAGCATGTGTTAAATATGAGATCCAGCGACCGCATTTCCGAACTTATAGCTAGCGAGGCGAGAAATTATACTCTTTGTTTACATTATTTCACGTTTTTTTTTTTTTTTTTTTTTTTTTTTTTTGGCGAATTCACAATTCTACAATTCATGTAAGTTAAATTTTCAATTGTATTCGTTTTTCGTGTTAGTGGCTATTTACATATGCATATTCGCCCAAGAATTGAATATCTACTTTACTTTCTATGAAGTAAATAATTTCTGTTCTTGGGCGAAAACCTCTCGAAATAGATGTAGAATTTCAACTTTTTTTCATTTAAATAAACAGAAATATAAGTTTTAATTTTGATTCTGCATTTTAAAATTTGTTACTGATCTCAGTTTGCTTCATATACAAATCTTCAATGTTTTGATTTATAAGTGACTCCATTATTGGATGATGACAACGTACATTTTATAAAATGATTTCATGACAATATACATCTTTGCCCAAGAACAGACATGAAGTCTGGTATAAGATGTAGTCATCGCCCATGAATGGGAAAAAAACAAAGAATTTTTGACTTCAGGGGAAATTAATGAGGTTATTTGGGTTTTTCTTTTGTTAATTTTTTTTCGTCACTTCCCCATATATTATTAGTTTCATAAGAAATCCCAAGAAAAACATATTATATTTTATATTTATAAATTGTAGAACTGTACATTTTATAGTAAAGTGTAAGATGTATGTTTTCATTAAGATTTGTTATTGAACTCTGTTTGTTTCATTTAAGAACATTTTTAGTCGCCCAAGAATTGAATGTTTTTTTTAACTTTACTTTGTACGAAATGAAAACATTCAGTCAATAATTTCTGTTCTTGGGCGATTAAGAGTTCATTCATTTGCGATTCTTATGAAACTCATATCACAAAATGCACATCATAACTATTTCACGCACTCAGGATTTTCCATTCAGTTCTTTTCCTTTACTTAATCTTTTCTCTCCACTTTCCCATACATTATGAGTTTGATAAGAAATCATAATGAAAACATATCTTGCATTTTACTGAATGTTTTCATAGTGCCAGGCCCAGTAGCAGAAAATTCAAGATGTGAGACTGGTGTCGCAGATTTTCTTTTCTCTTTTGCATATTATTTTTCCATCAAGCCTTTATTTCACTTTATAATTATGTTTAGCTGTTTATTAGTTAATACAAAAATAAAATTATGCATTTTATTCATTTTTATTAATATAATAGACATCGCAGGTAAGTGGTTGTTTGATTAATTAATGCTTCAATTGTAAAATATTTTACTAGCAGATTATTTTCTGTCCCTGAAGTATCTATCGCAGACACTTTGAGAATTTTCTGCAACTGTGGTGTCATGCATATCAGTTTAAAGTTTAGGTATAATCCATTGAAGCAAAAAAAAAATTTGTGACCGTTTGTCAAAGTTCCCGATATTTCTCAGCGACAGATTGGCAAAATTAAGCTGCACTCTTTTGACAAACTTTTCTATGCATTTCTGCGATCTTTTGGTAGAATTTGCAATATTTTTCTTCGATTGTTTACTGAAATTTGCGAGTTTTTTTTTCAGCGATTGTTTCATTAAAACCATGATTTTTTTTTTTCCAAGACCGTTTGATGAACAAGTCCCCCCCCCCCCCCCCCCCCCCCCCAAGATTTTTTTTCTCACATCTGCGATGAAATGTGTGATTATTTTTCTGCGGCCATTTGTCAAAGTTCCCGATATTTCTCAGTGACAGATTGGCAAACTTCGACATGGCTTCTGCACTCTTTTGACAAACTTTGCTATACATTTCTGCAATCTTTTGATGAAATTTGCAATATTTTTGTTTTCAATTGTTTACTGAAATTCTTGTTTTTTTCAGCGATTGTTTCATAAAATTCACGATTTTTTCCAAGATCGTTTGACGAAATTTGTAATTTTTTTTTCAACGACCTGTGACAAATTTGTGATTTTTTTTTTCTGTGACCATTTGTCGAAGTTCCCGATATTTTTCAGCAACAGAGTGGCTAAATTTGGCATGTGCTTCTGCACTTTTTTGACAAAATTTGCTATGCATTTCCGCGATCTTTTGATGAAATTCACAATATTTTTCTTCGATTGTTTACTGAAATTCACATTATTATTTTCATTGATCATTTCACAAAATTGGCACTTTTTTTTTTCAAAGATCGTTTGACTAAATTAGTTTTTTTTTTTTTTTTTTTCCCAAACGATCTTTGACAAAATTTGTGATTTTTTTTTTTTACACTGCCATTTGTTGAAGTTCACGATATTTTTCAGCATAAAATTGCCAAAAGTCTATATTTTATCAAAATTTGCAGAATTTTTCCTCGATTGTTTACTGAAATTAGTCTTTTTTCTGCCATCATTTTTCGTAGGTCATGATATTTTTTCAACAACATATTGGCAAAATTTGTGGCTTTTTCAGCTATCGTTTTACGAAATTAGCAATTTTTTCCACGATCGTTTGTTGAAGTTTACAATATTTTTCAGTAACAGATTTGCAAAATTCACGATACAGTAAACTCTCTGTAAGGCGGACTCTATGTAAGACTGAAATCTGTCTAGCTCAGAAAGATTTTCAAGTCCCTGCGAATCCTTAGATATACAGTAAAATTTGTCTAAAGCGAAATATTGTCTACTGCGGAAAATTTTCTTGGTCCCGATCGATTCCGCCTTAGACAGAGTTTGCTGTATTTACTTTTGCTAAGCACCGCAGATTATAGAAAACTGCAGATAATGGGTGAGCGGATTACCAATCCTTGACTGTATGTTGTCATTGGCCAAGAATTGGAAAAAAACAAACAATTTTTGACTTCAGGGTAAGTTAATGATGTTATTTGGGTTTTTCTTTTGTTAATCTTTTTTCGCCACTTCTCCATATATTATGAGTTTATTCATAAGAAATCCCAATAAAAACATATATTACACTTTACTGGATTTTTTTATTTCTTATCAAAGTCATGTTATGTAACATGCGAGAAATTGTAGAAGTTTTTAGTTGCCCAAGAATGGAGAGTTTCATATGAAATGAAAACATTGTAAATAATAATTAAAGTCTTTCTTTCCATTCTTGCCTGATTAAACATTTTCTTAATCTTAATAAAATGTACAGTTCTACAATTTATCGCATGAGTTTTCCGTTCTTGGGTGTCTAAAAATGTAGTCAACAACATTAACAGGAAGAAAGATTATAAATAACAATAAGCACTCAAAATTTTCGCTTCATTGAATTATGTTTAAACTTTACGCCTGGCCTTTCAATATGAAAACATTCAATAAAGTGCAAAATATGTTTTTCATTAGGATGAGAGAAGATTAACTAAAGGATAAGAACTGAGTGAAAAATCCTGAGTGCATGAAATGTTTAATATGGTATGCATTTTCTGATATATTATGAGTTTCATAAGAATCGCCCATGAATGGACTCTTAATCGCCCAAGAACGGAAATTATTTACTTCATAGAAGTTCAAGAAACACATTCCATTCTTGGGCGACTATGCATATGTAAATTGCCATTAACACGAAGAACGAATACAATTGAAACTTAACTTACGTGAATGATTGACTTACGTACTTGATAACACTTTAAAATTTTAAAGAAGGTGGGAAAGTTCAATTTCGAGGTTGGGCGAAGGGGGCGACGTAATTGTCCTTAAAACCATAGCGTTTTCTACAATGAGTACCTTTATATGTTTTTGGCGGAGATCTCCGATAAATATTATTTATTAAATATAAACAATAACTATTGTTTTGAAGATTTATCATTCACTTTACGTCATTTTTGACTATTTTTGGTATTATATACTAGTTATATATAGTTTCTTGTTTATGTTTTTAACAAGATTGTTTATTTATATATAAAAAAAGAGTATGTAATAGCTACTTTGTTGACTTCAACTGTTTTGTGACAGGTTAAATTTTATTTTAAAATAATTAATTTGTGAAGTTTAAGTCTGGCGACAGAAAAGTTTGGGGGAAAGGTCTATTTTGAAGAAAGAAAGACAAAGAAGTTTGTGAAGGGCCCTGTTTTAAGATGAAAATTTACGTGAAGGGTCCTATCTAAATATCTAAAAAATTGTGAAAGGCCCTTTAAAGGACCCAAATTTTTCCTGAACAAATCCCTGTTATTTCTAAGCTAAGCAGTCATTCCTACTGTCCAGTAAGCATGACTGATTGTTGAAATTGTCAACAGTTTGGGAGATAACACTGATAATTGTAGGCTTTCAGTTATGTGATTATTTTTCATCTGGTAACTATTTTGTCAATCATTAGATTAGTATAGTATAGTGTGGATCAAAAGTTGAAACAATATCATTTATTTATACTAGGTACAGTTACAGAGAGCTTTTGGATTTGTTGATACATAAGAAAAATGGATCACAGTAAAAAAGATCCAATGTGGCTTTATTTTACAGAAAAAAAATACTATTTTTGGAAAAGGTGTAATAGCAATATGCAAATGGTGTAGTGATAAAATGATGGAGATTATGGCAAGAATGTAAAACACAAACACATTCTATGTCTATGTGATAAAGATAACATTCGTAAATCTGAATCAGCAATGGAATACACATATATATTATATATATTATTGGAGTAATACATTAATGAAAAATAAATAACTTTTAATTAACTAGAAATTTATGCACAGAACATGCATAGATATATGTATAACAATTTAAATTTAATAGTACAATAATAAAAGTTTGAATCTTTTAAATTTGTTTGCAACAATTTTTAATTTTTATTTAAAATATCGTGAATTCTTATCTAGGAAATGTAATGAAATTAATAGAAATGTGTAATTCTATACAGAAAAAATAAATAAATACATGCACATACACAAATAATATTAATTAAAAAAAAATCTGATTTAAATCAAAATAATCTGATTTAAATCAAATAAATGGGATTATTATTTTTTTTTTAATCGTGATTTTTACATTTGTAATTTTAGTCTTTTTCTAGGCTGGAAATAAAATTGAAAAGTACAAATAAACATGTAATATACACAGTACACACGGTAAAGATTGTCTCCTTTAGACAATCAATGTGATATGCAAGGGGGAGAAAAAAATACTTTTCCTGACCGATGGATAAACCACGATATATTTAGTAGAACTTGATTCCTTTAAAAGGCTTTTCATAATTTTTTTTTCTTTCAAAACATCACCCTTCACAAAATTCTCACTCTACAAACAGAACTCTTCCCAAGTTTAATCATTTTAAAATCAACATATGTATGTAAAAAGAACTTTGTTAAAAATATTGAAACAGGAACCTGAATATGACAATTATAGGTAAAATTGCCAATACACTTTTACGTATGTCATATTCATCGATGGAAGCATTGCCCTTTCTATCTTTAAGATTGATGAGTGCTTTTTTAATTCTCTCCATGCAAAGAAAGGGTTTACTGCTAGTATTTAATAAAATGTATGCAGTATATGATTTATCATAAATATTTTATGTACAATATTAGCCCTTCGTTATATTGCTCACTTGAATATGCTACTTTTTCTACGAAAAGTAAGCTCTAGTATAACTGCATATTTTATGTAACTATATTTAAATATTGATTATATTATTTACATATCTTTTAATTTCTTTAAGAAAATTGTAATAGGTGTATAAACTAGCATTTAAAAAGAAAAAAAAATTGTGTTTAATTTTATAATTTTTTAATGCTCTCGATTATGTCCCACTTATTTGGCTGTATCCTGACATATGTGATACAACAAAAGGCCATTTATCTGCTGCCTCTATTTTGAGTGTACATTGAATCCTTTGATAAAATCAGAAAGTAGCAAGTAGTTTGTAACTGCTATTTTTTTTTTTTTTTAAACAATTGGATTGTAGTTAACTATATTTTCAATAAAATAGTTGTAGTTTGTTACAAAGAAAATATTTTTCCTGACCACTGGATAAACCACGATATGTTTAGCAGAACTTGGGTCCTTTAAAAGGCTTTTCATATTTTTTTTTCATTTCAAAACAGCACCATTCACAAAATTCTTTGTCTTAAAAACTGACCTTTTCTGAAAATTGTCAGTCTGCAAACCTAACTCTTTGCAAGTTTAATCATTTTAAAACAGATTTAAACCTGTCGTAAAACAACTCATGTTACTAATGAATCTATTATCTAACTTAAAATTAACAAATATAAATATATATGTAAAGAAAACTTTAGTCCAGTCAATCTAGGATTCTGCCTGAAAAGTTTTGGAGAAGTTATTTTCTCTTTCTTTTATGTTTTTGGGGGTGCTGAACACGATTTTCAACTTTGCCACCTCATATCTAGACGGCTTAAAAATTATAAGCGAAAAACCATGAAAAAATCGTTTTTTCCGGGTTTTCCATTGTAGTTGTTAGAGGGACTAGAGAAAATTTCTTACATTTTTCATTGTGAAGCTTTTTACAGGGATGAGATTCTTCCGACTTTTATCGGAATTTCCGACTTATCGTAAATTTTTTATTTTTATCTGTAAAAAAAAAAAAAGACGACTTTTGTCGTTTTTTTCTTTCTGGCAGCGAATGCGCCAAACGAGACATCGCGCCAGAATTGCATCGCATTTTCTCCGCGATTCTTTGACGAAATTCACATTTTTTTTCGCGATCTTTTGACGGAATTCATGTTTTTTTTCGCGGTTTTTCTCCATCTTTTGACGGAATTCGCGTATTTTTTCCATCTTTTGACGGAATTCGCGTATTTTCCTCGATCTTTTGACGAAAATCGCGTTTTTTCCGCTTTCCTTTGACGGAATTCGCGTTTTTCCGCGATCCTTTGACGAAATTCGCGTTATTTTCGCGATCCTTTGATGAAATTAACTTTTTTGCCGCCTTTTGACGATTCACGTTTTTTCCGCTATCCTTTAAACTAAATTCGTGTTTTTTCAGCGTCGCTTTCACAAAATTTGCGTTTTCCCGCGATCCTTTGCCGAAATTCGTTTTTTCTTCACGACCTTTTGACGGATTTCGCGTTTTTTCCGCGATCTTTTTCGAAATTCGAGTTTTTCCGCGATCCTTTGCCGAAATTCGTTTTTTTTCTTCGCGATCTTTTGGCGGATTTCGCGTTTTTTTTCACGATCTTTCGACGAATATCGCGTTTTTTTCTTCACGGTCTTTTGACGAATTTCGCGTATTTTCTGCGATCTTTTGGCCAAATTCGCGTTTTCTCTCGATCTTTTGGCGAAATTCGCGTTTTTTCCGCGATCTTTCGACGAAATTCGCGTTTTTTCCGCGATCTTTCGACGAAATTCGCGTTTTTTCCGCGATCTTTTGGCGAAATTCGCGTTTTTTCCACGATCTTTTGATAGAATTCGCGTTTTTCCAGCGACCATTTGAAGAAATCCACATTTTTTCGAGCCCTTTGACAAAATTTGTGTTGTGCAAAATAGGATTTCGCGCACGGTCTTTTAGTTTTTTACCAAATTTTAGCTTACGCATATTTTCAGACTTTTTGTTCTTTACCCACTCTCATGCCTGTTTTTAGTTAATTGTAGTTGCATTTCGAATATGTTAACATTTGCTTACCAAGTTTTAAGCCTTTTATATATTTATTAACAAAATAAATTGAAGTCAGGTAATTAAGAAAAAATATATAAATCACAAACACTCCGAACAGATGAGAGCACCAATTTTTATTTTCCTACCAATCTGATTATGACTATTACATGATTATAATTGTACAATTATCACTATTATAGCCACACTTTCTACTGCAGTTTGTTTTGAATTTGCAGGATTTTTTTTGCTTAACAGTTTCTGGTGCGTGAATTTAACAGTTGTTATTGGTGTAGTGCTTCTCTTGGTTTTATTCCAGCCCCATTCCTTAGCATTTTTACAATTACCTAGCCAGCTATACTGGTGGTAAACGCTTAAACATGTGTATCAAGTTGCATCTTCTGTTGGAGGGAGCAACGCTATATTTGCAGCGATCTTAAAAGAATTCTTAGTCTTACTGCAGTAATAATGCTGTGAGCTAGTGTAGTACTTCTGTTCTAACAGTTTTTAAGGTCTCCTTTTCTTTTCTTAAAAATAGTGTTTCTATGAAAATCTTTATGGTTTCTGTAATGAGACTCGTTGTCTTTCAAAACTTGTCTGGAGGAGAATATTGAGTAGATTTGTAAACCTAAGACCGAATATTTTTAGCCACTATCCTCGCCGTAATCTGAACAATACACCGTCATTCGTCCTGGGGAGATGACCATCCTTGTTGACATGTGTTTTTGAAGCAAAGAGCAGGTACCTTGTTTGCAGTGGTTGATATAACAATATCTTCTTCACACTTGTTTAGAAGACGTGATTTAACTGTTTTGACTGAAAGGCAGTATTCACCTGCTTTAATCTGGTCTGTTAATTCTTCTATAGAAAATTGGTATTGTTCTTCATTTTCCTCCAGATAAAATAATTGACTTGCGTAGCTGTGTCTTTGTCATAGGCAAATGGACTTTTCTGCATCTCTGTGGGTTTTGCGAGCTGATAGGGCTTTTTCATACATTCCAAAGGATACTGGCTATCAGCAGTAACCAATTCAGTCACATGATCTAGTCCATAGATTATGGCAAGACCCAACTCATCATCATGATGTTCAAAAAGAAATTTAACTTTTAAAAGGACTTTTAATGTAGAATATATTTCGTTTTGTTATTACTTTATGAATTTCTTTTGCTTTAAAGTATGTTGGGATTTTTTATCCAAACAAAGAGTAACGGCTTTGAAACAAAAACTGTTGTACTGTTGAACAGTTGGTTTTTTACATCTTCAGAAATCCTCTTCAAGTTGCAGTAATATGTTTTTCGTTTGTGTACTGTTTACAGCCTTTTTTATGGATCCTTGGAGACTTCTTGTTCAATAAATAATTCCTTTTCCCATCTTTTCGTTTTTTACTTGCTAATCTGAAGGACTCCCCACCTTTTGATTTCACTTGTTACTTTAGTTCCGCCCATTAACTCCATGTCAGAGATAAACGTTCTCTGCCATCATGAATATCACTTCACATCTCGCAGAATCATCTTAAAACACATAATTTTTTTATTAAATACACACTGCACATACATTAAAGCAAATGCATAACGGACCGTCGAGACGTCTAGAAACAAAGTGAGATATGAGCTTTCAATTTCAACACAAGCCAAAAAGAGTGCGATGGGAAATAGGAAGGGGGCTTTTTGTAATATGTACGTGGCGCCAAGGAAATGTTTCAAGGACACCCACACACTCGTATATTACATTAAGTGTTTTCGATATCCGATTATGGAATTTGAATGTATAGCTAAAATCCTTTTTACTCGTATTGCCAAAACTATTCATCTTAGAAAGAAACATTGTGCAACAAACTCGATACACATGTCTAAGAGTTTACCACCAGTACAGCTATGGCTAGGTAACTGTAAAAAAGCTAAGGAATGGGGCTGGAATAAAACTAAGAGAAGCACCACACCAATAACAACTGTCAAACTCACGCACCAGAAGCAGTTTTGCGAAAAAAATCCTGCAAATGCAAAACAAACTGCAGTGGAAAGTGTGAATATAGGAATGCAGGTTTGTTTTGTTCGCTCCTTCGTTTGAACTGTGAGGGCCATTGTGACAATCTCAGGTCCTTCATCGCAGAAAATGACTTGGAAATAGAGGTTGACAAGTCAATTCTCTAGTATTATTTAAGCCAAGTGATGACTCAACCTGAGCAATCAAGATAACGATGAACCTCCTTTCGAAGAACATCAACCAGGGCTTTCAAAGCTACGAAAATGACATTAATGGCAGAACAACTCTCTCTTTTTTGTCCTGTTTACAATCTTCCACTTATGTTATTATATTAAACTTATAATATTTATAATTGTACAGTTATAATCAGATTGGTAGGGAAAAAATTGGTGCTCTCATCTGTTCAGAGTATTTGTGTTTTATATATTTTTTATACCCGATTTCAATTTATTTTGTTTATAAATATATAAAAGGCTTAAAACTTGATAAGCAAATGTTAACATATTCGAAATGCAATTACACTTAACTAAAAAGCTTTAAATTTGTGATTGAAATGTATGCATTGTGATTGTATTTCGTTTTCGTCCTCCGATGATGGAATTTGAATATATCGCTAAAATTCTTTTTGCTCATATTTCCAAAGTATTCATCTTAGAAAAAAACATTGTGTATGAAATATGTAGGAAATTTTCTTTAGTTTAATTTGGCGCAGCAGTTTTTTCAAAAAAGTTTAACCCTCTAGCAACTACAATTGAAGACCCGATTTTTTTCATGGTTTTCTGCTTATAACTTTTTAAGCCATCCAGATACGAGGTGGAAAAGTTTAAAATCGTGTTCAGCACCCCAAAAGACATAAAGGAAGAAAGAGAAAAAACTTCTCCAAAACTTTCCAGGCAGACGCCTTTTCTGGTCTAATTTTACTGGACTACTTGTTAAAAATATCGAAACAGGAACTTGAATATGACTATTTCAGATTCATAAAATTATGATTTTTTAAATTTTCACAAAAAACAGGACTTATATGAGGAGGAGGGGAGGAATCTGGACAGACCCCTGTAAACGTAGCACATCTCCATCTTTTATAAAGCGATAATTTTTTTTTCTGGTTTAATGTTGTTCCAATAACATAAGAATTCCATTTTATTTCTAAAAATATTTTAACAATATGGACACACATATCAGATCAGATTGTAATGGGTTAATTTTTATCTTTAAAAAACTTGTTTATAATTGCACTTTATTTATGAAAAAAATGTCTAGTTTGTATGTTGTAAATATTTTTTTCCTTTGTTTGTCCTATGCAGATAGAAATATGCAACTCTGCTGAAATATATGTTTAGTTTTAGATAATGCTGAGCTCCTTTCATGTGATTTATTGTAATTAGTTAATTTATTTTATTTTTTAATGTATATTTCAGTAGCTGTAATTATTGTGTACCCATCTGTATAGGTCATGCACAGTTTAGAATTTTTTCTTTGCATTTAATATTTTAGTCCAAAAAGGATTTTTACCTTCTAGAAGATTTTTTTCTTTTTCTGTTTGTTAGAAAAAAATTTAAAGCAATAATAATTTTAGGCTAACATCGTGTATGTATCAAGTCTAAACAGATGGATACACAGATCATAAGAAATTTCTTTGAAAATTAACTGCTGTACATATTATCAGGTGAGTAATTTTTTTCCTCAAATTTCTTTTGAAATTTAAATTATTGCATATTTTGACCTCTTTACTCTGAAATATCAGTGCAATCCGTTACATATGTGACAAAATTATGTCATTCTTGATTAAGAGGTTAGTGCAAGTATATGTAGTGTTACAGCTCTTTTTGCTTATTGCTTTAATAGTTATAGCATTTTCTGTTTTTGTTTTATATCCCTTTATTTATAATTAGTTTTATTTACTTTGCTTTGTATATACTTAGTTTGATTGTATTGTAAATAATGTAAATTAAGTTTTATTTAAATGTTTAGTATGTATGTATGTATCATTTAAAAAAAAAATTATAACTCACATGAAAGGCTTGCTCTCTTTTATAAAAAAAAAAAAAATACATAAGGCTATGGAATTCTATAACTAACAATGTAAAAGATGATTTTTTTTTTCATAATCTGTATTTTATTTAGTCAGCAGAAAAAATGCGTTTGATATTTGTGACTCATTTAAAGTCTATTCAAAATTAGAGACTGAAACAACAACAAAAAAAAAAGCCTGCTTATTGGCAGCTTTTATAATGCATTGGCTACAATTAATGCTAGCAAAGCATTGATCATTGCCAAAAGTAAAGATCAGTATTTGTTTATATTGTTTAAAATAAATGAAACTTTAAATCACGGTAAAAAAGCAAATTAAGATCACATTTTGACTAAGCTGAAAAAAAAAATATTTTAAATACATATCAAATGGTATTATAGCTTAATCCTGAAACTACGATAATGGATGCTTATGATGTTTTGATAAAAATTTCATAAAAAACTCAAACTATTTAATTTGTGTAATTAATACTTTCCAACCAAGTTGAAAAGTGTGTATGAATTCGGTTTATCTCTCTGTGTTCTAACTTGCATAAATATATTCGGATTTCTATACAATTGATATATATTATTAAGGCTTACTGTGGAACGTTCGTTATTGAAAATGAAGTATTTAGCATTAACAGTTTGTTTATGGTAGGGGTGCACAACCTTTTTAAGAGAAGGGCCACTTACAAAACTGTTTGGGTTGTCGAGGGCCACATCAGTAACACAGAGAGAATTCTATATCGGGGAGGTGGGAGGGGGGGGGTGTAATAACTCTTTATTCTAGAATAATAATGATTTTTGTATATAAAAAATAAATAAATAGAAATAAATAATTGTATGCAGGGCTTCTTCACATCTGTCTGAATAATCATAGAACGCTTTATGAAGACTAATTGTTTCTTCTTGATAAATGGAAACTTGACAAAATTCACGTTTTTTTTTCCACGAGCGATTGGAGAATTTCGCGATATTTTTGCGACTAATTGACAAAATTTGTAATTTTTTTCATCAATTGTCGAAGTTCGTGAATTTTATATCGCGATAGATTGACAAAATTCGCAATTTTTTCTCGCGATAAATTGACGAAACTCGCGCTTTTTCCACAGCTGATCAACGAAATTTGAGATTTTTCCGCGCCTGATCGACGAAATTTGAGATTTTTCCGCCCCAGATCAACGAAATTAGGGATTCTTAACAGACTGCCGAAATTTATAATTTTTTTCGCGGAAAATTGACGAAATTTGTGAATTTTTCTCACGATAAACTGACGAAACTCGCGATTTTCCGCATTCGATCAACGAAATTTTCAATTTTTCAGCACCTCATCGACAAAATTTACAATTTTTCTATGCCTGATTAAAGAAATTTGATGTTTTCCCGCACGGAATCGAAATTATTCGCGATTCTTAACTGACTTTGACGAAATTCGCGATTTTTTCTCGCGATAAACTGCCGAAACTCGCGATTTTTCAGCAGACGATCTACGAAATCTGAAATTTTTACGCACATGATCGACAAAATCAGCGATTTTTCCGAACCCGATCAACGAAATTTGTGATTCTTAACTGACTTTCGATAATCGTCATTTTTTTTTACCGCGATAGAATGACGAAACTCGCGATTTTTCCGCAGCTGATCAACGAAATTTGAAATTATTCCGCCCCCGATCAACGAAATTCGGGATTCTTAACTGACTGTCGAAATTTGCAATTTTTTCACGCGGAAAATTGACGAAATTTGCGGTTTTTTTCGCTAAAAACTGACAAAACTCACTCTTATTTCCTCAGCCTGTGAACGAAATTTACAACATTTCCGCACCTCATCGACAAAATTCGTGATTTTTCTGTGCCTAATTAACGAAATTTGATATTTTCCCGCATCGAATCGATAAAATTTTCTATTTTTCCGCACTCGATCAAAGAAATTCGTGATTCTTAACTGATTCTGACAAAATTTGTAATTCTTCCCGCTGCAAATTGACAAAATTCACGATTTTTTCTCGCGATAAACTGCTGGAATTCGCGATTTTTCCGCAGACGATCAAAGAAATTTGAGATTTTTCAACACATGATCGAAAAAAATTCGGATTTTTCCGAACCCGATCAGCGAAATTCGTGATTTTTAACTGACTAACGAAATCTGTAATTTTTATCCTGAGGAAAATTGACGAAATTCGCAATGTTTTCTCGCGATAAACTGCCGAAACTCACGATTTTTCCGCAGCTGATCAACAAAATTTGAGATTTTTCCGCCCCCCCCCCCCCCCGATCAACGAAATTCGTTATTCTTAACTGACTATGACGAAATTTGTATTTCTTCCCTCGGCAAATTGTCGAAATTCGCGATTTTTTTCTAGCGATAAACTGACGAAACGCGCGATTTTTCCACAACCAATCAACGGAATCTGAGATTTTTCCGAACCCGATCAACGAAATTTACAACTTTTTCCAGCGACAAATTGGCGATTTTTTCCGACGACATATGAACAAAATTTTCGATTTTTTTCCTGTTATAAATTGACGAAATTCGCGGGCCACAAATTAATCCTCTACGGACCACTTTTGGCCCGCGGGCCACAGGTTGTGCATCCCTAGTTTATGGGGACACTCATAAGAATTCTGTTGCATTATGATCAATGGGGGAAATGTTTTGCAGTGTATTTTAATGACGTTACACTGTTTTAAACATGATATATGAGGACCCCAGAAGCCAAGGGGTATAAGTGACAAAATTGCTAAGTGCACAGACGACCTTGAAATATTCTTTTTTCTTTTCAGGTAAAGAAATATAAGTGATTTTTCTAATTATGTGTTGTGTTTTAGAGATCAACCACTTTTGCTGAATAATGATCAATATTGATTAATTATAAATTTAAAGAAAATTGCACTCTACTTTTTTCACATTTATTGAAAAAAGAGTTCAAAGACCACTGTGAAACAAGCAGCAGTTTCCTATTTCAATTCAGTCAATTATTATTGATGTTCAACTTTAACGTCAATTATCTTTTAACTAAATTTACTCGAAATCGAAATTTTGTCACTTTTTTACCCCTTGGATTCTGATGTCCTCATATATCACTGAGGGACATTACAAGACGCTTACTATAGCCAGGGTGCGTAGCGGGTGCTTACATTCAAAAAAAGTTTGTAAAGTCCTTACAAGATGCTTATTTACGGTGCCTGTCAAAATTCGCAGAAAAAAGCGCGAATTTGAAAAAAAATATCACGACGACGAAACATCGCGGAAATAGGTAATTCCGTCAATCGACGGCTGAAAACAAAACAAGAATTTTGCAATCAGTTGCGCAAAAAAATCGCGAATTTCGTCAAAAGATCGCGATTTTTGTTAAAAGTTCAGAATTTCGTCAGTAAGTCACTGCAAATAATAATCACGAATTTGGTTAAACGATCGTGAAAATTATCGCTATTTTTATCAATCGGATACGGAAAAAGTTTGCGAGTTTCGTCAACTGATCGTTTAAAAAATCGGGAATTTCGTCAAACGATCGTGGGGAAAAAATCGCGGAAAAAGGAAATTTTGCTAGTCAGTCACTGAAAATAATCATAAATTTCATCAAAGAATTGCGGAAAAACGCAAACTTCTAAAAATCGCGAAAAAAACTCATAATTTCGTCAAAAGATCGCGAAATAAATGCGGATTTTGTCAAATAATTGCGGAAAAACGTAAATTTTTTCAAAGAATCGCGAAAAAACCGGCAAATTTCGTCAAAAGATCGCGAAAAAAACCGAAAATTTCGTCAAAAGATCGAGAAAAAACACGAAAATTTCATCAAAAGATCGAGAAAAAACGCGAATTTTGTCAAAGAATTGAGGAAGAAACGTAAATTTCTTCAAAGAATCGCGAAAAAACGCAAATTTCTTCAAAGAATCTCAGAATTTCGTCAAAAGATAGCGAAAAAACCTGTCTAATTTTGTGAAAGGATCTCGAAAAAACGCGAATTTTGTCAAATACTTGCGGAAAAACGCAAATTTCTTCAAAGAATCACGGGAAAAAAAGGAAAATTTCGTCAAAAGATAGCGGAAAACCCGAAAATTTCGTCAAAAGATCGCGAAAAAAACCCTGTAATTTCGCCAAAGGATCGCGAAATAAACCCCAATTTCGTCAAAGGATCTCGAAAAAACGCTGATTTTGTCAACTAATTGCGGAAAAACGCAAATTTCTTCAAAGAATCGCGAGAAAAACCACCAATTTCTTCAAAGGATCGCGAAAAAACGACAAATTTCGTCAAAAGATCGCGAAAATTGTGTCAAAAGATCGCGAAAAAACGCGAATTATGTCAAAGAATTGCGGAAAAAAATGCAAATTTTTTCAAAGAATGGCGAAAAAAATCGGCAAATTTCATCAAAAGATCACAAAGAAACTCAAATTTCATCAAAAGATCGCAAATTTCGCGAAGGCCCACGGGAAACGTGCATAGTTAGTGTCAGGAGTGTATTCCACACACCCTCCCCCCTCTACTGTAACCTTTCCGAAAATTTGTTGTGAATTTCAGAATTTGTTTTCTATTCAGAATCACCCCTGGATCAATCAAAACAATTAGCGAAATTCATCAAACGATCGTGAAAAATGTCGTGAATTTAGTCAAATGATTGTTAAAGAAACGTCGCAAATTTAGTTAAACTAAACAATCATGGGAAAAAATCACTAATTTCGCTAAATGATCGCAAAGAACATCACGAATTTCGTCTACTGACTGCAGTAAAAAAATAGCGAATTTAGTCAAATGACGCGGAATTACAGAATTTCATTAATTTTTTAAAAAAATCACAAATTTCAGCAATCTACAGCGCAAAAAAAATTGCAAAATTCATCAAACAATCGAGCAAAATAAAACTATTTTCATCAAATGATCATTGGAAAAATTACATTTTTAAATTTCTTGCAAAAAAAAAAAAAAAAAAAAAAAAAAAAAAAAAATGATAAAATTACATCAGATAGGATAAGCAGATCTCTGCAATCGGTCACAAGAAATTACTTAATTTAAAATATGGCTCTTATACTGGAGCCTTATCATATCATTTGCTTTATTTAAATATAAAGCAAATGATATGATAAGGCTCCAGTAATAAACCTCCACCTTAAAGAATTGGCTGCTAATCATACTGAAAGGTTGGCAGATCTGAATAACCTTGAATAAAAAAAATGATTGTGCTAGGTTTTTGCTTCAATATTGAATAGATAATAATGCGTTTGTGCACATAAATGTGTGCTTATTTTTCCCTAAAAATGTGCTTATAAAGTGCTTACAGGTGCTTATTTTTAAAACTAAAATGTTGCTACTGACCCTGTATAGAATATAGTGTGCATTATAGCATTCATCGTTCATTTACAGGGACACACAGAAGAATTTCGCTACATTATCATGGTTTGTATGTTTTGGAAAAAATAGAAAAAGTACTGGGAAAAACAGATTCATTAAAAAGATGTTCCTTAGTCTGAATCTGTGATGTAATTTTTCCTGAAATATAATTTTTTATTTCACTGAATCCCGCGAATGATTTAATTTTGTAGAATTCCAAAATAACAGTGCAGTACAATGTCCAAAATCCGGAATCCTTTGGACCTCGGCAATTCCAAATTTAGGATTATTTGCAGTTTAGTTTTTATAAATAATTTACCTCCCCCTACTTTCCTAGTCCCATGAACGCATTTGAAAGGGCGTTCAGAAAGGGCGAAATGAGTCAGGAAAGCATTTGAAATACTAAAGAAGATAATATTAAAGCAGATGTTTTAATAGAGGAATGTTTGTTTTTTTTTTTTTTTTTTTTTTTTTTTTTAAAGGTTAAAAAAAATATTACAATAACAAAAAACAATATTTATTTATTTTATTTTTGGCAATTTTTTAGAATTTTGTCAATTTGTCACATGGGTGAAAAAATTAATTTGTCAATGGTTTTCAAAAAAAAAAAAAAAAAAAAAGTGAATTTCATCTATTGCTAACAGAAAAGATTTTGTCAATTACATGCTGAAAAAAATCAATAATTTCCTTAATCTGTCATTGAAAATACTAGTTGCAAATTTTGTAAATTTGTCACAGAAAAATATCACGAAATTTGTCAATAAGTCATTAATAAAATTTGCAAATTTCTTCAATAATACGAGGACTTTCTGAAAAGTAAAGATACAATGCCGCATACATATTCAAAAAAATCTTATGTGATAAAATGTTAATTACAAATTTTTTACAGGCAAGGTCCATACTGTACTTGAATTTTTTGCATAGCACGTGATCAGGGTTGGGGAAATACATCATTTTACTTGCCACTGGCGAGTGGATTTTCTGACATGGGGAGTGAATTTATAAGCAGTCTTTAAAAAACTTCATTCCAAAAACTTTTTTTTTTAATCGTTAGCTATATTTTATAACTTTCCAAATTACTGCGATGTAAATTCGGTACTAAGTTGTATTCTTTATTAAACTTTTCTCTCTTGTGTATATTTCTCAATTTTACAGGGTGAAAAAATATGTATGTGTTAAATGTATTAGTAGCAATAATAATCAACTATTTTTTAAATCATGTAAATTTTATTATAGTAATGTAATTGCATTTTGCTGGCGGGTAAAATAAATCTTTGGCTGGTAAGATTTTCTAAAAATTCCCCACCCCTGCACATGATGAAGTCGAGTATGTAGCCCATCCTCTTCTTTTTGAGTTCTTTCATTAACATTTTCGGAACTCGGCTTGTACTCAATTTACGGTTTTCCATTATCAAGGATAGACTTGTCTTAGCTAGACTTGTTACTCACATGACCAATTTTTGAAACTGAATGTGAAAGAATTATCACAAAATGAAAAAAAAAAAAAAAAAAAAAAAAAAACTGCATAAATTTTTTTTTTTTTAAATGCTGTACCAATTCTGGATAAATTGTATTCAAAATATGACAAAATTTATTAAACTGGTGTAAAATATTGAAACTGGATTCCTTTTACAAATTAAAAAATCGCATAAAAATTCGAAAATTGCTGTACAAATTCTGAATAAACTTCATTAAAAGGAGGACAACATTTACTATATTGGGCTAAAACATTGAAACCAGATTCCTTTTACTAATGTGGAAAAAATCGTTGCAGAGCACACATATATACGTACAAAGAAGAAAAAAAAAAAAGTCTAAAATTCGTTAAAAATTGAAATCTGACGATGCAATCATATAAGGACAAAATTTATTACATTAGGGCTAAAAGTTTGAAACTGAATTTCTTTTATGAATGTCAAAAAATATTGCCGCAGAATGCAAAAAAAAAAAAAAAAAAAAAAAACTGAAATTCGCATTAAAAATTTGTGAAAGATTTTTAAAATGTTGTACAAATTTCGAATAAACTTTATTGAAAAGAGGAAAAAAATTATTACATTAGGCTAAAAAATAAAAATTTCATAAAAAAATTTAATAATAAAAAAAAAAAATCCAAAAACTAACTTAGATATACAGGTGGTATCTTCCTGCCAAATCTTGTAGCTCTACATGCAACAATCTGTTTAGTACACAAACTTTTACCTTTATTATTATAGATGTCGTTTTGTTTTCAATTTTAATGGAGAAGCATATTATATCAATCTATTAAAGGAACTCTTAATTACAATGTCTTACATGAGCATATGAGTCTTATATGAGTTATATGAGCATTGGTAGTACTCATATTATGCAGAAATGATTGATAAACACGCTGGTGCAGACAGTTTTTAAATCGAAGAATCCTTTTAAGAGAAATTCAATGTTAAAGTTGGTTTCAGTGTTAAAATTGGTCAAAATCATTCCATTAAAAAAGTTTTATAGCTGGACAAAAGCTATGCATATGAATTTAATCCTTTTTTCTAAGGATATATATTACAAGCCTGTGGTATGCAGACTGCATTTATTTTATTTTATTTCTATACTGATTTTTTATTTAAATTTTCATTATTTTAATGGGTATTTTTATTCACATTTAGAAAAAGTTATTATTTTAAATTGTTGCCAATTGTAAAATCAACACAAAAAGTACTATTTCCTTTTAATTAAAAATGTATTTGCATGTGACTATTACAAAGAGAATGAAAACTTTAGAATAAGAATTTAAAGATCATGTTTTAAAAGAAGAAAATTTTTAAAATTTCGTCACAAAAATTGTATTTACACGAGAATATTAAAAAAGAAAGTTTTAAAAATTAACTTTAATACAGTAAACTCTCTGTAAGGCGGACTCTGTGTAAGATGGAAATCTGTCTAACTCGGAAAGATTTTCAAGTTCCTGCGAATCCATAAACATAAAGTAAAACTTGTCTAAGGCGGAATATTGTCTACTACGGAAAATTTTCTTGGTCCCGATCGATTCTGCCTTAGACAGAGTTTACTGTATGTGCTAATTAAAAGCAGTAAATAGGAGAAATTACATCACATTTAAAATGCACATATAATAATATTTCCAAACAGTTTAAATTAAAAAATATATTTACATGAGATTTATTTAGTATTTTGTGGTAGTCTTTTTTAACTATTATTGTCAATTCTAAGACAGCGCAAATAATAATTCTTCCTTTCAAACAACAAATGTATTTTCACGTGAACGTTAAAGAGAGAAATAAAATTTTGGTGAAAATTACGTCAGATTTAAAACGATATATTTAAAATGTGTTATTTAAGACAATTTTCTTATAACATTGTTAAAAAAATTCCAAAAGTCAATGACTCTGTTAGATTTGTTCATTTTATATAGGCTGCTTTTCAAATGCTGCTTACTGATCTTATTTAATCACTTGCGAAAACAGCCATTAAATGTCTGAACAGCAGCTGATTATACCTTAAAATCCCTCAGTGAAATGGAAATGAATGGAAATCTGTTTACAGTGAGATCATCACTGGTTGTTTAATTATTATTCAAATCTTCCATAATCTTTTTAAAGTGGATCAAATTAGCGTGCTTTTAGAGTCTGCAGTGTCTGAATGGGATTTGTCGAGAGTAGCTCGTAGGGGGCAGAGTCCCCTAGTTTATCAGAAGAAAGTATTGGAATCATGAAAATAATTTTCATTTTTTGATTGATTTACATATTTGGTTGACCTAAATACAATTTGACTGTTTTTTTTTTTTTGTTGTTGTTGTTTTTTTTTTTTTTTTTTTTTAAATCTCTCCCTATTTGTGATACAAAATCTGTAGCTACTCTATCTCAAAACTAAAGCACGGAATTTCATCAAATTCCATATTTAATTAGGCTTCAGCACACATAGGTGCTGATTAGGTTTTTGTACATATGGCCCAACAGATGGCATTGCTATGTTATATTTTTCACAATTTACATGATAATTATACCTTAGCATCGTTAGGGTGAAATTCCATCAAACTTCACATTCATTTAATCCTTGACATAAAATGGTACTGATTAGATTTTGGTGTATTTCATGACAGGTGGCAGGGATTACTGGGTTACAATTTTAATGATTTCTGTGAAAGCCAGATTGCGGCATGTTTGGGATTAAATTTCACCAGATTTGATATGTAAGATTATTATGAATAACTGATGATTCAATATTGGTTTTTCTCACTCCCCACAGGGCTTTGCCATACTAGGCTTTTTCCAATGAACATTATAGCTTATCCTAGCTTCTGTTGTGTAGAAAGAAACTAAATTTTATGTTTGAGGAAAATAATTAATAATATATATATTAATCTAATTTTAATATTCAACAGAAATCGCTATTATGCTGTGCTCTTTTTACTCACTGATCACTGTTATTTTTTACCTTTAAAAAGAAATATTAAGATGAATGCTGAAATATTGAATACTTTCTATATTCTTGCAGTTTGATATTTAAATGTGTTTCTATAAAACTGTGTACATGGTTATCTTTATAATATGTCATTAAACAATCTAACATATTTTCTGGGGTAATTTTAAAAATTTACTTGCATATTTAGGAAAATTAGTGCAATGTTTTTACTCATAATCCTTTTTTAGTCTCCTTTTTTAATAAAAATGGTCCTCGAAGCACCCTTTTTAAATAAAAGTGGTCCCCCAAAGTCCCCTTTTTAAATAAAAATGGTCCTCCAAAGTCCCCTTTTTAAATAAAAATGGTCCCCTTTCCCCCTTTTTGAGGACTAAAATGTGTTGGGAGCCCTGAAATTGGCTCTGGTTTTACCAGTGTTCGGTAGTATATATCATGATATAAATCAGATATCTATTTTTAAATATCATTCTACATATCTTTTTTATATTTTCAATCAAAATAAAAGTATGAATGAATTTTTCAACTGTTATTGACATTTTGCAGATAAAGATCTTTTGTGTCCATTGGTGATTTTTAGACTCCTCTCCCAACCCCCCGAAAATAAGTCTCTTCTAAACTTTGTGTAAAGCTGAATTTTTAAATGTAGAACCAATAATTATGTGAGACAATATCAACTTAGAACAGCCATTGAAAGATAAATTGTCTAATTTAAGTAATCATTTTTTATTTTCATCTTTATTAGAAAGAATCTTTTCTGGGTTTTGTTTAGCTCAGTGTAAACTACCCAACAGGTTAGGGAATAGAAAAGCACACAAATGAATTAGAAAAATTATTTTTCATTTATAATTTTGTTGTAAAAAAAACATAAAAATTTCACAATACTTGATACTGAAACCTATATTTTATTTTCGGTGAGTTTAAAAAGCAAATTGTTTCTGCTTTCAATTAGTTGATCTTCAGTCTTTTTAAAATGTAAGTATGAAGGAGAAAAAGACATTTAGAATATTGTTTTATTAAGTTTTCATGTTTAGTGCAATATACAGTGAAACCTATCTATAGCAATACTGTAGGGATCTAGATAAAATATTGTTACAGACAGCTTGAACATGTAAAATTATATATTTTAAAATTTAAATTATTTAAACTTTTTCTAAGAACTTCAAAATGAAAATTTTACTTACAATAAGTAAACAATATAAAAATATACATAACTGAGAGATATAAGCATAAGTTTATTTCGTAACAAAATTAAGGAGGGAAAAAAAAAATCTGTTAATTTTGTTTGCTTATACTTTTTTATGCAAATGACAGTTACATGTGCATATATTTCAGCCCATCTAACAAGTTCAGATGCACATCGGAAATGTTTGGTACTCTTACAACAAAATCCTGAAGAGTGTTAATTAAAGAGAATCTGCATCATCAGGAGAAATTTCATTTTTGTTTTGAGAACAGTCAGCTACCTCTTTCTCATCACGAATTAATTCTGATGAAATATCTTCATTGCTTACACTGCTGAACACTTGCACATCATTGTCCAAGTTTAAACAATCTTTAGCATTCTATGGAAAACTTAGGTAAAGCACTAACAGGCGTGGATAAACTATTCATCTTCTTTAGCGATTTCAGTAAAATCAATATTTACGTTTTCGTCATTTTTTTCCAACAATTTTGGATTGTGCATGCTGTTACAGAATTCCAACTTCCAGAACCCAATCACATGGATTTGTGAGCTTGTTATCCAGACTGTAAACAACGCTCTAAACTAATCTTTTTTCCTCCTCCTACTACAAAAGAATGAAAACAATGATAGAGTCAACACCTGGACAATAACACTGTTTTTATCTCATCTCACATTTGAATAATGGTCTGTTGTTTTCCAAGAAAAAACAATCGGGTTGTATGTACTATCAGCCTTCTAAAGTGGAAAAATTATCGTTGCAGACAGGTGCAGCTAAAATGTGATTATCACTTTAAGCAAGTTCAAAATATATTTGAGTAAATAGGAATTTTGCCATGACCAAAGGCAAATATTGTTATAGACAGGTTTATCATTATACACAGGTTTCACTGTATTGTAATTTCTAATTTATATTAAGTCTGAAAATCAGCATTAAGTTTATTTTGAAAATATCAGATACAGTGAACTCTTGTTAATGTGTCTCTGCTTAAGATGTATCTCCAGATAATGCAGACAAATTCCTTTATCCCATCATATTTTAATTAATGTTAAGGACATTTTGTTAGTGTGGACGAAAAATAGATTTCTTGGAAGTCTGTACTAATGGGAGTTAACTATATATGTCAAAATATCAGATATTTTTATTTACAAACCATAGATTTCATGAAAATTGTGTTAAGTACAAGTTTGCTTTAAGTTTTTTTGCTTATAAATATAATGTTTCATATTTTTTTTAACCCGAGAGAACTCGTTAGTGAGAATGCCCAATTGCTTTTCTTTTACTTTACATTCAGATAATATCAACTTTTTTTGGTTGGCTTAGTACTTTTATTCACAAAATAGATAAAATAATTGAAAAACATTTTGAAAATTTAATTAAAATGAAAAATGATTTAAATAAGAGTCTTAAAAAAGTACGACTGTGAGAGAAAATCTCATGCAGCGAGTTCTCCCGGGTTAAATGGCAAATAAAGTTTTATAAACAAAACCCAACCATTTTGAATAGATTTGCATTAAAGTACAGTAGAACCTCGATTATCCGAAGTAATTGGGACCGACCCTCTTTCGGAAAATCGAAATTTTCGGATAATCGAGAATGCTTCAATTTTAAGATAAGGGAGAAATATATGCAATATTTCTTATTACGGTAACAAGTGCTTAATAAAAAATAAAGCAATAGCAAAATAGAAACAAGAAAAAATTACCTGAATTTTAATTTTGAAATTAAGTACCTTTTACATACATCACAATGATTTGAAAAAATGTTTTGTTTGTCGCAGTTTCAATTGCCTTTGCTTTGAAGCTCTATCACGGAGTTTTTAAATTCTGCTGCTCCAACCATGCCAAACCTTTTGCAAAACATTCAAAAGCTTCAGAATTGCTAATTTGTTCATTTTCTTCGTTCCATTCCGCAGCTTACGGGAGCTCAAGTTAAATTCAAAGGAACACTAAGAAAGGGACCGAAAATATTTATATGTACTCGTAGCTTGGAAAGGACCGCTTGCACACAAGGTATATGATAGTCTAACAAAAAGAGGGAGAAAAAAAAGGCTTTCAAAATAGATTTTGCACATAAGGAATGCGATAGTTAAAAAAAAAAAAAAGTTTAAAAATGGACTTTGGTTAACCGAGAGTTTCGGATAAAAGAGGTTCTACTGTAATGTCAATAATAATTTTAAAAAATGAGATAATCAACGAAACTTTTAAGTGGAATCAACTAGAAAAAAGCTTCTATGTTTTTTAATAGCTTTTCAATGTTTAAAGTTCAGAGGAAAAAAACTGATGAATTAAAATGAAAATTATAAAGCATTAATTAATAAATGCAGTATCAAACTATTCGTTGGGGTCCACCGTAATACTTACCCATCATAGATATAGATAATATAAAATATGAAAATAAAACATGTGATACTTGCTAAGCATTGTACCATGCTACTTTTATTCATAATTTAATTTATTTGGTTATTAAATTATTAAAATTAAACAAGAATTCTTTCTTAATTGAAACTATCGTGCCATTAAGTTACTAAATGTTGAAGTATTCTTTTAAACAATGCTCTGAAGTTAACATTGTATACACTTAAAGTTACTCTAAATATGGAAATTGTCTCATTCATCTACACTCTGCCCTACTTTTAAATTTATTAAATGTAAAATGTCTGTTGAGATAAAAATAAAGACGTGAGTGTGCAAATAATAGATAATTTACTGCTATCAATTGTTAGAAGTCGACATACACAATTAAATCTGCAGGGAACATTTGAATAATCGGGGCAAAACTACGTTTTTCACCGTTTTTAAGAAAATTGAAAAAATTGTCTTATTTTTGAAATGGCGTATTGCAGTTGCTATTGAGTGTATAAAAAAGTTGTAAATATGAAAGTTGTAGAGAATTTTGTCCTCTTTAATGTTGCAATTGACAAATAATATGCTACGGCAACGAGTCTTGAGATATTTAAAAAAATAAATAAATAAATAAGTCCCAAAATTTTGTTGTTTTTTGGCCACAAAAAATTTAGCCTTAAGAAATTTTGTTAGAAAACTTGTTTTTTCCATGTTGGCATCATTATAAACAATTCAAAAAAAAAAAATCTTTTACCCGACCTTTTGCAAGGTAAAATGTACATTTCCCCTGGACTAAATTGCTGTCAATCAATGTTTTGCTATTAAAAATTAGAGGTATTTTATCTTTTCGGAACTTGTTAATATTTTATGCAAGATAGAACAATATGACTTCTTTCAAGAGTAGTTTTCACTCATTTTGATTGTTTTTCCAGAAATATCACATTTTATGAAAAACTTTATATGCTGTTTCTTTTTCTTTTGAAAATTTTACAGTCTCTTTTAAATATGCTAGTAATTTCAAAATAATAGGGACTTTATTATGTTTAGTACAGAAGCCCTAGATAATTCTTCAGATTACATCAGTATTAACATTTTCTATAGTTGTCTTCACCTTTTTCTTTTTAAGTCTTGAAAGGAAAATTTTATTTAAATATTCTGGGTGCCAGAAAACTCAAAATTAAGTGTGCTTTTTTGTGACCACCGCTCACAAAAGGGTTAAGAGAAGCGAAATTACTTGGATTGTTATCCATGTCCTATTTGCTAATTCTTATTGTACCTTCTGAAACATCTACAATGGCATTGGCTCTTTTAGTTGCATCTGTTAATGGAGTAGTTATGTATCCTTTATCTGCTTTATTATTACAATATTTTACATTGTTTAAAATATTTTTTGTTGCAGTATAAAAACGCCTGCCTTGAGAATTTTTATATTGTTTTAAATATTTTTTATAGAAGTAGAAAGAAGACCAAAATGAATGGGGACCATTCTTTTTCAGAGAAACTAAATATATATATATATACATATATATATTAATAGGTACAAGAGCAGATGGTAAAGAAATGACATGCAGTCACTGTTAAGTGAAATCTGAACTTTGTCTCCTCCTAATTCAGTGTTTCCCTCCCTTCGGTATAACATATCTTTTTGACAGTATGACAAGATCTGTCTAAGATTGACTAAGTAGTATTTTCTGTAACTTGGGAAGCTTGGCTTTTTTGTATGCTTTGTTTTTAGTAACTCTAATTATACAGTAGACTCCCACAAAACCACAATCCTAAAATCCATAAACACCTAAAACCTGCACATCATTGAAGATGTAAACAATGAAACTTTCTGTTCTGATATAAGGGCAGAATTACAGACTGTTTTGTTTTTATATCATTCCATATGTAATTCCTGTTAAGGGGATTCTTCGTGCACTTGAAAACACACACTCCGTAATGTTAATCCTATGAGCAGGTTATTTTCGAACTTCTCGTTGAGACAGAGTTTTTTGTTATGATTACTACCTAATTTACTTCACAAAAACATTGTTTCTGAGATTATACTGCCATGAGACTGTGAAATATTGTACCTAATTTGCATATTTTTCTAATAATGTTTCTTGACATTCAAATATTTCTGCCGCACGAGTACGCTAATATGTTTCTAAACCAGTTTTTTGAGCTGATTTCAAATCTTGCATATGTTTTCTTCTATCACGTCTAGTTTTTGGAAAAAGCGAAATTTTAGTTTTTGGTCAAAAAAGCCAGAAATAGCTTTTTATGATACTTTGATAAACTTCAACTAGTTAGGATAGATTCTACTACTTATTATTTTTTTTTTTCGATTATATAAATTTTTGTTTATGTCTCTGATATGAATCTGACCCCGTTCACCTTCTTGTCAATGAATTACACACCCCTAAAAAGCATCTTGTATCAAACATGCGTTAATGCCGTGCAAAAGTAGAAATTCATCTTAATCAAAAACTAGACATGACATAAGAAAACAGACTGCAGATTTGAAATCAGCATAAAAATCTAGTCTAGAAAAACATTACGTCAATTCTGTGGCAACTATTTTAAAGTTGATAGTGATGTAAACATTACACCATTGAAAAATATGCAAATTAGGTTTAATAACTGATAAATAAATGTTAAGAATATGCAAATCGTGACATTTATCTGAAGAAAATAGTCAAGTAGTCATTATCTAGAAAACTTAATTAGATGTGACATTATATTGTATCTAAAATTTGCATAAAATAGCACAAAAAAACATAAATTTGCATAAATTTAAATATGCAAATTTCTCAAAACCTGGACCACCTAGAGATAAACGGGAAGCATATTCGGAATCAGTGCCAAAAACTGATCTAGAATCAACTAATTTTAGTTCTAGGACAAAACCACTGTTGACCAGTGATATTTATGTGCACAGAAAGTTTTTGGTTTTATCAGGGATGAGATTCTTCCGACTTTTATCGGAATTTCCGACTTTTCGTAAATTTTTGAGAAAATTTTTGATTTTTATCTGTAAAAAAAAAAAAAGAAAAAAAAAGAATTTTGCTGTTTTTTTTCTTTCTGACAGCGGAAAAATGCACCAAACGAGACATATTGTGCCAGAATTGCATCGCATTTTCTCCGTGATTCTTTGACGAAATTCACGTTTTTTTCACGATTTTTTGACAGAAGTCACGTATTTTCCTCGATCCTGTGCCGAAATTCTTTTTTTTTCTTCGCGATCTTTTGACGAATTTCGCGTTTTTTCCGCGATTTTTTGACAAAATTCGTGCTTCTCCCGCATTTTTTTTTTTGACGAAATTCACGTTTTTGAGTGATCTTTTGACGAAATTCCCGTTTTTATTCTTCGATGTTTTGACAAAATTCGTGTTTTTTCATAATCTTTTGACAGAATTCGCGTTTTTTCCGCGATCTTTTGACAAAATTTGCGTTTTTTTTTCTGTGATTTTTTGACAAAATTTGCATTTTTCCCGTGATTTTTTGACAAAATTCGGGTTTTTTCCGCGATCTTTTGACAAAATTCGTGGTTTTTTTTTTGTTGTTGTTTTTTTTTTTTTGACGGAATTCATGTTTTTTGCCAGTTTTATGCAAAATATGATTTTGTGCGGTCTTTTAGTTTTTACCAAATTTTAGCTTACGTATATTTTCAGACTTTTTGTTCTTTACCCACTCTCATGCTTGTTTTATACAAGTCTGCTTATGTCTTACGTGATACTGCTTGTATAATCATCTTTCTTAAGCATATATGGCAAAGATTAGCCATTAAAAGAAATTATTAATATAATTTTTAAAAAAATTAACCAAAAAAAAAAAAAAATGGCTTCAACTACTCGATTTTTTATTAAATTCAAAAATTTGCCAGGGACTTTTGGCCCATCCTGTGTCTTCCACCGTAAAAAATATAGTTCTTCAGTTGAAGCGAGTGTACCACAGAAATCTTGCTGGAATTTTTAAATGCTTTACAATTTTGATCTTTTGCCGATTGTTTATGTCATAAAATGTTGTAACGATTAAAACATTGTTTTTTGGTTTTCCCTACAACAATTCTAGAAATAAAACCGTATAAAAAGGGAGGAAAATTGACGAGTAGCGACTTCCTCGCCAAACATATAGTGCTGCGTCTTTTGATGAAAATCGTTGAAAATGAAATATTTTAAAGGTGTTTATTTATTTATTTGTTTTTTGTCAAATTTCCTAAAATGTACTGAACCAGTTTTGATAAAATTTAAATGGGGCTAATTCGAAAGTATCCTCTTTCAATTAAAAAAACAATCTCATGAATCTCAGTTGCTCATGTAGTTTCTGAGTAATCAGTGAACATACGTTTAAAAAAATAGATATTTACACATTGAATTGGGAACCTCCTCCTTTTTTTTTTTTCTAAGCCTGTTAAAGAATAGAGATGCACCAAATAGTGGTTTTGGCCAAATACCGAATATTCAGCCTACAGGCAAACCGAATACCGAATAGTAACTATTCGGCGTTCGACAAGTTTAAAGGCATTAAAATGTTAAATTTTAAAACAATTTTACATAATATTTAAAACAGAAACTTTCATTTTGATAAACAAAAGCTTTTTTCAAGTAAACTTTATGCTGAAAAAAATATGCTTTGAATTATTTAAGAAGAGGATAGTTATAAAACTTTTTTAATTAATAAAATTTTAAATTTCATGGCTTCTTCTGTGAATTAAAACAAATTAATAAAATTTCCTTAAATTCTAAAACAAACATTTTAAAATCAAAGAGAATTTTGAAAAAATTGGAAGAAAAATTGTACAGGATCATATATTACAGTGAAACCCTGTTAAGACGCGTTTCAAGGGAGTGATCAAAAGTCGCGTATTAAGCGGGATCGCGTATTAAACGTGATTTCTATAATGTTGCAGGAATTGGGCTTATTTACATATTTAATCACCTAAATGAACTTCAGAGCTTTTATTACGTTTACGGTTGAAAATTGTATCTTTTACATATATTCAGATTGAAATTTAATTGTATTTCACTTTGTTGAATACGCATTGTTTCTTTTTATAGGACAAACTGGAATAACAATGAAAAATAAATATAGATTCCAATATAACTTTATTGTCGATTAATGCGTTGCAACCAAAAATAATTTTCCTACCAGACTCATTTTTTTAACAGAAAGGAAAATAATATTAAATCTTTGAAGGCGAAAGACAAAGAATGTTAGGAGGTGGGATCAAAGAAGGATTCCAGTTTTGCTAATTTAACGGGGTTTTTTTAATTCAAACATCTACCACTATTTCTGATTAGTAATTTTTGCCTTAATTAATCTGTTGTTAAATAAATTAAATATTATTTCGAAACATTGTTTTTTATTTGAATTATAAAAATCCTCTAAATCGGTAACACTCGAGAAAAGAGAAGGAATTCGCATCTTGATCAATGAATTCGCGTCTTAAGCGTAATTTTTTCCTCAAAGAACCAAACATTTATCGCACATTAAGCGGGATCGCGTCATAACCGTTCGCGTATTAAACGTGATTTTTTTACATTAGCCTTATGGGTGAAGTTCAAGGGATCGGAAAAAATCTGCGTATTAACCGTGAGCATCTTAACCGGGTTCCACTGTATTTGTTTGTCAAGAAGAGACTGGAGTAAAAATAAATAAATAATACAATCTATTCAAATTTTACCAGGTATCCTAAAAAGGACTGACTGATTTTAAAATTCAATAACTCCCAAACGGTGACAGATATTTAAAAAATTCTTGCAGGAGGGTTATATATGATGTCAGGAGCTTTTCTATGATGATTCTCGAATTTAGTTTGAATTACAAACAACAAGCAATAGGCACTAAATTCAAGCTGGATATTTTGGTCTTTCTCTTCTCCCATGCCAAAAAAGGAGATTAAAATGTATTAAGTGGGTCCCGAAGTACCAAAAATCGTAGTGCCTGTATTTAGTTCATATTGCTCGCAGTGTCATCTGTTGTTTGTAATTTGAACTAAATTTCAGAATCACGGTAAAAAAACTCCTGACATCATACATAACGCTCCTGCAAGAATTTTTTAAATACTAATCTGTCACCGTTTGAAAGTTATTGAATTTTAAATGGTCTTTTTTAGGACACCCAGTATACAGGGTGTCCGGTCTCAACGGTGTCCAATGGCTAATTCCTAAACCGTTAGTCGGAGATATATAGTTCCAATTACAAAAATGTTTTAAATCACGTAAAGAAATATTTTAATAGCGATTTGGGTCAATAAAAACATTTCTTAAAAAATTACGAAATTTAAATTTTTATACTGTCCCCCGGTCCTATAAGTTATATTTAGTGAAATTTTCCTTTTACACTGACAAGTAATACAAAAAAAGTCCCGTTATTCTACGATTAAAATTGACCGAGTAATAGCTGTTTAAAGTTGGAGCATATTTTTTGCTGCAAATTGGGGGTCATTCACAAATTTAGTCGAAATATAATTTCGTCAGATATAAAAAATATCTGGAAGTAAAATTAACAATTCAATATAAATTTGAAATCTTTAATCATTCTGGCATATTAATGGAAAATATACAATTTGTAATAAACATTTAAGAAGAAAGAAAAAACAGAATTTTTCTTAAATAAAAGGATTCTAAATTAACAGCCTCAATTCTTTACAAAATGATACGTATTTTAAAATATTATTAGATTGCACAAGCCTGCAAAAGTTGGGTTATGTCATGTTTTTTAGCTAATGATAATTGATTCTGGTATACTCTGTACCGCTGAATCCGAAATTGACCATATCAGGATTTTTCGCACATTGCAAATTTCAAAGTTAAGGAGTTCAATGTTAAAATTGGATTTCCTCCCCCATCTCATCGGACCACTCAGCTGTTTAGCTGTAAGAATCCCAGGATAAGCAAAAATATCGAATAAATTTTTTAATAAAATAAAATAAAAAAGTTTTTACATATGAGATTTTAGCTATATTTTAACTTACACATTTGCGATTTGCAAAAAAAATTCTAACGTGATAGTTAAAAATGAAGGTCATTTTCAGATTCAGTGCTAAAAAGTGCGTAAAAATCAATTATCAAAAGTTAAAAATCACAACCATCTCCGCTACTTTATAGTATACGATTTTTGTTATTCTTTAAATTTGAAAATTTATGATTTGCGAAATATCCTGACATGACGGTTAAAAATTAAGGTAATTTTCGGATTCAGTGCTAAAAAATACATAAATGTGAAAAACCCAACAATCGCAGTCTTGTATTATCTAATCTAAAACTTTTTCTTAAACTCCTTGGCAGAAATTTATCCAAAATTTTTTGTGTTATCCTGTAAAATAAGTATAAATGGTAACCACCAAAAATCTTAATAATATTAGATTGTTATCGGATTTGCGCCAGTATGTAAAATGCAATCTCGATCGGATATTTAAAAGTGGGTTAAAGTTAGAGTACAAATTTTGAACTGGAAAAACATACATATGATTGTTGAAGTAACATAAAAACTTATAAAAAAACATAATTTTTGTCAAAAGAAATCATAAGAGAAACAGTCTCAAATCCTGACAAAATAAAACCTATGTTATATTAGCCAATTTGAGACTTAATCATAATACTTGTTAGCAGGGTTCGATTTAAGCGGTATCGCATCGCAATTTGCGATTCAAATTTAACTAAAATGCGATCCAAGAAATGCATTAAATCGCAATAATTGCGATGCATATTTCCCGCAGCAATTTTCGTAAAAGGGCCGCGAAAAAATAGCGTATTTCGTCAAAGCATGAAAATATCGCTGAAATAAGCGCAAATTTCATCAAAATATTGCGAAAAACGCGATTTTTGTAAAAGGGCCGCGACAAATTAGCGTATTTCGTTAAAAGATCGCGAAAAAATAGCGAATTTCCTCAAAAAATCACGAAAAAAAGCCGAATTTTGTCAAAGGATCGCGAAAAAAGCGCAAATTTCATCAAAAAATCGCGGAAGAAAGCCGATTTTCGTCAAAGGATCGCGAAAAAATAGTTGTTTTTCATCAAAGGATCCCCCAAAAATAGCAAATATCGTCAAAAAATAACATAAAAAAGCCGATTTTCGTCAAAGGATCGCGAAAAAAGCACAAATTTCGTGAAAATATAGCGGAAAAAACGCTATTTTCGTAAAAGGGCTGAGACAAAATAGTGTATTTCGACAAAAGATTGCGAAAAAATAGCAAATTTCGTCAAAAAATCGCGGAATAAAGCCGAATTTTGTCAAAGTATCGCGGAAAAAAACACGATTTTCGTGACAGACTCGCGAAAAAATAGCGAATTTCAACAAAAGGATCGCGGAAAAACGCGAATTTCGTCAAAGTAACGCGGAAAAAACGTGAATTTAGTCAAAGCACCAAAAAAGATGTGCAAACTAAACTTATAGGTAGAAAATTCATAAAATGGGATTTAATTTCTTTTTTATGAGATTCTTAAAAATACAGCATGATTTCAGTGTACTTTGATAATATTTATATTCATTAGGTGGACCAGTAAAAATCACCCCCCCCCCCCTCGTTCTTACTGCATTGAAATGTCTTCCGCCTTCAGAACATTTAAGATTTGATGCTTATTAGTGATTTAGATATAAATTTCCCTTCCAAGGAAAATGTCTGAATCCAACACAGATCTATGCTGACAAATAATTCAATGGGAAGTATAATAATGAAAGCACCCATTCATTCAACGAAAAGTACACCTTTACTTAACATAAGTGTTCTTTTTTTCAGCAAAAATATATTTTTCAATAAACCCGCCTTGCCTCTTTTTAAAAGAATGCGAACATTAGTGATACTTGTTAGTGGAACTTGGTATCTTCTACTCTCAAATAAACATTATTTTACAATTAAAATTGTATCTTGCATTTTTACTTTTAAAAAAGTAAAGAAATTTTCTCTTAATATTTTTAAAAAATATCTTATTTGAGTGCAAATAATGCTGGTTTTAATTCATTATTTAATTATTGTTAAAACAATAATTAATGCATTTCATTTATCTTAATAAACAACTCTCATTTATTCCTTTAAAATATAAATTATTATTGATGGGGACCCGCTTTTGTAAAAAAGGGACCCAGGTTTTTTCAAGTATACAGCGGCATCACTGCTTAAAGTTAAAATTTAAAGGTGTTTTTACACGACATACGTTGAGTTTTCACCCTCCCCAAGTGTTTATTTACAATGGAAGTACAGCGAGGAAGTACGCTTTTTTTTTTAAAAAAATTGTTGTAAATTTTCAAGATTTAAAAGTTACGTTAACTATTTTTTACTTGCTATACAAAAGTGTCTAACTGCTATTCAAAACTGACTTTGTATAGCAGTTACTGCTATGCAACTTTCTTTTTCTAAATCGACCCCTGCTTGTTAGGACTTTTTTTCAAAGCGCAGATACACATGAAGTAAGACCTTCGAATACTTTAAACACTTGGCATATGATCCCTCAAAGCCAAGCCGAACTCATTTGTTTTCAGAGTAGAAAAGTGGCATAAGTCATGCATTTTAAAAGTTTCATAACTCGCTCAATTTTAGCGTTATATGAATGGGACTTTTTTTGTCTTACTTGTCAATGTAATAGGAAAAAATTACTAAATATAACTTATAGGACCGGGGGACCGTATAAAAATTTAAATTTCGTAATTTTTTAAGAAATGTTTTTATTGACCCAAATCGCTTTTAAAATGTTTCTGTACCTGATTTAAAACATTTTTGTAATTGGAACTATATGTCTATGACTAACGGTTTAGGAATTAGCCATTGGACACCGTTGAGACCGGACACCCTGTATAGTGGCAACTCAGCAAGAATAACTGTTCTACTCCCTTTGGTTAAGCAAGGAAGTTTTTACTCCCTTTGATTAAGCAAGGAAGTTTTTAAATGCATCCTAGATCCGTGTCTGGAATGCAGACCTGCCAACTGCTACGAAAAAATCGTAGTTGCTACGATTTGGACCTATGAACTACGATGCTACGAAAATCGGTCTTAAACTACGATTTTTTGCAAAAAACACAAAAACTTTTTTTTTCTAGTTGCGATTTTTATCCCGCGCAGCATATTTTTCAGGAGTGATTCTGTTCCGAAATTTCCAAGTATTCATTTCGAAAGTTTTAAAAAATTGGCCATTAGTCCGAAAATTCAGACATTAAAAAATGCTCATGAGAAAAAAAAAATTCTAGCCTGCAAAAAAAAAAAACTTCTTAATATAAAACATTCTAATCGTGATTTTGTAAATATTTATACAGGAATTCCCTTACTTAGAAACAAGGGTGCCATTTTAAGAATTCTCGAGGGAGTTCCTTGAGGAGCAAGGTTTGAAATAGTGTGGAGAAAATCGCACGATTTGCGATAACTATCGCGAATTTCGACAAATGACCGTGTAAAAAAAAAAATCAGTTTCGTCAATTGGTCGCAGAAGAAAATAAATTTTGTTAAAGGATCGTAGTAAAAACGTGAATTTTGTCAAAATATCCCAGAAAGAAAACGCGAAAAATAAAAATTCGTCAAAAGATCAGTAAGATAATGCAAATTTCATCGAAAGATTAGTAAGAAAACGCAAAATTCACCGAAAGATCGCAGAAAGAAAACACTAATTTAGTCAAAGGATCGTGGTTAAAAAAACGCAAAATTCATCAAAGGATCGCTTACAAAATGCAAATTTCGTCAAAAGTTCATGGTAAAAAGTGCGGATTTCAACAAAGAATCGTGATTTTAAAATGTGAATTACGATTGTGGGAAAAAATGTGAATATCCTGAAATGATGGCGGGAAAAAAATCGCGAATTCCGTCAAAATTTACTGCACTGGGCTAAAAAATTGGAACCAGGTTCCTTTTACAAATGTAAGAAAAAAAACGCTGTGAAACGACAATAAACTCTAAAAATCGTATAAAATTTTTCAGAAGAAAAAATTTACTACATTGAGTTGAAAGACGGAAACCTTATTCCTTTTACGAATGTCAAAAGAATGGCTGTGAAACAAGAAAAACCAACCAACCAACCTCCAGATTAATTTAAATTTTGTGTGCTACGATTTCTCATTTTCAAAGGTTGGCAGGTCTGGGAATGGACGATCATTTTCAGAGATTGTAAACGTTTTTCGTAAAATCTTAACAAGAAACTGATTATTTACTGGACAATGTTCAGAAACTTTCATACATAACATGCAGTACATAAAATACAGTCGTGGAAAAAAAAGTAACCACCCCCTACTAACTTCTCAACAAATTATCATAAAAGAAAGTTACTGGTACCGAACGATTGGAAATAAAGTCTACTTTTAAATGATGTATACAAAATTTGCTTAGGGGGCCATCTACATATTAAAACAAACCCAAACTTCATTTTTTTCAATAGCAGTACACAATTCTGACAGCATAAATGAACTTTACACCCTTCAATTAGCCTTAAAATAAATTTTTATGCAATTCGTACCATAAGTTTCCCAGAAATTATTTTAAAATGAGCGTATTTTAAGGGCTGTATTCAAATTGAAGTTCCGTACTTGATTGTTAACCAAGAGAACCCCCTTCTTGATCAAGGCACATTAAGCACCACTCAAGCGGTCAATGAAGCCTGCTAGATTACATGACGACGACAGCAGAAGAAATTTCAAAATATCTACTCACTTCTATCATAGACGGCCCCTTAAACCATCATTTTGCCGTTTTTTAAGCATAATTTGAAAACTACTTGGAAGAAAAATGTGAAATTTTGGATTTCCATTAAACAGGACTTAATAAATCTAAATCCATCAAAAAAATTGTAGGTTGCAATTCATGTTTTCGAATATTCATTTCATAATTTATATCATAAAATTATAAAAATTGCAAATTCAGCGTATTTATGTTTGGGTATATTGGTATTATTGCTACAAAAAAAATTAGCACATTAGGAGCATAATTTCAGGAGATATAAATAAAAATATGAAACTGTAATTCAACATTAGAAGCACTCAATTTTGAATGTTTATAATTCAAAAACTTATCATTCAAATGACTTGAAATTCGGTGTTTAGGCATAGTTTAAACCGAAGATTTGAAATATCTCATTAAAATTGGGTATTGCCATTGAAAAAAATGAAGTTTGGATTCGTTTTAATATGTAGATGACCCCCCTAAGAAAATTATATATACTTCATTTAAAAATATACTTTATTTCCAATCGTTTGGTACCAGTAACTTTCGTCTACAATAATTTGTTGAGGAGTTAGTAGGGAGTTTTTACTTTTTTTTTTTCCCACGACTGTACATCAGTACATAATTAATTCCTATGAAAATCCTCGTGATTGGTTAATTTTCTTAAATAATACTTAACAAACAGCATATAAGGTAAAAACCAGAGTTGCAAGAAAGCCGGCTAAAATTTAAAAAAGCCACGCCGGTGGCTTTTATTGGTTTTAACCGGCTTTTTTTGGCCATAATTGACTTTTATACAATGAAGCATTGTAATTATAAACTACACATTTTAAACTGTTTTTAATTAGTTTTAATGACATTTAAAGTTTAATAAGTAACCCAATTTCTCAATAATGAAGACATTAAGGGGACGCGGTACCTTTTTTAACTACTTTTTCAATTTTGAATAATACTGTAATATCTGTAGTGACATTATATTTAATACTATAAAGCAAATATAATTTCATGTAATTTAAAAAAAAAAAAAAAAAATATCTTGTAGAATAGCCTATTTAACAAAAATTTAAAATTAAAGAAAAAATATTTTTTTTTTTTTTTTAAATCCCTACTATATTTTTAAATATGAATGTTTTTGCTTCAAATTTTTTTTTTTCCATAATCCTAAAAGCATACTACATAAAATAGTGCAGGGATTTAACATTCAAGGTTATAGTTTTTTTTTTTTTAAGCATTTCAATTATTTTTCCTTGATTTTTTACTCTACAAAAGAAAAAAAGATTGAGATTAAATGTAATATCCCATACATCTAAAAATCCATGCACAGTTTTATGTAGTATAATCTAAGGAATATGGGGGGGAAATTTGAAGCAAAAATATTCTTATTTAAAAGAAAAAAAAAATTAATTTAAATTTTAGTTAAATAGGCTGTTCTACAAGATTTTTTTTTTTTTTTAATTATATGAAATTATACAGTACAGAACCATTTATCCGGAATGGTTGGGGTCAGATGTATTCCGGATAACTCGTTGGGCATTAAAGCAGCATCCATTTTATAAATTTTGTGGAATATATCCGATTGTTTCATTATTTCTGATTTTAAATTATTAGATTACTTGGATTAAAAATCAGATGCAAAAGAAGATCAAAAATTAACCAGAGTTTGAAAGGACGTAATTTATGGGAATCCCTTGGGAACTAAAATTCTTCTGCTTCCTCTGCATAAAAATTGAAACATCTAAAATACAACTAAAGATGTTTCCATTTCAAATACTAGATGTTGACATCAAATTATACAATTGTTTCAAGCAATGCATATGTCAAACTGACAGTATATGACACTTTTTTCTACAAAGATTCTGAAATAAGTCTATTAGAAATATCATTCTGGATAACTGGTTTTCCGGTTAACTGGTTTCCGGATAAATGGTTCCATACTGTATTTGCTTTATAGTATTAAATGTAATGTCACTACAGATATTACAGTAAATTACAGTATTATTCAAAATCAAAAAAGTAATTTAAAAGATACTGTGTTCCCCTTAATACTGGAATAAAACTTAGATGGTTTTGCTAGTGATTTGTAATCCGAATTGCAAATATGTCAACTAAATTTTAAAAGGGCCATACCAGCTGCTTTATCTGGTTTACACTGACCTTTAACCCCCCCCACCCCCAATTTTTTCATTTTTACTGCTTTATAAAATTAAAGACGATTGGTTACTTAGTTACATGTTTTATTACTCAATTAATTTTAAGAACTATCAATATACAAGTCTTATTTTATTTGTAGTAAACATTTAAAATTATTGGTACTTAGTCATATAATAAAAACACTATTTTTCACTACTAAAAATATTATGAATAGCATATGCATGAATATGCTTAGCAACAAGCTTTTCAAAATTTTATTTAAAGAATTTTTTTTTTTTTAAATGCTCTATCATGGAAGATGGTAGTATTCCAAGTGACGCAGCCTTAAGCCTAAAATCGTATCGTAGAACTCGTAGATGGCGGAACTCATATATACAGCTAACTCGACATCAAAGAAAACGCGAAAAGCCACCTTTTAATAACTCAGCAGATATAAGTCCTATTGTTCTGATTTTTTTAGAACAGTCTTATATCTCCAGTCTAATTCTATTCTGAAATTTTTACATTTCTACGTGCAGTATATTTTGAGATCTAAATAGCCATTTTTAAAGCGAAAGCGTTGGTATGGTATGGGCGATTCCGTGGAGAGTGTCACACACGTAACGCAGGCTTTAATTTGTATTTATTCAATTATTTATTAATTTTAATGTTAATTCTGATTTTAAGTGGTATGGTAAATAAGCTATTAGCATATTTTTAAATTTAAATGTGTGGCAATAAAACTCACAGAAGTATATCATTTAATTTCATTACTCAAAATGGGCTTTTTTTCTACTTCAGAAAAAAAGCACATTTTGAGTATGAAATTAAATGATATATTTCTGTGAGTTTTACTTATTAACATATTTTTTAGTTTAAATGTGTGTAACTTATTTACTTATCACCTAAAATCAGAATTAACATTAAAATATAATAAATAATTGAATAAATGCAAATTAAAGCCTGCATTACGTGTGTGACTCTCCGCATGGAATCGCCCTATGTAAGAAGTTCCTAATTTGAAAATCTCGAAAACGGTTCTAACGATTTTCTTTAAATTAATATACAATATTAATCTGATTAAGATGAGTTGAATAAGACATATCTTTTATCTGGGAAAACTCATTTTATTTTTGACATTTTCGTTTCCGTTAATGCCCAGTCAACCATTAATCTCTGGTAATTTTCTCGTCTGTGATTAGTGAGTGCGAGGCTAACATTAGCCTCGTAGTGAGTAGGTTTGACGTCGCCAATGAGCGCGAAGGGCTGTGACTTTCAATAGATAGATAATCCATGTTTATTTGTGTAGCGAGCAGAAATTACAAATTACGCTATAACGATAAATAATTGCTATACGATAAACGATAATACGCTATAACGATAAACGATTTGAATAAATTGATTTATCTTTTGTGCCACGCTATCCAAAAATCAAAAGTAAAATTTATGTAAATAGTTTTTTGCGCCATTGTATCCAAACTAAGTTAAATATATGCAAATGGATAATATGACAAAAAAAACTATTTACATAAATTTTACTTTTGATTTTTGGATAGCGTGGCGCAAAAGATAAATCAATTTATTCAAATGAATACATTTCGGTGCATTATATAGATTCAGTGAAAGTAATATATTCAACAGTGCATTGTAAAATGAAAAGTATTGTTTAGATGTGTAAATGTATTTAGCCAAAATAAAATTTAAATTGAATTTTTAAAACTAATCATTTTAAGCAACATCAAGGCGTCACTTAAATTTTGATATCATATCTTTTAAAACTCATATTTTGAATTTATGAGAGATATAAATGATAATGCATCAATGAATAAACTTTTATACATCTTTTTAAAATGAACATAATTTTTGCACATGCAATTATAAAAAAAATAAAATGATGAAATAAATATATATAGATATTATAATTAATGGCATAGTGTCACTCAAAATTTGATATCATTATTTTAAGTTCCATATTTAAAATTCTTAGAGCATAAGATAAAGCGCTGCGTCACAAACTTTTAACCCGTTAAGGGTTTTTGTATTGATTTTTTATACACTTATGTACCAAACTGTCCTCAAATATTATGTCCTTTCTAATTTCTCTTTTAACATTTAAGCCCCACCAGTGGCTGAGAGGTTCTGCTCTCGAAGCTGGTAGACGGGAGGTGCTGGGTTCGAACCCAATCGCGCCCGTCGGCCTAATCGTTCGGAGTTTTCGTGGTTTTCTTCGAACCGTGGATTTCCATGTGTTAATACGGATTAGGTTCCCTTAGAAAGACCTCCACGGAAGGCACTCTCCCTAGGGCCTATATCCCTCGTGTAGATAATTGGCCGTCAACAATCAACTACACTCAACTCAACTCTTTTAACATTTATAACTTAATCTCTCCATATGGACACATAAGAATGTTTCCATTTTGATGTGCTACATTTTGTCATTGTTTAATTAATATAATCTTTAAAATGTATAGTATATGTGGAGCTATGTAATGTGTAATTTCAAAACACCAGTTTGGAATCTAACTTATATTCTTTTCAATATATTTATAATTTTTTTTTTTTTCAGACATAATTGCCTTTCATGCCTTCTAGAAGTTATAAAGACTTATTTATTTGACAAAATTTAATAGAAATTTATAATTTGTTTAGTAGAAAATATTTATAAATGTATTAAAAATTGATTCAATTTTAACGAATTACCTGTAAACCAACTTTTAAAAATAAAAAGTCTTTTTTCAATAACAGCCGGCTTTTTTAAAGTAACCAAGAAAAGCCAGCAACCCTGGTAAAAACATTCTCTTTTACTTAAATATGATTCTGTTTCTAATTATTCTGAATATCTTTAAGTTGACTGTTAAACGTAAAAGTTGTATAAGAAATTTAAAAAATGTTTTAAGTTTTTTTTTTTTCAAGTATTTGGTTCGGCTAAATATTTCGATATTTGGCCAAACTGAATATTCGGTGTATCCCTAATTAAGAATAAAAATCTTCTCATGTTTTCAAAGGTAAAGTTCAAGTAATTACCGCCATTCTTTAAAAGGAAAGAAAAAAATGGGAAGGTGGTGGGGGAGAAAGAAATTCTTTTTTGTATGTGCTACAGCACTGCATTTTTTCCCCCTCCCTCCCCCTTCAAAATTTAATTTTAAAATCTAGGTGTACGTGATACAGGAGTATTTGGGGTTTGTCAGGCCTATATATATATATATATATATATATTACCATTGGTCAGTGCATAAAGTAGTTCACTGGCAATTTTGTATTCAAATTTATAGTGCCAGTAAGCAGCATATTGTGAATTCTGTGCTATTTTATTTCTAACCATTAGATTTTAATAGAATAAATTCTTTATTTCTCTCCAAACAAGGTATTAAATTTTAGGGTAGGTGCACATGTTACACGAGCAGGGGTGAGGAAATACATAATTTTACTCGCCACTGGCAAGTGAATTTTTAAATAGTCTTTGAAAACTACAAACTATAGAGATATGTCAAAGACTTTATTTCTTTACTAGTTAGCTACTTTTTTGAAATTTTACGAATTACTGTGATGTAAACATGATACTAAGTTCTATCCTGTACTAAGCTTTCCTCTCTTGTATATATTTCTTAATTTTATAGTTAAAAAAATATGAAAATGCATTTTGTCATAACAATTTTCAACTGTACGTTGAATTTTTCTGGCTGGTAAGATTTTCTGAAAATTCCCCACCCCTGTACGTACATGAGGACTCAGCATACATGAAAAACTAGGTTAAGTTGTTTAAAGTTTTTGTACTCCTTAGAATTTTTCTAGCCTCCTTTCATTTTTTCTACTCAAGTCTGTGTGAACTCTGAAAATTATGTTCCATCATGATTAGAGCATCTTGTAGGTTCTAGTGTTGAATTAATGAAGTGGTACAACAGACCAAAATCTTTGCGAACAAGATTTCTTATATGCTTTTAACAAGTCTGCTGGTCGCTTTCTCTTTTGAAAATTTTTTTATTAATATTATTAAATATGAATTTCAGTAATGGATTTTATGTTATTTATTTTCAGGGGCTGGAAAGTGATGTAGTTTCTGTTGCTTGCAATTCCAGTTTTCCTAGTATAAAAGACGATAAATGTGATCAGTATAATGCAAGTCAGTTAAATTGCCATCATTGTGAAAACCCTTTTTCTGAACTTGAACTTCAGGCTCATATTTTAAATTGTGCTTCAAGGAACCTAGATTTAAAAAACAACAACTTAGCGAATGAAATTGGTTCCAATATGTTGGTTACAGAAAATTTCTGTGCTCGATCTTTACCTGATGTTGTACCTGAACAGAATTCTTTCTTTCAGAAAGAACCATTTCTTAATAATCTACCTCAAAACACTAAATCTTTTATGACTATGGAAGACGATAAAAATTTAGATGAGATTGATGCAAATGCATTTAGTGCTTGTATGGACTTGATCAATAATGATAAAGACTTAGAAAGAATAGTTCAAGGAATAGATTCCTTAGACCAAATTGATAACAATTATTTGCCTTATATACCACCGGCTGATCCTGCAGAAAAATTTTTATCTAATAATTTGTGCAATGATATTCAAAACAATGAAAATCCTTTGCAGGATTCTGAAGTTTATGGCAAAATTAATGAAGTTAATAATTACAATATTGAACATGGGTGCCCACAATTACATGACAAAGAATTAGCTATATTTGATTTTACAGAATCTGTTAAATCTGTTCAACAGTCAATTTTCACTAAGCCGCAAATATCATGTGCAGAAACTATCCCAACTACTACTTCGAAAGTTTCTAATGAATTATCATTCACTGATGTTTTAAAAAGTATATTGACTGAAACTTCTCCTAATGAAACTGAATCCATTAATCCTTATGAATCAAATTGTCCTGGTGAGATCACAAATGAAATGTGTCTAAAGAATGATGCTGGCTTAAATGTTGATGTTAATCTTGGTCCACCGATTGATCCAGTATCACCTGTTGATCAAACTAACTTTACCTATGCAGTTGAAAATGTTGTAGAAGAAAATATGATTTCAAAGAAGGCAGTAACTCCAAAACGAAACTACCAGTACAGATGCCCAATTTGTAGAAGTTTGTATGTTAACAGTCATTTCCTATTCACGAAACATATACCTAAAAAACATCCTGAAAATACTGAAGTACATACACCTGCATCATGCAGAGTATATAACATACATAATAAAAATTTTAAATCAAAATGCTTTAAGTCTGGTAAGAAAAATTTATATCATAACAGCACAAAACCTTTTAATCGTGTTTTAGATTCTGTTGTTAAGCAAAATTTACCTGAATCAAATGTTTCAGAAAGTGGCAGTTCCTTGCCGAAAGGTAAAAGAAAACGTATTCTTAAAAATCCACAAATTGAGTGCAAATTTTGTGGAAAACTCGTAACAACAATTTATTTGAAAATGCATATTCGTACCCAACATCCTGTAAAAATTGAAAATTCTTCTGAATTAAATACTGATGTCAGTGAAAACCCAGCAATTGATTCAGCATCACTAGTTGATTCAGTTACTATACCATCTCTGTCTCCTTTGCTTGAACAAGACTTTGATTCCAGCACTTGCCTTTCTGCATCTGATGCTCTTAAGAAAAACAGTTCTTTCACTGTGACTGAAACATCTCATAATTCAGAGAATAGTGACAAATTAGCTGAAAAGACCAATGTTAAATTTAATTTTAATGTTCTTGAATTTTCCAGGGATTTTGAATCTGATTCTAAAATATTTTCTGGGGGAAATCTCAGTTTACAAACTGAAAATACCACTCTTGAAAATGTGAAACATGAAAATATCCCTTTTGAAGATTTTAATCTTGAAAATCATTTTGAAAATAAACAAAATTTTGAAGATAAGAATGCATTTAATGATGTCCCTCGTACAAAAACTGCTGAGTGTACTATTTGTTTTAAATCCTATCATAGTAAAGGTAATTTAAGTAGACATATGAAAGATGCTCATATGAAACTTCCCAAGAAAGCAAAATCTGTGAATAAAGTTAAAAATTCAAAAATTGAAGAAAATCGGTTTGAAACATATACAGACTTTCAAAAAAATACTGATGCTAATGTTGAATCTTTTCCTGGTGCTGCAAAAGCTGTGTCTGCTCCTATTTCTAGAGAATTGACAAAAAATGAAAAAGCACCTAACAGTACTGCAAGTTTTCCACAAATGAAAGGTCATGATTATGCTCCGCATCCTAATTCTAAAGGAAACCTGCTAAAAGCTGTATTACGATCTAATTTTGCAAAAGAATGCAGATTATCCCAAAAAATCTCAAAGAAAGATAACATAGTACAAGATAAGCAAATTAGTGTTATTGGCACTTCTAAAATATTAGAGGATGATTCTAAATTAATTAATGAAAATTTACCTTCCACTCATGGATCCTTCTTTGATAATGTACCCAGTTCAAATCCTGAATTAAAATCTAGTGATGAAACTTTAGCATTAGTGCCTTTTGAAAAAACATCAGACATTCAGACTGCTGTGAAATCTCAAGAATATTCATTCATATCTCACAATGGAGATAATAATGAATTATCTGTCTCCACAAATTTGTCAAATTCTTCCTTAAATGATAATTCCAAAATGGAAGAAAATTCAGATGTTAAACATCAGCAAGTGGCCAATTCTCAAAATTTAAGTATTCAATCTTGTGAAATTTCTCCCATCTCTCAAATTATTTCTAATGTTTCAAAGTGTCACTTTGGTGGGGCATCAAATAAGGATAACAAAAAAGAAGTTTTTGAGGATAATTCATTGAAACTTTTAATTCCTGACAATAAAGATATGAGTACTAATGTTAGCATCAACGACTTGGAAGGAATTGATAAATCAACTGAGGTACATTTTGTTGAAAGTAAAGTTTATAACCAGGGTAATGATAAAAATAATATAGATTCTGAACATGGTTTGAACTGTGATAAAAATGATTCGGATATGTGCAATCAAGAAATAAAAGAAGAATTATTTCATAAGAAGCTAAGTGATTCCACCATTTTTTCAGATGATTCAGATATTTCTGTTAAAAAACCTGAAGTAACTTCTGTAGCATCTTTAAGTTGTGAAGAGAAAGTAGTTGAAAAGGAATCATGTGATCTTGAAAGTATTTTGCAAGAAAAGGAATCCTGTGCACTTGAGAACAACACTTCTCTGGAAAAAGAATCTTGTGAACTTAAAAATATTGAGGCAGAAAATGAATCTTCTAAAATAAGAAACACGATGTTTGAAAAGGAATCTTGTGAACTAAGAAACAGTTCTCTTGAAAGTGAATCTTGTGAACTAAGAAACACTTCTCTTGAAAATGAATCTTGTGAACTAAGAAACACTTCTCTTGAAAATGAATCTTGTGAACTCAGAAACACCTCTCTTGAAAATGAATCTTGTGAACTCAGAAACACCTCTCTTGAAAATGAATCTTGTGAAATTGGAGATGTTTTACAAGAAAAGGAGTCTTGTAAATTAGATAACATGTGTGACCTTCAAAACATTATTTCCGAGAATGAATCATTCAGGCCTGAAAACTCTACGCATGAGGAATCTTGTGAACTTCAGAATGCTGTACCTGTAAGATCTTGTAAATCTGAAAATATTGCTTCTAAAAATGAACCTTGCAGACTTGAAAGTTCTTTTCAAAACAGTAAATATGGTGAAATTGAACACATTTTGTCTGAAAATGGATCTCATGGAATTACAAATTCTTCACTAGAAAATAATTGTGAACTTGAAAATTCTTTACAAGCAGATAAATCATTTAAAAACACCTTGAGAAAAAATAAATCTTCTGAAGATAAAATTTTGCTGGAAAATATTTCCGAAATCAAAAATAGCTTAACAGTAAATGAAGTCTGTGACTTGGAAGAAAATATGCTAAAAAATGAACTGTGTGAACCTGAAAATGCTTCTCAATTAAATAATGATTCTTTGGTAGAAAAAAAATCATATGAAGCAGAAAGCATTGATCAAAAGAAAGAGTTGTGTGAACTTACAAACACTTCGTCTAATCCAAATAATATTATGTGCAGGTTGTGTCAGCAAGACCTAGATTCAATGGAAATTTTATCAAAACATTTGAAAGATTTTCATGACATTCCAGTTTTAAAAAAACATGTTTCTGAACATTCTTCTAAAAAAAAATCAACTCATTCTCAAAACATAAAATTGTCTCCTCCTAATTTGAAATTGGGTACCAATGAGTCTGACTCTGAATCAGTGTCAGACTTTGACAGCCCTCAAAATTGGCCTAAACCAACAATTGATATTTTGTCACAAGGTACACATAAAAATGAAAAGCTTTCAGGAAAAAACCTGTTCACAATTCCTTCCCCGACAAAACAAAATATACAAGACAAGGATTCAGATTTGTATGATTTGCCATCCACATTGGAAAAATCATTTGAGTGTTCAAACAAAGATTTTGAAGTGGAGAATTTATCAAGTATACAATCTTTAAAATCTCCACTTTCAAGTTTAAATCGGCAAAAAGTTATGACACGATTAAATAAATTTAGAAGGCTTTCTTTGGATGATGCTGTTTCAGTTATTCCTGTAAAGCATGCTGATAAAGTTGATGAACACATATCAAATAAACTTTGCAAAAGTGGTAAAAGAAAAAGTAAATCTTTGCCAAATATAAAAATCGTATTTCCATCTATAGTTCCTAGTCAAAATGAATGTAAAGTAAGCAGTACAAAACCTTTGATCACAAAAAATATATATATTGAATCATCATTATCTGAAGATGCATCTTTCAGCAGCATCAATGATAGTATTGAAAATTGTAAAAGTTCATATGATTCATCTTTATCGTCTTCATCATCATCTCAAAATAATACTATACCATTAAATGAAATCACTATCAATTCTAATTTCATACTACCAAACAGGGTGAGCCCATCTGGTCCTAGGATTTCTCCTAAAAAAATTATCCTGAAAAGTAAATTGGCTGGAAGAAAGTTGATTATTCAAAGGCTTAAAAAGAAGAGGGACAAGAGAAAAAAATGTAAGTCTAAACATTTTCACCATAAAAAGATCAGAAGTAGTAAAATATTCAAGCCCATTATTGTGACATTAAAGGAAGCTACTGAAGTTGATAAATTTCTAGAGACCCACAAACAGCCGATTGTTAAATTAATGCGTTTAAAAGATAATGAATTTGACTGTTTGTCATATAAAAAGACTAGTTCTATTTCTTATGTTAAAAGTGATAAAATAAACATGATGCCAATTGTCAGGTTAGAAAAAATCAATGAAACTGTCCTCAGAGATAAAGAACAATTTGTTCCTAATTTGTTGCAACGGAATGAGCATGAATGTGTTAGAAGTCGCAGAACTGTTAAGCATTATCGTAAAAATTATATAAAATTAAAAAACAAAACTGTTTCATCAAAAGCTTCACAAGCACATAACCTGTCTGATGAAAGTATTGAAATTGTTGATGATGATTCATCTGATTCTATTCAGTTTTTAAAAACGGTTACAAAAGAAGAAAAACTCAAAATTAAACCTGACTTTTGTCCAGCACCAGAAACAAAACCATGCTTCGTGGTGTTAAAAAGAGATGAAGCATTGTACCATATGTAAAAATGTGAAAGATTTTTTTTTATATATATACTGTCATTCTTCCATTTTCATCATCAAAAAAGGCAATGCTGTATAAATTTTTTTTACTTGCTGGAGCTTTACCATATTGTACATAAATGTTTAAGTACATGTCATGACTTATTGAATTTGCATTTTAAAAATAATTTGCCTTTTCAGTGTGTATATTATCTTGTAAAATAAAATTATATTTAACTAGATATCCTTCTCATTTTTTATATGTATGTATTGATTTTATTCATTTTTTTTTAATTAATTTTCATTAACATCCTGAAAACCTGGTAATATCAAGGAACTGGTAATATAACTCTCAAAAAGTCAGTAAAAATCATAATTTTTAACCAAAATGTGGAAAGATTAGGGTTTTTCTTCTTTTTTTAAATAACTCTCTCACATCAAATTACTTTTGAGAACAACTGCCATGTTTGTCTCAAACATCAATTTTGCTGAACTGCTTATGTTTTTTCTTGCCAACACATTTGGTTCTTCTAACAGGCAATTATTTGGCCAATGATGAAATTATAAACAACTTCACTGACTTGGATCAATTTTGTTGTATCGCCATATAAATTATGTGTGCTACCACAGTTATTTCACCTCTTTTTCCTAACAAGGGCACCATTAACCCTTTATGTCCCGGTGGTACTTTAAAGTACCATTAAAAAACCCCTTTTTATAAAATTCATTTAATACATCGATTAGTTGTAATACAGTTTAGAATGAGTTATAGATATTGCTTTATCTTATTCCAAAAGCATTATTGATTGAACAAAATGAAAAGTATTTTTAAAAGGATGATTTGTTTTTCAATTGCATCATCTCTTCAGCTTTCTTGATGTTAAAAGATTGTGGGAGAAAAGTTTCAGTTTGGTGTTATTCCTATATTCCTTTTGTAAGAGCATCATTATATTTGTACATTTTCTAATTCTGTAAAATACTAAAAAAAATATTTTAAATAAAGATTTGAGTGAAGTTATACATGTTGTTTAAAATACCTATAAATAGAAATTTAATTAAGTTTAATTGGCAAAATCCTTCTAAAATTTATTAAATGACTGCGTAAATCTTATGTAGTTTCAAAAATTCACAAAAAATGGTTTAGAAGATGAAATTTTCATGAATTCATAATTTTTGACTTAAAGGGTTAAACATGGGTGCACAGCTTTTAATTATTTTAAAGTATATTGTAGATGTCATGAGAAAGTTGGCGTTAAAGTACAGAATACATTTTAAATTCCCTTTAATTTCAGCATCTTTATGCTTGTGCTCACAGTTCAGGAGACAAGGGTTCAATAATACCTAGATTTTCTTCTTTTTTAATTTACTTTATATTTTTGACATATTACAAGTATTAAGCCAAATTCTGAACTTTTGAACCTTGCTATTTTCCTAATAAATTGCATTTACATTTTTGAATTTTTCACAAAAATTTATATTTTTTCTGAAATTTTTAAACTAATATTTCTATTGACAAAAATCCGAACTAATTTATGACTAGAAAATTGGTATTTTTTGTTTGTTGTAATTTTCTATTTAAATTTTTATTTTTTAAGCATAGTTCTGAAATTTTATATTTAAATACAAATTTATTATATGTACAGTAAACCCTCGACTTAATGGACTAATTGGGACTAAGATGTGTCCGTTAAATCGCAAAGTACTATTTATAATATTATTTTGTTATAATTATAGTACATATATATATATTATTACGTAGGGTCAGGTGGGGGAAAGTGGTGGTAATCTAAAAAAATGCACTTTTTTCACAATAAATGTACATATTTTTACTTTTTTTTCAATTAATACATAATTGGAGTTTGTGACAAATATTTCTATTAAGATTTGTAAATCTGGCAACAAGTTTACTGTTGTTTACAAATATGTGCAGTTTGTTCTTAACACATGGTATTGATAAACTTTGTTCTTGATCCTTTCTCACTTGAAAAAATTAGTATATTTTGATACATTTCAGTAGAACTTCTTCTTAAAAACAGATTCATGCATCAAGGTAAGAATTATTTTATTATTTCAATTTTTTATGATTTTTTTTTTCTGAGGTGGGGGAAAGTGGTGGTATAGTTAGTCTTAGCTCAATGTTGTATGATGATTCAATTTTAGACTGTAGATGTGATTAATTTTTAAAAATGGGCTGTAATAAAAGTATTAATCTAAAAAAAATAGGCTTTATTTATAAATTTTAATCTTAATATGATAATACAATTAAATTAAAAGTTATTTTTTACATAAGGTCAGGTGGGGGAAAGTGGGCCCATGGGGTAAAAAAAGGGATATATTGAAAAAAACCTATTTTCTCTTTTAAATTAAGATATAAGAGTTAATTCTTTTTTAGAGACATATATTGAGATTATGGCAACTATTCTTATTTTAGTTTTAGAAACTAGAAACAAATTTAATGTTTACAAACTATCTTGTTTATGCTCACTGCATACCGTCAAAAAGTCGATCAGCTAAAATAATCGCCCAAGTGATAAAAATTAATACATTATATCACATAAAGCATTTGAATAAGTCACCATTGGGAAACTATCATACTTTTCTTGCTATTTGGTGGTGAAGATTATATAGAGTTCAGCAATATATGCTACATACTAAGTGAACCTAATTTCGATAGCCATGGACATTATTTCTTTAATTAAATAATATCTGAAAAATATTTTTTTTTGTGCATTTGTACCTTTAAAAATAATTAAGATACATTTATTTCAGTGTATTTTTATTTAAAAAACAATATTTACACATTTTTTATTTAAATATACACTAATTTTGGAACTACCCCCACTTTCCCCCACCATGGGATAAAGTGGTGGTATCAAAACATGCTCTTTTAAATGTATCACTGTCAGAAAACAATCGAATAAAATTGAGTGGTTATGCTTCATGTTTAATCTGTATGAATCCAATGTATAGAAAATGCATCAAAAGTTTCATTAAAATAAATTTAATAGTTTGATTTTAGGGCCTTTTCTAAAAAAAGCTTGATTTTACCACCACTTTCCCCCACCTGACCCTACTTGTAATTACATATATTATTACAGTGCAAATTACACACATATATATATATATATATATATATATATATACACAATATATACAGTGTATATACATGTATTGTATATATACAATATATGTATATACATAAATATATATTGTATATACATATATACTGCTGTATATATATATATATATAAACACATTACTTTTCATAATACAATATTGGTAATGAAATACAAACGAATTAACACATATGCAACTTTTATGGGAATGAAACACTTTTTACACAGAAATAATAATTAATAAACAAATGGAAAAAAATTACAATGTCCCCAAAACAACAGGCATCATTTTCTGTTATTTACATCACATTAAGGTTGCTCCACACTGCTGGATTGAAATAATATTTAAAAAATAATAATAATAATAACCGACTTAAAAAAAAGCACTAAAAATAATTAAATAATTCTTTAAACTTCTCTAATGACGAAATGCTATCCATTAACTGCACATCGGACATCATGTATCGGCATAAAAACGTTAAATTTAATATATAGAATTTAATATCTAGCAAACATGGAATTTCTAGAGAATATTTTTTACAAGAGATTAATTTACATATTTATGATTTAATTTACGAATATATACATATAAAAAGTAATCAATTACTTTTTGAAGTTGGTGCCAAACTATTTTAAGTATAGTAAAATTGCGAATATATTGTAGCTATTACCATGAATAAAGTGATGATGGAAAATATGATACAAAATTTTAAAAATGCTCTATTTCTTCAGAAAATTATTTGTTTAATCATTATCGATTGTGAATGTTTGGCACCAACTTCAAAAAGTAATTGATTACTTTTTATGTGTCGTAAATTAAATCATAAATATGTAAATTAATCTCTTGTAAAAAATATTCTCTAGAAAATCCACGTTTGGTAGATATTAAATTTAACGTTTTTATGCCGATACATGATGACCGATGTGCAGTTAATGGATAACGTTTCGTCATTAGAGAAGTTTAAAGAATTATTTAATTATTTTTAGTGCTTTTTTTGAAGTCGTTTATTATTTTCTTTTGAAAATATTATTTTATTTCCTACTTTTTAGTTATTCATACCGTAACACATAATTATCCGGATTTCAACATCTCCTGAATAAGTAAATTATTTGTCAAATAAATTATAATTTACAAAATTATTTATTAAACAAATAGTTTTTAATAAATTCTTCATAATTTCATTAGAAGTATTGATTTTATTAGCATTTAATACTTGTGATATTTTTTAAAAACAAGTACATTGTATTCACAACAATCTACATTCATTTATTTATTGATCACATACAGCTGACTTGTGTGCTTGACATAAGGGGCCTTCTTATAAGTCATCGTTAATATACAATGACGAAGTAGCACAAGGATTTTGAGCTTTGAAGGGAGGAGGGTCTAAATAACACAAGGAAATTTACAACACCAGAGAATTACATCTGGGAGCTCCACAAAGAGTGTACAACGGAGCCAGCGGAAATTGAACCCGCAGCCCAATTATGCTCTCAAGCGATTAGTGGTGTGGTCCCTTAACCATTCAGCCATGGTCAACATTCAACAATTATTTTTTGTAGGACTCCGTTGTCAAGAAATAAAATGCAGACTATGTAGCAATATTTGTATTGACTCTTCAAGTATATTGATCAGGACCGAGATATATTTTTCGCTGTTAGCGAAATGAGATTGACCAATCAGAAGCCTGCCTTTTTGCGAACTTGTAATTTTTATAGAGTGTGTCCTTTTAAATTTCAAAAATTCTTCTATCAAATAAAACAAAATTTTCTGTACTAAAATACTGGCATCTAAAAAGCTGGCAGGTTTGAAAATATGGTCCATGGCCCACTGTGGCGGAGTGGTCATGGCATCATGCCGCTAATCGCTTGAGAGTGTAGGTGGCTGCGGGTTCAAATCTCGCTGGCTCCGTTGCACACTCTTTGTGGAGCTCTCGGATATAATTCTGTGGTGCTGTAAATTTCCTTGTGCTATCTCGTTCCTGTATATTGACGATGACTTATAAGTGGGTGCTTGACGCGAAGTACACGGGTCAGATATATGTATTCAATAAACCAATCATGTGGTCCATAATTCTACATTATTCTTTTCCGATAATCTCCATTAATTGTTTCTTCATGTAATGTGCCTCTATTTGAGAGTGGTGACATACAATGCTCAGAGTCTGTTTATACATATGTGTTTGCCTACACTACGACAAAACTAGACATTTTCTATTCCAGAACTTGGCTATAGCGACTAGAATACTTAGTGTTAAAATCGGCTATCACTGTAATACTTAAAAAAGCGCTAAAATACTGTATCCCTTAAATGTGCAATGATACTGCTGCAAAATGTAGATCGCAGCGACATCTGCAGGATAATTTCTACAACTGCAAGAAATTGCTAGTCTATACAATGTAATACTAGTAATACGAAAATCCCGCAGATGTCGCTGCAATCGACACTTGAAATTTTAGCAGTACCGTCGCACATTTAAGGGATACAAATTTTTAGCACTGTTTGGATAGCATATTTCCACACTAGGTATTCAAGGTGCTGTATCCCCGTAATACTTAAAAAAGTGCTGAAATATTGGATCCCTTAAATGCAAAACGATGCTGAAATCCAATGAGCCGATGACAACGACATGTCGCTGCGATCGTCACCCTTGATTTCAGCGTCATTACATATTTAAGGAATACAACTTTTTAGCGCTGTTTGGATAACAGATTTCCACGCTATGTATTCTAGACGCTGCAATTTGGTCCAGCTATAGATGCTGTAAGCATGTTCACAATACCTACTGAGTTCCGATCCCGAACCGTTCTCATTGGTTCCCCAGATTCAGATATCCAGAACATATCGACTGACTATCGCAGTAGTACAGCGTCTAGAATACATAGTGTGGAAATCTGCTATTCAAACAGTGCTAAAAGTTGTATCCCTTAAATGTGCAATGAGCTGATCGCAGCGACATTTGCGATATATTTTCAAATTTCAAAGTAAACATCATCGTATTATTACAACATCTAGATCAAACCGTCTTGGAGTTATAGAAAATATCCTGAAGATGTCGCTGTGATCGACTCATTGAATTTCAGCATCGTTTAACATTTAAGTGATCCAATATTTTAGCACTTTTTTAAGTATTATTGCGATAGCCGATTTCCACGCTATATATTCTAGACTCTGTATTTAGAAAGTACTAAAATATTGTATCCCTGAAATGTAAAACGATGCTGAAATCCAAAGAGTCGATCGGAGCGACATCTGAGGATATTTTCTTAAACTCCAAGACCATTTGGTTTAGACACTGTTATAATACAATGTTTACACTGAAATTTGGAAATATAACGCAAATGTCGCTGCGATCGGCTCATTGAATTACAGCATCATTGCATATTTAAGGTTTAGTGCTGTTTGGATAGCAGATTTCCACACTATTTATTCTAGGCGTTGTACTTGTGCTCTGATACATGAGAAACTTTAAAGGTTGATTTTCAACTTTTCGACACCGACTTCCGATATCGGTTTGCGTTTTTTGTGAGTTCCGGTTTGGTGGATGACAGAATGACCGGGATCCAGATAGAATTTTCGCTCTTAGCAAAACGAGATCGACCAATCAGTTAGGCTGCATTTTTGCAAACAGCGTAAAGCTCGCAAAACTGCAGTCTTCTGATTGGTCAATCTCGTTTCACTACCAGCAAAAAATCTGTCTGGATCTCGACCCTTGTCCAGCTAATTTTTCGCACATTGAAAGATCTTGTATCTCTGTAAGAGTAACAGTATGAAAGATGAGTGCTTATAATTGGGCGACTGCTTAAAAAAGGATTTGAATTTTAAAGTTTTTATTTTATTTTATTTTTAAATGTTCTAATCATCAGATTTTTATGAAATTGGAATGGGACCAAATGGGTGACTTACACTTTCAAACAAAAAAATTTATCAAAATCGGTTCATATTTAAGAAAGTTATGCGTGAACATGGCCAAAACATACATACAGGTAGAATTGATAACCTCCTTCTTTTTGAAGTAGGTTAAAAAGAGCATTATGTCACTGTAGAGGTCTGTAAAAAAAAAAAAAAAAAACACAGGACGCACCGCAGTAGCCTGTCTTTTTCATTAGCCTCGGCTATTATATTATAAGCTTTTCGACACTCACTTCCGATATCGGTTACTATCGTTGTGGATCTTTTAGTTTTCTGTATGCAGCAAGTTGTCTAGATAAGGGCCGAGATCCAGACAGTTTCGTCCAGATTTTTCGCTCTTAGCGAATCAATATTGACCAATCAGAAGCCTACATTTTTTCGAACTGGATCCCGGCCGTCATCTCGCATTTCGGATAAGCAGTAGTACTTAGAAAGTGCTAAGATATTGTATCCCTTAAATGTCAAACGATGTTGAAATCCAAAGAGTCGATCGCAGCGACATCTGAGGATATTTTCTAAAACTCCAAAACCATTTGGTCTAGACGCTGTTTTAATACAGTGTTTACATAGAAATTTGAAAATATAACGCAGATGTCGCTGTGATCGGCACATTGGATTTCAGCATCATTGCACATTTAAGGGATACAATTTTTTAGCGCTGTTTCGATACTAGATTTCCATACTATTTATTCTAGGCGCTGTACTTGTGCTCTGAGATATTAGGAACTTTAAAGGTTTGATTTTCAACTTTTCGACACCTGCTTCCGATATCGGTTTGTATCTATGTGGTCCTTCCGGTTTAGTGGATGACAGAACTTGATCGGTATCCAGATAGATTTTTCGCTCTTAGCGAAACGAGATCGACCAAGTAGAAGCCTGCATTTTATCAAACAGCGAAAACTTCGCAAAACTGCAAACTTCTTATTGGTCAATATCGTTTCGGTAACAGCGAAAAATCTATCTGGATCTCGATCCTTGTCCAGCTAAGTTTTCGCACTTGAAAAGATCACGTATATCTGTAAGAGTAACATTATGAAAAATGATCGATTATGGGAGACTGTGCTTCAAAAAGGATTTGCATTTTAAAGTTTGCTTTTTTTTTTTTTAAATGTTCTAATCATCAGATTTTGATGAAATTGGAATGGGACCAAATGGGTGACTTACACTTTCAAACAAAAAAGAATTATCAAAATCGGTTCATATTTGCAGAAGTTATGCGTGAACATGGGCAAAACATACATACAGGTCGAACTGATAACCTCCTTCTTTTTGAAGTCTGTTAAAAAGGTGTCTAGTTTTAGTTGTTTCCCACTTGAATGCTGTTTTTTTTTATTATAAGAGCTCGAAATCGTCTAAAGTGTTCATAATACTGTCCGGCTACTGTTTTGGTATCTTTAATTATTTGTTGCATATCTGATATTTTCTATTATTATTACCGGCGCTACTCGCTGGTAAGATTACTATAACTGTTGATTGCTACGGATTCAAACATCTTATGGCCGATCTCGCTAAACCCAGAATCCTTGCTAGCCGGAATATTGTTAAGTACTAGTTATATGGAAACAGTGTTTTAAAGAAAGAGAGAAAGGGTTGAAGAAATCAATATTGTTTATTAAACACAGTATTTCCGCTAATACATTAAATTAATACCATACTTTATCATTTCTAAAAATGAGCCAACACATGACTCTTTACCATATACATGATGACTTGCCATCATAACTAAACACCTTAAATATAATAACACAAATTATAAAATAGAATGCGAAACGCAAAGGGATGTGTCGCGGGAGTTAACGGAAAATTAATAAATAAATTTGCTCGAAATATTCAAAGGATTTATCCACTTACCCCAATACTGCTTGGCTGATGTCATCACTAAAATATCCATGAACACCAATTTTGCTAACTTAGGTTTAAAACTTAGCTCTACCGTGAGCTCTCTATGTTATACTTTTTAAAACCCTCAAGTCTCCGAATAGTCCCTTATTTTTCGCGTTCCCTCTTTTTCTTCAGCGTCCCTGCTTTCCTAAAATTTTACGCCCCCTCAGAATTTCCAATCAGAACTCTTTCGGTCCCTAACTGGATACTCATTTTCAAAAAGCCTCTAGCCATTGGACACTTTCACCCTTCATGTCTCATATTACATATCATTATCCCCCTTTTACTATAATTTTGATATAAACTTTCAATTTCCCCTTCTTTTCTTTTGCCAGGCTGGTGCATCCTGTCGGTAAATATCAAAGGGTTTCGCGGCTTATTCGCGATGTCACATGCATATGTTTTCTTGACCATAAATATCTGGGGGACGTTCATGCATCACTGATTTTTATAAAAACCCCTTTTACACAACTACGACTAGCCCCGTTTCTACATAATACTTTTTATACCCTTTCATTCGTAATTCTTACGATATATCCGAAACTTCTTTCGTAACACGTTGACTTGCACCTGGGAATTTCTCTGTTGTATTTTTCTACATGCGAGAACTACGCATAGATTCTTGTTACACGAATATTTTCTATACATATAGCTTACCCTTCTATATTAATATAAAGCCATATTTATATCCTTTCATTTCGTTTATTCATTGCAACATATTTGCAGCTTTTGTATGAGGAATTTCTTCCTTTCTTAACCTGTAGCCTTATTTTTGTTGACCGCTTCTTGCAGCTGTTCTTTTAGACTTAGACCGAGTCGCCAAGTTTTATTAGTGATTTATATTTTTATTTTCGAGGCTAAAATGAATGTAGTTTACATCTGTTCCTTTCCCTTCTTTGATTATTTTTGCTGTGGTTATTTCCACAATGATACCTCGTCCTCAAAAAAAAAATGACAAAAAAAAATTGTGTAAGTCCCGTCTATTCAACGTAAGACATCCCCTTGCTTTTCTACTTACTTAATGCATAAAATAATCATTACATTTTAAATATACATATAATAAACACATAGAATAAAGAGATAATAGTAATATAATAATAATAGTGATTAATATGTCAGAAAAGTTATAATAGAGTTGTGGTTCTTCTGGCCTAGGTAGAAAGAGTGTTTATTTTGTCTGATCGGGAAACAGGAATGCATCAGTACATATGGTGCAGTACTAGTAGAGATAACGATGAATATCATACAGACGTATTAGACTTACTTTATTCATCAATAATTAAAAAAGAAAATATCCTTTTTTTTTTAACCAAAAGAAGAAAATGAAGTGTGTTGTTGTTTCCCGATGAGATGAAACACTCTATCTGGACCTGCAACAGTAGGTGATTAGTGTTGCCAGAGTAGTTATTAGCAAGCAGATGGTAAATAGTGCAGACACTATCAGTTTCAGTAAAAACATTGGTGTTTGCAGTTTTGGTAGTTGAAACCAGTCCCATATACTGCTTGCCGTTTGCGAACTCTGCACTTGCGTATAATTTAAGTTCAACTGCAATAGTTCAACAGAGGGTTCGTCGAGACACATTTTGAATGTGCGACATTGCATCAGAGTAGAGGATTTTAAGCAAAGTTTTTCTGTGGAACATTTCACATCCGTATGGCACTTAATTACTTGAAGTGTAGGTTCAGTTTTAAATAAATTGCTTTTGTGTGCACATTCGTTTGCTGGAAGTGCACAGTTACAGTGCCAGGTTGGCAGGAACTGTACGCTTTGTTAGTCTGGCCAGCACAGAACAACTGTGACATCCACTCGTTTGAATTGAGTTTTCTTCCATTTGTGGGCATACTTTTGTAGTGTCTGACGTTAATTTAAGATTAGAAAAATGTAATTGCACACGAACAGCGGAGGACATTATTAAACTCGATTGCAACTTATCTTTAATTTGGAACAAGTGGATATCTCGTTGAATTGGAAGTGCATATTTCTGTGTGGCTTGAAGTCGTGCAATACTATCAGGAGCGTGGATGCAGCTTAGCCTGTCTTCAAAATAATCACAGACGGATATTGTGGTGTTGAATATGAAATCCGTTGTAAATGATGTGTTGGCTTGAGCAGCCTCTACCATGTTTGCTTGAGGGATGTTGCGCTCACTTGCTGGTGCAAAAACTCTTTGTTAGAACGCCCCACTCTTTGTATTAGTTTGTCTTGTATGTGAAGTTGGGGCTGGTCATACGTCCCTAGTATGGTAATTTTGATACCGCTATCTGTGATGGCTGCATCTGATAACAGCAATCTGGACATAGTGTTGTTTTCAACGTGGGTAACTGAGATTTGATACTGGCACGAGTGTCCACGGATTTCGGATGCCTCGTAAGTGTTGATGAGCTGTGGTTCGTACCACACTCAATGAAAATTGCATGAGCTTCTATGGAGAAGTGCACAGCCCACCCCGAGACCTCCTGGGCTACAAGCAGAAAATCCTGGAAATTCTCTGCTTTCTGGTGTTTCAGCTTCGAATTTTAGACCCTCTTTACCTAAACTGCGCTTAATGCAGTGTACGCCTCTGCCACAGTATTTGTTAAAAATGCAGGACATTTGGCTAAGTTGTTTGCTTTTAACTGGAAACGTAAAGTAAAGTCGTTCCTTGTGAAAGGTGCATAGTACTTCCTCTAATTTTATTTTCAAGGAAAACAAGTGGTTATCATGGGAGTCTGTGAACCACAAGCATGTTTCAGATGAGATTGTTTGTAAGGAGACTTCTGCCGTCGTGAATACATTGCATGTCTTTGTACCATCATTGAGCGATTCGCATGTGCGTAGTTCCGATTTTATGATGGAGTGGGTGCTGCAGTCAGCTGAAATTGGGGAAGCAACGCATAGGAGTGTTAGCATTACCAATGGTGCAATGTTCATTTCTGCTCTGCGCGCCGCATGTCTTTCAAGTACCTGAAGTCCTTTCTGTAGGAGTTCTCGAATTGTAGATCCAAAGAATGATCCTAAAAGTAACGAACACCGTGCTATGCCCTTTGACAGTTTAAATAATCCGTAAAGGACCAGGATCATTGATTTTTTTATATAATGGGTTGTCTTTATCATAAATTTGATGCTTACCAAAAATAAAATGATTAGAATGACGAATGCACTATAAATTGCAATTTGTATGAATGTGGGGTAACATCTAAAATGACTAAAAACCTCTTTGCATAAAAAACACTGTTTGATTTGACATACCGTTTTTCCATTGACGTGAATGATTCCCGAGATAGTTTGTCCATTTGGGTGCAGGTAAATGACCTGAATTTGAGTTTTGTACGCCATTCAAAAGGGATTGTTATCATTTTGTCATCAGGAATTGTCATAATGTTTTCGAAATCTGTGCTTCTAAGATTTACCCTGCCTTTGTCAGGAAGGAATAGAATGGGGTCTTCAAAAGTAATTGACAGATTTCTGTCAGTAAATAGTGCCTTTTCCTCTTCTAAAAGTTTTCTGTGGATTCCGTGCGCAAATTCCTTATTTTTGTCAAAAAAGCAGATTTTCATTATTAGGATTTCTGGATTATAGATTGTTTCCTCTGGTGTTATGGCGATTAACTCGACCTTATTGTAGGTGAGTCTGCATCTACACTTACCGTTTGATGTGCAATTTCGAATTGTACAGAAATCGAGTGCACCGCCGCAGCCATTCTCTGCACATTCACATGGGGTTCTGTCCTCGTTGTGGCACTCATAAGTTGTGGAGTGAGTGTCTTTGTCCATCGTGATTTGTTTCAGATGAAACTCACTTGGTATGTGGAGTTGGTAATTTTTTTTCATAACGAATGTTCTGTGTGTTATGACACAATTCTCGCAATTATGGATGTAACAAGCATCCACTGGGATGTCAATCTTTCCCCACATCTGCTTTGACATAGGGGAGCAGATGTATTCATTATCAAAAGTACATAATTGGCCATTGTTGTGCCTAATTTTTGCTGTTGTGGTCTGTATAAGCAGAAGACATCCTATCACAGCTGAAAGAAAGGGAAAAGTGGATCTTACCATCAAATATTTCGAGCAATTTTGTAAGAAATATTTCTAATATTTATTGAGTTTATTTTAGTAGTTATACCTAGTGTAATAATATAATGAATTAAAGAAGGCTGTCGAAATAAAAATAGGATGTGACATGATGATAATTTATAGAAGAATGTCTTCATTTGTTTATAAAATTTACTTATTAATTAGTTAATTAATTAATTTATTTATTTAGTTATCTATTTATTTTTAATAGTGATAACAATGATAATAGTGATAAGTGAGTCAAAGCATTCGTAATTGGAATAAGCAAATATTTAGTTACCGAATATAAATCCCCTTTTCTCTTTAATGAGTATCTAAACATTTTCCATTATTATACCATCCGGGACCATAGGTGCATATCAGTGGCGTGGCGTGAAAATTTTCGGTGGTCATCGCAATTATTTAAGTTTGTGGTGAAAAATTATTAACTCTAAAATTCAATGGTTGAATGTTCAAAAAAGAAACTTTAAATCTTACCTTCACTTATACATGAACTCCAAATGTTCTGCTAAAACTGGATCGTAGAGTTTTAAAAGCTTATTAAGAGTTTTAAAATATTGCTTGGTCATCGCCGCATCCAGCGATGACCGGACGCCACGCCACTGGTGCATATATGCATCTGAAAAGGACATAGAGAATTTCTTATTGGCACTAGTAAGCGGCAAAGTAGGCGTTGCCTACGTTAATTTAAGCATTTTTTTAAATTTGAAAGAGAAAATAATCAAAATTGTGCCAACCGAATGAATTACTTGTAAAGAGAAAAAAAAATTCCCCGATCCCGAAAGAGGTTAAATGATAAATAAGAAGAGAATGATAAAAAAAAAAATCAAAATAACAACAGCAAAAAACAATAAATTTATTTGGGTATCTCTTATAAAATTGAGATAATACTTTATTTAGTAATCATCTACTAATATAAGTTGATTTGAATCATATTCCTAATGGAATATGGCACATTATAGTAGAAAAGTTTGGTTCCGAGTATAAGAACTTATATTTAACTACTAACAGCTATAATAGTACTAGGCTGATATCAAAGAAATCTGCAGTGCTGCAGTCACTCTAAATTCTGAATAAGTGCGCACTTTGAATGCCGACCAGCAGTATCCGTTACTCTAGAATGGCGAGTGACCTGATCACTGCAAAACTCCTTTAATAAATAATTATTTAATTAATTGTATAAAACTTTTGTATTACTGAAATTTAATTTAATTGTATAACAAATTACTTATTTTATAATTATTTGGAATTACTTAATGCTTTCTTTCTATATATATATCTATACATTTATGAATTAAATATATAACCAATATCTAGATGACAGCTTTTGTTATAATTTAATTGATTATCATATTTTGAAGAGCAAGAACTAAAAATGTTAGAAGTTTTCCATTGCTGGGTAACTGTACTAATGTATCATTAATGGAATGATGCAATTTATTTCACATATTGAGATTGAAAGCGAGAAGAGATAATGCAATCATTATCATTAGTAGTAGTATTTTATTTTATGTAATCCTATTTATTTATTTATTTTAAAATGAAAACAAATCATGCGCAAGAAAAAAAAAGAAAAGTCTAACTTTTATAAGACAAGAATTGCCTTAATCTAATGAAGCATATCCATTAAGGTATCTTAATACAGTGAATTTATACAAAATTTTAAGCATATATATATAAAAAAAAATTGTTCACTGATCCAATGAAATGTTCTCATTAAACTAACATGACATAAAAGATAATATGTACATACAAGCAAGCATAAAATGTTTTAGAACACTGCTTAATGTCCAAATTTATTGTCATTAATCTACTTATTTAGAAAATATAAGCATATATTTTGCAATATATTATAACTAATAATAATTTTCGAATTTAATCAGAGAAGGAGAAAAAAAAATCTTAAACTGTTTGTTTCGCAAAGCTATGCAGTTACTTTATTTATCTACTCAATTGTGTATACATATGTGGTTTAAATGGAGTTGTCAGCATTTTCTTAACACCTAGATAATCATTTGACTACGATGTCTTATGTCACTAATAAAATCTTTTTGCAAAGAATTCAAACAGAAAATTTGTATAAAATTTTAGTGTTGATAACTACACGCGTTTGCACGTCTGATCAGCAATTATGTTTATCCTGATCACTTTATGCACATTTAAGTCAAAGTAAAAAGCTAAAGCTTTATTAGTAGAAATATTTAATCTTTATAAAATAGATATAATGTGCAATTTTCTCTTCCACTGTAAAACGAGAAATTGCTATTTTGTATCTATGCATATTGTCTGTGGGAAGAAAACAACAAAAGGAAAATTTGATATAAGAAAGTACAATTGTGAATATAAATGTATCTATATACATTTTTTTAAAGGTAAATGATACTATAGATTATTGAATTACATAATTTATCTACAAGCATTATCAAATAAAGCATAATCTATTCTTATGAAAAATAAAGTAACAATCTAAGCATAGTCCACCAATATACTAACAATAATAATAAATTCCTTATTGAAATGACACGAATAATAGTTGTTCGTGCACTATAAATATACTACTTTTCAAAAAATTATATAGTTTTCACAAAGAAAAGAAGATGATTATGTGTATGCTGTATAATTTGTACATTCTTTTTGGTGTGTGTATGTACTACCCGCATATAATAGGAAGATAGTTTCTAAATAATTTTACCTACAAATAAGTGTCTATAAGAGTCTAACGACACTTTAAAGAAAGTGTAGCACTAAATAAAAGTAATAAGATGAATGAATTATGAGGACATAAATTCCTAATAGCTGGAGAGAGGAGGAGAAAAAAAAAGAAAGAAAGAAAGAGAGAGATTGTTGTCGTCCGCTTATGTGTTGAAAAGGAGAATACTTTATTCTGTGATTTTTAAAGCCCGTTGAAGGAATCTGTTCGGGTTGTACCTGGGGTGGAAATCTCTCAGATTGTACGAACGTGCAGGGCTCTGGTCATTTTTAGGTGACCCTGAGGGTGGAGTATAAATTATTGTGTGAACCGTGTGTAAAACCCGATTCTGAGCCTTCGGGCGTTTTATCCTTAAGAATGGCTTCATCCTCGTTATCATGAATTTTTGTGTCCATGGAATTTATCTCGAGATCAGTGTTTTCTCTTTCTGGAGATTGTTCATGAACGGGGTTCGATGTTTTAAGGGGGTTGCTTTCGTAAGACCACAATAGGTGATTGTAGTCTGCTTCGTCAAAGACCGCATGTAGAACGCTCTTCTTTTGATGAAAGTTAATGGGAAAAAAAAGTTAGTTAATTTCAAATAAAATTTTCATTATATATGATGAATATAAATTGTCAAATTAAAAAGTTATACTGTGTAAATATAAAAACATTTATTACAGTATTATTCGGCCAAGGCTGAATAATGGACTTGATATTCAGCCGAAGCCGAATATTCGGCAGACAGGCCGAATATTCATTGCATCTCTATTATAAATCACTTAAAGTGAAAAGAAGAAAATTTTCCATTTCTTAAATTCCTAAGTGTTAGACTGAGTCCCACCTATTTTATAAAGATTTAAAATATGTAAAATTATTTAATTATATTTATTAATTAGCAAATTAAATAAAAGTATTAAATGATATGTTATTAAATTTAATTGTTTATACCATTATTATCCTTATTAGGTTAGATTTAATTACACATTAAAGACAAATAAGAATTTGCCATTTTTGCCGGTTTTTTCCATTTTTGCCCTGTTTAGTGTACTGTGAATACTGTTCTTATAAATTAAGGAGTAATATCCTAAATAGTCGTCCCATTGTGCTGTTTCTTCTGCAAATATAGCTAAGGATTTTTTTATATTTAAGTTTAATCTCTCCGCTGATCCGTTGCACGAAGGATTTTGTGGCGTGGTCGTGAGCTTAGCAACACCGAATTTATTACATAATTCCTTAAATACTTCAGGTGTAAACACACTGGCCTTATCAGTTAGATATTTTTCGGGGACACCGAAAATACAAATAAAATCCATTAAGCATTCTGCGGCAACTTTAGATGAGGTGTTCGGTACTGCATATAATCGAATAAACTTTGTAAAATGGTCTATAAATGTCAAAATATATTTATTATTTTTCTCAGTGCTGTGAAAAAGTCCGACGAAATCGCCACTAACAAACTGGTTTACTCTAGAAGGAATAAAGTGTTTTTGTATGGGAATTGGTGCTATTTTATTAGGCGATTTGTATGAAATGCATTGTTTACATGTGTCGACAAAGTGCTTTGTGTCTACAAATAAATTTTCCCAGAAATATTTTTCACGAATTGCATTATATGTTTTTAGGACTCCGAAATGGGAAATGTGTTTAGCCGTTAAAATATGTGGCTTATATTTATCTGGAATCACGATTTGTTCTACATCTGTTGTTTTTCTGATTATCAGAATAAATGCTTTATGCATTAATAAGTTGTCTTTTAAAAAATAGTTTGGATATTTGTTGCGGGTTGTCTTTTAAATCAGTAATAATTTTCGATAATTTGTTATCTTCATATTGCGCTAATTTAATGTCTAGTACTGTTGGCAAATTAATTTGAATAGCGTTGACTATGAAATTATTAGATTTAACGGTTCCTGGTGTGTTTTCCGCATTTTCATACATTAAAATGTATGCTTCCTGGTTGAGTACCTCATGAAGCGTCACCCGTTCCACCTTTTCATCGTTCATACGATACCAATTGTTTTTCTCATCCTTAATATAACAAAAATAGTGTCCCTTTTCCACTGAATGTCCCGAATGAACAATTACTGACTTAAGATTGTACCATAATGGTCTCTTACTCTGTTCTTTAATCATATATGGGCGGAAATTGATCTTATTTGGGTAAGAAATAAATTTCGTTAGCTTATGGGTATTCATGTTCGAGAATTCAAATCTCTTTAGACGTAAAGTAATGATTTCAGGACTTTTGAAAATTGATATGTCCTTCATTGCTTCTGTATTCGTTTTGCAGTTGTAACACCGGTAATTTTCCTTGATAAGTTCTGGCTTTATAAATTCCCTTAGTATACCTTTAATGCTCCCTATATCTTTCGTAATTTCCAGTGAAATATCCATAAATGGGTCAAAAGTGAGGCTTCTTTTATTGCATTTTAAACATCTAACTTGACTTTGGAATTTTCCTTCAAATAATTGTTTAATGGGATTCATTAGTAAATCGGCTGTGTTATCTTTCTTTCCATTTAAGTGAATTTGATGGCATTGTTCAAGACAGTTTAAGAATCCACGTAAGAATTCGTGCGCGTCGGCCTGTCTGTTCGGTAGAAACTGTTCTCCAATTTTATGCAAGTGTCGATATATTTCCAGCGGTTTTATGGCAAGCTCTGAATGCTTTTTTATGTCATTCAAGTGTCTTTTAAATATGCAACTCATGCAAAACTTTCCCTTTTCACAATTGAACGTATCATTTAAAAAGTAATTATTTAATGGTTGTAAATGTGACATACTCTATAAGATAATATTTATGAAGCAGGAATTTCCTAAGTTTTGTAATCCTGCACCAATTTTGAAGTCTTGTAATTGTTTTTTACTACTTAGTTCTTTAATCGCGCCATTCATAGTTTTGTCTGTAGAATGAAGGTTATTGGTTTCATTATTATTAGTTTTTAGATTTCATTTTTATCTGTCATTTGTTTATTTTCTGGTACTTCTTCAGTTACAGCGGAGTTTAATGTATCATTTGTCGTTTTTGCGTAAAAATCTCCCGAAAAAATGTCTGCAATAAAATTCTCCTCCGATTTTACTAAATCAAATGTATAATTATAATCGGATAAAAATGCAAAACAACGTGCAATCCTATTACCTGGTGATTCTAATTTTGACAGTTGGACTAAAGCAGAATTGTCGCATTTTATTGTGAATTGTCTGCCATAGAGATAACGTTTAAACGTGGCTACCGCTTGAACAACCGCGAGTAGTTCTTTTTCCATTATTGTGTATCTGAGCTGTGTGGGATTTAGTTTCTTTGAAAAAAATGCTATCGGTCGCATAATACCCGTTTCATCAGTTTGTCCTAGCATTCCCCCAAGTGCCTGATCAGACGCATCAGTTGATAAGATAAACGGTTTATTGAAGTCCGGATGTATAAGAATAGGGGCTTGTGAAAGACATGTTTTTAGCTTATCAAACGCAGTTTTGGCATCCATCGTCCATTTAAAGCGTTGATTCTTTTTTGTTAGATCAGTAAGAGCGGAAGAGATTTGAGAAAAAATTTTAATGAATTTTCTATAGTATGACACAAGTCCAACGAATCTCCTTATCTTTTTTACTGTATTAGGGATTGGAAAGTCTTTGATTTTTACAACATTATCTTCGATTGGACGTATCCCTTGCACATTTAAATGGTGACCCAAAAAACGTATTTCTGGTAGAAAGAAAGGATTGATTGTGATCCCAAACGCTCTAAATCTCTCAAATAATTGTTTTAATTTGTCTAACATTTCATTCACGTCGTTTGACCCCATTGCGAAATCATCGATAAAATTACTGATGTTTAATACTGAAAGAGGAGCTAATATTTGATCCGCTAAATTCGAAAACGTTTCACTCGCTGCAGATAGGCCCTGGGGCATCGTGATGTATTTAAAATTACCAATAGGTGTGCAAAAAGTGGTCATGTACCTATGTTCGGGTTTTAATGGAATTTGGAAGAAGGAGTTTGAAAGATCTAGTGTAGTGAATAATGAATTTCCCCTTAATTTATCCAACAGATGATGAATAATTGAGAGTTTATAACGTGGATATTTGAGATGCCGATTTAATAATCTATAATCAGTTACGAGACGCCATGTTTCTTTAGCAGGATCACCTGACGGATTTTTCTTCTTAATTAAAATTAATGGAAAACTAACATGACAATTGGAAGGTTCAATAATGTTAGCTTGTTGTAACTCTGTTAATTGCCTTCTTAATTCGTCTTGTAGAGCGTACGGTACAGGATATGGGCGAATTGATGGCAAATCATTTAAATTAACTTGTAAATTTGGTTGTATAGCTTCTGTTCGGCCTATGGTGTAAAGTCTTTTGCTGAATATGTCAGCATATTCAAAGAGCAAAGCAAGTAACTTCGATCGTGTTTCGGGATCTAAATGAGACAGTTCAAAGTCATTTTCTGATAGTTCTTCGCGTCTTAGTTTCTTTATATTTTCTATATCTCTAGAATCAAAATCCTGACTAACCGATCCTGCACGCGTATTTTTATTGAATGGGATCGTTCTGTCCGATAAATTTTTCACTTTCACGGTTATCCCCCGATCGTTATTCACAGTATATATATTGTTTACGAATTCAATATTTGGATTTTTGAGACATGGAAAGAATTTGATTAATTCCCCTTTCCCTGTCGTCCTATCTAATAGTAGTTTTATTTCTTTAGATTCGCCAGGTTTTAGAGTAAACTTATTGGCTATGTATGCGTAAATCGTATTATTTGCGCTACCTGAAAAAATCTCGCATCTCTAATTTGCGATTTGTAATTTATTGTTAATAAAAGAAATTTCAAATTCTTTAGATTTAAGTAGATCATAACCTATAATTGATTGATAATAATCAGAAAGTGCATCTTTAACAATATAAAACTTATGGATGAATTGTTTATTTCCAATTTGAACAGGTAATAAAACGCAATCTGTAATATTTAAATTTTCACCTGTGATGGATTTGACTAATGCATCTATTTGTAATTGTTTAATTCGCTTATCTGTGTTGAATGAATTAAAGATCTTTTGTTCTAATAAACAGATTGATGAGCCGGTGCCAATTAATGTAATTACTGCATTCCCTGCTAATTTTATTTCTGTAACGGGTAGCGTATGTTTCAAATTTTCCCTTTTCTTTCACAAACTGTGTATTCACATTTTCTTCGCGTAAATATTTTGGTCCTTGGTTACAATAATTCAGTCGGGAACGAGCTGTTTTCGGACCTTCATTTGCTAGCCGTTCCCTTAGGCATTTCCCGACTGCTCTCTGTTGTCATAACGTTTTATTTGTTGATTGTCAGTATATCTGTTTCCACGAGTATTTCTAAAAGTGCATCTCCTATTTCCTCGAAATCCTCCCCGGTAAACGGTTTTGTTCGATGGGTTGAAATAGCAATCTATCGATCTGTGCTATTTTTTACAAAAATTGCAAGAAGGGGAATTTATTTGTGCATAGTATCTAGTCTGTCCGATATATCTATTGTTATAGCCTGAAGGTTGTCTGAGAGGGGTCTTGTGTATTGATTGCGCACCTGCTGACCGCGGTCTTGAGATTGAAGTTTTAACGTTTCAACTTCTTTTGTCAGCGAATTTACTATATCTTGTGTGTGTGATGCATGTGTTTCCATTAGTGTTTTAAGTTGTTCCGTAGCTGCATTCGTGTTTATGTTATTGACTGCGGGGTTCAGTTCCGCGTCAAAAGGGGAAATATCACTTGCCTGTAACATCTGTACAAAAGAGACAGCTTCGTCGAATGTCATGGGGTCTTTAAGAATTACGGATTGTTTGTATGACGGTAAGAGTCCTTCTGTAAATTTAGCAAGTTTCGATTGTTCAAAAATGCTTTTTACTGCATCATTTGTTAGATCCGGGTTGTTAAAAAATGTTGCGTTGCTAAAGAGACCTTGGCTGCGTAAACGTTCACGAGGCAGCATTTTACAGTTTGAGAGCTGACGCTGCCGCGCCCCTAAACTGTATTGCGTATCAAAAAACGCTAGAAATTTTTTTTTAATTCATCGAAGTCCTTTTCCTGGTTCAAGTCGGGTGAGTTAATAACATTGCTCAGTGCATCCCCGCGTAGACGAGATTTCATAATAAGGATTATTTCGTCATTGGTACAATTGGCCAAAGTTGTAATTTGTTCTAGGTTTTCTATAAAGAATTTCGGTGTGATAGCACTTAGGTTGTCAAATTGGGCTATAAGTGTTTGGAAACTCGCTAATTTTCGGACCATAGCTTCCGTTTGTTGTGCTTCTGCATCACCCATTATAATTAAAATCTAATATTTTAAATAACAGTAACACAATATACTAATTTGTTTATTTAATAATACTGTGATTCAGTATAGACGCTTCCACTAAATTACGCTAGTCTAAAGTATTTGTTTACACTTAAATATAATAAACTACAGGGATTTTGGATACATTTTAGAATCCTTTTGATAAAATACACAAAATACTAAAAGACACATGTATATATACACAATAAATCATTAAATAACAATAATATATAGAATAAAGGCATATTTATAAGGTATTGTATTTTCGAAAAAATGGTGATCAGAGTATTTGACACCCAGGAGAATAATCAAACTAGAAAGTAGTAGATGGATACTTGAAAATTAATATATATCCCAACACACATATGTCCCATTTTCTTTCTTTACCAATGCTTTGATTATCACTACAATTTTATATATTTATTTATTATTATTTTTTTAATAAATTTTAGTTTATTCATTCTTAGTAACAATATATTTATATAAAATTAATTTCCTTTTGTTGTACAAAGGTTAAACAAGTGTGAATTATTTCTAAAACAAAAAGAAAAGAACTTCTTAATGCATCGTTTCTTATTATTTAATATTTATTAATTTACTGGAATTATTAAATAAACATTCCTTTGGTTCCAGCCATTTCCTTTTCTTTTAATACTTAAAGAAGTATTAAACTGTCACGGCATCATTGTCCGGCTACTGTTTTGGTATCTTTAATTATTTGTTGCATATCTGATATTTTCTATTATTATTACCGGCGCTACTCGCTGGTAAGATTACTATAACTGTTGATTGCTACGGATTCAAACATCTTATGGCCGATCTCGCTAAACCCAGAATCCTTGCTTGCCGGAATATTATTAAGTACTAGTTATATGGAAACAGTGTTTTAAAGAAAGAGAGAAAGGGTTGAAGAAATCATTATTGTTTATTAAAAACAGTATTTCCGCTAATACATTAAATTAATACCATACTTTATCATTTCTAAAAATGAGCCAACACATGACTCTTTACCATATACATGATGACTTGTCATCATAACTAAACACCTTAAATATAATAACACAAATTATAAAATAGAATGTGAAACGCAAAGGGATGTGTCGCGGGGGTTAACGGAAAATTAATAAATAAATTTGCTCGAAATATTCAAAGGATTTATCCACTTACCCCAATACTGCTTGGCTGATGTCATCACTAAAATATCCATGAACACCAATTTTGCTAACTTAGGTTTAAAACTTAGCTCTACCGTGAGCTCTCTATGTTATACTTTTTAAAACCCTCAAGTCTCCGAATAGTCCCTTATTTTTCGTGTTCCCTCTTTTTCTTCAGCGTTCCTGTTTTCCTAAAATTTTACGCCCCCTCAGAATTTCCAATCAGAACTCTTTCGGTCCCTAACTGGATAGTCATTTACAAAAAGCCTCTAGCGATTGGACACTTTCACCCTTCATGTCTCATATTACATATCATTATCCCCCTTTTACTATAATTTTGATATAAACTTTCAATTTCCCCTTCTTTTTTTTGCCAGACCGATGCATCCTGTCGGTAAATATCAAAGGGTTTCGCGGCTTATTCGCGATGCCACATGCATATGTTTTCTTGACCATAAATATCTGGGGGACATTCATGCATCACTGATTTTTATAAAAACACCTTTTACACAACTACGACTAGCCCCGTTTCTACATAATACTTTTTTATACCCTTTTATTCGTAATTCTTACGATATATCCGAAACTTCTTTCGTAACGCGTTGACTTGCACCTGGGAATTTCTCTGTTGTATTTTTCTACATGCGAGAACTACGCATAGATTCTTGTTACACGAATATTTTCTATACATATAGCTTACCCTTCTATATTAATATAAAGCCATATTTATATCCTTTCATTTCGTTTATTCATTGCAACATATTTGCAGCTTTTGTATGAGGAATTTCTTCCTTTCTTAACCTGTAGCCTTATTTTTGTTGACCGCTTCTTGCAGCTGTTCTTTTAGACTTAGACCGAGTCGCCAAGTTTTATTAGTGATTTATATTTTTATTTTCGAAGCTAAAATGAATGTAGTTTACATCTGTTCCTTTCCCTTCTTTGATTATTTTTGCTGTGGTTATTTCCACAATACGCAAACACTTCGGGATCTGAAGATGCCACTATGTAAGTAATGACGTCATCCATATGCTCTCGTACTGTAGATAATTTCGGTCGAAATTCGTTTAATTCTTCTTTCTTGTCGTCCTCGATCTCATCTTCATTATCATCATGCAGAATACTTTCTGCGATCGCCTCCTCATTTAGAATCTGGTAGCCTGGATCTGCTTCGTCATTCTCGATCCACTGTTCTATATCTTTCTCAGGGATATCATCACCAGCCTCCATTATTGTACTCTTAAAATCCGAAATCTCAAACTCTGTAAAATCGTATTCAGGATCTGCGTCGTTGAGTAGTTTTGACCAGCCATTAGCCAGTGTGGATACCTCCATCTCCCTCCACGCAGCAGCAAAGTTAAAGATAGCTAATTTTAAATTGTAGGTGCGCAAATTTTGCAGCGTTCTGGCTCCTCTCAAATCTTCTACTGCATCATTTTCATTTTCCAACACTACCATTACTTCTTCAAGGAATTTCTTCTTATAAATCCTCTTGCAGGCAACAATGACTCCTTGGTCCATCGGTTGAATTAATGAAGTTGTGTTTGGAGGAAGGAAATCACATTTTATTCGTCCATCCCTACTAACTAACTTTTCCGCGTTAGGGTGGCAGGGAGCATTATCAAGTAGTAATAGAGCTTTTACTTCGTGGGAAGGTATTTTCATAACTTCTTCTTGATAGTGACGCACGGCAGGAACAAGCTGGTTAAAAAACCAATCAGAAAAAATATCGCCTGTGAACCAAGCATTCTTTGAACTAGAATAGATGACTGGCAGTTGTTGCATACTAATATTTTTTAGAGCACGCAGTTTCCTGGCCTTTCCAACTACCATTGGTTTAAGACGATGACTACCATCAGCATTAGCACAAAGGAGTGCTGAAATACGCTCCTTGTTTAGCTTGCGGGCAGGCGTCTGGGCATCATGTTTGTACGCCAAGGTATTTTCCGGCACAGAACGAAAATAGAGTCCTGTCTCGTCAGCATTGTATAACTTGTCAGGAAATATAAAGTATCTCCTGGGAGTTGGAATGAAATGAGCAAAGTTATTTAATGCAGAAAGGAAACGCTAACGCTGATTTTTACAACCCCAATATAAGAAAACTTAAAATTGATTTGCTGAACTAAATTTAACCGAAAACCAAATTTAAATTACTGTGGTGGTTTAAAAAATGATGACAATGATTTTTAAAAACTAAACATATTTATTAAAATCTTAAGAAACAAAAACAACATATAAATAAACTAATATAGGAAAAATATATATATCTATTAATTAACAAATAAAGTAAAATAAAAAATAACTTATCTGACTTTGATAATATTTATACATTGGTAATATATCCCATGACACAACAAGAGGTAACAATATCACAACTGGTATCACATATTTAAAAAAATGCCATCACATATTGCACAGGAAAGTTCACGATGTCACTGAAGCCCCATTATCAACCAGTAAACTAAATCAACTCCCTCAAAGTTCTCACGATGCTATAAAAATACTTTATACATGCTAAAAGAGCAACTTTAAGGTCGATGCTATATCATATCCACACGTATAAATGCTTCACAGGCTTTCATAAGAAAAATGTAGAAAAACAAAGTACCGGCGTCACAACATCTTAATAATTTACCCGACGAAGTGCAAGCTGATTCTCCACTTAAGTTCCATACGAATCCCGTTTTCGATTCGATTAACACATTTGGGAAAAGTCATTACTTAAACGACTTATCACTCCTTACACTGTAGACCTTATATCAGCAGTAAAACTCGAAGAGATAAACTAAATCATAGCCGATAACTTCGTTCAAAAAAAACAAAACAATGCACGGACGATAAATACAGAAACTGGCAAAAGGGAGATTTCACTTAAGACTGCTCACATCCTCTCTTGACTAAAACAAATGAAGTGCCACGAACGCTTGAAAGTCCGAGCATATATCTGTCTCGAGCGAACGAAAACTAAACTTCCACGCATCGCTAAACAACGCCCTCTCACGGCCTTGACAGCATGCTTCTAGAAGTTTCAGAACGAGACCATCGGATTTGCATAAGCAAATCAGGATCGTATCGAACCGCTTACGCCCTCTAGTAGAGGCAGGAAAAACAACTTTGAAGTCAAAGAGGGAAAAGAAAGCTATTGCAATACTTAACTAACTCTACATAAACTAATGTATTTCGAAATGAAAGAAGTCAATTTAAGATAATAGAGTTAGCTGGAAAACTATCTCAGCAGGTAAATACAGGAAATTTATTTTAATTTAATTAAATTATTCATTAGATTTACAGATTTACTTAAAATATAATATGTGACTTTAATAAACTTAAGGAAGCGAAAAGAACAAGTAGATATACAAGTAAGCCGTCCCAAGTAAAAGTAAGTGGGTTCTGTAGGTTTAATCAAAGAGGAAATGTTAAAAAGGGATATATAAATGTACAGTGATAAGACTAGAGTTGCACTTTTCTAACATAACTGACACAAAAGTAGGCCCTCGGATTCTATCAGTTTCTTTATCTTTTTTCGAAAAGGTTACACCTGTTCGATGTCGGCGCTTAAAGATTCACCGCATGTTTTTCTGTTAGTGAAACCATGGCGTTTATGAAAGTGCCAAAGCCAACCATCACTTGCACGAAATGTCACTAAACCCATATGTTTCGCCAATTTTTCTGCGGCTGCCCGCAACTCAACACTACGTACGACGACGCCACTTGACCGCTGTTGTACAAACCATTTGTGTGCTATATTTGACTGTAACCGCGACTAGCGCGAGAGAAAAATAGAATGTTTTTTGTGCTTAAGCGGAAATTGTATGCTATGCCGAATCTGTGTTTTTTTTGTGATCGTCTGTTGTAAAATGTGTTCGTTATTAAATACTTGTTTAAGCAAGATGTATATATTATTCTTGTAGATATATCTCCCCACGCAATGATATTTAAGTCCATAAAAATATGCGACAGCTGGCGACGAGGTGTTTGTAACTAAAAGTTTCAAAGTCATTACGACCACGGATAACGCCGATGGATAATTAGCTGCTGAAGACTGCCCAAGGTAAAAAAAAAATTATTTTGTATTTATCTTTTAAAGAACGATAAAAATGGAGCAGTTCGTTCAAAGTTTAATAGAACAGAATAAAGCCTTAATGGAAACTTTAGCCACTTTTGCCGGTCCGAAAACCCACGAACCTAAAGTTTCGGTTCAATTTGAAAAGTTCGATGATACAAATGAAGCTTTTGATGCTTTTATAGAACGCTTCGAAGCATTCATGGACATTCAAAATGTTCCGGATGGCAAACGTGGAAAAGTTTTTATTTCTAGTTTGTCAGCAAAATTATACAATTTGTTGAAAAACCTGCTAGCTCCTGACAGTCCTTCCGATAAAGATTTCCTTACCCTAAAAAATACGTTAAAAGCTCACCTCACTCCGACGCCGCTTATAATTCCTAGTAGGCATGTATTTCTAAATCGTAAGCAACGAGAGGGGGAGAGCAGCACCGTGCGAAAGGGGGGGCGAAGGGGGCGGTCGCCCCGGGCGCGGAAATTTAGGGGCGCCAAATTTGTGCTACTAAATTCCTTTTTTTTTTTTTAATTGTCGTCGATCATTTTCATTGGAATTTTTTTTTTACTCTTCGATATTCTATATTTTTGTAAAACTAAATGTATATATTTACATATCGGGAATATTTTTCCCAATGGAAGTATGTACATTTTTCATTTCAAAATTATTGCGTTGTTCACATTTACTTTTCATTCAGCTCTTTAGATCTTATGATTTCCTAATATGCTTTTGTGATATTTTATTGCAGTGTTTCTTAAACTTTTGCACTCTGCGGGCCCTTTACATTGTATACGAAAGTTTCTGCCACCTGCCACACTCAGTGAATATGAATTGCTAACCTATTCTGATTCAACTATGGGATCATTCTTATAGTCATTCGGTCATTACTTTGCTGTTAAAAAAAGGTCCAGCACAAGATGAAAATGCTGATTACATGAAATCTGCGATTGCATAAGGACTACAATTTTCCAAACTAACGTTCACGAAAATTATACCTAAGTGGAGAAATTATTAACGGTGATTGCGGCTTATTGGATAACTTAACTAAGGGATTCGCTATATTTTGATTTCTCTTTTTACTATTCACTAATTATCATGATCGCCCTCCGCAGTTAGCCCATCCAGATTATGGGTTTTTCATGTGGAAGAAATTAAATCCTAAAATTCCTGAGCATAAAAATGCTCTAGAACACAGGAATGCATGCATTCGCTAAAAGAAACTTGAGAGACGTTTAAAATTAAATCATATAATCGACAGCAAATTTGAAAAGAGCTAAAGTGAAAATTATTGAAAGAGAAAAAGGTAAATGGCAAAATATATTCAGGATGAAATTATGAACTTTCTTGCCAATGAAGTAAGGAAAACGATTGTAGAAGAAATTAATAGAGCAGCAAGGTATTTTTTAATTTCGTTCGATCGCGCTCCATATACCGAGTGTCCTAAAATGGACTGACTGTTTTTAAAATTCAATAACCTGTAAATGGTGACAGCTATTTTTAAAAAAAATTGCGGGAAGGTAATGTAAAATGTCAGTATTTTTTTACCTCGATTCCCGACTTTAGTTCCAAATAGCAACATTTTCTTATAGATGGCACTGCAAGCAGCGATGACCACCTCGGGAACTCAGCTTACGCTTTAGAGCAGGCATGTCAAACACGCGGCCCGCGGGCCACAACTGGCCCGCCGACCTCTTATATCTGGCCCGCAAAGCCTTCGGCATTTTACATTTGTTTCATTTAATTGTTAGAACGCACATGCTGAAGATGCAATTTGCATGAACACACTTGCACCAACCGTGGTCTTAAAGATGGCGAACAAACGATAGATATGTATTTGTATATATGTGTTAATTTTGAAGATTTTTAATTCTGATGTAAAATTATTATAGCCTTTGCCTAGTGCCTGTCATTAGTCGAGTTTTCCCACTGACATCTCGGATTGCATTATTACAAAAATCATCGGAGTAGAAATTAAAAAAAATATATATTAAAAATTATTTCAAAAGAAGATTTTTGAGTTCCAAGAAACATGAAAAGCAGTTCAATCTGTTTCTTTCATCTCTAATAATTGATGTTCAAATTATTGTTCAGAATTTATTGCTAGCTAATCAAATTTTAGTACGATTCCGTATTAGCGCCTATGTAGATGGATATCGAGTTTCCAAATTTCTGTAATTATTCATCAATCGAAGACATCAATTGAAGTACAGTATGTAACCTTTTGTTATTTTTCAAATCAAAGAATGCATTACAGTGTAATAATGTAGACATAATGTGAACCAGAAAATTAAAAAATGAAATCAAATAAGTAGGGAAAATATATGACATACTTTATTAAATAGATTTTCTGATTCAAAATATGTCTGTTTTCACTTTTTACATGGAGAAAACACAGAAGTAGAAGATTGACTGTTATGCCTTTGCTGAATCCAGATTAATGTGTACAAGCAATTTTTAAAATAAACGCAATTTATAAAAGCCAATGATTTTTTTTTTTTTTTTTTTTTTTTTTTTTTTTTTTTGGTTGATGAAAGCAATTTTGCGGATTTTTTTGAAAAAATTAATATAAAATAAACTATGTACTTAATGTTGGAACGGAACTTTGCGTTAAAATTTCTTTAACATTTTATGTTTCTCAATGACAAATTTTATTCTGTGCAATGGTATTATCTTTTTTTTTAATATGGCCCGCGGCTTTGTATATAATCCTTAATTTGGCCCGCGGCGTTAAATGAGTTTGACATGCCTGCTTTAGAGTGATAGTGCAATGCCGAGGGGCAGACCAAATCCACTAGCTGCTCGCGTTACAAATGACTTTTTCAATTCTTATACTGCAGTTTTACAATCACATTACAACATAAATATCGATGATTTGTTGAAGAATTAAACAGGTTTATAGTCAATTCAGGTTACAGCAGTATACTTTATTAAACCATATTCGTGAAAATCAATCAAGTTTATATTGAATTCACAATTATGCCAGCAATGTATAACCACACAAGCACTATAAAGACAACATCTAGCGCCATAGGTGCTCAATCAAGGCCAAAACCGAAATCGCCCAACAGTGATGCGAAAAGAGGAGGCTAAATGTATGGAGTGGGTCTCATTCTCCAATACAATCTTATTTTTAGAGGCCTATTCTATATATTTAACCTTCTTCCTTCGCATGATGCTAGGGGATTTCAGTTTATACCTCTATTGAGTGCTTATTGCTTGCCATCTATCTCTGCTATTTGGAACTAAAACCGAGAACCACAGTAAAAATACTTCTAATATCTTACATAACTCTCCTGCAAGAATTTCTTTTAATAATTGTAACCATTTGCAAGTTACTGAATTTTAAACACAATCCAGTTTAGGAATGTGGTACACCTCACAATGAACAAATGACGCAAATTATACGATACCGGAAATAGAAAATTTTCATTCGTGGAAATGTTTCTTGAATACATCAAGTCAAAAAAAATAAAAAATAAATAAAAAAAAAAAGAAGAAAAAAAAAAGGAAAAAAATTAGCATAAGAAATTTAAGATAAGCTAATGTCCGTCAATCTCGACATTCACAGCTGCACGAGAGGTTCTGTTCTCAAAGACGGTAGACGGGAGGTGCTGAGTTCGACCCAATCGCGCACGTCAGCCTAATCGTTCGAAATTGTCCGTAGTTTTCTTCGAACCTTGCGTAAATACGGGTTAGGTTCCCTTAGAAAGACCTTACAGAGGACACTCCCATCCCACTCCGGCCTACTATATCCAACTTGTAGATAATCGACCGTCATAAGCAATACCAATATCAGCCCTTCAGAGTTCAATGTTGTGATATGGTGCAATTATGGCTTCCCAATATAATGTTGTGTAAGCTCGAATCGTCGAAGTAAATAAATTCGTCTATTTTTTACCATTTTCTGCACATTCTCTAAACTTTGAGTTCGTGCTGCTGGTGTATGACCAAAAATGCCCGGAACTGTATAAAATGTGTTTGCTTTTTCTTCTCTTCTACTGAAAGATGGGATATACTTACGTCCCACTTATCAGTTTATTTAAAGAAACATTGCGATACTCTGTGGTCATGAAAAAATAAAGCTATATCTGCAGTTTACAAACAATTACCACAGATTTTAAAAGCTCTGGAAGACCTTATAGAAATGAAGTAAAATGAGTAAACTTACTCAGGAGCAAAAAACTTAATAAAGCAAATAAAGAAATTCCCCTATATTTACGGCCTATTAGTTTGACACAGAATCTATACTAATCTATATCTATACTTCCTATTATAAAGAGGAAAAAAATGTTTATTTGTCGGAGGTAAGCTCTGGAACTACCGAACCGATTCCAAAAGTAATGGTATCAAAATGATGGTGTTAGTCCAACTTAGAACATAGGCTATATTTTATGTCGGTGCCACTACCCCAAAGGGGGTGCAGGAGCAAAAAACGTTCTAAAAATGCGATTTATGTGTTACTGAAGGGCCTAGAAATATGAAATTTAAAATATTAGCTACTTATTAGATATAAAGGATTTCTAAGAACAGTTCTTAAACAATTCAAAATTTAAAAGGGGTGAAAATGCGCGAAAAGCGTTCTAAAAAACGTTCTACATGGTGGTTTCTACACAATCTCAGGAAATACCAAACCGATCTAAAAAATAATAGCGTCAAAATGATGGTGACACACCTTGCTCCAACATAGGCTACATTTTATGTCGGTGCCACTACCCCAAAGGGGGTGCAGAGAAAAACGTTCTAAATTGCGGTTTTTGCGTTACGGAAGGGCCTAGAATCGTGAAATTTCGAATGGCAGTTAGTTATAAGATATCAATGATCTCTAAGGACATTTCCTAAAAAAATCGAAATTTAAAAGGAGGTCAAAATGCGCAAAAAGCGTTGTAAAAAACGTTCTAAATTGCGATTTCTATGCAATCTCAGGAAGTACTGAACCGATTTCAAATATAATGGTGTAAAAATGATGGTGACAGATCTTGCTCCAAGATAGGCTATATTTTTATCTGTTTCCACTTCTCCAGAGGAGATGAAGGAGCAAAATGCGCGAAAAGCGTTCTAAAAACGTTCTAAATGCCGATTTGTCAGCAATATCTCAGGAAGAATCAAACTGATTTCAAAAGTAATGGTAGGAAATTGGGTTTGATGCTGACAGCCTCTGCTCTAACATAGACGCTATTTTATGTCGGTATCACTATCACCTAGACATTGCAGAAGCAAAAAAGCGTTCTAAATTTCGATTTTTGTAATCAGTAGGGGCTAGCAACTTAAAATTAGGCAAGGTACATATTTCTTAAATATAAATGATCTTTAAGAACAGTTTCGAAAAAATTTGAAATTTAAAAAGGGGTGAAATGCGCAAAAAGCGTTCTAAAAACGTTCTAAATTGCGATTTCTACTCAATCTCAGAAATACCAAAGCTATTTCAAAAGTAATGATTGCAAATCAATGGTGACAGTTCCTGTTGTAACATAGGTTATATTTTATGTTGTTGTCACTACCATCTGAGAGTTGCAAAAGCAAAACATGTTCTAATTTGCGTTTTTTGCACAACTGGGGGGTCTAACACTTTGAAGTATGGCATGGTATTTACTTACAAGATGTAACTGCTTTCTAAGGGGCAGTCGAAAGAAAATTCTAAATTTAAAAAGATGAAGTGAGCGAAAAGCGTCATAAATTACAATTTTTATGGAATATTATCAAATACCAGACCGATTAAAAAAATAATGATGACAAATTGTTGGTGATAGAACCTGCTCAAGCATAAGCTATATTTTATGTCTGTGCCACTACCACCAGAGGGTTGCAGGAGCTAAAAACTTCCTAAATTGCGAATTCTGTGATACTGAAGAGGTTAGAAACTTTAAATATGTCATGGTAGTTACTTATAAAATATAAATGCCCTCGAAGGACGGTCGAAAATAAATTTGAATTAAAAAGGGGTGAAGCGAAGGGGAGGCACGAAAAGCATTCTAAAAAAGTCCTAAATTACGATTTCTATGCAATTTCAGGGAATATAAACCGAATATAAAAGTAATAGTTGCGAATCAATGGTAACAGTCTCTGATCCGACACAGGCTATATTTTATGCCGATGATTCTACCACCTGGGGTTCACAGGAACAACAAACGTTCTAAAAAAGGCCTTTAAAAGCTTTCTAAATTACGTTTCTGTGGAATATCAGGAAAAAAACAAACCGATTTCAAAATTAATCTTGGCAAATTAATGGTGACAGTTCCTGTTTCAACATAGCCCTTTATGTTGAGAGAGGTGGTAGGACTTGGAATTTGAGATGATAGTTAATTTTAAGATGTAAGAAGATGGTTTCTAAAAAATACAAGACTTCAAATGAATACTGAAATGAGCGTATTAATTGAGCTTAAAAGTTTTAAAATATTTTCTAAATTATCATTTATTTAGTTTCATTTCATTTTATTAATTTAAGACTCATTTGTGATTAATGCAGTGTAATAAGGATGTTTAATCAAACTGCGTTTTAAATAGTAATTTTTGAATTATTCCTAAAAGTAATAAGTACCTTTTAATAAAAAAAAACTTTTAATAAAATAAAAATTTAGTTAGTACCTTTTAATAAAAATTAGACATATAAATATCACTTGGCATATTTCAAATATTACGCTAGCAAAGCCGCGGGGTTTGCTAGTTTTAAATAAAATAGAAAAAGTTAATATTATTCTCACGAAAAAAAGAAGAAAAAAAACTGTCAATGTTTTGATCGCCAGCAAACTGATTGAAACACTAAAAAACACATTTCAGACAATAAGAGAGGAAATTTTTGAACAAGAAAGCGAAGAATTGGTTATGTCTGTAAATGTAGAGTCCTTATTTGAGCAAAACAGAAAACGTAAAATTCGCAGAACAATTTGACTACGAAGCTTCTGATGAAAGTGGAAATTTATATGAATGTGAAGGATTTCGTGTTACGTAGAGACACTATAACCGTGCAACTGAACTGGAGGTTTTAGGAACTGAGAAATGTAAAACAAGAATTTGAGTTTCTGGCTGGTGCGAATCTAAAACCAGTTATCGAAAATCTGTTAATATTGCCTGGACCTTGCCCTTTATTGCTGACTTGAATGGACTTGAATTGTTAAGCGAGGTTTTAAATGCGAAAACCTTATTTCCACCATTAGATAAGAACTTTTATAAAATGGATCATTTAGAAATCCTTTAGTTACTCCATAATTTTAACTTTGGGAAAACAAGGAATTACAAAAACATGGAGACAGCGTACATAATTTATAAGTATTCCATTCCAGTAACAATAAAATAGTAAAAAACTACTTAAGATCTACTATGAGTCGAGAGATTAAGCAACCTGAATTTACTTTCTATAAAATTCAGTGTGTCACAATCATTACACATAAAATAATAAACGATTTTGTTACCCTAAATCTAAGAAAATGTATTTGCCTGATATTATATTTTATATTAATTAAAACATTGCTTCAGTTATCTTTCTTAATTAATGTACTGAAATTATAATTTATTCTTATCTTTTACATTATGTTCTGCAGGTTTTTTGTTTGTTTTGCTTTTTTAGTACTTATTGGTTGAAGGCACACCTTGTTTCCAATCTGGTTGTTAGCGATTTTTACCCATTTTCTGCAGCTTAAAGACTAACAAGAACTAAAAATGGCTAGAAAAATACGTGAGAAAGGTTAAGAAAAATCTGTCGCAAAGCATCATGATTTCATTAACAAAGAAATGCAATTTTCTTTTCTGTTATTTAGTTGTTTGGAATTTCTGAATTAAAATTAAATCTTTTAAAGTTCTAAAATAAACGCAAAATATTTATTCAATATAATTTATTTCTGTTTCTGCCCTTTATCATTTTGAACGAGAGAGAGAGAGAGAGAGAGAGGGGGGGGGGGCGCCAAATTGACACGCTGCCCCGGGCGCAGTTTTTTCTTCGCACGGCCCTGGGGGAGAGTGTCAGTGCTTTTATGACTGAACTTCGCTCCTTAGAAAAACCTTGTCAGTATAAACAAGAAATGATAAATACAATGTTAAGGGATGTTTTTGTAAGCGGGTTAAGGGATAGAGCAATATTAGATAGACTTTTCGAGGAAGATGATATAGATATCGAGAATACCTTAAAAATTGCTTTAGCTATGGAGAAAGCTATGAAAGGGGCAAATGAGATAATGGGGAAATCTTTAGAAATTAATGAATTTAGAGTGAGAAAAAATAAAGAGCAGTCAAAATGTGTTTCGCAAAGGAAAAACCTGGGAAAACAAAATCATTGGGGAAAGAAGGACAAAACAAATTGCACACGGTGTACGGCAACTAATCACGATAAGCATTCCTGCAGATTTAAATTAGCTAAGTGTCATTTTCGTCAAAAAATTGGGCACATTCAAAAAGCCTGTTTTGCCGCAAACACGGTAAAACAAAAGCAGGTAGATACTATGTATTCTAGTGAAAATGTTATCCCAATGTATTCTTTTGATTTGAACTCGCTAAAAGAGGAGGAGCAAAGAAAACCTCCCATTATGTTAACACTAATTGTTGAAAACAAACCTGTAAGTATGGAACTGGATACTGGAGGGGCCGTCTCTGTAGTGAGCGTTAAAAAATTTCGTGAGATTTCGAAGAAAAAAATTAAGCCCTCAAAAGTAGTTTTTAAAACATACAAAGGTGAAATAATTGTACCTTTGGGATTTGTTACTGTTGATGTTGAATACAAAAATCAAAAATTCAAATTAAATTTGTACATTGTTAAGGAAAATTTGGATACAATTTTTGGCCGTGAATGGCTATATAGTATCAATTTGGATTGGAATTCTATCAAAGCAGTGAGAACATCTTGTAAATATGATTTGAATAAATTGTTAGAAGAGTATAAAGAACTTTTCGACGATCAGTTAGGTGAAATTAATAATTATGAAGTAAAGTTGGAACTTAAATCCGATGTAATACCAAAATTTTGTAGAGCCAGACCCGTACCTTTTCCTTTAAAAGATAGGGTTGAACAAGAAATTGATAGGCTTGAAAAAGAAGGTATCATAGAGAGGGTAGAATCCTCGGATTGGGCAACACCAGTTGTCCCGGTTGAAAAAACTGATGGGTCAATACGCCTATGTGCAGATTACTCTGTTACCGTAAACCAAAATATAATGATACAACAACATCCTTTACCAAAATTAGAGGAAATATTTTCAAGCTTAAATGGGGGTAAACATTTTTCAAAAATTGATTTTAAGCATGCATATTTGCAAATGAAAGTGCATCCCGATAGTCAAAAACTCTTAACTATAAATACTCATAAAGGGTTATATGTATGTAAAAGACTTATGTATGGTTTAAATTCTGCCCCAGCTATTTGGCAAAGATATATTGATGGTCTTTTCGAGGGGATGGAAGGTATTAAAGTTTTTATGGATGATATGAGAGTGACTGGATCAGATGATAATTTACATTTAGAGGCCTTAAGAAAATTTTTTCAGAAATGTAAAGATCATGGGTTGAAATTAAATTTGGGTAAGAGTAAATTTTTTCAAAAAGAAATAAAATTTTTAGGGCACAAAATTGATGAAAACGGTTTACATAAAACTGATGAGAAGATTTCTGCGATTTCGAAAGCTCCTAGACCTACAAACGTACAAGAAGTACAGAGTTTTGTAGGGCTTGTTAACTTTTATGAAAAATTTTGCCTTAATTTGGCTACAATAGCGAATCCTTTGTATAAATTAACACAGAAAGATGTTAAATGGGTTTGGTCAAAGGATTGTCAGGAAGCTTTTGAAAAAATTGAAAATGAAATTTGTTCCCCGCTTGTCCTAATGCATTATGATCCATCACTGCCATTGGTATTGGCAACTGACACACAAAGCGCTATAAGTAAGCGTACAAAGTTAATGCTGGAATCTGCCTTAAATTGACACAGCTGCGCCATCTTGTGGATGGAGTGAATAACGCAAATACGCGGGTTTTTTGTATGACGTCATATATGACAGGATATCTACCATCTGCGCATCTCGTGCGCACGTCTGTTTGAAGATATTTACAATTTAAGAGTTATAGGCGGAAAAGCAGACAAAGATATTTTAGAGAATACCTGTTAAAATTTTAATCATAAATTTCAAATATTTACTCACTCATGGAAGATAAACCTTGTTTACCAGATTTATTGCAAATATTTTTGTTACAGTTTGTTTTGATGAAAATATGTGCATTAAAAAAAAAAATCGCAATGTCATTTTAATTTCGGGAGAAAAAGCACTAATGCTACGTAAACAGTATTGCCTTTTGCCCCGAAACTAAACTGACATTGCAACTATTTTTTAAATACATATATTTTTATAAAAACAAGCTGTAACAAAAATATTTTGCAATAAATCTGGTAAACAAGGTTCATCTTCCATGAGTGAGTAAATATTTGAAATTCACGATTAAAATTTTAACAGGTATTCTCTAAAATGGCTTTGTCTGCTTTTCCGCCTATAACTCTTAAATTGTAAATATCTTCAAATAGACCTGAATTTTATGCAAGCTATTCAGGCTAAAAAAAAAAACATTTTTGTTAATAAAAGTTATAGGCGTAACTTTTAATTCCTGGTTTTCTTCCACATTGGAAGAAACTTGCCCACCTTGGGTTTATGTTATTATTTATTAGAAAAAAATGTATTTTAAATATAATGAGCGAAAAGCATGTGTTTAAATTGATGTAATATACCAGTATGTATGTATTTTAAATAAAGTTATGTTTTTCAAATGACGACTATATATTTTTAAAATGATGATTTTATATTTTGAATGAAATGAATGCAACATAAACGCTGGTGATGGGGAAAATATTTGACGGTTTATGAACTGCGGCCGGCTAACATAAAAGTACTTTTTTACACTGTTTATTTAATCTAACCCTGTTCATATATATGAAAAGATAAAAAATTTTAATCGATTTTTCCCTCCCAGATATGCTAGAAAAATAAATATTATGTACATGGATTTGTTTCTAGTAACAATACAACATTTTAGTATTTTTACAACTTGATTATAAATTAGCAAATTAATTTTACGTTATCTAAACGTAGCTGATAAATCCTTAAACATTCTTTATAGTTCTTACAACTGTATATACAAGTACAACAATTGAGTAAGTTATGTAACAAACTACGATTTCTAAAATATACCAGCTGGTTAGGAAATTGCAAAAGAGAAATATTTAAAACCTTTAAGCATCTTAAACGTGATTTTCAGCCCTATAATTTTTTATAAAAAAGTTAAAATATTATTTAATATATATTATTAAATGTCAGTGATTTTAATATGTTCAATTAATACGTTCAATCTCCGTCCGCAGCCCTTTTTTCTACTACTTATTCCGACTCTTTTACGGGAAAAAAAAAATTCAAAAATTGAAACCGGAAAAAATTAAAAGGGAAATTTGAAATTTTTGGCTACCGACCAACAACTGCTACGTCGAGCTTATTATTAGTCTATAGTTTTCAGTTATTGGCAATTGTTGTGTGTTTCATAAGCCTTTTTCAAATTTGGAGGATGTTCCGCAATTGGGTTATTTCGATAAAAGTTACTTTCATTTTCTAACCATTATTTAACTTTTATACAGTTACAATTGTATACTGTTTTCTCATTTGACGCCAATCATGGCTATCGGCCCGATTACGGAAAGTTATCCATTTTACACCTGCGAAGAACCGGTGTAAGATAATATATGTTTAATTGAGCATATCACCTACTATATGTAAATATTTTATATTTTATTCCAATTTTTGAAGTTTCTTCTATACTTTGTATGCTTTCTGCAATGTTATTCACCTGTGCGAAGTGCAGGTATCCCATGAAAACTATTTTTCCCGGATATGACACAATGACCGACATATTTCTAGATTTAAAAAAAAAGTAATTTGTCGATTTTAGGAATTTTTTTAAAGCTGTTGTCCAAAATTCTCAAAATATTTAAAACTATAAATAATCAATTATTGCTGGTTTAATAATACAAGAATTACTGCTTGCATTTTAAATTAAAGTGGATCCTAATGTAAAATTAAATGAGTTTTAAATGGAATGAATGAAATGCTTCTATTTTAAAAATTATAAATACAATTCGATCAAGAGAATATTTGGCAATTTATCGCCTGCGCCCGGTAAATAAAAAATATGCCTTAAAATTAATTATATAATTTATACTTAAACTCTAAGCGTAATAAAACATTTAATTCTCATTGGAAATACACATGTTTATGTAATTTTTATAACTTTATCTTATCAGGAATTTAATTAAAAACGCTGCTGTAAAATTCTATCTTAGCATACATTAACTAATTTTTATATGCCCTTGTTCATTGCATTACAAAAACATAATTAAAATAGAACGTATTAAAATCACTGACATTTAATAATATATACTAAATAATATTTTAACTTTTTTATAAATTGTAATAAAACACAAAACTAACCTGTTTTTCTCTTTTGGGAAGCGAAAAAAATAAGTTCCCTCAGATAGAGAGTTATTTTTGCAGTTTTGAATACTGCAATAATTAGAACGCCAACGTGGCATTTTCCCAAATAATATAAGTTCTTAAAAGAACTGATTTTGTTTAAATAACTAACTTCAATTAATAAATTGAATAATGGCGAATAAATAAATCGAATTATATCTAACTTCCAACAATTAAGTACTGCAGACGACAAACAAATAAAATCACGGCTGCGCGTGCGCATAGTTATTTCATAGATATCGAACTTATAGATCATCCACAAAGGGGAAAGAAGTTAATAATCCTCTTGTAGCTCACTCCGTCCGCTGGGTGGCGTATGACCTTGATTGACGTGACCTCGCCTTTAAACTCGCGGTTACCTGTCCCATTTAAGATAGGACGCTTACTTATATCGCTTTGACTGACACATCTCCTGTTGGGGTAGGGGCGGTACTTTCCCACTCTTTACCTGACGGAACGGAAAGACCAATAGCTTTTGCCTCCAGAACTCTCACAAAAACTGAGCAAAGATACGCTCAGATTGATAAAGAAGCACTCGCAATTGTATGGGGTGTCAAGAAATTTTATCTTTACCTAAAAGGGAGACGATTCACATTATTAACTGACCACCAACCTTTAGTGGCCATCTTCGGATCGAAGAAAGGTCTCCCAATTCTGGCAGCGACAAGATTGTTACATTATTCTTTAGTATTACAATCTTTCCAGTTTGACATAAAGTATCGTCATACAAAAAACCATGGTAATGCTGACTGTTTGTCTAGGCTGCCGTCCACTTCCGAACAGCTAGACGTTAAAGATGAAATTTCTCTATTTCAGGTAGCACAAATAGAAACTCTTCCTGTCACAGCTAGTGACTTAGCCAAAGAAACTCTTTTGGATGCAGACCTCGCTCTAATACTTCATGTGTTACAGGGTGGAGGAGTTTTAAGTGGAAGAGAAGCAGAATATAGTCTACAAGATGGTTGCATACTGTTGGGTCAGCGGGTGTGCGTCCCTAAACGGTATCAGGCTCAGGTGCTTGAAGAGTTGCATCATGGCCATCTAGGTGCTGTAAAAATGAAATCTATCGCGAGATCGTACGTTTACTGGAAAAACATCGATAAGGACATAGAAAACACGGCCAAGAACTGTGTAGACTGTGCTCGATATAAAACCGACCCACAAAAAGTGAAGGTGCATTACTGGGAGTATCCTAGTACACCTTGGCAACGTATCCACATAGATTTCGCTAGACCTATCTTTGAACATATGTTCCTGATTATAGTAGATGCTCATTCAAAGTGGTTGGAGGCTTATCCAATGAGATCCACCACAACAACCAAAACGATTGAATGCTTAAGAGACTGTTTCGCGCGATTTGGATTGCCACTTATGCTTGTAAGTGACAACGGTCCACAGTTCACATCGTTCGAATTTGACATGTTTATGCGTAATAACGGCATTAAACACAGAACCACTGCGCCCTTTAAGCCATCTAGCAATGGGCAGGCCGAAAGATACGTATTTACAGTGAAGCAATCTTTAAGAGCTATGCAAAATTATGGCGGAACGATACAACAAAAATTAAGTACGTTCCTTATGCAATACAGAAAAGCTCCGAACCTCACTACTCTCCATAGTCCAGCCATGCTCATGTTGAAGAGAGAGATTCGGACGAGAATCGACCTGCTGCGTCCTGATCTTAAGAGCAGAGTGGAAGAAAAAGTTCGTAAAGGAACTTATGAATTCTCAAATAGAGGGTTCCAAATTGGCGACAATGTCGCTGCACGAAATTACCGGCAAGGAGACAAGAGATGGAGGTTTGGAAGAGTCGTCAGTAAAGATGGGCAACTACATTACACTGTGGATGTAAATGGCCAATTGTGGCGTAGACATGTGGATCAAATACGGGATGGAGGAGACATAGAGGAAAAAGAATGCGAGCTCCGACGACAGTCTGCAAAACCTGCCATTCCTGTGCAAGATGCTGAGGCTCCGACGTCCAGTGTTGAGTCAACACCATCACCGACCTGTAGGGAGACGGAGACGGCTGATGCAACGCCAGTCTCAATTCCTACACCAGAGCATGCTCCACTCATAGCCCAGGGTTCAACTCCGACACCACAACCAGTTCGCCGATCTACTAGAGTCCGGAAACCTCCCAAGCGATTAGATCTATAGAAGAAGTTTTGGAAGGGAGGAGATCTGCTGTATTTGACTGTAACCGCGACTAGCGCGAGAGAAAAATAGAATGTTTTTTGTGCTTAAGCGGGAATTGTATGCTATGCCGAATCTGTGTTTTTTGTGATCGTCTGCTGTAAAATGTGTTCGTTATTAAATACTTGTTTAAGCAAGATGTATATATTATTCTTGTAGATATATCTCTCCACGCAATGATATTTAAGTCCATAAAAATATGCGACAATTTGTATACTGCCTCCTCCAGGTTTTTATTTTGAGCAACTTTTATATGTTTCCTGTCCGCCACTGAGAAACCGCTTTTTGAATCACCCACGCTGTATTTAAGGGGAAAATGGACTAGTTTTTCCTTATTCTTGCGAATGTTTGAAACGGTTTGTTTTTTAACTCCGTATAGTTCGCAAACACGTACGACCGACACGCCACTCTCCAATTTCTCTATCAACTCAAGTTTCTGTTTTATAGATAAATTAATGCTTTTCCGTTGAATATTACAAGCCATTTCAAAAAAGTACTAGTAGCAAAATACACTTGTGAACTGAAGCAGAAATGGATCGTAGGTACGCTAGCGCATGCAAAGAACGAAAAGCATATCGCATGGTCGCATAGGTCGCCAGCATCATTGCGCATGCTTAGAACGAAAACCACGCTGCAGTGAGAATCAAAGCGCGCGCTTTCGGCGTTTCGTGTTTTTTCCCTTTTTTAAGGTTTCGTTTATTTGATCACGAGACATTGTGTCGCCACAGATATAATAAATATTTTTTTTTATTTTACCGAAAAATCGCTTTTTAAAAATAGTAAAAAGAAATGCTTTGTCGTTGTTCATTGCTTGATTTTTTACATCTAAAAGCTTAAAAGAGGGTTGCGTGTTGATTCCAAAGTAGGGGAGGGGGGCAGTAATACTTTTTTTTTCGAAGCGTGTTTCATCGTTTTAGAAGCTGTTTTATCATGGAGGCTTCCAGTAAATAATAGTGATAAATAAATATTTGACAAATATAAAAATTTGAAATACGGGCGTTGAATTTCAGGTTAGGGAGAGGGGAATAATTTTAAATTAACGATTTTGATTTGTTAATTTAAGGATAAAGTGTTTTAAAAGGGACATTAAACGAAACCCTCTGTGCGATCTGCGATCACACTTACCCACTTGTTTTACTTTAATTTTTGTTTAATTTTTTTTTAATTAGTCCGTTGAATCCGAAGTCCGTTGAATCCGAAGTCCGTTGAACCGAGGTCCGTTAAATCGAGGGTTTACTGTATATATATAACTTATACAAAATATTTTTCACATTAAATCTCCCAAACATATTTAAGATTAGATAACTCTAGTTGCATATCTTCAAAAGAGTAATAAAATATTAAAACAGTAATGCTCATATGTAAATTTTTACCAGTTGTTTAAATTTTTAATGTCGCATAAATTTTCACATGTTGTATAAATTTTTGTAATAATTTTTATTATAATTTATCTGTAAAGTTTACAGATTGTTACTTCAAAATATTTTTATATTCAAACAAATAAAAACACTGTCGACATCATACTTATAAGGTAATCAAGAAAGTTCGTGCGGTTTTCATCAGACATGAAAAACCACCCACAAAAGCCTTACACTTATTTTATTCTTTGAAATAATCAACATTGGCTGCAATTACATTTTCTCACCATTTATTCACCAAATTCTCTCCAAATGCAGATCATGTTCTTGTAGCAGCCTCTGCAGCTTTGTTTCCTAGCTAGGTAATCCGCCCGGAGCCCGTTGTAATAACCATAAACAAAACTCAAGTTTGTATAATATTATATCTTTTGAAAATCTTTTAAATGAAACTAGTTTCGGGGACCCCATTGCCTTCCGCAGCGTCTAGTGTGTTCCCAATAAATTTCTTTTCGAACGAACCTGGGACCTGGTTCCCCGCTACCTAAAGCAGCATGCACCGGAAGTGCTCAGCACATACCGGAGACTATCAAAAACTAAGTTGAGTAAGTCAAACCTCGTAGTAATCCAGCCCATAGAACTCGAAAAAAGAATGCACCATTAATGTTCGAAAATTTTGGTAACTGAAGTCTAAAATAAAATTGCATTTTACAGAAAGTAGCTGAAGTGTAATCTAAGTTGAAGGAACCAAATCCTGTTGAAATTAGGCCCTTAGAACCCAATGAAAGAATGCCCCCCCCCCCCCTCCTGTAAGCAGTATAAGGTGTTCCCTCCTGTAAATTTGACAAATTACTTTTAACATTAATATTTAATAAATGGATGAAATCCCTTATCTAAAGTTACCTAAGTAACGGGATTTTTAAGTTACTGCTGCAGTGAGTAAATGTAAATTTTTGCCGAAAAGGCTGATAGCTCAGATAAAAAGAATGACCGGGTCCTGGGGGCCAGGATCTTAACTGGAATGTAGTTTTAAAGTAGTTGGAGGACGCTAAACCTATGTTAAAGAAAATTGTAATAAAATCGGATCGTTTTTAAAGAAGCTGCAACAAAGGCCCCAAGAAGGCGATTAATATTCAAAATTGGTGGTAGCTGAAGTCTGAGAAATTTTTTTGTCGTTCATGTTGTAACTGGAGGACCTAGGAAGTCTTTAGGGGAAAAAAAATAGTGAATCGGACCATTTTAATGGAGCTATAATAGTGGGACCAAAAGGTTCAACTGATAGTTAGACCCTATCATGAAAACATATTAAAATGTCTTAGTACTTAACGCTTTAGATCTACAATTAGTCAAAATTAAGCATAGGGTATGAATTATTTGTTAGAATAATGTTTTAAAGAAATGCATAAAAATTTGAGTAAATGCTTTTAAAAAGGGCCTAGGGCCCCCCCAAAAATATGAGGGTGTTGGTCCTTAAAGAAGAGTCCAAGACTCAACTTTAAAATTTTGCACTGAGAAGATGAGAAAATGAGGGGGTGAAAAATGCATGGCGCACAAAAAGTTCAAGGGGCCCTGCGGTTCCCTAGAGATCCCAGGGTCTTAACTGGAATGTAGAAACATGAGAATAACTAAATGGGAAAAGGATCCCAAAAATGAAGATCGGATTAAAAGGAGGCAATTTATTAACAATTTATTTGCACAAAAACTTCGTGCCCATTGTCATAACTGGAAAGTAGAAAGGCCAGATTAACTATAGGGGGAAAAGTCCCTTAAAACGAAGAAAAATTGGATAAAAAGGGGCAAGTTATTAACAATTTAGTACAATTTAGTTTAAAAATTTAAAGGGCCCTTTTAAAATTAAAAATCCAAGCCTCAGGTGCATCAGGACCTGTCTTAGACTATCCTCACCTAAATTTTCAGACTTCTACGTGCGGTAGATTTTGCTAGCCATCGCATACAGACAGACAGAGTGATTTGTTCTTTTGTTTGTATAGTTTTTTAATGTAATTTTATGTTGCGAATAAGTTTTCCATATGTATCAGCAGGGGTGCAGAAAATGTTTCTACTCCCAACATTTCCCCCAATCCACACGAAAATTTCCCCAAAATTTTATGGTATGTTATCTAGGTAAGTGCTGTATTACCGTAGGTATAGAAAATTTATTTTTCAAATATTTCTCATCTTATGCGCGAGTATATATGGCAGGAGTGATTCTGAGTGAAAAAAAATTTCCTAAAATTCACAGCAAATTTTCTGAAAGGTTACAGCAGAGTGGGGAAAATCCATTCCCAACACTATGTATTTTTCATGGATCTTTTGGCGCAATTCGCGTTTTTTCGCGATCTTTTGACGAAATTTGCTGTTATTTCGCGATCTTTCGACGAAATTTGCGGTTATTTCTCCTTCCTTTTGACGAAATTTGCAGTTGTTTTGCCGTCATTTGATGAAATTCGCGGTTGTTTTGCGAAATTTGCTGTTCTTTCGTGATCTTTTGAAGAAATTTGGAGTTTTTGGCGATCTTTTAACGAAATTTGCGATTCTTTCGTGATCTTTTGACGAAATTTGCTGATTTTTTGCGATCTGTTAACGAAATTTGCGGTTATGTCGCCCCTTTTGAGGAAATGCGCGTTTGTTTCGCAATCTTTTGACAAAATTTGCGTTTATTTCGCGATCTTTTGACAAAATTTGCGGTTTTTTTTTTTTGCTTTTCATTGACGAAATAGAAGGTTATTCGCCCTGTTTTGACGAAAATCGCGATTATTTCGCCATGTTTTGACGAAAATTGCGGTTGTTTTGCGGTCTTTTGACGAAATTTGCAATTGTTTCGCGATGTTTTGACAAAATTTGCGATTGTTTCGCGATCCTTTGGCGAAATGTGCATTTATTTTGCGATCTTTTGACAAAATTTGCGTTCATTTCACGATCTTTTGAAGAAACCTGCGGTTATTTCACGATCTTTCGAAGAAACCTGCGGTTCTTTCGCGATCTTTTGACGAAATTTGCTGTTCTTTCGCGATCTTCTGACGAAATGTGCGGTTATTTTGCGATCTTGTGACGAAATTTGCGTTTTTCCCGTAATTCTTCGGCAAAATTCGCGGTATTTTTATGTCCGAATTTTCAGATGACCGATTTTTTTCCCCCTTTCGGAACCGAATGTTTTAAACTTTCGGAAAATTCGGAACATAATCACTCCTGATATACGGTACATATTATTCTGAGATCGATTTTGTGAAGGTCGTCATACGGATATTTTTATTTGTACTGAAATTGTTCTATCTCAGGGAATTATGGAATTCGTTGTTAAAATCGAAATCAATTGTATATATTTCTGAAAATTTTCCCCAGGGGGTTAAAATTTCCCCCGATCCTAGATCGCCGGATCGGACATATTATGCACCCCTGTGTATCAGCTGATTAATTGCATATTTACTAAACTAAAAAAGCCAATGTTCATAATGATAAATATTTTTGTATGCGACATTTGCTCAAAACTGAACCTGTTCCGTTCTCTCTCCAATGTGTTGAGTTGGGTTTTATCACAGCATCCGGAGTCTTTGGCAACGCACCGTGTGATGGCCTGTATTGGCCCCGTACACTTACAAAATTCTAATTGCATATTTTAAAATATTTAGAACAAATCAAATTCTAAAAAAATATTTCATTGTATACTTTTTTTTCTAATACATTTTTTATAGAAAATGAAAAAAAAAAAATTGCACTATTTCATAATTGTGTTAAAAAATATTTACTACATAAAAATGGAAAAAATAATAGTAAATTTTAAAAAGATGATATATCTAGACATAAATTAGTTTAGACTTTCATCAACAAAAGTATGTTAAATTTCAGGAAAAATATAAATTTTCATAAATGTAAAGAAAAGTTTAAGAAAATATAAAAAAGTTTAAAGCTACAGAATCCATAATTCTGTTTAAAACTTTTAACATGTCAAGAATATAAAATGAATTTAAAAAATAAAGTTACGAATTAGAATCGAACATTCGCTTTCCTGGACTGCGAGCACACACGCTAACTTGGCTGGCGCCAGAAAGGTCACATACAGAAGTTCAAATCAATGGGTATTTGAAACGTATTGTGAACTTTAAACCCCAATTTCTCAAAAACTAAGGCTCATTTGAAAAAAGAAAAAAAAACTTTTCACCAGAATAGAGTTTACAGCATACTTTAAAATCATCTAAAACCTCTGCGCACCATGTTTGGTAGTACCCTTGGTAAGTGAATGTGTAATATGGAACATATTTTTGATAATTTGATGAAAACCCCATGTAATAAATACTGTCTGTCAAAGGAAACTTTAGTAGTAAATTGTTCATTTTATGTATGGCTTATTCAGAATTTTTTATAAATGGGTCGTTTTGAAAATTGTTTGCCATCGCGGTGCAAAAAAGCTAGCTAAAGTTTTTAAATAGCCATCCTGTGGCTTTTATTGGTTTTAATCTACTTTTATTTTATTTTTATTACTTTTCTTTCTTTTAGCCAGAATTGACTTTTATGAGGTGAAGTATTTTAATTTTAAGTGTTTTTTTTTTTTAACTAATTTTAAAGACATTTTATTGAGTTATAATTTAATAATATTATTTCTCAATAAGGAAAACATTAATATTTGAGTAACACATTCCTGCTACTGATTTGTAACGATAGGGAAATTTTAGCCTCCATAATTTGCCATTTAAATCAATTATTCAAATACATATTTTTTTTTTATGAAAATATTAAAAATTGTCTTAAGTAAGTATTACGACGCAAAAGAAAGTGTTCTATATTTCCTGAACAAATCAGCCAAATATGGCTGAAACAATAGTCGTCCGGGTAGCTTTTTCAGGAAGGCTCACGTTTTCAGCACCAGTCTTGGCGAGTTGGCGAAAGCGAGAACGCTCAGCCAGCTCTAACGCCAATCGTCGTCTTGTGTTTTGTATTGAACCGAAATGGCGGAAGACAAACAAGCATATTTTAGAATAACAGTCCTACCTAAATTAAAGAAATATTTTCAATTATGTGCCCTAAATGAAAAGAAATTGTATTACGAATTCTTATACTCTGTTTTATCAAAGGCCTTTATTACTTTTGAGGATATAGACTAAAATTTTGATTATTTGATCCCCTCAAAAATCTGAATTTTCATTCAATTGAGCATTATTAATGCCATACCTGTTAAACAAAAACTCATTCCCTTCATAAATCTAGATATTTTATTACATATAAAGATGGATTTATGGGGATGATGAATTAATGCAGTTTCAATGCATTTTGATGTATATAAACACAGATTTTAAGAGACACCTGTGGCAGAAAATTACTATATTTTCTGCGATGAATGTATATAATTAATTTAATACCAAATCATTCTGCAGAAATAGTCCCCAAAGTCGAATGAAAATAGGCCAAACCAAGAAAGAAACAAAAAAAACCCTTAGATAAATAAAAAAATATTTTAGATAAAAAAGAAATAGATACTAGATTATAAAGAGAGATAGATTATAAAGACTATCTTCTATTTTATCTTTTTTTACCCCCAACCAGGATGTTTAGAAATTGCCTTTTTAATGTGAGATGAAATTCTTAAGGGGAGGTGGGGCAAACCAAAAAATAAAAAACTTGGAATATTTAACTTTTGGGGGGATGAAACAAAAAAAAGCTTTTCTTTTTTTCGGGGGGGGGGGGCAGAATTTTGAATAATTAGTTTTTTACTTATAGTTACTTCAAAATAATAAACAGGACAGAAAATTTTTAAAAAATGTAAAGAATTTTTAAAAAAAAATGAAAGCGTGTGCACAAAAGGTTAATCCTGATTTTTTTTTAAATCTTTCGTTCTATTTCTTTCTTTTTTTTTTTTTTTTTTTTGTAAATTATTTATTTGTTATTTAAAAATCAACAGATAGAGCAAAACAGTAAAATTTATGCACGGTTATGGATAAGCGAAGGGATAGTTAACATTTCAGACACAATTTTAACTAATCTTTTCTGCAAGGCAACAATGAATTTTAAATGGTCAAAAAATAGAGTGCTGGAGGAGAGGGGGGGGGGAGGGAAAATTCGAAATGGTAGGTTGCCTCTGACGATTCATCATTATTTTATTGCCACTTCAACGTAATAAATAGTGCAATATGTGTGCAGAATGACGAAAAATGGAGTGTGTGTGTGGAGGGGGGGGGGGGGGTGTTCATTCAAGAGAAGAATTTAGATGATTTATTCAAATATGACGAATTACTATTTTAAAATAACAAATAAAACAACTAAGACGAAATAATATGTTAAAATATGGCACAAATTTTAAAATAAAAACTGAAGAATTTTAAAGATTTTTAATTTTGTGCGCTAGGGGCAGACCGATGTTTTATTCATAAAAACTCAAATAATGATAAAGATTTAACAGCATTAAAATGTAATAGTAATTGATTTAATTGCATGCATCAACTTGCAATTATTTTAGCTGATCGATTTAATTGCAGGATACAGCTAAATAATTTATGATTTATCGTTCAATCTAATTATAATCGAATTGATTTTAGTTTCAACTTCCTATTAACTTCTAATCACAATTAAATTAAAAACAATTAATTTTTAATGAATTATTTCAGTGAAAATATGTTTTATTAATGCAATCAACAAGTCACACAATTATGCCGCTTAATAATAAAAGAAAACTAAATTAATTCAGTAGTAATGCTAATAAAACTAAGTTCAATTGTGTCATAAAAACATGATCAATAGAATTACGTTTATCACAAGAAAATCTTTACGTCTGTTTTTATTTTTCCTAAAAAATAAAATACGTTCTCAATTTCTTCGAACATAAAGCGAATTAATGAAATAAATGAATATTATTGAACTGAAAAAAATAACTTATGTTTGAATTATATATATTGTGAAATTAAAAGTTATTTTAATCCGAAAAAGCTCTTTGTTTTAAGCAAGGTTTTAATTGTAAACCACGGTGAAATAACATTTCGTCCAGCTTTTTATATTTGCGGAAAAGCAAAAGAAAAAAAGCACATCTCTTTCTCTCAGCAAAGGAATGGGGTTGCTGTTCGCTACGCGTATGACGTCACGAACAAGGGTGCGTAGCGTTGAATTCATCCCCGCGCCAACCGTTACTCTGGGGATAAGGTGCTCAAAACGTGAGCCTTCTTGAAAAAGCCGACCGGTATTCGTGCCGGCCTCGTTTGCACTTTCATCCCGCGCGACGGGTATACGTGCCGGCGTTTTTGGCACTCACATCCCGAGCGACCGGTATTCGTGCTACACAGTTGGAACGTTTTATTCCAGAAAGTTTAACTCAGAAAAAAATTTCGTAATCAAATTTGAATATACATTTGGGGAGAACATATTTCCTTCTGTCTAGGAAAGCAAATGGAATCTATTAATATATTTTTAACCCATGTCAATTTAATTTTTTTCCAAAAATGACTGCAATGAAAAAAAAGTGTGTTTATTTCACATGCATGCTTCTGAAACACGTGATTTTCTTTCTATCATGAATCTTTTATGCGTCAAATGAAACTTTATTCTTTGTTTATCAGAAATTTTTCTACGTCACTTGGGAAAAGGACGAGGCTAACGAAAAAGACAGGCTACCGCGGTACATCCCATGTGTCTTTTTTTACAGACCGCTGGAGTCACGTGATGCTCTTTTCGCACACCTTCATTGGTGCATTCGAGCACCACGTGACTCCAGCGGTCTGTGAAAAAAGAAGAATCGGACCCACCGCGGTAGCCTGTCTTTTTCGTTATCCTCGGGAAAAGGAATGGTTTAGTCAGCTGATCAACTCTAAACTTATGACGTAAGCTTCACGGACGCATATGGCTAGGCTTCCAGTTGATTCATTTCAAATACTTCTTTTCTACTTTTATCTCGATTGGAAATAATTTATTTGTACGTCGTGGTGATTAATAGTTTCGGACTTTCGTTCTTTGAGGAGGAAAGCGGGAGGCTTATTTATATTTATATTTTGTTTCAACAAGTGCTGCTACGCAGTTTAAATATTTGCGGATGCTTGTTCAAAATATTTTCGTCACCGCCAAGTCAAGAAAACTTTTGTGCGCTCTTCTTCTTTTTTTCCCCCCCTTCAATAATTATTCATACTGTTACAAATAATTCCGTCTTAAATTATCTATATTTAAGAATCTTATTTTACAAACTCATTAAAATGTCTAAAAACGCAAGTATTTGACTGAATATATGGAATAGCTGGGATAGTGAAAAATATTTAGTAAAAGAAAAGAAAATGTATGAAATTTATGTATTTTCAGAAACTAAAATCTAAGAGGGTGGTGTGATTCTAACACAATCATTGAACTGTGACATTTTGATAAAAGTTCGTAGGTTTTAAAGTTAATAGTTTCAATTAATAGTCAGTTTGCCCCTTATAATTGAATACATTTATTTGATTTCATTAATATTTCCATTTTATAAAATATTTTTAACATTAACGGTATTTTTTATCAGTATATTTAAAATTATTATTCAGTTTTAGAAATTATTAAAAAATATTATTCGATACTTTTAACCTCATAAATTTATTTATATGTTTAAATATATATATATATACAGGGTGTATCTAAACTCTTGGGCAAAACTTTAAGGGGTGACAGTACACATCAAGACAAACAATATTAAATAGGAAACTAAGGTTCCCAAACGTCTTCCGAAGGAGATAGGCGCCTTTAAAGTTTAGGGTCCAAAATTTCAAATGATTATAAAAAACGGAAAAATTGGTCGATTTGTTTGTAGCGCAAACTGAATTGTGTTTAGGAGTTAAAATTTCAAATGATTATAAAAACGGAAAAATTGGTCGATTCATTTGCGGTTTTCACTAAAACTATTCTTTATGTCACTATTGTCATGAAAATAAATTTTAAAGATACAGTTAAAAAAATACCGATAGAGGGCGCTTTAGACTTTGGAGTAACCAACAATATTTTTTACCGTTATTTTTTGTATCTCATTACATGCTTTCAAAAGCTTAGACTTAAACTTAAATTTTGAGCTCAAAATCTGAATCGTTGGGATTGGTTAAGTAGCACAAACTGAACTGTGTTCAGGAGTTAAAATTTCAAATGATTATAAAAACGGAAAAATTGGTCGATTCGTTTGCGGTTTTCACTAAAACTATTCTTTATGTTAGTACTGTCTTCAAAATAAATTTTAAAGATAAAGTTTAAAAAATACCGATAGAGGGCGCTTTAGACTTTGGAGTAACAAACAACTATTTTTTACCGTTATTTTTTGTATCTCATTACATGCTTTCAAAAGCTTAGACTTAAATTTTGAGCTCAAAATCTGAATTGTTGGGAGTGGTTAAGTAGCGCAAACTGAACTGTGTTTATGTGTTGAAATTTGAACAACCCTCCTGAACGCAGTTCATTTTGCGTTACTTAACCACTCCCAACGATTCAGATTTTGAGCTCAAAATTTAAGTTTAAATCTATGCTTTTGAAAGCATGTAATGAGATACAAAAAATAACTGTAATAAATAGTTGTTCGTTACTCCAAAGTCTAAAGCGCCCTCTATCGGTATTTTTTTAACTGTATCTTTAGAAGTTATTTTCAAGACAATAGTGACATAAAGAATAGTTTTAGTAAAAACCGCAAATGAATCGACCAATTTTCCCGTTTTTTATAATCATTTGAAATTTTAACTCCTAAACACAATTCAGTTTGCGCTACTTAACCACTCCCAACGATTCAGATTTTGAGCTCAAAATTTAAGTTTAAGCCTAAGCATTTGAAAGCATGTAATGAGATACAAAAAATAACGGTAAAAAATAGTTGTTGGTTACTTCAAAGTCTAAAGCGCCCTCTATCGGCAATTTTTGAACTGTATCTTTAAAATTTATTTTCAAGAAAATACTGACATAAAGAATAGTTTTAGTGAAAACCGCAAACGAATCGACCAATTTTTCCGTTTTTTATAATCATTTGAAATTTTGGACCCTAAACTTTAAAGGCGCCTATCTCCTTCGGAAGACGTTTGGGACCCTTAGTTTCCTATTTAATATTGTTTGTCTTGATGTGTACTATCACCCCTTAAAGTTTTGCCCAAGAGTTTAGATACACCCTGTATATATGTATATATACAGGGTGATTCATAAAAGATGGGCAGAACTTTAAGGGGTTATAGTACACTTAAAGACAAATAATATTAAATAGGAGACTAAGGGTCCCAGACGTATTCCCAAGGAGATAGGGGGCATTAAAGTTTAGGGTCCGAAATTTCAAATGATTATAAAACATGGAAAAATTGGTCGATTCGTTTGCGGTTTTTGCAAAAAATTTTCTTTATGCCAGTATTTTCATGAAATAAAATTTTAAAGTTCAATTTCAAAAAATGCCGATAGGGGGCGCTTTAGACTTTGGAGTAACAAACAACTATTTTTTAATGTTATTTTTTGTATTTCTTTAAATTATTTCGAAAGCTTAGACTTAAACTTAAATTTTGATCTAAAAATCTGAGTCCTAACGAGTAGTTAAGTAGCATAAACTGAAATTTGAAATTTGAAACCCTTCTCCCCCCAGAACAAAAATCAGTTATTCCCGATCTTTGTGTCGTAGATTAGGCTCTAACTACTGCCGCGTTTTGCTAAAATTATTCTTTATGTCAGTATTTTCTTGAAAATAAATTTTAAAGAAAATTTTCAAAAAATTCCGATAGAGGGCGCTTTAGACTTTGGAGTAACGAACAACAATTTTATACCGTTATTTTTTGTGTCTCATTAAATGCTTTCTAAATCTTAGACTTAAACTTAAATTTTCAGCTCAAAATCTGAATCGCTGAGCGTGATTCAGTAGCGAGGGGAGGGAGTTCAAATTTCAACTTCTGAACATAGTTCAGTTTGCACTACTTAACCATGCCCAACGATTCTGTGCTGTGATACGAGGCAAAAATACAACTTTCGTCAAGGACTGCATAGTCGGAATTCACTCATAAAGGCACTGGCACAGTTGGAAACGTCGCTCATGCAAACGTTAAAGCTCCATTCCTGACGCTAGTCACCGGGTGAAGAAGGAAACAGAAAGTATGCAAATGTCAAATGGGGAAGAAGAAGAACAGGTATGCAAAATTTCGACACGATTCAGGCATAAAAACCACTGAACGGTGAGTCAAGTGTAAGTCGCTGTAGTAATGAATCGGAAGATGGTGCCCTTCACGAATAAGGAAAAGGCTGAGATGCATTTAATTTACGGAGCGTCAGATGGAAATGGTGCAGAGGCACAACGAATGTAAGGAGAGCGATTTCCCAACAGGCGGTTGCCTAACCGCAAAACTTTCGAGCGCTTGCACAGACAGTTGTGTGAGACGGGATCATTTCTCGCTTCCCGGTCGAATGCAGGTCGTGCAAAAAAGGACGAATCAGTAGTTGTTGCAGAAGCCATTCTGGATGTAGTAGCGGCGCAGCCAAGTACAAGTACACGAACAGTGGCTAGGCAGGTGGATACCTCACAGTCCATGACTTGGAGGGTACTGAAGGATGAACATTTGCTCCCGTTTCATGTGCAACGAGTCCAGAAACTGTCTCCAGGGGATTATCCAAATCGTATTGAATTCGCCCGCTGGTTTCTGCAGCAGAACGCGCTAAATCCACATTTTGGACGAACTGTGCTTTTCACCGATGAATGTACCTTCACACGTGAAGGTACATTTAACACACACAATGCACATGTATGGGCGGATGTCAATCCACATGCTACGTATCCACATGCTCATCAGAGACGCTTTTCCATCAATGTTTGGGCAGGAATCCTCGGAGACCACCTAATCGGACCGTACCTTCTTCCTGAACGCCTCAACGGTAAAACATACTTCACATTTCTGCAACATGTGCTGCCAGACCTGTTAAACGTTGTTCCTCCACGCATCCGGCGGGTCATGTGGTTCCAGCACGATGGAGCGCCAGCCCATTACGTACGAGACGTCCGCAACTATCTGGACATCACATTTCCGAACAGATGGATTGGTCGAGGTGGTCCTGTTGCTTGGCCTGCTCGCTCGCCAGATCTTTCACCCCTCGATTTCTTTTTTTGGGGACGATTGAAGGCTCTTATGTATGAGAGACCCATTGAATCCCCCGAGGAACTGGTCGCCAGACTTTCCGCCGCTGTAGGGGAAGTGCTCGAAAAGCCTGATGTTTTCGCGAATGTTCGCCGTTCCATTCTTCGCCGTTGTTCTGCGTGCATAACCTCTGGTGGTCACAATTTTGAACATTTATTGTAATTACATGTTAATAAATATGCTTTGGTAATATAATCCTAATTTGTGTCTTTTTACCTCGTATCACAGCACACAATGTGTGGACATGGTAAACTGAACTGTGCTCAGGAGTAGAAATTTCAAACCCCTCTCCCCAGAAACTTAACCACGTCTAACGATTCAGATTTTGGGCTGAAAATTTAAGTCTAAGCTTTAGAAAGCATTTAATGAGACACAAAAAATAACGGTATAAAATAGTTGTTCGTTACTCCAAAGTCTAAAGCGCCCTCTATCGGAATTTTTTGAAATTTTTCTTTAAAATTTATTTTCAAGAAAATACTGACATAAAGAATAATTTTAGCAAAACGCGGCAGTAGTTAGAGCCTAATCTACGACACAAAGATCGGGAATAACTGATTTTTGTTCTGGGGGGAGAAGGGTTTCAAATTTCAAATTTCAGTTTATGCTACTTAACTACTCGTTAGGACTCAGATTTTTAGATCAAAATTTAAGTTTAAGTCTAAGCTTTCGAAATCATTTAAAGAAATACAAAAAATAACGTTAAAAAATAGTTGTTTGTTACTCCAAAGTCTAAAGCGCCCCCTATCGGCATTTTTTGAAATTGAACTTTAAAATTTTATTTCAAGAAAATACTGGCATAAAGAAAATTTTTTGCAAAACCGCAAACGAATCGACCAATTTTTCCATGTTTTATAATCATTTGAAATTTCGGACCCCAAACTTTAATGCCCCCTATCTCCTTGGGAATACGTCTGGGACCCTTAGTCTCCTATTTAATATTATTTGTCTTTAAGTGTACTATAACCCCTTAAAGTTCTGCCCATCTTTTATGAATCACCCTGTATATTAAAAGATGTTTATAAAGATATTTTAACATAAAGAAATTTTTGGAAGAATGTATTTTAAGTTATTCAAGTTTACTCATTATTATCAAATATTCTTTATTTGATATTTCGTTTTATTATAGGTTACTATATGTATTATTTCTTTTATTTTCAAAAATATTTTTACCATCGACAACTTTTTAGAAATGTTTATTTTAAAAATTTAAATTCTAATTCTATTTTAATTATTATTTATATTCAATATTTTTTTATTTTATAGATATTTTATGATTGATTATATATTTACATGTAAATTTTGAATTTTCACAAATATTTTAAATTAAAAGTTTTCAAACTATTTTTATGTCTGTCTGTATAATAAGTATTAAAAAGATGCATGCAGAAGTTGCTTGCAAGTTTTATTTAATTATTTTTATTTGTGAATAAATCAGCTTTTTAAAAACACTTGTCTTATTTACGGAATGTGTTAACAATTATTTAGAAACAAAACTATTATTTTTTTTTAACAAAACTATCCTTTATTTGAGCAAAACATTTCATATGTTACTGTATTAAAGGAACGTAAGTGTTTTGCAATCGTAAAATATTAATTTTTAAACTGAAAAGCGTGTTTAAAACATGCATTATATTTGTTTAAAAGTCATTTTTACATTAAAATATCAGAGAAAATATTTCAAATTTTTGTGTAAATATACATAATAACAACTTATTTCTTGTATGTGCATTTCAAAATGTTACATGGAAAAATTAATCTTTTATAATTTTTTGAAGAACTCTTTAGAACTCTTTACAAGAGTTAGGCTTAGTTTCGCAAATCCTTCGGCCCAGAAGATGAAATTAAATTTTCCCGCTCCGTCCTCAGATGCGCACTTCTGAATGCGCGCGCCGCCGCGAACAGGTTAACGAAAGTAATACTATATTTTTATCCTTGGAGGATGTTTATTGAAATACTTACTTGCTATACGAAAAAAAAAAAATGATGAATAATAAGGTATATTTTTTTTAAAAAAAAAGGTCTAAATGAAATAGGGTAGACTAATACTTAATGATCCGCAATGAAAAAATACGCTGATAAAAGTATTTTCTTAGGTAAATTAAAATATAAAGCATATATACTGCCGTACAACAGCTGTGATCAAAAATCCTCAGTTAAACTGACAGTTTGCAGGTCTATGTATCTTAAAAGTCTTTGGGTAAACATTGCTTCAGATCAGCAATCGGCAGGTCATTTCCGGTTTGTCAATTTAACCCTTTATTTACTGACGGTACTTATAAGTACCACTCAGTTTAAACTTTTATACCATAGTGAATATTACTAATATTATAATGGTACTTTGCAAAAATCGCTCTTTTAACTCCACTTTATCCGAATACATGGCAGCGGTAGATCTAGGTTTGTTATTTTAGAGAGGAATGAGGCTATCTTTGAAGCAGTCGATGTATTTTGTGCCAACTTTTTGTACAGATTGCCACGCTCATCTTTTCATTACTGCAAACACAGTAAAGGATATAAGATAAGTATTGGATTTTTTTTATGTGTTCATTATGGTCTTAGAGTACAATTTGACTAGCTATTTTAGTTGAACGGTGTATGTATTTAATTTAACAGTTGAACTACTCGGTGGTACTTATAAGTACCGTCAGTACACTGGGTGTTGGAGAAAAACTTCTTGTTTACTTTTCGTATGTGTAGTTATCCATCGTTTTCATCGGATTTAAAATGCAATTACTAAAATGTAGTGCAGTAGTGATTTCCCTGGTATTTCTTTTCTGTTTCATTGTTATTTTTTATAGGAAATCGAAAAAGTTATGGCACCAGCTGGTCTTTGCTATGCTAGAAATGGCATATGTAAATTCATATATTGCATATGTGGAGATGCGAGAGAGCATGTTGTCTCTGGAATATTGACGTTGCAAAACTAAAGGACTGCTAGCAAGATCGAAACCTAAAAAAAATAGTTTTTTTAAACCCTTACAGGAGCAAACCATTTTTAATTCTAAAGTGTTGAAATAAATGATTGGCACCGGAATTTGCCGAACGATTTATTTGTAAATAAGAAAAAGACTATATTCCATATACTTATTAAATCGGAAATATTTTCTGGTGCCAGTTGAAATAACTTGTGGGTTTTCTGTTACGATAATTTAGTCATAGTGTACTGACGGTACTTTAAAGTAACACTTTAGTTAATTACCTCTAAATAATTAAATTTCTCACGGGTGAGTATTTTTTTTTATGCTATATTTTTATGCTATATATTTTATGCTATTTATTATCCTTTAATTTTCATTGTAGTAACTGAAAAAAAAATATTACATGAAAAAAATTGCAGTAGATCATAATGCCGTAGATAAAGGGTTAAGTGCATCCGATATTCCCGCAACCAATGAAATCAGCGAGAAATTTCACATCGGGATGCCAAAAAATTAAATATTTAAAAAGTTAAAATTTCGTATTAAAATATCCTATTGTGGAAAACCGCAGCGTCGTCGCCATGTCTGACACCTGGGGTGTGTTCAAGATAAACGCGCGCGAGCTCAGGAGACAGGAACATGGAGTGGTTCTTTATCGTGGATGGAATAAACATTTAGTGCGTTCAGGAACAGATCATGGATTTCGTTAATTATAGTGCTAATTATAAAGATAATCTGCTGCAAGTAAAGTGTGAACTAGACGGCTGAATGAACAGAGCATTGAACTCTAGTCTAGGAGTTATGGATTCGAATCCTTCGCGTCTTGAACGCCTTTTAATATTCAAAGTTTCGTTTCAAAGTGATATATATGTATATATATTAAGCAAATGAAAAAATAAGTACTGTGCAAAAATATGCGTTTAAGCGTAGGGTACTTTCTTGATGTCTTTTTTTTTTTTTTTTTTTTTTTTTTTTTAGTACTTTAGGAGTGAATTTTTATCGAGATTGGGATGCAAATCATATTTTATTGTGTTAAAATCAACATGAAAATATTGTAAAAATAAAATGTAATAGATATACATTATTTTAACTAAAAATATCTGCACACATATTTTTAAAGAGATAAAATATATGGGGTTTGCCGTCTAGTTTTGTAGTGAATAAAACATGATTAGAATGCTTATAAATTTTCTACTGGAAGTATAAGTAAGTATTTTGCTTATACTAACGTGATTTTGAGTGTTATTTGTTTGTCATGTTTTATGATGTATAGTAAAACCTCCCTAAAGCGACCGCGTTCTGTTCCAATAAAAATTGGCCGCTCCGGGAGGTGGTCTCTTAATGGAAATCATGTTTAAATCTAGATTTTAATTGTTGAAAAAAAGGTAACAATTAATGTTACTAAAATTTATTTTTCACATTAGGAAAAAATATTAAAATTTAAGTATCAAAACAAAAGTTAATTACATAAGTTAACTACTTCAGAATTTAAAAAATGAATACATTGACATTTGCTTTGATTCTACGGTTTTTTCTTTTATAACTTTTATTTCCAAGTCCTTTCGAAATTCAGTAAATAAATGCAATTTTTCTGGACGGGAACAAATAATGACGATTTCATTAATTTATCTATTTCTTTGGGAGTTTCCTGACAGAATAGGGCAGGGGAGTTTATTGACTGCCATTCTTAATTTGTCATCAGAATTAAATTCATTGCCTAAAGAAAGAGGCACAAAGGGGTTTAAACACTTAAAAGTTACCGGAATAATAATTTAAAAAAAATCTAAACTTAGTTTAGAAGTGTGATGAATAATACGCTCTCCGGAATTATTTTTCTAATAAAACCTTCTTCAAGCGACCAGGGAAAAAAGAAAATGGTTTCATTTTCTTCAAAGAAATTAGTCGCTCAAGGAGGGAGTTCAACTGGAATGGTCTCTAAATGGAGGTAAAATTAGTATTGAGCCTATGGGAATAAATTTCGTTCCATTAAAAAATGGTCGTTCAGGGAGGTGATTGCACAGGGAGGTTTCACTGTGTTTTGGTCTGTTATCCACACGGTATTAAAATATGCAATCATAAAATAAGAAATATATATACTAAAACCTTCTCTTAAAAAAATTGTCTAACTAACAGTGCAAATTCCAAAATCGTGTAATATGTTGATATCACAATCTTGGTTTATTAACAGCATTCTATCTATCACGAAAAATATAAAGCAACTGAAAAATCATTTTTAAATAAATAAAAAGAAAATTGTTAAAAAGTTAAAATATTTAGATCTCCAATTGAATAGTTAAATTGTATCAATCAACCTACCAAACAAAGCATAACCAATGAAACATAAGCACAAAACGCACAATAACGTGATCAAATCACCCACATAATTTTTTGGGGGTAGCTTGCGCGAAGTCTGTGTGCAGTTGACTGAATGCAGATAAGGCTGAAGTGAATAAAATAGGTCACGTGACCCTCTTCCCGAATATTTTGAATTTTATCTGGGTGAACATAGGCATGTATTCTGTAATATATTTTTGTATTATTAATTATATTGGCAACAGCTAACTGTAAGTTGTGGTAACTGTAAGTTTAACCTAGACGCCATACCGGCAGATCGTATCTCTGTATCAAACATGCGTACTTGCATGGCATCTGGTAAAGTAATGTTTTTATCTTAATTTCTATTTTATGTAATCAAGAAGTTATTAAATCATAATACTATCTTAAATTATGATAATGGCGACGATGTATTTCGACGAACAGTAAATTTACCGTCTATTTATAATCACAAGTTTTACAAATTGTATCGACCATGTCGAAGTTAGGCCTAGTTGGTCAACTGTCAGTATTTGACGACAGTAACGAGGATTTTTCGCTGTATGTAGAAAGGCTTGAACAATATTTTCTTGCCAATGATATCGATGAAGCAAAACGAGTACCTGTATTAATCTCAGTATTGGGACCAAAAACGTATAAACTCTTACGTAATTTATTGACACCTCAGTTACCGAAGGATTCAACATATGATGACTTGATTAAGAAGCTGCAAGACCATTTTCGCCCGGCACCCATTACAATTGCGGAAAGATTTCGATTTCACCGAAGGAATCAAAACGATCGTGAAAGTATTTCCGAATATATCGTTGATTTAAAGCGTTTGGCATCCACGTGTGACTTTGTAACTTTTCTACAAGAAGCGCTACGTGATCGTTTCGTCTGTGGAATTCGTTGTGAGGCAACTCAAAAACGCTTACTTGCAAAAAAAGATCTCAAACTTGAGGATGCTTGTGAAATCGCATTGGCAATGGAATTAGCAGAGCAAGGTGCCAGTAACATCAAAGTGGCAGTACCTGTACTTTCAAATGTCAACAAAGTGAATAAAGTTCAAAGTAAGTCGTATAAAAATTCTAAAAATAATACTCAGAAATGCTATCGCTGTGGTGCATCGCACGATGCAAATAAGTGTAAATACAAAACGGCTAAGTGTCATTTTTGTCACAAAATTGGCCATATTTCACCTGTGTGTAGATTAAAAGATAAAAGTGCTAATCCTTCTGCTAAAAAAGTATCAGCTAATTGTGAGAAGAGTAATTCTGAAGAGTATAATCTATTTTCCATAAATGTAAATAAAGTAAATAATTATTCTAACTATATTGTTCAAGTTGAAATATGCAACAAAATACTAGATATGGAATTATATACTGCTGCAGATGTTAGTATAATTTCTGAAACATGGTTAAAACACAATTTACCACACATAGTGCCTAAAAGTATACCAGTTACACTCAAAGATTATAATCAACAACCCATTGCAATTGCTGGGGAAGTGTCTGTTAGTGTTTCATATGAAAATCAAATGTGTGATTTACAAGCTATTGTAGTAAAAGGTGACCGACCATCCTTATTTGGAAAGGATTGGGTCTGAAAATTTAAATTAAATTGGCACAAAATTTTCTCTGTGCATAAAATACTTAAGGATATGTCTGTTAAAGTTGATTCTATTAGTGCATTGACAAACAAGTATAGCAAACTTTTTGAGGAAAGTTCAGAACCTATTAAACATATAAAGAGGCTTCATTAAAAATGAAAAAGGAAACCCAACCTGTGTTCTTTAAAGCGCGTTCAGTACCATATTCTTTAAAAAATAAAGCTGCTGAAGAAATTCTAAATTCCAAGCAGAGAGGTGTTTGGGACTTTGTGCAACATTCCAGTTGGGCAACTCCACTTGTGATTGTTCCCAAGAAAAATGGTGATGTACGGCTGTGTGGTGACTTTAAAGTTACTGTTAATAAGTTTATTGATCAAAATCAGGACCCTTTGCCGACTCAACAAGATTTGTTTGCAACTCTTAATGGTGGACAGTACTTCTCAAAATTAGATTTGCGTCATGCTTATCAGCAGATTGAATTAGATGAATCTTCCCAAGAGTATCTTACTCTGAATACGCATCTTGGTTTAGTACGCCCCTTAAGATTATTATATGGCATAAACAGTGCATCAGCAATTTTTCAGTCAACAATTGAAAAAATTCTTCAGGGTATAGAATTAGTGATTTGTTTTCAAGATGATATCTTTATTACTGGTGCCACATATGAAGAGCACCTAAGCACTTTGGAAAAAGTATTTCAGCGATTTAGTGAGTACAATGTTAAGCTCAATTTATCGAAATGTATTTTTTTACAGAAAAGTGTAGAATTTTTAGGCCATAGCGAGGGCATTCATCCTACAGATGAGAAAGTACAATGCATTAAGAAAATAAATGCTCCTTCAAATGTAACTAAGCTAAAATCATTTTTGGGTCTTTTGAATTATGATTCAAAATTTATACACAATTCTGCCATGCTGCTTGCTCCCCTTTACAAATTACTCCATAAGGACACTCCTTGGATGTGGTCATCAGAATGTTAAGAAACTTTTCAGAAATGTAAAAATCTTCTTACATCAGATGCTGTTTTAGTGCACTACGATGACAAATTGCCTTTGAGAGTATCCTGTGATGCATCGCCTGTGGGTCTTGGTGTTGTTTTATCTCACATCATTGACAACGATGAACGTCCAATTGCTTATGCATCAAGAACTCTTTCCAAAGCTGAACAAAACTACTCGCAAATTGAGAAAGAAGCAGCAGCAATAATATATGGAATAAAGAAGTTTCAACAATATCTCTTTGGCAGAAAGTTTATATTGGTTACAGACCATCAACCATTAATGAGTATTTTTGCACCTAACAAAGCTGTTCCTGCCATTGCAGCAGCTAGACTTCAAAGATGGGCAGTATTATTATCTTCCTTCAACTACAGCATTGAGTATAAAAAAGGCTCAGAACACTGATAGGCTTATGCCTTATCACGTGTTCCTGTTGAATCTGAAGTTGAAACATCATCAGAAATATTTAAAATCTCGTATTGTGAAGACTTACCGGAAACCAGCATTGAAATTGCAAAAGCAACTCGTAGTGATGCAGTTTTAGGACCAGCTCTGAAGTATGTTCAAAATGGTTGGCCATGGAAGATAGACAACGAAGCACTTAAGCCATTTTTTAACCGTCAAGATCAACTGTCAGTTGATAATAATTGTCTTCTGTGGGGAATGAGAGTCATCATACCAGAAAAATTCAGAAAGAGACTCTTGGATCAGCTGCATGATACCCATTCAGGAATTTCAAAGATGAAAACCATAGCTCGTAGCCATATATGGTGGCCAAAATTGGACGAAGATATTGAAAAAGTTGCAAAACATTGTCCTGCCTGTCAGAAGAATAGTCGTTCTCCTCCTGGTACACCACTTCAACCATAGACTTGGTCTAAACATCCTTGGGATAGAGTGCATATTGACTATGCACAGAAAGACAAGAAGAACTACTTATTACTTGTTGATAGCCACTCAAAATGGTTAGAGGTCATGCAGATGCCTTCCACAACTTTTCCACACACCATTGAAGCTCTACAGCAGATTTTTTCATGATATGGATTGCCATTAGAGATAGTGTCTGACAATGGTCCTCAATTAATATCGGAAGAATTTGAATGGTTTCTGAAGTCTAACGGAATAAAACATACTCCCATTCCAACCTACCATTCACAATCGAACGGCTTGGCCGAAAGAAGTGTGCAGACATTCAAAGAGGCATTAAGCAAAATGAACAGTGATGTTACAGATCATAGTTCACTGAGCAGAAAAATTTCTCGTTTCCTTATGAGCTATCGCTCAACGCCTCACTCTACAACTGGACTTTCTCCTGCTGAATTGCTTTTATCGAGACCAATTCGCACACCACTTACACTTGTGCATCCCAGCACTCAGGCTCGTGTTGAGCAAAACCAGTGTTCTCAGAAAAAATATTATGACAGAAGCCATACTAGTAATAGACGTTTTATGCCTGATGAAAAAGTTTTGGTTCGCTCCCATAAAAACCAAGAATGGAGCAGTGGAACTTTAATTAAACCACAAGGTAATAAAACTTGGGTTGTCAACATCAACGACAAGATGTATCTTGCACATGTTGATCAGCTTCGTCATGGGTACAGTAAAGATGACCAAGAATCTACAAAGCTCGATAATTTGGTCAACCAGAGTTGTCACAGTAATGTTGACATACTGGAAAGCGTTGATGCAGATGAAACGCCAGCAGAAACTCGCCCAGTGGAGAGAAATACTTCTGCCATCCCAAATAATCCTGAAATCTCCGAAACTGATGCTAATGGAAGGAACGAGAAAACACCAACCACCATACAAGCAGAGAAACCGTCAGATGATACCACAAGCATACCACTGTTGAACTAGAAAAGAAAATTGATATGAATGTTCGTCGTAACCCACCACGCACTCGTAAGAAATCTCTTCGTCTGGACTTATAAATATCTGGACATTCATTTTTTTTAGGGGAAAGTACTGTAATATATTTTTGTATTATTAATTATATTGGCAACAACTAACTGTAAGTTGTGGTAACTGTAAGTTTAACCTAGACGCCATACCGGCAGATCGTATCTCTGTATCAAACATGCGTACTTGCATGGCATCTGGTAAAGTAATGTTTTTATCTTAATTTGTATTTTATGTAATCAAGAAGTTATTAAATCATAATACTGTACGAAACTGATTTTACTGTTACGAAAACCATGTTTTGGAAGGATAAGGAAATATAGCCGTTGGTTTTACCTGTTTTGAACAATAAAAATAAAGAAATAATTGAATTATTTGAAAATTTCCTTTCTTCGATAAGACCTACTCCATGGCAAAAACTTCTGAGAGCGCGCGCGGCATGAGCTGCACTTCTGAACATGCCCCTGCTTTCCCGCCGAAATGAAATCATTTTTCCTTGTCTTTCCAATTAAAGAAATTAATTTTTATCGATTGATTTTTAGTAGATATTTTAACTTACACACATCGCAGAAATGTGAACTTTGTACCAAATGAAAGTAGATTTTTTTCCGCGTCTGTCTATACCATTTACAAATTTCTCGGACCAATACTTTCTGATATGCGATTTCGCTTTAAAATGGTACTTCATTTTTCGGCTTAATTTCCTCCATGGTAACCGTGCATCGGCTGATTTTACTGGCAACCCTTAGGAGAAACTCCGATGATTTGGAAAATGTCCGTTTGTACCTGCGTTATAAAGATTGATTGGTTAATTTTAGAAGTTAATTAGCTCGTAATTCGGTTAATTACCGACTTTTTCAAAATGTTATGATTTGCCGTTTGATGTGAGGTGTTCAGATATAAGTACCCAAAATTTCAAGTCTCCAACATGTATAGTTTCTGAGAACAGGCTGTATGACGGACGGACAGTCAGACAAATGAGTGAGACGAATAGGGTTTCGTCAGATGAACGAAACCCTAAAAAAACTGTCTTGTTTTAGAATGGCAGCCAGCCTAGAAATTCAGATTGCTGTATCTTATCCATTTTTATGATAGAAGCATTATGATGATGCATTTTCTATTTCACAGTACAGTAAAACCTCTAAATAACGGGCACATCGGGAGCACGGAAACTGTCCGCTATTCGGAGGAGTCCGCTATTGGGAAAACCTCAAAGATTCAAAATTTGCTAAGAAATGATTAATGCTTCATTAATTGAGTTTTATATGTCCTAAAACCTCTATTATATGGTAATCACAAATTAAAATTAGTTTTTTAAAGCAATAAAACTGAAATAAAACTGTGCATACCTTACCTTTATCCACTGTTTACATTCTTACGAAAAAGATCTTTTACAAAAATTTGCTTTTGCTTGCGATTACATATCATTTGATTTTCAATGTGAAGTTTTAACTCTGTCAGTAGTTTAAATCTTTCTGAATCATCTTTTTTTACAAAAAAATTGTGTAACTGCTGACTGTATTTAAATTCTGAAGGAATATAATCACATGCATCAACTGATTCTTCCTCAGTAGGTAACTAATCATAAATATTAATGAAAATGTCGGCAGTTTCTTCACTCCTGATGATACATTTCATTAATTCACTTATTTCATTAAATTCCTTATTTGTGTCGGAAATGTGTGTTTCATTTTCTTTTAATATCAAGCCTGCTTTTCTGAAACATTGTCGTACGTTTTCCAGTTTTATGTTATTTATAGCTGAGGAAATCCAAATTATAGCATAGAGAGCATTAACTAATTTCAGGGCCGGTGAGAGAGGGGGCACAGGGGGCAACTGCCCAGGGGCCCGGTTTCGGACGGCGCAATTAAAGAAATTTTGTAATGTTCCAAATCTGAACTTGCACATACGTTTTCCTTTACAAGCTGAAAAACATTTCCTAGAAGTGTAGTTCAGAAGGTTTCCAACAAAGAGACAGGAAAAACCCCATTGAGTTGTTAAATAGTTGATCCTTCTTCTTAAAAATAGCCTGCAACTTCCTATCTTCCTAAAAAACGTTTAGTTTCTCAGATTGCCTATGCCTTGAGGCGAAAAAGCTTATCGTCGCTTATACCTTCTATCCTCATGTCTCATTAGGCATTGTCGTTTTTATCAGGTAGCAGCTTTTAGTAATATCCGAAGTGGTTTTTTTTTTATTATTAATGGTGCATAATAATGTTACATTTATGCTTATTCTCTACAAAGTTTTCTTTCTTTCTTTTTTTAAATCCTTACTTTTTTATTAACTATATTTGTTACAAAGCATACAGGGAAAGAAGCATAAGAGAGAGAGAGAGAGAAAAAAATACAAAAGTGAAAATTTTCAATTTTCCGAAAATTATAAGTACATACGAGGAAAATTACCTAAGAAATGAGTAAAAATAAAGGTTTTGTGTGTACACAAAATAATTATTGCCATTAACAAAGAAAAGTCTAATTGATATATGAAATATTGCAGCTAACAGTCATAAAGACTTGATTTAGAAAATTAGAAGCCCAATGTATAGATATTCTTGCGGCCCGCTGTTATTCCATTAGTTACAAAAGGCAACTTTTCGGCGCTATTGGAAGTTAATCTGAAAAATTTCGCTTTTTTCGACCCACCCTAGTGTAGAGTAGAGTCCTGCATCGGGTAGCGGTATCTGCAACTAACCCAACCGGCGAACAGTGTAAGATTTTGCAAATCTAGCGGGAAAAAAGATCAAAAATCGACTTGCAGTAATTTCTCGTTTAGATGTTTCAAATAACATCTAACTCTAACACATTGGAGGAAAAAAATGTACAGTGATAGCAGCCTAACTCCACAATAACACCATCAAAAATCTGCTCAAACACCAATTTTTTTTTTCAACCTTTTTAGAATGACGATTCTGTAGTTGTAATTGCCATTGATATTTTTTGGCTAAAAATATACTTATTTTGTAAATATTTTTTAATGATAGTATGGAATCTTTGCAACAACGTAGATACTTTGTATCTTACTGTTACAATAGTTATTTAGAAGTGTTATATTTAAAAAATAATTTTTTAAGTCAATACAAAAATTATTTGAAAATTTAATAACATATGATAAATTTTAAAAAGCTGCCAAAAATTTTGTACACGATTGTACATTGTAATATAATTTTTTTTAAATTATGTATGCATATAGATATAGAATAAATCAATTTCAGCTGCCACTATTTGCAACTCTTGAATATAAGTAATTTTTTATCAGGTACGGAAGTGTAAATTTCGAAAATAGAATTATATGAGATTTTTAAAAATTATGTTACTAGACATGAATCATCACCCGTTAATTCTAAAAAATATCCCGATAGACTATTTATTACACAAATATAATCTTCAACATTACTCATCTGTTATGTTAAACCAGATTAAGCGGCTGATCCATTCATTTATAATTGGCAGTAATCAAAGATGTAGAAACTGACATCTCTTAAAGAACGTTTTTTGAAGTAAAATAAGAGATGGACAGATTCGAACATTAACAATAGATATATTTTCAGGGCAGAAGTAATAATTACTACCAGAAAAAGGTTGGACAACCAAACGAATTTTTTTATTTAAGTGGACCGAAATCAAAAGACAAACAGTGCATTCGTTGTTCCCGGAACACAAATGAAAAACCACATGCCATGTGTTTAGAACTGACTAGGGAACGTTCCCAGTTGCAAGTTGTGGATTTTTACGAGAGTGGTATCAAAAGAAAGGTCTCGTCATGTACATTAAAAAGTCCAATGGAACTACCCGTCCGAATCCAACCGTTTTCGAGATAGCCTCACTTGAAGTGTGAATAAGTAAATAAATAAATTGGCAGGCAGGCATATAAATTGTTCGCAAGTTAAAAGTTTTTTTGCATTGTTTTAATCCTCTACCAATACCTTCTCCCGAGCTACGAGCAAAATCCTTTACACTCATGCATTACCGGTTATTTCCCCCCTTTTAGACAGGCACTTCGCATTTTACGAAGTTTTCGCGTACGGCTGCGTTTGGAGAGTTTTTCCATGTTTTTGCTATTTCCAGCACCTTGTTTAATGCAAATTTTTCGGCAAATGTGTGGGTGTAAAGGATTTTGCTCGTAGCTCGGGAAAAGGTATTGGTAGAGGATTAAAACAATGCAAAGAAACTTTTAACTTGCGAACAATTTATATGCCTGCCTGCCAGTTTATTTATTTACTTATTCACACTTCAAGTGAGGATATCTCGAAAACGGTTGGATTCGGACGGGTAGTTCCATTGGACTTTTTAATGTACATGACGAGACCTTTCTTTTGATACCACTCTCGTAAAAATCCACAACTTGCACCTGGGAACGTTCCCTAGTGAGACAATCTAGAAAAAACGGATGCTATGGATTTGTTAAAAATATATCTGAAAGCTCCTAAAGGGGAGAAACGACATTTTTAAAAATCGTTCAAAAAAACAAGATACTCGTCATATAAAAAAGGACTGTAATGAAGAAAATCAAAATTTTATAATGGGTAAATCCACAGCCGTCATATACTTCTTACTCCAGATCTATAAAGGTTAAGTTCATTATGGAAACTGATCAGTCAATAATAGAAGAATTTGAAATTGTCAGAAATTAAATCTTTACCTGTAGTAGAATTCAAAGTTCAGACGTATGACATAGAGCACAAATTTGAAGACACGGTGGTAGATAGCACAATGTGCAGCATTCTATCTTCAAATAAAGCAGCTTAAAAATGCAATGTTTCTAACGGAAAATTCAAGGAGGTGAATAACTTTAAAATGATTCGATAATATACGAATAATATTCACAAAATTTCTTGGGGCTTATGGGCACAACATGCACAATTAAGATTTATGGAATGCCTCTTACATATTGATTATAGATTTGATGTAAAGAAATATCAGTTCCGAAAACCGGAAGAAAAATGAAGTATCACAGAAAGAAAAAAAAAATATAATTGAAAGATTTAGACTTAAAAGAGAATTATTATTAAAAGCTCCAAAACAAGGAGAAGTTAATATTAATGTAGGAAATAGAAAAAGGAAGATTTTTTAAGGATGCTGCAGTGGTCGCTAGCAATATATCTGGCTTTAAGCATTACAAATCATGACATTAACATCTACAAAGGGGTTTAAACACATAAAAGTTACCGGAATTAAAAAAAAAAATTAGTTTAGAAGTTTGATGAACAATGCGATTTCCGGAATTATTTTTGTAATAAAACCTTCCTCAAGCGACCAGGAAAAAACTGAATTTGTTTCATTCTCTTCAAAGAAATTGGTCGCTCATGGAGGGAGTCCAACTAGGATGGTCTCTGAATGGAGGTAAAATTAGTATTGAGCGTATGGGAATAAATTTCGTTCCATAAAAAAATGGTCGTTCAGGGAGGTGGTCGCTTAATGGAGTTGGTCGCACAGGGAGGTTTCACTGTATTTTTTCCTAATACATAACCATTTTATCTCTAGTAAGATCAATTTTATTACTTTAATATCGGTAATTTTCATAAATTGAATTTTGACCCGCTAGATTCGTGAAATCTTACACTGTGCGGCGGTTCGGGTTGCTCTATAATTTTTCGCTGCCGGTCGGGTTGACTTCAGGGGCGCCATTTCAAAACTTTCTTGGGGGGGGGGGGGCAAAGATTTTTGGAGGGAGGTTATATAGCTAAGGGTAGGATCCGGGCGTCTACGCCCCCTCTCCCCACGAAAGACAAACAAACTGAATCATGCCTACAAAAACAGTTAAAAACTTTGAATACGGAAACTCAAGAATCAATATTTCGTTTTAAACAGGTTTCCGTCTTACCAGGCAAAATTTTAATATATTGAATATAAAAAATTTTCTTTTTAGACAGGATTCTATTATGTGTTCCATTTTTACAGGTATCGTCAAAGACTGTTAAACCATCCACTCTATAGTATAGCTCTGAAAAGTACAGTAAAACTTGTGAAAACAAAGCCTGTCTATAACACAATTCTTTCACAAAAGGGAAAAAAAAACAAATTTCGATGAAAAAACTTTATACAATTATACTTGCTAAGACAGAGATCTGTCTAAAATGGAACTTTTTGTTAGTCCTTTTCGATTTCTTTTTTTTCAGGTTTTACTACAGAAGCGGCATTTCAAGAGTTTCCTGGCGAAGGACAAGGAAAAATTTCACTGAGGAACAGGGAACGTGCAGAACTGCACAAATCTCACAAAAAATAAGATCACCCCGCGCAATAAAAAAAGCTCTGCGTGATTTTGTCTCCTTAACTTCTTTAATTGGCATGTGATTATTCTGCGAATTTTTTTTATTTTCGTGAAAGTCCTCGATTTTTTTTCTTTCGAATTCTACAAAACCAATTCATCAATAGGTCACAGAAAAAAATCGCAAATTTTGAAAAAAAAAAAAAATCCCCCACGTCGTCGCGGAAAAAATCGCTAATTTCTCCAAACGGCCGTGGAAAATATTGCTAATTTCATCAGAGATCGCGAAAAGAAATGCAGATTTTGTCAAATGATTGTACAAACTAAAATTTCGAATTTTGTAAAAGGACTGCGAAAAAAATCGCGAATTTCGTCAAAAGATTGCACAAAAAATCACGAAACTTTAGACAAACAATCAAAGATAATTTCGTCAAACGATCGTGAAATAAGATACAAAATTTCGTGTAACTATTGCGCAAAAAATTACAATTATTATTAGTCGGTGGTAGAAAAAATAATTACGAATTTCGACAAATAATCGTGAAAAAGAATTGCGAATTTTGTCAAACAGACGCAGAAAAAAATATGGAATTTCGTCAGTTGGTCGTGGAAAAATATTGTGAATTTCGACAAATGGTCGCGAGAAAAAACCAATTTCGATAAAGGTTGCAGAAAAAAATCGCAAATTTCGTCAGATGATCGCGAAAAAAGAATCATGAAATTCAAACAGTCATGAGATAATCAGCCCACGAACGTCATGAATAGGTTACGAAATTTGCGAGTTTTGTGATCTATAGCGATAAGGAAATTTTCATTAGTGATTTTCTGAAAGTAAAGGTAAGGTAAAGCGTTAATTGTTTTGGATTGCGTTCTCACTATTTTGAGGTGAGTTCGTGTTAATACTATCTTTCAAAGAAATCCTGAATAATAAATAAAAAAACACCTTCTTGCTCAATGATGCACAAAATACGAACTTTAATAAACTAACGTTTAAAATCTACGTTTCGAGATGTTTCTACAGCCGTCTTCATGAAAAGTATGATGGAAAAATTGCTCAAAGTTCAGAGATGAAGGCTTCCTGTGCAAGAGATAATCTGTCGAATCTTGACCAATGATTTGAATACAAAAATCTAGCGTTGCCATCTATAAATTAATAATTAAATCCTGAATATTTTTCTGATGAAAAAGCTACATATTTGAACATTAATGAATACTATATCTTCATTTTTCTACATAAAAGGTAAAGTTTATATTAAAGATATAATTGTAGACTTCTTTTACAATAATGGACCCTATTCAGATGACGTCAGGCGCCAGAGCTGGCGGTATGATGATCTGTTATTCTAGTTACTGCACCGGCAAAATACCAGTATGCGCAGGCGCAAACACCGCTAGCAGACGACTTTAGCCTTGACCCAGGTTGAGTGCATACATTTTAACTGAAAATTTGCAAACTTAGGGAATTTTCTCGCATTCAGAACAACATTTTGAATTTAGATTATAATACATTAAGTATATACTGCTGCATAAAAGATTTTTTTGCGGTATTTTTAAGAAACAAGCATTAATAACTCACACTCCATAGACTGCTAGGCTAAACACCGCCAGCAGACGAATTTTAGCCTCGACCTCAGGTCACGTGCATAAAGTCCTTGTATTAAAATGTGGATTGATTTTCCTTCATTTCGGGTCGGGTTGCCTTTCAATGGAAATCTTTTTAGCGGTTTTCATATTTACCTGAAATTACAATCCTGCGTCAGGATAGGTTGACGTATTTTCTTCGTTGCGAGTGAGGTACACTTTAAGTTTTTCGGATTGTGCTTTATCTCTTTCGGTCGGAGTCGGTATGACCTAGTTTTTAACAAAGAAGTCCTGAATATTTTTCGAATGAAAAACTATAGATTTGACTATTAATGGTGGTTATAGTAATAATCCATGGATTCATTTCTGTACTTAAGGGATAAAATTATAGACTACTTTATTATAAATGTGTTAAAATATGGAGCAATTTTCTTTTAATTTGGAATTTGGTGGAAGTCTGTCGGTTTTTGTGTTGAAGAAATTGTTTTGTCGGGGTTGCCTCCATTCCAAGGCGTTGAAAATTTTTTAGAGTGTACCATATATAATACGATTGAATAAAGCAAATTAATTAATTAATTTGATAACATTGCAATTATTGCAGTAAATATAATGTGACACTAATAATCGAAAAAAGTAAAAAAAAAAAAAATCGGATAATTAAGATCTTGAATTATACCCCCCCCCCCCCCCCCCAGAAAAAAAGACTATCTGAAAAAACTCTATCCCTGAATTTCTACCCATGAGGGGACTAATTTTCCTATGATCAAGTTGTACAGAACTGAGAAGCAATTGATAAAAGAAAATTTCTCTCATGTATTTTTAAAATTAGCCAAAGTACGATATATTTGTCTCACCTTAAGAAAGTTCGAATAGGATTTTTTTTTATAATTATTAATTTCTATGCATAAAGCATTTATTTAATGCATGTGTTTTGATTGCAATCAAATCTGATAAATTATTATAGCAATTGAGCAATTTTTTAATTTTTGTTTGAGTCTAACAATTGATGAAAATTTTCCGAAAAATGAAATTCCTTGGGGGGGGGGGGGGGCTATTGCTCCCCCAGTTTCCCTCAAATGGCGCCCCTGGTTGACTTTCATTGTTCCGGGTTCGGGTTGGGTTTTGACTCTTAAGGGACGTGTTCTGGTTAACATGATTTTTCAAAAGAATGTCCAAAATATTTTTTCAGGTTTAAAATCTATGCACAATAAACCCTCCAAAGTACACACTCCATTTACATACTTTATTTATATACTACACACTTTATTTAGCGTAGACTTTTTCAATGTCTAACACTTATATTTGTACGCTTAAAGCTCTGAATAGCGGGTACCTCCCAATCTACACACACGTAACGTGTGCATAAACTATCACAAATTAATGCGATACATGTATTTTTATGTGTATCAAAAACGAAATGTTGGTAATATTGTTCATTTCCCGAGAAAAGAAAAAAATGGTTCTTAACTGTAACGTAAAACTAGTTGGATGTGCCAATCCCCAAACTTTCATCTATCTTATGCATCTTAATATTTCAAAAACAAGTTACACATGTTAATACTTCAATATTATTGGTTCAATACTATACCATACCAACTTTGATTTTCATCTTAAATTTCTACTTCAGTCAATTAAACGGACTAAAAACGAGTTAATCTGTATCATGATATTTGTTAAAATTAATAGTTTTTCCTTATTCTGTTGTTATCAGCTGTTTGCGAATAGCCGACTTAGCAGGAAGCCGCTGCACGAGCCCGAGCCGCCGATGGACAATAGAACTACGAAAAATCAAGAAAAGTATACAAAAATCGCTGTCACAGAGCCACTTTACCGCGCAATATTTCCAAATTCAAGGAGGACCTGTTGGCCAAAGCCAAAAACATGCACAAAAAAGTTTGATTCAATTGTATGCATAATTTTATACACTTTTCGATGGTACAGTAAAGAAAATGGCACAAACATCGCTATTACAGCCCCCCCCCCTTTCCGGCAGATTTTTTCCAAATTCAGGGAGGACTTGCTTGCCATAGCCAGAAACATTCACAAAATATTGGGTTCAATTCTATGCATAACTTCATATACTTTTCGATGTACAATAATGAAAATGGCACAGAGATTGCAGTTACAGCGCCCCCTACTGGCGAATTTTTTCCAAATTACGAAAGGACCTGCTTGCTATAGACAAGAACTTTAAAAAAAATTTTGGTTCAATTCTATGCATAACTTCATACACTTTTCGATGGTACAATAATCAAAATCGCACAAAAATCGCTATTACAGCGTCCGCTTCCGGCCGATTTTTTCCAAATTCAGGGAGGACTTGCTTGCCATAGCCAGAAACATTCACAAAATATTTGGTTCAATTCTATGCATAACTTCATACACTTTTCGATGGTACAATAATGAAAATGGCACAGAGATTGCAGTTACAGCGCCCCCTACTGGCGAATTTTTTCCAAATTACGAAAGGACCTGCTTGCTATAGACAAAAACTTAAAATAAAAATTTGGTTCAATTCTATGCATAACTTCATACACTTTTTGATGGAAAAATATTCAAAATCCCTATTACAGCGCCCCCTACAGGCGAATTTTTTCCAAATTCAGGAAGGACCTGCTTGCCGTAGCCAAAAACTTAAAATAAAAATTTGGTTCAATTCTATGCATAACTTCATACACTTTTTGACGGTACAATGGCGACAGACAAGCATTTTCTATAAACATGTTTTGTGGGATCTCTGACCCCTAAAACGTGTAAATCCGTCGAAAAAAAATTTCGATTACAATACTTTTTTCTATTGAAGATAGAAGAAACTAAAAAGGAATAATCTATGACCACATTTCTTATATCCGTTTTATTTCTCATGGCGTAAATTGAACATATACTAATTCATATTCAAATACGTGTTTATTTACATCTGAAACATAGTTCTGCTCAAACTTTTTGTGAAAATCTCAATAACCCGACTTCCGAAAAACCTGAATATGACTCTCAATAATTATTCTAGGGTGAACCCAACCCGCAGAAAGAAAATTAGTCATCCTGACCCGATGCAGGACTCTATTCAACTATCCTGAAGTGTCCCGCTATTCAGAGATTTTTCTATATTGGAATATTAAAGAATATAGATTTGTCCATTTTTCTATATAAAACACCAAGTTGGTATTAGAGGTATAATTGCCGATTATTTTTCATAATTACATTAAAACCCTTAACCGGAAACGTGCCGTCTGTGAGATGGTGGCGTCTACATATCTGCCCTTAATATTTTCTCTCTTCGACATTCAAAACTTATTTTTATGCTGTTATATTAAAAAATTGGTCCTGTTAATGCATTACTAATAAGGAAAGGGCAGCTGACGTCACTGTTGGTTGAATTACTGTTGTTCAGCAAGAAAAACCTGTTCATTCATTATGACTCCTACCTGTACACATGAGCTAGGGAAATTTGATTGGTCTACGTTTAACAGGTCTCTGATGTGATTGGCCTACATCGCCAAGGCTATTCCTACAATGATCGTTATGACAAAAATGTAGTTGGTAGATTGGTTGACGGAAGTGTTTGTTTGTAAACATGCAGTTTCCTTATAAAGATTAAATGTTTAAGTTCACTTTTTGGCAAATTATTAAGTATTCTGTTTGTGCACGGGATTTTCACGTTTCTGGTTAAGGGTTTAAAACATTTTCCTTTCCTATGGTGTGCGGGTTGCCGGAAATTATTTTGTCAGGTTCGGATCGGGTTGCGGAATTTTTTTTTCGGGTTCGTGGTCGGCTTGCGGGTTGACTTCAAATGGAATTTTTGGAGGATTCTTGTGAGGAGCCTCCATCCTCGATTGGTATTTATAGATCTCACCATTCCCAATTTCTCTCCTCCGAATTTTTTCAAAATATTCACACGAAAAAAAAAAAATTCAACAATTCTTATTTACTAGCCGCCCGTAGCGACCAGTCTGGTCTCCCTTAAATGTATACTAGGCATTGATTGTATCATGTTACTTTTATTTATAATTTAATTTACTTGCTCAATCCTTCGCCAAATCGGAAGATTCTGATAGAGAAATCCAGAACGTGGTATTTTTATATTAGTCAGGCGCAGGTGATAAATCGCCAAACATTGTACCCGTCGCATTTTTTCATATTTCATTAATTTAGATTAAAATATAATCCTTTCACTCATTTTATTTAAAATGGATAACTTTAATTTAAAACTGAAACATTTAAAATTCACGACTTTCACTTAAAAAAAAGAAAAGGAAAAAAATATTCACTTCACCGTTTGCCCCGAGACAGGTCAGGGGTAAAAGCACTGTTTTCCCATACCCGTCGCCGGTGAAGTGGATAAATAATACCATAAATCATTTAATTTCAACATCAAAGTATTGTTTTAATTTACCCCTCAAAAAATTAAAAATGCTGCTGGCGAGTTAAAAAATGCTATTGGCGAGAATTGCCCCCAGCTAACATAAAAGTACGAACTCTTTGCGATCCTGGCAACTTTTATGTAGTGTTATTCGAAAAAAAATATTTTGATTAAATAGGTTGCCAGAAAATACGTTGCCAAATTTCTTTTCTCGCCATGGACCTTTTCTCTATTTCGCCAAGTACCTATACTAAAAAAGTACCTTTATTTATTTATTGTATTTTAGATGACATGAATAAAATACAGCGCAGATGTCCTATACGCACCACGGTGGCGCGATTTTTTTCTGACGCCAATGTCATATGCACCAGGGTACTTAACTGGCGCCAAAGTGTCGTTATTTTGCTTGATATGGTAACCCGGATGTCGTAGTTTATTTATTAATTGTTTATTTTTTTAAATTATATAAATTGTTCTATAGTTATTAATTAAACGTTTTTTAATTTATTGTTATTCTCTTTTTAAAAATATTACACAATAACCAACGAGATGCGTTTCATTCGGCAATTAACAAATAATCTCGATTTCTGTGACACATCACTGCGCTCCTGAGGTCTCGGTGGCAACGGACACATACAATAGCGTAATATACAGGGTGATCAGAAAATGATTATACATTGATGTACATTTGGAAAATTAAAATAATTCACGGAATAATGTAGGTAGATAATAGGTAAAAATTGACACACATGCTTGGAATGACAGGGGTTTTTATTGTAACCACAAGAAAGGACCGACAGATGGCGCTTCATGTGATAAGAAACGCAATAATTAGTATAAGAAATTATGACAAAGCAAAGATTATGTTCTTTAGAACAAATGTTCAACATGTCCACCGTCATCCCTCAACAATAGCTGTAGTCGAGGGACAATGTTGTGCACAACATATCTGTAGTTATGGTGAGAAATTGGCGTTGGATGTTGTCTTTTCGCATCCCATAGTGATGTCGGTCGATCGCAGTAGACTTGGGACTTCATGTAACCCCAGAGCCAAAAATCACACGGACTGTGATCACAGAATTCTAATATAATGATAATACATAATAACTTCTAATATGAGATCTGAGGACCTGGGAGGTCACTCATGAGGAAAAATGGCGGCTTAGCACGCGATCATCATCAAACGACGTGCGCAAGAGATCTTTCACGCGTAACAATATGGGGTGGAGCGCCACGCCATCCTGCATAAAAATCGTACTTTCCAGCTGGTGTTTATCAGACTGGCTGATCGAAACTGCAAGGCCTCCGTACGGAGATTTACTGCGCATGCTCACACACACACACACAATATATATGTGTGTGTATACGTATATGTATATACAGGGAAATATAAAAATTCAATAGAAAAAGTTCTAACAATTTTTTTTTTTCAATTGGTAACTTATTTATATTGTAAAGGATAAATGATATATTAAAATCAGCTGAAATTATCCATCGGAAATTTAACAAGAAATGTAGAACACTTTAAAAATTTATATATATTTGTCTATTAAAACTTTTATAATACTTTTTCTTGTAATATTCTTTCAAGTCTTCTGCAATATGCTAAGTGCTTTGACACATTCGTGAAATATTTTTTTAATATATCCATAAAATTTTTAGATATTCTTATCAGATAAATTGTCATCATTATACAAGGGAATAAATTTATTAGCATATCAACATCTAAAAGTTTTGTGTTGTAAGAAGGGAAAATATTACAATAAAGCAAAAAAAAAAAAATAATAATAATAATAATAATAAAGGATTTTTTTCATCCCTACATGCATAAAAATTTTAGATTTCTTAATAGTGTGTCAACGATTTTAATTAGTTGATTTAAATCAGCGATTAAATCGTGATTTTAATCAACTGATTTTTTTTTTTAAATCGTTGATTAAAATCACAAAATTTCTAAATGTTTAAACTGACATAAAATTATTAAAATCTAAGATTACCTAATATAATTTGAAAAGTTTCTACAGGTATTTTGCCTTGTGAGTAAACGAAAAAAAAAAAGAAAAAGCTTTAAATAATTCTTTCTAAGCTCAATTCCTGAGTCTTGTAAAAAATTAAGTACAGTAAGTTTGTAAAGGAATAAAAAGCATTTCATTTAAAAATTATATTTAAATCTAATATAATTTGTAATGTCATAATTTCCTTTAAGTAATCAAATTATTCATTCTTTTATATAAAAAAGCGTAGCCAGTATAATAAATTTCTGCAAAGTAAAAAAATAAATAGCCAGGATCTTATTTTCCCATTCTATTTTTGCAATAATAAATTTATACCAAATATTGAAGTTAAAGAAGAATGAAAAAATGATATTTGCTCAACAGCTATTGTAAAATAATGTATAAGAGAAAAAGAACTAATTGGTATAAAAATGCTAAACACCGCAAGAGTTTCCCCAGTACAGGTTGAATAAAGTTTTTTTTTTTTTTTTTTTTTTTTTTTTCTAAATTTGGAACTGCACCAATTAATTTGAACACCAAATAAAGAAACTATAGTGCTGTTATTTAATACTTTGAGGATTTCACATATAACTGGCTAGTCTTATATTTACCCTGTATGTGTGTATGAATGGGTGTAACATTTTTTTTTTGGTTAGCATGCACACACATGGTGTAAGTTAAGATTTAAGCGATTAACAGTAGTACAAATGCAAAACAAGCTGCCAATAATTTGTTTTGTTACTTGTGCTACTAACTAATGAAATTATTTATGTGCAGTTTTTATTTAATTCTGCAATTACTGTTTCTTCTAGACCATTTTTTTAAAGACACATCTGAAATGTTCCCTGCCTTTTAAAAAAATAGTGAAATTCACATGTAGTTGTAGCCAGAGATTTTTTCTAAAAAACTTCCCCATACCGCAGTATTTCTAAATCTGTGTGTCCAAGTCCTTACAAAAATGATAGATCTTTATTTCTTGATAAAAAAAAAAAACAGGATGTTATTAAAAAATATTGTTATTTAATTGTATTTTTCAACTTGTAATTTATAAAATTATTACAATTTAATGACACTTTATTTATCATATTAAAAAATTATATACTTTTTTCCTTATCGTTACTAAACACATTATTAATATATTTCCTCATAAAATAGTGCCATTTTCTTGGAACTAGCATCCTCCCCTTTTTTCCTTCTAGAATGAATACTAAATTTTTAATTATCATTTTAGTAATTAAAGCATAAAATGTATATTATGTTCCTAATTAGTAACTGGCTAATAATTATTAATTTTAAGTAGTGTTAACATTTTAATATTAAATTCAGTTACTGATAATTCTAATAAATGTAAATATCACTAATATTTAATATAGTTTTGCATTGTTATATTGTACTTAATACATTGCATTACACTGTTGTTACATTGAATTTATTATAGTTCTTAATGTGTTTAACATTATTGTATGCTATTAACTAATGAAACTGCTAATTTGCAGTTTTTATAATTTCTGTAATTACTAACTAATAATTAAATTTTATTATTTAAAGTGTAAAAACATAGATTATGTTAGCAATTAAAGGTTTAATTGTTTTGGAAACCTAAAACTCTTGGTATCTATTCAGTATTTTAACGCTGAGGAAATAAATAAATAAATAAATAAAAATCATAAAAATCCGATTTAAATTTAAAAAATCTGATTTTAATAATCATAAAAAAAATATTTACTTTTCATTTTATTTTTTAAATCATGACTTTTGTACTCCCTATTTATCAATAATCTAAAGTTATATTTATATAAAAGCTGTTTTCTTTAAACCAAATTGCCGTATTTCGTGTCTTGAACATTTTTTTTTCTATTAGGAAGATACTATAATTTAAAGTGTATAACACTTTTTATATTAAAAAAGAAATTCCATTTTTTAATCATCTAAATAAGTGCACCTGATAATTTTATCCTAATAATTCCCAGGGTTGATAAAAATCATGATTTTTTTAAAAGAGATTTATTTGGCCCGATTACATACAGTACATGAAATAGAATTATCCATTTTCTTATCCGAAACTAGGGGGCTCGGCCCCCTACGAGCTACGCTCGCCAACCCCCCGTTCAGACACCGCAGTTTCTAAAAGCATGCTAATTTGATCGGCTTTAAAAAGATTTTGAAAGAATTGAATTATAATTTAAAAAACAGTGGCGATCTCCCTATGTTGCGTTGTCCTTCAGACTGCAGGTTCGGTAAATTCAAATTATTTCATAGTGCTTCGAAGAATAAAAACGTCTTCATAACTTAGTTCTAATATATTGTAAATAAAATTCGTAACTTGAATAAGTAAACACACTCTACAGTTCAAATTAAACTTCTTTCTTAAAAAACAACTATGTACATTTTATTTACAAATATATAGGTATATTAATATTATTATTACTCTCATTTGAGAGTTCCATTATTACCGTCAGACCGGTTCAAAACAAACTTTACATCTACACTGAAAAGAAAATCGGAAAACAATAAAAAGGGGGTTGCCACAGTGCCGACTAACAGAAAATGGCAAGCATCGCCAAGTTGGCATTCTCAACATCCTGCCAGGGGCGGACTGGCATAGTTTGGCCCACCCCGCTAGACTTATGCGTTGGCCCACCAATCGACAAACCCATTGTTAAAATGTTTGAATACTGACTACCCTTTGTACATTGATTAATGTTTGTTTATAATACCAGTATAGTACCTGAAAATTGAATAGTATGTTTTATACTCTCACTACTAACTAATTAGAATGTCTGATATATAAACAATTCTTTTGAACTTGAGGCAACTCCGTCTATTATCTTATCATAATCGTAATTTGGTTGATTATCTCCAGAACTACTGGGTAGATTTTAATGAAATTAGGGATGTACCAGTGTTGCCAGATTGGAGACTTTTTTAATTCAGATTATTTAACTGTCACCACTTTTTTTTAAAATAGTGTAATTCGCCTTATTTTTCAGAATTTTTAATCTATTTTTAAATAGCCGAATATTTCTATTTTAAAAAAGCGGTGACAAACAACAATCTGGGGGCGAAAAAGTCCCCAATCTGGCAACACTGGTATGTACGTAGGTTGATAAAATGCAAAAAAATAACCATTCAACAGTTCTCGCGTAAGACTCATCAGCGTCAGAAGGTATAAAACATAGCTTACAACATTGAACCAAAAAATGGGTTGCTAGGGGTATGCTCCCCTCTTACAGTTATACAACTCCCACAACGTGAATTCATACTGGAAATTAGGCAGTTTATGAGTCTCTGTGGCAGTTAGTCTCACTCCTCCAGCAACGCTGTTTTCATTCACTTTGTGGTTCTGGAAGACGGAAAGCGAGTTCCAATTTCCCTACCCAGAGCGTCCTAGACATGCCCTATAGGGTTTAAGTCTGGAGATCTGGCGGACCAATCCTTCTGGTGAATATCCTCACTTTCCAGAAATTCTTCGACCAGATGAGCTCTATATGTGCATGTTGTAGTCCATTAAAATGAAATCAGGGCCAATTGCATCCCTGAAAAGGCGAACATAGTGTACAAAGATATCATCATTATACCTCAGACCAGTCACAGAGCCTTTGCCAAACACAGGAAGGGGTGTGCGCTCATCCAACATGATGCTTGCCCTGACCATCAAACCTGCGCTGTCATAGAGGTCTCTTTCTTGGACGTTGGGAAGCAGATGTTGGATCCCTGGTTTTCTCCAGATGAAAGTACGTCGAGAATTAGTGTTTACGCTGAACCGAGATTCATCAGTGAATGAAATAGTCCCCTAATAATCCCTGGTCCAAAGTCGATTATTTCTGGTTCATGATAAACGGGTTTTCCCGTGCGCAGAAGTGAGCTTACGCAAGCAGTGGGTCTTATTGCAAACAGCCCTCTGTCATGTAGTCTTCTGCAAACAGTAACCCTTGAAACTCGGCTTCCTGTAGCCGCATAAAGGTCACGAGAGACCTAGAAAGATGCTGCACTCCTGTTACCCTCGCTGTAATAGATAAATAGCAATCTTTATTGGCCGTCGTGGCTCTTGGACGACCTTGTCTAGGCTTTCTCTCTATGGATCTAGTATCCGTAAACTGTTTCCATGATTTCGATATGACGTTGGGCATTACATTGAAGTCTCCAGGAATCTGCACTTGAGACTGCCTTGTCTCCCCGCTGTTTGCGACGTCTTTCCAGCATTCAAACGTTGGTGGTTACTCATTTTTACTGTCTCCTTTTGAATACCTTTTTTCACCGTATGTAGCAAAAAAACATTAAGCTATTCGGCGAGGTCTGCGAGCGAACAAAACGTGAAAATTACCGCGCTCACTTATAAAGCATGTTCTTCTACTCGCCCCGCCCATACACACATGTACGCTTACGTGTTCGACACTAAATAGTCGCATCTTTGTTTTGGATAGATACGACCATAGGCATTCAACTCGCACAATAATTCTAATGCACAAGATAGGCATTTTTTACATTTCTTATTAACTTTACAGCAATCCTCATCATCTTTAATGTGTTCTTCTGAATCTCTCGTTTTTTTTTTTTTTTTTTTTTTTTTTTTTTTTTGCTGTAAGCAGCGTAGAGCTCGCTACGTCGAGATTTTTGCTGCAATAGCGACGGATTACAATGAGCATAGTGCCGGGAAAATTGCGGCAACTCTTTTCTGGCATAGTCTTTCATGACTTTCGCCAAGTCAGACAGAGTACTAAGAGCTTCTTCAGCATGTTCATTTAAAAATTTAACCTCACTGAAGCGGCGAGGATCGAACCACGCAATGTCTTTCATGGGCAAGTCATTTCCAGTAAATCGTGTATTCAACTGCTGAATAGCTGTGTATAAAATGACATTATAAACGTTTACCTTAAATATGTCAGATGGTGATCCGATAATACTTCTTGTCTCATCGTGAGAATATTCACCACATCGACGTTTCGCTATATATTCTCTTTTCCGGTAGGAAATTCTCAATTTCAAGGCTGAAACTTGCACCAACTATCAATCGGTGATCTTGCCGAAAAAGATACATGTGGCGGGAAATCGTTCATTTCGGCGATATCTTGTAGGCACTTAAGCAATGTTAAAAACTTATATTGATCTGTAAAAGATTTGGAAGACTCGCCAAACTTGCTATTAAGTGCTGCATCCTTAATCCACCACTTAGTAGAGCTTACTTTTTGTAATCGGCGAAGAAGTTTATTTCCACCTACAGACTCTTTATTCACTCTTTATTCACAGAGTTGCATCTGCCAGGAACAAATTAAGCACATGTGCATATCAATGAACATGTAGTATTTGGATTGCCCTTTTCAGTTGTGTCTGCAGACCTTTATATTTCCAAATCATATTTGCTGAACCATCAAAAGAAGTGCCAACTATTTGTGAAGAAGGGAGTTTAAACTTTAAGTTTTTCTTTTACTTGGAGATAGAAGGTTTTCCCTGTTCTTTTGAGGGCATCAACCAATTTTAAAAACTAACCTTCACTTTACCACGCTGCACATAACGAACACAAAGTGCCAACTGCTCCATTACCTATAGATCTTTTGTGAAATTTACTTCAATACTGAATGGACCTGACTGTTTTGCATCATCGGCAATGTTTATTTGGATCTGAATGGAGAGATGAGTAATTAACTGGTTTATAAATTACTTTGACAGGAATGTAATTAACGGACCTCTTCCATGCCGTTTAGGATTTTCCTTTTGTTCTTCTTTCTGCTCTATTCTAGCCTTCATCATACTTTCTGAAGATCCTTTTTCTCGACTTCTCTCCATAGTCTGTGCTACGTAACCGTGCAAACTTTTATTATATTTACGTAACAGCATTACCAATTCTAAAAAATTGCCGTGTTTATTGTTTAACGTCTCTATTATTCAAGTCTGCCGCTGCCTCCTCCCGTTTTTCTCTATAAGCTAATCCATGCCTCCCGAGATCCTTGATCTGCAAATTATTCCTAGATATGTAAGCTAATCCTTGGCTATCTTTTGTTACTACGCAAGTGTCCGTAGGTATACCCATCCCACCGAACAACTTCCCACCCTTCACTGACCATATGTGCTTTTTACTTTATCCGCTATCTCTCGGCTTCTATACAAAATGAGTAATTTGCATAGATCTGACAACAACTGCTGATGGGAGAGGGAAGGTAGAAATTAAGACTTACCCGATCAAAAAAAGGAAAAAAAATGCTTCGCGGAAAAAAAAAGGAAAAGAAAAATCGAGTTTCAAAATTTTTTTGTTTTGTTTTATTTAAAAGAAAAAAACTACAAAAATGTATTTTTTTTTTGGCCCACTATACCCGTTTGGACCACCCTGCTACCAAGAAAAATTGAGTTTCATAATTTATTTATTTATTTATTTTTTAGTTTTATTAAAAAGAAAAAACTAAAAAAAAAAAATGTATTTTTTTGGCCTACTGCACCCATTTGGCCCACCCCGCTACCAAGAAAAATTGAGATTCAGAATTATTTTTTTTTTTAGTTTCATTGAAAAGAAAGAAAAAAAATGTATTTTTTTGGCCCACTACACCCGTTTGGCCCACCCCGCGATCGCGGGGTAGCGGGGTGGGCCAGTCCGCCCCTGCATCCTGCCCCGGGCTGAACACTTAGTTCAGCATCTATATTAAACAATTTAATAAACATAAGAATATACTTACATACATGACAAATTTTCAGATACATACTTACATACAGCTACAGATATAAAAGCAAAAATAATAAGAATGCTGCAATCTACGAAAGAAAATAAAACACATGAATTGTATGAAAATTAAACAATAATAAGGGTAAATATGAGTAACAAAACAAATTAAATGTTCGATAATAGTTCATATTTTTAGTGTAAGAGTTTTAGTGTCTTTTAGTCCACTAAGTCCAATTCAAGATTATATAGCAATTGCACAGGTCGTTTAAGATCGCCTTTTGCAGTCTGTAATACACATGATCTGATTTTCGAGTCACGACCAAATATGAGTTCTTTAACACGACCACACTTCCACATATGTTTTGGGAGCTTTTCATCATGAATTATCACTATATCGTTAACTTTGAACTGAGGCGATGAATTTATGTTTTTCACTTGAAAAGCAGATCTAAGTTCTAACAAATATTCGTTTCTCCACCTTTTCCAAAAGTGGTCAGTAATTTGTTGCTTATATTTATATTTTCTCGTCAATAAAATCTTATTAGATTTCTCTTGCGTACAGACTGGTAATCCATAAGAAGGTAAGGACATTAATCGTTTAGCAACTAAAAAATGAGATGGCGTTAAAGGTGATGGTTCAGCATTTTCTTCGTAGAGATAACATAAAGGACGTGAATTAATCACCGCTTCAATTTCTGTAAGTATTGTTTCTAGCTCTTCATAACGGAGACAAGTTTTTCCTAGAACCTTTTTTAAAGGTGTTTTAACTGATCTGACCATCCTTTCCCAGAAGCCGCCCCACCAGGAAGCCCTGGGAATTATAAACTTCCATATTATTTTATTCTTTCTCAAGTAATCAAAAATTTCTTGCTTAGAAATTCTTTCCCAAGCATCTTTTAACACCAAATCAGCCTTAGAAAATGTCTTGGCATTGTCACTGTACATTATTTTGCAGAAACCTCTCCTAGAGAAAAATCTTCGTAGTGCTAAGATAAAGGTTTCAGTACTTAGATTGGTGACTAACTCTAGATGAATCGCTCTGGTTACAGCACATGTGAATACGACAATATAAGCCTTCCCAGTGCCTTCAGAAGTTTTATAATAAATCGGACCGGCAAAATCGACACCAGAGGTTTCAAAAACTGGTGTTTTGATGATTCTATCTTTCGGTAAAGGTGCTATTTCCACCTTTCCAGGAATAGCATTAAGTTTTCGACATATCATACACGATCTTAAGACGGATTTTACAAATCTTCTTCCCTTTAATATAAAATACCTTTCACGAAGGTGAGCTAAAGTGACAGCTACACCAAAATGGTACATTCTTTCATGAGCATCCTTAATTAGTAATTTTACAAAATAAGATTTATTAGGAAGTATCCACGGATGTTTTTCCTGCTCTGTAACTTCAGAAAACTGAAGTCTTCCGGATAAAACAAGTAAGTCATTTTCATCGAATTGTGGATTAAGGTTGTACAAAGAAGAATCTTTATTAAGTGGTTTTTTTTGTTTAAGTGCTTCTATTTCAACTTTAAATGAAGTTTCCTGAGTTTGTTTAATCCAGTATTTTTCTGCTGTTTCTATTTCTGAGGTAGTTAAAGGTCCTAAAATTTTAGGGTTTTTCGAATTGGCATTATGAATAAAACGCATTATCCAAGCAGTAATATTATACACGCGATTTAAACTACTGAACTTTGCCATATCAAATACTGGCTTAGGGATAGAGTTTGATTCGTTACACAATAATGTTAAATTTGGTTTTGCTTTCATTTCATTAAAAGCTTCGGGAACCATTTCTATAGCCCTTTTTGAAGGCCACAAATCTTCTGATAGTGATAACCAAGGTGGGCCGCACCACCATACATTATTACCCATTAACTTCGATAAGTTTTCCCCTCGCGTAAGCAGATCTGCAGGGTTTTCTTTTCCGGGACAATAATTCCAGTCCTTTGGATCTGTCAATGACTGAATTTCGGTTACACGATTGGAAATAAAGGGTTTCCAGTTTGTAGTAGAACCTCTAATCCACCAAATAGTTATCTCTGAGTCCGACCATAATTTTATATTTAAATTCGAAATATGTAATTTTTGTTTTAAATATTTCCACATTCTAGCGGCAACTACTGCACTGATCAATTCCAGCCGTGGAATAGTTAACTTCTTGAGGGGGGCTATTCTACATTTACTCCAAACAAAACTAGTTTGAATTTCGCCAGTTAATGAAATGGAACGCAAATAAGCAACTGCTCCATACCCTTTGGGACTAGCATCACAGAATATGTGAATTTGTGAATTTTCAGAAATGTTTATCATATTAGGAAAATATTTTCGGGTTATTTCAAATGTGCGTAAATGTACAACTTCTGAACACCAAGTATTCCACTCGCATTTCAAATCTTCAGGTAATTTATTGTCCCACTCTAAACCTCTTTGCCATGTTTCTTGCAACAAGGCTTTAATACGTATTACAAATGGATTCACAAATCCTAATGGATCATAAATTTTCAGTAACATTTTAAGAACTGTTCGCTTCGTGGGATCATCGATGTAATATTCTTCAAAGGGCTGCGCATCTAACATCAAAATATCAGATTCAGTATTCCATATCAGTCCAAGCACTTTTAAGATACTACCTGTGTTTTCCTCACTTATACCTAAGTTACCAGATTCCCACATTTCCCTAAGTTTAATAGAATTTGTTTTTAATTTCCTCAAATTCATCCCAGCTTCTTTAAGAATTTCAGAAGCTGTAACTGATAAATAATAAGCTTCGTTATCTAAATCTGATCCGGAAATTAAATCATCGACATAGAGCGAATTATCTAACATATATACAACATTTGGATGTTGATCTCGATATTTCTTTATATGATGTTTAATTGTGGCAGCCAAAATAAATGGTGAGCATGTAACGCCAAATGGTACACGTCTAAATCTTAAAATTTTGAAAAAGTTGTTTGTGTCATTATCGAACCAAAGAAATTTAAGGTAATCTCGGTCTTCTTCAGCTACAGAAATTTGAAGAAAGGCCTTTTCAATATCTGCACAAAACGCAGTATTGAATTTTCTGAAATTAATAATAATTTCTAATAAATCGGGGTTCAAATTTGGGCCACCGTACAAACAATCATTTAATGATTTGCTATTTTCTTTTGAGGAAGCGTCAAATACCATTCTAACTTTAGTTGTGGGTTTATCATCTCGCAAGACAGGTCGGTGGGGCATAAAATAACCGCTATCTACAGTTTTATTAGAACATGCTTCCACTATGTTATTTAATTCCTGTTCAATCACAATTTCTTTATATTTCTGCAATAATTCCTTATCTTTAAGCAATTTTCGATTTAAGTTAATAAATCGGTTTCTAGCATTGTTATAATTACTTCCTAAATCTCTTCTATCATCTTTCCATAACAATTTAGCTTCGTATCGGTGCTCAAGAAAATGCAAATTGTTTTCGAATTTTTCGATTATCTCTTTATCTAATTCAGAAATATTTTCTTCAGTGTTCATCCCTAAAGTTTCTAACTCCCACAATGTTTTCAAATCATTTTGAATAGGTTTCATAACCTGAGTGGACAAGACCCCAGCTTGCTTACTCTCACTATTTTTATTTACGTCAATTGTCCCGCAGAGGGAATGCCCAAATAAATTTTCACAGACAAACAATGATTTATTTATGGGGTATGTTTTGTCATTAATTTGATATAAATAATCAGCTCCTATTAATATATCAACATCACTATTTTCCAAATGTTCCCACGTGTCAAGACGAAATTTGGAAAGTTTTCTCTTAATTTTGATTGGAAGAGGAGGAATTTGTATCAAAGAATTAGTTATTAGCGGTGTGACTAATGCTTCAATTATTATACTACGTTTTCTATTCGTCAAGTGAATTAGCTTTAGCTTAACGACATCATAACATCGTTCTTCAGATTTTCTCGAACCGAAAGTATAGACAATTAATTTTTCCTTTCTAATGACCTCAGGTTTTAATTTTGAAACTAAATTTTCTGTAATAAAAGTTCGATGACTAGCAGAGTCAAATAAACAAAGAGCAGTTTCTGAATTTTCACCCGCTTCCACTTTTACATGAATTGTTTGCAATATTACTTCTCTACTGATATTATTTATTTTGCCTTTGCAATGATATACGGAGGAAATAATGCTACCTGAATTTTTTGATTCTTCTGTTTTTTTATTAGAATTACAAAGTATAGTATGATGATATGTTTTACCACACACTTTGCAATTTTCATTCGAAATTTTACAAAAATTCGCGATGTGAAATTTACGGAAGCATTTAAAGCACCTTCCTTCCCTTTTTAATTTTTCTCGCATTTCCGGAATGGTGAAAGACTTACACTTTTCAGTATCGTGATCAGTTTGATTACAAAATATGCAGTTATTTTTAATATTTGTGGTTAAGGCAGAAGCTGATGGAATGAATTTTTTATAATTTTTCTTATAATTTTCCTGCTTCTCAGGGATTTTTTCAAAATGGTTTAATTGGACAGTGGTCTCGCGAGATTCAATTTCATCTTTAATGAAATTTATCAGCTCATTAACATCCCAGTCAGTGTTTTTAATTCGTTTTCTATTAAATTCTAGTGCAATATCTGATGGAATAAGTTTCAGAAGAATCGGACATAACAAGTGCCCATATGAACCTGAGGCAACACCTAAAGAATTAAGATTTCTTATTTGAATTTCGCATTCATCATACAAATCTCTAAAAGCCTTAATGTTACTAGAATTTCGTACTGGTTTCAAATTTAGCAGTTTAGTCATGTGACTATTTATTACCAGGTCATTACGACCAAAACGATTTTTCAATAATTCTATAGCATGAGCATAATTTTCCTTAGTCAGCGAAAAGCCTGCTATAGTATTTGCAGCACTTCCGCCCAAAAGTGACTTTAAGTAGGAAAATTTATCAATCGGAGTTAAATGTTCATTATTGTCAATCGCATTCGAAAACTGACTCCAAAATTCGAGCCATAAACACGAATCACCATAATATTTAGATATATTAAGTTTAGGAAGTTTAATCAAATTTTGATTCAGAATTTTCTGACTTTTTAGTAGAGAACTATTGTTGCTACTACTATCACTTTCAATGTCTGAAGAATCTTGTTTAGTTTCAGGAGTAACTGTGTTATCATTTAAAAATTTGGAAATTTTATATTTCCATTCAATAATATTCTCATTATAAGATTCCGATTTCTCGATTTCTTTTTCAAATTCAGTACTTGGAACCAGTGGTTCAATTTCAGAATTTAATGATTTTAAAGTTTTCATTTTGTCATTCAATTGCTGTTTCAAAAGATCCAGCTGTGATTTTCTATTCTCAAGCTCTAATTCTTGTGTATTATCTAATAAATCCCTTATTTTATCAAATATTTTTGTTGTTTGACTACGAATCGTAGCTCTTTTTTTTTTCAATGTTTCGAAATCCATCATAAAATAAAGAATTCAATTTATTCAATACAGTTCAGTTAATAAATGTATTCATAATTCTATTTATTCAATATAATTTAATTTGAGGTACTTACCTCAATCGATGATGAAATCCAGACATCCTGGAGCTTTGACGCCAGATAAATGTTGCGTTGTCCTTCAGACTGCAGGTTCGGTAAATTCAAATTATTTCATAGTGCTTCGAAGAATAAAAACGTCTTCATAACTTAGTTCTAATATATTGTAAATAAAATTCGTAACTTGAATAAGTAAACACACTCTACAGTTCAAATTAAACTTCTTTCTTAAAAAACAACTATGTACATTTTATTTACAAATATATAGGTATATTAATATTATTATTACTCTCATTTGAGAGTTCCATTATTACCGTCAGACCGGTTCAAAACAAACTTTACATCTACACTGAAAAGAAAATCGGAAAACAATAAAAAGGGGGTTGCCACAGTGCCGACTAACAGAAAATGGCAAGCATCGCCAAGTTGGCATTCTCAACACCCTATAAACGGGCTTCTATTCATTTCTCTTTGATTGGGGAATTTTAAGGAAAAATCAGCTGCTGTTAAAATATACTATGGTTGTTTTCCTCTTTAATTAAATAAAACCAGTTAAACATTTCAAAATAAGCTCATATAAAATGAATTAAGTAAACAGAGTCTTTGTTTCCCGGTATTTTTTAACAAAGCGATAAGAAAGTTCTTTTAAATAAAACATTTTAAGTGGGCTGTCATGTCAAGCACACAAGTCGTATGTTTGTTGGTCAATAAATAAATAAATAAACAAGTAATATAAAAATTTTGTTTTTAAAGTCAATTCCTACTTAGGTCATCAAAGAAAAATTTAATATAATCCCTTAAGCTAATATTAGTTTTTGTGGCACAGATGTCATATAAGCCCCATATTGGCGCGATTTTTTTCTAACGCCAATGTCATATACGCAACGGGTGCTTAATTGGCATCAAAGTGTTGTTATTTTGCTTGATATGGTAACCCGGATGTTGCTGTTTATGCTGCTGATGTTTTCGCAAAATTGGCGTCGGAAAACAATCGCGCCAATATGGGGCGTATATGGCATCTGTGACGTTTTTGTTGCATTAAAATACAGTCGAACCCGGTTAAGACGCGTTTCAAGGGAGTGGACCTAAGTCGCGTATTAAGCGGGATCGCGTATTAAACGTGATTTGTATAATGTTGCAGGAACTCGGCTTATTTACACATCTAATCGTCTAAATGAACTTTAGAGCTTTCATTGATATGTTTATGGTCGAAAATTGTGTCTTATACGTATATTTAGATTTAAATTTAATTGTATTCAACTTTACTCAGTCTATCTTTTTACAGGATAGACTGGAATAATAACTGAAAATAAATATGGATTCAAACATGCGGCTTTATTGTCGATAATACGTTACAACCAAAGATAAAACAACAAAAATAATTTTTCTGCTAGACTAATTTTTTTTTAACAGAAAGAATAAAAATACTAAATTTTTGAATCATAATCCAGTTGTTAAAATCATATTTAGTACTTGTGATAATGAGTACCAATATAATCTGTCTTTTTTAATATAAGAAAAAAACTACCCTTATTAATCTTTGTGTAAAAAGTATTGTTAGCACAGCAAAAAGTAACGAAAACATAGAAAACATAAAAGAATTATACAGCAGCAGTCGTATTTGTTTAATCTATGCGAGTTTCTTTTTCTTTTCTTTTTTGTATATAACATGCATTATAAAATATAGTAGTGATATAACACACATTTAAAAACTCACTAACAACAGGTATAATCATTTTTAATCATAATTTTATGACGTATCTGAGCATCCTGAATTCCTCTATGTATCTCTCTCTACTACAATAAAAAATACATGAAACGAGAGACAAAGAATGTCAGAACACGGGATCATTGAAGAATTGCAGTGTTGCTAATTTTGAGGAGTTTTTTATTCAAATATCTATCACTATTTTCGAAATGTTCCTTTAATTGATCTGTTATTAAAGTAAATATTAGTATATAGAAACAGTGATTTTTATATGAATAAACAAATCCACTAAAATGAAAACACTGGAGAAGAAAGAAGGAATTCGCATCTTCACCAATGAATTCGCGTCTTAAACGTGATTTTTTACCACAAAGGACCGAAAATTTTTCGCGTATTAAGCGGGATCGCGTAATAACCGTTCGCGTCTTAAACGTGATATTTTTGCATTAGTCTTACGGGCGATGTTCAAGGGAGCGGAAAAAATCCGCGTATTAAGCGGGATCGCGTATTAACCGTGAGCGTCTTAACCGGGTTCCACTGTATCTAAATTTGTTGATTTTCTATAAGCAAGTAGGTTTACAATGGAACTCTATGGGAATTTGGCGAAATATTAGAGATATCGCCAAGTTGGCGTCACTTTTGGCGACTCATTTTGGCCGCCAAATTTGGCGATATATCGCCAAGTTGGCGACAAACTTGGCGGTATTTGGCGACAGAACAGGGTCTTCCCTATGGTAACCCCTTATTGAAAATACTTCATTGATCTTCAATAACCAACGGCCGCCATTTTGTTTCCCATGCAAAACTAAAATTAATTAATTAAAATTTAATTAATTAATTAATATTTGAAAAACTGTATTAACATCAATTGTCATCCAGTACAAGTTAAAAAAAATGTATTTCAACTTGATAGGATGAATAATGAGTATTTTATTAACGATTGAAAATTTGAACAAGATATTTATTTATTTATTTATTTAACAAACATACGACTTGTGTGCTTGACATAAAGCCCGCTTATAAGTCGGAGACAAGATAGCACAAGGGAATATTACAACACAAGAGAAATACACCCTGGGAGTTCCACACTAAGTGTGCGTGCAATGGAACCAGCGGGAATCGAACCCACAAACTCTTACGTACAAGCGATTAGCTGACTGGTTGAACAAGATATATAAATATATAAATAAATATATACACTGCTCAAAACAATTAAAGAATATTTGAAGTTTTATATAAAATAAAGATATAAACGAAATTTTTTTTGCCGAAAATAGAAGAAGAGAATCACAAATGCAAATTTTTCTGGTTTTCAAACTGTGGAGTATGCAAATTTTGAGTTCGACGTCAAAAACGTCGCTTCAGCGGCAGCGAATGAGATTTGACTTTCAACTGGATAAAAGAGAATGAAGACAAAGATGATCGGCATTCAGTGATTGCTTTGTTTCGATGAGTACGATGTCTCAGCGAAGTCATTTGACAGATTCAGAAGCTTTGAGAATTGTTGGTAGGTTAGAAGGGGGCCAAACTCAAGCCGAAGTAGCACAAGCCATTGGAGTGTCACAAAGTGTCATTTCCAGGATCTGGAACTGTTTTTTGGAGAGTGGATGTGCAGGCCGAAGACCAGGGCAAGGTCTTAGACGGGCAAAACGCCCAATGAAGATCGGTATTTAGCGTTAACAGCTCGGAGACACCGAACCATGAACGCTACTCTTCTCCAACAACACATTCGCTCGGCTACAGGCACCACGATTTCAACTCAGACTGCCCGAAACCGGCTCCATGCTGTAGGTCTGTATGCTCGCCGACCGATGGTATGTGTTAGATTAACATCAAGGCATCGTCGCGACCGCAGGGAGTGGGCAACCGAGCATGTCAACTGGAGGAGAAATGAATGGAGCAATATTCTGTTTTCTGACGAGTCCCGTTTTTCTGTGCATCCGGATAATAGGCGTATTTTCATCTGGAGGGACCGTGGCAGTAGGAATAATCCTGCGTTCGTGCACGAAAGTGTCAGATTTGACGGTGGAGGAGTGTTGGTGTATGGTGGCATCTCCATTGACGGGCGCACTGACCTCTACATCATTCGAGATGGAGCTCTGACTGGTCGCCGATATAGGGATGAGATCCTCAGACCTATTGTAGTCCCTTACGCTGCAGCAATCGGAGATAACTTCATTTTAATGGACGATAACTGCAGGCCACATCGTGCAAACCTGGTGGAGGATTTCCTTTTCGAGGAAGGAATCGTTCGAATGGAATGGCCAGCGTGTTCTCCAGACATGAATCCAATCGAGCACGTTTGGGACGCTCTAGGAAGACGAGTTTCTGGCCGCCAACAACCCCCACAAACTCTCCAAGAACTGGAAAGAGCTCTTCTGGAAGAGTGGGGCAGAATACCCCAACTCGTCATTAATAGCCTCATTGAGTCCATGCCTCAAAGGTGTTCAACGTTGCTGGCCGCCCGTGGAAACCATACCCCCTACTGAAAATGATTTTCTTTGAAGAAAACACCCTTTATTATTCTTTTTTTCTCATATGCACAAATTGTGTTTTTTTCCTTTAGTACACAAATACGCAATAAAATGCATTTTTTTCTGCCAAACATGTGTAATTTATTCTCATATAACCTACTATGTCTGTCGACCAATCAATCAGCTAAACAGTTTACCAGATACAAAATCCACCTAAAACTGCAATATCCTTTAATTGTTTTGAGCAGTGTATATAAATAAATAAATATAGGGAGAGTGTGAACTAATAGTAGGAATTGAATAAAATACATTTTAAATGTATTGTTTTTAATCTCACGTAATTTGCACCACACTTTTCTTTCTCTTTTTAATATTCACGTGAAAATACTTTTGTTAGAAATGAAATATTATTTGCGCTGTCCCAACAAAAATAGTTGAAAAGATCATCTCGAAATATTAAATTAATGTCTCGCGCAGTAATTTAAATTTAAACTGTTTTCCAATATTATTTTTTGTTCATTTTACGTAATAAGTGTAATGTGACGTAAATGTGATGTAATTTCTCCTATTTAAGACTTTTAACGCATGTTAATGAATTTATTATTTTACAATATCCTTTCTCTGTTAAAATTTACGTGTAATTATAGATGAAGTAATTTTCAACAAGTTCCTGTTTTTTATACGTAATTATTTAATTCTAATTTGAAAGGTTTTTTTTCTGTTTATAATAGTCACGTGTAAATAAATTTTTAAATTGAAGCAAACATTATTGTTTGCGCTATTTATAAAGTTGGCAACAGGTTAAATTAGTACATTTTTTAAAAATCTCTCTATTCTAAAAAAAAAGTAACTACCGCTGTCACCGCCGCCGCCGGTTTTGAATTTTTTGTGACCGGAGGTCTTTCTTCGTTAATATTAAGAAAAATAATGCATACAAAAATATGAAAATCGGTAGTATTATACAGAAATGTTTGATGAACACGCTGATGCAGACAGTTTTTAAATCGTAGAATTATTTTAAGAGATATTTAATGCTAAAGTTGGACAAAATCGTTCCACTAAAAAAGTTTTATAGGAGCAAAAACTATACACCGGAATTTAATAATTTTTAGATCATTTTATACGTTATAATTTCTTGGTGTGCAGAATTCATTTATTTTTTTAATTTGACTCATTTTTTGAGGTTTTATTTCTATTTTAAATTCAAATTTTCAGCATTTCGAGAGATATTTTTTACTTATTTTAGAAAATTGTACTAATTTAACCTGTTGCCAACTGTATAAACAACGGAAATAATAATGTTTACTTCAAATAAAAAATTTATTTACACGTGACTATTATAAATAGAAAAGATACTTTCAAATTAAAATTAAATAATTGCGTATAAAAAGCAGGAACTTATTGAAAATTACGTCATAAAAAGTATACACGTGAATTTTAAAAGAGAAAGGATATTGTAAAATAATAAAATATTATTGTAAAATAAATTCATTAACATGCGTTAGAAGTCTTAAATAGGAGAAATTACGTCATATTTACGTCACATTACAGTTATTACATAAAAGAACACAAAATAATGTTGCAAAACAGTTTGAATTTAGAAATTGTGCTAGACATTTATTTTATATTTTGAGAGGATCTTTTCAACTATTTTTGTTAGGAAAGCGCAAATAATATTTCATTTCTAACAAAAGTATTTTCACGTGAATATTTAAAAGAGGAAGAATAGCTTGGTCAAAATTACGCCAGATTAAAAACGATTAATTTAAAATGTCTCATTTAAAAGAACTTTCTTTTTGCCTTGTTAAAAAATACCAGGAGACAAAGACTCTGTTTACTTAATTCCTTTTATATTAGCTTATTTTGAAATGTTACACGAGTCTACGTCATCAAGTTATTTTGATTTCGACGTTTTATTTGTATTTTTATTAATGTTGTACTAATTTATTTGTTCTTTCTTTATTTAAAATAAAAATTATGTCAATTTGTATAATTTGGCGAAATTGGTCGACTGGATAATCAAGTAGTACCGCAACGGATTCGGCGTTAAAATTCCCCAAACAAAGAGAAATGAATAGAAATCCGTTTATAGGGAGATCGCCACTGATTTTAAATTATAATTCAATCTTTCGAAATCTTTTTAAAGCCGATCAAATTAGCGTGCATTTAGAGTCTGTGGTGTCTGGACGGGGGTTGGTGAGCGTAGCTCGTAGGGGACCGAGCCCCCTAGTAAGTAAAAAATGTCTCTCGAAATGCCGAAAATTTGAATTTAAAATAGAAATAAAAGCTCAAAAGATGAGTAAAATTTAAAAACTAAATGCAATCTGCACACCGGGAAAATTATAACGTATAAAATGATCAAAAAATGATTAATTTCCGATGTATAGTTTTTGCTCCTATAAAACTTTTTCAATGGAACGACTTTGTCCAAATTTAGCCTTAAATATCTCTTAAAATAATTCTTCGATTTGAAAACTGTCTGCATCAGCGTGTTTATCAAACATTTCTCTATAATACCGCCGATTTCCATATTTTTGTATGCAATATTTTTCTTATTATTAACGGAGAAAGACCTCCGGTCACAAAAAACTCAAAACCGGCGGCGGCGGCGGCGGTAGTTACTTTTTTTTAGAATAGAGAGATACTTTCTGATCCGATTTAATATATAATAACTGATAAAATTTTAGATAAGCTACCGCAACGATACGAAGACTAGATCTAAAGCTCGTGGTTTTAAACGCGAACAGCAATATCTCCCTCCAAGGTTGCAGTGTTAAAAATTCGCCAAAAGTTAGCGATTCGAAATTCAAAACGAAACTCGGAAATACAGCGTCTAGAATACCTAGTGTGGAAATATGCTATCCAAACAATGCTAAAAATTTGTATTCCTTAAATGTGCGACGATACTGCTAAAATGGACTTTATTCCAAATCTGGGTTCGAGGCTGAAAAAAGTCACGCGATACCAGTAATTTACCCAAAGAACGTCTAACTGATAAGAAGGGAGGCTATTACTGCTTTCCGCATAAACTGTTTTACTGGCTGGCGAGGGTTTTTCATTACGTCTACGTAGCCTTCCCTTCTTTACGCTAGAAGTTTTTACCTTGACCACGTGATCAAAACGTAGATGGAATCATAGATTAAGGTCCAAGATGGGACATTTGCGGCAAAATCTGTAATGGCAACAGTACTAGCGTCATTACCGACAAGGGGGGAGAATTAACAAGCCTCCGAAATTTACCTATGTGGAAGAAATATATTTACCCTCTATGCCTTTCCTAAAATGAAGCAGGTGTCATACGATATTCTATTCATGCTTTATTTATATAGCTGCTTTTTTTTTTTTTTTTTTTTTTTTTTTTTTTTACTGTACTTGTATTGGTCGTCTTTAACTTACAAAATGATAATTAGAGTAATAATATTAAAGAAAAACCCTAGGAAATTCTGTTATTAACGTAAATATGTAAGTTTATGAGATTAAATTGTAAAAAATCAAATTCAGGTATTGTGTTAGTTTATTTATATCGAATAAAACTTTATTGAGAGTCATGTCAGTACCTCTATTTAGTTTTAGCTGTTAGATTTATATAATTCTAAAAATCTGCCGAAATGAATTTTTTCCCATTTGTAATTTTATTATTATTTCTTATACGTTAATATTATAAATATTATTATTGAATTGATTGTACGTTATTTACATTAAAAATAATATTTTTATTTTACCTGTAGAAAGTGAAAATGCGTAAATTTTAAAAGATTATTGTAACGATTGTTTAATACGTTAAACTTCATAAATTAATAAAACATCGGCTATAAAAATTTTGCTACCGAATGAGAATATTTATGAAATTTTCTGGGATTTGTAGAGTGCAATAATTCGTATATTTTTATATTATATCATAACTTTATGTAGCTTTAAATCCAATTATATCATATTTACTTCATATATAGCATTCAAGACGAAATTTTTACCCTGTTTTTCATTGCACTTATATCGTTCACTCATCACGTAACAAAAAAAAAAAAAAAAAAAAAAAAAAAAAATCATATATCCGTGCATGAACATAGAATAGATATTAGATATATAAAATAGAATATCTATTCTATGTTCACGTATCGATGTAAGATTCTATTGAAAACGTAAACATGAAACATTAAAAAAAGAAAGATTAAAATAAGGTAGATGCTCAATGATAAAAATTTTACAAGGATGTGAAGTTTCTTCTCCATTGTCACTAAAGGCGCTACGGTCGCAATCGCATTACCATTACGCTCTATGGGAATGTCCGATCTTGGATGTTAATCTATGGATGGAATATCCTCCATACCAAGTGTCGATCACAGCGACATCTGCAGGATTTTCGTATTACTAGTATTACATTGTATAGACTAGCAATTTCTTGCAGTTGTAGAAAATATCCTGCAGATGTCGCTGCGATGGCAGCAGTATCATTGCACATTTAAGGGACACAATATTTTAGCGCTTTTTTAAGTATAAGTATTTGTAATTATTTTTTAAGTATTACAGGGATAGCCGATTTCAACACATACCGCCTAGAATATATAGTATGGAAATCGGCTATCCCTGTAATACTTCAAAAATACTTACAAATACTTATGCTTAAAAAAGCGCTAAAATATTGTGTCCCTTAAATGTGCAATGATACTGCTGGCATATGCAGATCGCAGCGACATCTGCTGGATATTTTCTACAACTGCAAGAAATTGCTAGTCATGTAATACTTGTAATACGAAAATCCTGCAGATGTCGCTGCGATCGACACTTGAAATTTTATCAGTATCGTCGCACATTTAAGGGATACAAATTTTTAGCGCTGTTTGGATAGCATATTTCTACACAAGAGCAAGCGGGGAGACAGCCTTCGTAAGAAGCATGAACATAGAATAGAGGTCTTACGAAATTGGTTTTAGAAGAAGAAAACCGTTCCTTGAAAATTTGTCTAATAGATGGCGCTGTGTCGCACGGTTGTACTCGGTTGCATTTTCGCCGATCCCAACCGTTATAGCAAAAATGAGAAACAGCGCATGCGTGGGGACTTTGATTGAAATTCACTTACTAGAAAACAAATAAGTACAAGGTTACCAGCTTGGCGCTTTTATCATATCAGGCGTGACATTTTCATCCCATCAATATTTTTTTCAGTTGATTAGCAAAACTTTCGGTAAATGTTGTAGCAAGCCAATGGCTTATAATAAATAAAAATACTTCTAATATCAATTATATATTTTTACTCTTATTGTTTAGTTATTTTAAATCACCTGCAAAATATATTTTAAAATAATTAAAGGTAATTTGGTGAAAGTCCATGTAAAGTTTTATTAATTTCAACAGAAGGAACCACATAATATTTAATATAATTCATTTATTAAATACACAACTTTATTTAATATTTTATTTTCATTTGTTTTGTAATTTCTTCTGTCAATTACATTATTATTTTATTTTTATTGACAAACAACACTGCTTTAAAAATAGCTTCATGTGATTTTTTTAAAATATTTAATACTAACGCAATTAGGAAATTATTTATTACTCAACAAATAAAGAGTAAAATTTTGCAAATGAGCTTATCAATGAGTAATTTAAACGGATTACTAATAAAAATGTAGCTGCAAATATATATTATTCTTTCCACACTTAATAATAAGAAGAATGATTATCTATTTTTTTTTCCTTTTTTTTACTTTATATATATATATATATATTTTTTTTAACATAAAGTTAAAAATATATTCCATTAAATCTTGTATGTTCTGCTGCCAAAATAGTACATTTTTAAAGAAACATTATTAATTTATTTTAATCAGTACATATAAATTTAAATGTAATAGTTTATGATTTTTACAAATTTAATAATGCATTAATTTTTTTACAATTCTATTTTACTTTATGTAATTTAACTAAATATTAAATACATTTTTTATTGAATATTATTACTATGGCCTTCCTTTTTAAATACAACTTCTTGTAACTTTTTTTTTTTTTAAATTCAGTTATAAGCAATTAAAAGCTATCTATTCAGATAATTATAAAATTCTTTTAATAACCAATTTCGTTTAAATCTCTGGACATAGATGGCAGCACAATAATTTTTTTTCACTTTTTGTGTGGAGAGGGGGGGGGGAGGGATATTTTATTTGATGCATCATCAATATCATTTATACTTCTTTAGATTTTTTTCAGTTAATGATTAACATGATATGATGTTTTTGTCACATTATAATTATGGTGTATAAAAATTAATAAAGAATTTATATGAAACTGTTTTTAGGGATACATTCAAATAAATAGTCTTATCTTATATTGGTTATCTTTCTCTTTTATTTCACTCCATATACAAAGTGTACCTTAATAATATGTAACATCATACATTTATAAAAAATAAAAATTACTTTGCAAAGATATAAATTATTATTAAGAGTTTTTCTTTATTTAAAATAGAGTTCATTTTAGTTATACTATTATCAAATTAAGTTATAATACACATTAATTAGATAATTAACTATTTATAATTAATAAGTAAAAACAATGTTTAGATATTCCAAATAGCTAATTAGATTTAATATTTTGTTTTCAAATTATTTATTGATAGTATATTATTATGTAATTTTCATGCAATTTATAAATAATTATAGCATCTTTGAATATGAAATAATAGAATATTGAATATAGAACATTTGATAAAGATAAATTATTATATTTTGTAATTTATAATTATCAAATTATCGTTGTTATTATATTATAAAATTAAATATGTCACTGTAATTTATAGGTAATTGGTTTGATAATAACAAATTATTAAAAATATAATGATACAATAATATTAATACTTAGATTATTATCAAAATATTATTATTATTATATTAGTAATGTAAGACTATCCATATAATTTCAATAAATGAAATTTTACATATCAATATTTCATTGAAAATTAATGATAATTTATGATATTTATTTATAAAATATCTTCTTTAGACAATAAAGAAGATAATATTTATTATGGATTACACCTGTTTTACTTATAATGAAAATATTTAATGTTGATAATAAATAAATACTATAACATTATAAAAATATCAATAATGATCAAATATTTCAGTAAACCATTTAATGATTAAAATAAATATATATACAGATTTAAATACTACATAACAGCATTTTTTTTTCTTTTTTTTTTACAAAATATTTTAAAATTAATATTATAAAAAAATAAAAAAAATTATAATTATATAATTAAGATAGTATTTTAATATTTTATAGTATGTATTATAAAATATCTCTCTATAACATATCTTGTAATATTATAAATTTATTTATCTAATATAGATAATATTTATTATAAATAGTATCTCTTTTTTATTTGTATTGATACAACTATACTATTAATATCTGGTAATATTTAATTACAATACATTAATAATGATAAAAAATAAATATTATAAAATCTAACATACTGTCAGTAATGCTAAAATATTTCAATAAACTATTTAAGTATCTTTATGTGAATAAACCAGGAAACAGATTTAAAATATACTATAAATTAATATTGGAGATTTAAGTAGCTAGATTCACAAAAAAGTAAAATATCATAAGAAAATCTCAAGTCCTAAAACTTAAAACACCACTGTCAATCTAATAATAATAATATTTTTGTTGTTGCGGTTGTTAATTACCAATTTAGATTATCTGCAAATTATATCTAGAAGTAGTTGCGATATTGAGAAAAATGTTAAATTATCAAACATAACAATTTATTATCTAATATAGGTGATATTATTATTTATTTATAAATCACATTAAAGTTAGAAGAAAAAGAGTCAAAACTGTTTAAGAAAATATTTTTATAATTTTTGAAAGGAATATACGTATATTGTTTAGGTAAATTCATTATAAATTTAAAATCAAATAAGTTTACGTAAGCTCTATACTGTATCGCCATTTCACAATAACAAGACATCGAAATATTTTCGAACGCCAAAAAGTAGTCGCCAATTGACATAGCAACCTCGATAACCCTGTACAAGTTTTCTAGCAAGAGAATTTCAATCCGAGTCCCCACGCATGCGCAGTTTCTAATTTTTACTATAACGGTTGGGATCGGCGAAAATGCTACTCGGTTTCATGGGGGAACCCTAAAATGCGCTTGGCTCCACCTAATACGCATGCGCCTGACAGAGGGTCACGTGACGACATCTAGTAACCTCTTGGCATCTTGGCAGCATATCTGGTTTGGCGTAATCGCTTTTTCTACAATACAAGTAAAGTAACCCTTTGAACGCGTTACCTCTTGGCGATTTGTCATTCTCATTTTCCTATCCCTCCGTATGTAGCGTTGCGTTCCTCTGTGCATTTCATCTCACTCTGCGTCTGCTGATTAGCTTAGAGATTGTAGTAATTTGAATAAAGTAAGTTTTAAAATATTTATTATTTACGATTGTAGTATATAAAACGCAGTTCGAAAAGTGCTTTTCGCAAACTTATACATCGGTCGAAATGATCGTAGCATAAGAAAAAAAAATGGCAAACACGACAGAAAATGCGGTATTTATAAATGCTGCATTTTCTTCTATTAAATATGTAATTATTATGTTACCCTGATCATTTAGTAGTGTGCAAAGTTTTTTTAAAGCACTTTTCTTACATATAAGAAAATAATTTGTATTATTAATATAATATAATGCTATCGCAACGTCACTTTTTAAATATTCATGGATTGTATTTTTAATAGACTGTAATTTATGAAATCTATGGGGGTTTTTTTTTAATGTTTTTCTTTTCTCTTTACAGTGACACTTCCTGCTAACCACCATTACCATTATCAGCACCAGTAACTCGCAGCATATTGATTGAATGTGTATTGTCTTTGCTATATGGTTTGATATTTCACATCATATCACTGACAATACTTTCTCGATTACACTTGATTCTATAGATGTTAGCTGTGAAACGGAAAAAGATGGAATTTCGTGCAGAGATTGGAATAGGCGACTTTATTTCTAATCCAACATCCTACTTCAGCATTATCTCAAGGTATAATTTTATTTCATGATATTGTGGTTTTTAGTATATAGGCTATTGTCATGGTATGTTCTATTGCTCTTCTCTTAAAAAAAAAAAAAAAAAAAAAATCCTGAGAGAAATGTTTCCTTAAAAAAACCCACCCTAGCATTTCATTTTTAATACTTCATTAAGTAATTTTTTTTGTTTTGTCCTGTTTATAAACAATATTTATAATAATAAAAATACCTGAAGAGTTATAATACAGAATTCTGGTAGAACACAAGCTTTTTTTTTTTTCGGAGATTTCATTATAATACATGTAAATTAAGTATTTTTGTGTTTAAACCATTTAATATATTAATGAAATGCTTCGTATTTAGCTAATTATGAGTTGCTCTGCTAATAATCTTTACAAAGGTAACATCAGACAAAAAATGCATTTATTATTGATTCTTAATGAATGAATGTGAATAATTAAATAGTTCAAATATAAATACACATTTCAAAAATTCTGAGTATTTTGTTTTCAGTGTGTCCTTTTAAAAAAATATTTTTTTTTTTTTTTTTCAAAGTAAAATAATTATCTGCCTTTTTTTTTTTTTTTACACATAATAATGCTCTTCTCTTGATTTTATGCATTGTTTCAATGTAGTTTTCAAGCTTTCTTTATTTTATTAAATCTTTTTGACCTTTTATGAAAATTTTATAACTTAAGGCAGGAATAACTATTATAGATGGTAAAGAAATCACTGATAGGATTAGGGTCAAAGACAATGCAGCATGGCAGTGGGTACTGCAGAGATTAATTTAGCCCTAGCTGAATAATCTTATATGACAACTTTAAAAAGAAGATAAAATTTTCTTTCTTGACTCTAGATTTTCTTTGAGAATGCAATTTTACTTTTATTTTGGATAGTAAGCTTTGTTCAGCATTGTTGGGTTGCAGAAATTCCTCCAGTGGGGAATCAAATTAAAAAATTGGATTGTATCAGAGGATGGTGTGGTAAATCTTGCATTTCATATGCGTATATAGGTAAGTAGATTCGTGTATTGTTGGATGAAATAGCTATCTTCAATTCTAAAAAAAAAAAAAAAATAATAATCCTTGCACTATTATCATAGCATATCTTGCATAATAATCTTTATAATTATTATAATAATAATATCTTGCATATTATCCCAGCACTATTATCATAGTTGGATTTATTGTAGGCATTTGACTTTCTCACCACATAATTATAGAAATTATTGCATATAAAAATATGAAAACTGGTAGTTTTATAGTGAAATGTTGATAAACATACAGTTCTTAAATCAAAGAACGCTATTTAATATCAAAATTGATCTGTTAAAGAAGTTTTATAGGATCAAAATCTATGCATAACAAATTTAACCATCTTTCACAAGCTTAATACTTGACCACTGTTGAATGAAAGGGAAAAGGACGTTCCTCCCTGGAACATTGAGATGTACCCTCGCCGGTGAGTTTCAAATTTTATGTTTTTTAATGGGCAAAAGTACAATTTCTCCACCGGATCTATAAAATATCCCTCCTTGAGAAAAGTGTCTGAATTCAACACTGTACTTGACTATTTTACAGTGGACAGTGTGCGATCATTTTTTAATTTATCTAATTTTTTTGTTTTTAAATTTTTTACTCAAAATTGCACTATTTCAATAATTTCATATTTTGAAAAATCATCTTTTCACCTACTGTTGTCACTTATTAAAAAAGCACAAATAATATTTACAAAAAATTTTCAATTGAAAAATACAGTTACACGTGAATATTAAAATAGAAAAGAAACTTTAAAGTAAGTTATTGCATACAAAAAGCAATAAATGGTGAAAATTATAAACATCACATTTAAAACCATTTTCTTAGTGTTTTTAAACACTATTTTTAATTGAATATGTTTACATGTAAATTTTGAAAAAGAAAACTTAAAACTAAATTTTTTTGTGTAAAATTTATTTAATTGTAAAAATTACATCATATTTTAAAACTTATTTTCTTATGTACAAGATTCATGTGACGTCACAGGTAGGGTGTCAATGACTTTCATCAGATCACTTAAAAAAACGATTAAAATCATAAAAATTTATGCTTGTAAAAAATTAAGTACTATTGTAAGTTTTTAAAAAGCATGTTTTTATCTGGCATAAAGAGCATTTAATTTTAAAATTAAGTTTAAGTCTAATTTGAAATGTCATAATTTCCTTTAAATAATCAAATTATTCATTCTTTTACATAAAATAAACATTCAAATATAATAATTTTCTGCAGTTAAAAGAATACTGTTTATTTTGTTATATTTTTGCAATAATAAATTTATCAAATTCGAGCTAAAGAACAATGAAAGAATGACATCTACTTAAGAGGTATTGTAAAAAAAAATGTGTAAGAGAAAAAGAACTATTGTTTTAAAATAAGCTCAGCAAGAACTTCTGCAGCAGAAGTGGAATAACTGTTTCTTTTACTTTTGAACTTATCAAATTTCAAATAGAGAAATCGTTTAAAGATTGAAAAAGGAAAAGGCGGCAAATTTTTTTTTTTTTTTTTTTTTTAAGTTGAAATTTAAATGCTAAAAATCCCTACCAAGTGATAATAATGCTTCTATTTAAAATTTTGAGGATTTCAGATTTAACTGGCTATTATATTTACTCTGTATGAATGAATGGGTGTAATTTATTCTCATAAGAGGTTTGATTAGCATGCACATACATGTGTGTAAGTTTACATTTAGATGTTTAACAAATTACTTATTTTCAGTTTGTCATTTTTTAAAGGCACAATGTCCTGTCTTTTTGAATTGGCAAAATGCACCTTTCTTGAAAAAAAGAAGACATTTGCATTTAGTTGTACCCAGAAGATTTCTTGAAAAAAAACTTCTCCTTACCACAGTCACCGTCCAAATCAAATATCCAAGATCTTGCAAAAAGTCAACTTTATTACTTTAGATATAAAACAGAAGATTATTAAATCATGTTGTCATTTAATTGTATTTTTACGATTGGCAGTTCATAAAATCATTAAAAATTAATGTGACTATTTATCATATTAAGAAATTTTATGCTTTTTTTCTCCCTTAAATTGTTAAACTTATTACTAAAATAATTGCTGAACATGAACAAGTATCCTGCCCCTTTTTTTCATTGGTTGCTTTTAGTATGCCTTTAATTTTTTATACATATTGTGTATGTTCCCTTCTGTTAGAGAGGGAAAATCTCCATATTTAATGAGTAATTGCTTATGTGATGTCAATGATTTATAAAACTTCCATATAAATAACATCCTATATCATGACCAAGTATTTATAAAAAAATATATAACTTGATTTTTACAAAATAATTTGGTTAGGATTTTTTTTTTTTTTTTTTTTTTTTTTTTTTATATATATATATACATACAAAAAATAAGTACTAATAAGTAAAAGTACTGGAATTGTGAAAATTTGTGACATGAGTTTTTTTTTTTTTTTATGTTTTGGACTGTCTGAATACGATATGATTAATTTATGTTTCATTAATAATTTCTGCACAAAATCTATAGTCTTGTTCAACCATACAAGGTACCATACACCATTTATTTTTAAATGTTAGCCTGCATCTGACAATTTTTACCATATCTCTATCTCAATAACTAATGTACAAAATTTAATTACAGTTCAAATTCAGTTAGATTTAACATAAATTAGGTTTGAGTGTAAGGTGGCACTGCTTATGATGCATTCTTCCATGATAACTATATTTTAAGACTTAACCCTCACAGTACTAAGATGGTGCCAATTTGAACTTCTTATAAAACGTTATTGTTTTTTAAACTTTTTTCTACTTGAGTTTTTGTGCTACTTTAAATATTTGTAATACAGTAGACTTCCTCAAATCTGCACAGCTTGGGACTAGAGGTTGTGTGGATTTTAGAATTTTGCAGATTCTGGTCATTGCTTTGTTTACATTTTTTAAACAGTAATTTTGAATGTAATAATGCAATCAAAATTTTTATGAATGCTTGCAATATAGTAAAATATTAAAATAATTAAGTAAAGTAATAAATTAAAATGATAAAAAGTAAGGGGTCAAGTAAAAAATAATGTATAATTAAATATGCATAATAAAGATGAGATACATTTTCCTTGAATTATTTGATGAAACTTTCCTCGTAAAGGTAACCTGTTATTTCACATCAAAATCATAAAGTAAGGAAGTTTTATTTCAAGTTTAGCCAGTCTTAATAACCAAAAAAGCTTGATTAATACATATATATAATATATATCAGTAAAGAGATTGTGATTACCAGTGATATCTTGACTTTTTTCACAAATAAATTTATACTTCCTCCATGAAAAACACATTCAGTCGTATTATCGAGAATTGCATAGGTATTAAAATACATACAGAGTGATATAAAACTAAAAAATTTGTAATTTTGCCCCTACATTTGAATCTGTGGTGATGTGTGGATTTTAGAGTCTACTGTATTGTGGAGATTATATTTTCTCCTTTCTAATAAATCTTGATTGCCAGTTCAGTATTATGTCAATATTTTATCTTTTGATCAGTTTTCTGGCCTAAACATTGAAATTACATATGTGGTCAAAATGACCCCATCATATGCATTTAAATAACATTTTGATCTTAGTACTGCAAGAGTTAATACATAAAATTTCATCAAACTTCAACTTCAGTTAGATCTTGACATAAATTGGTACTGATTAGGTTTGCATAGCTACCAACTTGTTCAACAATACCCTATACATTTTTTTAATGATAGGCTGCATCTGACAAATTTTATCTAAGCTCTGTCTCAATAACTAATGTTCGAAATTTAATTAAACTTCAGATTCAGTTAGACATTGACATAAATTGTTGCTTATTACAACACTTGAGTGCTATGATGCATTTCTCCACGATAACTACATTTCGAGACTTAGAATTTCATCAAACTTCAAATTCAATTAGACCTTGACATAAATTGGTGCTGATTAAGTTTGCATAACTGCCAACTTGTATAGTTTAGCTGTACAATGTGTGGTTGTACCTTGTACGGGTGAACAATAAAATTTATGGCTTAGTACAAAAATTAGTAATGAATCATAAAATACTGTTATAGATAAGATAAAACTTCAAATCTGATGCATGCAATTTTTTTTTTTCTTTCCAGAAAGAGTGTAATTAATAATATTCCATGATAATATATAATGATACATTTCACCATATCATACTTGCCAACTTTCCCTTAAACTTACGTAAAATGCGAGTTAAATTGACCCAGGTTAAACTGGTTTCGTACCAGAAATTTACTAAAGAAATTAATTCAAATAAGATTTCATAGAGAAATATGATTTTAAATGTATAATGATACATCAAATAAGTTTTCTGGCGTAGAACCTGGGTCAATTTAACTCACATTTTATGGAAGTTTAGTTGAATGTTGGGAAGTATGCCATATTATCTCTTCCATCCTTAATATAATCTATAAAATGTAAAATAGTTTTCTTAAAATAAAAAAAGAGCATCAATTAAATTTGATTACTTTTTCAGATAATTAACACATACCTAATATATCTTGATACATCTAAGCATTCAGTTAACTTGTGCTTAAGGGTGATGGTCACTCAGCTTCTGAATTCCCCTCACTAATGCTAAGTCTATGGGGATGGAATGCATTTGTATATTTAAAATATCTCCTCAGGAAATTAATGTTTTTTTAATTGCTCTTTTCTTTGTACTCTTCTTAAAAGATATTTCTTTTTTCCTTAATTTTCAAAAAATTTCTAAAATCTATGCTTAATTTAATATTTTATGAACACTTTATATAAAATTAAGTATATATTTTAGAAATATTTTGAGAACTATGGAAAAAAGAGACAACCTTTAAGAACAATAAAAAAAAAGAAGTTAAAAATATTAATTTCAAGTGGAGATATTTCAAATATATGAAGGCATCAAATGCCTAAAACTGCATATTCTTTTGGACCTTGGTATAAATGGATGACATCCAGGGCTTAATATCTAACAAAAAAAAGTACCGGAGTCCTAATATTCTGCGGTACCGGTACTAACAACTGTACCGTCCCTCCCCCTTGTCACTCCAATCTGCATATTTATATTTCGTATATTTAGTTGCAAAATTTAAAGCATTTTATTTTTTTAGCAAAATAAAAATTTTAAATATATCTATCAACACGTACTTAGCTGTCAACTATTCCACTTTTTAGTTATCACTCCTTCCGAATAGTAATCTTTGCCTAACTTTATTGGTAATTAATTTCAGAATTCTGCAATTAAATATGGTAAGGATTATGATTCGGATATAGTGTTAACAAAAAAAAGGGAGATAGTTCTCAGTTATGCATTTTAATGAAATTTACTGAAATTAACATCTATATGCTGAAGAATGGAACAATGTTTTTTCAATTTCCTATAAAAGTTGCATATCTTAAACTATAATCGGTGGCCGAGAGGTTCTGCTCTCGAAGCTGGTAGACGAGAGGTGCTGGGTTCGATCCCAATCGCGCCCGTCGGCCTAATCGTTCGGAGTTTTCGTTGTTTTCTTCGAGCCGTGGATCTTCCATGCGTTAATACGGATTAGGTTCCCTTAGAAAGACCCCCACGGAGGGCACTCTCCCCAGGCCTATATTCCTCGTGAAGATAATTGGCCGTCAAAAATCAACCCAACCCTTAAACTATAATCGATTCCTTCCGCATAACAGTCTTTTGTGGTAAGTCCCCGAAAATCAGATTAAATTAAAAATTTGACACCGTTATCTGAAAGATTCTATGCTTTTTTTTAAAAGGCGAAACACTGCTTGGTTACTTTCTATCAGAATAACAATGCATGGCAATTATATCTAGGTACAAATGAAAGTGACTTCGTAAATGTGCGGAGCAAAACCTTAACTTAACATGGGCAGCGTTCATGATACGAAATAAATAGAAAAATCACTAATGTGATTTTTGTACTCGTGCGCAATAGTAGACAAAAATCTCAAATAAACAAAACCTCAAGCCGATTCTCGTTGGCTAAAAACAGAAAATATTCTTTTCAGGTTACATATCTAAATAAAAGCCACCAATTAAAAATTATCCTACTGTCACAAAAGAAAATCGAACTGAAAGAAATTCATTGTTAGTCTCTTGAGTAGCGCCGTATCAACCCATCGCCAACATAAATTTGCAAATATCGCTAAAATGGAAAAACACTATTTCTGTTTTCCCTTTATTTTGATCAAAATAGCATTAAAATTATTTGAAATAGTAGTTTAAATACATAGTTTTGAAGGAGAAAAAGGTTTTTTTTTTTCCTATACATGAATAAATAAAATTTTGAATGTAAGACAGATTGAGCTTGATTGAGTTCAAGCCTAAAAACTGTTATAAAAATTGAGTCTGTTTTATCTCCATTCCCTACGTGTGTTACGTCACATATAAGAGTTTTGTTGAAAAAGAATGCAAAAGTTTGGAGATGGGAATGAAAGGAAAGGGTAATTTTGGCTTTGTTTTTTTGGAAGTGCTTTTGCACTGGGCTCCGGAGCCCTGTATTTGAGCTCCGGTGAATTCCGACCAATATTTAATAAAGACAGAGAAGTACAGGAGCTGGGCTTCGGTGCAAATTAAGCCCTGATGACAACTTAGTTTTGACTTCGTTCACTCAACAGCATGCACTGCTATTCTGTGGTTGGAAAAAGGTTCATAATGTGGGGTGGGGTACAATCAATTGATACAAAAGCTTGCAGATTAATCTAACAGCATAAAATAGAAATTGCTATAATTTACTTTGTCTTTAAATTATTGTACATATTGTATTTTCTTTATAAATGCAAAATGTCAACACTATTTATATCAGTGTCAGATGACACCTTCTGAGATTTTGATTTGTGGTTGTATTATTTGTAATTCTTAAACTAAGACAATCATTAGTCAAGCATTCAGAGTATTAAAAAGGATTTGTGATTATTTTAATTTAAAAAGTAACTTATAAAATAACCATAAATCAAAATTTTAAAAGGTGTTATTTGATGCTGGTTGAAATAATGTTAAATAATAGGTTATTATAATAATAAGATTAAGCTGACATTATTAATATCACCAATAATTTTTGTTTACTGCAAATTGCATGGAAAATTGTACTGTTGGGCAAATGCATAGCAATCAGTAATGGACCAAACAAAACTTTTCACACCATGTAAGTTAAAAAGTTGCTGCAATGTGGACAGAACTGCTTTTATCTTTGCTAGAATTACAACTCTGTGTTGTGTCTCATAAAGTGAATTGTTAATTAACTGTTCCTAAAACTAATACTGTGATTTTATTTATTACCTAATTGTACTATATATATTTTAAATTGCCTTCACAAGATTATTTTCCTGTTCCTTGTCTTAAGGTCCAAATAGACATATTCTTCAACTGTCATTGTCTTTTCTGCGATTAGGCAGTGCTGTTCAATTTTTTTTTTTTGCTTTTGAATGATCCGAACTAGTCAGAAATTTTTCCGTCAAACCCACCTCTGCGTCTTTCTATTGTTGAGACTCCCCTTTCTTTTGTCCATAACCACAGAACAGTTGGAAAAGAACGGCCAGTTATTGCTTTTAACTCCTTCGGGACGAGCGTCTTTTACAGAATTTTTAATCTTTTATCACTGGTTTTTCAAAACAAATTTTTACCTAATTGAATTTGAAAAATGCTCGGATTAAACAAGGCAAAATTTACAATAAAAATTTACTGGTGAGAATAATCATGGATTCTGGGCACCTTACGGGTCGCTCGTCCTCAAGGAGTTAAAGGAGAGGGAGCACTTTTTCCTTCTGAACAGAGGCTTAGATCAATAATTTTGGTAACAATGCATTTGACTGACAGACTGCTGTCATGACATTGAAAGGATGAAGTGGAGAGCAGGCAAGGATCCACGGGAGGGGGGGGGGCAAAAAAAATGTAACTCCAACTTTTTTATAGCAGTTTTTACGGAAGCCCAAAAGTTTTCGGGTGTCAACAGAAAGCCTCATTGATGCTCCGGTAATTTATGAACAAAAAAGGATTTTGTCCTGTCACCTACGGAGGGGGGAGGATCATCCCCCTCCCCCAAAGAAAACATCTCGTAAATAAGTGAATTTCTCCAAAGGATCACGAAAAAATGCGAATTTCGTCAAAAGACCGCGAATTTTGTCACAGGATCGCGGAAAAAACGCGAATTTCGTCAAAGGATCGCAAAAAAGGGAATTTCGTTAAATGGTCGCAAGAAAAAACGTGAATTTCGCCAAAGGATACCCCAAAAACGCGAATTTCGTCAAAGGATCGCGAAAAAAACGCGAATTTCTTCACAGGATCGCGGAAAAAATGCAAATTTTGCAACGGGATCGCGGATTAAACACTAATTTCGTTTTAAAATCGTAAAAAAGCGAATTTCGCCAAATGATTAGGAAATAAACGCAAATTTTGTCAAAGGATCGCGAAAAGAACGCGAATTTCGTCAAAGGACCGCGAAAAAACATGAATTTTGTCACAGGATCGTGGGATAAACGCGAATTTCGTCAAAAAATCTCGGAAAGTGCGAATTTCGTCAAAGGAGATCGGAAAAGCGGAAATTTTGCCAAAGATCACGAAAAAAATGCGAATTTTGTCAAAGGACCGCGAAAAAACACGAATTTTATCACATGATCGCTGAAAAACGCGAATTTTGTAACAGGATCGCGGAAAAAACGCGAATTTCGTTACATGATTTCGGGAAAAAGCGAATTGCGTCAAAGGACCGCGAAAAAGGTAAATTTTGTCACAGGATCGCGGAAGAGACGCGCGTTTTGTCAGGATCGCGAAAAAACCCAAATTTTGTTAAAGTATTGCGGAGAAAACGCAAATTTCATCAGATAATTGCGGAAAACGCGAATTTCGCCAAAAGATACAATGCAAATTTCGTCAAAGGATCTCGTAAAAAATGCGAATTTCGTCAGATAATTGCGAAAAAGTACGAATTTTCGCACAGGATCGCGGATAAAACACTAAATTCGCTAATGGGTCGTAAAAAGCGAATTTTGTCAAAGGATCACGAAAAAACGCGAATTTCGTCAAAGTATCGCGAAAAAACGCGAATCTCGTCAAAGTATCGCGAAAAAACGCAAATCTCGTCAAAGGACAAAAAAACTTGAATTTTGTCATAAGATCGCGGAAAAGACACTAACTAATTTTGTCGCAGGATCGCGGAAAAAACGCAAATTTCGTCAAAGAATTGCAGGGAAAACGCGAATTTCGTCAAAGAAGCTCTGAAAAACGCGAATGTCGCAAAAGAATCACTAAAAAAACCCGAATTTCGTCAAAGGACTGCAAAAAAAATGTGAATTTTGTCGCAGGATCGTGGAAAAAACGTGAATTTTGTCGGAGGATCGCGGAAAAAAGCAAATTTTGTCACAGTATCGCGGAAAAAATGCGAATTTCGCCAAAGGATACCGAAAAATGCGAATTTCGTCAAAGGATCGCGAAAAAACGCGAATTTCGTCAAATAATTACGAAAAAACGCGAAATTTGTCACAGGATCCCTTAAAAAGCTCGAATTTTACCACAGGATCGCGGATAAAACACTAATTTCGTCAAAGGATCACGAAATAAACGTGAACTTTGTCAAAGGATTGTAAAAAAACGCGAATTTCATCACAGGATCGCGGAATGACGCCTATTTTGTCAAATGACCACGGAAAAACGGGAATTTCGTCAAAGGATTGGTTAAAAACGCAAAATTCGCCAAAGGTCTCGAAAAACAGCGTAATTAGAGCTGGTAGAGGATCCCCCAGTCACCCCTCTGTTGTAACCTTTCATAAAATATGCTGTGAGTTTCAGTATTTTTTTTACTCGGATTCATCCTTTCTTTGATTATATGTCACTCGGTCTCTCCCCCCCCACCCCCCAAAAAAAACGATTTTCTGGATCCGGCCCTTTTGGAGAGGGTATCGATGCCTTTGAGAATGCAATTGAAATTATACGGAGTATAGATGGGTCATGAGTCCCCTGCCCTGGATTATCAAATTTAATTACCCAGGTTTTCTTTTTCTCTCATGATTTTGAAAAAAAATACAAAACTTTTTTTTGGGGGGGGGGGGGGGATTTAAAATAATTAACCCAAGTCAATGAGGAACTAAGGATTTTTCCTGAATCCCCTGTGGAAGACGATTTTTAGTGTTTCGTGCATCTCACGAAACCCTTATAGTCTCACTTCTCTGTCTGTTCGTCCATCACAGCCTCGTACTCGGAAAATACCTAAGTTATGACGTGATTTTTTTTTTTTATTACATAGCGCTGAATACCCCCTGACATACCCAAATTCATAAAATTTTGAAAAAGTCTTATATATATTTTTAATTAAACGAGTTCATTCTTTTTTTATTTCAAAATATAATCTTAATATCAGCATATATCGCTGAGTGTCCATAGTTTAGATTCGTCTTCTATGCAAAAGATTGTGGATTCGAATCTCTCTGGCGGAACTTTAATATTTTTATTATTAAACTTTTTTTTTCATATGGATTTAATTAAAGGAAAATTCCTTTTTTTTGGCCATTTTTAGGCTTATTTTATTTTTTGGCGCAGTGGTAATTTTTAGAGTATATTTTTTTAAGACACAGAAAATGTGGAATTTCAATATAGAACCAATATTTTTTTGTTTATTGCTGACATCTACTGGCCATTTTTTTAAATAATAGGGAACTTTTTTCATCTTATCATTAGAAGAATTACCCCGCCAGTGGCTGAGAGGTTCTGCTCTCGAAGCTGGTACACGGGAGGTGCTGGGTTCGAACCCAATCGCGTCCGTCGGTCTAACCGTTTCGGAGTTTTCGTGGTTTTCTTCGAAACCGTGGATTCCCATGCGTAAATACGGGTTAGGTTCCCTTAAAAAGACCCCCACGAAGGGCACCCGCCCCCCAGGGCCTATATCCCACGTGTTGATAATTGGCCGTCGTAAACACAAACCAAACCATTAGAAGAATTATTCAGGAATTGAAAGGTTTTTTATTTCAAATTTTAATAAACGTTTACATCTTCTTTTTGGGTGCCATCTAGTGAGTGTTTGGAAAGGGCAAACAGTTAATATGGATTTTTTCTGAATTATTTGAACGTTTAAAATATGTTTTAAACAATTTTTTGCTTTTAAAATTTTTATATTTTATTTATACCTGTGCTAAATTTTTTAAATTGCTGAATTTTAATATTCGGACTTTTTAATTTTATCAGTCATGGAACAGTGGCGCAGCAGTTGTGCGATTGCCACCACTAAATTTTAATAGTATTCATCGGGTTAAAAAAAATTCAGAAATTCTGTCCTGAAATAAGACAAAGAATACAGTTAAAATTTAGCGGTGTCAATAGATTCTCTGCTGCTACACTGTTCCATCACTGTTTTATTTAAATAATTTTTCTTGAATATTTTTAATTTGTTTTAAAAATATTTTTCTTATTATTTTAAAATTAAATACAATGGTGCTGCCATTTATGTAAGGATTTAATAATTATAAATTAACAATTTATTAATTTAAGGATAAAGTGTTTTAAAAGAGATATTAAATGAAACCCTCCGTTCTATCTGCGATCACACTTACCCACTTATTAGTTTTGATTTCCTTTATATGTGCTTGTAAATTATCTTAAATGAAAGTTCAGAGTCCCTAATCTTATGAAAAAAATAATAAACTCTTTCAGTTCTTCATTTTAAATAAAGGCCGTACAAGTTTGTTGGATTTTTAATGTGTTATCTGTTAAGTGCGCCACACACCAGGGAGACATGCTACAAAAAGCCTGAGACAAATTCTGATATTTGAACAAGTTTCTGCTTTGTTAACAGGGGGAAATTGTCTTCTGACACATTCCTTTTTCTGTTGCATGTTCGCTGGTGTGTGGCACGCCTTACTCTTCTGATTATGATCATATGCTAAAAAAATGTTTTGCACATGGAGTTCTGGCAAACAATTCTAGTTAAATTTATTTCACATTTATATTCTTCACTATAAATCAAATTGCTAAGTTGGTAGTGGCTGAAGGTACATATGTTCCAAAATTGTACCTATCCCTGGATTTTGTTTTGCAGGTGTTTGTGCGCTGGGTGGTTCTGAACGAAGATACTGTTTGGTACCTATCTACTATATGGGTCCACAAAGTAGACACAAGCTTTATTCATCTAGACATTCCCGGGTTTCCGAAAAACCCTTATGTTAACTCTCAATCATTCTTTGGTCAAAAGATCGACCTCTAATGTCCTGAGTGATTCTGAGGTATGGTTTTACCTCTCATCCCTTTGAAGTAATATTATTTTGTATATATTCTTTTGGGGAGACATTGAAATTCAAATCTGTTTCTCATTTGTTAGCAGGGGATGACTGCCTCGGGAACTTAGCTTTTGCTTTAAAGTATAAGTGCAATCCCGGATTGGGACTGAAACAGTTCTCTTGTCTCATCCTTTGTGCCACTCCGTTGTGTAGCGTGCGTAACCGTCTTACTCAAAAAATGTGCCATATCAATTATTTCAAATTGTAAGTGAAAACCATGATTTCTACCCATCATCCTCGGATGGTAATTTACACTAGCACATTCTGTGACGTAACTCTATTCTTTTAAATTAGGTGTGAAATTGGAATATGCAACCACCAACATAGCAGCTGCAGGTCTCTGACGTTAATGAGATATAAGCTTAATGTAAATTATTATTAAATTAATTTTATTTTCTTTATGTATTCTATTTATCTGTGCATCATTATCTACGTATTTGAGTTATGGACACATTCTCTTATGGGATTAAAATGAGTGAAGTATATAAAAGAAGATTATTCCAAAAGAGGGGCTATTATTGTCCAGTAGAACAAAAATAGTACAATAGCCAGGTGTTTATAGGTGAAAAGGAGAGTTGTGAACAAAAGATAATCTCTTGTGATGACCTTTTGGTAGGCGAGTGAGCCAGTAGAACATGTGGGGGTACTCTTGAAAATACAAATGAAAAATTCCAGCGTGACAGCAGCCTCCGCTTACTGACCACGCCACCGGGCGACCCGCTGATGCCGAAAAACGAATTCTTTCTACCTCTACTACGTCTGCCATATTAGACTTTGGCCGGCAAGACTCGGCTAAATGTGGCGGATGCAGGAGGGGTTTAGAAACAGCTTCAAATAACGACATTTATGTCTACTCCTCTCTTTCATAGCTCCATGGTATTAAGTTACTTTAATTGAAATGTAGGTACGGATAAAAATATTTTATAACTATGTCAGAGAGCGTCAATTGGTGTATTTTAGTAAGGGTGGATAGGCACAAAAGAGTGCTCTTTTGCGACAAATTTTATTGTTATTCATATACTTTATATTTTACGTTCTCCGTAATAGAGTGCCTTAATGAATAAGTACTGGCGACATACGCACAGAGCGTATAAGGAAAGGGCGAGGCTAACGAGAAAGACAGGCTACCGTGGTGGGACCGATCTGACTTTTTTTACAGACCGCTAGGGTGACGTGATGCTCTTTTCGCACACCTTCATTGGTGCATTCGACATCACATGACTCCAGCGGTCTGTAAAAAAGACAGATCGGACCCACCGCGGTAGCCTATCTTTTTCGTTAGCCTCGAGGAAAGGGCAGCTGACGTCATTGTTGGTCGAATTACTGTAGATTAGCCAGAAAAACCTGGCCGTTCTTTATAACTCCTACTGTACACATGAGCTATCGAAATTTGATTGGTCTACGTTTAACAGATCTCTGATATGATTAGCCTCTACGGCGCCAAGACTATTCCTGCAATGATCGTTATGACAAAAATGTAGTTGGTAGATTGGTTGACGGAAGTGTTTGTTTGTAAACATGCCCTTTCCTTATACCCAGAATGGATGTTTTTTCTTAAAAATACGACAAATTCCAGAATTTCATAGTACTTGCCTAGACAAGTATGATTAAACAAGAGACTTTATCATGCCAAGACAACTGAGAGTATGTAGAAATAAATATCAACAGGAGTGAAGGGCATTTGAATTCTGTTTTCCTGATGACCAAGTTCCTCTGACTATTTATTCATGGGTGTTGTACAATGAGCCTAGGATACTTCTAAAAGAGTATGTAATATATGAAATATAAAATTCAATTATTCACGATTAATTTTATTGGATTTCAGCCGTGGTTATGTCTAATGAGATTAATGGTGAATAACATGTGACTGTTTGAGCGATATGTTCGCGCTAACCGGTACTTGAGGTTGAGGTCGATAGTGAATACAAGTGCAACTTGATTAGACCGATGGTCTAACTGCAATAAGGAAAGACAAAATTGATAAGATCCCCTCCACTAGGGTTCTTTATGGACTGATGACATTCGAGAATTAAAACGTGATTGGTCTAGACGATTTTGGACAAAACAAATTGCCAAGCATATTTTTGTTGATAACTCGCTTGTCTATCGAACTCGAACTCGTACAAAGATTATCTCCACCTCCAAGTTCTGGATTGTTGGCTGCCATAATTTGGACAAAATATTCAGTCTGATCATGTGATCAGGGCACCACTATTTTGTAGAGGCATTTTATCTTCATCACTCGCAACTTTTAGCCAATTGTAGTTAGGGTGCCTCTGCAACATGATGGTCATTAAAAAAAATAAAATTTGATGAGTCAAGATTTTGGACAAAAACAAATTCCCAATGGACTCTATTCAAGTGACGTCAGACGCCAGAGCTGGCGGTATGATGATCTGTTATTCTAGTTACTGCACCGGCAGAATACCAGTATGCGCAGGCGCAAACATCGCTAGCAGACGACTTTAGCCTTGACCCAGGTTGAATGCATACGTTTTAACTGAAAATTTGCAAACTTAGGGAATTTTCTCGCATACAGAACAAAATTTTGAATTTAGATGACAATATATTAAGTATATGCTGCTGCATCAAAGAATTCTTTTGCGGTATTTTTAACAAACAAGCATTAATAACTCACACTCCATAGACTGCTATGCTAAATACCGCCAGCAGACGTATTTTAGCCTCAACCTCAGGTCGCGTGCATAAGGTCCATTTCTTAGTGCGCGTGCCAATATCGGCAAGCTAATGTTTATTGGCTTGTCAAACTCGTACTGGCGAGTTTCACCAAGTTCTGAAATACTGTTTACCATAGTTTGGACAAAACATTTAGCGTGAGCATCCGCCTTGTACTTATATCGCCGCTGCTTTATTATAGGTGTTGATGTTGTTTACGATTATCTATACAATGTATATAGACCCAAAGGAAGAGTGCCTTCCGTGGAGTCTTTCTAAGGGAATCTAACCACATTTATGCAAGGTTCGAAGAAAATCACGGAAAACTGAGAGTGATTAGCGAGCGAACCCAGTACCTCATGTCTATCAGTTTTAAGAGCAGAACCTCTTTTTTATAGAGACATCCCAGCTGTGGTTGGGAAAAAACGTTCATATTGGAAACAAGTACCAGGTCCACAAAACATCGTTTCATTCTAAAAGGTTTTTATTTATTAGGATGTCTTCATGAGAACGGCGATTTACTTATTCACAGGACACATGCTCAGACTGTGCTTAGGCAGGCGTTTTTGTCCAAACTATGAGAAACCTGCATTCTCACTAAGCTCCATATATAACAGGAGATCTTTTTTTTTTATTTCCTAACATGATTTCCAGTGGCCAACGTGGAAGAATACAGTCACGATAATTTCAGTTCGTATTCATGGCATAAAACGTTGTTTATCGCATTCCCTCTACATGATTGGAGAATCCGATATTAGGATAATAGCAAATGCGAACACTAATATCTAACATTGACAACGTGAAGTATGAAAAAGCAGAAAAAACAACGTTTAAAATGCACAAATAATATATGAAAAGCAGCAAACAGCTGTTTCGAATCTACTAGCGAGATTCTTCTTCAGTGCAAGATAGGGAATAAGGCACAGCATGCTAGAAAAAGCAAGGCTGAGCCAATTATATTTGCTTGAGCCAAAAATTATATTGATTATTTTATTGAATTATATTGAGCCAAGCCAGCTTTATTTGCTATTTTTAATGTGAAGTATGTTTTACCTTTGCCTTGCAAGTTTTTGACCGCCGACTCAGAACTTCTGTTACATGTGGAGCTCAGTGTACATTCCAGAACTTGCTGATACTCAACTGATCGAATAAAACAACCTCGAACACTAGCTGGTTCCAGGTCGTACATTGGAAGGACGGAAATACAAGGTCGTGTTAAACCCGACCTCTTGTATTAATCTCCAGCCGTTTTTCTTTCCGGACATTTCGAATGTTGCTGCTTTTAGCGATCCAAATGCGGACTTACGGCGTTTTATGCCATGACCCTGGAAGTAAATCTCAGATTGTTCTGGAGGACTGGTGATTATGAACTTAAATCTTGCACTCGTATTGAAAAAAATGGACGACTCGGCAGTTGGAGACTGAGCGACAAGTTTTTGGCTGACTTCTTCAGTGCTTAAGAATAGACTCTGCAAATTAGAGAAATTGAAGAAACCCTGCGTGGGTGATTCGAATGCCTTGCGATACAGCATACAGCTCTATTGTGAGCGAGGTTTGTAAGACTAGACTTTTTGTTACAGCCGTCCGTCTGCCATTTAACAAGCAAAAATCCTCCCCGTTTCGGATAATTACTAGTCGGGAGAACCGAAAGCCGGGTCAAGACTCAGGGACGGAAGTGATGCCATCTCTCGTCACAGATGTCAACCAAATTTCTAGAGTATAAAAAGACTTTAGGAGGACTTCGACTGCATAAATTCACCCCCTATTGATATGGCAATTTTTGTTAATTTTTTTACAAAAAAGCAAAGTTGCCATTAATTTTGATGGAATCGCATTCGCTAACTGCAGATGATAAAGTTAGTACTGCTAATAAACTAAAAAAAAGCAGAATTCAGTCATTCAAAATTATTCCGGAAGACAAATGGCAATTCCTTAATATCGCAATCAAGAAAGATGCTAGAATTGCCATTTCCCAGAGAAGGGCGGGTAATTTAACATAAAATTTGATACTGTTGGAGATTATCGTTAAGTTCAGAAAATTTTGCTTCGGGAGAATGTCCAATTTCAATCATACGTGTTGGAAGATGCAATTGATTTTTAGGGAACTTCCTCTCAACACTGGCGACCAAGACATGAAGGATGCAATAGAAATTGAATCAGCTTTCTTTGGCGTGTTTTCCAAATGTATAAGAGGCCCATGTCAAACTAAAAATGCATCCCCTTTTTCTTTGTTTCGATACCAAAACAACCAGAATTTGACCGCAGCTTCTAAGTTACAGAAATTATGGAAACTGAGGTCAGTTTTGAAGATTACCGGGATAAAAAGGGCGCCTCGCAGTATTACCTTCAGTGTTGAATTCAGACATTTTTCGCCGGGAGGGATTTCTGTAGTTCCAGTGGGGAAAATTTCATTTTTTTACCATTGAAAACACAAAACCTCAAATCTTTCGGGGGGGGGGATGTTTTCTCCAGGCTACCCCCTGAATTCAACACTGATTACCTTAATTAGGCTTTTGTTCATTCTGACATGACTTGCAATTTACACACCAGATGTGTAAAGTGAACTCAAGACCAACAGATATGTAAAAGACTTTGTGATGATGTCAAGTAAAGACCCTGTCGGTGCCTGGAGCGAGGAATTGATCAACCGGCGAACTATTTCTTTGCTCAAAGTTTCCACAAAACAAATCCCCTACCTACTAAAGACAGAAATCCTAAAATTAAGGGTAATAACTCTAAAGGAATAATCAATATGAATTCTAACTGGACACTCTCCCCTAGAAAGATTGGCCCATTCTAGACATATAAGCGGACGTAAAGTTCTAGCCCCAACTCTCCCTCTTTGCTCTTAAAATTGCAATAATTCGGTCCCAGTTCAGTATTCTTTTTACGCCACCGAATTCACCAAAAATTTGTTGGAACTTCAATGGACTTTACCCACGAACGGCAACAGTCACGCCTCTGCGGGTATATACCCTCAGACAAAGACTGTTTATTGGACGAAGGGGAAGCAGTTTTAAAATGTTCTTCACGTCTATTGGTGTTTTCTACTATATACCCGCAGCTGAGGTGACGTGGGTAAAGTCAGTCCATAAGGAAAGGGCATGTTTACAAACAAACACTTCCGTCAACCAATCTACCAACTATATTTTTGCCATAAAGATCATTGCAGGAATAGTCTTGGTGACGTAGGCCAATCATATCAGAGACGTGTTAAACGTAGACCAATTAAATTTCCCTAGCTCATGCGTAAAGGTAGGAGTCATAAAGAACGGACAGATTTTCTTGCTTAACCAACAGTAATACGACCAACAGTGACGTCAGCTACCCTTTCCTTATAAGCTTTAACACAATTTCCCTAAAAAGCTTAACATCTATTTAGAAATTTTTGCGACGACATTGCCCATGCTTCACAAGCATAGACATCAACACAAAGTATTCTCTAAACTCCCGAGGCTAACGAGAAAGACAGGCTACTGCGGTGGGACCGATCTGTCTTTTTTTACAGACCACTAGAGTGACGTGATGCTCTTTTCGCACATCTTCATTGGTGCATTCGAGCATCACGTGACTCCAGCGGTCTGTAAAAAAAAGACAGATCGGACCCACCGCGGTAGCCTGTCTTTTTCATTAGCCTCGTAGGCTTTCTACGTTGGTCGGGTTCTGCCTTTTTCAAAATTTCATTGGCTGTGGAAACTTGCGCTCGGAATTCATAGAAAAATCTATTTAAGGCCTGTTTTCAGCTTTTTTAGCTCGTCTATCGTGTGTGGATCCAACGCCCCCATGATTGGAGATAGCCGTTGGAGACGCTTGCTGTGGCGTCACGAAATATCACACAAAGCAGGCAAAACAAAGAAATAAATTCGAACAACTTGTAAATGGGGTTTGTTAGAGCGCGACCAACGACATACAAGACCAGTGTTATAGTCGTAAAAAAACAGAAGGTATACGCTATAGGAAGAGGGTATACGCTAAATTCATGAACGTCACGCCTAGAATATACGCTATAGATTTATTTGAGAAACAAAGGATATACGGAGCAGTACAAGGCCAGTCTATTACATTTAAAATGTCACACCTAGTGGATCATCTTTAAACGGCGATTGGCGAAAAACTATGGGCGCGCCGCTTTGTACCAATCACTGTGTAAAGATGATCCACTCCATATGACGTTTTAAAATTCATGAGCTGGCCTTGCACCGCCTCCTGAATATTAGGCTTGAGCGCTGACACAAAAATGGCAGCTGCTGAATGCGGATTTTTTTCAGCAGGTGTACGGTCTTTTGAATTTTGGTACTAATATTTTTTGAAAGTGCTTTCCGCCTTAATTTTCTGAGATTTAAGAAATCAAAGAAATCTACTGGTGTGGAAATTTAGGGGACCGTCCATACGTTAGGTGTCTATCTAGTGACATCTAGTGTAGGAGGCAGTGGCCCTACGCTAGACGCTGTACCTACAGTGTTAAAAATATCGTGAAAGATGCCTCTGTTTTTAAATACTATCTATTTTCTGACAAAAGATCATATATAGTCTTTATAAACAGAAGTAATTTTTCACGATATTTTTAACAGTGTAATATGTCGCTGGTCGTTGTTAGAGCAGTGCGTTCCGAGCTTACCAGGTGAAACTAGTACGCCTTTATAGACGGCTTGCATTGACGTCCCGTTTCTATTAGCAACGACTGGTACAATTGCATCTGGAGCCCACACGGAACGTCAGAACTCCCCGTTTGCCGTTAAAAGCACGTGTTGCCTTTCTGTTTAATTTAGATTTTTATTATTATAGTGCAAATAAGTCAAATGGAGACACCACATTCGCCTTATATTTGGGAGCCATATGAAGCGATGCCAGATTCTTCTGAAATGTGACGTCATGTGCAAGCCGTCTATATGAAAGTGGCGACATGCGATGCTCAGTTTAAATATGAAAGTAGAAACATATTGTGTTCAAACTGTACTTTGACAGACGCGTTTGACCTAACTATGGCAAACCCACTGCGCTCTACAATAATACGGAGAGCTAACTCACAGATCCACTTTCTGCCGCGACTGCATCACACTTTCAATGCGTGCAAGTAATGAGTCCTGCACTTTTCTTACAAGAATTTTTTCAAACTTTTCCGCATACTTTTTATCCATTTTGGTGCTTTCTATATCTTTTTGATATTTTTATGAGTAATGCTTAACAAATTTTTCATTTTTTTCTCTTTGAGCTTACATAAAATTTTATTTTTAACTAATATCAAACTAAAAAATTGCGTTTAATTTAAATAAAATCTATAGTTTTTTCAATAAAAAATATATATCAGTGAAAATTGTAGTAACTTCGTCAATTTTTTAAAAGAAAATCCAATTTGAAAATATCCACCCCTTACTAACTCTATGGGAGGAATCTATGTATTGCCAAAACTTTTCCTCGGTATATCATGGGCGGACCTATGGATTCAATTTATCAGAATAGGGAGTTAGCCCTCCGTTCTATTGTTGAGCTCTCTAAGTAATTTTTATTTCATAACTTGACAATACTCGGACGAATTCGATTATGCTAGTAAGACAAGTTAACAAGCATTAGTTTGGCGATAATGGCGGGCTTGCCGATATGGTTGACGATTCGCTTTTGTCCACAGTTGTTCTAACCAATGAACTTTACCCACGAATGGCAACAACCAATCTTCTGAGGTCAGATACCCTCCGAAAATGACTGTTTATTGAATGAAGGCGAAGGAGTGTTAAAATGTTCTCCACGCCTATTGGTGTTTTTCTTCTGTTTACCCGCGGCTGACGTCACGTGGGTACAGTCCATTAAACAGTATACCCAAGGGCGTAATGGAGAGTGTATGGCGTATACATTCTGTTTCTCAAGTAAAGCTATAGTGTATATACCTTTTTACCGTACACGTCTATAGTGTACCCTCTGGTCTTTTTATGACTACAACTACAACCCTGGTATGTCACCTCTCTGCTCGCTAGAGGAAACCACAGTAGACGGAACCCTGCCGGTAATGGCCGGAGACATAATTTAGATCTCTCAGCATTTTTAGGATTTCATTTAATCTACCATTTTAACCTCTTCGGTCTCTGGGTCCCCATACGGGGACCTCTGTTTTTTACCTATTAAAAACTAAAATGTCCGATTTTTTTACATTTTCACATCACTTCTTAATAGCTGAATGTTTTTGCGTTCAAAGCAAACGAATAAATGGCAGCATCTAAGCTGATTACCACATAAAATAAATGTTATTTTCATCTGAGTTTGCAAAATGCCTAAAAATTCCCAAAAGACAGTATGACCAAGAAAGTGAGAAATTTTCATAAGTGTTTAAGGAACTTAAATCTTTTTCAATACAAAATTTTGAGGATTTGTAGATTATTTACTTGTTTAAAGCTCTTAAATTTGTGATTGCGTTAATTTAGGTTAATGGTTATTAAATTGGCGTTTTTAAGGGATTTTGTAGTTTTAGATCCATATTTTTTAACCTAAATTACTAAGCCCTTAAAGGACCCATTTCAGAAAAGATATTTTCTCGGTCATTTTGTTTGGAAAAAACCAATGAATAAGCATTTGTGTTATTATTTTAGCTTCGGAACTGAAGAGGTTAAACACCGGTCGGCGACACTTATCTTTTAGCCGTGTGTGGACGGGTACAGCTAGGGCTCCTATAATACAGGCTGAATCGTCAAGCATTTTGTTTCCCACTTAGACCAATGAGCGATTGCTGTACACGTGGCGTGGCCAATCGTTCTTTTCCTATCGGCAATTAAATGGCGGCGTGGGTCAGCCCAGATTACAGGAGCCTTAAGTACAGTAAAGGGCTTTTTCAAGGCTGTTACTATTCGTTGGTAATGTCCAATGAGTCTAGGGTGCCTCGAAATGAGAATGGCTACATACGAAATATAAAATTTGACTGATTGAGATGATTTTGAGTAAAAATGAATCGGCAAGCAACTTCATAATTATAAAACATAGTGTTCTAAGCACAGACTGAGCATGTGCCCTGTACACGCATATGTCGCCAATCTCATTGCTCTACTCTAGGGTGCTTCTGTTAGAGAGTGGTGACATACGCACTGAGCCTACAGCACCTATTAGGGCTCCTATAATACAGGCTGAATCGTCAAACAGTTTGTTTCCCACTTTGACCAATGAGCGATTGTTGCCCACGCGGCGTGGCCAATCGTTCTTCTCCTACCGGCAATTAAATGGCGGCGTGAGTCAGCCCGTATTATAGGAGCCTTAGCACCTATAAGGAAAGGGCAGCTGGCGTCACTGTTGGTCGAATTACTGTTGGCCAGCAAGAAAAACCTGTTCATTCATTATCACTTCTACTATACATATAAACTCCGGGAATTTGATTGGTCTTTAACAGATCTATGATATGACTGGCCTACGTCGCCAAGTGCGATTCCTGCAATGATCGTTAAGATAAAAATGTAGTAGTAGATTGGTTGACGGAAGTGTTTGTTTGTAAACATGCCCTTTCCTTATAGACAATGACGACGATCTCGATTTCGACTTTTATGTCACAAGAATAGGGTCCAATGAATGATCAGCTAATGGCCGATTTGCCGTGACGTGGTAATCGAGCTCATCGGCATTGTCTGTAGGGCCGTTGACTGAGCGCGTGCTCAGAATAAGTTTTATTCCAATTATGGTAACCAATAAATCAGAACATAATAATAAACTTCTGTGCGAATTCGAGTGAAAGTACGATGGCACCATATGAAACTGGCGACATAAAATAAAATAGACTTTACTCATGGGACGCCAGCCGTGGGTAAACAGAAGAAAAACATCAACAGGCGTGAAGGGCATTTTAACACTGCTCTCCATTTGTCCAATAAACAGTCTTTTTCGGAGGGTTTTTTCCCGCAGAGGCGTGGCTGTTGCCATTCATGGGTAAAGTCCATTGGATATAAAATGTGATTGATTGAGACGATTTCCTTGCTAAAATGAAATTTGATCGATTGAGACGATTTCCTTGCTAAAATGAAATTTGATCGATTGAGACGATTTTCTCGCCAAACATCTTCGCGAGTCTGCCATTATCGCCAAACTAATGCTTGTGAACATGTCTTACTAGGATGCTCCTATAAGGAAGTTGATATCAGCTGTTGAGATTTTTATCCGCCAATCACAACAGCTTGTTTGACGTTCAACCGCGCCCACAATGCTCTTATCTACCAATCACAACTTCCCTCCAATCGTTGTTTGATCTCCAATGGTCAATTTGTGACGTCATCTGAAATTACCCTGTATGAGATTTCCGACATAAGCAGAAGAAACATACCTAGACAGATGTTTTGTCTAAATTATCGTAAAACAAAACTATATTTCACCCACGTCTGGCAACAGCCATGCTCTTGCGGGTATATACTCTCCGAAAAGGATTGCTTATTGGGCGAACGGGGAACAGTGATAAAATGTTTTTCACGCCTATTGGTCTTTTCTTCTGTGTATCCGCAGCTGATGTGACATGGGTAAAATCCACTGGATGAGTTCTCTAGAAAAGTGGGACAACCTGACAAAATTAATTTGACGATTCATCTTTAATTAAGATTGTCCAAACCAATCCAATGGACTTTACCCACGAATGGCCTTTGCGAGAATTTTCCCTCCGGAAAAGACTATTTATTGGACGAAGAGGAAGCACTGTTAAAATGTTCTTCACGCCTATTGGTGTTTTTCTTCTGTTTACCCGCGGCTGACGTCACATGGGTAAAGTCCATTTTGTGTCCATACGACGCACCTCTCATATAGAGGTACCCACGTCTTATTCATTCAGGTACGTATCGCCAAATTTTGGAATGCAGGTTAGGCGCGCCACACACCAGGGAGACATGCAACAAAAAAGCGTGAGGCATGCGACAATTTCACTCTGTTAACAAAGAAAAAACCTGTTTGAACAGCAGAATTTGTCTCCTGTCTCACAACTATTGTCGCATGTCTCTCTGGTGTGTGGTGCGCCGTACCGTACTTCTGCGCTGTGCGTGTGTCGCCACTCTCATAATGTCTCCGTCTTGAAATTCCGTTTCTAAACGTTATCATTTCAAATTCAAGCCCTTTTGCTGGCATAGGCAAAAATATTTAATTTAAAAGACCTGTGGGCGAGAAACGAGAAATTAGGTAAGTTTTGTTATGTTCTAGAAACCGAGGCTAGAAAAAAAGGATAGGCTGCCGCGGTACCTGACGCCTTAGACCGCTAGAGTCATGTGATGCTCTTTTCGTGCACCTGCACTGGTGGATTTTTTTTGTTAGCATCACTAGAAACTTGATTGTTATAGTTTGAACAAAGTTTCAATCTCAGCATGTGATACGTCTTTATGTTTTTATTTATAAAGGCAGTCCTTTGGCAGTAACGTAGATTATATTGAATGTGCATATAATTGTCATAAACTGTGCTTTGCAATATTCCACTTGAAAAGTACGCCAAGTGGCATGCAATAAATAAATTAAGAAAAAGGCATTATCAATAACATGAATGTTTCTGAAGAATTGTAATCATACCACAAACTAAGAGCGCTGAACTGCAGTCACCTTTTTCCTTTTAAAAATTACCTATTCGAAAATAAAATCAACAATATGTAGTCGTCAAAAATACGTGAAAATAAAAAGAGTACTTTCAAAACAAATATTTTTTTCCACCAGACCTCTTACAACGACCGCAGGTAGGTAGAGAAACTTAAAATTTTGATATTAATATTAATATAATTTCCAAACAAAAATTTTTTTCCATACAAGGTTGTGATATTTAACTTTGGGTGGCAAAGATTAGATACCAGATTCTTTAATAAAAGCAGAAACTTCAATTTACTCTAAAGTGATTAAAAAGAAATTGTGCAAAATGGAAAAATCGCTATACGAATTTAGAATAAATTTCATTGAAAAGAAGATCAAAATGTATTATATAGGGCTAAAAGATTTTCTACAGATTGTTTGTACGACTGACTCAAAATCATCTGCGAACTAAGAAAATACCCCACGAAATTTGGGCAAGTGAGATCACAGATCACACATAGGGTTTCGTTTAATATTTCTTTCAACACTTAATCCTGTTGCAAAATCTGCTAGTTCCACATTCACCAATAGGGGGCGCATTCTATTCTAAAAAAACCTCTATTCGAACAAAACTCCGTTTTTTAATCCATGCGTAGATGTATTAGTCGAGGAGATCAGGCCTATAGAACCAGAGATTAGAAAGCACCCCTGGTGGTAAAAAGAGGAACTTCACTACTATTAATGTAAACATATAAGCAGGGATGAAAGTACACTAAAGCCATTTTGGAGCACCTTTGGAGCAGAAAAAAATCCATTTTTGGAGCAGCAAAAATCTAATTTTGTAGCAATAAAATTAAAATTCTGTTTTTGGTCCAGACTGAAATTCTAATGCTAATAAACTCCTAACTAGTATGTTATGGCCATCACAAAACTTTCTTCTATATAAATCACATAAACAGCACTAATTGATATCAAGGTATACCTGAATCTGAAGTTTGATGAAAATTCGTGCATTAGTTCTTGAGAGCTATAGTGGAAATTCTGAAGAAAGCAGCATAGCAGCGCCAGCTGTTGAGCGTTTTGAACCAAAACATAAACAGCTCTAATTCATATCAAGGTATACCTGAATCTGCAGTTTGATGAAAATCCGTGCATTAGTTCTGGAGATTGGGGTATTGCGGAAATCGTAAAAAATGCTGCATAGCAGCGCCACCTGTTGAGCGATTTACACCAAAAACAAATAAGCACCAATTTATATCAGGGACTAACAATATAAATTTTTATTAAATTCCGTGCATTAGTTCTTGAGATAGAGCGCCCACAAAATTTGTGTCACATACATACACACATACAGACATTTTGTAAAAACATGTTTTTCGGAATCTCTCACCCCTAAAACGTGTAAATCCGTCGAAAACCGAACATTTTCACGAATCCAATACTTTCTTCTTGTAAAGGTAGAAGAAAGTAAAAATTAAAATTATTGCTATCTCGAAAATATTTTGACATTTGAAAGAATAATTAGATAAAATTTCTCCCCACATTTTGCTAACTATGGCCATTCTAAATGATAATTGGGTACAGTTTGCAATAATGAACAAGTGAGTATGTGTGATCACAGATCGCACAGACGGTTTCGTTTAATATTCCTTTCAAAACACTTTATCCTTTTGAAAATCTGTTAGTTCTAAATTTCGCAACCAGGGGCGCACTCTATTCTAAACAAACTTCTATCAGAACGAAACTCCGTTTTACATACTATCCGTATACATATTAGTCGAAGGGATTGGGCCCATAGCACCCGAGATAAGTAGGCGCCCCTGGCGGTAAAAAGTGGAACTACAATATGTAAGGCCACGGTGCATAATATAAAAGAATGGTCAAAGGGGTGTCGGCAGAAGTTGGAAAAGTGCTCCCCGGGTGAAAAGGCCGGAGGTTAGAAAAATTGCTTAAAATATACAAGTTAAAGCACGGAGGAGTAAGTAATATAAGACTTTTTGAAAAATTTATGATTTGTCGTGTGGTCTGAGGTATTCAGCTATACGTATGCAAAAATTCATGTCTCCAACTTAATTAGGGGCTCTCTTAGAAATAATTGCTTAAAATATATATGTGGTAGCCCAAAGGGTTAAACGTAAGACTTTTTCAATATTTTATGATTTATCGCCTGACCTCAGGTGTTCTGCTATAAGTATGCAAAATTTCAAATCTCCATATTAATAGTTCAATTAGAATAGCTCAGTTAGAAAGAATTGCTTAAAATACGCATGTGGGATCCCAAAGGGTTAAATGTACGACTTTTTCAAATTTTTATGATTTGTCGCATGATGATATTCAGCTATAAGTATGCAAAATTTCACGCCTCCAACCTAAATAGGGTATCACTTGGAAAGAATTGTTTAAAATATACATGTAGGAGCCCAAAAGGTTAAATGTACGACTTTTTCAAAATGTTATGATTTGCCCTTTGATGTGAGGTGCTCAGCTATATGTATGCAAAATTTCACGCCTCCAACCTAATTAGGGGCTCACTTAGAAAGAATTGTTTAAAATACACATGTAAGAGCCGAAAAGGTTAAATGTACGACTTTTTGAAAATTTTATGATTTGTCGTTTGATGCGAGGTGCTCAGCTATAAGTATGCAAAATTTCCCCCCTCCAACCTAATTAGGGTTCACTTAGAAAGAATTGTTTAAAATACACATGTGGGAGCCCAAAGGGTTAAGCGTACGATTTTTTCAAAATTTTATGATTTGTCGTTTGATGTGAGGTATGCAGCTATAAGTATGCAAAATTTCACGCCTCCAACCTAATTAGGGGCTAACTTAGAAAGAATTGTTTAAAATACATATGTAGGAGTCCAAAAGGTTAAATGTACGACTTTTTGAAAATTTTATGATTTATCGCTTGATGCGAGGTGCTCAGCTATAAGTATGCAAAATTTCACGCCCCCAACCTAATTAGGGGCTCATTTACAAAGAATTGTTTAAAATACTAGGGGGCTCGGCCCCCTACGAGCTACGCTCGCCAACCCCCGTCCAGACACCGCAGCCTCTAAATGCACGCTAATTTGATCGACTTTAAAAAGATTTCGAAAGATTGAATTATAATTTAAAAAACAGTGGCGATCTCCCTATAAACGAATTTCAATTCATTTCTCTTTGATTGGGGAATTTTAACGCCAAATCCGCTGCGGTACTACTTGATTATCCCGACGACCCATTTCGCCAAATTATATAAATCGCCAAACCATTCGCCAAATTATACAAATTGACATAATTTTTATTTTAAATAACGAAAGAACAAATAAATTCGTACAACATTAATAAAAATACAAATAAAACGTCGAAATAAAAATAACTTGATGACGTAGACACGTGTAACAACATTTCAAAATAAGCTAATATAAAAGGAATTAAGTAAACAGAGTCTTTGTCTCCTGGTATTTTTTAACAAAGCGAAAAGAAAGTTCTTTTAAATGAGATATTTTAAATTAATCGTTTTTAATCTGACGTAATTTTTACCAAGCTATTCTTTCTCTTTTAAATAATCGCGTGAAAGTACTTTTGTTAGCAATGAAATATTATTTGCGGTTTCCTAACAAAAATAGTTGAAAATATCCTCTCAAAATATTAAATAAATGTCTAGCGCAATTTCTAAATTTAAACTTTTTTGCAATATTATTTTGTGTTCATTTTATGTAATAACTATAATGTGACGTAAATATGACATAATTTCTCCTAAGACTTCTAACGCATGTTAATGAATTTATTATTTTACAATATCCTTTCTCTTTTAAAATTCACGTGTGTACTTTTTATGACGTAATTTTTAATAAGTTCCTGCTTTTTATACATAATTATTTAATTCTAATTTGAAAGTTTTTTTCCTGTTTATAATAGTCACGTGTAAATAAATTTTTAATTTGAAGCAAACATTATTGCTTGCGCTTTTTATACAGTTGGCAACAGTTTAAATTAGTACAATTTTCTGAAATCTGTAAAAAATATCTCTAGAAATGCAGAAAATTTGAATTTAAAATAGAAATAAAACCTGAAAAAATGAGTCAAAATAAAATAATTAATGCAATCTGCACTCCGGCAAATTCTAACGCATAAAATGATCTAAAAATGATTACACTGCCATGTATAGTTTTTGCTGCTATAAAACTTTTTTAGTGGAACGATTTTGTCCAACTTTAGCATTAAATATCTCTTAAAATAATTCTTCGATTTGAAAACTGTCTCCATCAGCGTGTTTATCAAACATTTCTGTATAAAACCACTGATTTTCATATTTTTGTATGCATTATTTTTCTCAACTAGGGGGCTTGGCCCCCTACGAGCTACGCTCGCCAACCCCCCGTTCAGACACTGCAGTCTCTAAAAGCACGCTAATTTGATCGGCTTTAATTGAATTTTTTTGGAAGATTGAATTATAATTAAAAAAACAAAGGCGATCTCCCTATAAACGGGTTTCTATTAATTTCTCTTTGATTGGGGAATTTTACGGAAAAATCAGCTGCTGTTAAAAGATACAATGGCATTTCAAAATCATCTAATATAAAATGAATTAAGTAAACAGTCTTTGTCTCCCGGTATTTTTTAACAAAGCGAAAAGAAAGTCCTTTTAAATAAAACATTTTAAATATATCGTTTTTAATCTGACGTAATTTTCACCAAACTTTTCTTTCCCTTTTTAATATTCACGTGAAAATGCTTTTATTAGAAATGAAATATTATTTGCGCTGTTCAAAAAAAAAAAAAAAAAAAAAAAAAAAAAAAATAGTTGAAAAGTTCATCTCAAAATATCAAGTAAATGTCTCGCGCTATTTTTAAATTTAAACTACTATTTTGCAATATTATTTTTTGTTCATTTTACGTAATAAGTGTAATGTGACGTAAATGTGATGTAATTTCTCCTATTTAAGACTTCTAACGCATGTTAATGAATTTATTACTTTACAATATCCTTTCTCTGTTAAAATTCACGTGTAATTATAGATGAAGTAATTTTCAATAAGTTCCTGCTTTTTATACGTAATTATTTAATTCTAATTTGAAAGTTTTTCTTTTCTGTTTATAATAGTCACGTGTAAATAAATTTTTAATTTGAAGCAAACATTATTGTTTCCGTTGTTTATACAGTTTGGCAACAGGTTAAATTAGTACAATTTTCTGAAATAAGTAAAAAAATATCTCTCGAAATGCTGAAAATTTGAATTTAAAATAGAAATGAAACCTCGAAAAATGAGTCAAATTAAAAAAATTAATTAATTCTGCACACCGGGAAATTATAACGTATAAAATGATCTAAAAAGTATTAAATTCCGATGTATAGTTTTTGCTCCTATAAAACTTTTTTAATGGAACGATTTTGTCCAACTTTAGCATTAAATATCTCTTAAAATAACTCTTCGATTTGAAAACTGTCTACATCAGCGTGTTTATCAAACATTTCTGTATAATACTACCAATTTTCATATTTTTGTATGCATTATTTTTCTTAATATTAACGAAGAAAGACCTCCGGTCACAAAAAATTCAAAACCGGCGACGGCGGCGGCGGTGACAGCGGTAGTTACTTTTTTTTAGAATAGAGAGACACATGTGGGAGTCCAAAGGGTTAAATGTACGACTTTTTTCAAAATTTTATGGTTTGTCATTTGATGTGAGGTGTTCAGCTATAAGTATGCAAAATTTCACGCCTCCAACCTAATTAGGGTTCACTTAGAAAGAATTGTTTAAAATACACATGCGGGAACCCAAAGGGTTAAATGTACCACTTTTTTTTCAAAATTTTATGATTTGTCGTTTGATGTGAGGTAGTCAGCTATAAGTATGCAAAATTTCACGCCTCCAACCTAATTAGGGGCTCGCTTATAAAGAATTGTTTAAAATGCACATTTGGGAGCCCAAAGGGTTAAATGTACGACTTTTTCAAAATTTTGTAGTTTGTCGTTTGATGGGAGGTGTTCAGCTATAAGTATGTACAATTTCACGCCTCCAACCTAATTAGAGGCTCATATAGAAAGAATTGTTTAAAATACACATGTGAAGCCCGAAGGGTTAAATGTACGACTTTATCAAAATTTTATGATTTGTCGTTTGATCTAAGGTGTCCGTCTATAAGTACGCGAAATTTCACGCCTGCAACCTAATTAGGGACTCACTTAGAAATAATTGTTTAAAATACACATGTGGGAGACCAAAGGGTTAAATGTACGATTTTTTCAAAATTTTATGATTTGTCATATGATGTGTGGTGTTCATCTATAAGTATGCAAAATTTCAAGCCTCCAACATCTATAGTTTCTGAGAAAGGGCTCTGTGACGAACAGACAGAGGAGCGAGACGAATAGGATTTCGTCAGATGAACGAAACCCTAAAAATTAGCAGCAGGAAGAAAAAAAATCAGTTTATTTGGCTTTAAAAAATATTATTTTAGAGCAGTAAATTTAACTAATCGATAAAAAGCCCATGAATACAACAAACAGGACTCCCACTCAACTTTTGTAGTAAAAAATGGTAAAAGGGGACTATTTTTTTCAAAAAAAGGGACCAAAAAAGACCATATATTTCGCATAAAAAGGAACCTTTAGGTACCTAAATTCAGCAAATCACAAAATAAAATAAACACAAAATCTCCGCAACCATTTCACGAAATTAGCGCGTTTTTCGCGATCCTTTGACGAAATTCACGATCCCTTACGAAAATTTTAGTGCTTTTTTTGAGATCTTTAGAAGAAATTCGCATATTTTTGCGATTTTTTGACGAAATTAGCATTTTTTGGCGATCTTTTTACTAAATTCGCATATTTTTCGGGATCTTTTGGCGAAAATCGCAAGTTTTTCGCGACCTTTGTACAATTTCTCTTATTTTTCGCAATCTTTCGACGAAATTTGCATTTTTCGTGATATTCTGCGAAAACTTGCGCTTTTTTGCGAACTTTTGACAAAAACTTCGCGTTTTGTTCCTTTTTTCACGAAACTAGCAATCCTTTGAAAAAATTCACGTTTTTTTTGCGATCTTTTGACGGAATTCGTGTATTTTTTGTGGTCTTTCGACGAAATTTGCGTGTTTCTCCCGGTATTTTGACGAAATTTGCTATTTGTTTCGCGATTTTTTGACGAAATTCGCGATTTTTTGACCGCGTTTTGTCTGTTTTTTTGACAAAATTCCCATTTTTCGTGATCCTTTGACTATTATGGCGCGTTTTTCGCGATATTTAGATAAAATTCGCACTTTTTCGCGATTTTTTGACAAAATTCACGTGTTTTTCACGATCTTTTGACTAAATTTGCATATTTTTCGGGATCTTTGGGCGAAATTCGCTTATTTTTCGCGATCTTTTGACGAAATTTGCATTTTTCGCGCTATTCTGCGAACTTCTGGCAAAACTTGCGCTTTTTTGCGATCTTTTGAAGAAATTTACAGGATTTTTTTCTATCTTTTGACCGCGTTTTGTTCTTTTTTTCTAAAAACTAGCGATCCTTTGACAAAATTCACGTTTTTTTGCGATCTTTTGACGGAATTCCTGTACTTTTCCTGATCTTTCGACGAAATTTGCTATTTGTTTCGCGATCTTTTGACGAAATTTGCTATTTGTTTCGCGATCTTTTGACGAAATTCGCGTTTTATCGCGATCTTTTGACGAAATCCGCGTTTTTCGCGATCTTTTGACCGCGTTTTGTCTGTTTTTTGACAAAATTCCCATTTTTCGCGATCCTTTGACTAATATGGCGCGTTTTTCGCGATCTTTTGATAAAATTCGCACGTTTTTCGCAATTTTTTGACAAAATTGACGTGCTTTTCGCGATTTTTTGACGAAATTCGCAATCTTTTGATAGCGATTTTTTCCTTTTTTGACGAAATTGGCGGTCTGAGAAAAGTTAAAAATGGAATTTTTCTTTGTTTCTCGGATCGTTTTGCTAAAACGATCTGCTAAATACGATCTCTGAGCTAAATTTCATTTTGGTACTAAGTACGTTTTGGCGCAAATTTAAGGAAAAACGCTATTTCTGCGCAGCACTTGAAACCCTGTATAAGGCTATGCTGCATAATATGAGAGTGGTCAAATGGCTCTCCAATGATATATAGTGTGCTTAGTAATGTACACACATAATCACATGAGGGGTGTCGGTAAAAGTTAGAAAAGTCGCTCCTTCGGGGGGGGGGGGATTGGAGAGGAACCGGAAGATGCATAGTATGGAAGAGTGGTCACAGGGCTTTCCACTGATATACAATCACATGAGAGGTTCGGAAAAAGTTTAAAATACCCTCCCCCTCTTCGAGCCTTACTATCCCGTCCCCGGAATACACCACCTGTCTTTGAAATTTTTATATTTTATAAATAATATTTATCACAGGGCTTCGTAAAAAAAAAATCTAAAATGATATTTAGTGTAGAAAATGCTACAATTTTAAAACTTTGTTTGTGCCCCCCCCCCCCCCCACCTTCTCCATGGCCCAAAAAACCGGACTCATATCATGACAAACAAAGGTACTAGCGGTAAAAAAAAATGAGTTAAGGAGGTGGGTGCTTAGTAATGTATAGGCCAAGAGCCTTAAAACGATATGTTTCATGAAAAAATACATTTCCTGACACCCCCCCCCTCTCCAACGGGGATTATTTCCCTTAAGGGTGTTCTCAAATCAAAAAGGGCAACTTTCTGACATAAGTTTTAATTTATTTTTGTTCGAAAATGCATGAAACTTGCTGGTGTTGTTGTTCAGAAACTATGTAATTGAGCTGTTTTTTCCATTTTTTTTGCAAACGCAATAGATCTTTCAGAAAATAATGTCAAAGTAGGCGTTTTGAACAGAATTTCCGCGCGAAGGGAGAAAGAGCACTCAAGAGCGGACGAAAAACGGGTTTGTCACGTGATCGAATTTGCTTATAACTCAATGATCAAAAAATGAAAAAAACAGTTCGATTCCAAATCGCTTCTATGGCAGGGCTTTCCAATTTTATATCTTTCTGTTAGGAAATGAATTTGTAAATATGTCAAAACGTTTTTTGCTTGTTGAGCAGAGCAGTTAAGAACAGTCTTAATTGCCTGGTGTTAACATACACTACACCAATCGAAAGGCCTTGATGAGATGACTCTTTGGTCAAGACTTCAAATGAGGACGAATCTTGCTGTAGCTTAATAAGGGGCTGAGTGAGAAAAATCGCTTCAAAATACACAAGTTAGAGTCCAGAGGAGTCAATGATATAAGACTTTTTGAAAATTTTATGATTTGTCAAGTGACTGCAAGTGTTCAGCTATAAGTATTCAAAATTTCAAGTCTCCAACTTAATTAGGGGTTGAACTAAAAAAAAAAAAAAAAAACTGGTTAAAATATACATCTTAGAGCATGGAAAGGTCAATAATATGATTGAAAATTTTTATGAGTTGTCGTGGGATCGCAAATGTTCAGCTATAAGTATGCAAAATTTCAAGGCTCCTACTTAATTAGGGGCTGAATAAGAAAACTTGCTTAAAATAGGTTTAATAATAGTAATACGTTAATGTTTAAAATAATATACAAGTTAGAGCCCAGAAAGGTTAATAATATAAAACTTTATGAAAATTTAATGATTTGTCATGTGATCGCAAGTGTTCAGCTATAAGTATGCAAAATTTCAAGTCTACAACTTAATTTATTGCTACAATTTAAAAAAAATGCTGTCACCACTCCCTCTGGAATTCAAAATCTGGAAAATTTCTGGAATTCCTTTTTTAAAAATTTTAGGTGTTATCAAATAATCTGAAATTTTAAAATTGATTAAAAAAAAATCAGACATAAAATAATGATAATTACTGGGTGAAATGATTAAAATTAAATAATGTGACATTACAAATCATTTGAATTTTGTTAATTCATAAAAATGCATGTAGATGGCAGCATCAAACAAAAAAATTAAAAAGATTTATAGCATATGTCAGAATGCTAGTATTTAAAAGGTTAATTCTTTTTTAAGGTTTTTGCTTCTTATTTAATTTCTTTCGGGGTGGGGGGTGGGGAGTCACGATACTTCACAAACTTATGTTTAAAAAGAAATTCTCCTAAAATAATTACATATTTTAGTTTTAAAAAAATTCAATGAAATTCCGTTTTTTAAAATATTTATTCTTTTTTTTTTTCTTTAAGGGTGAGGGAGGAGGTGGAACACGCAATACTTCACAAATTTATTTTAAAATAGGAATTTCACAAAAAATTTTTACAAATTTAAGTTTTGAAAATGTTCAACTTTAACCGGCGTTATTTGAACTTACAACCTTCTGTGTACGAAACTCTAACCAACTGCGCTGTAACTTCTACGAATGAAAAGCTGAAATTAATATTATGTAATGTTGCAGAAATGGTCGAATTCCTAAAATGCCCTAATAATATAATACTTTTCAACATTTTATGATTTGTCTTGTGATCTCAGGTGTTCAACTATAAGTATGCAAAATTTCAAGTCTCCAACTTAGCTCCCATAGGTTTAACATTAGCTTGCAAGTTTCTTTGTATTTCATATACAGTCGAACTTTACCGAAGTCCCTATTTAACGAAGTATTCTACTTAACGAAATTCTCTGCTGAATCTTGACTTTAAACACAATTAACATGTAAATCAATCTCTATATTACAAAAAATATATTCTATATAACGAAGTTTATTCTACTTTTGTGCGTGTACAGCAATCAAACGGGGAGGTTGTTGTTGCGACAGATGTATGAATTTATTTCAGTGGATTGTATGAAAATGAAATTATTTATTTAATCATTCCCATTCAAAAGAAGAAATTTAAAAAGTCTTCGATACAAGAAGAAGGGGATTCCAGTTTTACGAAAATGTTACAGATAAATTGTTCGGATACTTAAAAGAGCGGGAACATTTTTAGGAAAAGTGTATTTTACATAAGAAACCTGTAACAAAGAAATATTAAAGACATTTTAAAAGTTAAGGATTTGAAATACTGAGGAAAAGAGAAAAGTTACGCTACGCTTCAGTTTTTATTTACTTCTCTTTATTATGTGATTTTTTAGATATTATTCTAATAAAATTTTTCTCATGTATCTACATTGCATAAAAAAAAGAAAAACAAATACTGCTTGAATTAAAATACATTTTCCCAATATTTCCATTTTATGTGTATTTTTCATGTAATGCATATGTAGTTTATTATACAAATTTCATGAATTTGAGTTGATTTCTATTTAATGAATTTTCCTCATAACGAAGTATTTAAGTGTAACGACGAGACTTCGTTAAATGGAAGTTTCACTGTATATGCATTTTTGTATGAAACTAGAAACAAAATCTTCATTTGGTGCCTTTTGCTCTGGCGCCCAGGCAACATGTCACCTTTGCCCCTTCCTAGTTTCGACCATGGGCCCATAGTACCCAAAATAAGAATGTATTCCTCTGGTGGTGAAATGGGGAACTAAAAATTGTAGGACAATCAAAACAATTGCCAGAACAAATGACGAAAGAGGTGTCAAATGAAGATTTTGTTGGTCGTTTCATACATATATATATCTATATGAAATACAAAGAAACTTGCAAGCTACTGTTAAACCTATGTGAGCATTTTTTTCAAAATATGAGCCAAACAATGTTGAAATCGCGGCCACAAAACCTGAGATAAGAATGCACCCCTTGGCAGTGGAACTAAAAACTGAAATGAAATGAATCAAATGAAAACCAAGTTTAATGAGCCATATCTCATTGAAATTGGGCCTATAGAATCCGAGATCAGAATGTATCCCTTGGTGGTGGAAGGTGGAACTAAAAACTATAAGTGAATGTATTCTAAATTGAATGAATCAATTCCAGTTGAAATCTGTCCCATAGAACTCCAGAAAAGAAGAAGATATCACTGTTCGAAAATGGTGGTAACTGAATTCTAAATTTAGGAAAACACTTTTAAATGTAACTAAAGGTCGAATGAAACAATTTTCATTGAATTCAGGCCCATAAAACCCGAGAAAAGAATGTGTCGTTACTGTTTGAAAACAGTAACTGAAGTGTATATTTAGGAAAGCATACTTTTAAATATATTTCACCTATGTAAGATATTTTTCTACTGATGCTTACCAATTCTATATCTTAATTAGAGTGTAAAAGAATGCGTCGAAATTGTTCAAAAATGTTGATAGTTTATCATTAAAGCAATTTTTAATTTATGACTAAAATTGAACCCCCTTTACATTAATGCAATTATTAATAAAGAACTATAGTTTTCTGATAATTAGAAGTTATTAAAAGCACAACACAATAATGGCTGACAGATGTTTTTTCTTCTGAACTTTAAATTCAAATCTGAATCAGTTCTCTTAATTATCGGTCATTATCCAAAAAAAATTTATTTCCTTTTATTATTAATTTCACCCATTGTCAATTTGCTTCCCTTCAGAAAGTAAATGAATGGATGGGCCAGCAAAACAAATTTTATTGAAATTGAAAGATGATCCCTCGTCTGCATAATTCCTTTCATGTCTGATTAAGTTTTCTGCAAAAATTAAGAAAAAATACCAGCCGATTATAAAAAAAAGTTAGATTTTCGGATGCACAAAATTTTTCAACACACATATTATGAATTTCAAATCAATATCTCAAATAGTTATTTTGATATTTGGTGATTAGTGGAAAATAGAAAAATCAGTTGTCTGCAATTTGAAATTAAAGTCGGTGTTATTTGTATTGCTATTCTTCAAATCTAGCCTCGCTGCAAGGGTCCAAATCAAAAACAGTTTACGGTTTTCAGAAAAATTGCTCTTTTTTATTGAGCCGTTTGAGGAGTTAGTATTAATTAATACCTCGTAATAACATGAATTTTGGCGCCCCCCACCTCCTCACGCACAATAAAAGTTATCGACGGCAGGTACCCTATGCAAAAAAAGAAAATACCCTTAAAAAATCCTTTAATAGTAGTTAAAATGCTAGCAAGAAATATGTAAACAACGCTCCCATACGATTAACATTAGCATGAGTGTTAAGAGCCTACACTTATCACGTGAAGAAACTGGATCGCTAATGTTAATCCTATGGCAGTGTTCTTTTTAAAATCTCTTCCTTGCATATTGTATTGATAGTTTTAAATGATTTTTTTTTTTTTCTTGCTTAGAATAGCAGAGATTGAATTCTAACCAGGTTAGTGTTTACTTTTTCGATTTTGGTTGCAGATATTTATATATATATATATACAGTTACTTTCACTTTCACAAATTTGAAAAGTATGCTCCCATAGGTTTAACATTAGCTTGCGAGTTTCTTTGTATTTCATATACATTTTTGTATGAAACGACAAACAAAAACTTCATTTGGCTTTCATTTAACTTCATGAAGCCCCTTTGGCTTTCGTTCTGGCACCCGGGGCACATGCTCCCTCTGCACACCCTAATTTCGGCCCTGCTTCTGAATAAAAATTGTTGCTTAATTTAAATGCAGAATTTCTGCCATAAAGAAGGTAAAAATTACTATTGGAAAAGAGTGGTGAATGTTTGTCATTCCAAAAGTCCCCCCCCCCTTTTCCACTTCATATTCCTTTCACCATTCTAATTGAAATTCTGGATATCAGAATTGAAATAACAGATAGAGCAAAATGAGTGATATTTCTATATTTGAAATTTCAATATTCAAAATCTCAGCAGCCACCCCCCCCCCTTCCCGTCACCCCTAGACTTTTAAGTGAGATATCTTGACATTGCAACAGGATCAAATTATAATATTAGGGAGCAAATTAGAGCTAAGTATTGACATACTTCAAATTTTGATACTAAAAATAGAAAGGGGGTGGCGGTGCAGTTAGCATTGACTTAGTCATGTCTCTCTCCTCAAATTTATGCCCCACTCTTCCAGTACAGAAAGTTTAAAATTTTCATTAAAAAAAAATCTTCTCCCCTATTTGTGCCTCAATAGGAAAAAATAAATAAATCTGTCATATATAAGCCTACTAGCTTGATAGATAGCCCTACCCAGTGAAATTTTATACCCCCCCCCCCCCCCTCAGCTTAGAGGGTTACATGAGTTTGAAAATTTCAAAAAATCCATTTATTTTTTATTTTCTTTTATCTAATAGTACAATACGTCTAGAATATATTTCCAAAGTTTCAATTCAATTGAAGTAAAAAAATAGGACAGAGATCTTTTGGAAATTCCCCTCATTAGGAAAGACCGGCTGGAAGCGATGCAGGTGTATTTATCTAAAAACACTACTGTAGAACCACGATTATCCGAAGTAATTGGGATTGACCATCTTTCAGAAAATCGAGAATGCTTCAGTTTTAAGATTAAGGAGAAATATATGCAATATTTCATATTAAAAATAAAGCAATACCAAAATAGAAACAAGAATTAATTACCTGAATTTTAACTTTGAAATTAAGTACCTTTTACATATATCACAAGGGTATGAAAAAAATGTTTTGTTTGTCGCAGTTTCGATTGCCTTTGCTTTGAAGCTCTATCACGGAGTTTTTAATATTATTAGTTCACCAATATCACAGTCTTTCTGCTGCTCCAGCCATCCCAAACAGTTTGCAAAACATTCAAAAGTTTCACAATTGCTAATTCGTTCATTTTCTTCATCCCAATCCACAGCTTACGGGAGCTCAAGTTAAATTCAAAGGAACTCTAGGAAAGGGGATCGAAAATATTTATATGTAGGGGAGAGTGGGGTGGAATGGGACAGTGGGAGGAATAGGACAGCAGGTTTTTCTCTTTATGTATCATTATAAACATTTCACAAATCACACATTAGGTGAAGAAATGGTACACCAATCTTCAGTTGAAAAAAGCAGCTGATCTGCATAAGCTTGCGATTGCATAAGGAAAAATATTATTTCAAGAACTAAAAGTAAATTTGCTTCATATACTTTCTGTATATTAATGACTTATTTATGCATCAATGTAACAGTTTCCCTATTTATGGAACATTATACTGTATATTATCTATGATTTAAACTATGCCTAAAAGCAGCATTTTTGTTTATACAAGAAGTGTAACATAAAAGAAGGTAGAAGGAGGAATGAGATATGCCAACAAAGGTAGGAATGGGACATGTCAAATTCCTTCTTTTTAATAAGATGAATGTAAATTGCTAGTATGCAAATATTTTTAAAGGGTAGTATGTTAATTACAACATTATAAATATATTAATTTACTTCAAAATGTAAATAAATTACGAACGGATGATTTTTTAATGTCATCTCTCACTGACAATCCTGAATTTTCCTTCCAGTGATGAAGGTACTGTAATTTGATATTGTAGCACATACATTATCAACCTACAATCTTTGTTAGACTGTATACATAGACAACACTAGACTATTTGTGCCTTACATTGTTTTATAGTTGTCCCGTACCTCCCTGTTAGTGGGGAGGTATGGGACATATTTTGAAATTTACATTTTCTTTATTTATAAAATTTTTCTGCAAATTGTGTTTCCACATTGTTCAAGGACATTAGAAAGTGTTTCATTTTGTATTCTATAAGTTGATTTTCTTATTTTTCTAAAAAGTACCCATTCCTCCCCACTCTCCCCTACTCGTAGTTCAGAAAGGACTGCTTGCAAAGCTTTAAAAATGGATTTTGCATACAAGGAATGCAATAGTTAAAAACAAAAAGCTTTAAAAATGGATTTTGGTTAACCGAGAGTTTTGGTTAAAAGTGTTTCGGATAAAAGAGGTTCTACTGTACTTTTGAAATTGGTGGACACGATTTCTCAAAAAGTAATGCACCAATCTTATTGAAATTTTGCGCACTTCTTCAAAATAGGATTGGCTAGTGATTGAATGAAGGTGTTTCTCTTTTTTTCAAATTAGAACCAATTTTACAAGGCTATACATAGTGTAAATTGCACTGTTTTGCATACAACACTGCCAAAAATTCAAATTTCAATTTTTATTTAAATTCTACCTTCAATCATGAGCTATACTCAGCGGTAGAATTGATAAAAAAAAAGTCACTGGTCCCAAGGACCAGTAAGCATGAGAATTTACTGGTCTGCAGTTATCATCACTGGCCCGCTACATAAAATTCTATTAAGTCCCTTTAACCCTTGAGTGACCTTCCCCCCCCCCTCTTAGAATATAAACCAAACTTCCTTTACAGCAATCCAAAATTTTCAGCATAGTAAAATTATAATTTACTAAAAATTAAATAAACAGTATGCATAACGAAAAACTATAAAATTATTTAGATGTTTTATTTATCTGATTATTTATTTCAAATGACTGAGATTTAATGCAATTTTTTTAAATTATTGTGCGATTTGTGTTAGGTTGTGGTTTTCTAGGGGACGGGTAAGTTAAGTTTACCTGTGAGAAAGGGGGGAAAAACTTACTGGTCCTGCAGACCACTAAATTTTTCAAATTAGTGGTCGATTGCATTTTTGGTGGTCTCGGACCAGCGGACCACCAAGGATTTCGAACGCTGGATATACTTATCTACTAACAGAAAAAATTTGTATTTTTAATTTCAGATAAACTATCATGAGTTATCCTGACCACCACAAGGACATTTTTTTAGGGGTCTCTGGAAACCAGGTCCCACCAGCTGAATTTTCCAAATTTTTTAATGAAAATTTTAGAAAATATTGTTCAAATGTTGCTCTTTTATATGCTTAAAATTTTGAATAAAATTATTTATTATATATAGAAAAAATCAGAGAAAATATGCTTTTTCTTAACCTTCGAAATCCATTAAGATCTTTAAAACTCTTTATTTAAAAAAAAAAAAAAATAAATAAATAAATCGGTACTCACTATTGTCTTCCTAAAAATTTAATTTTTTATCAACAAAGTTAATTTTTCATTGTGTTTTACCTTTGCTTTAAGACAGAACCAAAAAAAAAATTTTTTTTTCAGAACTTCTTTGTTAACTGGAAGCAAATATTGAAAAGAAAATGTCGCCAATAGCATATCCCCCCCCCCTCCCTTTTCAATAGCAGTTTTTGTGTATTGTGTGTGTAAATTAGAAACAATACTTACTTTGATGTTGAAATATCCTTATTTCTAATAAAATGAAAATCAGATTTGAACTTAAATTGTTTTTTTAGTCCCTAAACTAGTAAAAACAATTTCATTTTTAAAAAATAAGATGAATTAAAATATAAATCACTGACATTAATTACACTGGTCAACAAATTTGAACTTATGCTCTGTCCTATAACAGAAATTAGTTGTTTTTTATGCGTTTTTTTGTGCTGATTCTGGATCTAGTTTTATATTTACTCCAGCACGTCAAGTTTGAGAGATTTTTGCATATTTCAATTTATGCAAATTTAGTAAATTTTATACAATTATTTGCAAATTTAAGGTATAAAGCAATATCAGACAGGGTATTTTGTTTTATGTTATGATTACTACCTAATTTACTTCACAAAAACGTTGTTTCTGAGATTATACTGACATGTGATTGTGAAATATTGTACCTAATTTGCATATTTTTCATGTTTTTCTAATAATGTTTCTTGACGTTCAAATATTTCTGCCGCACAAGTACGCTAGTATGTTTCTAAACCAGTTTTTTGAGCTGATTTCAAATCTTGTGTCTGTTTTCTTATATCACGTCTAGTTTTTGAAAAAAGTGAAATTTTAGTTTTTGGTCAAAAAAGCCAGAAATAGCTTTTTATGATACTTTGTATGATAAACTTCAACTAGTCAGATAGATTCTGCTACTTATATAAATATTTTTTTGATTATATAAATTTTTGTTTATGTCTTTGATATGAATCTGACCCTGTTCACCTTCTTTTTAATGAATTGCACACCCCTAAAAAGCATCTTATATCAAACCTGTGTTAATGCCGTGCAAAAGCAGAAATTCATCTTACTCAAAAACTAGACATGACATAAGAAAACAGACTGCAGATTTGAAATCAGCATAAAAATCTAATCTAGAAAAACATTATGTCAATTCTGTGGCAACTATTTTAAAGTTGATAGTGCAACAAACATTAACACCAAACAACAAACATTACACTATTGAAAAATATGCAAATTAGGCTTAATAACTGATAAATAAATGTTAAGAATATGCAAATCGTGACATTTATCTGAAGCAAATAGTCAAGTAGTCTTTATCTAGAAAATGTAATTAGATGTGAGATATATTGTATCTAAAATTTGCATAAAATAGCACAAAAAAGCTTAAATTTGCATAAATTTAAATATGCAAATTTCTCAAAACCTAGATCACCTAGAGATAAACGGAAAGCATATTCGGAATCAGCGCCAAAAACTGATCTAGAATCAACTAATTTTAGTTCTAGGACAAAACCATTGTTGTACAGTGTTACTATTGGTAACAAGATATATATATATTTTTTAAACAGAATAATGTATTTTATTTAGATTCTTTTGCACAAGCATGTTTTCATTACTTAAAAATATAAGAAACAAAAAAAAAAAGAAACTCACTTGTATTTAAACAGTATTAATTTTTTAAAAAAAAAGAAATAAAAGTACTTCAGCTAAAAATTACATAGCTCCAAGCTGATAATTAAAAATTTTAAAGCAAAACATTAATTTTATTGATTTGTCTAATCTCATTTTGCTTCTCAATTTAGTTTAAACAAGACAAAATGATTATTACTTTTTTTCACTGTTAATGTTACTACATATTTTAGCTACAAAAAAAAAAAAAAAAAAAAAAAAAAATACTGAATTTTTCTAATTACATTAAAATATGATGATTAAATTATGTTTGTTTCCAAGCATTTTGAAACTTTTTTTAACAGTTTAATATATTTTTCTAATTTTTCAAAAAAAAAAAAAAATTGAATAACTTTAAATTACAGGGATATCCCTGTTTAGGAAGAAATTGGGTCTTTTAAAGGACATTTCACATTACAGCACCCTTCACAAAACTTTTTACTTAAAATAAGACACTTCATAAAATTATTTGTGTTAAAATAGGCCTTTCGCAAAACTTTTCCATCTCCAAACTGAACCTTTCTCAAATTTAATCATTTAAAGGTAAAATCTGACCTGCTACTTTTACATATATAAAGAAAATGTATGTATTTTATATACATGTCTTCTTAAAGATATATAATCAAGAATCTGAATATAACGATAATTTTAAATTCAGAAATGTAAAAAGCTGTTTACAATTTCAGAAAAACAGGAAGGAAAGGCTGGACAAACGCCTGAATTGTCAATGCTATACATTACATAATTAAAATAGGGTAGATGCTCCAGTTTTGGCCGCATTGGATCAATTTGTCCAATATTTAGGCTGTGAATTGATGCTAACAAGTAATATGCATTCTTAAACCTTATGCAAACACTCTTTTATCATTTACAATATCATTTTTTTATTTTTTGATAAAATGTGACTTGCAAAAAAAAAAAATAAAATAAGTGTGTGAAACTGTAGTGTGTAGGGGAGAGTGGGGTGGAATGGGACAGTATGTTTTTCTCTTTATGTATCATCTTAATCATTTCATCAATTACACATTAGATGAAGCAATGGTACCCTAAGCTTCAGATGAAAAAAGTAGCTGATCTGCATAAGCTTTCGATTGTATAAAGAAAAAGATTATTTCAAGAATCAAAAGTAAATTTGCTTCATATACTTTTTATGTTTTTTTGTATATTAATGACTTGCTTATGCGTAGATGTAATAGTTTCCCCATTTATGGAACATTATACTGTATATTATCCCTAATTTAAACTATGCTTAAAAGCAGCATTTTTGTTTATACAAGAAGTTTAACATAAAAGAAGGTAGAGGGAGGAATGGGACCTGTCTAATTTCTTCTTTTTATAAGATGAATGTAAATTGCTAATATGCAAATATTTTTCGAGGGTAGCATATTAATTATAACATTATAAATATATTCATTTACTTCAAAATGTAAATAAATTAAACTGATGACTTTTTAATGTCATCTCTGACTGACAATCCTGAATTTTCCTTCCAGTGATGAAGGTAATGGAATTTGATATTGTAGAACAGACATTATCAACCTACAATCTTTGTTAGACTGTATATATAGCCAACACTGGACTATTTGTGCCTTATCATACATTATTTTATAGCTGTCCCATACCTCCCTGTTAGTGGGGAGGTATGGGACACATTTTGAAATATTAATTTCTTTATTTATGAAATTGTCCCTGCAAATTATGTTTCTATATTGTTCAAGGACATTAGAAAGTATTTCATTTTGTATTCTATGTACTGAAATTTTTGTTTTTGTGTCAAACAAAGTTGATTTTCTTATTTTTGTAAAAAGTGTCCCATTCCTCCCCACTCTCCCCTACTCACATGTATTAAGATTTTTTGCTTAGCTGACAAGTTTTCAGAATCGTTCAATACTAGGCACTTATTGGGTTCTATTTGTTCTGAAACAAATTACTACATATTAGGTTTTAAGAGGTAAGCTTTCTCTCTATTGCAATTTCACATTTAAATTAATTATTTTAACACTTTAAATAGGGAGTGGCCAAAACTGGTGCTTTAAATTTGCTATATGTAACAGTTATGGACATGGAAGTGGCCATAAAGGGTACAACATATGTTCCACTTTTGGTCACATATTTCATTAAAGTGGGAATTTTAGCCATTAAATAAATTTATGAACATCTGGATAAAACAATCAATTTAGTTTTGTTTTATATAGTATGGCTTCAATAATAATAAAAAAAAAGGCAAGGCTAATGGCAGTTCTATCAAAGAGGTTTTCTTTTCTCTGCTCAATAGATAATTCACTTTAGAAAGAAGGACACTGTGCTAGTTACTAAAGAATGATATTGCTACAGAAAATATAGTATTGTGTTTAGTATTGATAAAACCAAAGGGGGGGGGGAGGGGGGAGGGTGATATGTGATAAATAAACTAAAACAAATTTTGAAAGATTTTATAAATTATAAATTAAAAAGTTCAATAAAATTACAGCATGATTTCTTGTATTTTTCCTAAAGAAATGAAGAAGTTCCATAATTTTTGCAAGATTTTGGGGACAATGTTTCTCTACTAATAATGGTGAATCTCAAGTAGTAGATCTAGGTACTAGGAATTGAAATTAAAAATCAATTAGACAAATAGATTTTAGATATTGTCAGAATACCACTATTTCCTATAAAAATGGAACAGCTGTAAGATTCTGTCCAGAAAATTGGGAAATCCCTAAAATAACTTGCAAAGAAGCAGAAAAAGTAAATAAGGCACAAGGTAATATAAATCAAAACAAAATCAGAAAATGGTTTCAAGAAACATAAGTCTTTGGTGACGATTCAAGTGTTTTAAAGAATCCACAATCCATAGATAATTATCAAACTGATTAAATATTTAATCTTTATGTCCCATAGGCACTGTTGTCCCTTTTATGAATCAAATTAAATATATTTTTTGTTTTTTAATTGAAATTTTCAGTTAAAATCAACCTAAGTATATTTTATTTGATGTTTTTATCAATTCATAAAGAAATTTGCAAAATTATCTTAATACAGCAAACAAATATAGGGTAGATGTGCCAGTAATGGACACCCTTCCAGTAATGGATGCCCCTTGATATTTGATTCATAAAAAAATAACTAATAAATATTTAGCTTTAATTATTTTTTTATAATAACCCCCTCGTATGTTTTATAAAACTGGGTTATTACTAACACTTTTAATCAAGCCAGTCAGGAAGCAGAAAATAATGTTTCAAAGTTTCCCTGTGAAATCTTAATGAAGAGGCTAAGAGCTGGCTTTGTTTAATTAATTTATATTATTTATTTTCTTGCAAAATTTGAATGTTTTTGTTTGAGTAGCAATAGAAAACTTAGAATTTTATATACTAACGGCCATTTACAAAATTTCATTTATTTTTAAGGTTCTAAGAGGGAGTGTCCATTACTGGGATGATTAATTAGTCATTTTCCAGTAATGGACCCCATGTAGATAGTACTAAAAATGCAATTTCAGTAATGTTTATAGTGCATAAAATATTTTGACTTAACTGCAAACCTAAATAATCAAATTTAATTTTTAAATTATACTTACCAAAATGTAATAACACTATAAACTTTTATAAATAGCTGCTTTTAAGTTATTTTATGTGATTAATAAAATTTCAATATTTTATTTTATTTATTTATAATTTAGTATATGTACCTTGCATATTTTATAATCTGGCAATCAAACCAGCCAGGAAGCAGAAAATATTGTTTAAGAGCATAGTCAAAGAGGGGCTCATAGGGCTTAATCCCTCTCCGTTTAAATAAAAACAATTAAGTTACAGAAGCTATTAAAAATCTACTTTCTGTCTTAAATGTTTCATTATTCACCTCTGACCAAAAAATAAAAATGTAATATTAATGAAAGCTATAGGTAATATTCATGAAACTAGTAAATCTGCAGATCAGTGGCCTCAAGCATCAGTTCTACAGTTTTATTTTGAAATTATTTTATTTAGGATTTACAATATTTAACTTACAATATCATTTCTTTCATATTTGTAACATTAATTATTATAAATAATATATCAAGTAGTCTCTGGAAGATTAATTGTTAAAAATAGTGAGACAAAACTAAACACTAATATTCCAAAACTTTTTTTTTCTTTAATTATCTTTTAAATCACCCACCATTTCAATACTTTGATAGCTGTAATTGCCTGATATTTAGTATTTTAAACTATCCATCTAAAATAATTAAAACATCGATCTTCTGATAATTACAATAATTGATGCAAACAGTAAATGATTATGACAAATATTTTATTAATTACTGGTATCCTAATTGTTAAATTTATTTGAATATAACTATTTTGTTTCATTAGTATGTATTCATTAAATTCTGGCTCTAAATACAGTCATAAAAACAATTATATTTATTACTTTTTATGGGGTGTCCATTACTGGAACATAGGGTGTCCATTACTAGGCTTTTGGGTGTTTTGATATATTTCTGTTATTTAAAATTAAATTTCCATTCATATTGGGAAATGAGACTATAAGAATGGTTAAATATTGTTGATAGGTTAATATAACATTGAAAAAACTGGAATATAATAATTATAACTATTAATAAAAAAATAATCTTTAAAGAAATTCCTGAAGGGTGTCCATTACTGGCACATCTACCCTATATGTGATAAAATAAATATGGCATGAAAATGCTTTATTTTGACTTATTATCAATTAAAATATTTGTTAAATCTCATGATATTGGAGTGGCCAAAACTGGTGTAGGGAAGGGGGGGGCAAAACTGGTACAAATTGAAATAAATTACTTAATGAATAATTACTCATAATCTAAAATCTTCTGTAGAGAGTTACTATAATCAACAGAAATACAATTAAATTTACTAAAGAATGATGTTATTATGATTTAATATGCTTCAATCAGCCAATAATTATATAATTTCTATTTCAATTTTTCTCTAAATGTGACCAAAACTGGTGCATTTACCCTATAAATTGAAACATGAAAATAAAAATAAAAAATCTAAATTTTGCTCTAAATTTTCTTTTAATTTTGCTCTAAATTTGATGTTTTTAAACATCACATCAACAGTTATTTGTTTGTTTGTTTTAAATTAAAATAGTTTTTATGCCTCAACAGATGAGCTGCCTATTCATAACTTGATTATCAGACTTTATTAATCATCTTCTGTTATTAAAATTATCTCCATTTTCTAAAAAGGAATTGGAATGCTATATAAATGATTTGCATGCTCATTTTTACTATGCATAAAATGAGAATAGAAAGCATTAAAAATAAAAGTGTTATCTTGGTGTTACATTGATTTAAAAAATTGTAGCTTTTTTTTTTAAATTCACCTTTATTATCAATAAATAAGAATTAATAAATGCCAAGTATGTAAAAATAAAATCTAGTAACATATATAACAAAATTAATTACTATGAAAACAAAACCTATTGCAAATACAGAATTCACAATAAACAACACAAAACTCAATAAATACTATGGGAATTTAATCATTAAATATAAAATTTCTTCAGAATTGCAAGCAAATAATTTTAAATGTATAACCGAAAAGCTTGCATTTTATGTCATATTGTTTGCTTAAATTTAAATCGAAATATTCTGTGAATTCATACCCGTTTTGTAAACAGGACTGAATATTTACGGAAAAGTTCTATGAATATAGTGCTAAGTATACATGAATACAATAGTATACATTGTATCGCTCAGTCTTAATGAAAAAATTTATAGACATAAACATAGCAATTCAATTTTCTTTTAAACAGATTTTAGTGCTTTTCTGATCACTTTTCAAATATACGCTAGATGCTTTGAAAAAAAAGAAAAATAAATATTTGCTAAATACACTCAAACACTAACTTAATTTCATTAAAATATTTTGAACTCTGCGAAAGTAAACATTAACATTCATTTCAAAATAAAAACAATATACGTAAAAAGCAAAATTGGAACTGAAAGCGATTAACTGCCAAATACTGCAATCCTCATCTTTTCTTTCGAACCACAAGTATTTCCTAAATTGAGAGCGAGTTATCGCCAACAAAGGTAATCCATCACTGGATCCTACCCTGAATTCCAAGAAAAGGTAACTTCCGACGCATGCGCATTAGGTGGAGCCACGCTCATTTTAGGCTCTCCTGGTTTCATGTTTATGGTAAGGAGGCATTGCAGTTTTGATACCAGTCTAGTTAGTTCGTTAATCTGAGCAGTCCACATGTACCCAGCCCATCCAACCAACAACCCAACCAATGAAAAATTGTAAATGTAAATAGTAAACAGTACTACGCAATATTGTTAAGTTATCACTAGTTAAGCTTTATTATGGCTGAAGCTTCAATTTCATGTATTCCAGGTAATTAAACTTGATATCTTAGAATATCTTTTATCCTTAAAATAACATGCAATTTTTAGCAGTGGTAATCATTATTTTATTCAATAACACAGCACGTGTGACATTACGCATGTACCCTTTATGGAAATTACTTAATAACTCGTTATTTATGTTCCAAAATCTGTGGAATCATATTAAATATTACACTTCTTATTGTTCATCCGGATATTATTTTTATTTGTTTTGTTTAAATTAACCGTAAAGTTTGTTTAAAATCAAGTGATGCATGAAGTAACATTAAGGTTGCCACATTTTACACCAGGGAGTTCCAGTTTTGTTTTTCTTTTCCCCTACTATTTGGCATTTTTATAAAAATGAATACACAAATATTTGTTCTTAAAAAACTATTTAGTAAAATTTGTTGACAAATATTTAATGTTTAAGGGCACATGGAACATAAATTGGTTAAAATTCTCGAGTTTTGAATTGAGTTATAAATTGATAAAACAGAAAAAAAAAAGTTGATGATGAAATGTTAAATCAATATGATTATGATGATGAATAATATATTTAAGAAAGATTTTTTGAATAATATATTTAAGCATTGTGTGTTTTTTTTTTCCTTTTCAAGAAAAGTGTTTTTTTGATGCTTTGGTATGCTTTTCTAAAAATCTATTATAGGTAAACAGTTGAAACTTTCCAAAGTTGTGTAACTAACTCTATTTGAAAAGAATAAGATGCCATTTTCATTTTGGCTTAAAAGAAATAAAATTAAAAATGTTTTACTAAAAAATTTTGAAAGTTTTAATAAAATATATTTAATTTTATTTCTTTTAAGCCAAAATGAAAATTGCTTCTTATTCTCAAATAGAGTTAGTTACACAATTTTGGAAAGTTTCAACTGTTTACCTAAAATAGATTTTTAGAAAAGCATACCAAAGCATAAAAAAAAAACACTTTTCTCGAAAAGGAAAAAAAAACTAGATACACACTCACAATGCTTAAATATATTATTTTGAAACCTTCCAGCATCATAATCATATTGATTTAACATTTCATCATCAACTTTTTTTTTCTGTTGTATCAATTTATAATTCAATTCAAAACTCAAAAATTTGAACTAATTTATCTTCCATGTGCCCTTACGCAAAATTAAGTAAGCAATATATAACAATGGAACAGATGTCTCTGTGGTCCGCGATATGAATTGCGATATTTTTCTAAAATGCTGTTTTAGAAAATGATTGCAAACTCTGAGGAAATCCTGTTTTCCAATATCTCAGTGGCAGAAATACGGCAACATGGTCGCGGACAAAGAAAATCTCTTGCAGACAAGTGTTGTCTGCACTGATGAAATCAATTAAAAAAACTGTCTGCAACTTTCAGACATTTTTTTCCCGTGAAAAAAAAGCGAATTTCGGTAAAAAGAACATTAAAACCATGATTTTGTCATAGGATCGCGAATTTCAACAAAGGATCATGAAACAAAAGCGATTTTCGTCGAAAGATCGCGAACGAAGCGCAAAATATCACAGAGAAAAAAACCAAAATATCATGAAAAAACTGCAAATTTCGTCGAATTATCACAAACAAAACACAAATTTTGTCGAAATATCGCAAACAAAACACACATTTTGTCGAAATATTGCGAACAGAATGCAAATTTCGTCAAAGGATCACAGAGAAAATGCAAATTTCATCAAAATATCGCGAACAAAACACAAATTTCGTCAGATGATCGTGAAAAAGGTGCAAATTTCATCAAAGGATCGTGAGAAAGTGCAAATTTCGTCAAAGGATCGCGGAAAAGTGCGAATTTCGTCATAAAATTAGGAAAATACGCGAATTTTGTCAAAAGATTGTGAAAAAACACAAATTTCATCAAAAAATCGTGGAAAAACATGAATTTCGCCAAAAGGCCATGAAAAAAACACGAATTTCGTCAAAGGATCGTGAAAAAAACGCGAATTTCGTCAAAGTATTTGAAAGAAATGACAATTTCCTCAAAAGGCAGTGGAAAAACGCAAATTTTGTCAAGGGATCACAAAAAAATGCAAAATTCGTCAAAAGATCGAAGAAAAAACGCGAATTTCATCAGAAGTCTGCGAAAAAATCATGAATTTTGTCAAAGGATTGCAAAAAAAAAAATTCATCAAAGGGTTGTGGAAAAAACTCAGCGCTTTTCGCGCGTAAGGCCACGAAAGTTCAGTTTTTTTTTTAAACTGATCCTGCAGCATGTCTGAAGGTATGTGGTGTGCATGATTGTGAAATGGCGAAAAAAAAACTTGAGCATATACTTTCAAGGACGTGCCACCCTGGTCAAAATATCAATTAGAAATTACCCTGGGCTAAAAATTTAGAAAACATATTTAAAAAAGCGGAACATTTCCAACTCCAAGAAAGAACAAATCAGCTCTGAAGTTTCCAAAGGTTTTTAAAAGCCTCTTTATTGTCTATGTAGGGTTCTGCTTATCCTTCCCATTTTAGAAAACCTACAAGAAGTTAGATGTTGAAAAGTTATAATCAAAATTAATGATAATCATCATGCTTACCATGTTTTAAATAAAATGATAAAAAATGCCTAGTTTAATGTATTATTTATTCCTTAAAATTGCATGCAAAATTTGCAGACAGATTATGAAATTTTAAAAGCTTGTCGCAGACAGCTACAAAACATTCTGCCACCGGGTCCAATATGATGTTCACTCTCAAACTAAAATCAAATTTTTTTTTTAAATGACGATGATAAACATCTAAACTAAGGATTTCTATGTTAGGGAGCAACCCCCATGCCCCCTGTTATAACACTTTCTAGTACTTTTCTGTTTCTGCTATAGGGACATCATTGTCGGCAAGCATAATAGCCGATATTGAATGAAACATTTGAAAAAAAATTAACATTATTGGTGCAAAAGTGATCATTTAAAAAAGGTAAAATTTCAAAATAAGACTTTCACGGGGTGACTTAGATTATGGGAATCAGGGAGGTTTTTCAAGCTGGAAAAGTCAGTGAATTTCTTAAAAATACTCGAAAATCATGGAAATTTGTGTGTATCAGAAAATATTTACATTTACACCTTGCAAATGAGACTGATTCATTGGCAAACATGCAATATTGAAACCAATAATAGGACATGATTCTGCAATTTTTAAGTTTTTTCTCCCAAATGAGGTATTAGCAAGCTGGATAAGTATGTTATATGAGGAAATAGCATTCATTAGAAAATACCGTATGTGCATCATTAAAAAAGAAAATCAGGGAAATCTGATCAAGACAGTCAGTGAACATTTTTTTACAATTTCTGTAGCCATCCTTTTTCATAAACTATTGTTTTATATCAGTACAAATATTATACTTGAAATAACAGAACAAATAAATATTGTACAATAAAGTAAAAACTAATTGGAACAGATGTCATCACTTCCTGCCAGCCGCCATCTTGGATCCTTATCCTATATTGTGCTGTAAAATTTGGTTATTATTAATTATTTTTTATACAGTCGACGCTCGTTATAACGACCACCCATTATAGCAATCGTTCCATTAGTATAACGACCAATGCAAAATGTCCGGAAATGTATCCCCTTTATGGTATGTTATTTTTACACCCATTATAACGACCGGCCAGCTTCTACAGCTACCGAACGGATCTTTCTTACCGATTTTTTTCCAAGAAAAGATTTCGATTTTCTGTCCCCAAAGACTGATTGCTGAGTAAGATCCGAAGAGAATAGATTTTTTTCTTGCAGTGAAATTTAGTAATAACTCGCTTGAATCTGTTTCTCCTTGCCATAAGCATATGTGCCAGTGGCGAGGCGTGATATTTTGTCATGGTCATTGCTAGTTCACAACCTTGCAGTTCCCCTCCCCTCCCCTCTCCTCTCCCTATAATAGGATGGTCAAATTTTATAACAGGGTTTTTTAAAAAGTTGTCATAATTTTAAAGTTTATTCATTTTTAATCTTTAACTTTTTTAGTCTCACTAATTTTATGGCTTTTTTTTATAATGTTTATAAGTGTTTTAAATCAATAACTGTGGAAGCTGAGTGAGGCACTACAGCCCACAAATTTGAGGCTGCCCTTGAATTTAGAGGACATTTGGTCATCCTAGCCTATTAATAATTTCCATGTGTTGTGTTCATTAAAAGATTTTTTTTAATTAATTTTCATAAGAAAACAAAATTAAGCAAATTTCATTTTAATTCTATAATATTAACATGGATGTTGAAATGGTTAATTTCTTGTAGAATAGCGTCATTAACCAGTTTATTAACAGTAGAAGTAAGGTAATTTTGAATGTCATTCGAGATGCTTTCAAAATCTGTAGCCGTATCAAAATGTCCCTTTCGTACTGGATCCCATCTACTTAAAAGATGCACAATTTTTTATGTAATTACTAATTATCATTATTAAATAATGTTTCTCTCTCATTCTCAAAGCCTCTATGAATCTGCCTCTTCACGAAATAGTAGTAAATTGCTAATAAACAGGTCACATCAATTAAGCATTTGAAAACTTCACGAATGTTTTTAATGATTTGATTGTATGGATGTTTTAGATCCATCAGACCTGCTTTCAGATTTGAAAATTCAGTTTATATCCAAACATTATTTGTAAACTTAGACAAGAACAATCACGACTAATCAATTACTTTAAGTAAAATATAACCGCATAGTCTGTTTTGACTCTTGTAACTGGATCTTGTAAATATCTAACAGAAAATTAATTTTTTTATCTTCGACAATTGCTGTCTCAGCAAATTTTTTAAGCAATGTGCAAAGCCGCCTATTCTTCACAATTAAAGACATTCTAAAATCTAGAGGATACAAACAGCTTGCTTTTATTTGCGAAATAACGTAGCTGTAATAATAATTCATATATATTATAATGACTTTTAAAAATATATATGAATCTAAATTGTAACCAATAGTTAAATAATTTACTTCTTCAAAAAATAAAATGTTGTTACTTTAATTTAAAAATGTCGTTGAACCAATGAAATAGATTACACATATTTCTAATTAAACAAAATAGTGTAAAAAATATTTGCATTGAAGTATTAGCTTGATATTTTTTAAATATTAAGGTACTTGTCAAAATTGCAATAGGTAAAATACTTTAACTCTTCTTAATGCATAATTTTACTTTGAATTATATAACTTTCAGAATAAATCGTATGCAAAAAATATTTATTTAATGGTTTAAAAATAGTTATGACGTTTTTAAACAATTAAATCCCATTTCCACAAAAACTAAAACAATCTTCATATATTTCCATAATTATTTTTCATCATTTGTGCGTTACCAAAAATTAAACAAAATTAAATAAATACGCGTCTTTGTACTTATGAATCGGAAATATGCTGTTATCAGAAATATATAGCGTAAGATTTATAATATTCTAACAGTACAGGTATGTAAAAAAACATTTTAAAGCAATGATTTCTTTTCCAATTAATAAAGAATCTTTTATTTAAGTGTAATGAAATAATAGAAATAATTTAAATTAGTCAAATAATTTTAAGACGAACACAGCATTAGTCAATAGAATAGAGTATTTTGTACTATTTAATAAAATTATATTTGTTACAATTAGGGATGCACCGAATAGTGATTTTGGCCGAATACCGAATATTCGGCCAACAGGTGAACCGAATACTGAATATTCGGCTAGCCGAATAGTAACCGCTAGGCCGAATACCGAATATTCGGCTTTACTTTTATATATATATCAAAGTTTAAAGGTTTTAAAACAATTTTACATGATATTTAAATCAAACTTTTATTCTAATAAACAAGAGCTTTTTTCAAGCAAACTTTATGCTGAAAAAAATCTACTTTGAGTTATTTAAGAACAGGGTAGTTTTTTTAATTAATAAATTTTTATTAAATAGAATTTTAATTAATAAAATTTTAAATTTCATGGCTTCTTCTGAGAATTAAAACAAATGAATAAAATGTTCTTAAATTCTAAAACAAACATTTTAAAATCAAAGAGAAATTGTGAAAAAATTGGAAGAAAAATTGTACAGGTACATATATTTACATGTCAGGAAGAGACAAAAGTAAAAGTTAATAAATAATACAATCGATTCAAATTTTATATGGTGACAACTTAGCAAGAATAACTGTTCTACTTCCTTTGATCAAGCAAGTAAGTTTTTGAATGCATCCTAGACCAGTGTCTGGAGTGGGCAATCATTTTCAGAGGTTGTAAACGTTGTTCTTAAAATTAATTCCTATGAAAATCCTTATGATTGGTTAATTTTCTTAAATAATACTTAACAGCAAATAAATAATGTAAAAACATTCTCTTTTATTTAAATATGATTCTGTTTGTAATTATTCTGAATATCTTTATAAGTTCGCTGTTAAACGTAGAAGTTAGAGCCGTACCGAGTACTCGGTACTCGGCCAATACGGAGTAGTTGTAAGAATTTCATTTTTTAAGCATATGAATTTAAAACTGATCTGTAAAAAGTTATTCGAATATCAATGTATAATATATGCAATAATTCATAAAACTATTTACTCGGTATTTAATAATATGGCTACAAAATATAAAAAAAGTTAAAGAACAAAAACCAGGGTTGCAAAAAAGCCGGCTAAAATTAAAAAAAGCCACGCCGGTGGCTTTTATTGGTTTTAACTGGCTTTTTTTGGCCAAAATTGACTTTTATACAGTGAAGCATTTTAATTATAAATGACACATTTTTATGTGTTTTTTAATTTGTTTTAAAGATATTTAGTTGAGGTAGAAATCAATATAACCCAATTTTTGAATAATGAAGACATTAATATTGGAATAAAAGGTCATACCAATTGCTTTGTCTGGTTTACACTGATCTTAACAATCTTTTTTTTATTTTTATTGCTTTATATAATTAAAATAGGACAATGGTTGCTTAGTTATATATTTTATTAACTAATTTTAAGGGATATTAATAATACAAGTCTTGTTTTATTTCTAATAAAACCATCATTTCTCTCTATTAAAACCAGAGTTCATTCTAGGATCAAGGGCAGGCAGGGTGCACTTTGCCATAAAAGGGCACTTTAGAGCAAAAAAGGGCACATTAATGTAATGATAAATAATCAACTAATAACTCTTCTCCCCCTGACCCCACCTCCCTAAAAAGTCTTTGCTACTACTCCTTTACACCATTTATGACACTTTGTAGTGCAGGGGCGATTCTTTTCAGAAAATTAAAAAAAAAAAAAAATCAGTCATAAATCCGAAAATTATTTAAAAAAAAAAAAAAATCGGTCATAAATCTGAAAATTATTAAAAAAAAAAAAAAAAAAATCTGTCATAAATCCGAAAATTATTAACAAAAAAAAAAGTCATAAATCCGAAAATTTGGACAAATTATATCGCAAATTTTGAGAAATGTTCGCCAAAAAAACGCCAGTTTCGTCAAAGGACCTTTCCGCGTTTTCTTTTTCTTTCTAATTTCGGCTGAATATTCATGGTAGACGAGAAACAGGGTATAGAGACAGAGAGAGACAGAAATTTATGACTGCGTCGGTGCTGGAATTTTATGAAAATAATTGGTGTCTGTATGAGGATGTTTGGGAGGGAGAAGTGAAAAGGAACAGATTAGGAGCAAAATGGGGCTAGGACATTATATAATGTTTACAAATAGTTCAGAGTTTGCTTGAAATAAGCGATGAAATTAACTTAAAGGGCGCTATTTTTTCCTCGGTCGATTTTCCGAGTGATAGGGCTCGCGGGGCGAGGATTTCAGACAGTGGGGGCATCGGGCGTCAAATTTTGTAAAGAAGGGCAGGCGGGGCGGCCCGCCCTGTGAAAAACGCCTAGAATGAACTCTGATTAAAACAGTATTATGAATAACATATGCATTAATTTATACATGAATATGCACTATTTTAAATAGCAACTAGCTTTTCAAATTTAACAAGTTTTATTTGGAGAATTTTTTTTTTTTCTTCTCTCTCTTTATTTTATGCACATACTAAAATTTCCTCAAATGTTATACTATCGTTCCTAATTTCTCTTTCAACATTGTTCATTCTACGATTTTAATCTGTCCATATGGACATTAGGGTGGGTCGAAAAAACCGAAATATTTATAATCGAAACGTAATAGTGCGGAAAAGTTGCCTTTTGTAAAAAAGATAAAATACGTAAAATATTACACCGATTGGTTAATATCTTTTACCGCCACAAAGGGCCAAATTTCGAAAAAATCGCAAAAAACATACTTTTAGCATTTTTTTTTTTAATTATCCAAACATACTTATTCAATTTCTAATAGAACGCAATAGCCACGCCAAGATATTAGTAATGTAACATTAACATTTCATTTTTGTGACATCGTTGCTTTTACCGCCACAACAGGGCCAAAATTTCTAAAAAATGTTAAAAATTAAAGTTTTTCATTTTTCAATTTTCATAACTTTTGTAATGTTTTCAGATTTTTTACATTTCTAATAAGCTGGGAAAGGCATTTTATGTTGTTAATTTCATGCACATTGTTAACCATAATCACTGTAATTCTATTAAAAAAAAATTGCTCAATGATAGAAACACCTGCAGCTGCCTGCACGTAAAATTAATTTCTCGCTGCTAGAGGGCCACGTTTCACTTTGTTCGTTTTTTTTTTTGTATTTTTTTTCCCTTTTACTCTATACTTTGATGGCCCTAAAGATAGAAATATCTGCCAGGTTAAAGAGGTGGCAAAGTTTCATCTTTGCGAAGTCAAGGAGGAACATATCTCTTTGTACTAGAACCAGGTCTGAATTATTTTTGTCATTTGACCGCATCTTCTGGCAAGACGACTTCTATATGCAATGACATTATAAATTGTTTTAACAAAAATGAAATCCCGACTGGAATAATAATTGCAGTTGAATTTCGCGGAACTGTCTTCAAAACAGGATGCAAAGGTGGTGTTATAGTAGGATTAGTTGAGAACAACTTTTAAAAAAACACTTTATTGGCTTCCTTGACCTCACTTCAATGAGCTTCCACTGAAACATCTTTTCAAACATCTTGATGACAAAAAACAGGTTCTCTATCATATTGTGGCCCAATTGGTTGATTTCTTGCGATTTGTGAATTATTACCAATTGCAAAATTTAAGCCAATTTAATCTGATCACCTAGCTGTTGGGTCATTCCACGTGAAATCAACCAATTTAAAGAAAAAGTGTTGCACCATAGTCACAGATTTTTTTAAAATTTTTATCATAGACAGATACAGTAATGAAACCCTCAAACCTGAAATTTAAAAATAATTTTCGCAATATTGGCTGAGATATAGCCATTTGAAAATTGGTCATTTTTTCCAAATGGCAGCCATCTTGGATGCTATCCCTATGTCTATAAATGTCCATAACTTGACAACTAATGACTCAAATTTTATATTTCTGGTACCAATTTAAAGCTATTTGTATAAAGAATGCATATATGATATTAAAACAATAGTATTTTTTTATTTTAATACTGTTTATTACATTCAAACTGAAAATATCACCCTCAAAAAATGACTTACTGTAATGGGCCATAAAAAAAATGACCCATCATAATTTTTTTTCAAACTTGCTAAAAACATTGCTCCATATGTGTACTTTAAATAGAAAAAAAATTGGAGAGGTAAAATTTTTCGTTTAAAAAAAATAGCTTTTTACACATAGGATGTCACTTACTAAGCAGTGACTATTTTAAAACATGTAAATATCCCTGATTTAAGAAATAATGGCCAAAACTAAATATTTTTTAATCCCTGAATTAATGTAAAACTATAATGAAATATAATCTCATAAGTTTTTTGTAGGACCACCCTCCAATTGCTCCCCCCCCCCCCCCCCCAAAAAAGAAGTCATTGCTAAAAATGTATAATTGAAAAAATTTAACGCTGAAGAAAATAAGAAAATAAATAAAGAATATAATGTATAATTGTGAAAAACCTTTAAATGCAATATATATAAATGAGATTTTACTGCATGTGTATATGTGGAATCTATTCAAAACGTTTTCCATGCAAGAAATTCAATTTTTATACCTAAATTTCTATTTCTTACTTTAAAAATTGCTCACTGATTATGCCTGTTGATGATTTAATTACAAAACTCCTTGCTTTATGTTCACACCACTTTTTTGCAAAATCACAAAGTTTATATTTCAAGAAAACAAAGGATGAATTGAATACAGAAACTGTTATTATTTCAGCTGATTTTTCTGAAAACTATACTTGCATTGTGCAAGATGCTATTCAAAATATCCATTGGCAAAAAGAACAGGTTACAGTTCACCCCTTTCCAGGGTTGTAAAAAACCCGGGTTTTTTGTTAAAAACCCAGCCCGGGCGGGTTTTATTAAAAAACCCGGGTTAAATGGGCAATTTTCCCCGGGTAAATTGGCTACTAAATTTTGGTACTTTGCAAAATTTATCCATTGAAATTTTGAAAATTCTCTGAGGAATTACTCAGGGAAAATTTAATTTTTTGCTTAGGAAAGCGCAAAAAATTTGATTGCCGAAACAAGTGGCAATCCTGATCTCAAATACAATCTTTGTAAACAAACACTTCATAGTCTACTAGATGGGAATGACTTCATAGTCTTAATAAGGATCTCAATATTTTTCTCTGTTCTTAAAATACATATGGGTTATTCTCTGCAATAGTGCAAAAAGTGCTTCCCAGCCATATAAATGCTCTTAATTTTATTACATTTTTATTTATTTTTATTTTTATTAGAAGATCTAAACATAGTTTATTAGGGGCAGAAAGTAAAATTTAAAAATAAATAAATTTAGTATTTAAAAATATAATATATATCATGCAAACATCATTCCCTCACCTTTCCCCCACATGTACTACCATATTTTATTGCCTATTTCTTTCCATCCAGAAATAAAAATAATTAAAAATACCCTAAGCAAAATAAAGTTCTTATTTGATGCATTACAAAAAATAATAAAAATATTAATTTTTACTATTATTATATAGTCTACTCAATCAATTATATGTTTCCCCATGTTAGACCATCATTCCCTCACACATTGCTATTATCTCAAATATCTACCACTAATGAGCAGTAGCAGTCTAGCATCCTTCACAGAGAAGAAGTTGTTTTGAGCACTTGTCAGTCCAGCAACATAAATTGGTGGTGTAAGATTTTGTTAATTTTACAGAATTTTTTTTTAGTCAGTATATCCGGAAGCGTTTTTATTAGCAGTCATTCCCTCACACAGAATATTCATTTTTTTGTAAATATCAAAAATTTTAATTTTATCATACATTATATATTAAGTGTTTCTCTTAAAGGAAACAGTTTGGATTTCTTCATAATTTTGCATTTCCCCCCTACAACTAGTAAAAATGTCTTATTTCATCATTCCCTCACTTGTCATTCCCTCACATTTTTTATTTTATTTTTTCCACAAATTTTTATTTTATTTTTTTTTGTTAAGTCAAATTTTTAAAACAATTTCTGTTGCTATTAAAATCTTCAATAATTGTCTGATTTCTTACCATTTATCTAATTTTTATGAAAATTTACATATGCATCATTCAAGTCAGACTGCTGGCCAAATTTGCAAGTATTGTAGAGAACAACCCATATATATTATATGATCCCTTTAATTTAAATAACAAACAAATTTTAAATTGCAAAGCTATTAATTGTGTGTTATTTAATAATAAAATATAAATATAACTTAAAAAAAAAACTTGCTCCTTTGAAATTATCATAAGATTAGCAAATGTTGATAAAAAATATCTTACAACAAAAATATTTCTTATGTATATACAGGGTGTCCACTCTCAACAGTATCCAATGGCTAATTCCTAAACCGTTAGTCATACACATATAGTTCAAATATTACAAAAATGTTTTCATTTGAGGCAAAGAAATATTTTAAAAGCGATTTAGGTCAATAAAAACATTTCTTAAAAAATTACGAAATTTAAGTGTTTATACCAGGGTTGGCATGGTTTAAACCAAGTGGTTTTAACCATGGTTTAAACCAATTGGTTTTTTTGTCAAAAAAACCATTTGGTTTTTTTAGAAAAAATCTGATATAATATTTTCTCTTTTTTGTAATTTAATTGTTTTAAATTATTGATAGAAGTAATTTCTACTTTTAACACTTCATCTCAGCAGTCAACATGAGACATAATGAGCCTAGGTCATGTTTCTATGCATGTAGAATGAAAATTAGCATGTGCTGATGAACATATCTGGTACCCTAAAGATTTTTCTTAAAACATGTGAAATTAGAAAAGATAAAATAGATAAATAATATTCAATATTTAGCATAAAATATTTTCATTTAAAAAATGCAGATTATTTTACAGCAGTTAATAACAAAATACAATGATCTTTAAGATTTTGGTTAAGTTGTAGAAGAAAATTTTCTGGATTCGGAAAGATTATCCTTAAAGAATTTAAAAGAGTAACTTAACATATCAAATTGAATAACACAGCTTGCAAAAATTGAGTGCTAGTTAAAGTTATAGCATTTCACCAATACCAATCAATCTTTTCTGTTAGTTGCTGAATCTAATGGCCAAAAATGTAGACTTGGGACACTTGGAGTTATCACTCAGAAAACAAAATAACCAGAAGTATTTGGATATTTAAAAAATAATAATAATAACAACCATAGAATAATATATTATATTCATGAAACTGCATCAAATGTTTATTTATTGATTATTATATTATCAGTCAAAGGATTCTTCATACGATTTTAAAAGGTATCAATGTTTCACTCTGTAGAGTGGTTTACTTTGAACATCAGACATAGTTGTTACCAATATTGTTTAAATTAGAAAGGATTTCAATTTTCTATACAATTGACTGTAATTATTTAATTTAAATATTTTCAAAAGTTATATTACTTATATAATATCCAAAAATATTTATTTTATGAACAGATATGCATCTGTATGCAATAGGAAATTATATTTAAAAAAACCCGGTTTAAACCAAAAAAACCTGGTTTAAACCAAATAAACCGGTTTTTTTCCAACCCTGGTTTATACAGCCCCCGGTGCTATAAGTTATATTTAGTAAAATTTTCCTATTACACTGACAAGACAGACAAAAAAAGTCCCATTCATATAGCACTAAAATTGACTGAGCTATGAAACTTTAAAATTGCATGACTTATACCACTTTTCTGCATCTGAACACAAATGAGTTTGGCCATGCTTTGAGGGGTCATTATCCTAAGTGCTTAAAGTTTTTGAAGAACTTTTCATGTGTATCTGCCAGGGTTGCCGGCTTTTAGCCAGGCCAAAAAAAGCCGGCTTTAATTGAAAAAAGCCGGCTTTTATTTTTCAAAAAGTTGGTTTATAGATAATTCATATAAAATTTGAATTAATTTATTTTTAATACACTTAGAAATATTTTCTACTAAAAAAATATAAACTTCTATTAAATTTTGTCAAATAAATAAATCCTTATAACTGCTAGAATGCAACTGCGAAGGCATTATGTCAGAAAAAAAATTATAAATATTCAGAAGAATACATTAAATTTGACTCTAAAGTATTGGTTTAGAATTCTTTATTATAGCTCTACACATACCACACATTTTAAAGATTATATGAAATAATAAGAAAATGTCATACATCAAAATAGAAACATTCCTAACCCTAGATAGATAACCTACGTCGAATCGACGTAATCGATTTATAACTCGTTTGTTTTTCGCATCCCTAAACTCGCCGTTCCCGCCAACTCACTCGGCCGTTGGAGCTTGCAGGACGCACCCTATAAATTTACTACTAATTTAGGTTTAATTATAAATTTAGCAACTTTAATTTTCATAAAATAAGAAGTTCCTTGATTTGTTCCTTGTTGTTTTTTCTTAATAAAATTTAAATAAATACTTATGTTGTTTTATGTACTCGGCACTCAATTACATACATTAACACATATTATTACATTTATAAACCTAGTATACACTTAATCGAAAATATGCTCACTCAAACATTCGCACGTCGAGTCGACGTATGGTTATCTTTAGTGTATAGTGAAATATGGTTATCTATCTACGGTTAAATACTAAAGGGCAAAATTATCATTGGCCATAGGGCCAGTAAATGAGAAAAAATGGCTAGTGAAAAACTGTCTATCAGCGGCCATCTTCCGGCCACTTTTTTACAAGAAGAGAATAAAATTTTCTTGCATTTCATCAAGGATTCTACTTTTTTTGGTTCCAATATATTTATATTAACATTTATTTGGGCTATTGTTTTAGATTAATACTTATAGAAGTTTTACTGTTTAGTATTTTTAAATAAAAAAGTGGCCACTTAAAAAACTTGTTCTACCGGCCAGTGGCCGCTAATGAAATTTCCCAGTTTTACCCTATATTACATACTGATATTTACTTTTAAAATTAATTAAAACTAAATAGCATATATGTATTTAATAACTGAAATTATCTTATATAATACTTGAGAACACCCAGTAATAAGCAATTGATATTCTAACTTATAAAAATGATATAGGGTAGATGCACCAGTTTTGGCCACTGTACCAGTTTTGGCCACATTATATCAATTTGTCCAATATTTAGCCTGTGAATTAATGCTAAAAAATAATAGGCATTCTTACATTTTAAGCAAACTCTCTTTTATCATTTACAACATCATTTGTTTATTTTTTGATAAAATATGACTTGCAAAAAAAATAAATGTGTGAAACTGTAGTGTGTGCTTACATGTACTAAGATTTTTGCTTAGCTGACAAGTTTTCAGAATCTTTCAACATTAGGCACTTATTGGGTTCTATTTGTTCTGAAACAAATTGCTATTAGGTTTTATGAGGTAAGCTTTCTCTCTACTGCAATTTTACATTTAATTTAATTATTTTAACAGTTTAATGGGGGGTGGCCAAAACTGGTGCATTAAATTTGCTATATGTACCAGTTATGGCCACGAGGGTGGCCAAAAAGGGTACAACATTATGTTCCACTTTTGGCCACATGATTCATTATAGAGGAAATTTTAGCCATTTAATAAATTTAAGAACATCTGGAAAAATCAATTTAATTTTGTTTTATATAGTAATGGCTTCAATAATAATAATAAAAAAAAGCAAGGCTAATGGCAGTTCTTATAAAAGAGATTGTGTTATTCTCTGTCCAATAGATAATTCACTTTAGAAAGAAAGACATTGTGCTAGTCACTAAAGAATGACATTGCTAAAGAAAATATAGTATTGTGTTTAGTATTGATAAAACAAAAGGGGAGGCGATATGTAATGTTTAGATATGATAAATAAACTAAAACATAAATTTTGAAAGATTTTAGGGTAGATGCACCAGTTTTGGCCACTGTACCAGTTTTGGCCACATTATATCAATTTGTCCAATATTTAGCCTGTGAATTAATGCTAAAAAATAATAGGCATTCTTACATTTTAAGCAAACTCTCTTTTATCATTTACAACATCATTTGTTTATTTTTTGATAAAATATGACTTGCAAAAAAAATAAATGTGTGAAACTGTAGTGTGTGCTTACATGTACTAAGATTTTTGCTTAGCTGACAAGTTTTCAGAATCTTTCAACATTAGGCACTTATTGGGTTCTATTTGTTCTGAAACAAATTGCTATTAGGTTTTATGAGGTAAGCTTTCTCTCTACTGCAATTTTACATTTAATTTAATTATTTTAACAGTTTAATGGGGGGTGGCCAAAACTGGTGCATTAAATTTGCTATATGTACCAGTTATGGCCACGAGGGTGGCCAAAAAGGGTACAACATTATGTTCCACTTTTGGCCACATGATTCATTATAGAGGAAATTTTAGCCATTTAATAAATTTAAGAACATCTGGAAAAATCAATTTAATTTTGTTTTATATAGTAATGGCTTCAATAATAATAATAAAAAAAAGCAAGGCTAATGGCAGTTCTTATAAAAGAGATTGTGTTATTCTCTGTCCAATAGATAATTCACTTTAGAAAGAAAGACATTGTGCTAGTCACTAAAGAATGACATTGCTAAAGAAAATATAGTATTGTGTTTAGTATTGATAAAACAAAAGGGGAGGCGATATGTAATGTTTAGATATGATAAATAAACTAAAACAAATTTTGAAAGATTTTACAACTTATAAATTAAAAAGTTCAATAAAATTATAGAATGATTTAATTGCTTGTATTTTTCCTAAAGAAATGAAGAAGTTCTATAATTTTTGCAATATTTCAGGCACACAGATTTAGAAATACAACTAAATATTGTGAAAATCTTTACTAGAGATATCTAAATACAAGTAAGAATGTATTTCACATTATTTAAAAAAACAGGATTCCTTTTACCAAGTTTAAAAGAGATTCTGTGCTATTAAAAAATGGCCTAGAGGGAACACTGCTCTATGATAGGAAGTAAAATTAAGGCCATTCAAAATGTAATGCCAGCACTACAAGCTAGCAAAGTTTTGGAGTAACCCGTTCTTGCCTTACATCACAAGTTTGCAGGACGGACACCACTTTTCTCTAATAATGTTGAATCTCAAGTAGTAGATCTAGGTACTAGAAACTGAAGTTAAAAATCAATTAGAAAAGTGGATTTTAGATATTGTCAGAATACTATTTCCTATAAAAATGGAATAACTTTTAAGATTCTGCCCAGAAAATTGTAGCCGGCAAGATAGAAACTCCATTTCAAGATGGAAGACCAGGTATGAAATGGTATGATTTGCTTCTGAAATCACACCCTAAAATAACTTGCAAAGAAGCAAGGTATTTAAATAAAGGTCAAGCTAATATAAATCAAAAGATGATTTCATAACTTTTTGATGAAAATCAAACAAAAATCAGAAAATTCTTTCAAGAAATATAACTCTTTGATGAAGATTCAAGTGTTTTAAACAAGCCACAATCCATGAATAATTATAAAACTGATTAAATAGTTAATCTTTATGTCCTATAGGCACTGTTGTCCCTTTTATTAATCAAATTTAAATATATTTTTTGTTTTTTAATTGAAATTTTCAGTTAAAATCAACATAAGTATATTTTATTTGATATTTTTATCAATTCATAAAGAAATTTGCAAAATTCTCTTAATACAGCAAACAAATATATGTGTGGTAAAATAGATGTTGCATAAAAATGTTTTATTTTTACTTATTATCAATTAAAATGTTTGTTAAACTACATGATATTGGAGTGGCCAAAACTGGTGCATAGAGATGGCCAAAACTGGTGTAGGGGTGGCCAAAACTGGTACAAATTGGAATAAATTACTTGATGAGTTATTACTCACAATCTAAAATATTCTGTAGAAAATCATTATAGTTAACAGAAAGACAATTAAATTTACTAAAGAATGATGTTATTATGATTTAATATGTTTCAATCGGTCAAGAACTATAAAATTTCTATTTCAAATTTTCTCTAAATGTGGCCAAAACTGGTACATCTACCCTATGTAAAAAGTTTTTTTGCTACTAAACTGTTATTTAACTTATTCCAGATATGTTCATACAGATAGATTAAAATTGTAGAATGAACAATGTTGAAAGAAAAATTAGGAAGGAACACATTGAGGAAATTTTAGTACATTTAAGTGCATAAAATAAAGAGAATAATAATAAAAAAAATCTCCAAATAAAATTTCTTGAATTAGAAATTTGAAAAGCTAGTTGCTATTTAAAATAGTGCATATTCATGCATAAATTAATGCATACGTTATTCATAATACTGTTTTAATTGAGAGAAATGATGTTTTTTATTAAATGACTTTATGTGTCATTTTAAATAAATGTTTATGAGAAATAAAATAAGGCTTGTATTTTGTATATTAATATCCCTTAAAATTAGTTAATAAAATATATAACTAAGCAACCATTGTCCTTTTCAATTATATAAAGCAGTAAAAAGGGAAAAAAAGGTGTTACGGTCACGGTCAGTGTAAATAAGAAAAAGCAATTGGTATGGCCTTTTATTCCAATATTAATGTCTTCATTATTGAAAAATTGGGTTATATTGATTTCTACCTCAATTATATGTCTTTAAAACTAATTAAAAAACACATAAAAATGTGTCATTTATAATTAAAATGCTTCACTGTATAAAAGCCAATTTTGGCCAAAAAAGGCCAATTTTGGCCAAAAAAAGCCAGTTAAAACCAATAAAAGCCACCGGCGTGGCTTTTTTTAATTTTAGCCGGCTTTTTTGCAACCCTGGTATTTGCACTTTGAAAAAAATAGTAAAATGTTATGATTGAGTTAACTTTTATTAAGTTTCAGATTGGCTAAAATTATTGTACTTTAACATGTTTTATTTTGGAAGGATTTGATACTATTTCTTTTCATGATTTTTTTTACCAAATATTATGTTATTTTATTTAACTTCAACGATCATATGTATATTTTCCCAGTTCAAAATTTGCATTCGAAATTTAACCCACTTTCAAGTTTCAAATATCCGATCGAGATTAAATTTTACATGTATACTGATGTAAATCCGATGACAATCTAATATTATTATGATTTTCGGTGGTTACCATTCATACTTATTTGTTATTTTACAGGATAACACAAAAAATTTCGGATAGATTACTGCCAAGAAGTTTAAGTTTTATATTAGATAACACAAGACTGCGATGGTTGTGTTTTTTAACTTTTATGTATTTTTTAGCACTGAATCTGAGAATTACCTTAATTTTTATCCATCATCTCAGGATGTTTTGCAAATCATAAATTGTCAAAGTTAAAAAGTAACAAAAATCAAATACTATAAAATAGGAGACGGCTGAGTTTTTTAACTTTTGATAATTGATTTTTATGTACTTTTTAGCACTGAATCTGAAACTGACCTTCACTTTTAACCATCACGTTATAATTTTTTTGCAAATCGTAAATCTCAAAGTTAAAATATAGCAAACATCTGATACTATAAAACAGATGTAAAACTTTTTTTATTTAATTTTCCTGACTTGATGGTTAAAAATGAAGGTCATTTTCGGATTCAGCAGTAAAAAATACTATGAAACAGATGTAAAACTTTTTTTATTTTATTTTCCTTACGTGATGGTTAAAAATGAAGGTCATTTTCGGATTCAGCAGTAAAAAGTACATAAAATAATTTAATAAATATAATAAGTTTAGTAAATATAATACTCTTGAAACTACCTGAAAAGCTTAAATTTACGTTTTAAATTAAAAGCTAAAATGTTTTAAAATTATAGGGTTCCCAATCTAAAAGTACAAGTAAATTAGTACAAATATATTTTCTAAGATTCAAAGAAGTGAATAAATAAAACAAAATAACCATGAACAACAAATACATCATTTGTTCCTTTCCAGAAGTACTCTTAAAAAAACCCGGGCTTTTTAAGCGGGTTTTTTTATAAAAAACCCAGCCCGGGCGGGCAGCTGGGCGGGTACCCGGGCAGCTACCCACTACAACCCTGCCCCTTTCTTGCTTATATAAGGGACAGTATCACTGATACTGTGAAATCTATTCCTATGTGTGCAGTAAGCGAGCATTTAGTTCATGACACTACTACATTTTGGGCTTTTCAAAAAGTAATTGTCAATTATTTAATTTCACAAATTCCACAGATTAAATACATAAAATATTTTAGTGATGGATCATCAGCCCAATACAAAAATTATAAAAATTTTATTAACCTCTGCCATCATGAAGAAGACCATGGTGTGAAAGCTGAATGGCATTTTTTTGCCTCTTGCCACGGAAAAGGAGCTTGTGATGGAATAGGCGGCACCATAAAACGCATGGCCACCAAAGCAAGTCTTCAGCGTCCATTCAAAGATGGTATCTTAAATGCATTTGATCTGTATTCATTTGCAAAAGAATATGTTAAAGGAATTGCAAGTTTTTTTATAACAAAATCTGAAATTGAAATTGCCAATAATCAGTTAGCAGATAGGTATGCAAAGGCAGATACAATCATAGGAACAAGGGTTAATCACAGCTTTGTGCCAATAAATAAAGGCCAAATACTGATTTCCAGGGTATCAGGCTCCTCAACAAATTTTATTGCTACTGTGAGATTTAGTGAAACCGACAAACCACAAACATTTAAAAGTGAACAATATGTTGCATGTGTATATGGTGTTAATTGGTGGATTGGTAAGATTTTAGATTACTGCGAGGAATTCAATGACTATAAAATTATGTTCATGCATCCTCATGGTCCTAGTTCATCATATTCATGGCCAAAATCTTCAGATGTTTGTTGGATTCCATATGAGCATATAATGAAAGTAGTGTCTACCCCAATGACTGCTACAGGAAGAACATATACTGTTGCTCCAGAGGAGCATACAACAATTCAACTCTTATTCTTAAACTTCAAGACAGATTAAATCCTTGATAATTTTCAACAACATATTATCAAGTTCCTTTCAACAATATATTATAAAGTTATATCATGTAAGTATCCTGTTCTTATTTTATGTAAATATGTTTCATATAAGTTTTATCTAAGTCTTACTTTTATACATATTTGATGTTTTTGTTGTACATTTATATCACACAAGATTTGTGTACTACTCATTTTGTCAAGATTTGTTCATTTAAATTGAAATTGGCAGTGAACTGAATAACTAATGTCAACTCATTAATATTAATTTTTAATCTTTTATTTGAATTCAACTGATTTACAGCTAGTATTTCTGCCATATTTCAAAAAAATATGTTTTATGGCTCCTTTTCCTTCTAAATATTTTCCATTATGTATATTTTTTTGAGAATTATACATATTATCATTTTATATGAAATAAAAAGTATTGAAATGAAAATTTACTGTTATTTTAATATGTATGTGTTTTTAGTATAATTAACTGCTGATTGGTATTTCTAAATTGAATTATTTATATATTGATGCTCATACATTAATTCATATGCCAGAAAAAAATATTTTTAACCATTATTTGTTAAACCAAAGATACTTACGTGTTTTAAGATAGTCACTGTTAGGTAAATGACATCCTATGTGTAAAAAGCTATTTTTCTTTAATGAAAAATTTTACCTCTCCAATTTTTTTTTCTGTTTAAAGTATACATATGGAGCAATGTTTTTAGCAAGTTTGAAAAAATTTATGATGGGCCATTTTTTTTATGGCCCATTACAGTAAGCCAATTTTTGAGGGTGATATTTTCTGTTTAAATGTAATAAACAGTATTAAAATAAAAATTTACCATTGTTTTAATATCATATATGCATTCTTTATATAAATAGTTTTAAATTGGTACCAGAAATATAAAATTTGAATCATTAGTTGTCAAGTTATGGACATTTATAGACATTGGGATAGCATCCAAGATGGCCGCCATTTGGTAAAAATGACCAATTTTTTAAAAGGGTATATCTCAGTGAATATTGCGCAAATTAGTTTTAAATTTCAGATTCGAGGGTTTCACTACTATGTCTGTCTACAAAAAAAATTAAAAAAAAAAAATCCGTGACTATGCTGCAACACCCATTGGTTGAATTCATGTGGAATGACCCTGTTGATAAATATGATTTGTCAACTGACCAGAAGTATATGTCTGAAATATTGCAAGCTCTTTCAACATGCGTGTATACAATTGAACTTTTTTGCTGAGTCCCTGGACAAATATTTCACGCAAGGTGGATCATTACTGCTATTCGAATTTTGAGACACTCTACGTTGGAACAAAGAAACCCTCTTCTTAACTTGTCATACTCTTTGAGTACATCCTGAAAATGTACCGCACCAATTGGTTCACAATTAAAATGAATCACTCATGTTTTCAAGAATCTGTGCACTATAGTTAGTAACTTACGTTAATTGACAGATAATCTACGAAAGATTATAGTTCCTGTATTTTCACGAAATGACTATTTCGCAAATCATACAAATATAGCCTCTTTGGAATATAATTTGGAATAGCATATGAAGAGGAGAACATCAGGGCCCCAGCCATGAAGAAAATTGCAAAAGCACGAAGTTCTGTGGACTAGAATAGTGCAATCCGTCACTTTATCATAGCAGACTTCAACACTGAAGCTTAAAATTGGATGGCTTTAGTCTACTGACAAAACTGAAAACTAACGGAACCACCTGTTATGGTTTCTTTATCGACTAAAAACGCTGGTGAGTTTAAAATGTTCAATTAAAGATACCAGCTATTATAACTTTCCTTGTCCCACTCAATCACTAGAAAGATGCGTGAAATTATTCATTGAAGCAATGATAAAGTTTGTTTACTAGAAAAGAAGGAGGATCACATCTGATCAGTTTTGGCCTCTCGAGAAATAATGGCTTCATCTGAAAGCAAGTTATGTTATAAAATTCATTTACATTAAATTCTTCTTCATTTTAAGTTTAATTAACCCTTTTCGGTTAAACATCTCTATATTTTAATTAATAAAATACTAAAACATTTTGCTCATTTTATATAATTTTTGTGGCATGAATTGGCTGTTATGAAGTAAAACATCAGTAGATGAAGCGATCGTCAAGAAAAATGAATGATTAACTTTATTTTCAAGTCTATTACAAATAGTTATAAAAAATTATGATATATTAATAGATATAAAGTAAAATTATTTATTTCTAGACATATTATAGAAATTATAAAAATTTAGAAAAAAAAATGAAAAATTGAAATTTTTGAAATTTTTACAAAAAATATAGTTTTTTTTGCGGCAAATAAAGATATGATTTCTTCATAATGAACATTTAACTCATATCTTCATGTAGCTATTACGTTCTATTAAAAATTGTATTGGTATGTTTGGTTAATTTTTAAAAAAATGATAAAAAAAAACATGTTTTTTGCGATTTTTTGAAACTTTGGCCCCCTTGCGGCGGTAAAAGATATTAACCGATCGATGTAATATTTTAGAAATTTATTCTGTATTACAAAAGGCAACTTTTCCGCACTATTACATTTCAATTATAAAAATTTCGGTTTTTTCGACCCACCCTAATGGACATATCTGGAACAAATTACATAACAACTTAGTAGCAGAAAAACCTTTTGCATATATCATTTTTATAAGTATTTTTTATATATCAATTGCTTATTACTTATTATTGATTGCTTATTATTGCTCAAGTATTATATAAAAGGTAATTTCAGTTATTAAACACATATAACAAGCTATTTAGTTTTAATCAATTTTAAAAGTAAATATCAGTATATGTAAGACTGTTTCTATTTTAATGTGTGACACTTTCTTATTCTTTCGTATAATCTTTAAAATGTGTAGTATGTGTAGAGCCATGATAAAGAATTCCAAACCAATACTTTAGAGTCTAATTTAATGCATTCTTCTGAATATTCATATATTTTTTTTTTCAGACATAATGCTTTCACAGTTGCATTCTAGCAGTTATAAGGTCTTATTTATTTGACAAAATTTAATAGAAGTTTATATTTTTATCGTAGAGAATATTTAAGTGTATTAAAAATAAATTAATCCAAATTTTATATGAATTATCTATAAACCACCTTTTCGAAAAATAAAAGCCAGCTTTTTTCAATTAAAGCCGGCTTTTTTTAAGCGGCTAAAAGCCGGCAACCCTGACAAAAACCCTCATAAAATAATTCCAGATTAAAATTTAGTTTCACATTTATACAAATAAAAATAAGTTCTTTTTAAATATATAGGAAAATCAGAAAAGACTATTTTGGATAAAGAAACTGAAAATACAATAAATGTAATAAAAAAATTAATAATTAAATTTATTATATTTCAAATTATGGTGCAAAAATACCAAACGTTCTACATTATCAGTAGACAGGGCATTTCTTTTACTATTAGGTAGCTTTCTTTACAAAAAAGCTACCTATTGCAGCCGTTCGGAGGAAAGCGATTTAAAAAAATTTTGGTATATTTTCATCGATCATGACCCCCAGACCCCAAAACCAACCTCCGTTCAAAATTGATATGTATATATATATATATCTGACCTATGTCACACTGTAACTCCCGTAATTATGAACCGATTTCGATGTAATTCGGTGTGTACATAGTACATACCAATGTCTCGACCGAGTTCGTTGGCCAGCTTCATCCGCCATTTTCTTTCAAAATGGCGGCCATTTAAAATTTTTTAAAAATTTAAAACTTGAAATGCGGTACCAAAAAATTAAAAATGGGAAAATATTTTTTTCTTATGTATTTGACCTTTATACAAAGATTCCGGAGCAGTTTTTGTTTCGTCTATATCTTAAAAAATGGCTGAGTTATAGCATTTTGAATTTCTAGCGTGGCTGGCATTTTGAAACGTCCTGAATTTTGTCACGCGATAAAAGGCGTATTTATGAACCGATTTGGATGTAATTCGGTGTGTACATAGTACATACCAATCTCTCGACCGAGTTCGTTGGCCAGCTTCATCCGCCATTTTGTTTCAAAATGGTGGCCATTTAAAAATTTTTTAAAAATTTAAAATTTGAAATGTGGTACCAAAAAATTGAAAATGGAAAAATATTTTTTTCTTATGTATTTGACCTTTATACAAAGATTTCGGAGCAGTTTTTGTTTCGTCTATATCTTAAAAAATGGCTGAGTTATAGCATTTTGAATTTCTAGCGTGGCTGACATTTTGAAACGTCCTGAATTTTGTCATGCGATAAAAGGCGTATTTATGAACCGATTTGGATGTAACTTCGTTTATACATAGTACATACCAATGTCTCGACCGGGTTCGTTGGCCAGCTTCACCCGCCATCTTGTTTAAAAATGGCGGCCATTTAAATTTTTAAGAAAAATTTAAATTTGAAATGTGGTACCAAAAATTGAAAATTGAAAAAATATTTTCTTCTTATGTGTTTGACCTTGATAAAAAGATTCGGGAGCAGTTTTTGTTTCGTCTATATCTTAAGAAATGGCTGAGTTATAGCATTTTGAATTTCTAGCGTGGCTGACATTTTGAAACGTCCTGATTTTTCTCACGTAATAACAGGCGTATTTATGAACCGACTTGGATGTACCTTGGTGTGTGCATAGTACATACAAATATCTCGAACGAGTTCGTTGGCCAGCTTCATCCGCCATCTTGTTTCAAAATGGCGGCCATTTAAAAAAATTAAAAAATAAAAAAATTTAAATGAGATACCAAAAAATTGGAAAATGAAAAAGATTTTTTTGTATGTGTTTGACCTTAATACAAAGATTCCGGAACAGTTTTTCTTTCGTCTATATCTAAAAAAAATGGCTGAGTAATAGCATTTTGAATTTCTCTTGTGGCTGACATTTTAAAACAACCTGATTTTTGTCACGCGATAACAGGTGTATTTATGAACCTATTTGGATGTAACTTGGTCTGTACATAGTACATACCAATATCTCGACCGAGTTCGTTGGCCAGCTTCATTCGCCATCTTGTTTCAAAAGGGTTGCCATTTAAAAAAAATTAAATTTAAAATTCAAAATGAGGTATTAAAAAATTGGAAAATGAAAAAGATTTTTTTTATGTGTTTGGCCTTGATACAAAGATTCCGGAGCAGTTTTTGTTTCTGAAAATTTGTTCTTTTGTTGATATCTTAAAAAATGGTTGATTTATAGCACTTTAAATTTCTAGCATGGCTAACATTTTGAAACGATCTTGTATTTGTCACGCGATAACACACGTATTCGCCTATTTCGATGTAAGAAGGCATGTGGATAGTATACATCAACACCTCGACCAAGCTCGCTGGTCAGATTCATCAGCCATCTTGTTTCAAAATGGCGGCCATTAAATTAAAAAATATATATATATTTAAAGTGAGGTGCAAAAAATTAGAAATTGAAAAAGGTTTCTTTCTTAAGTATTTGATCTTGATATAAGGATTCAGGAGCATTTTTTGTTTGTCTTTACCTTAAAAAATGGCTCAGATATAGCAGTTTCAATTTCTATTGTGGGTGACATTTTGAAAAATCTGATTTTTTGCATGCGACAGCACTCCTATATATTAACCGATTCCGATGTGAGTGAGCATGTGCACAGCAATTACTAAGGTCTCGACCAAGTTCACTGCTTAGCCTCATCCACCATGTTGTCTTAAAATGACAGGCACTTTAAGAAATTGCCGAATTTGGCAGCCAAATATAAGTTACTTTAAAGAAAAGCAGCTTGGATAAAGCTGACTAATTTCGCGAAATTCTCATTCATTATATTGATAAAAATTAGTATTGAATCTCCTATATTCGGTTTCCACTAAATTGAGCTTCGTGTGTTTGCATGATATAAGTTGGCTTTTTTTAAATAAGAATTATGAAAGCGCTACCTCTTCCTCCCGGCACTGGCCGGAAGGACTTTTATAAATTTGGCCTGCCTCTGCAAATATATGTTCAGAATAAACAGTGTTTGAAGGTGCACATAAGAATTTTTTTGCAAGGTTGCACATAATCGGAAAAGAGTTTTCCATCACCATGCAAATGAAGTGTCAGTTTTACATAAGTCTTCTGTTAAGAAAGCGTGTATCGCTTTTTGTACCTCTCTTTGTATTTTTCTCTTTTTTATTTTTAATCAAAAGAAAATAAGGTACAGTTTCAAAATAAATATGAAATGTTTTGCATTATTCAATGAATTGTTAAAGCAACCAATAAACATTTTTATTTTTGATAGACAGATTTCAGGTATTGGAATAAATTGGAGGGTTGAAGAACGTTTTAATTTTATATTGGTTAATAATTGTACTTGTTATGTATCAATTCTCCTTTTTTTGCTACTGTTTTAATGTTACTGTTTTGAAATGTCAAAAATTGTCTTTAAAAGGTGCACAAATAAATTTCAAATTTAATTAGTTAATTTATATATACTATATATGTATATCATGGGTGTAAAAATTTTTTGAAAATCTAGGAGCCAGTTCAAAAATCTAGGAGCCAGTTACTATCGATAACAAATTTGTAAAATGAAATTACAGTATAAGTTAATAATAGTACATACACGTTACTCTTTTTAATTAAATATATCTGACACATGACATAAATTTTTCTTGTATAAAAAAGTAATGTTACATAAAATTCTAAATATTGATATAAAAAAATTGGAAGTGCTGATGTAAAATACAAATAATAGGTAATCATTAAAAACTTCTTTAAACACCTCAAAAGTACAAATATGTAATTCACTTCAAGGACTATAATATATGTTAAGAATAAAACAATAAGTTAGTCAATGACACCATTTTTAAGGAACTCTTCGCAGTGAACTGTATATTTCTTTATTTTAAAACAATAATTGTTAAGAGTGAAACAGTCTCTCTGGCCGTTTCCAAATCAAACATTCCATTATCTCAATAACAACAACAACAACAATTCAGTGTTTCCACTCACTAGTAACTAAATTACAATCTATCGTCAACACGCAGACGATTGGAATAATAAATAAAATTACGGCGCTGACACAGCGCCCTCGTACGGGAGATTTTAATTACGATCAGTAACATACTCCCGACCGTTGAAACCTGCAGGTTTCAAAACTACTCTAATATATAATATAAAATTACATAATACTACATATAACAATGCAAAGATATAATTAATAACAAAGGAAAAATGGCTAAATTACTTTACATTTGAATACAATAAAACATACTATAGAAATTAAACAACAAAATATATTCAAAATATACCAAATATATACATTAAAGAAATTAGTTTCCATTAATTGGAAGAGGACAAATACTTCTCACATCTCTCTTTATTATTGTACCGTTAGGCAGACGAATGTTCACTACTCGAACTTTTTTGTCCTTACCGAGAAATAACTCGGAAATCCTACCTGTTGCCCATTTTGTGCTGAGCATATTTTCATCTTTGATCAATACGAGAGAACCAACATTTATATTGTTTTTATTTATTTGCCATTTATTACGTTGCTGCAAGGTGTTCAGATAGTCCCGCTTCCATAATTTCCATATTTGCTGGCTATATTTTGTTATTTTTTGCCAGTTGCTAAGTTTGTTTTCCGAAATTTCAGTGAGCTGGGGTTCAATAATAGACGTTAAGGGCCTACCTATAAGAAAATGACCCGGTGACAGAGTCTCGAAACCGTCGAAATCTGATGACAATGGGGACAGAGGTCTTGAGTTCAAAACACTTTCAATTTCTAGAATTACTGTCAGAAATTCCTCTAAAGTGAGGTGCGCGTTACCAATTACACGTTTTAGATGGAATTTGAATGATTTAACCCCTGCCTCCCAAAGACCACCGAAGTTCGGCGCTTTCGGAGGAATAAAATTCCATTCGATATTTTCCCTTGCAAAATAATCAGCTAATGCTTCATCTGGGTGTCTAACCAAATTGTGAAGCCTTTTCAATTCTAAGTTTGCCCCTACAAAGTTTTTTGCATTGTCAGAAAATATTTTTGAACACTTTCCCCTTCTGCTAACAAAGCGCTTAAAACAAGCAATGAAGGCTGCAGAAGTGAGATCTGAAACGAAATCTAGATGAATAGCTTTGGTGCAGAGACAAACGAATATACATACATACACTTTATTATATGTACCTTTCCTTTGATTTTTGAATTTAATGTAAAAAGGGCCACAATAATCAGTTCCAATAATGGAAAATGGAAATGAAGGTGTAACACGCTCTTTGGGCAAGTCACCCATAACTTGACTCGCTAATACAGGCTTGTTTTTAAAACAAGTGACACATTCATATGTTATTTTGCGACAGATGTTTCTACCATTAGTTATCCAAAATTTACGACGAATATGGTACAACAATGTTTGTGATCCTACATGTAAATACTTTAAATGAAAATATCTTACAATAATTAAAGTAAGGGGATGCTTACTTGGCAGAACCATAGGATGTTTTTCATTTGTTGTCAAATATGAGTTACCCAATCTACCCCCAACTCTTAAAATATTACTTTCATCTAAGAAACAATTTAAAGAATTTAGTTTACTTTTATTTGGTACCGAATTACCTTTCTGAAGACATTTTATTTCTTCCTGATACTCACTTTGTTGAACCATCTTTATCAGTGATAATTCTGCAGCATTCAATTCTTTAGAAGTAAGATGATCTTTCACTCTATTAACATTTCGAAGGTTATGAATAAATCTAAGCACATAACATAAAATACGAATGATAGTTATATAATTATTACTAACACTAATAATATAATCTAATAAATAATTTTGATCATAAATAGCTAGAGTAACTAAAGAGTTATCATTTTCACATTTAACTGTTTTCTTTAGTTCATCAGAATAGTCATCTGGCGAATTTTGGATGTTGCAGTCATTAGTTGGGAGAACAGTTTCTCTCAAAAAGGGGGGACCTTTAAACCACAAATCCTTTTCTAAGAGCATATCAACACTGACGCCTCTGGTAAGGAGGTCGGCTGAATTAGACTTTCCCGGACAATGAAACCACGAATTGGAGTCAGTCAAAGATTGAATCTCGTTGACACGATTCGCTATGAATGATTTCCATCTTTTACTAGAACCTCTAATCCAGTACAAAGTGATTTTCGAGTCTGTCCAGAAGAACACATCTGATGGCTTCTTATGATCTACTATTTTCTTGACTGCATTACCTAGTCGGGCAGCAAGTAAAGCTCCCAATAGCTCTAATCTTGGTAAAGTGATTTTTTTAAGAGGTGTAACTCTACTTTTTGAAGTCACAAGATTAACTTCAATAGCATTTTCTTTTACAATTCTGAGGTATATGACAGTGCCGAAGGCTTTCTTACTAGCATCGCAAAAACAGTGAATCTCTACCACATCTGAATTTTCTTCTTTCGTTGAATTTAGCACAATTCTTGGAATTTTTAAGTCGGAGAGGCGTGGGATCTCAGAACACCATTGAAGCCACTTTTCTTTAACATCTATTGGTAGATCTTCATCCCAAGCAATTTTCCTCAACCACAGATCTTGAAATAGGCATTTCATGCGAATAGTATAAGGAATGAGCAAGCCAAGAGGGTCGAATATTTTTCCAATAGCACGCAGGATGAAGCGCTTGGTGTTTTCATTTTTTGATAACATTTCTAATAAGCCTTTTACATCTACGATAAAGCAATCTTCACTCGTATGCCAAGACATTCCTAGAACCTTTGTTGAGTCAAATCCTAATTCAATTGGGTTGTGTAGAGGCTGAGTATCAAACCCTTCTTGTTTCCATTGCTCCATCAAATCGTTATCATTAGTTGACCATTTTCTGAGTTTCATACTTGCCTCGCTCATAATATAAACAGCATTTCGAGAGATTTCCAACGCATCTTGCAAGTTGTCAGCACCAGCGATGAAATCATCAACGTAGAGGCACCTATCTAATAACTTTGTTGTTGTAGGATATCTAACTTGAAATTTCTTGATATGTTTTCTTAGAGTAGCAGCAAGAAGAAACGGGGAAGCATTCATACCAAAAGGAACTCGGTTGAAGCGATATATTTCTATACCTCTATCTCCAATCCATAAAAACCTCACTGCATCTCTGTCTTTCTCCGCTAGGGATATCTGCAGAAAGGCTTTTTCTATATCACCTATCAATGCTATTTTGTTTAATCTAAAATTGATAAGTAGATCGAATATGTTTGGATTTAGATTTGGACCTGGCCAAAGACAATCATTTAACGATAATTCGCCAACATCGTGTGAGCTGGCATCGAAGACTACTCTCATTTTTGTTGTCAGGCTTTGTCTAAAGACAGGTTGATGTGGAAGATAAAAAAGTGGTTTCTCCACTGGCTTGTGCGTTTCCGCTATTTTTTCTATGATTCCTTTATTTTCATAATCTTTCAAAGTCTCACAATATTGAGCACGAAGCTCTAATTTTCACTTTAAGACAGTTTAGTCTATTATTGGCTATTTTGAGATTGTCGTTCATTTCTCGCCAATCTTTTTTCCATGGTAAGGTAACTTCGTAACGTTTATTTTTATAAGATACAGATTTTTCGAATATTTCTAATGCTCTATCTTCGTCAGTACATGTGGGATCGTCTTTTATCCCTAATGTTTCTAACTGAAAGAATTTTTGAACTTCTTTTGTCAAATCTTCATAGTTACAAACAAGCCCACAATGAGTATTTTGCGTGATTTGATTGTCAGGATTTAATACGCTTCCACAGGCAATGAATCCAAATACCGAGTTTTGGAATTTTAAATTAGAATTGGGGACTTCAATTCGACCGACTTCTAAAAGATCATAAAATATTTGAGCTCCCAAAAGAACATGAATTTTATCAGGTTTGTAAAATTCTGGATCCGCTAATTTAATGTTATTAAGGTATTGTTCTGTTGGAACGTTAATCCGATTTACTGGAATAGTATCCGATATTTTTGGTACACAAAGAAGTTCTATTTCCGCCTTAAAATTCGAATTGTTCGAAATTAATGCTTTTACCTTGGAGTTAATATTCACGGAGATGCCATTTAATCCTGAAACCGCAACTTTTATTTTTTCTTTCTTAATTCCTAAATAATCAGCACACTGAATCGTAATGAAATTACTCATTGATCCAACATCAATCAAACCTCTTAACGGCTTAAATTCACCAAATTTATTTTTAATATAAACAATGACAGTTGATAAGATGCCAGAACTTAAATAATTCATCTCACAAACAGATGTACCTGAAAATGCTCTTTCGTTAGAAATGTGAAATGTTGCAGCATTCGGGTCTAGATTTGAATGCGCTACGATTTGATTCTGGTTTTGGGTATTGCAATCACTGACCTCGGGTTTTGAAATAAATTCATTTTTTCTATCGCTGTTTTGAATTTGCTTTTCATTTTCATTCTCGAAATGCAGTAAACTCGAATGTTTTTTCATACATTTCTGACAAGAATAAGTAGATTTACAATTTCTAACCGAGTGGAATTTTAAACAGTTAAAACAAATATTATTTTTCTTTACGAATTCATATCTAGAAGCCACTGAAAGATTTAAGAATTCTGGACATTTGTGCAAACCGTGGAATTCATTACTCTGACACTTAACACATTTAAATGTTTTTGAGTTTTTACCATTAGATGTAGATACCATACTAGTGATTCGTTGTTGAGCATTGCGTTTAGGAGTTACATTATTTATAAGAGGTTTGGAAACTTGCAGTGTTCTCGCTTGTCTTTTTAAAAATTCGATTAATTCTTTTAATTTTGGTAGCTCGTCTTTTTTTTGTTCACGTTCAAACCATAATTTTGTGGACCCATCTAATTTCTGCCACAATATATAGGTTATTATTGTATCCGCAAACCCTTCAATTTTTTGATCGAGAATTTCTAGAGATCTGATACATTCACTGGCGGTATCTGCCAAATTAAGAATAGCACTAGGTGTTTCACTTTGTATTGAATTAATGGACATTAATTTTTTAATGTGAGCAAACACTTGTTGTCTTTTATTGGAATATCTTTCCTCTAATAAGGACCACGCTGTTTGATAATTATCATCTGAAATCGTTATACTTTGTACAACTTTTGCAGCTTCAGAATGAAGCGAAGATTTCAAATATGATAACTTTTGAGCACCCGAAAGTGCGCTATTATTGTGAACGCTAGATTTAAAAAGATCACTAAAATATATCCAATCCTGTACGTTTCCACTAAAAGAAGGTAGATTAATCGTGGGAAGTCGAACTTCCGTTACACTATTCTCTTGTTTCGGCTTTGATTCATTAAGAACATTTATTTGTTTTTGTTTCGCTCTTTTAATTTTTAACCAAGTTTCATCTAACTCTTTTTCAATCGATGATTGTTCATCGATATATTTATCAATTTCCTCCTCATCGCACAATGAATAAATTTTATCAAATATTTCTTTCAATTCTGTATTGAATTGATCACATTTCGTATTTACAAGTTCTAAAGAACATTCATCAGAGTCACTTAATTTAATTTCACTCACAAATTTAGTAATTTTACATTTTAAAACTCTTTTTTTTGTCAAAATATTTTTTAATTCAGTAGACATGTTAAAGAAAAAGTCCTACCTTATTCGAAGAAACCAAGTCTCGTCGCTGATTCTTGACTCTAAAAGCAAACGATAAATCAGTTTACTCTGGCCTCGAAGGACCAATTTATGTTAAGAATGAAACAATAAGTTAGTCAATGACACCATTTTTAAGGAACTCTTCGCAGTGAACTGTATATTTCTTTATTTTAAAACAATAATTGTTAAGAGTGAAACAGTCTCTCTGGCCGTTTCCAAATCAAACATTCCATTATCTCAATAACAACAACAACAACAATTCAGTGTTTCCACTCACTAGTAACTAAATTACAATCTATCGTCAACACGCAGACGATTGGAATAATAAATAAAATTACGGCGCTGACACAGCGCCCTCGTACGGGAGATTTTAATTACGATCAGTAACAATATATGCCATAAATCAATACTGTTAACTTATTGTTTGTCCTCATTTGCTTTTAAATTTTTATGATGTTTATGACCGCTCATGTGTCTTGTTGTTTTTGATGTAAAGTACCAGCGTTCAACTGCTTTTGTAGGATCAAATGCTTCTACAGAAGGTCCATTTAAATTTTGTGATGTCTAAGTAGAGCGAAACTTGTTCTTGATAAAATTCATTGTGCTGAATCCTCGCTCACAGGATGCAGTTGCCACAGGTATTACAGATACAATTTGCAGTAACTGTGATAAAATTGGAAATTTAGAATCATTTTTCATTGATTTGATCAAAAGCTCACTAAATTTCATGTCTTTGCATAGTACCTAAAACTCGTAACATTTGTCAAGAGCAATACTTTCAGTTGTTTCCAAATCAACATTCAGTGTGACAAAATATTTCTGGAAATGATTTAATAATTATTTTAATAAGTCCAGTTCAGTGAAAGATAACTTCATTTATTTTTTTTTCTTTGCGCATGGAACAAAAAGAAAAAAAAATCCATAAATAATCAGTGATGTCGCTGTACTTGAAAAATCCGGGTCCCTTTTTTTACAGAAGTGGGTCCCAATCAATAATAATTCATATTTTAAAGGAATAAATGAAACTTGTTTATTTCAAAAAGATAAAAAAAAATCCATTAATTATTGTTTTAATAATACTTAAATAATGAATTAAAACCAGTATTATTTGCACTCAAATAAGGTATTTTTAAAAAATATTAAAAGAGATTTTCTTTACTTTTTTAAAAGTAAAAATGCAAGATACAATTTTAATTATAAAATAAAGCTTATTTGAGAGTAGAAGATATCAAGTTCCACTAATGTTCGCATTTCTTTTAAAAAGGGGCAAGATGGGTATATTGAAAAAGATATTTTTGCTGAAAAAAAGAATAATTATGTTAAGTAAAGGGGTACTTTTTGTTGAATAATAGGTGCTTTCATTGCACTTCCCATTGAATTATTTGTCAGCATAGATCTGTGTTGGAATCAGACATTTTCCTTGGAAGGGAAATTCACATCTAAATCATAAATAAGCATCAAATCCTAAATCTTCTAAAGGTGGGAGACTTTTCAATGCAGTAAGAGGGGGGGGGGGGGGAGTTCACTGGTCCGCCCCCTGAGTACATTATCAAAGTACACTGAAATCATGCTGTATTTTTAAGAATCTCATAAAAAAAAAAATTAAATCCTATTTTATGAATGTTCTACCTATAAGTTTGGTTTGCAGATCTTTTTTGGTGCTTTGGATGCTTTGACTAAATTCGCGCTTTTTCCGCGATCCTTTGACGAAATTCGCTATTTTTTCGCGAACCTGGTAGGAAAATCGTGTTTTTTCCGCGATACCTTGACGAAATGTGAACTTTTTTCGAGATCCTTTGACGAAATTCAGCTTTATTCCGCGATTTTTTTTGACGGAATTCGCTATTTTTTCGCGATCCTTTGCCGAAATACGCTATTTTTTCGCGGCTCTGTTACGAAAATCGCGTTTTTTCGCGATCCTTTGACAAAAATCGGCTTTTTTTCGCTATTTGTTGACGAAATTCGCTATTTTTTCGCGATCCTTTTACGAAGTATGTTATTTTTTCGCAGCCCTTTTACGAAAATCGCGTTTTTCCGCGATATTTTGATGAAATTTGCGCTTTTTTGATTAAATTCGCTATTTTTTCGCGATCCTTTGACGAAATATGCTATTTTTTTCGCGGCACTTTTACAAAAATCGTGTTTTTTTCCACGATATTTTGATGAAATTTGCGCTATTTTTTGCGATCCTTTGATGAAAATCTGCTTTTTTCTGCGATTTTTTGACGAAATACGCTACTTTTTTCGCGATCCTTTGTCGGAATACGCTATTTTTTTTCGCGATCCTTTGTCGAAATACGCTATTTTTTTTCGCGGCCTTTTTACGAAAATCGCGTTTCCCTGCTATATTTTGATGAAATTTGGGCTTTTTTCGTGATCCTTTGACAAAAATCGGCTTTTTCTGCGATTTTTTGACGAAATACGCTATTTTTTCGTGGCCCTTTTACGAAAATCGTGTTTTTTCCGCGATATTTTGATGAAATTTCAGCTATTTTTTGCGACCCTTTGTTGAAAATCGGCTTTTTTCCGCGATTTTTTGACGAAATTATGCGTCCGGTATTTTTACACCCCTGTGTATATTGTATATATGTACACACAGGTATATATATATAAGGTATACAGGGATATGTTTAGGAAAATTTTAGATCCTTTAAAGGACCCTTCACAAAATAATTTTATCTTAAAACAGGACCCTTCACAAAATTATTTATCCCAAAACAGGACCCTTCACAAAATTATTTGTCTCTTAAATAGACCTTTCACAGAATTTTTTCACTTTCAAATTGAACTCTTCACAAATTTAGTCATTTAAAAATAAAATCTGGCCTGTAAAGTAAGCAGTTGAACTCACTAACGAGCATATTACTTAGCTTTTCACACATGAAGGATAGAACATGAAGACATCGATTATTTAAAATTCACAAAATTATGACTAGAATTTTCACAAAAATAAGATAAACTTCACAATTTCACAAAAACAGGGCCCTGTGGGAAAAATCTGGACAGACCCCTGGTATATTTATATATATGAACACCTAAACTCACATTATGTGCACATCAGCGTTTTTTTTCCTTATTACACAACTACTCGGTATTCGGTACTCAGTGCTCGGCTACTCGGCCAAAGTACTACTCGGTACACCACTAATAGAAGTTGTATAAGGTTTTTAAAAATAATTTAGTATTCGGTTCGGCTGAATATTTCGATATTCGGCCAAACCGAATAGTTTGATATTCGACCAAACTGAATATTCGGCAACATGACCGAATACTGAATATTCGGTGCATCCCTAGCTACAATAATGCATGTTCATTGGAGTAATATTCAAAATGGAAAAAGCATTACAAAAAGAAATGTTCCTTTTCAAGCAGATTCGCTCAAATTAGCGATGACTAGAACCGATATGTCTTGGAAAAGTGTGTCATTTGATTAGTTGCTGGGTGCTGAGAGGGTGCATGCTGTAAAGGGATTCGCAAATCTGGGCGCATCCCTTTTTAGCCATAGACGAGAGATACTATTTACTGTCTGACCGAGATAAGAAAGACTCTGAAATCGATCTCGGCTTGGTTCTGATGCCAGGTTAACTGGTCAGTCAACTTTATTTTAGGGGAGTCCGAAGTTTTCTTTTCTCGCCAATTCCTCCCCGTTCAATCGGTCATTCTGAGAATCATCGCAGTCTTTCTCGTCCTCCTATATTCATTTAGTGCTTTTGGATTTTCCTACTGAGTACTGTTGTTATTTGTTGTCGTTTTTCTCTTTCACTTAGTATATATTTAGTTTTGTATATACTTCAGAATTTTTGAATAAAATTGTTAAACTGAGTTTATCTTTAATCTTGATTTAGTTTTTGTTGGGGAAATTTACTTAACTTCGAAATCTACCTCCACCTGTAGGCCGAGCTAGCAGGGATTTTTTTTTTTTAAACGTAAAGACATAAAATTGACAGGGCTGACTATTAAAGTAATTTGGAATCGAATATGTTTTTCATTTTTTTGTTAAATAAATTAGTCATTGAGTCATAAGCTATTTTTGTCACCTGACGACTGGTTCTTCTCCTTTTCCTGGCTATCACTTCCGGAAATTCGTTTCAAAAGGCAAACTTTGATAGCATTTATTTTTTTTATGTTCCCAATTTTTTGCAAAAAAAATGAACATTGATGAAGAAACATTTAAAGCATCAGATGGATGGCTCCATAAGTTTAAAGTGAGACATGGCGTTTGTTTTCGTAAGCTTTGTGGGGAAAGTTGCTCTGTGAATCATGAAACAATTTATGCGTGGAAAAAGAACAAACTGAGAGCAATAATTGAGAATTATTCTCCAGAAAACATTTAATGCAGACGAGACCGGGTTGTTTTTTATGATGACACCTGACAGATCTTTAGTTTTTAAAGACGAATCTAACAGTGGACAGAAGAAGGCTAAGCAACAAATTACAGTTCTCCTATGTGCCAATAATGTCGGGGACTGAAAAACTTCCACCTTTAGTTATAGGTAAATCAAAAAATTCTAGATGCTTTAGAGGTATTAAAACGTTACTGTTGTAATGTAAAAGGAATACTTTGATGAGGTACACATTATAATGTTCAAAACATGCATTAAACAAGTTAAATATAGTGAAATCATGTTTAAAATTTGTCAAAGGGCCGTTGCTTTATTTGCGTTGTGAATGGTAAAAAAAAAAATAATCCAGGAAAAATGGTCAAAATAGTTTATTTTTACTTCCATGCTCACTGGACTGCAATTAACAAGTTGTCGAATAAATTTCAATATTGCATGCAACAAATGCACTGACAGTGGCACGTTTAATTTGCGTGAACACAATGGATACCTTCTTTGAGCATTCTGGTGGTACACTAGGCCTAACTCTGATGACATAAGTTCAGTCAATAAAACAGAGTCGCCAGAATAATTTATGCCAAATTAACTATGTGGATGCATTTTTTTAAAATCAATATCAAAAATGAAAAATAAAATAAAATCAAGAAACAAAAAGGGAAGACGGTGGCTCTTACTAAAACTTGGAAGAGAAGACATAGTGATGAAGCTTCGCCATGTGCACAAGCCGCGTGAAGGAAATTCCAAAAAAAGAAAAGCCGCGACCTCAATCGTGTCCATCCGATCACCAACTGATGAAAACTTCTTCCCAGCGAGGTTACCAGGCTAACTCAGCATTATGCCAAAATCGCCAAGCAACACGACAAAAATTCACAAAAAACAAAGTGCATTTACTAACGCCGTGGGCTTAACCGCCAAAACTGATAACCCAAAACAATTGAAGTGGAAGTAGCAGTGGGAAAAAAAACAAGTCGCAAGGTGTGCGCAGTGATTTGCGAAAGAACGACTCACCTACGCAGACAGTAAAATACCAAGGAGGAAACATAACCGCTTGAGTTCTAAGCAAACTCAAGGCGAGGAAAGGAGAAAAGGTGGGGAAACTCACTGGATGCGTCGTGATTACGACATACACCAGGACAACGGAGAAAAAAAAAAAACTGAATGAGTGAAGGTGATACCTACACTCAGGAAGGGATTTTTTTTTTTGAATTAGAGCAAGCACAACCCGCTAAATTGCCAAAAAAACAAACAAAAAAAAAAAAAAAAAGGAAAATTTTAAAGAGGATACAAAGGAGGGGGGGGGGGGGGGGGAATGAGAATCCACCAAAATGCCCTTACACATATGACAGAAAAAAAAAAACATTGCAATACATCATTAAATCTTGAATACATAATTACAGTATAGACATATTGTATAGCAATATCAGTTCATGATATAAAATATAGTATTCCTTATAACAGATTATAAGCTGTGTGTATATAATCACACAACACCTGCACGCGAAATTAAAAAAAAAGGTTAAGTCTTGGTATACAGATCAAAAGTTATGTCACAGTACATAACACCTGTACGCGAAGGGAAAAAATGTTAAATCTTGATACAGAAATAAGTCAATGCATCAAAGTTGCATGACACCTGTACGCGAGGGAGAGAAGTAACATTTTTTTTTATACAAGGCTTATGGCTTTAATTGGTATTTTAAAAAGGCATTGGAAATGAAACATTTCAACATACAATTTACTATGCTTGCAAAAACCGAAAGGTTACACTGTCATTGACTGATTACTTTTTAAATAACTTTTGAATAAACAGATAAGAATATGATTTTCACACAGAAGGTTAAACAACACATTGGAAGGCTTCAATAAAAAAAAAATTTTGAAATGGTGCACCATAAAGAGAAAGAAATTAAAAACAAAAAAAAAAAACTTCCAAATACATTGACTATACCTTCAATATAGTGAGAAATGCATAGGACTTTGAAATTTTGATGATCATGATCATAAATTGAAAACCATTTTTTCTTTTTTTTTTGAGAAAGAAAACCAAAACTAAACAAGTAGGTAAGGTATTCAACAGAATGTCAAATATGTATATATAAATAACAACAAATTACATGTTAGTAACATATGCAATTATACATTTTCACTGATGCGAACACATATCAATCTGCACAGATATAAAATAGAAAAATTATACCATTGGGCACAGAACTTAACTGTGGTCGACCATAATTACAATGTGAATAAGGGTTCACTGGCTACGATGAACATCAGTGTAGATTGGGCTTAAAAAATGTAAGAAAGGCAAAATTACAATACAGCAGTACAAAAATACAAAATACAGTTGCAGAAGTAAACTTTATGACCATACAGAACATACACATATATACATTAAATTTCAGGATTCACATGAGCTGCCAAGCTTGGTAGAATCCAAAAAAAAAATTTGAGTGATGATTATCCTAATTAAGCATAACAAATTGAGATATACAAATATGTTACTTTGGTGAGTCTGCCTACCTTCAAAATAAAAGGTAAAGAAATGTGTTTAAGGTATGCAGACAAGTTTTATACAAAGTAAAGAGATTGCATTATGAAGAAAAGAGGAAAAAAAATAAATGCATATATACAGTTATAAGTTTGATTCGTGCATCCGCACAGGTTAATGTGTTAAAGACACTAAAAAGTGTGAACATTAACCTAACTCTCACAAAGTGAGTGTGATGACATTGGACTTAAGGTCCGTGTCCTAGGGGTAAAGGGCAGGAGAAAGGACTTACCCAGTTTGCACAGAGCAAGCCCCCCTGTCCCACGACAAAAGTTAACAACTCCTGAAGGGGACGACTCAAGAACACAACAAATTTATATTTATTTTATTGGCTTGGATCAACTGGATCAGTGACCCAAAATAAGAATGGTCTCAAGGGGTAGGAGAGTATATTTTAGGGGCACTTTTTGAACAAACAGGGACTCTCCAAGGGAAGAAATGGATGAAACCCGGACAAAAAAAATGGTGTGTAACAACACAGGGAAAATGACATAATCATGAAACTTGAGACCAAAGATTGACACAATCAGGTTTTTTTTTTTAAATATAGACATGGTATATTAAATATTTTCTAATTTATAACCTTTTTTCATTCTATCAAGAATTCAGAAGATGGATCCTAAAGCATCTATTGACTTAATTACCTTATATTAATTTATTTTAGTCTTTTTCTTTTTTTTTTTTTTTATACACATTCCAAAAATACTTAAACTTAATGAGAGCCAAATCCTCAGAAAATAAAGGGAAAGAAATTATCAAAATTTTTGTTTGATTACAGGTATAAAATGGACAATAAGTAAAGAAATTAAGTTCAGCATAATTTACATTCGTCTACCTAGAATCAGATAAGCACGGTTATGATATAAGAAGTGATTACTTGTATTTTAAACATTTGATACATTAAACTTAATAGCTATATTTGCAAAATTTTTTGAATAAACTTTAAGCAGCTGGTGCATTTACATCTGTGGAGAATAACAAGTTTATGAATTACATGGATAATAAAAAGATACTTAGTAACAGAGTCCCACAGGAACAGTGCTGGAAGACATCCAAACAAGTATTCCCGGGCCAATGAGAACACTTAGTCAGGTCATCTAGCAGCAATTGCCAGTAGAGGAGTGGCCATTTCTTCCACCGACAGGCTGGTTATGTAAGACTTGTCTGTAAAAGAGTGTATATTATCGATAATATATGTAATCATCATTATGAGGTTTAATTATGTTGCGCTTCTGACGAAGCGTGTAATCTGATTGTACCGGACGAGATGGAGTGAAAATTCTAGAGGTCTGGCGGGAAGTGCCAGGTTGATTACAGTCATTTAAGGCATCAGGTAATCGCTTGTTACTACTTTGAGACTTTGAGAATTTTGGATTCCGTTTATGTAGTTTGACAATTCTATCAGTATGCACAAGTAGTGGTGAAATTTGAGGATCATCTTCAGATATAAGTTGTAACATTGCAGGGGAGATAATTTTTTGGACAGAATATGGACCTAACATTTTCTTCTCAAATATGTTTGGACATTTGATATAGACTGTATCTCCAATGTCTATTTTTGGGAATTGTCTGTTGACACGAGACTTTGCGTATAGGTCTTGACGAGAATTTTCATTATTTTGGTATGCATGAAAATATACTTGGTCAAAATTTTTAGCAATGTCTGCAATTTCTTGGTTGTCATTGATTCGCCAGTTTGGTTGGTTTTTATAGTTGAAGTATATGTCACTTATTTCTCTACCAAAATGGAGAAAGTTCGGTGAGAATTTTGTAGCAGGATGAATTGTTGCATTGTAAATGGACTGGTGAACTTTTGCAGCAGTACCAATGTCGAAGCCTTGGGAGGCCATAGTAAGAATGGAAGACTTGATCTGTGGGTTTAAACGTTCACTTATTCCGTTCGCCTGGGGGTGCGCGATGGAGCTATGTTTGAGACAAATGCCTAATAATTTATTGAATGATTTTAGTAAGTCGCTCGTAAATTGCTTCCCATGATCACAAAGTAGAAATTCGGGTCTTCCATGAGTGGCAATGTAATGTAACAAGGCTTTAGTTATTGCTGGAGCAGTTATGTTGTTTAAGTGGTAAAGTTCCATATGTCTGGAAAAATGATCAACAATTGGAAGGAGATAATGGTTACCCTTAATGGGGCCAAGAATGTCCATTGAAACTTTTTGATTTGGAGCAGTGGGTACCGGTGAAGCTAGAAGTGGAGCTTTGTTTGATTTAAGTGGCTTGTTGAGTAAGCATACCTCACAAGACTGGACAAAGTTGTACGTGTCAGCAACGAAGTGCTGCCAAGTGAAGCGTTTACGGAGGTTCTGCAGGGTCTTCTGGATACCTGCATGAGACACATGTGCAATGGTTAAGGCTTTTTCTTGTAGTGAAGGGGGTACAACTGCTCTATGTAAATCCGTGCTAATACGTGCATAATCTTTAAAGAAACACAAAAGCTGGGTTTCAGGGTGTATATAATAACCAGTAAGTCTTTTGCCTTGTTTACCATTTTTTAGATCATGGATGATTTTGCTCAACTTTGGATCCGCAAGCTGTTCGTTGAGGATTGTTTCGTCCAAAATTTCTAGAGGAGGATCGTTATTTTCTGACTGAACAACATTTACAAACTGATTGGAATTTTGTGTCTGACTTTGAAAATTAGTTTGAGATGCTATTACTTGAGGCTGAATTTCATTATGTAAGTCATTCTCAGTGTTAGTGACTGGTAGTGGTTCGGAAGCACTTAAGAGTTCCGGATTGGTGTTGAGGTCCTGATACGGCGGAGCAGTCGGACAACGACTAAAATAGTCCGCTAGTACATTTTCTTTTCCGGGTACATGTTGGAAATTGAAGGAAAATTCTGATAGTTCCATTAACCATCTTGTTGTTACATCAGCAGGGGAGTTGGTTTTTTTGTATCTATTTAATGGTTTGGCGTCCGAAAGTACTGTAAATTGTCTATTAAATAGGTAATACTTGAAAGATGTTATGCCTTTATAGATCGCATAAAGTTCAAGCTTTATGGGTGGGAATTTTTTTTCTGCATCAGTGAGTAGCTTTGAGTAATATGCTACGGGTAGAAGCATGTCATTTCTTTTTTGCATCAAAACTGCAGAAATAGCTTGTTTCGAAGCGTCTGTGTTGACATAAAACTTTTCATCCCAATTGGGCAAATGAAGAACAGGCTCATTAAAGAAGATCTTTTGTAAGGTTTGAAATGCTGACTCTTGTTCATTATCCCACACAAACTTTGTTTTTGGTTTTGTAATTTCGATGAGTGGGGCAACAAGATCAGAGAATGATGGTATTAGTGACCGATAGAACGAACACAGTCCTACAAAGGCTTTAGTTTGCCTTTTTGTCTTAGGTGTAGGAAATTCAACAATTTTAGTGATGTTACTTTGGATAGGAAAAATTTTATGATCTTTAATATAAAACCCAAGAAATGTAATATCAGTTTTAAAGAAGGATGACTTTTCTGGAGATAAAGTTACGTTATGTTTGATGAAGACATTGATTAATTTATCTAATTTATCGAGCATCTCTTGAAATGAGTTAGCACCTACGACCAAATCATCTTGATAGGCAAAGCATGAGTCAACTCCAGACTCTTGGATGAGAGTGTCTATCAGTTCTTGAAATGTTGAGGCTGCTGTTTTAAGGCCAAAAACAAGGACTTTGAAGGTGAAAACTCCCCATGGGGTAGTGAAAGATAATTTGTCTTGCAGGTCTTTTGGAACAGCAATTTGCCAATATGCTGATGGAAGGTCAAGAGTAGTAAAAAATTTATATTGTGAGAGTTGTAATAATAAGTTAGATATCTTAGGGAGAGGATATGAAGAAGGTATAATGATGGCGTTAAGTAGCCTGAGATCTAAGGCAAGACGGTACTTCTGTGGTTGAGACGGACTTGTTTTCTTTTTCTTTACCAAGAGCATAGGACATGCCCAAGACGAATTTGATCTTTTAATGATATTGGCTCGTAACATTTCTTGTATTTGATCAAGAGCCTCTTGTTGAAGGGCCTGTGGTACTGGAAAGGGAAGAGCTTTTATGGGATGGGAGTTAAGTAATTCAATGTGTGGTGATACCAAATCGGTTTGACCAATAGTATCGAGCGATTTAGAAAAGGCCTGAGCTTTGCTACGGAGAAGGTTGCTCATCGTTTCACGTTGTTCAGAAGTAAGGTGATTCAAATCAAAATCTTCAGGGGACAGATCATTTATTCTTTTTTGAATTATCTCATCTGATGGAACAATTAAATTGCAATGATGTTGCTCTATTTCGTCAAAAGTGTAATTTTGAATGTGCTCTTCTGCCACATTGTTGATAGTGCCAAGTCTGGCATTTTTATTTAAATGTATGGTCTTATCAGATGTATTTTCTAAGACGATGACAAAGGCGTTATTCTTAATGTGTGGTAATGAATGTAATGATTCGTGTCCTATTATTTCAGAACTTTTTAATTCAGGTACATACAGAAAGTACTGACTGGGTTCAGAAGTAAATTTTGCCCGAACATACACACATGATTTTTTTGGAATTCTAACTTTTCGGAAATTCTGAACCATAATTTCTGGTTCATTTTCAAGTGATTCCTTACTAACGTCTTTATCAGCTTCGTTGTCAGAAGCAATTACCGAGTCATCAGTATTGAAAGATGCGTCAATGTGGTTGATGTATTGACCATTTTTGGTTTCACTAATGAACGGAACAACAACGTCTTTTAACAAAGCAGAGTTAAAACCTGGGGTAAGTGACATATTATTTTTGTGCATAAAGTCATAGCCGAGAATTATCTGGAAATCACTACAAATGTCAGTAATGTATAAGTTATGTTTAAAGAAAAGATTACCAATTTTAAATGATAACATAATACAACCCTTAAATTCAACCTTAGAGTTAATTGTAGAGATATTAACTTTATTTGAGAGGTATTTGTAGTTAACTTCGTGTTTAATTGTTTGAAAATATTTATCATCGATTAAGCATAGGGTGGATCCACTGTCGAGAAGAGCTACAGATTTAATATTATTTACCTTTACTTCAATGCAAGGAAGTTTTGCTTTGTTATGAAATGCGCTACATATACGGTGTTCCACCTTTTGAGTAGCATCTGAATTTAAGGCAATTTCTTCTGTTTGCACAAAGTTGTTAGAGAAAGATGGGTTGTGAGTTTGTGTACACTTATTTAACACTGGCTTGCTTGGAAGCCTAGAGATCAGAGTGCCAGTTATCTCTGTCTCCTTTGGTAGTTTAAATTATTACGATTTTTCTTTGGTGGATTTGGTTTGTTTCGTGGGGACTTAGGTGATTTACTACTTTTGCATTGGTCATTTGCACGGCAGTTGTCTATGAAAGACTGAAACTCGAAGCAATTCTTCATGACGTGCCCTGGCTTTGCACAAAATGAACAAGTCACAAGCCTTTTGTTAAATGGCTTTTGTCTGTGACTGTTTTTGTTGTTGGTACTTTGGTATTTTTGTCGCTTTTCACTGAAAATTTTGCTAGGACTGAGACGTGGTTCCCTAACCTGTGCATGATTGAACTGTAGAACTGGTTCAGTTCGGGTGCTCTCCGCTTCACTATCTAGTGAATAAATGGTGAGTAACTGTTCAGTTCTATCAATGGCAGATTCCAATGAATCAATGTTCTCTTCCAACAATTTAATTTTAATTTTCTGAGGTAGATTTTTCAAGAAGTGGTTAAAAGAAATAGGGCTTAAGGCCACTTCATTTAATGTTGGATAAGACAGCCTACACAATTTGCGAATTCTGCATGCAAATGCACGAGGGTTTTCCTCAGAGAGCATTACACATTTATCTAATAGGTCAGAAGCCTTGCATTTATCCGGTTTCTTCCCAAAGAATTTAACAAATTCATCCCTAATACTTGATAAAGAGTGGAAGTTTTGTTTGGCAATAGCATCAAGGTAGAAATCTAAAGCTTTATCTTGGATTTTTGATTTCAAAATGGCAATTACTTCTTTGTCTGAATAATTATTCAGCTCTTTGATTTCTAGTAATTGCTCGAAAAAAAAATCGACAGTCTCTGGAGAGCCAGAATATGGTTGAATAGAAATTTTTGGAGGAATGGCTTTGGGAGGCATATTTATACACTGATAACCACCTTTATACTTAAATAACAAATATGTAAAAAAAACAAATTCACATAAAGTTGAAATATCAATTTATACCTCGTTATGCTGATGACAGAAGACAAATATTTTATTATTATTTTTTAATCAACATTTTGAAATGAATCCTGTACTATTCATTTAAAATTCTTTCAATTTGATTATATTCATGATAAAAGATATATTTAAAAAGGAAATTACTGTATTTATGATATCTGATACACAATATGAAAAATATACAACAACCAAAGTATTCATAGACTGTACGATTCAATATTATTTATCAATTGCCTCATTTCATTCCCATTTAATTCATATTTTATCTGTAAGAAATCATAAAATATACTTATTTGAATGAACATGTAAGGACAAAAACAATAATGATCTTTATCTTCTTTTTTTATATATACTAATAACATTTACCACCTTATACCACAATTGAAAAATTTTTATCATCATATTTCAGGTAATTTTCCTTTTATTTTTCTATTATTTATTTATTTCATATATATAATCACATTTTATAAGATATTTTGCACACAAAAAATTAATGAGTAACGTTAAATTCATTCTTGCATCCATGTAATTAAAAAAAATGTTTACTTATAACAATATTCTTTATTTTCATGAGTTGAAAGAATTGAGGTTTATACTATAATAAATTAAGCATTGTTGCAATAGTCCAGTGTTACATAGAAGGAAGGTCCGGAACCATATGTTGTAATGTAAAAGGAATACTTTGATGAGGTACACATTATAATGTTCAAAACATGCATTAAACAAGTTAAATATAGTGAAATCATGTTTAAAATTTGTCAAAGGGCCGTTGCTTTATTTGCGTTGTGAATGGTAAAAAAAAAAATAATCCAGGAAAAATGGTCAAAATAGTTTATTTTTACTTCCATGCTCACTGGACTGCAATTAACAAGTTGTCGAATAAATTTCAATATTGCATGCAACAAATGCACTGACAGTGGCACGTTTAATTTGCGTGAACACAATGGATACCTTCTTTGAGCATTCTGGTGGTACACTAGGCCTAACTCTGATGACATAAGTTCAGTCAATAAAACAGAGTCGCCAGAATAATTTATGCCAAATTAACTATGTGGATGCATTTTTTTAAAATCAATATCAAAAATGAAAAATAAAATAAAATCAAGAAACAAAAAGGGAAGACGGTGGCTCTTACTAAAACTTGGAAGAGAAGACATAGTGATGAAGCTTCGCCATGTGCACAAGCCGCGTGAAGGAAATTCCAAAAAAAGAAAAGCCGCGACCTCAATCGTGTCCATCCGATCACCAACTGATGAAAACTTCTTCCCAGCGAGGTTACCAGGCTAACTCAGCATTATGCCAAAATCGCCAAGCAACACGACAAAAATTCACAAAAAACAAAGTGCATTTACTAACGCCGTGGGCTTAACCGCCAAAACTGATAACCCAAAACAATTGAAGTGGAAGTAGCAGTGGGAAAAAAAACAAGTCGCAAGGTGTGCGCAGTGATTTGCGAAAGAACGACTCACCTACGCAGACAGTAAAATACCAAGGAGGAAACATAACCGCTTGAGTTCTAAGCAAACTCAAGGCGAGGAAAGGAGAAAAGGTGGGGAAACTCACTGGATGCGTCGTGATTACGACAGTTACCATTATCCTATTGAAATAGTGTGAAATCGTGGATGTCAACAAGCATTTTTGAAAAATGGCTATGTTGTTTGGATAAGCAAATGACAAATAAAGGCAGAAAAATCGTCCTTGTGATTGACAACTGTAGCGTACATCCTCAGATTGACGGTTTGAAGTCTATAACAGTAGAATATTTTCCCCCTAACGTCACGTCAGTTCTCCAGCCTCTCGATCAAGGAATCATCTTAAACTTCAAATGCAATTACAGGAAATTACTTTTAAGGAGAATTGTTTTTGCATTGGATGAAGACAATATTTATAAAGTGGATATTCTTTCAGCATTGTACCTTTCCAAAACAGCATGGAATGCAGTAATAGAGAAAACCATTAAAAATTCTTTTCGTCATGCTGGTTTTGAAGCGCAGTCGGAACGTGTGAATTCGTCTGATGAAATGTTAGGTAATCAACGAATCAATGATGAAAATTTTGACGAGGAAGAAATAATATTGCAAGAAATTTGTGAAAAAAATGAATTTGGAGGAAAATGTGACTTTTAATGATTGTGATGATTGATTGTGACATAGAATGTGTTGAAAATCTGACGGTAAGTGATATTATTTCTCGCTATTCTATACAAGAAGAAATAGATCGGATGAAGAAAGTATGCAATCACCGCTGATACCTGTGAAAAGTGTTTCAAACTTTCAAATGCTGTTGACATGTTAAAACATTTTTTTGAAAGACAAGAAAACACTGAAAATTACTTATCATTGCTAACTGAGGTGGAAATTTTTGTTTTAAGAAAAAGCCAAATGCATAAAAAAACAAACAACAATTTCAAATTATTTTTGTAGCAAATAAATATTAATACGTAAGTAACTTTTTTGTGATTTAACATTTACCTTAAATTTTACAGTAATACATAAGCCTACTCTTAAATGGATTTTTTTTTTATAATTTTTCATTGTCAATGTTTATTTGATACGAAAGTAAACAAAAATTTGTAATAATATTGCATTATATAATTTCCTTTGAAAACTTAATTTTTCTACACCTGATTAGAGTTTTTTTTCGTTCACTTTCAACAGTCTAATGAATTTTATGTTATTTGTTTTGTATATTTTTTTTCTAATACTTTTATAAAACAGAAATTTTTGTTTTATGAAATTATAATTTTTGTTTTAATAATCAATAAAAGTAGTATATTAGTTTAATTAAGTTATTTGATTTATTAGAATTCCATTCCGTACAGATTTCACACCAAGAAAAAAATCCAAGATGGCAGCTTACGGGAAGATAAGACATCTGTTCTAACCAATTTAAACTGCAGAAATGAAACTGAAAATGCCTTTTTAGCATTGCAGTAAAATTTCATTTTTGGATTAAACACGTTACATGTTTTAATGCAGAATTGTAAATAATGACAAACAGTACCACATTGTCTTTTATTTTGTCTTTTGCAGTGTCCCATAATCTCTCGAAAGATGGGGTTTGATCTGGTGTTTGGGCCAACAAAATTATGTTTGTGGTTTACTGTAAAATATTCGTAATTGGCATATTGCAAAAAATTTCTGTTCAAAAAATTCTATAGCCCTGAAACAATTTTATTGCAGTTTCCTCATAATCCAAATGATAAAATCGATCTCCACATCAGCAAAAAGAATAAATTATAACCTAATAAAAAAAATATTAAAATAAGATGTTTTGCATAGTTCTGATTAAATAATCTTTTTTTTTAAAAAAAGGATTCGTGTTTTATAAAAAGTAAGTTACAATGTTTGGCATGGTTTGCAATAAAAAACCTTTGTATTTGTGCACTTGTTTGCAGGGTTGAAATTGGTGCATTTAGCATACATTTTGTGCATGATGGTAGTACAACGGAAAAGTACATCCAGTTTTTTATCATAATTATAATTAATACATTTTTTTTAAAGTGGTTACTTGTCTATTTTCTAGCTGACTACTTTCCACAAAAGATAACTGTCCCGAAACAATAGAATTTAAGGCCAAAAAAAGGCATAAATGTGACATCACATTCATTATACATTCAAGATTTTCAGTCAATAACCATAACTGAATTCAAAATCTGTGTATCCCTATCCCGAGTACAGAAAATAGTCAGGAGGTAGGTACCCTGCAAAAACATTAAAAAATACAAGATATCATTCCCATCCTAGGCACAGGGTTGGTTTTTGACGTCAAAATGGCTGAATTCAAAGTCTGTGTATCCCTATCCTGAGTACGGAAAATTGTCAGGAAGTAGGTACCCTGCAAAAGCATTAAAAAATACAAGATATCATTCCCATCCTAGGCACAAGGTTGGATTTTTGACGTCAAAATGGCTGAATTCAAAGTCTGTGTATCCCTATCCTGAGTACGGAAAATTGTCAGGAAGTAGGTACCCTGCAAAAGCATTAAAAAATACAAGATATCATTCCCATCCTAGGCACAAGGTTGGATTTTTGACGTCAAAATGGCTGAATTCAAAGTCTGTGTATCCCTATCCTGAGTACGGAAAATTGTCAGGAAGTAGGTACCCTGCAAAAGCATTAAAAAATACAAGATATCATTCCCATTATAGGCACAAGGTTGGATTTTTGACGTCAAAATGGCTGAATTCAAAGTCTGTGTATCCCTATCCTGAGTACGGAAAATTGTCAGGAAGTAGGTACCCTGCAAAAGCATTAAAAAATACAAGATATCATTCCCATAATATAAAAATAAAAATATGTATATTATTTAATGTAATTTCGGTACTACTTGGTTATCCTGTCAACCAATTTCACCCAATTATACAAATTGACATAATATTTATTTTAAATAACGAAAGAACAAATAAATTAATATAACATCAATAAAAAATATAAATAAAACATCTAATAAAAGCACTTGATGATTTAACAAACACATGCAACGTGTTTAATGTCAATTGAACGTGTCATTTGCGATCAGCCATTATTGGCATTTAATCTTATAGTTTGGCAATAGTTTTTTGGTCGACAGGATAACCAAGTAGTACCGTAGTTTCATACATTAAATTGTACAAATTCACCATGTACTTTCATTTTTAAAAATTAAAGTATCTAATAATTAGTTTATGTTTATATTGTTAATGTATCAATACTTTTAATTATTTTTTATTCTATATTTATAGCTTGCAATTATTTTCTATTTTCTAAGCAATTTGTTAAACCAATATCTAGCAGATATTTTACATTTTGTATATAAGTATTTTCCCTCGTATTTTTGGGGTTTGGTGAAACCCGGGGTAGAGAGCTCAAGGCATGCAAAATGAAGGCAGTTTTTCAAACGGGTCGAGTGAGAAAAAAATTTATGGCAGTTTTGTTAATGGGCTGGACTGGAATGATAAAAAAAAATTAAGCAGGCTGACCGGCCAAATATAACAAATTTGAAAGAATCAAACTACCGTGATAAAATTGGAACAATATTCAATTAGCATGACTGGGGTGAGTAATCATTAATGTTCCTATGGCTTATGAACAGATCGTAATCTGAAATATATGGTAAAATTTCTCCATAAATATGTATGCAGTATTCTTTAAAAGAATCTTAATTGTATATTATAAAAATCAATTTTTTTTTGTAGAAATTGAGTCAAGCCGGGTGGGATTTTATTGATTTTTACATGGACCAGACTTGTTTTCACTGATTTTCGCACAGGCCGAAGCATGAACTTCAAAAATATAAACAGGCAGGGCCGAACTTTTGTCCCATGCAGATTTTTAACAATTTGTTAGGTGAAGACTTTAACATAATTGTATACATAATATAACAAATTATGTATACAATTTGTTTTTGTTAAATTTTATTTTTATAAATTATAAAATAGTCCCTATTTTTTTATTTTATTTGAGCATAATATTCCAAGTTTGTAAATGATGAACAGAGGGAAGCAGCTCGAACATGGCTGCTTGAAATAAAGCCAAATTTTCTAAGATTTGTCGTTGCTTTTGAAACTGAATCTCCACCTACCATAAAAGTTTCTTCTCAGTTCAGGATGTTCCGGAAACGGTATGCTGGAAAGGATTGAAAAAAATATATACCAAGTGAGTTCATACATCTCATGGTGCATTTGTATTCCATGCAGTTCAGCCTCAATTGAATGGATATTTTCAAATTTTGGATTTATCCACTCCAAATTGTGAAAGAAACTTGGAGTACAAAAGGCATCAAAAGTAGTGTTTTGCCTTTTGCCTTACTACATTAACATTGCTACATTACTTTACTACATTACATAACTTTGCCTTACTACATGCTCCATAAGAAAAAAAAAAAAAAAAAAAGACTTAGAATAAGACCAACATTATAACAATATAAAAATATGTATATTATTTGTATGTAATTTCATACATTAAATTGTACAAGTATTTTCACCATGTACTTTCATTTTTAAAAAATTAAAGTATTTAATAGTTTGATTAGTTTATATTTTTAATGTAACGATACTTTTAATTATTTTTTATTCTATATTTATAACTTACAATTATTTTCTATGTTCTAAGCAACTTGTTAAACCAATATCATGTTTTGAGTTTTATACAGAGGATATGCAGGGTTAGAAATTAGCAGTCGTTGGTCGTCAGAGGTGCAACTAAATTATTGCATTTCACGACCACAAAATTATGCCTAATCACCAAATTTGACACCTAACCTTCTTTCACTTTAACTTTTGTTTAACAAACAAGATTGTTTGTTCTTTGTTGTAATTTTTTCTCCGATATTAACTCATGGTCAAGGTAGGAGACCAGAATTTAAAAACTAAATATCTTGAAATGCAGTTTTGCACCTAGAAGAAAAGTTGTAGGCATCTTTTGAAGCCTTGGTACTTAGAGTTCCTAATTTCTAATCCTGCTTGCGATAGAGAAGGGGAGGAATATATTTCAGCAGTCAATTTCTTTAAGCTACCTAGATCTGTAATGTACAGTAGTGGGGGAAAAAAAGTAAACACCCCCTACTAACTCCTCAACAAATTATCGTAGACGGAACGATGGGAAATAAAATCTACTTTTAAATGATGTATATAAAAATTTCTGAGGGGGCCATCTACATATTAAAACGAATCCAAACTTCATTTTTTTCAATAGCAATACCCAAATTTAGCCAGATATTTCAAATCTTCGGTTCAAACTATGCCTAGACACCAAATTGAAAGTCATTTGAATGATAAGTTTTTGAATTATAAACATTCAAAATTTAGTGCTCCTAATGTTAAATTACATTTTCATATTTTTATTTATATCTCCTGAAATTATGCTCCTAATGTGCTAATTTTTTGTGTAGCAATAATACTAATATAATGTACCCAAACATAAATACGTTGAATTTGCAATTTTTATAGTTTTATGATATGAATTATGAAATTAATATTCAAAAAAATTATGAATTACAATTGCAACCTACAGTTTTTTTGATGGATTTAGTTTTATTAAGTCGTGCTTTATGGAAATCTAAAATTTCACAATTTTCTTCCAAGTAGTTTTCAAATTATGCTTAAAAAACAGCAAAAGGATGTTTTAAGGGGCCATCTATGATAGAAGTGAGTAGATATTTTGAAATTTCTTCTGCTGTCGTCGTCATGTAATCTAGCAGGCTTCATTGACTGCTTGAGTGGTGCTTTAATGTGTCTTGATCAAGAAGGGGGCTCTCTCGGTTAACAATCATGTACGGAACTTCAATTTGGATACAGCCCTTAAAATACGCTTGTTTTAAAATAATTAATTTCTCAGAAACTTATGGTACGAATTGCATAAAAATTTGTGTTTAGGCTAATTGCAGGGTGTAGAGTTCATTTATGCTGTCAGAATTGTGTACTGCTATTGAAAAAAACAAAGTTATGGTTCGTTTTAATAAGTAGATGGCTCCCTAAGCAAATTTCATATACATCATTTAAAAGTAGACTTTATTTCTAATCGTTCGGCACCAGTAACTTTCTTCTATGATAATTTGTTGAAGGTGTTTACTTTTTTTTTTTTTTCCACGACTGTACCTTTAATGATTTTTATAAATATTATAAATAAATTGTAATTTGTTTAAAAACAACCTATTTTATGTAGTTATTGCTGCTTATCATTATAAAATTCTAAATAGTGTAAAAATCAGGGTTGCGAAAATGTCGGCTAAAACTAAAAAAACTTCAGTGACTTTTATTGGTTTTAACCGTTTTTTTTTATATACCAAAATTGGCTTTTATACAGCAAAGCACTTTAATTAATATCCCAATTTCTCAAAAATGAAGACATTAATACTGGAAATAACACGTAGATGAAGAGCTGCTAGTGATTTGTAGTCCCCAGAATTGCAAATATGTCAACTAAATTTTAAAAGGGCCTTGCTTTATCTGGTTTACACTGACCTTTAACCACAACCCCCCTTTTTTCATTTTTACTTTTTTATATAATTAAAATGGGCTAGGGTTGATTAGTTACCTGTTTTATTACTTAACTAATTTTAAGAGCTATATATCACCTATAATTGATATTCAAATAACTTTTTACAGATCAGTTTTAAATTCATATGCTTAAAAAATGAAATTCTTACAACTACTCGCTATTGGCCGAGTACTCGGCCAAAATTTCGCAGAGTACCGAGTATTTACCGAGTACTCGGTACGGCTCTAATTATCAGTCAGCATCCTTTTTCTTGTAAATAAAGTAGTATAGCTAATTTTTTTTTTATGAGTGAGTAATAAAATTAGTAGAGTCAATCTTCTAAAAGTTTTGTTCATCTCATAATTGTGGAATAATAAAGCATAGACTTTGTTTTGGGCATAAATACAAAGTTATTTGATGTGCAAAAGACTCTTGTACATTTTACAAAGCATTAATTAGCCGAAAAAATTTTATGCATTTTTACAACATTTATAAGCAGTATTTATAACTTCTTCATTAGTATCCACTGTGAATGGATTTATTAATAACTTGCAAATTTATTGGTCTATAAAAAATATAACTGAATGTTTGTTATCAATTTTATTCTGCTTAGGCCAACTGAAGTTTCCGGCTCCCTTTTCAAGACATTTTCAATACAGACCTTTAATATAATACACAGCGTAATAATTAGGTTCCTCTATTGCATTATGTATATTTTTATAGACCATTTTGCAATGAGATAGTATTTCTACGTAAATTGTTCAGTCATAGAGTGTCTTTTCTCTGAGCACTTACTGTTTTCTTCTTTTAAAAGTGTTTAATATAGTAGAGGAAAATTTTATAATCTTTTCTAAAGACTGATATGTCTTTAGTTGAAATAAAATAATTAAAACTTCAAGAATGACAATGATCTGTTGTAAAATGTGAAAAATGAATATTGATGTTTTGCAGAAATTTGAGTAGCAGTTTTGAATATAATTTTTTTTTAAATATTTAATTTCAACTAAGTGAATAATTAAGGCATATATTTCAAAGCAAAGAATGCAAAGTATCTTTGAGTTTTACAGTTTCATAAATTGTTATTTTTAATAACAAAAGCAAAAATGATCAAGAATTACCTCAGAAACTCAGTAACCAGGAACTACCACGGATGACTCTACTTTATTAATAGTGTTGACTCTAAGCCGCTTTAGCAGGGCGCAGCACCCGGCAGCCCTTTTCATTTCTTTTTTGTGCCCGGCGGCTCTTTCATACCCTTCCGATGCGCCCTGCTGCCCTTTTTAAAACTTCCTATGCGTCCTGTGGCAATTCAATTAATCCCGGGAAAATATCGCAAATTCTACGGTCTCTAAACAAACCAGTTCAAAATATTTATTGTGAACAGGGTTGGCACGGTTTAAACCAATTGGTTTTTTTTTTGTCAAAAAAACCATTTGGTTTTTTTTAGAAAAAATCTAATATAATATTTTCTCTTTTTTGTAATTTAATTGTTTTAAATCATAAATAGAAGTAATTTCTACTTTTAACACCTCATTTCAGCAGTCAACATGTGACGTAATGAGATCTGATACCCTAAAGATTTTTCTTAAAACATGTGAAATTAGAAAAGATAAAATAGATAAATAATATTGAATATTTAGCATAAAATATTTTCATTTATAAAATGCAGATTATTTACAGCAGTTAATAACAAAATACAATGATCTTTAAGATTTTGGTTAAGTTGTAAAAGAAAATTTTCTGGATTGGGATTGGGGAAGATTATCCTTAAAGAATTTAAAAGAGTAACTTAACATATCAAATTGAATAACACAGCTTGCAAAAATTTAGTGCTAGTTATAGCATTTCAAGAATACCAATCAATCATTTCTGTTAGTTGCTGAATCTAATGGCCAAATATGTTGACTTGGACACTTGGAGTTATCACTCAGATAACAAAATAACCAGAAGTATTTGGATATTAAAAAATAATAATAATAACAACCACAGAATAATATATTATATTAATGAAACTGCATCAAATGTTTATTGATTGATTATTATATTGTTAATCAAAGGAATCTTCATATGATTTTCAAGGTATCAATGCTTCACTGTGTAGAGTAGTTGACTTTGAACATAAAACATAGCTGTTACTAATAATATTTAAATTAGAAATGATTTCAATTTTCTATATAATTGACTGTAATTATTTAATTTAAATATTTTTAAAAGTTATATTACTTATATAATATCCAAAAATGTTTATTTTATAAACAGATATGCATCTGTATGCAATAGGAAATTATATTTTTAAAAAACCCGGTTTAAACCAAATAAACATTTTTTTTTTGATTTTTTACAAAAAAACCCGGTTTTTTTCCAACCCTGATTGTGAACAAGGTACAAGTGTGCCCTTTTTGAAAAAAAATGTTCCCTTTTTGAAAAAAATGTACCCTTTTTTAGAATAGTGTTCCCTTTTTTTAGAATAGTGTTCCCTTTTTTTAGAATAGTGTTCCCTTTTTGAAAAATTCCCGCCTGGTGCCCCTTTTATTCTAGAGTCAACACTAATTAAGAACTACAATGAACTAAAATGTGGTGAACAGTGTGGCTGCAGTTAATTCTCAAAGGGTTTGCGACAATTAAAATCACTAAATATGACAATAAAAAGGAATTAAATGATGATAAAAACATTGACCAGAAATTACTCCAGTGACCAAGTTTTACCCAGATACATGGGGCAATATTTGATCAACTTCTGTAAATTATTTAAAACAGCATTAAAAATTTCAAGACTATTTTTTTAATAGCTAAATTAGCTGGTAATTGAACCAAAAAGGAAAGAAAAGAAAAATATTTAAAATTTGAGTTGTGCCAAAGATATTTGTAAAAATGCTATCATAACTAAGGCCAATGTTATTTTACAGAAATTTAACAAGCCATTTCAAAATGATTTTTTTTTTCAAAATAAATAAACAATAAACTCATAATTAAGTAATAAATTCCAATAAGGATAGTTCAGAGTACCTTTATGATTTTTTTTCATTTTGGTGAAGCGTTCTTAAAACATAAAAAGGACTGTGACCAGGAATTACCCTGGGTGACACTAGAGTCTACAGCCTTTTAATAATTTGTGAACTAAATTTCAATTAAATAATTAATTTACAATTAAAAATATTTCTTTAAAAAGGTATACAAAATATAAAAATTAATGTTTCTGATCTGTTCATTTTAATTTGAGGGCCCGAACTCCTGGTAGCCCATGAATTAATTAAGCTATATGTCTACAACTGTTAAAATGTTCTCTAAGTCAACATTAGACCCACTTAAATATAGTTCAGCAAATCCGAAACCCAGCATTGCTTCTTCGTGGCTTTGTTTTTTGAGGTGTTTGTTAACTGAACATAAAAATCTCTCGCGAAAGTGTTCGTTAACCGATCACCCACTGTAAATGTTTTTTAAAAAGGAATACACTACAATTATAGTTGGATTTCCATCAAAACTTGCCTCATCAGGGGAATCCATTTAGTGAAAAATCTCTGATAAAAACATTATTTTATTTCATTGTAGGAATATTTTTCTATGTTTACTGATTGAATTTCTTTCATTTTCAGCCAGGAATATTTCTGAAATTAAAAACAAGCAACGTAGAACTGAAGAATACATAAAACTAAAGCGAGAAAAGGCAAAACTAAAGAAGGAGAAGAAGAAGCAAATAAGAAAAGCAATTGCTGCTGGAGAAAATGTGCCCAAGCAAGTGCCAAGAACTCTGGAGAACACCAGAGAACCAGATGAGACCATGGTTAATCATGAAGATGAAGAAATAATCTTGGACCAGAATACAGATGAATTTTCCAGTTATTACAATCAGAAGTCGCCGCCTAAAGTTCTTATAACTTGTAGTGAGAATCCTCATACTTGGACTATCCGCTTTTGTCGAGAGTTAAAAATGCTTATTCAAGACTCCATATTTCTGTATAGGCGTCATGCTCGTATAAAAAAGCTAGTTAAAGAGGCCCATTCTAGAGGATTTACTAATATTGTCATTGTCACAGAAGACAGGAGACATCCTACAGGAATGCTGGTTATACACCTACCCGAAGGTCCAACTGCATTTTTCAGAATAAGCAGTGTTAAGTATTGCGGTAAAATTAAAAACAGAGCAGTTACTTCCAGCCATCGACCGGAAATTGTATTGAATAACTTCAAAACTCGTCTTGGACTTACAATAGGACGTTTGTTTGCCTCTTTGTTTCAGTACAATCCTGAATTCCGTGGCCGGCGGGTTGCAACGTTTCACAACCAGCGGGATTATATCTTTGTTCGTCATCACAGATATGAATTTAAGAATGAGTCAAAGGTAGCGCTTCAAGAAATAGGGCCTCGCTTTACCTTGAGATTACGAAGTCTTCAGAAGAACACTTTTGATACTAAATTTGGAGAATTTGAATGGATTCTCAAGCGGCATGAAATGGAAACAAGCCGTCGTAGATTCTTTTTATAATATGTCTTCCTAAGACAATATTGTATTTTATACTTTAATGTTATTGCAAAATTAAGCAAATAAAAATATACTTGCTTTTCAAAAAAAAAAAAAAAAAAAAATTCCTTATGCATGTCTGAAAGCTATATATTAATTCAATGTTTTTCAGTCTTTTCTACCTCATGACACACTGCCGAACTTCCACGATCCACGGCATGCTAAAATTATGGTGATGCAAAACATTATGGTTATAAGTATATACCGTATATACTTGCATATAAGTCGAGGACTTTCGGACAATTTTCGGTAAGCAAATTTGTGAGGTCGACTTATATGCGAGTCAGTTAAAAAAGCAAAAAAAAAAAACTTCGAATACTGCAAAATTGTGGCTTTTTATGTGTACAAATAAAAAAAATAATATATAAAATATACAAATAATAATAATTTAACATTTAAAAAAATTTCAATGATTTGTTTTTGTTCTCTTACTACCTTTTCGCATTGGCAAGTGAAATCTTTTGTTCGATTTTGTATAAAATTGAAGTAAAAAGTTAGGGGGTCGACTTATACGCGGGTTTTTGATTTGTTCCCAGAATTTGCATTAGAAAGTTAGGGGTCGACCCATACGCGAGTATATATGGTAGGGATTCACCGAATAGTTATTTTGGTGGAATATTGGTGGAACCGAATGCTGAATATTCAGCTAGCCGAATAGTAACTGTTAGGCCAAATACTTTTTATATTTCAAAGTTTAAAAATATTAAAATTTTACTTTTTAAAAATCTATTTTACATAATATTTAATTTAAAAAAAACTTACATTGATTTTGATCAACAATAGCTTTGTATAAGTAATCTTTATATTGAAAAAAATCTGCTTTGAGTTATTTAAGAAGGGTAATTATAAGTAAGGGCAAAATTTAGGAACTTGCATTTGTACATCATTAATTTCTATGAAAATCCTAATTAATCATCATTTTTAATCCTCCTTATGGTTAATTTTCTCAAGTTATACTTTACAAACAGCAAATAAATAATTAATCTAAAAACATTCTATTTTATTTAAATATGGTCTTGTTTCTAATTATTGTAAATATATTTATAAGTTAACTTATATTGTAAATATATTTATAAGTTTATAAGTAAATATATTTAAAAGTAGAAATTGTGAAAAGTTTTAAAAAATATGTTTTAAAAGTTTTTGTTAAAGTATTCGGTTCGGCTGGATATTCAGCTTAACCGAATAGTTTGATATTCGGACTGACCGAATATTCGATACATCCCTAAACTATATGGAATTTTTTATTTATTTACTACAACAACAAAAAAAATGGGTTTTATTTTTCAGTTGATAATCTTCATTGAAAAAAAAAAAGTGAAATCAAAGCAGTATAATCAAGTTATCATAGAATCATACACAAAAGTATTTTCGTGTATAATGTAATCTTGTAAAGGAGAACACTTTGCTCATAGCACAGTGTACAATTCAGATATTAAAATTTCTCATGGAGGTTGGAGTGATACAGCCCACTCCCTCTAATCCACAACTCTATAATCCGCAAACGCCTATAATCCACACTATATTTCAGATGTAAACAAAGAGTTAAAATCTTTCTTTAAGCAAGATAACTCACATTTTGACTGTAATACATATTGACTAATCTGATGAATTTAAGAATTTTAATTAATTTTAAATGCCCTAAATTTTTTTAATGCATTTCTGCTGTAGTTAGAAAGAAATATTCTGTGCATTTTATAAATAACTATTAGACTGCTATATTCTGAATGCATTTGTTGGCTTTATAAAAGGTAAAATTACTTTCAAAGAGGGGTTAGCTCTTTTGGATAAATGTCTTAATCTTTTAGAAAAAAAACTTTTGTTATTTGTCAAGAAATCCTAACTCTTGTAAAAGGCTTCAAGATTAAATTGCAGAGTATAAATTAAAAGCTATAAAGCAAACCATTATCACTGCAATGTTTGAGATCTAAACATAAGTAGAAATATTTCTATTAATTGTGCATTAATATATATTATTTAAATGTATTTCTAATATTGGGTATAGTATATATATAAAAGCAGTTTCTTTTATTTCTGTGTTATTTATTTACAATGTGATTACTATATTTGTTGATAAATTCCAAATATTAGAATGTAAACAAAAAAAATGATCTATAATTCGCAAAACCCTTGGCCCCAACCTGTGCGGATTAGAGGGAGTGTACTGTATAAAAGAAGATCTTGATACGATTAAACATTTATAGATCTTGCTCACAAGAAACCATAGTACATTTTTTGTTGTATATATTTTTAATGTTGTCATTTTAAGCATGTCTTAAAAATACATCATAAAAATTGTACAGTTTTCATAATTGGCATTTAAGCAGATATGGAGACTAATTTTCACGATTTCCTTGTATATCCTTATAAATAGTATACAAACAGAGAAATAAAGTTTCAAGTAATGCATCTTTATGACACCTAAATCCATTTTGAAGTAAATTGCATAGTATAAAAGATTGGGTGTTAAAGTATCAATATTATATTTCTGTTAATTTTTAGTGTCTTGATGTAACTTATTGATAGGCCGGGAGCCGGCAGCACAGACAATCACCTCATCGAGTTCACAGATGAAATTCTAGGATTAGTTAAATCTTGATACGCATATTAAAATGCAATCGGTCTTGGTGGAAAACCCGATTTTAGTAGCTGACTCATAGATTTACCATTGTGTTTTCCTGCTCCCAGTCCTCCATGCTTTTATACCTTTGGGTGCAGGAAAACACAATGGCAAACCTATGAGTCAGCCTCTAAAATTGGGTTTTGAGGTGTTTTCCACCAAGATATAACTTGGCAGACCGATTGCATTTTAATATGCGAATCAAGATTTAACTAATCCTGAAATTTCATCTGTGAACTCGATGAGGTGATTTTCTGTGCTGCCGGCTTCCCGTCTATGACTTAAAATTTTCGCGGCACATGTGAAATATGCTCTCGGCATACCACTGTGTAATCTAAATCTAACAGAAAAAGTTTTGAAATTATTACATGTCCAACAGAGTTGTCTGTTTTTCAAAACAGTGGAAAAAGCCATCCCATAGAAAATGATACTTTGTCCACTTTTAGTCGCAATTCATTAGTACTTAAAATACAGAGTTTAAAAATAATTTAATATCTTGATTCTTTCCACTCATGAAACAGCTTGTCAAATGTACATGCTTGTATACCACGGCATTAATTTTACAGGGTGTCTACAGATTATGGGAAAAATCAGGCAGGTTTGTCAATCTGGAAATTTCGTAAAAATACTCGGAAATCAGGAAAATGTATCTATATACGAAAATATTTTAGTTTTTGCCTTGCCAAGGAGACTGATTTATCACTAAACAAGTGATATTTAAGGAAATAATAAGACGCGATTGCGCAATTTTTATGTTTTCTCTTGCTTTTTTTCTCCCACATGAGATATTACCAAGCTGGAAAAGTGTGTTATATTACGAAAAATACCATATGTTTAATGTTAATAAAAGGAAATCAGGGTACTTTTTTTTCACAATTTCTGTAGTCATCCTGTTTTATGAAAATAAAAAGTAAGTTTATCTAAAAAGTATTTTTAATGTAAAACATGACTTACGCAGCAAATGTACCGATACTAGATTAATTTTAACACAATTAATCTAATTGTTAAACAAATCATATTAGATGTACATTTCCAACTGGGCAAAAAATGTTCGAACCAGGGATCTCCTGGCTGAAGCCACCAGTGCTCTGCCATCTGAGCTATCCCGGGCGAATCTGGTGGAAGTTTTTCGCCCAGCTAACCTTAATGATTATAGCATCTGGTCTGAAACCTGGTTCAGCTCAAAAGAATAAATCTTAGGTAAAGGAACTCCAAAAATCGCTGGATACGAATTACACTAGATTAATTTTAGCGATTTCTGGAGTTCCTTTACCTGAGATTTATTCTGTTGGGCTGAACCAGGGATCTCCTGGCTGAAACCACCAGTGCTCTGCCATCTGAGCTATCCCGGACGAATCTGGTGGAAGTTTTTCGCCCAGCTAACCATAATGATTATAGCATCTGGTCTGAAACCTGATTCAGCTCAACGGAATAAATCTTAGGTAAAGGAACTCCAGAAATCGCTGGATACGAAATTACACTAGATTAATTTTAGCGATTTCTGGAGTTCCTTTACCTGAGATTTATTCTATTGAGCTGAACCAGGTTTCAGACCAGATGCTATAATCATTAAGATTAGCTGGGTGAAAAAGTTCCACCAGATTCGTCCGGGATAGCTCAGATGGCAGAGAACTGGTGGCTTCAGTCAGGAGATCCCTAGTTCGAATCCTGGTCCGGACATTTTTCGCCAGTTGGGAATTTACATTTAATAATGAAATGTACCGATATTAAACTGCTAATATACAAACTGTTTCCATTAAAAAATAATTGCTAAAGTAATTAAATTTTGAATTATTAAAAAAACAAATTGAATAAAGTAAATAAAAAACAGCTTTAAACCTTTTCCAAGTTATATACCGTCTGTATGCAAAGCTACAAAATTATTAAATCATGCTTTTTAATGCTGATTTCAGCCAAACATTCGCATGCACTGTCACATTTATAATATTACTAGCAGGCTTCTCCCGCTACGATGGTTGGTTTCTCCAACCGAACCTTGAATCGGACAAAATATGTAGATGAATTTGACCTTGTATTTTAAAGAAATATGGACCTTTGCCTGGAATGTCCATTACTGAAAACGATACGAACGCTATTGCGCTATTATATTTTCTAATGTATCGGACAAAATTTAGGCTTTTAAGGACCAACTCTTTTAGTTAATTATTTACAAAAGGATTTAGTAAATAACGATATGCAATATACTAAAGCACCCCTCAAAAATTGCCATTAAATACACTGATAAACAAAAATTGACTTTTTATTTTTTTTCTTAAATTTAAAGCTAATATTCCAGTTATATACACTCTTGAGTAAATAAAACTGATATTAGAAATTTTTACTTGGTTCTTATTATTATTATTTTTTTTTAAACGAAGGATATGTATTTATAGGTTATTATGATATATGAGAATTTGGGAGATCGTACAATAATGCATAATAATACATAAATGTTAAATTTACAAGCAGTATACAGTGGACTCTCTCTATTCTGAACACTCATGGGTCCGAACGAAAATGTTCAGATTATGGGGGTGTTCATTCTAGAGGGAGACTGGAAAATTCATTACTACTACTACTATGATTAGTTTATAGTCTGTATAGGATAGATAGCCATGCCAGTTACCGAGATGAACGTGCTGAACGTAGATTTGACGATTAGTGCAATGTCAAACTAAATTCAGTGGAACCTGTAATCTACCATGTCTTTTTTTTTATTAAAAAACTTTTACAAAACATACTTATATACAGTATATTACTTAAAAACAAAATCAGTACATTTTTTAAAAAAGTAAATAATTTTAGTTTGTTTTTGCATAGTGTGTGCTTGTGCAGAGTACATGTTAGCCAGTTGTTTAAAAAGTAGAAAGACTTCCAGGTAACGTTCAGCTGCATAGTTCAACAGGTCTTGAATCCCTTAGCCATATTGCTTAAAGGTAATCTTACGTCTTGTTTTATCGGTCTCTTTTAGTTTTAGTTCTTCTTCACTATCTTCTTCCTCCTTGTCGCAAACTGAAAGGCTTCTGTTGGCTTCGAGGTACACTCAGGATCGATTTCCGTATGGACCATTTGGAGAGTTGATCCCAAGTCTCTCACAGCTGTTGCTTCTTATTCCTCTATTCTTAATTGCTCATTCTCACATTGGAATCCTTTGGAAGGCGTAAGGGGTTACTTCATTCCAAGCTGTTGATATCCAGTGGAATCATCCATGACGTTGACCTTCTTCGTTAGTTTGGTTGCCTTCAGAAAATGGATTCGGTAGTGAGATTTAACGATCTTGATTACTTCTTTATCCAATGGTTAGATTATAGAAGTACAGTTCGGTGGTCAGGAACTTCAAGCTCACGTTGCTCAGCTGCATGTTTGTGTGTGATCTGGCATTATCCACAAAATGAAGAATTTTTCTTATTTCTCTCTTCATCATCTCGTTAGCGAACTTCAACAATTGTGAGAAAATTGTGAATGTCATCATGGCTTTTTTATTTGATTCATAGTGCACAGGCAATTATGCGATTTTCACATTTTAGAAACATCTTAGTTTCTCACTATTTCCGATCACAAGTGGTTTGAACTTCTCACAAGTAAAACTGGCACAGAGTATGACGGCAAGTCTTTCTTTTGACATTTTTCCGCACATGCCTTTCTCGCTTGTTTGTGTTAGGGTTTTATTTGCAAGTACTCTAAAAACTCAGGCCGGTTTTGTCAGCATTTAAAATATCAGTGGTGTCTAAATCCTTCGTTATATCCTGAATCCTTTTCATTCCTTCACAGTGTTGATATTTACGTCTGCAGCTTCACCAGTGATTATTTTGAATTCGATGTTATGCCGACTTTTGAAGCAAGTCAACCATCCTTCTTATGCCTTGAATTCCGTGATTTTCTCCTTTCCTGTAAAATTCGGAGCAATCTGTTTTAACAGGGGGTCTAGTACAAGAAGATTCTTTGTTCTCATTTGGCAAAGAAACTTGCCGACGCGATTGTTTATGTTCTTGTTTCCCGTTTTCTTTACGAAAATTCTGCAGTTTGAGGAAAGTTCATTTGATTCATTCAAAAGCGATTACAATTCCTTTCTCTTTCTTGCTCATGGCGTTGACTTGGCCTACTGAAGTTCCAAACTAACAGCAATTTTAATTTGACTTGTGTTTGATTTTAATTTTTGAACAACTTTGTATTTTTCCTGAAGCTTCAACTCTTCCCATTTGTTCGTTTTCTACTTCTTTCTAACATAGTTGCGTAAGTGCAATGCTTCTTTCCCTGCAACTGTAGAAAAACGGCGAACAAAAATTTACCATTGTCGAGCAAAATGAAGAAAGAAACAGAAGCGATAATCCTGCCCAACCAGGTGTGCGGAAAAGAAACTATAATCCTTTTTTAGCTACTCCCTCTAATACCTGTTGATTCTTATTTGTCAGTAGGGGCGGGGTCTTTCTGTTGCATAATCAGACCGCCAACCCTTGAAAATGAGAAATCGTAGCACCCAAAATTCAAATGAATCTTGAGGTTGGGTGGATGGGTGCTGTTTTTTACGCTGCATATCGGGTGAACTCTGATTACTTTCGATTCGGACCGAATTTAGATTCATGCAGGTTGGGTTAAACCGATTTTTCAAAAGTTAGTTCTTTATATTCTTTCAGATTAAAAACTATATGTATCATAACAATAAACATAAAGAATAAAGATTTTTGTCTGTGCATGATGTTTCTTATGAAGAGAGCACAGAGCTGGGGTGATTCTGAGTAAAAAAAAATTCAGAAATTGTCAGAAAATTTTCTGAAAGGTTACAGCGGTGGGGAGGCGGTTACGCACTAATTATGCATTTTTTCAGCGGCCCTTTCACAAAATTCGCGTTTTTTCCGCGATGCTTTGACGAAATTCGCGTTTTTTAGCGATTCTTTGACGCGATTTGCGTATTTTTCTGCTATCCTTTGACAAATTTTGCGTTTTTTCGCGATCCTTTGAAGAAATTTGTGGGTTTTTTTGCGATCAGTTGAAAAAATTTGCTTTTTTTCGCAATTCCTTCACGAAATTTTCGTTTTTTCGGTATCCTCTGACGAAATTTGCGTTTTTCTGCGATCCTTTGACGAATTGGAATTTTTTTGCGAACGACTGACGAAATTGATTTTTTTCGGCGTGTGTGTTTTTTTTTAAAAATCGTAGTTTTAGACCGATTTTCGTAGCATCGTAGTTTTTGACTCCAAATCGTAGAAACTACGATTTTTTCGTAGCAGTTGGCAGGTCTGGCATAATCTTTCTATTTTATGTCAGCGCGGGAGAGGGGGCTCACATGACATGGTTTTACATTATTTTTTCTTGTATTCCTTTGCATAAAAATTTATTGTTTTGTTAATTTCATTTATCTGATTAACATGATTTACTTTTTGTGAAATGGCAACAGCTTTATATCTGGACTTTTTTTATTTATTAAAAATGTAAGAATGTTTTAGTTAGTTTAGATGTAGCACACATAAACACATAGTAGTTTGAAAAATATTCTTTCAATTTCTTTATTTTTATTTATTTTTTTGTTGTTGTTGTTATATGTTTTGTTAACCGAAGACTATATCTCAATTATTCAAACAAATTGCAGCATAGAGTAGATGCTTAAAATGTAGCAATGATTTTGTCTGTTTATTTTTAAATCGAGTTTATTGAAATTTTTCATTCTTCTGCAACAGTTTCTGGGAATTTCCATGATGGAGGAATTCCCCGAGTTCTGATTGAAAACACACGTTCAGTTTACAGAGAGGTAGAGTAGAATGGGGATCAAAAGTAGTGTTCATAATAGTGGGGTGTTCACATTAGAGAGTGTTCAGAATACAGAGAGTTCATCTTATGTTAAGTCTATGGAGTTTCGCCGGGACCGTCGGAATGTGTTCATAATACCGGGGTGTTCACATTAGAGAGTGTTCCGATAGAGAGAGTCCACTGTACTTGTATACTGCAGACATGAAAGAGTTCCTCCTAAAGGACAAATTCCACCTCTTTTAAAGCAATTTTGGGCATTCTCTGGATTGATGCAAAAATGCAAAGAAAATTTTGGAAGGTTAACAGGGGAGGGGGGGGGGGTCGTGCCTGTAAAATTTATTAATTGGACATTTTGTGTACTCAAACCCTTGGAGTTTGTTCTTGTATTGTTGTGCAAAAAAGACATGAACTTAAAGGTGAGCCTATATCATATAAGCATCCGAAAGTCGTGTAAATGAAGTTGTTCAAAGTGTCTTTCAAGAATGAAATTTTTTTTAGACTTTAAAAATTCAAAGTGAAAGGAAGTTTCTTTTTGGAATAGAATATTTTGTACTATTTATGCAACACTTGGGCAATTTCTGTGATACCTTTTTCGAGATGTATTCCTGAAGCAAAGATCAATTTATCAGGGAGATTTTCTTTTGAAAAAATAGGGGGGGGGGATTTAACAGCTAAACCATTCAGAATAATATTTGTTTGGGAAAATTAATGACTATGCTGTACTTAAGTTGATCAGATGTATTTGGATTTACACTTTTAGCATTGTTAATACTCCCCCCCCCCCAAAAAAAAAAAATAAAAAATAAATAAATAGCAATCATGTGTGCAGTTACATTTAATTTTTTTGTATAAGTAACTTTTAAAATGACAATTTATTAGAGTTTGGTGTCCTTTTTATAGATGGAAAAAATTTTCCACCTTTTTTCTCATTTCCCACTTTCATGCCTGATACTGTTTATACATATTTTACACACATTTTACGCAGCTGAACAAAATCTGAGTGTATTATTTTGAGTACATTAGTACCTATTTTTGGGTTTATATTTATGTTCAGTATCTTCGTTCTTGATGAACCAACAGTAATCGGCAAGCAATGCTGCATTCCATTGCAATCGACAACGAGACTCCATAGCAGAAATTTGTTGTTGAAATCGTTCATCATGCTCATCGCTAATTGCTCCCTTATTATCTGGGAAAAAGTCAATGTGAGGGTGCAAGAAATGAAGCTTTAATGACATTTGACAATTTAGTTTTTTTAAATTGTTTACCATACTTTGAACTATACACTTGTAATTTTTAGCTTTGTTATTCCCTAAGAAATTATGCACAACGTCCTTGAATGAAAGCCATCAAACTTCAGATTCAGCTATACCTTGATAAATATAAGGGTCTGATTATGTTTTGGTGTAAACCGCCAAACAGGCGACACTGCTATGTTGAATTTTTCATGATTTCCGCAATAGCTCTATCTCATAAACTAATGCACGGATTTTCATCAAACTTCAGATTCTGTCAAACGTTAACAAAAGTTGTTGCTGATTAGGTTTTAGTGTAAATCACCCAACAGGTGGCACTGCTATGCTGCATTTTGCAGGATTCACACTATTTTAGCAATAGTCATATCTCAAGAACTAATGCACAGAATTTCATATCTTTAGAATCCTCATGATGGGCATGGGTTGCTATTTAATGTTGGCACTCTGATAGTGAATTTTGTAGTATTAACATGTATGAAATAGAAGAACGTTGTGGGATTGGTACATCCGACTAGTTTTTTCGTTTAGCTGTATTTGCTTTTTTAAATATTTTCTAAATTTCTACTGTCACACCCTGAAATCCCCCCCCCCCTTCCCGGCCATTTGAATGTTTAAAACTTGTATTTACAAAAAGGAAACCCAGTATTAGAAAATGCATATTGTAATTTATTTCATTTGTAGGCAGGGTTGTAATTTTAACCGGTCAAAATTGATTTTGACTAGGACACTGGATAAAAGTGGTCAGAAATGGTCAAAACTGCTAAAAATGGTCTTAATTTTAATAATTTATTTCCAATTAAAAGTAACTTAATAAGTAATAAAAGTAACAGGCAGTTAAAAAAATAATACACTGATAAGTTAAGGAGGCTCATTAGTAAAATATGCTTATGCAATACAATAAGAAAGCTAGATCCATAATTGCCTTTTCATTGTTAATTGCGTATCAACAGGGAAAAAGTCATTCTTCCTTTCAGCTGTTGATACAGGGGTATCTAAAAAACTGACCAGTATTGTTTAAAACTAGCAGCTGATACTAAAGAAGAGGTAGAAAACAAGTTTGTAAAGTAAGAGGTAATGTAAGTGACAATGAAAACAAGATTAAACGCATGAGAGAAGATTTTAAATATGCATATAGAGACGAACTGTTTATTTCTTATGGATGTGCGGCACATTACTTGAATCTTGTAGGACAAGATATTACAAACACAAAGTTAGTTCAATAATGAAGATGTTATTGAAATGAAAAATTTCAGATGAGCATGAAAGATGATATTGATGATATTAACAAATGTAGGCATATACAAAGAAGTAAAATATTTACAAAATCAATTTATTTCCCTTGCTATAGATAAACTTAAAAAAAAAGATGCTACTATATCTGATGCATGCAACGAATGGTTAAGATTGCTAAAAGAGAAAGATCTTGAAACTTATTCTAAAATGATAGTCTCAATTTAATGAAAATGTTACCCCGGTTCATTTTCTGGCTTATATGCTTAATCTTGTCGACATGGGTAAAAGTATTTATGAAGAAAAGCAAGAAATAGCAAGGCAATGGTTACACGATCCTAACTTTTTGCCTCTTGTGATTGCATTTCAAGCAGAACCCTTACCATATCCAAAATCCTGTTTTTATGAAAGTGTAAAAGATACAATTGGGCCTGATATCTGGTGTGTAGCAATGAAGAAGGTTAAAGGAATTGATATAAAATTTGTTGAATTCACATTACATCTAATGAATTGTTGTGCCAGACCGTCATCAATTGAAAGATTGTTTTCTAAATTTGGAATAATCCAAAATAAATTACGAAACCATCTAAGTTTAGAGACAACCGCAAAACTTGTTACTTGTAATAATTTTTTTAATTCAATACAAATTACATAAAAACGTAAAAAAAACTTGTGTAAAAAAATAATTAAAACATTTGTGTTGCATGAGTATCTTGGTATTATGTTATTTATGTTATGACTTTTTAAATTTGATATTTGCTGGTGTTATGTTACATATATTATGACACTTTTAACAAATGTTAACTTAGTTTTTAGCATACGCTAGTAAAACATATTTGATTAGTAGTAAATAAATTGAATAGTCAATTTCAGTGGTCAAAATTGATTTTGTCCAGGACGGTTAAAACCGGTTTAAACCACTGGTTAAAACCGACACAACCCTGTTTGTAGGTCCTTACATTTTTTTTTTTTTTTTTTTTTTTTTTTTTTTTGGTCCTTAAAAATCCTTGATTTTTATTTAAAGAAATGTATACGAACCCTGTATTATTCTATCCATCTATATATCTATTTCTGCTTTCACCTTCCCCTGTAAAAAGTATAAGTTAAATTAGTCCTTCGTATGAATTGGTGTTTATTATGTTTTGGTGTAAATCGCCCAATAGGTGGCGCTGCTGTGCTTCATTTTTCACATAGAAGAAACACATCTTATTGGCACCTAAATGTATTATAAGTAGCAGATATATCTTCACGTTCAGGGTCATTAGACTGTAGAAACAAAGTACTTTAAAATGCAATAAAATAACACAATGAGATAGATATATTTAAACACAGATATCTCTGAAACGGAAACCAACTTCACCTTTTTGTGAATATTTCCTAAATTCCGTAGGGTATGGTTACTAAAATCTGTTAAAATTTTCCAAGAAAAAATTTCTTGTTTATCAGTGTAATGCAAGTCTCATCCAAATCCGTCCAGTAGAGCTTTTTTTTAAAGTTAAATTTCATAATAAAGCTCACCTGATTATAGTACTTTCTCCCATAATCTGATAGCTAAGCAACACACAATGATATGTTACACACTAAACCTATTCTCGAAGAATTATCTTCAATTAAAAGTTCCATAGAAATCCATTCAGCAGGATCTTTTAAAAAGGCTAATCTTTAATAATCGGATTAATTTGATTATAGAACTTTCCTCCACAATTTTATAGCTTAGCCGTGTACAGCGATATGTTATATATTAAAACCTTCTGAAAAATTATCTAAAAAACGGTGCATGTCCCATCAAAATCCATTTAACAGAACTCGAGTTCAAAAGCAGCCGGAACGAAATTCCCATTTGCAATTATATATATATACTAGCAAACCCCGCGGCTTTGCTCACGTAATAGTTGAAATATGCCAAGTGATATTTGTATGACTATTTTTTTTATTAGAAAAACACTTTTTGGAATAATTCAAAAATTAAAAATTAGGCCACAGTTTGGATAAACTTCATTGTAAAAGTGCAATAGACAGAAATGAGATTTTAATTAATAAGAACTAAAACTAATTCCAAATAAATAATTTAGAAAGTATTTTGAGACTTTTATGCTCATTTCAGTATTCATTTGAAGTTTTGAATTTTTTAGAAACAATCTTAACACATTCACATCTTAAAATTAACCATCATGTCAAATTCCAAGCTTCTTGTCTAACAGTCTACCACCTCTCTGGTGTTAGTGGCAGTAACATAAAATGCCGAAATAGAATGTCTCGAAAAATGTTGAAACATAGACTGTCACCATTAATTTGCCAACATTACCTTGAAATCGGTTGGTATTTCCTAATATTCTATAGAAAACGGAATTTAGATGTTTTTAAAGGCTTTCTTGTTGTTCCTGCCAACCAGGTGGTAGTGACACCGGCATAAAATATAGCGTTTAGGATCAGGGACTATCACTGTTGATTCGAACCAAAAACCTGTAATCGGTTTGTTATTTCCTGAGATTCCATAGAAATCGTAATTTAAGACTCTTTTAGAATGCTTTTCGCTCCTTCCCTTCGCTTAACCCCTTTTTAATTTCGAATTTATTTTCGACTTTTCTTAGAGGACATTTATATTTTATAAATAACTACCGTGCTATATTTAAAGTTTCTAGCATCTTCAGTACCGCAGAAATCGCAATTTAGAAAGTTTTTTGCTCCTGCAACCCTCTACGGGTTGTGGCACCGACATAAAATATAGTTTATGTTTGAGCAGGTTCTATCACCATCAATTTGCAATCATTATGTTTGAAATCAGTTTCGTATTTCATACGATTGCATATAAATCGTAATTTAGAACGCTTATACAAAGTTTTTCGCTCACATCATCCTTTTAAATTTGGAATTTTCTTTCGACAATTCTTAGAAAGCATTTGCATCTTTGAAGTAATTACCATTCCAAATTTAAAAAGTTAGATCCCCTCTTTAACACAAAAACGCAATTTAGAACATTTTTTGTTCCTGCAACTCCCAGGTGGTAGTGACAACATCGTAAAATATAGGCTGTGTTGGAGCGGCGACTGTCACCATCAATTTGAAACCATTACTACTGAAATCGGTTTATATTTCCTGAGATTGCGTAGAAATCGCTATTTAGAACTTTTTCAGAACGCTTTTCGTTTATTTTCACCTCGTTTAAATTTCAAGTTGCTAGCCCTTCAGTATCACAAAAATCCCAATTTAGAACGTTTTTTAAAATACAACCGCAAGGTGGTAGTGACGCCAGGGGCGGACTGGCATAGTTTGGCCCACCCCGCTAGACTTATGCATTGGCCCACCAATTGACAACCTTCTTGTTAAAATGTTTAAATACTGACTATGAATACGATTCTTTGCTCTAACTCTATAAAGATAACTTAACTCCAAATCTAGACATATTAGCATCTTTGGAATAGTTTTTTTTAAATTGGTAGTAATTTCATCGTGAATAAAAAGCTTGTGGGTGGGGGTAGGTTAATTTGCTTAATTTTTATTTATTTTTTGAATATGTAAACTTTAAGCTATTAAATTAATAAATGAAAACATTTTATATTTCTAATGGGAATTCTGTTCAGATATTTTTATTCTTTGTATTAAAAAAATGTTTGGTCCAATGGCGGGTCCATTGCACTGTCAGCATCGGCCAACAATATCGTTAGAATAGCTGATGGCTACTTGTGACGAGGCTCCCAACGGGAAAAAGGCATCGTTCACCCTAACCTATGCACATTGACAACACCTAGGAACATCCATCTCTGAATTTGGATCAAGGCCCCTTTGCGTGGAAGGCTAACATGCTAACCACTACGCCGCCGAAAAAAACCTTAGACTTGTCTGTACACTACATTATAAATTTTATACTGGAAAGTGTTAGTACTATTAAAATTGACACATATACATTCATTATTTGTTACTTGAAATATAATTATATTCATTTGTACATTTTATTTTGTTATTTGAAATTATCAACATATATACACTTTGTCCATTGTTTAATGTTTGTTTAAAATATGAATATAGTACCTGAAAATTGAATAGTTTGTTTTATACCCTCACTACTAACTAATTAGAATCTCAGATATCTTGATAACTCTTTTGAACTTGAAGCGACTCAATCTGTTATCTTACCATAATCGTAATCAAAAGGTCATTCAAAACTGAATAGGATAAAATCATCTAACAGCTCTTGTCCTAGAGATGAACGCAAGCAGTTTTTTAAAATTTTGATTGTTGAGAACACTCATTCACAAGACACTTGAGTACATGTAAAGTCAATATGTACTTATAAGCTATGTATAAGGTTGGAAAAATATGACTATAGGCATTCAACTCGCACAATAATTCTAATGCACAAGCTAGACTTTTTTTGCATTTCTTATTAACTTTGCAGCGATTCGCATCATCTTTTATGAGTTCTTCTGAATCGCTCGTTTCTTTGCTGTAAGCGGCTGAGAGCTCACTACGTCGAGATTGTTGCTGCATAACGACTGTTTATAATCAGCATAGTGCCAGAAAAATTACAGCAACTCTTTTCTGACACAGTTTTTCTTGACTTTCGCCAAGCCAGTCAGAGTACTAAGAGCTTCTTCAAGAAGCTCATTTAACAATGTAACCTCACTGAAGTGGCGAGGATCGAACCAGGCAATGTCTTTCATGAGCAAATGATTTCCAGTAAATCTTCTATTCAACTGCTGAATAGCTGTGTCTAAGATGTCATAAACGTTTACCATAAATACTTCCGATGGTGATCCGATAATACTTCTTGCCCCATCGTGAGAATATTCACAACATCGACGCGACGTTTCGCTATAGATATTCTGTTTTCCCGTAAGAAATTCTCAATGGCAACGGTGTACAACTTTTCTATTAGTTTCTTCTGAAGATGTTGCGCAAATTCAGAAGCATTTTAGCATTTTTCAGAACCATATCAAAATTATTTCTTTTGGGTACCAGATTGGACTTTGCTTGCAGCAGTTAAGTAGTGCAGGCCACTTATCTGCAGATCCTTCGATGTGGGCGTAGATATATTGAATAGGTCGCTGAAAATGATTGGTATTAATATACAGTAAAACTCGAATATAATGCTCACCGCTTAAAACGCTTTTCCGTCTTTTACGCTCATTTGTCCCGATCAATTGAACCATACCCATAAGAACAATATAAAATTCCTCGCTTTTAACTCTCCCCGATTTAAATTTTTTCCCGCTTTTAACGCGCATTTCATTGGTCCTTTGAACAAAGAAATCCCGGATATTACGCTTTGATGCCTTGGTTTACATCCGGAGTTCTCATTTTCTCGCCCGTACAAAGAGAGGATACGTGGAAGTGGCAGCCAGCCAACGCACAAAGACTATGTAAAAAAAATTCAACCGGTTTTTTTCTCATTGGATCAGAGAAGAAAAGAATTTATGCCGTCCATCTCAGCAGCACCTGTCTGTCTCTTACTTCAAGCAAATTGTTTTCGCTTTTTTTCATTTACACAGAAGTAAGTAGCATCGCTGCCGACTCCAATTAGGTGCAACATGGAAGCTAAGAGTATGAAAAGAAAGACGCTGACACTTTCGAAAAAATTAGAAATTCTAAAAAATTATGACAAAAAATCACCTATTCTGAGCCAAAAATATTTTGCGTTATCTATGAATATCGCGCCGTCGTCTCTCCGGACTCTTCTTCAAAACAGAAAAGATATTGAAAAAAATGCTGCGATTGGTGACTCAAAGAAAAAGAGTGGAAACAGGAAAATATGAAGACTTAGGAAAAGTTATCTACGAGTGGTTTCTTGAGTCAAGATACTGCAACATACCTATCAGCGGATCCATAGTTAAAGAAAAAGCTGCAGAAGTAGCCCAAAAGCTAAGAATTGAAGATTTTACTCCATCTAATGGGTAGTTAGACTGATTTCGAACCCGCCACGGTATTGTGTACAAGAATCCGCTGCTGTGAACATAGAAAATGCAGAATTTTGGAAAAAGAACACTCTTCCAAGGCTTATTAAAAACTATGCCAGTTGTGATATTTATAACGCCAACGAATTTGGCTTATTTTTTAAAGCGATGCCTGATAAATCCTTAACGTTAAAAGGTGAGCAGTGCCATGGAGGGAAGCTCAGTAAAGAACGTGTGACCGTGCTTGTTTGTTCCAACGCCGATGGGAGCGACAAACGCAAACCTCTGGTGATTGGAAAATTGGCCAAACCTCGCTGTTTCAAGAGCATCAAACGATTGCCCTGTGACTATGCACATCAACGTAAGGCTTAGAAAATGGAGGACGGGTCCCCAGTTTATTAAATATGTTTCTGATTTTCATGTCGAGATACGGAAGCAAAATAGGCATGTCATACTATTCGTAGACAATTGCGCAGCGCATCTCCAAGAAATACCAGATATTTCAAACGTCTCTCTGGAATTTTTACCTGCAAACACCACAAGCGTACTTCAACCGATGAATCAAGGAACCATAAAGGTTTTAAAACAACATTTTCGCAAACGTATTTTGAAACGATTTCTACATGAAATGGAAATAAAAAGTAGTAGATCTTTTGTAACTCTCCTCGACGCCATGAACTACCTTAGCGCTACTTGGGATGCAATCGAACCTAAAATAATTAAAAATTGCTTTAAAAAGGCAGGCTTCATAACGCACGCCGACGATGATATGGATGCGACTGAAGAGAGGTCGAATCCTATAGACGACGGATTGGCAAGCTGTTTGTGAGCATCTTGCAGAAAATGCACACAGCCTTCAGAGCTATCTTAACATTGATAAAGACGTTATCACAAGCAACGTTAAGAGCATTGACGACATTATAGGGGACACTGTACAGGTAGCAGCAAAAGAAGAGGACCCTGATGAAGTTGCTGATGACGATGTTCAAGAGCGCATCTGCGCATCCCAACGATAGCTGAAGTAATGGAAGCTTTTAGCACTTTCCGCGTATGCACTGCTTCAGTAGATACCGTCGCTTCACATGAAAGTATCTTAAGACACATAAACAAAGCAGAAAACGCTCTTTTATGTGATCGTTCGTCCACTCGTCAGACGAAACTCGAACAGTTTTTCATTAAAACAGAATAAACAGTAAGTAAAAGTTTATAGCCCTCAAAGTGGTGCTCAAGAATACAAATGTTACATTTTTTTTAAAAACGAAATATTATTATTAGTTTCTTTCATAATTTTATTTTAAGTTTAATATAAGGATAAAGGTTCCTATTAGAAATGTTAAATGTATTTTGTAGCTTTTTTTTTTTTAATGCTAACAATTCTTTTACTTATTATGATTTGAAATAATAATATACTTTGTAAACACTATGTAAATTTGTGAAATTTTAAATGAAGGAAACGTTTTTTACCTATACTGTGGAGTTCCTATTTTAAATAATACACAAAAAGGATTCCCCGCATTATTTAAAGCAGATAATCTAATATTCTCAATTTTAAAATGCCGAAAACCTTCTCCCGCATTTAACGCTCTTCTAGCCCGGTCTTCCGGAAGAGTGTTATATCCGGGTTTTACTGTATACTGAAATTTGCACCAAATGTCCATCAGTGATCTTGCGAAAAAAGATAAATGTGACGAGAAATGGTCCATTTCGGTGATACCTTGTATGCACTGCAATGTTAAAAACTTATGTCGACCTTTAAAAGGATTTGAAGATTCGACAAATATGCTCGATGAGTGCTCGATTCCTACTCCACCACATAGTAGAGTTTACATTTTGTAATCGGCGAAGACGTTTATTTCAACTTACAGACTCCTTATTCACTGAAGTCCATACGTTCATTCGCTTATATGACTTCTGAGCTAAACACGGTTGTAGCGTGCATTAAGTCAAAGAAGTCCGTTGTCAATTTGTAACATTTTGTTGCATCTCTCAAGACCAAATTTAGTACATGCTGTATATTTGGATTGTCCTTTTTCAATTGTGCTGCAGACATTTATATTCCGTTCTCATATTTGCTGCACCATCAAAAGAAGTGCCAACTATTTGTGAAGAAGGGAGTTTAAACTTTTTAAGTTCTTGTTTTACTCAGGGATGGAGGACTTCCCCTGTTATTTTGGGGGGCATCAACCATTTTTAAAAAGTAACCTTCACTTTACAATGCTGCACATAACGAACACAATGTGCCAACTGTTCCATTACCGATATATCTTGTGTGAAATCTTCTTTAATACTGAATGAACCTGACTGTTTTACTTCTTCGGCAATGTTTATTTTCATCTGCATGGAGTGATGAGCAATTAACTTATTTATAAACTGACAGGAATGTAATCAACGAACCTCTTCCATGCCGTTTAGGATTTTCATTTTGTTCTTCTTTCTGCTCTGTTCTAACCTTCTCCATACTTTCTGAAGATCTTCGTTCTTGGTTCTCTTGATAACCTGTGCAACATAACCGTGCAAAATTTGATCATATTTAGATAGCAGCCGTACCAATTCAAAAAAATTGTCGTATTTAACGTCTATATTATTCAAGGCTGCCGCTGCCTCCTTTCGTTTTTCTCTATAAGCTAATCCTTGCCTTTCAAGATCTTTGATCTGTAAATTATCCCTAGATATGTAAGCTAATCCTTGCCTACCTTTTGTTAATACATAAATGTCCGCAGGCCGACCCATCCCACCGCACCTTCTCACCGAATTTTCAGGTCCAGCCCGGTGTAAAAATTAAAAGTTCTGCCCAACCCCGGCTCGGCCCATTTATATTTCACAGTTCATGACCCGGCCCGAACAGAAATCAGTAAAACACCATAACTTTTGAAGCTGTATAATAAAAAGTAGATTTGTGAAAATATTTCTGTCATTTATTAAGGCTTTTCTCAAATCCAAAGGAACTAAATGTGTCAGTTTCGCGTTGTTGAGCAGTAAATTTGAGAATGTATATTTCCAAAGATTACGTTAAACAGAAGTTCATTATCGCTATTAATATTTTTACAAAGCATATTGCTTGCCCTACGAAACCTGAGAACAATTAAGTCCAGTTCCGGGCCGGCTCGACAGTGTAAAAAAAAAAAAAGGCTAGCCTGCTCTCGGCCCGGCACGAGTCTGCTGAAAAAAAAAATTAAGCCCGGGCCAGACACCATGAACAGTCCGACGCCGATCTCTACGCTGGACGTGTTACATTTTTGTATTGATCTTGTCAAATTAGCGTCGGCTCGTGACGCACATTTTGCACTTATTCTGGCGAAAGTCATATTCATTGAAAATAGGTCATATTTTATCAGCTTCGTATACATTTTTATATCGGGCCGGTAGGCCCGATAATTTTTTTTTTATCGACCTGGCCCTTTTATTTTGTTTATCAGACCGGCCCGACCCATTGAAAATATTGTCCTAATTCTTCCGGCCCGGCCCCGTGCAGACCTCAATTCCCTATCTCTCGCTTTCTATAAGTATAGGGCATGTTTACAAACAAACCCTTCCGTCAACCAATTTACAACTACATTATTGTCGCAGCGATCATTGCAGAAATCGTCTTAGCGACGTAGGGCAATCATATCATAGGCCAGTGAAACGAAAACCGATCAAATTGCCCCAACTCAAGTGTGCAGTATGAGTTATAAAGAACGGACAAGTATTTATTGCTGATCCACAGTGATTCTCAACCTACAGTGACGTCAGCTGCCCTTTACTTATACAAAATGAGTAATTTGCACAAATCTTCCAAAAATTGCTGATGGGAGAGGGAAAGGAGAAATTAGACTTACCCGATCAAAAAAAAAAAAAAAAAAGAAAAGAAAAGAAAAGAAAGGAAAAGAAAAATTGAGTTTCATAATTATTTTTATTTTATTTTTAGTTTTATTGAAAAGAAAAAAATCAAAATTATTATTATTATTTTTGGCCCACTATATGTGTTTGGCCCACCCCGCGATCGCGGAGTAGCGGGGTGGGCCAGTCCGCCCCTGTGTATAGCTTCTGTTCGGCCTATGGTGTAAAGTCTTTTGCTGAATATGTCAGCATATTCAAAGAGCAAAGCAAGTAACTTCGATCGTGTTTCGGGATCTAAATGAGACAGTTCAAAGTCATTTTCTGATAGTTCTTCGCGTCTTAGTTTCTTTATATTTTCTATATCTCTAGAATCAAAATCCTGACTAACCGATCCTGCACGCGTATTTTTATTGAATGGGATCGTTCTGTCCGATAAATTTTTCACTTTCACGGTTATCCCCCGATCGTTATTTACAGTATATATATTGTTTACGAATTCAATATTTGGATTTTTGAGACATGGAAAGAATTTGATTAATTCCCCTTTCCCTGTCGTCCTATCTAATAGTAGTTTTATTTCTTTAGATTCGCCAGGTTTTAGAGTAAACTTATTGGCTATGTACGCGGAAATCGTATTATTTGCGCTAGCTGAAAAAATCTTGCATCTCTAATTTGCGAAGTGAAATTGCCAGATTGTAATTTATTGTTAATAAAGGAAATTTCAAATTCTTTAGATTTAAGTAGATCATAACCTATAATTGATTGATAAAGACGGGTTACCATCTCCCGGTCCCAGGCCCTTAGAAGGCCCATCTGTCAACGCAAGGAACCACCCGTGAGACGAGCCCCGCGGCGCGTCCCGAAGGTCGCCGCCAGACAAGTCCCAACAGAGCAGAACCCCACGCAAACTCCGGTCAAGCCGGCGCACTGCCCAGCGCACGTCACGCCGGCTATTCCCAAGTTGGTGAACAATCGCTACGATAGTCCTCACCACCCAGCTAGAAAAACCAAGTGGTCCCTAAACTTGGTTACTCGAGCCGGTAGACCCCGCAAGCCATCGCAGGAACCAGGCGCCTATAAAGACGCTGGGCCCACGGACTGAACCGAGGCTTCCCGACCCGAATTTAATTTACGGAAGGCCCCCAAGATCAGATACCTTTTTCCGGCAGAGACATTTTTGTGGGCCAGCCGATAGGAAAGTTATTGAAGAGCTCCTAACTCGAAGACCAGGGAGGACGGGGAAAGTCCCTCCGGCCGTAAAGCGACCAAGCTCCTGGCTTTTTGCCCAAGCCACCCGGCTCAACCGATGGAACCCCTCGTGAATCACGCCGGGAACCAGTTGGCCCAGACTAGGTGCCGTTAGCGACCCCAGGCGGGCACGGAAAGCTCCACCTAGACGGAATAGACTCCGCCTCGCTAGGGGGTCGGGCGGAACGGAGTCCCGCCAGCCCCCACCGACTCGACCCCATCCTAAGACAGAGAAGCCAGTGGAGGCCGACAGAAGCCCGCCCGCCACTACCTTACCTCACGGCCGTCGAGGGTACCCAGGCCCGAAGGCCCCTGACCCCGTGCAGTGACCGACCGCTACCTTTGTTAGTGCGTTCGAAAGTTAGGTGGAGACACCTCTAGGTCCTCATCACCAGGCGAGGAAAACTCCGGTACCGCATAGACAGGGAGGACCTGGATCGGACCAAGAGTTCCTCTGAGGCACGATGAGCCGCCGCGTTACCGGCGAGCCTCCGGCCTGTTTCCCCGCGGGGACAGCGTTCGATGGTGGACCTGCCGGCCGACATGGAGCAACCAGAGCCATACTGGCCTCCCCACGCGACCGCTCCTTGGTCAACGGGGGCACCGCCAAACCCTACCACCCTAAGGGTCGGCTCACAACTGCTTCAGCTGAGGTCCTCAGAAGGATGAGCCACCTAAGTCATAAAGTAACCTGGGCGCTGTCCGAAACCCTCGCCCTTCGGTTGCTCCGGGAGTCCCTGCATGGCATTCCCACGAGCCCCGTCGTCACTAGTGAGCGCCGAGGACTTTCCACTACAAAGCCCTCACTCCTACCTCAGTCTCCCTCTTAGTCAATTGGTGGATGGGGTCCTATCGCCTTAGCTAGTCTTTGCCCGGCGACACCGTCCGGCCTTTAGACCGGCACCGGGATCGACCTATGGAGCGTCGCTATCCGGCTTGACCAGAGAACCTGGTTGCCGGGGGATGCGTGTAGGTCGAACCCGAAGGTCCCCGCACCCCATGCACAACGTCCGGTCCATGCACAACGTCCGTTAACCGTGGCCACCGGACTCAACGCCTGTCGGAGATGAGCCTCTCAAGGAGGTGGCGATTCGTCCCCATCCGGCCCCCTCGTATTCGTACACAACGAACTCTGCCGAGCGTCCGGTCACCTCCCCCACTCAAGGGGTCGGGTCGGAACCACCCGGAGGGGCGGCCACATAATTGATTGATAATAATCAGAAAGTGCATCTTTAACAATATAAAACTTATGGATGAATTGTTTATTTCCAATTTGAACAGGTAATAAAACGCAATCTGTAATATTTAAATTTTCACCTGTGATGGATTTGAATAATGCATCTATTTGTAAGTGTTTAATTCGCTTATCTGTGTTGAATGAATTAAAGATCTTTTGTTCTAATAAACAGATTGATGAGCCGGTGTCAATTAATGTAATTACTGCATTCCCTGCTAACTTTATTTCTGTAACGGGTAGCGTATGTTTCAAATTTCCCTTTTCTTTCACAAACTGTGTATTCACATTTTCTTCGCGTAAATATTTTGGTCCTTGGTTACAATAATTCATTCGGGAACGAGCTGTTTTCGAACCTTCATTTGCTAGTCGTTCCCTTAGGCATTTCCCGACTGCTCTCTGTTGTCATAACGTTTTATTTGTTGATTGTCAGTATATCTGTTTCCACGAGTATTTCTAAAAGTGCATCTCCTATTTCTTCGAAATCCTCCCCGGTAAACGGTTTTGTTCGATGGGTTGAAATAGCAATCTATCGATCTGTGCGATTTTTTACAAAAATTGCAAGAAGGGGAATTTCTTTGTGCATAGTATCTAGTCTGTCCGATATATCTATTGTTATAGCCTGAAGGTTGTCTGAGAGGGGGTCTTGTGTATTGATTGCGCACCTGCTGACCGCGGTCTTGAGATTGAAGTTTTAACGTTTCAACTTCTTTTGTCAGCGAATTTACTATCTCTTGTGTGTGTGATGCATGTGTTTCCATTAGTGTTTTAAGTTGTTCCGTAGCTGCATTCGTGTTTATGTTATTGACTGCGGGTTTCAGTTCCGCGTCAAAAGGGGAAATATCGTTTGCCTGTAACATCTGTACAAAAGAGACAGCTTCGTCGAATGTCATGGGGTCTTTAAGAATTACGGATTGTTTGTATGACGGTAAGAGTCCTTCTATAAATTTAGCAAGTTTCGATCGTTCAAAAATGCTTTTTACTGCATCATTTGTTAGATCCGGGTTGTTAAAAAAATGTTGCGTTGCTAAAGAGACCTTGGCTGCGTAAACGTTCACGAGGCAGCATTTTACAGTTTGAGAACTGACGTTGCCGCGCCCCTAAACTGTATTGCGTATCAAAAAACGCTAGAAACTTTTTTTTTAATTCATCGAAGTCCTTTTCCTGGTTCAAGTCGGGTGAGTTAATAACACTGCTCAGTGCATCCCCGCGTAAACGAGATTTCATAATAAGGATTTTTTCGTCATTGGTACAATTGGCCAAAGTTGTAATGTGTTCTAGGTTTTCTATAAAGAATTTCGGTGTGATAGCACTTAGGTTGTCAAATTGGGCTATAAGTGTTTGGAAACTCGCTAATTTTCGGACCATAGCTTCCGCTTGTTGTTCCTCTGCATCAGCCATTATAATTAATATCTAATATTTTAAATAACAGTAACACAATATACTAATTTGTTTATTTAATAATACTGTGATTCAGTATAGACGCTTCCACTAAATTACGCTAGTCTAAAGTATTTGTTTACACTTAAGTATAATAAACTACAGGGATTTTGGATACATTTTAGAATCCTTTTGATAAAATACACAAAATACTAAAAGACATATGTATATACACACAATAAATAATTCAATAACAATAATATATAGAATAAATGCATATTTATAAGATATTGTATTTTCGAAAAAATGGTGATCAGAGCATTTGACACCCAGGAGAATAATCAAACTAGAAAGTAGTAGATGGATACTTGAAAATTAATATATATCTCAACACACATATGTCCCATTTTCTTTCTTTACCAATGCTTTGATTATCACTACAATTTTATATATTTATTTATTATTATTATTTTTTTAATAAATTTTAGTTTATTCATTCTTAGTAACAATATATTTATATAAAATTAATTTCCTTTTGTTGTACAAAGGTTAAACAAGTGTGAATTATTTCTAAAACAAAAAGAAAAGAACTTGTTAATGCATCGTTTCTTATTATTTAATATTTATTAATTTACAGGAATTATTAAATAAACATCCCTTTGGTTCCAGCCATTTCCTTTTCTTTTAATACTTAAAGAAGTATTAAACTATCACGGCATCATTGTCCGGCTACTGTTTTGGTATCTTTAATTATTTGTTGCATATCTGATATTTTCTATTATTATTACCGGCGCTACTCGCTGGTAAGATTAGTATAACTGTTGATTGCTACGGATTCAAACATCTTATGGCCGATCTCGCTAAACCCAGAATCCTTGCTAGCCGAAATATTGTTAAGTACTAGTTATATGGAAACAGTGTTTTAAAGAAAGAGAGAAGGGGTTGAAGAAATCAATATTGTTTATTAAACACAGTATTTCCGCTAATGCATTAAATTAATACCATACTTTATCATTTCTAAAAATGAGCCAACACATGACTCTTTACCATATACATGATGACTGCGGGCTCCCTGCCCTTTTTTTTCTAGAGTGAACACTACTTTACCATATACATGATGACTTGTCATCATAACTAAACACCTTAAATATAATAACACAAATTATAAAATAGAATGCGAAACGCAAAGGGATGTGTCGCGGGAGTTAACGGAAAATTAATAAATAAATTTGCTCGAAATATTCAAAGGATTTATCCGCTTACCCCAATACTGCTTGGCTGATGTCATCACTAAAATATCCATGAACACCAATTTTGCTAACTTAGGTTTAAAACTTAGCTTTACCATGAGCTCTCTATGTTATACTTTTTAAAACCCTCAAGTCGCCGAATAGTACCTTATTTTTCGTGTTCCCTCTTTTTCTTCAACGTCCCTGTTTTCCTAAAATTTTACGCCCCCTCAGAATTTCCAATCAGAACTCTTTCGGTCCCTAACTGGATACTCATTTACAAAAAGCCTCTAGCCATTGGACACTTTCACCCTTCATGTCTCATATTACATATCATTATCCCCCTTTTACTATAATTTTGATATAAACTTTCAATTTCCCCTTCTTTTCTTTTGCCAGACCGGTGCATCCTGTCGGTAAATATCAAAGGGTTTCGCGGCTTATTCGCGATGTCACATGCATATGTTTTCTTGACCATAAATATCTGGGGGACGTTCATGCATCACTGATTTTTATAAAAACCCCTTTTACACAACTACGACTAGCCCCGTTTCTACATAATACTTTTTTATACCCTTTTATTCGTAATTCTTACAATATATCCGAAACTTCTTTCGTAACGCGTTGACTTGCACCTGGGAATTTCTCTGTTGTATTTTTCTACATGCGAGAACTACGCATGGATTCTTGTTACACGAATATTTTCTATACATATAGCTTACCCTTCTATATTAATATAAAGCCATATTTATATCCTTTCATTTCGTTTATTCATTGCAACATATTTGCAGCTTTTGTATGAGGAATTTCTTCCTTTCTTAACCTGTAGCCTTATTTTTGCTGACCGCTTCTTGCAGCTGTTCTTTTAGACTTAGACCGAGTCGCCAAGTTTTATTAGTGATTTATATTTTTATTTTCGAGGCTAAAATTAATGTAGTTTACATCTGTTCCTTTCCCTTCTTTGATTATTTTTGCTGTGGTTATTTCCACAATACGCAAACACTTCGGGATCTGAAGATGCCCCTATGTAAGTAATGACGTCATCCATATGCTCTCGTACTGTAGATAATTTCGGTCGAAATTCGTTTAATTCTTCTTTCTTGTCGTCCTCGACCTCATCTTCATTATCATCATGCAGAATACTTTCTGCGATCTCCTCCTCATTTAGAATCTGGTAGCCTGGATCTGCTTCGTCATTCTCGATCCACTGTTCTATATCTTTCTCAGGGATATCATCACCAGCCTCCATTTTTGTACTCTTAAAATCCGAAATCTCAAACTCTGTAAAATCGTATTCAGGATCTGCGTCGTTGAGTAGTTTTGACCAGCCGTTAGCCAGTGTGGATACCTTCATCTCCCTCCACGCAGCAGCAAAGTTAAAGATAGCTAATTTTAAATTGTAGGTGCGCAAATTTTGCAGCGTTCTGGCTCCTCTCAAATCTTCTACTGCATCATTTTCATTTTCCAACACTACCATTACTTCTTCAAGGAATTTCTTCTTATAAATCCTCTTGCAGGCAACAATGACTCCTTGGTCCATCGGTTGAATTAATGAAGTTGTGTTTGGAGGAAGGAAATCACATTTTATTCGTCCATCCCTACTAACTAACTTTTCCGCGTTAGGGTGGCAGGGAGCATTATCAAGGAGTAATAGAGCTGTTACTTCGTGGGAAGGTATTTTCATAACTTCTTCTTGATAGTGACGCACGGCAGGAACAAACTGGTTAAAAAAGCAATCAGAAAAAATATCGCCTGTGAACCAAGCATTCTTTGAACTAGAATAGATGACTGGCAGTTGTTGCATACTAATATTTTTTAGAGCACGCAGTTTCCTGGCCTTTCCAACTACCATTGGTTTAAGACGATGACTACCATCAGCATTAGCACAAAGGAGTGCTGAAATACGCTCCTTGTTTAGCTTGCGGCCAGGCGTCTGGGCATCATGTTTGTACGCCAAGGTAGTGATGGGCGATAACGAGATGTTTTTCTCGATTGTATGGACATCTCGATATTTTTCGATTGTGTAAATTTTTTCTCGATGACTACAGTTTGCAAATTTCTTTTATAAATCATATATTATGTATTATATACGTCATACATTTATCAAGAATCGTCTGCGGGCAGGGTCGTACTGGCATAACTGAGAGGGCGGTGGCAAAATGGATAAAAAGGGCGCCAATTGCCTTACAAAAGGGCGCAAATGCTTATATATATATACATACACATACTATATAAATTATGTATAAAAAATCACTTTAAAAATATATACGAGTATATTGCTATAGCGAAAACTTTATTCCTAAAATAATTATGTCACCCAAATTAGTATTTTACACTATAGAAATGTAATATGCACAAAAATAGTTCCCCGCAAGGCATTGCAGTTAAAAAAAAAATCTGATGTTAGACCAGTGTTGCCAATTTAAAGGTATTTTTTTCCTCCACACTTTTCTAAGAAAGCTATTTCTGTTTTCGAATTTCGCTCACCTTATCTAATGAGTTAATTCAAACTTTACCCCGAATATTTGAATAAAAATCTCCATACGATTATCTCCAAATGGAAAATAAAATATTAAAATAAAACAAACAAAAACAATTTCGTTGGGTCAAAACTCAAAAGTGCAAAACATTATTTAATACAATTCAATAATATTTTATATAATACAATCTCTAGAATACAAATACTAATTATGGTGTATAAAATTTCAGGAAAGTTATTTTTGTTTAGTTCAAGAGTGACGTCTATTTTACGTGAATTATTTTTAAAATATGTTTTATTTCTTTATTTTTTCAACATTCAAAAGATATCATAGATTTTTTTTTTTTAAATTATGGCCATTTTTTTTTCCATTCTGATCAGAAACAAAATTATGGCCATTTTTTTTTCATCCTGACCAGAAAAAAAAAAATTATGACCATTTTTTTTTCCCTTTTCTGACCAGAAAATCAGAGTTCTAACTTTTTACGACAGCTCTTTCATCTTCACCTAACACTTCATTTATAACGGTTGTTTCAAAATAATGGATGGCACCAGTCCATCAGTTCAGAAGAAAATGATCCATTCCAAAGGCGTAAGTTCGATTGAAAAAAACTATTTAATACTTTGAGCAGAAAGAAGAGGCTACACCTGCAATTTTTATGACACTAATAGAATCCCATAGCTGCCAATGTGTACGGTTTAGTTACCTCTAAAATTTAACACAAATTTTTGCCATATTTAATCGTTGACAATTGTTAGACTTTTTAAACTGAAATTCCGGAAGTGACAGCCGATTGTTTCCTTGCGACGACATTCCTCTGGCTTCAACTCGTAAAACTTGGCTAAAAGTGCTATCTTTGACAACATTTTCTGAATGAATCCTTGCCTTTATAAGAAAATGGGAAACTAATTTCCTGGTATCTGAACAAAATGGGCAAATTTTATATTTTTACGAATATTAATGCAAATTTTTTGTATTTACGAATGAAAATGACTTCGCGAAAGTATCAGAAAAGTAGTTAGTTTGGATTTGGGAATAGCTTTCAATATAAAAAATTCTCATAACGAGGATGTGATCGCCCCCCACCCCAAAAAAGGAAATCCATGACCCCCTCTAAATGATGAGCTGAATCCGTCCTTGGCTTTATCGAATATTGATTGATTAAAATCTCGGAAACGGAATCGAAAAAAAATCCGCTTTATACAGGATCCTTATGCCATATCATCTTTAGATTCTTCTATGTTTTGTCATACGCCAGACAGAATGATTTTAACAATACCGTGCAAAACACAGATGCGAGAACAATCGACAAACAAAATCTTCATTTGGCGCCCGGGGCACATGCCCCCTCTGCCCCCCTTAATTTCGGCCCTGCTTTCAAATCAGCAAACTTACAAAGGCTGTGCCCAATAATGGAGTTGTTTCTGTTTTTCAAAGATCTTGTTCTTTTTTACCGCGATTCATGTGTGCACGCAGGGTAGGGGGGGGGGGGGGCAGAAAATCTTTGGAAAAGTAATACATTCTTTAAAAGTATTACGCTGAATGTAATTATTTTGAAAAGTAGTATTACTTGAATTTTATTGCATGATAGTTTTGTTTTAAAGGTTTTCATTAAATTTCATTGTAACTGCTGGCTGCTGGCTGAAAATACCAATTATTTTTTATTGCCCACCAGAAACTTTTTAATCGAACTGTCTTTTATATTTTTTGAGAAAAACAAAAGATCTTTCAGAAAAGGCTGCCGAATGTGGCGTTTTGAACCGAATTTCCGGACGCGACAGTGGAGGAAGAGAAAGAAAACTGTTGTCATGAGACAACAATCAATTTTAACTCAAGATGTAATTAATTTAAAGAACAGAATCTATTGTATTGCAAATCACTTCAATAACCAAGCCTGCAAGTCTCATTCTTTTATGTGGAGTTTCGCCGAATATTCGGTTTCATTTTCGTTTTCAGCCCAAAATCCTAGTTTCGGCGAAAATACTGCCGTATATTCGGTATTACTATAACTGCCCCTCCTTAGCCTCCCCCAAACGGTACTCCCATCCAAAGAGCCGTACATACTATATATTCACATACAAGGAGATAAATCTAGAAGGTATTACTAATATTGATTAAATTCGTTATTTTTAAATTAAATTATTTTTTAATATATATTTTATGTTTATAGCACCTTATATTTAATTAATTTTATTTCAATCAAATTATTTTGTTAATTATGTACTGCCGTTTCTACGCAAAACATTATTCAGATAACATGCGTATATGTATGTTTATGTTACTTACTTTGAATTTATTTTTAAAACAATTTCGCTTACGTTTTCAGTCGATACTAGGAATGTAACCGAAATTCAGTTTCTTTCGAACACTATTTTTATGTTTGTAAATCAGCAGAAATTTTCGCATTATTGAACGTTAAAAAAATTTTTTTTTTTTGAGAACCGCTTTAAGGATTTACATATACATTTATAATCATAACTTATAAATTTCGGGTTGGGTTGGGTTGATTTTTGACGGCCAATTATCAACACGAGGGATATAGGCCCGGGGGGGAGTGCCCTCCGTGGGGGTCTTTCTAAGGGAACCTAATCCGTATTAACGCATGGAAGATCCACGGCTCGAAGAAAACCACGAAAACTCCGAACGATTAGGACGACGGGCGCGATTGGGATCGAACCCAGCACCTCCCGTCTACCAGCTTCGAGAGCAGAACCTCTCGGCCACTGGTGGGGCTATAAATTTCGGAAAATCGAGTTTTTATTTTAGCGGCTTTATCAACGGAATTGAGACTTCTTTATGTGGTCAGAATATGGAATAGACAATTCTATGTAAGTAAAAAAAAATAAAAAAATACAATAAGCATTCTATTATAATTATAACATAAAATTGAAACTAGTTTTTTTCTCAAAATTGCATTTTTTAATAGATGACCACGGTACGATCACTTTAATAATACTGAATTGTTTTTCACTTCTAATTTTGTCAGCTTTTTCCTTCTATATATAAAAAAAAGTTTCGAATTGGAAATGGACCAATGAAAATCTGCGTAGATATTCTCGGTAGATCGGCATCCAATTTGAATGCTTAAGCATGGCCTTTCTTCGTTAATATTAAAAAAAACTGTTGCAAACAAAAATATGAAAATCAGTGGTATTACAGAGAAATGTTTGATAAACACGTTGATGCAGACAGTTTTCAAATCAAAGAATTATTTTAAGAGATATTTAATGCCAAAGTTGGAAAAAATCGTTCCATTAAAAAAGTTTTATTGGAGCAAAAACTACATGAGAATTTAATCATTTTTAGATCATTTTATACGTTATAAGTTCCCGGTGTGCAGATTGAATTTATTTTTTTTATTTGACTCATTTTTTGAGGTTTTATTTCTATTTTAAATTCAAATTTTCAGCTTTTCGAGAGATATTTTTTATATATTTTAGAAAATGTTATTAATTTAAACTGTTGCCAATTGTATAAACAGCGAAACAATAATGTTTACTTCAAATTAAAAATTTATTTACACGTGACTATTGTAAACAGAAATAAAAACTTTAAAATTAGAATTAAATGATCACATGTTAAAAGCAGGAAAATTACGTCCTAAGAACCATATTCACACTTGAATTTTAAAAGAGAAACAAAATGTTAAATAAAAAAAATTATGCGCTAAAACTTGTAAAGGGGAGAAATTACATTATTTAAAATGGCCAAAAAATATGGTAAAAACATTTAAATTAAAAAATATATTTGCGCGAGATATTTTGAGATAATCTTTTCAACTATTATCGTGAATTCAAAGACAGCGCAAATATTTCCTTCTAACAACTAAAGTATTTTCACCTGAATATTAATAAGAGAAATAAAACTTTGGTGTAAATTACGTCAGATTTAAAACGATACATTTAAAATGAATTATTTAAAAGAACTATCTTATATCGCTGTTAAAAAATACCGGGAGACAAGGACACTGTTTACTTAATTCATTTTACATTAGCTTATTTTCAAATGTTTAACTAATTTTTTAATTAACGAATAGAAACCCGTTTACAGAAAAATCACTACTGTTTTTTTTCTTTTGTTTTTTTTAAATTCAATATTTTTAAAGCCGATCAAATTAGCGTGCTTTTTGGATTTTGGTGTGCCTGAACGGGGGTTGGCGAGCGTAGCTCGTAGGGGGCAGAGCCCCCTAGTTTCTTATATAATTATGCAGTGCATTAAGGATTTTTTTTTTTTTTTTTTTTTTTTTTTTTTTTTTGTCAATCATCAAAAATCAGCATTTTTCTACGATAAAAGTTGAATACCCTCTTCAAATAATCAGCATTAAAGAAAAAAAAAGAGAGAGAGAGCTTTTCATAATTTCCACCTTTTGTCTCGTCTAGTCACTAAAATAAGTCATATTTAATTAAAAATTACTGTTTATTTTAATTTCAGATAAGCCAATTTTAAACTACAATGGTCGTCGCAACTCACACGCAAAAAACACCAACAGCACGTCGTGTCGCGCATGTGTCGTGTGTTAATTAGTATTTCATGGGAAAATACCTCCACATCCGCCGATTTCTATTTTCTCCAGAAAGATAGAGAGCTCCAGAATACGGTATAATAATTTAAAAAAAAAAGGTGTCACACCTGGTATTACTACAGAAACCACTGGGTATCTATAGAACCGATTTGAAATCCCGCCGAAATGGTAATTTGTCTTCTTAGGAATTCCCACGTTAATGACTAACAGCATTGAAAACTGAACCCAAATACATCTGCACTTCTCTTTACTTATATTTATCCATTCTTTTGTAAAAGGACTTTTACAATTTTAGTGGTTTATCTATTTATTTTAATTACATATTTATTTTTCAATTTATATATTCGGGTGGTGTTTGAAGTTTAAAGAGGTTAAGCAGATCCGGTTTAAAAAAGAAATAACGTTTTTACATATTGGCTTTTTCGGATGCTAAAAATATTATCGAATTTTTAAATAGATATGAAAAATTAACATTTTCTTCTTTCAAAAGCAAAATTTACATAAGTTTCCATTGCAAAATCTTGTGAAGAATTAGTCTTGGCGGTCTAACACTTATATTATCATTGAGAAATTATGGAATGCTCCACTTTAGTAGAACTAAGGGCATCAATTTGTGTGTGTATTTGTGGGGAGTGTGCGTGTGTGGGGGGGGGGGAGGGGGGTTTGCTATTACAAAAACACGATACTACTTTTTTTCAAGTTATTTTTGCAGATGCGCTGTAAAAAATCTGGCCAAGTGACCAAGGGCGCCATGATTACAAAAACACGGTATTAGTTTTTTTTTTTAACTTATTTTTACAGAGGCGCTAAAAAAAATCTGTCCAAGGGCGCCATGATTACAAAAACACGATGATAGTTTTTTGAAAGGGATTTTTACAGAGGCGCTGAAAAATATCTTACCAAGGGCGCCATGATTACAAAAACACGATATTAGTTTTTTAAAACTTATTTTTACAGATGCGCTGAAAAAAATCTCTCTAAGGGCGCCATGATTAAAAAAACACGATAATAGTTTTTCAAAATTATTTTTACAGAGGTGCTGAAAAAATCTCACCAAGAGCACATTGATTACGAAAACACGATATTAGTTTTTTGAAAGTTATTTTTACAGAGAGGCGCTGAAAAAAAAAATCTGCCCAAGGGCGCCATGAGTACAAAAACGCGATAATAGCTTTTTGAAAGGCATTTTTACAGAGGCGCTGAAAAATATTTGACCAAGGACGCCATGATTACAAAAACACGATATTAGTTTTTTGAAATTTATTTTTACAGAGGCGCTGAAAAAGACCAAGGGCGTCATTATTACGTAAACACGATATTAGTTTTTTAAAACTTATTTTTACAGAGGCGCTAAAAAAATTGACAAAAGCCGCCTCTGACAAAGGGACCAAATGAAATTAAAATGAAAATCCCCTGTCTTAAATTGGCATTTTTTTTTTTTTTTTTTTTTTTTTGTTCTTTCACAAAAAACAGAAATACCAAACTACCGGGCAGCCCCTGTCTTAAATTGGCATTTTTTTTTGTTGTTGTTCTTTCAGAAAAAACAGAAATACCAAACTACCGGGCAGCCACCCAGGGCGCTGAATATTTGACAGAAAGTATACTAAATACATCATTAATACCAATATTAATTTATGTAGAAGTTACTATTCTTCGGGGTACTGAATAAAATCTGGACCAGGGCGCCATGACTATCAAAGTCTCTGTGAATGAATCCATTTAAAATGAGAATATGTTTCTTATACAGTGTTTCGTCGTTTATACTTGCACAAAAGGCAGAAATACAAAAATACCTCACAACACCAGGGGCGCTAAATACTTAGACGCAGAAAATATGCAAACGTATTAGACGCAGACTCATTAGACACTTATTAGAAGCATTCCTAGAACAGAAATTATTTAGGCGTACATCTAAATAAGTGAGTACTTAATATTATTTTTCTTAGAATTTATCATTAGTACAGGCTTTGAAACAAAGTCTGGTCCTGGATACAATGTGTAACAACGGCATATCTGATTGTCGATAACTTATGTTATCTCGAAATTGGTTTATCTAATTGTCTTTGATCGCACATAGTTTGCTTATGCTATACTTTAAAAAATAAAAAGCATTACTTTTTAATTTTCCAAATGAAAATCTTTGAAAATTTTATGCCTTTCAAAATGCGTGCTTAAAAAAAGATTAAAAAAAAAAAAAAGAAAAAGAAAAAAGTGACGATGGGCGCACCGGGCATTTGCCTCGTTGCAGGGTGGGCCAGTACGACCCTGTCTGCGGGTGAACTGGAATGATCGATGTTAATAAAGACTAGGTGACTTCGACCGCTAGCGGGCCCCTCCTTTAATCGGGGCCCCTAATTTATACGTAATCTTGTAATATGAAATCACGAAGAGGTTACCCGCTATATACGGCACTGATATATGATAGCAGGCGGGTGTGGTGTGCACGTACTACAAAATCTTGTAAAAAAATATAATATCGAAACGAATGAACGTCGGACCAGATCTCTTGGGGGAGGGGTCAAAGCGAGCGGAGAGGCACAGCAGCTGCATAATATGATTAAGTCGTCACAGGTCTTTATGCCTTTCCAACCATATGTCACATGAGAAGTCTGGATCTGAATTTATAAAAATGTCCTCCCCGTGGGGGCAAAGGGGGGGGGGGCGGGAGGTGGATAGCATGAGTAAGTGGTCATAAGCCTTTCCAACAATATGTCACATGAGGGGTCTCGGCTAAATTTAGAAAAACACCCCCGTGGGGGGGGGTGGTCACCGGAGGTGCATTACATCAATAAGTAGTCGCAGACCTTTCCAACGATATCTCACATGTGGGGTCTTGGCTAAATTTGGAAAAGTGTCCCCCGGGGTGGGGGGGTGCAAAATGGGGGGATGGACACCGGGAGAGCATAACATCAATAAGTAGTCACAGACCTTTCCAACGATATCTCACATGAGGGGTCTTGGCTAAATTTGAAAAAGTGTCCCCCGGGAGGGGCAAATTGGGGGACACTGTCACCGAAGGTGCATAACATCAATAAATAGTCACAGACCTTTCCAACGATATCTCACATGAGGGGTCTTGGCTAAATTTGGAAAAGTGCCCCCGGAGAGGGGGGCAAAGTGGTGGTGGGGACACCGTAGGTACACAACATCAATAAGTAGTCACAGACCTTTCCAACGATATCTCACACGAGGGGTCTTGACTAAATTTGAAAAAATGTCCCCCGGGGGGGCAAAGAGTGGGGGGGACTGTCACCGGAAGTGCATAGCATCAATAAGTAGTCACAGACCTTTTCAACGATATCTCACAAGAGGGGTATTGACAAAATTTGGAAAAGTGTCCTCCGGTGGGACAAAGTGAGGGGGGCGGCCACCGGAAGTGCATAGCATCAATAAGTAGTCACAAACCTTTCCAACGATATGTCACATGAGGGGTCTTGGCTAAATTTGGAAAAGTGTCCTGAAATTTCATATATTATAAATAATATTTAGCGGAGGGCTCCATAAAAAAATCCGATCTAAAATGATAAAAGCAGAAAAAACTACCCTCGCAGTGGGGGCCAAATTGGGAGGGGAGGAAGAAAGTCTCATAATATGAAAGAGTCATCCGAGAGCTTATCGATGACATATCACATGACTGGTCCAAAAAAGTTTGAAAATTGCTCCCCCTCCCTCCCCCGTGGGCTCACTCTTTCGCCCAGGAATTCACACAGCCGCCACTTTAAAATTTTTATGTTCAATAAATAATATTTACCGGAAGACTGCATAAAAAACCCACATCTAAAGTGATATTTAAATTTATTATAGAAATCGGCTGAGGTTTAAAAAATTTGTTCGCCCCTTCCCCATCCTCCTTTGGGCGAAGAAAGGTTCATAGTATGAAAGAGTGCTCAAAGGGCTTTTCGATTATATGCCACAGGAAGGGTTCGGTAAAATTTTTAAAAGTGCACCCCGCATGAGTCCACTCTCACGTCCTCCTCCCTCGAAATCACCCGACCCACCTTCCTCTTTGAAATTTTTATATTTAATAAATAATTTTTATCAGAGGGCTCCAGGTATGTGACATCTTGGTAGGGCTAAAATAAGAGAAACTTTGAAAATTAGGGCTTCATTTCACAGCTCATTGTCATGCCTCTTTCTCTACTCGTCCCTTGGTACTCTCGATAAATTTTCTTACTTTTCTTCTCTGCCGAGGACGAGAGAAATCCTCGAAAAGCTCCTCATAGCGAAATGTTGAAAAGCGCGAGAGAAATCCTCGAAAGGCCTTTCATTGGGAGATTTCGAAAAGGACGAGAGAAACCAGCGAGAGGCTTCCCATCCCATCGGGAAAGGTTGAAAAGGGCGAGAGAAACTCTCGAGAGACTTCCCATCCCGAAAGGTTTAAAACCGCGAGAGAACCAACCATCGAGCAGCTTCGCATCTGGAAGCGTCGAAATGCTGGAAAAATCATCGAGATGAGATTTGCCGAAATGCGAGATGGAAATGAAGCTTTCAGAGTCAAACTTACCACATTTCTGGTTTAAGTCATAATTTCTCAAAGGAGTCCATCTGCTTATCCAATCTCTTTTTAGCTCACAGGCTATCTAAGCCTGAGAGCTAATGTACCCATCGGTTCTGTGTGTATGCATGTACGTACGTAACGCGATAACTCTTGTTTAAAATGTACGATTTGCTTCATTTTTTTATGTTCATTCTGATAAGGCGTTCTGCTGATTAGTTTTGACGGTTCATTGGTTAAGGATAAAGGGAGAGAAGGGGGGCTGGTCCCAAACCCTCCTTAATTTAGATAAATAGGTTTTTCATGCAGAATTATTCGATTTGCTCCAAATGTCGTATACCGGTTCATTATGTTAAGAAGTTGCCTTGATTAGATTTGGAGGTTTACGGGTTAAGTATAAAGGGGGAGAAGGGGGCTGGATTCCCCCTTAATTTAGATAAATGGGCTTTTCATGAAGAATTATTCGATTTGCTCCAAATTTGGTATACCGGTTTATTATGTTAAGGAGCTTCCCTGATTAAACTTGGAAGTTCATTGGTTAAGGAGAAAGGGGGGTGGTCCGCCCCCCCCCTTAATTTAGATAAATGGGTTTTTCATGCAGAATTATTCGATTTGTTCCAAATTTGGTATACCGGTTTATTATGTTAAGGAGCTTCCCTGATTAAAGTTGGAAGTTCATTAGTTAAGTATAAAGGGGGTAGACCCCCCTCCTTAATTTAGATAAATGGGTTTTTCATGCAGAATTATTCGATTTGCTCCAAATGTCGTATACCGGTTTATTATGTTTGTGATGGAAATATTTTGTAACATTATTATATCCATATTTATGGGCCGTTAATTAAAAGTAAAGTTCTTTTTAGTTACAATGCGTTGTGTAATATTGCAATAAGACCCTTCGTTCTTTGAGGTCAGCAATTGTAAAAAAATAGAAATAAATGAAACTTCTTACTTGGATCGTGTAGTCTGTAAAATAAATGAAGAGGAGACTTGTAAGCATCAATTAATCTTTTATTTCATCTTGAAGGAGAGAAGAAAGGGCTTCCCGTTGGTCACCGTTCATAAATTAATTATTGCCAATAAAAACATCTACTCCACTAGAAGATAGCTATTTCTTAAAATTAAAGTGCAGCATGAATCAAGAAATTATTAAGAAATAATTTAACCGGAGTTGTTAAAATAGTACACATCGTTTACGCAAAAGCTTTTCACCGGATTCCACATTCATCGGCGTCGGCAGACCGGAGCCGGAGCCCGCGATCTTTTTGAAACCAAAACTAAGTCATGACAGCTCTCCAACAAAACAGATTCTGATTTAAAATTAACGGAATTTTTAATTTATAGTAAGAATACGGAGACTTCAAAAGTTACTGAAAGAAAAGATTTAAATCTATTAGAGAATTTAAAATATTAGGTAATGTCTTAATAAACAAATCCGAAAGAAAACATTTAAAAAGCTTTGTTTTAATTTGCTCCTCGGACAGCGAATAGACACACCTCCAAAAGATAGCCACCCATTCAATGCATAAGCCGTGAGAGGCTTACTCCGATGACGTCATCACAATCGTACAAAGTTCAAAGGAGAAGCATCCCATGCCAGGGGCAGCCGAACGCCAGCGAACTTGCCGATGTGCGGTGAAGCGAAACCGCCCGCGCAAAAATAAATATGGATTTAAGTTTAAAGAACATTGATGTATAAGGCAAAAGAAATAAAACAGTAACATAATTTAAGCACTGTGAGATTTCATCTCACAATACCCCCATTTACCGAGTAAAATTTTGGCAGAGCAAGTGATGTAAAAGGTAAAATGAAATAAAAACCTTTTACAGAAACGGGATGACAAAATTTTAGATGCCAAAGACAGAGAGAGAAAAAAAAACTATAAGTTAAAATAAAGCCAAAAGTTTAAGTGCTGCAAATAAAATTTAGTGGTGACCAAAAGGGAAGAGAGAAGAAAAAGAAAATACATCAAAAGTATACATAGTATATTCAAAAAGTATACACTAAAAATGCCAAATCTTCCATTTATGGCAATTGCAGTATGATGTCATAAACTTATCTTCACAAATACTTAAGTACAAATGCTAAAGAAAATGAGAATTAGCATATATAAAATCTTATGTATTACTTAAGTAAAAATGCTAAACAAAATCAGAATTAGCATATATAAAATGAGAATTGGCATATATAAAATGAGAATTAGCATATGTAAAATGAGCTCATTATCAAACATTTAATTGATATACCATATAAGAAAAGTTGCATTTTACAAGCAACAAAGATCAAAATAACTTCAGTATTTGATCATCGCCTAGGACTTATATTTCATAAAATAGAGCATTTATTTGCAGTTACTCTAAATATAAACTGGCCATGCATAAAAATATCTTTAGTAACACTTTCATGATACGATATTCATCATTTTTTTTAAAAATTCAATTTAGTTTAATTTAGTACTAAATATTTGATTTCAAACAACCAGCTGTATTCTACATGAACAAGTAGCCAAATCGTGCACTAAATGACCACCCACATGTAAAACACAGGTAGTTAAAGTAGTTGCAACAATATATATAAGAGAGAGAGAGAGAGACATGTCTAAAAGGAATTAAGTGTTATATTGCTGAAACATATACTCTTACTACTTTTCATAGAACCTGAAAATATGCATCGCAAAAGCAATATATCAACAAACACCAATACTTCTTGTATTATTTACTCATCAAAAATTTTCAAAGTATATACTATTCTTTAAAATATGAGACATCACTTAATACAATTTTTAAATATGCATAAAGATAAACTCATAAATTTATAGATAAACAGACAAACAGAGAAACCATGGTTTTAAGAATAAGTAGGTACTTGGTTGAGTGGGTGGGGATCCCCAGAAAAAAAATAAATGCTTTCATATACAATGAAAGATTTAAAAAAATTGACACTATCATGGGAAATTAAAATTTTTAAGTGTACCATAATATAAATATTATAAATCATTTACATAAAATATTTCATGCAGAAAAATCAAGAGAATTATGTAAAAAAATATACTATTATCCACAATCATAGAACAATATACATTGTGACTACTCATCTTACTCAAGATTTCAGGTGGCTTGGATCTCCATAAACAAGGCTCCTGACACCTTGTGCAAAAAGAAAAAAATAACTATATACACTAAATAGCACAATATACCATCCCATAACTGCAAAAACAACAATGTCCTTCTTTACAGATCCTTGATTCTTTAGTGTTATAAACACAATTTAAAGTTTGCATGAAAAATAAAATAAATAAATGTTATCAGAATGTTAAAAAACACGCTGAAAGTTTTGGTACACAAAAAAGACATCAGTTATGTGTATTGTTGCAAAGATGTAAACATAGTGTTTACCATGTAGAAACATGTGCATATCTCTAGATGACATACACAAAAAGGCAACATCAACTTAACAGTTGAATAGACATTTTACAGGAACATTGGACGAGAACTTTTTTTTTTTTTGGCGACAACACAACATCAGTGTGCTTGACTTCTTTTGAAGCTAATTATTAACTTTTAGCAATCACTATTTTTGGACACACTAAAAGGATGAATTATAGAGCACTGAAGTAGACAAAATGATGTTGTATTTGGTGAAAAATCGATAATAATGAAGATTCACACACACAACTTGGGTAAACAAATGAGACATAAGTAGGTAGGTGATGATATCAATAAGCACTTTTTCTTTAAACTTCTTAGTAATTTTGAAGATTCACTAAGGAACACTTCTATATCAAAAGGCGCTGTTAAATAGTTACTAAGAACTGTGCTTTTCTTGTCTTTTTATGAAATCTTGTATAAGAATTGATTTGATGCTTAAAAAAATTTTAATTTCTTCATTAATAATAAATCTTCAGAATTCATTCAATTAATTACTTGTGTAAAAATATGAGGCATATGACAACATAAAAATTTAGAGACTTTGGGTATATTCACAAATGAAAACAAAGGCACAATAAAATTTTTGAAATATGGGGAATTTAGACAGAAAATAAATTGATCTTGAGAATTCCTGAATCAAAATACAACTCTTGTAATTGCAGGTATATGTAAGAATCAATATTGAAAGTAACTAATTTTATAATATTTCATAAATCTTCTTGATTTAGCAAAAAAAAATATTTTTGCAAAAAAATAGCAACACTGACTTATAGGAGCAGACAAGTCAACCAATCCACTTAGTAAGGATAATTTACGTCTCACAAGAGAAAAGGCAAACCAACAAAACTTCCATAATCAGGGCTTGTGACAGCTGTTACTTGAGAAAACATTTGAGATTACTCGTAAATCTTATTTAGCTTTAAAGACAAACAACAAAGATATTGAATTGAATCAGACATTGTAAGGATAAATGACTCAAACATGACATGACCCCTTTCAATAATCACTTCAGCGTTGAAAATGAAGCATAAATTTAAAAGTTATTGTTATAAAACAATGAGTTGAGCAGGTAAGTATTAATACATTTATCTTCTATCATCAAACAAGGAAAATACTAGAGAAGAGGTCAGCACAAATGGATACAACACATCAGTGAATGGCCAACTTCATCATGTAAGAAACTGCTGAGAATGAAGCAAAGTATTTTGCAGGTGAGTATATATTTTTTAACAGTTTGGAATAGAAACTCTTAGAGCAGCATATGTAGAGAGACAGCGAAACAGAGAAATACTGATAATATGAGAACTTATTTTAAAAGCTATATAAAAACATAAGATTTTTTAAGTAGATGATGTAAAATAATTTCAAGAATATAACTAACAGGAATGAAGTAGCCCCATGCCTACTTCTTCTCAAGAGTAGAAAAAATAATGCTGCTTTCATTCTTTTTCTGAGAGCAACATGAGAATCTTGTGTGTTGAAAACTGTCATAGTCTGCACATACGATGAAGTGGAAAGGTCTCAATTTCAAAATTGTAACTTGCCATAAGAATATATTTTTAAAAAAAGAAGCAACAAGAATTTTTCAAATGTAAAACTTTGTCAGCTGAGAGTGCTTTTAGAAACAACATGAGAACAGTTGTATAATAAACGTGAAAATATTCTTAAATGCATACATTTTTAATTTATAAATTGCAGATTATCTTTGCTCTAAGCCAAACTGTATGATTATAATATAGAACATCACAGTCCAGATGGCATAAGAATAAATCTGTGAACAAACTCTTGTATTCAAATTATTGTTAAACAAAATATCTTGATTTGAAATTTATAGAATAGAAGCATAGAAATCTCTAAGAATGTTATATAGGATATTTGCAACTAATAACTTCTGTGAAGAATTTCAGCTTCAGAATAATAAGTATGACATAAGAATTAAATTTCTCAGTACCAATAATCATAATTTCAAAAATAATACTTCTTATAAATATATATAGAATTTACAAATTTGTTGCAATTTAATAGTGCCATAAAATTTAAAAACCCAAAGTCATAGCCTCTTAAAATATGAAATATGTTCTGAGAACAATTTTATTATTTCAAACTCATTAGAATTTATCTAAGAACAATATATAATTCATTTCAAAAAAATATATATATCAAATAATCATTCTTTAAAAAAAATTATGTTGTCTAATAATTCATTACAAATAAAAGAATATGTAGATGAAATTCTTTCAAATAAAACTATTTAAATAGAATAATAATTATGCATCATCAAAAATATGACTATTCTTCAATAGGAAATTGATCTTAATTTAAATAATTGTTTTAAAAAAATATGGGAAACTTAGTAAAATATATTATATTCTTCAAGATGGAGCAGAACAAAATTATTCTAGAATTATAAAATCTAATTCTTTAAAATAGAAAAAAATCTATGCAAGAAATTTTTTTGAGAACAGAAACTTCCAATACTAAAAAAATATTGTCATATGTAGTTATGCAAAAATTCTTGCATAAAATATTCCATATTTCTTAAAATTCACTAAAAGAACAAATCTTGAATACTATTGAACACACCAAAAAAAAATTTTCAAAAGTTATTCTGAGAACAAAAGTTCTAAAATATTACGATTTTCTTCAGATCAATCAAAATTTTTCTTCAGAACCACCGTTTTTGCGGCACCAAATGTGATGGAAATATTTTGTGCCGTTAATTAAAAGGTAAAATTTAAATTTGGAATTCTTTTTTTAGTTACAATGCGTTGTGTAATATTGCAATAAGACCCTTCGTTCTTTGAGGTCAGCAATTGTAAAAAAATAGAAATAAATGAAACTTCTTACTTGGATCGTGTAGTCTGTAAAATAAATGAAGAGGAGACTTGTAAGCATCAATTAATCTTTTATTTCATCTTGAAGGAGAGAAGAAAGGGCTTCCCGTTGGTCACCGTTCATAAATTAATTATTGCCAATAAAAACATCTACTCCACTAGAAGATAGCTATTTCTTAAAATTAAAGTGCAGCATGAATCAAGAAATTATTAAGAAATAATTTAACCGGAGTTGTTAAAATAGTACACATCGTTTACGCAAAAGCTTTTCACCGGATTCCACATTCATCGGCGTCGGCAGACCGGAGCCGGAGCCCGCGATCTTTTTTAAACCAAAACTAAGTCATGACAGCTCTCCAACAAAACAGATTCTGATTTAAAATTAACGGAATTTTTAATTTATAGTAAGAATACGGGGACTTCAAAAGTTACTGAAAGAAAAGATTTAAATCTATTAGAGAATTTAAAATATTAGGTAATGTCTTAATAAACAAATCCGAAAGAAAACATTTAAAAAGCTTTGTTTTAATTTGCTCCTCGGACAGCGAATAGACACACCTCCAAAAGATAGCCACCCATTCAATGCATAAGCCGTGAGAGGCTTACTCCGATGACGTCATCACAATCGTACAAAGTTCAAAGGAGAAGCATCCCATGCCAGGGGCAGCCGAACGCCAGCGAACTTGCCGATGTGCGGTGAAGCGAAACCGCCCGCGCAAAAATAAATATGGATTTAAGTTTAAAGAACATTGATGTATAAGGCAAAAGAAATAAAACAGTAACATAATTTAAGCACTGTGAGATTTCATCTCACAATGTTAAGGAGCTCCCTGATTAAACTTGGAGGTTCATTAGTTAAGTATGAAGGGGTGGGAGGGGGTAGACCCCTCCTTAATTTAGATAAATGGGTTTTTCATGCAGAATTATTCGATTTGCTCCAAATTTGGTATACCGGTTCATTATGTTAAGAAGTTGCCTTGATTAGATTTGGAGGTTTACGGGTTAAGTATAAAGGGGGAGAAGGGGGCTGGACCCCCCTTAATTTAGATAAATGGGCTTTTCATGAAGAATTATTCGATTTGCTCCAAATTTGGTATACCGGTTTATTATGTTAAGTAGCTTCCCTGATTAACTTGGAAGTTCATTGGTTAAGGATAAAGGGGGAGAAGGGGGCTGGTCCGCCCCCCACCCTTAATTTAGATAAATGGGTTTTTCATGCAGAATTATTCGATTTGTTCCAAATTTGGTATACCGGTTTATTATGTTAAGGAGCTTCCCTGATTAAACTTGGAAGTTCATTAGTTAAGTATAAAGGGGGGGAAAGGGGGTAGATCCCCTCCTTAATTTAGATAAATGGGTTTTTCGTGCAGAATTATTCGATTTGCTCCAAATTTGGTATGCCGGTTTATTATGTTAAGAAGTTGCCTTGATTAGATTTGGAGGTTTACGGGTTAAGTATAAAGGGGGAGAAGGGGGGCTGGTCCCCCCTTAATTTAGATAAATGGGCTTTTCATGCAGAATTATTCGATTTGCTCCAAATTTGGTATACCGGTTCATTATGTTAAGGAGCTTCCCTGATTAAACTTGGTAGTTCATTGGTTAAGGATGATGGGGGAGAAGAGGGGCAGGTCCCTGACTTAATTTAGATAAATGGGTTTTTCATGCAGAATTACTCGATTTGTTCCAAATTTGGTATACCGGTTTATTATGTTAAGTAGCTTCCCTGATTAAACTTGGAGGTTCATTAGTTAAGTATAAAGGGGGGAAAGGGGTTAGACACCCTCCTTAATTTAGATAAATGGGTTTTTCATGCAGAATTATTCGATTTGCTCCAAATTTGGGATACCGGTTTATTATGTTAAGAAGCTGCCTTGATTAGATTTGGAGGTTTATGGGTTAAGTATAAAGGGGAGGGGCTAGTCTCCCCTTTAATTTAGATAAAAGGGTTTTTCATGCAGAATTATTCGATTTGCTTTAAATTTAATATACCGATTTATTCCGATATGGCGCTTCCTTCATTAGATTTGGAGGTTCGTTGGTTAAGTATACAAGGGCGAAAATGGGGCAAGTCCCCTCCCCTTAATTTAGATAAATGGATTTTCATGGAGAATTATTCAATTTACTTTAATTTTTTTTTTCTATGTTCGTTCTGATAAGGAGCTTTCCTGATTAGATTTGGAGTTTCATTAGTTAAGTATAAAAGGGTTAAAGGGGTTAGACCACCCTTAATTTAGCGATATGTTTCTTTTTTCATGCAGAATTATCTGATTTGCTTCAAATTTGATATACTGATTTATTATAGTTAAGGAGTTTCCCTGATTAGATTTGGAGGTTCATTGGTTAAGTACAAAAGGGGCAAACGGGGGATATTTCGATTCATTTATTTTTTGAGGGACATTATTCTTTGAAATAAGAGTATAATATACAATTAGTGTGAATAACCTGTGAGCTCAATGCCATCAGTTTAACTGGCACTTATCTTTTTATTGCTATTAACCGATGTGGTTTATGAAGCATAGTGGTTTATGTATTCAGTTCTGTATAGTCCTAGTTTCAAACTTTAGTGTTAAATTTAGTGTCATTTTGCCCCGAATTTTCAATGTTTCTCTTATTTTAGCTATGCCAAGCTGCCCCATACCTGGAGACTCAGATAAATACTATTTATTAAATATAAAAAGTTCAAAGAGGAAGGTGAGGGAATTCTGGGGGGCGCGAGAGTGGACAAAGGAAGGGGGGGTAATTTTCAAACTTTTACCAAACCTCTCCTTGAGTGACATATCATCGGAAAGTCCTTTCACCACTCTTTCATATTATGAACCTTTCTCCTCCCAGAGTTGAATTCCGGAAGGGGGCGGGGGGGAGCGGTGCGGGGGTGAATTTTTTTTCTAATTGTAGAGATTTCTACAATAAATATCATTAAATGAGGTTTTTTAATGGAGCTCTCTGATAAATATTATTTATTAAATATAAAATTTTAAAAGTGGGGCTGCGTGATTTCCTGGTATATTCTGGGATAAGAGAGGGAACCCACGTGGGAGGGGTAGATGTCAAACTTTTTTTGAACCAGTCTTTTTATGTATCATCGGAAAGTTACTCTTTCGTATTATGAACCTTTCTTCTTCCCTCTCTAGTTTGGCGCCCCGAGAGAGGCACTATTCGAACTTTTTTGAAATCGTAGCGTTTTTAAACATTTTAGATCGGATTTTTTTACGCAGCCCTCCGATAAATAATTTTTAATATATGAAAATTTCAAAGAGAAGGATGGGCAGGGTATATTTCGGGGGACACGATAATTGGAATTCTGGGAGTTGGGACTCTTTTCTATCTTTTGCTGGCACCCCTCATGTGATATATCATTGGAAAGCTCTGTGACTACTATTTCATTTTATATATCGCCCGTGCCCCTCCCCTTACTTTGCCTACGCGCGGGGGCACTTTTCTAAATTTAGCCGACACCCCTCATGTGACATATCGTTGGAAAGTCCTGTGACCACTTATTCATATTATGCACTTTCCTTGCCCCTCCCCCCTACTTTGCTCCCCGCGGGGGCTCGTTTAATGTATTCCAGTCGAAGACTTTCTAAAAATGGGGAAATTAAAGATCCAATCTCAAATGACGTAGAAAAATCAATAAAAAATTTTGATCCCTTTTATCATCTTTTAGTTCATGTTTTTGCCACTAGGGGATGCTTTTGATTCTTATTTCTTTGGCCATTTTGGTGCTAATTGCCGAAAAATTCTAATTTTTAATACTTAAACTCCCCTTACCGCTTCATAGCTACTCGCGTTTTTTCATCTTTTTTCAACCCTTACAAGACTTTTCCAGTCTTATGGCTCCTTTATAGCCTCCCTTTGGTTTGTTGTTTTTTTATTCCGTCTGTTTTCAGTTACCCTATATTTAATAAAATCTGCCTTATATATATGTAAAAACAATGATTTCAATAATCGATTCTAGAACATCTCCTTTGTAGATTCTCGAAAGTAATCTATGACTGTATCGATTTTGTATTTTACGATAACGATTTTTTTCGATTGGTAAATTTTCGAAAATCGCCCATCACTACTATGAAATTGTTGGCCAGAATAATAGCTAAGTTTTCCAAAAACTGTTTTTAGCTTTTCTCAATCGATTGTAAAACATCTCGATTGTAGATTCTAGGAATTAATCGATGGCTGTATCGATTGTGATTTTTTACGATGACGATTTTTCTCGATTGTCGAATTCTCGAGAATCGCCCATCACTACGCCAAGGTATTTTCCGGCACAGAACGAAAATAGAGTCCTGTCTCGTCAGCATTGTATAACTTGTCAGGAAATATAAAGTATCTCCTGGGAGTTGGAATGAAATGAGCAGAGTTACTTAATGCAGAAAGGAAACGCTAACGCTGATTTTTACAACCCCAATATAAGAAAACTTAAGATTGATTTGCTGAACTAAATTTAACTGAAAAACAAATTTAAATTACTGTGGTGGTTTAAAAAATGATGACAATGATTTTTAAAAACTAAACATATTTATTAAAATCTTAAGAAACAAAAACAACATATAAATAAACTCATATAGGAAAAATATATATATCTATTAATTAACAAATAAAGTAAAATAAAAAATAACTTATCTGACTTTGATAATATTTATACATTGGTAATATATCCCATGACACAACAAGAGGTAACAATATCACAACTGGTATCACATATTTAGAAAAATGCCATCACTTATTGCACAGGAAAGTTCCCGATGTCACTGAAGCCCCATTATCAACCAGTAAACTAAATCAACTCCCTCAAAGTTCTCACGATGCTATAAAAATACTTTATACATGCTAAAAGAGCCACTTTAAGGTCGATGCTATATCATATGCAGAATCCACACGTATAAATGCTTCACAGGCTTTCATAAGAAAAATGTAGAAAAACGAAGTACCGGCGTCACAACATCTTAATAATTTACCCGACGAAGTGCAAGCTGATTCTCCACTTAAGTTCCATACGAATCCCGTTTTCGATTCGATTAACACATTTGGGAAAAGTCATTACTTAAACGACTTAACACTCCTTACACTGTAGACCTTATATCAGCAGTAAAACTCGAAGAGATAAACTAAATCATAGCCGATAACTTCGTTCAAAAAAAAAACAATGCACGGACGATAAATACAGAAACTGGCAAAAGGGAGATTTCACTTAAGACTGCTCACATCCTCTCTTGACTAAAACAAGTGAAGTGCCACGAACGCTTGCAAGTCCGAGCATATATCTGTCTCGGGCGAACGAAAACTAAACTTCCACGCATCGCTAAACAACGCCTTCTCACGGCCTTGACAGCATGATTCTAGAAGTTTCAGAACGAGACCATCAGATTTGCATAAGCAAATCACGATCGTATCGAACCGCTTACGCCCTCTAGTAGAGGCAGGAAAAACAAATTTGAAGTCAAAGAGGGAAAAGAAAGCTATTGCAATACAAACATAAACTAATGTATTTCGAAATGAAAGAAGCCAATTTAAGATAATAGCAGGGTCGTACTGGCCCACCGGGCAACGAGGCAAATGCCCGGTGCGCCCATCGTCACTTTTTTCTTTTTCTTTTTTTTTTTTTTTAATCTTTTTTTAAGCACGCATTTTGAAAGGCATAAAATTTTCAAAGATTTTCATTTGGAAAATTAAAAAGTAATGCTTTTTATTTTTTAAAGTATAGCATAAGCAAACTATGTGCGATCAAAGACAATTAGATAAACCAATTTCGAGATAACATAAGTTATCGACAATCAGATATGCCGTTGTTACACATTGTATCCAGGACCTGACTTTGTTTCAAAGCCTGTACTAATGATAAATTCTAAGAAAAATAATATTAAGTACTCACTTATTTAGATGTACGCCTAAATAATTTCTGTTCTAGGAATGCTTCTAATAAGTGTCTAATGAGTCTGCGTCTAATACGTTTGCATATTTTCTGCGTCTAAGTATTTAGCGCCCCTGGTGTTGTGAGGTATTTTTGTATTTCTGCCTTTTGTGCAAGTATAAACGACGAAACACTGTATAAGAAACATATTCTCATTTTAAATGGATTCATTCACAGAGACTTTGATAGTCATGGCGCCCTGGTCCAGATTTTATTCAGTACCCCGAAGAATAGTAACTTCTACATAAATTAATATTGGTATTAATGATGTATTTAGTATACTTTCTGTCAAATATTCAGCGCCCTGGGTGGCTGCCCGGTAGTTTGGTATTTCTGTTTTTTGTGAAAGAACAACAACAAAAAAAAATGCCAATTTAAGACAGGGGCTGCCCGGTAGTTTGGTATTTCTGTTTTTTGTGAAAGAACAAAAAAAAAAAAAAAAAAAAAATGCCAATTTAAGACAGGGGATTTTCATTTTAATTTCATTTGGTCCCTTTGTCAGAGGCGGCTTTTGTCAATTTTTTTAGCGCCTCTGTAAAAATAAGTTTTAAAAAACTAATATCGTGTTTACGTAATAATGACGCCCTTGGTCTTTTTCAGCGCCTCTGTAAAAATAAATTTCAAAAAACTAATATCGTGTTTTTGTAATCATGGCGTCCTTGGTCAAATATTTTTCAGCGCCTCTGTAAAAATGCCTTTCAAAAAGCTATTATCGCGTTTTTGTACTCATGGCGCCCTTGGGCAGATTTTTTTTTTCAGCGCCTCTCTGTAAAAATAACTTTCAAAAAACTAATATCGTGTTTTCGTAATCAATGTGCTCTTGGTGAGATTTTTTCAGCACCTCTGTAAAAATAATTTTGAAAAACTATTATCGTGTTTTTTTAATCATGGCGCCCTTAGAGAGATTTTTTTCAGCGCATCTGTAAAAATAAGTTTTAAAAAACTAATATCGTGTTTTTGTAATCATGGCGCCCTTGGTAAGATATTTTTCAGCGCCTCTGTAAAAATCCCTTTCAAAAAACTATCATCGTGTTTTTGTAATCATGGCGCCCTTGGACAGATTTTTTTTAGCGCCTCTGTAAAAATAAGTTAAAAAAAAAAAACTAATACCGTGTTTTTGTAATCATGGCGCCCTTGGTCACTTGGCCAGATTTTTTACAGCGCATCTGAAAAAATAACTTGAAAAAAAGTAGTATCGTGTTTTTGTAATAGCAAACCCCCCTCCCCCCCCCCCCACACACGCACACTCCCCACAAATACACACACAAATTGATGCCCTTAGTTCTACTAAAGTGGAGCATTCCATAATTTCTCAATGATAATATAAGTGTTAGACCGCCAAGACTAATTCTTCACAAGATTTTGCAATGGAAACTTATGTAAATTTTGCTTTTGAAAGAAGAAAATGTTAATTTTTCATATCTATTTAAAAATTCGATAATATTTTTAGCATCCGAAAAAGCCAATATGTAAAAACGTTATTTCTTTTTTAAACCGGATCTGTTTAACCTCTTTAAACTTCAAACACCACCCGAATATATAAATTGAAAAATAAATATGTAATTAAAATAAATAGATAAACCACTAAAATTGTAAAAGTCCTTTTACAAAAGAATGGATAAATATAAGTAAAGAGAAGTGCAGATGTATTTGGGTTCAGTTTTCAATGCTGTTAGTCATTAACGTGGGAATTCCTAAGAAGACAAATTACCATTTCGGCGGGATTTCAAATCGGTTCTATAGATACCCAGTGGTTTCTGTAGTAATACCAGGTGTGACACCTTTTTTTTTTAAATTATTATACCGTATTCTGGAGCTCTCTATCTTTCTGGAGAAAATAGAAATCGGCGGATGTGGAGGTATTTTCCCATGAAATACTAATTAACACACGACACATGCGCGACACGACGTGCTGTTGGTGTTTTTTGCGTGTGAGTTGCGACGACCATTGTAGTTTAAAATTGGCTTATCTGAAATTAAAATAAACAGTAATTTTTAATTAAATATGACTTATTTTAGTGACTAGACGAGACAAAAGGTGGAAATTATGAAAAGCTCTCTCTCTCTTTTTTTTTCTTTAATGCTGATTATTTGAAGAGGGTATTCAACTTTTATCGTAGAAAAATGCTGATTTTTGATGATTGACAAAAAAAAAAAAAAAAAAAAAAAAAAAAAAAAAATCCTTAATGCACTGCATAATTATATAAGAAACTAGGGGGCTCTGCCCCCCTACGAGCTACGCTCGCCAACCCCCGTTCAGGAACACCAAAATCCAAAAAGCACGCTAATTTGATCGGCTTTAAAAATATTGAATTTAAAAAAAACAAAAGAAAAAAAACAGTAGTGATTTTTCTGTAAACGGGTTTCTATTCGTTAATTAAAAAATTAGTTAAACATTTGAAAATAAGCTAATGTAAAATGAATTAAGTAAACAGTGTCCTTGTCTCCCGGTATTTTTTAACAGCGATATAAGATAGTTCTTTTAAATAATTCATTTTAAATGTATCGTTTTAAATCTGACGTAATTTACACCAAAGTTTTATTTCTCTTATTAATATTCAGGTGAAAATACTTTAGTTGTTAGAAGGAAATATTTGCGCTGTCTTTGAATTCACGATAATAGTTGAAAAGATTATCTCAAAATATCTCGCGCAAATATATTTTTTAATTTAAATGTTTTTACCATATTTTTTGGCCATTTTAAATAATGTAATTTCTCCCCTTTACAAGTTTTAGCGCATAATTTTTTTTATTTAACATTTTGTTTCTCTTTTAAAATTCAAGTGTGAATATGGTTCTTAGGACGTAATTTTCCTGCTTTTAACATGTGATCATTTAATTCTAATTTTAAAGTTTTTATTTCTGTTTACAATAGTCACGTGTAAATAAATTTTTAATTTGAAGTAAACATTATTGTTTCGCTGTTTATACAATTGGCAACAGTTTAAATTAATAACATTTTCTAAAATATATAAAAAATATCTCTCGAAAAGCTGAAAATTTGAATTTAAAATAGAAATAAAACCTCAAAAAATGAGTCAAATAAAAAAAATAAATTCAATCTGCACACCGGGAACTTATAACGTATAAAATGATCTAAAAATGATTAAATTCTCATGTAGTTTTTGCTCCAATAAAACTTTTTTAATGGAACGATTTTTTCCAACTTTGGCATTAAATATCTCTTAAAATAATTCTTTGATTTGAAAACTGTCTGCATCAGCGTGTTTATCAAACATTTCTCTGTAATACCACTGATTTTCATATTTTTGTTTGCAACAGTTTTTTTTAATATTAACGAAGAAAGGCCATGCTTAAGCATTCAAATTGGATGCCGATCTACCGAGAATATCTACGCAGATTTTCATTGGTCCATTTCCAATTCGAAACTTTTTTTTATATATAGAAGGAAAAAGCTGACAAAATTAGAAGTGAAAAACAATTCAGTATTATTAAAGTGATCGTACCGTGGTCATCTATTAAAAAATGCAATTTTGAGAAAAAAACTAGTTTCAATTTTATGTTATAATTATAATAGAATGCTTATTGTATTTTTTTATTTTTTTTTACTTACATAGAATTGTCTATTCCATATTCTGACCACATAAAGAAGTCTCAATTCCGTTGATAAAGCCGCTAAAATAAAAACTCGATTTTCCGAAATTTATAGCCCCACCAGTGGCCGAGAGGTTCTGCTCTCGAAGCTGGTAGACGGGAGGTGCTGGGTTCGATCCCAATCGCGCCCGTCGTCCTAATCGTTCGGAGTTTTCGTGGTTTTCTTCGAGCCGTGGATCTTCCATGCGTTAATACGGATTAGGTTCCCTTAGAAAGACCCCCACGGAGGGCACTCCCCCCCGGGCCTATATCCCTCGTGTTGATAATTGGCCGTCAAAAATCAACCCAACCCAACCCGAAATTTATAAGTTATGATTATAAATGTATATGTAAATCCTTAAAGCGGTTCTCAAAAAAAAAAATTTTTTTTAACGTTCAATAATGCGAAAATTTCTGCTGATTTACAAACATAAAAATAGTGTTCGAAAGAAACTGAATTTCGGTTACATTCCTAGTATCGACTGAAAACGTAAGCGAAATTGTTTTAAAAATAAATTCAAAGTAAGTAACATAAACATACATATACGCATGTTATCTGAATAATGTTTTGCGTAGAAACGGCAGTACATAATTAACAAAATAATTTGATTGAAATAAAATTAATTAAATATAAGGTGCTATAAACATAAAATATATATTAAAAAATAATTTAATTTAAAAATAACGAATTTAATCAATATTAGTAATACCTTCTAGATTTATCTCCTTGTATGTGAATATATAGTATGTACGGCTCTTTGGATGGGAGTACCGTTTGGGGGAGGCTAAGGAGGGGCAGTTATAGTAATACCGAATATACGGCAGTATTTTCGCCGAAACTAGGATTTTGGGCTGAAAACGAAAATGAAACCGAATATTCGGCGAAACTCCACATAAAAGAATGAGACTTGCAGGCTTGGTTATTGAAGTGATTTGCAATACAATAGATTCTGTTCTTTAAATTAATTACATCTTGAGTTAAAATTGATTGTTGTCTCATGACAACAGTTTTCTTTCTCTTCCTCCACTGTCGCGTCCGGAAATTCGGTTCAAAACGCCACATTCGGCAGCCTTTTCTGAAAGATCTTTTGTTTTTCTCAAAAAATATAAAAGACAGTTCGATTAAAAAGTTTCTGGTGGGCAATAAAAAATAATTGGTATTTTCAGCCAGCAGCCAGCAGTTACAATGAAATTTAATGAAAACCTTTAAAACAAAACTATCATGCAATAAAATTCAAGTAATACTACTTTTCAAAATAATTACATTCAGCGTAATACTTTTAAAGAATGTATTACTTTTCCAAAGATTTTCTGCCCCCCCCCCCCCCTACCCTGCGTGCACACATGAATCGCGGTAAAAAAGAACAAGATCTTTGAAAAACAGAAACAACTCCATTATTGGGCACAGCCTTTGTAAGTTTGCTGATTTGAAAGCAGGGCCGAAATTAAGGGGGGCAGAGGGGGCATGTGCCCCGGGCGCCAAATGAAGATTTTGTTTGTCGATTGTTCTCGCATCTGTGTTTTGCACGGTATTGTTAAAATCATTCTGTCTGGCGTATGACAAAACATAGAAGAATCTAAAGATGATATGGCATAAGGATCCTGTATAAAGCGGATTTTTTTTCGATTCCGTTTCCGAGATTTTAATCAATCAATATTCGATAAAGCCAAGGACGGATTCAGCTCATCATTTAGAGGGGGTCATGGATTTCCTTTTTTGGGGTGGGGGGCGATCACATCCTCGTTATGAGAATTTTTTATATTGAAAGCTATTCCCAAATCCAAACTAACTACTTTTCTGATACTTTCGCGAAGTCATTTTCATTCGTAAATACAAAAAATTTGCATTAATATTCGTAAAAATATAAAATTTGCCCATTTTGTTCAGATACCAGGAAATTAGTTTCCCATTTTCTTATAAAGGCAAGGATTCATTCAGAAAATGTTGTCAAAGATAGCACTTTTAGCCAAGTTTTACGAGTTGAAGCCAGAGGAATGTCGTCGCAAGGAAACAATCGGCTGTCACTTCCGGAATTTCAGTTTAAAAAGTCTAACAATTGTCAACGATTAAATATGGCAAAAATTTGTGTTAAATTTTAGAGGTAACTAAACCGTACACATTGGCAGCTATGGGATTCTATTAGTGTCATAAAAATTGCAGGTGTAGCCTCTTCTTTCTGCTCAAAGTATTAAATAGTTTTTTTCAATCGAACTTATACCTTTGGAATGGATCATTTTCTTCTGAACTGATGGACTGGTGCCATCCATTATTTTGAAACAACCGTTATAAATGAAGTGTTAGGTGAAGATGAAAGAGCTGTCGTAAAAAGTTAGAACTCTGATTTTCTGGTCAGAAAAGGGAAAAAAAAATGGTCATAATTTTTTTTTTTCTGGTCAGGATGAAAAAAAAATGGCCATAATTTTGTTTCTGATCAGAATGGAAAAAAAAATGGCCATAATTTAAAAAAAAAAAATCTATGATATCTTTTGAATGTTGAAAAAATAAAGAAATAAAACATATTTTAAAAATAATTCACGTAAAATAGACGTCACTCTTGAACTAAACAAAAATAACTTTCCTGAAATTTTATACACCATAATTAGTATTTGTATTCTAGAGATTGTATTATATAAAATATTATTGAATTGTATTAAATAATGTTTTGCACTTTTGAGTTTTGACCCAACGAAATTGTTTTTGTTTGTTTTATTTTAATATTTTATTTTCCATTTGGAGATAATCGTATGGAGATTTTTATTCAAATATTCGGGGTAAAGTTTGAATTAACTCATTAGATAAGGTGAGCGAAATTCGAAAACAGAAATAGCTTTCTTAGAAAAGTGTGGAGGAAAAAAATACCTTTAAATTGGCAACACTGGTCTAACATCAGATTTTTTTTTTAACTGCAATGCCTTGCGGGGAACTATTTTTGTGCATATTACATTTCTATAGTGTAAAATACTAATTTGGGTGACATAATTATTTTAGGAATAAAGTTTTCGCTATAGCAATATACTCGTATATATTTTTAAAGTGATTTTTTATACATAATTTATATAGTATGTGTATGTATGTATATATAAGCATTTGCGCCCTTTTGTAAGGCAATTGGCGCCCTTTTTATCCATTTTGCCACCGCCCTCTCAGTTATGCCAGTACGACCCTGGATAATAGAGTTAGCTGGAAAACTATCTCAGCAGGTAAATACAGGAAACTTATTTTAATTTAATTAAATTATTCATTAGATTTACAGATTTACTTAAAATATAATATGTGACTTTAATAAACTTAAGGAAGTGAAAAGAACAAGTAGATATACAAGTAAGCCGTCCCAAGTAAAAGTAAGTGGGTTATGTAGGTTTAATCAAAGAGGAAATGTTAAAAAGGGATATATAAATGTACAGTGACAAGACTAGAGTTGCACTTTTCTAACATAACTGACACAAAAGTAGGCCCTCGGATTCTGCCAGTTTCTTTATCTTTTTTCGAAAAGGTTACACCTGTTCGATGTCGGCGCTTAAAGATTCACCGCATGTTTTCCTGTTAGTGAAACCATGGCGTTTATGAAAGTGCCAAAGCCAACCATCACTTGCACGAAATGTCACTAAACCCATATGTTTCGCCAATTTTTCTGCGGCTGCCCGCAACTCAACACTACGGACGACGACGCCACTTGACCGCTGTTGTACAAACCATTTGTATACTGCCTCCTCCAGGTTTTTATTTTGAGCCACTTTTATATGTTTCCTGTCCGCCACTGAGAAACAGCTTTTTGAATCACCCACTCTGTATTTAAGGGGGAAATGGACTAGTTTTTCCTTATTCTTGCGAATGTCTGAAACGGTTTGTTTTTTAACTCCGTATAGTTCGCAAACACGTGCGACCGACAAGTCACTCTCCAACTTCTCTATCAACTCAAGTTTCTGTTTTATAGATAAATTAATGCGTTTCCGTTGAATATTACAAGCCATTTCAAAAAGCACTAGTAGCAAAATACACTTGTGAACTGAAGCAGAAATAGATCATAGGTACGCTAGCGCATGCATAGAACGAAAAGCATATCACATGGCCGCATAGGTCGCCAGCATCATTGCGCATGCTTAGAACGAAAACCACGCTGCAGTGAGAATCAAAGCGCGCGCTTTCGGCGTTTCGTGTTCTTTCCCTTTTTTTAAGATTTCGTTCATTTGATCACGAGACATTGTGTCGCCACAGATATAATAAATATTTTTTTTATTTTACCGAAAAATCGCTTTTTAAAAATAGTAAAAAGAAATGCTTTGTCGTTGTTCATTGTTTGATTTTTTACATCTAAAAGCTTAAAAGAGAGTTGCGTGTTGATTCCCAAGTAGGGGAGGGGGGCAGTAATACTTTTTTTTTTCGAAGCGTGTTTCATCGTTTTAGAAGCTGTTTTATCATGGAGGCTTCCAGTAAATAATAGTGATAAATAAATATTTGACATTTGTCAAATATAAAAATTTGAAATACGGGCGTTGAATTTCAGGTTAGGGAGAGGGGAATAATTTTAAATTAACGATTTTGATTTGTTAACTTAAGGATAAAGTGTTTTAAAAGGGATATTAAACGAAACCCTCTGTGCGATCTGCGATCACACTTACCCACTTGTTTTACTTTAATTTTTGTTTAATTTTTTTTAATTAGTCCGTTGAATCCGAAGTCCGTTGAACCGAGGTCCGTTAAATCGAGGGTTTACTGTATATATATAACTTATACAAAATATTTTTCACATTAAATCTCCCAAACATATTTAAGATTAGATAACTCTAGTTGCATATCTTCAAAAGAGTAATAAAATATTAAAACAGTAATGCTCATATGTAAATTTTTACCAGTTGTTTAAATTTTTAATGTCACATAAATTTTCACATGTTGTATAAATTTTTTTAATAATTTTTATTATAATTTATCTGTAAAGTTTACAGATTGTTACTTCAAAATATTTTTATATTCAAACAAATAAAAACACTGTCGACATCATACTTATAAGGTAACCAAGAAAGTTCGTGCGGTTTTCATCAGACATAAAAAACCACCCACAAAAGCCTTACACTTATTTTATTCTTTGAAATAATCACCATTGGCTGCAATTGCATTTTCCTAACGAGACACAAGCTTATAAGTGCCCTATTTGAAAAAAAAAATTGTTTTAGAGTCCAAAAATTGTGCTGCAGCCTGTGTGACATCATCTTGGTTTTGGAACTGTTGTTCCCGCAGTTGGTTATCAATGATCAAAGAAATGTAATAGTCCAATGGAGCAATGTCTGAGAAGTAAGGTGGATGAGGCAAAACTTCCCAGCCCAGTGTTCTAATCTCGTCCCTGGCCGCTTTGGCCGTATGAGGTCTGGCATTATCATGCAAGAAGCAAACTCCTTTCCTGCTGATCAGCACTGACTGCTTTTGGAGCAAAGCAGCTGAAACCCTTTATAATTGTGATAAGTAGATGTCGGCTGTGATAGTTTTTCTGCTTTTTAAGAATTTATGATGAAATATACCAGCACTGGTCCACCAAACAGAGAGCATTATCTTTTTTTGTTGGCCAATGAGACGGAACCAGAAGTCGACCAATGAGGTTTTCTCTTCCGGTTGTTATACATGACCCATTTTTCGCCACATGCCAATGTTTGATCCGGGAACAAGGCTTTGTTATAGCACAACAGCAATGACAGGCAGATGTTCAACCGTCAGAGGTTGTATCCCTCGGACGGAACATGAGGAACCCACTTGCTGAGTTTCCACATCATCCCAAGGTTATGCAGATGCGATCGGATGATTTCGTCAGATACTCCAAACCTGTGTGCAAGCTCCTGGCAGGTTTGATCATGATTGCTTGATTTTCCCCTCCAGCTGGACTTCGTTTAGGATGTGATAACAACCAACACAAGGTTTGTCTTCGAGGCTCTTATCTCCGAACGAAAAATGGCTGAACCACTTTTGAGTTATCCATTTATTCACCAAATTCTCTCCAAATGCAGATCATGTTCTTGTAGCAGCCTCTGCAGCTTTGTTTCCTAGCTAGGTAATCCGCCAGGGGCCCGTTGTAATAACCATAAACAAAACTCAAGTTTGTATAATATTATATCTTTTGAAAATCTTTTAAATGAAACTAGTTTCGGGGACCCCATTGCCTTCCGCAGCGTCTAGTGTGTTCCCAATAAATTTCTTTTTGAACGAATCTGGGACCTGGTTCCCCGCTACCTAAAGCAGCATGCACCGGAAGTGCTCAGCACATACCGGAGACAATCAAAAACTAAGTTGAGTGAGCCAAACCTCGTAGTAATCCAGCCCATAGAACTCGAAAAAAGAATGCACCATTAATGTTCGAAAATTTTGGTAACTGAAGTCTAAAATAAAATTGCATTTTACAGAAAGTAGCTGAATTGCAATCTAAGTTGAAGGAACCAAATCCTGTTGAAATTAGGCCCTTAGAACCCAATGAAAGAATGCCCCCCCCCCTCCTCTAAGCAGTGTAAGGTGTTCCTCCCTCCTGTAAATTTGACAAATTACTTTTAACATTAATATTTAATAAATGGATGAAATCCCTTATCTAAAGTTACCTAAGTAACGGGATTTTTAAGTTACTGCTGCAGTGAGTAAATGTAAATTTTTGCCGAAAAAGCTGATAGCTCAGATAAAAAGAATGACCGGGTCCTGGGGGCCAGGATCTTAACTGGAATGTAGTTTTAAAGTAGTTGGAGGACGCTAAAACTATGTTAAAGAAAATTGTAATAAAATCGGATCGTTTTTAAAGAAGCTGCAACAAAGGCCCCAAGAAGGCGATTAATATTCAAAATTGGTGGTAGCTGAAGTCTGAGAAATTTTTTTGTCGTTCATGTTGTAGCTGGAGGACCTAGGAAGTCTTTAGGGGAAAAAAATTAGGGAATCGGACCATTTTAATTGAGCTATTATAGTGGGACCAAAAGGTTCAACTGATAGTTATACCCTATCATGAAAACATATTAAAATGTCTTAGTACTTAACGCTTTAGATCTACAATTAGTCAAAATTAAGCATAAGGTATGAATTATTTGTTAGAATAATATTTTAAAGAAATGCATAAAAATTTGAGTAAATGCTTTTAAAAAGGCCCTAGGGCCCCAAAAAAATATGAGGGTGTTGGTCCTTAAAGAAGAGTCCAAGGCTCAACTTTAAAATTTTGCACTGAGAAGATGAGAAAATGAGGGGGTGAAAAATGCATGGCGCACAAAAAGTTCAAGGGGCCCTGTGGTTCCCTAGAGAGCCCCAGGGTCTTAACTGGAATGTAGAAACATGAGAATAACTAAATGGGAAAAGGATCCCAAAAATGAAGATCGGATTAAAAGGAAGCAATTTATTAACAATTTATTTGCACAAAAACTTCGTGCCCATTGTCATAACTGGAAAGTAGAAAGGCCAGATTAACTATAGGGGGAAAAGTCCCTTAAAACGAAGAAAAATTGGATAAAAAGGGGGCAAGTTATTAACAATTTAGTGCATAGAAACTTAAAGGGCCCTTTTAAAATTAAAAATCCAAGCCTCAGGTGCATCAGGTCTGTCTTGGCACACACCTGTCTTGGACTATCCTCACCTAAATTTTCAGACTTCTACGTGCGGTAGATTTTGCTAGCCATCGCACACAGACAGACAGAGTGATTTGTTCTTTTGTTTGTATAGTTTTTTAATGTAATTTTATGTTGCGAATAAGTTTTCCATATGTATCAGCAGGGGTGCAGAAAATGTTTCTACTCCCAACATTTCCCTTAATCCACACGAAAATTTCCCCAAAATTTTATGGTATGTTATAGGGTCACCCGGAGTAATTCCTGTTCAGCAAGTTTCTGGGGTAATTCCTGGTCACAGTTCTTTTTATGTTTTAAAAACGCTTCACCAAGATGAAAAAAATCATAGAAGTACTCTGAACTCTCTTTGGAATTTATTACTTAATTATGAGTTTATTGTTTATTTATTTTGAAAAAAAAAATCTTTTTGAAATGGCTTGTTAAATTTCTGTAAAATAACATTGGCCTTAGTTATCATACATTTTTACAAAGATCTTTGTCACAACTCAAATTTTAAATATTTTTCTTTTCTTTCTTTTTGGTTCAATTACCAACTACTTTAGCTATTAAAAAATAGTCTTGAAAATTCTTATACTATTTTAAATAATTTACAAAAGTTGGTCAAATATTGCCCCATGTATCTGGGGTAAATCTTGGTCACGGGGGTAATTCCTGGTCAGTGTTTTTATCACCATTTAATTCCTTTTTATTGTCATATTTAGTGATTTTAATTGTCACAAACCCTTTGAGAATTAACTACAACCGCACTGTTCACCACATTTTAGTTAATTGTAGTTCTTAATAAAGTAGAGTCACCGTCACCCGTGGTAATTCCTGGTCACTGAGTTTCTGAGGTAATTCTTGATCATTTTCGCTTTTGTTAAAAAAATAACAATTTATGAAATTGTAAAAAATTTCAAAGATACTTTGAATCCTTTGCTTTGAAATATATGCCTTAATTATTCATTTAGATGAAATTAAATATTTAAAAAAAATTATATTCAAAACTGCTACTCAAATTTCTGCAAAACATCGATCTTGATTTTTACACATTTTACAACAGATTGTCATTCTTGAAGTTTAATTATTTTATTTCAACTAATGGTCTTTAAAAAAGATTATAAAATTTTCCCTACTATATTAAACACTTTTAAAAGAAGAAAACTAAGTGCTCAGAGAATAAAGACAAACTCTATTACTGAACAATTTAAGTAGAAATACTATCTCACTGCAAAATGTCAAATTGGTGCATAAAAATATACATAATGCAATAGAGGAACATAATTATTATGCTGTGTATTATATTAAAGGTCTGTAGTGAAAATTTCTTGAAAAGGGAGCCGAAAACTTCATTTGGCCTAAGCAAAATAAAATTGATAACAAACATTCAGTTGTATTTTTTATGGACCAATACATTTGCAAGTTATTAATAAATCCATTCACAGTGGATTTAAAAGGAGTAATAAATACTGCTTACAAATGTTCTAAAAATGCATAAAAATTCTTTGGCTGATTAATGTTTTGTAAAATGTACAAGTCTTTTGCACATCAAATAACTTTGTATTTATGCCCAAAACAAAATGTATGCTTTATTATTCCACAATTATGAGATGAACAAAACTTTTAGAAGATTGATTCTACTTATTTTATTACTCAGTCATAAACAAATTAACCGTACTACTTTATTTACATGAGAAAGGATGCTGACCGATAATTACCCCAGAAGTGACCAAGAATTACCCCGGAAGTGGGGTAATTCTTGGTCATTTAAAAATTATAATTATTTTAATTATAAATGCATATATATTTAAGTAAGCATTTTATAATATAGCCATCAGAGGGGGCTTATTCCACAAAAAAATTGGGAACAATACCTTTAATAGTTTTTATAATAATTAGATGTTAATGCTTTTTGACCAGGAATTACCCCGGGTGACCCTAGGTAAGTGCTGTATTACCGTAAGTATAGAAAATTTATTTTTCAAATATTTCTCATATTATGCGCGAGTATATATGGCAGGAGTGATTCTGAGTGAAAAAAAATTTCCAAAAATTCACAGCAAATTTTCTGAAAGGTTACAGCAGAGTGGGGAAAATCCACTCCCAACACTATGTATTTTTCATGGATCTTTTGACGCAATTCGCGTTTTTTCGCGATCTTTTGACGAAATTTGCGGTTATTTCGCGATCTTTCGACGAAATTTGCGGTTATTTCTCCTTCCTTTTGACGAAATTTGCAGTTGTTTTGCCGTCATTTGATGAAATTCGCGGTTGTTTTGCGAAATTTGCTGTTCTTTCGTGATCTTTTGAAGAAATTTGCAGTTTTTTGCGATCTTTTAACGAAATTTGCGATTCTTTCGTGATCTTTTGACGAAATTTGCTTTTTTTTTCTTGATCTTTTGACGAAATTTGCAGATTTTTTGCGATATTTTAACGAAATTTGCGGTTATGTCGCCCCTTTTGACGAAATGCGCGTTTGTTTCGCAATCGTTTGACAAAATTTGCGTTTATTTCGCGATCTTTTGAGTAAATTTACGTTTATTTCGCGATCTTTTGACGAAATTTGCGGGGTTTTTTTTTTGTTTTTTTTTTGCTTTTCATTGACGAAATAGAAGGTTATTCGCCCTGCTTTGACGAAAATCGCGATTATTTCGACATGTTTTGACGAAAATTGCGGTTGTTTTGCGGTCTTTTGACGAAATTCGAGATTGTTTTGTGATCTTTTGACGAAATTTACGATTGTTTCGCGATGTTTTGACAAAATTTGCGATTGTTTCGCGATCTTTTGGCGAAATATGCATTTATTTTGCTATCTTTTGACAAAATTTGCGTTCATTTCACGATCTTTTGACGAAACCTGCGGTTATTTCACGATCTTTCGAAGAAACCTGCGGTTCTTTCGCGATCTTTTGACGAAATTTGCGTTTCTTTCGCGATCTTCTGACGAAATGTGCGGTTATTTTGCGATCTTGTGACGAAATTTGCGTTTTCCCGTAATTCTTCGCCAAAATTCGCGGTATTTTTATGCCCGAATTTTCAGATGACAGATTTTTTTTTCCCCTTTCGGAACCGAATTTTTTAAACTTTCGGAAAATTCGGAACATAATCACTCCTGATATACGGTACATATTATTCTGAGATCGATTTTGTGAAGGTCGCCATACGGATATTTTTATTTGTACTGAAATTGTTCTATCTCAGGGAATTATGGAATTCGTTGTTAAAATCGAAATCAATTGTATATATTTCTGAAAAATTTCCCCAGGGGGTTAAAATTTCCCCCGATCCTAGATCGCCGGATCGGACATATTCTGCACCCCTGTTATCAGCTGATTAATTGCATATTTACTAAACTAAAAAAGCCAATGTTCATAATGATAAATATTTTTGTATGTGACATTTGCTCAAAATTGAACCTGTTCCGTTCTCTCTCCAATGTGTTGAGTTGGGTTTTATCACAGCATCCGGAGTCTTTGGCAACGCACCGTGTGATGGCCTGTATTGGCCCCGTACACTTACAAAATTCTAATTGCATATTTTAAAATATTTAGAACAAATCAAATTCTAAAAAATATTTCATTGTATACTTTTTTTTTTCTAATACATTTTTTATAGAAAATGAAAAAAAAAAATTGCACTATTTCATAATTGTGTTAAAAAATATTTACTACATATAAATGGAAAAAATAATAGTAAATTTTAAAAAGATGATATATCTAGACATAAATTAGTTTAGACTTTCATCAACAAAAGTATGTTAAATTTCAGGAAAAATATAAATTTTCATAAATGTAAAGAAAAGTTTAAGAAAATATATAAAAGTTTAAAGCTACAGAATCCATAAGTCTGTTTAAAACTTTTAACATGTCAAGAATATAAAATGAATTTAAAAAATAAAGTTACGAATTAGAATCGAGCATTCGCCTCCTGGACTGCGAGCGCACACGCTACCTTGACTGGCGTCAGAAAGGTCACATACAGAAGTTCAAATCAATGGATATTTGAAACGTATTGTGAACTTTAAACCCCAATTTCTCAAAAACTAAGGCTCATTTGAAAAAAGAAAAAAAAAACTTTTCACCAGAATAGAGTTTACAGCATACTTTAAAATCATCTAAAACCTCTGCGCACCATGTTTGGTGGTCCCCTTGGTAAGTGAATGTGTAATATGGAACATATTTTTGATAATTTGATGAAAACCCCATGTAATAAATACTGTCTGTCAAAGGAAACTTTAGTAGTGAATTGTTCATTTTATGTATGGCTTATTCAGAATTTTTTATAAATGGGTCGTTTTGAAAATTGTTTGCCATCGCGGTGCAAAAAAGCTAGCTAAAGTTTTTAAATAGCCATCCTGTGGCTTTTATTGGTTTTAATCTACTTTTATTTTATTTTTATTACTTTTCTTTCTTTTAGCCAGAATTGACTTTTATGAGGTGAAGTATTTTAATTTTAAGTGTTTTTTTTTTAACTAATTTTAAAGACATTTTATTGAGTTATAATTTAATAATATTATTTCTCAATAAGGAAAACATTAATATTTGAGTAACACATTCCTGCTACTGATTTGTAACGATAGGGAAATTTTAGCCTCCATAATTTGCCATTTAAATCAATTATTCAAATACATATTTTTTTTTTGAAAATATTAAAAATTGTCTCAAGTAAGTATTACGACGCAAAAGAAAGTGTTCTATATTTCCTGAACAAATCAGCCAAATATGGCTGATACAATAGTCGTCCGGGTAGCTTTTTCAGGAAGGCTCACGTTTTCAGCACCAGCCTTGGCGAGTTGGCGAAAGCGAGAACGCTCAGCCAGCTCTAACGCCAATCGTCGTCCTGTGTTTTGTTTTGAACCGAAATGGCGGAAGACAAACTAGCATATTTTAGAATAACAGTCCTACCTAAATTAAAGAAATATTTTCAATTATGTGCCCTAAATGAAAAGAAATTGTATTACGAATTCTTATACTCTGTTTTATCAAAGGCCTTTATTACTTTTGATGATATAGACTAAAATTTTGATTATTTGATCCCCTCAAAAATCTGAATTTTCATTCAATTGAGCATTATTAATGCCATACCTGTTAAACAAAAACTCATTCCCTTCATAAATCTAGATATTTTATTACATATTAAGATGGATTTATGGGGATGATGAATTAATGCAGTTTCAATGTATTTTGATGTATATGTCGTAGCCTAGGCTCTTTGCAAAGAGCCGGGCAAATTGGAGAATCCAACTCCCTTTTTCCAATTAGCCTGATATTTTTCAGGCTTATTGCAAAGAGCCTAGAAAGCGTTAGGCTAATTGAAAAATGACCACTTATTATCCGATCAGGGTGCTATTTTTAGCTCACAGGCTATCAAAGCCTGAGAGCTTATGTTCCTGCCGATTCTGTATGTACGTGTGTGTGTACGTACGTATGTACGTAACGTGATAACTCTTGATAGAAATATCCGATTTGCTTCAAATTTTTTTTTTCTAGGTTCATTCTGATGAGGTGCTTCTCTGATTAGTTTTTGGGGTTCATTGGTTAAGGATAAAGGGGGAAAAGGGGTCTAGTCCCCCCCCCCTTAATTTATATAAATGGGTTTTTCATGCAGAAATATTCGATTTGCTCCAAATTTGGTATACCGGTTTATTGTGTTAAGGAGCTTCCCTGATTAGATTTGGAAGCTCGTTATTTAAGTATAAAGGGGGGAAAGGGGGCTACCCCCCTTAATTTAGATAAATCGGTTTTTCATGATGAATTATTCGATTTGCTCCAAATTTGGTATACCGGTTTATTAAGTTAAGGAGCTGCCTTGATTAGATTTGGAGGTTCATTAGTTACATAAAAAGGGAGGAAAAGGGGGGTATCCCTCCCGTAATTTAGATAAATGGGATTTTCATGCAGAAATAAACCATTTGCAATAAATTTGGTATACAGATTAATTATGTTAAGCAGCTTCCCTGATTACATTTGGAAGATCATTATTATGTATAAAGGAGGGAAAGGGGGGCAATTGCCTCTCCCCTTAATTTAGATAAATGCGTTTTTCATGTAGAATTATTCGATTAGCTCAAGTTTGGTATACTGATTTATTATGTTAAGGAGATGGCTTGATTAGATTTGGAGATTTATTGGTTAAGTATAAAGGGAGGAAAGGGGGGCTAGACCCCCCCCCTTAATTTAGATAAATGGGTTTTTCATGCAGAGTTATTCGATCTGCTCCAAATTTCGTATACCGGTTCATTATGTTAAGGAGCTTCCCTGATTAGATTTGGAGGTTCATTAGTTAAGTATAAAGGTAGGAAAGAGGGGCTAGACCCCCCCCCCTTAATTTAGATAAATGGATTTTTCATGCAGAGTTATTCGATTTGCTCCAAATTTCCTATACCGGTTTATTATGTTAAGGAGCTGCCTTGATTAGATTTGGAGATTTGTTGGTTATGTAAAAAGGAGGGACAGGTGCTACTGTCCCCTAGTTTAGATAAACGGGTTTTTCATACAGAATTATTCGATTTGCTTCAAATTTGATAAACCAGTTTATTACGATATGGCTTCCTTTATTTGATTTGGAGGTTCATTGTTTAAGTATAAAAGGGGGGAAAGGTGTGCAATTGCCCCTCCCCTTAATTTAGATAAATGGGTTTTCATGCAGAATTATCTAATTTAGTTTTTTTTTTCAACCGGATCCGAACTTGAAGGTTCCATTTGAAGTCAACCCGAAAACCGACCATAACCAGGTTTCGGACTGAGTTCAATTGGAACTTTCAGGTTCGGATCGGGTTGCCGGTGGACGGAGATTATTTTGTCTGACTTGCATCGGGTTATAGTTCTTTGGAATATTTTTGTCGGTTAAGATTTGGTTCGGGACGGGTTTCAGGTTGACTTCGAATGGAATTTTTATGTTCTGGTAGCGTTGCGTGTCCACGGAAACTAATTTGTCTTGTTCGGATCCGGTTATGGATCTTTGGAATATTTTTGTCGGTTATCACATTTGGTTTTATTTCGGGTTTTTTCAAATGGAACTCTCAGGTTCGGGTCGGGTTGCATGTAGACTGAAATTATTTTGTCTTGATCTTATCAGGGTACGGTCTGTTGTAATTTATTTTTCGGGTTTGGGTAGGGTTATGCGTTAATAAACCTAATAAAAAGAAAAATGCCCAGTTAAACTGATGGCATTGAGTTCACAGGCTATTCACACTAATTGTATATTATACTCTTATTACAAAGAATAATGCCCCTCGAAAAATAAAGGAAGGGATTAGTCCCCGTTGCCCCCCTTTTTACTTAACCAAAGAACCTCCAAATCTAATAAGGGAAGCTACTTAACATAATAAACTGGTATACCAAATTTGAAGCAAATCAGATAATTCTGCATGAAAAAACCATTTCACTAAATTAAGGGGGGTATTAGCTCCCCATTTCTCCCTTTATGTTGAACCAATGAACTTTCAAATCTAATCAGAAAAGCTCCTTATTAGAATGAACCTAGAAAAAAAATTAAACTAAATTAGATAATTCTGCATGAAAACCCATTTATCTAAATTAAGGGGAGGGGCAGTTGCCCCCTTTCTCCCCTTTTATACTTAACCAATGAACCTCCAAATCAAACGAAGGAAGCCATATCGTAATAAACAGCTATATCAAATTTGAAGAAAATTGAATAATTCTGTATGAAAAACCCATTTATCTAAATTAAGGGGACACTAGCCCCTGTCCCTCCTTTATACTTAACCAATAAATCTCCAAATCTAATCAAGGCAGCTTCTTAACACAATAAACCGGTATACGAAATTTGGAGCAAATCGAATAACTCTACATGAAAAACCCATTTGTCTAAATTAAGGGGGGGGGGGATCTAGCTCCCCTTTCCTCCCTTTATACTTAACTAATGAACTTCCAAATCTAATCATGGAAGCTCCTTAACATAATAAACCGGTATACCAAATTTGGAGCAAATCGAATAATTTTGCATTAAAAACCCATTTACCTAAATTAAGGGGGGGGGTGTCTAGCCCCCCTTTCTTCCCTTTATACTTAACTAACTAATGAACCTCCAAATCTAATCAAGCCATGTCCTTAACATAATAAATCAGTATATCAAATTTGAGCTAATCGAATAATTCTACATGAAAAACGCATTTATCTAAATTAAGGGGAGAGGCAATTGCCCCCCCTCCCCCCCTTTATACATAATAATGATCTTCCAAATGTAATCAGGGAAGCTGCTTAACATAATAAACCGGTATACCAAATTTATTGCAAATCGCATATTTCTGCATGAAAAACCCATTTATGTAAATTACGGGGGGGGGTGAGCCCCCCCCCCTTTCCTCCCTTTATATGTAACTAATGAACCTCCAAATATAATCAAGGCATCTCCTTAACTTAATAAACCAGTATACCAAATTTGGAGCAAATTGAATAATTCATCATAAGAAACCGATTTATCTAAATTAATGGGGGTGCCCCCCCCCCCTTTATACTTAAATAATGAGCTTCCAAATCTAATCAGGGAAGCTCCTTAACACAATAAACCGGTATACTAAATTTGGAGCAAATCGAATATTTCTGCATGAAAAACCCATTTATATAAATTAAGGGGGGGGGGACTAGCCCCCTTTTCCCCCTTTATCCTTAACCAATGAACCCCAAAAACTAATCAGGGAAGCACCTTATCAGAATGAACCTAGAAAAAAAAATTGAAGCAAACCGGATACTTCTATCAAGAGTTATCGCGTTACGTACATAGGTACACACGTACATACAGAATCGGCGGGCACATAAGCTCTCAAGCTTTGATAGCCTGTGAGCTAAAAATATCACCCTGATCGGATAATAAGCGGTCATTTTTCAATTAGCCTAACGCTTTCTAGGCTCTTTGCAATAAGCCTGAAAAATATCAGGCTAATTGGAAAAAGGGAGATGGATTCTCCAATTAGCCCGGCTCTTTGCAAAGAGCCGGATTTCTCAATTAGCCTACGACATATATAAACACAGATTTTAAGAGACACCTGTGGCAGAAAATTACTATATTTTCTGCGATGAACGTATATAATTAATTTAATACCAAATCATTCTGCAGAAATAGTCCCCAGAGTCGAGTGAAAATAGGCCAAACCAAGAAAGAAACAAAAAAAAAAAACCCTTAGATAAATAAAAAAATATTTTAGATAAAAAAGAGATAGATACTAGATTATAAAGAGAGATAGATTATAAAGACTATCTTTTATTTTATCTTTTTTTTACCCCCAACCAGGATGTTTAGAAATTGCCTTTTTAATGTGAGATGAAATTCTTAAGGGGAGGTGGGGCACAAGGAATATTAAATGACTATCTTTTGTTACTTCAAAGTAACAAATAAAATAATTAGAGAAATTTTTTTAACTGTGTATGATAGTGAGGGGCTGTAGATTCAAATAGTTAAATTTATCAATTAACAAAGAGAAAAGACAAACCAAAAAATTAAAAACTTGGAATACTTAACTTTTTTTTTTTTTGGGGGGGGGGGGGGGGTGAAACAAAAAAAAAAGCTTTTCTTTTTTTCGGGGGGGGGGGCAGAATTTTGAATAATTAGTTTTTTACTTATAGTTACTTCAAAATAATAAACAGGACAGAAAAATTTAAAAAAATGTAAAGAATTTTTTTAAAAAAATGAAAGCGTGTGCACAAAAGGTTAATCCTGATTTTTTTAAAAGTCTTTCGTTCTATTTCTTTCTTTTTCTTTCTTTCTTTCTTTTTTTTTTTTTTTTTTTTTTGTAAATTATTTATTTGTTATTTAAAAATCCACAAATAGAGCAAAACAGTAAACTTTATGCACGGTTATGGATAAGCGAAGGGATAGTTAACATTTCAGACACAATTTTAACTAATCTTTTCTGCAAGACAACAATGAATTTTAAATGGTCAAAAAATAGTGTGCTGGGGGTGGGGGGTGGGGGAGAGGGAAAATTCGAAATGGGAGGTTGCCTGTGACGATTGATCATTATTTTATTGCCACTTCAACGTAATAAATAGTTATGTGTGCAGAATGACGAAAAATGGAGTGTGTGTGTGTGTGTGGGGGGGGGGGGGGTGTTCATTCAAGAGAAGAATTTAGATGATTTATTCAAATATGACGAATTACTATTTTAAAATAACAAATAAAACAACTAAGACGAAATAATATTTAAAAATATGGCACAGATTTTAAAATAAAAAACTGAAGAATTTTAAAGATTTTTAATTTTGTGCGCTAGGGGCAGACCGATGTTTTATTCATAAAAACTCAAATAATGATAAAGATTTAACAGCATTAAAATGTAATAGTAATTGATTTAATTGCATGCACCAACTTGCAATTATTTTAGCTGATCGATTTAATTGCAGGATACAGCTAAACAATTTATGATTTATCGTTCAATCTAATTATAATCGAATTGATTTTAGTTTCAACTTCCTATTAACTTCTAATCACAATTAAATTAAAAACAGTTAATTTTTAATGAATTATTTCAGTGAAAATATGTTTTATTAATGCAATCAACAAGTCACACAATTATGCCGCTTAATAATAAAAGAAAACTAAATTAATTCAGTAGTAATGCTAATAAAACTAAGTTCAATTGTGTCATAAAAACATGATCAATAGAATTACGTTTATCACAAGAAAATCTTTACGTCTGTTTTTATTTTTCCTAAAAAATAAAATACGTTCTCAATTTCTTCGAACATAAAGCGAATTAATGAAATAAATGAATATTATTGAACTGAAAAAAATAACTTATGTTTGAATTATATATATTGTGAAATTAAAAGTTATTTTAATCCGAAAAAGCTCTTTGTTTTAAGCAAGGTTTTAATTGTAAACCATGGTGAAATAACATCTCGTCCAGCTTTTTATATTTGCGGAAAAACAAAAGAAAAAAAGCACATCTCTTCCTCTCAGCAAAGGAATGGGGTTGCTGTTCGCTACGCGTATGACGTCACGAACAAGGGTGCGTAGCGTTGAATTCATCCCGCGCCAACCGTTACTCTGGGGATAAGGTGCTCAAAACGTGAGCCTTCTTGAAAAAGCCGACCGGTATTCGTGCCGGCCTCGTTTGCACTTTCATCCCGCGCGACGGGTATACGTGCCGGCGTTTTTGGGACTCACATCCCGAGCGACCGGTATTCGTGCTACACAGTTGGAACGTTTTATTCCAGAAACTTTAACTCAGAAAAAAATTTCGTAATCAAATTTGAATATACATTTGGGGAGAACATATTTCCTTCTGTCTAGGAAAGCAAATGGAATCTATTAATATATTTTTAATCCATGTCAATTTAATTTTTTTCCAAAAATGACTGCAATGAAAAAAAAGGTGTGTTTATTTCACATGCATGCTTCTGAAACACGTGATTTTCTTTCTATCATAAATCTTTTATGCGTCAAATGAAACTTTATTTTTTGTTTATCAGAAATTTTTCTACGTCACTTGGGAAAAGGACTAGGCTAACGAGAAAGACAGGCTACCGCGGTACATCCCATGTGTCTTTTTTTACAGACCGCTGGAGTCACGTGATGCTCTTTTCGCACACCTTCATTGATGCATTCGAGCACCACGTGACTCCAGCGGTCTGTGAAAAAAGAAGAATCGGACCCACCGCGGTAGCCTGTCTTTTTCGTTATCCTCGGGAAAAGGAATGGTTTAGTCAGCTGATCAACTCTAAACTCATGACGTAAGCTTCACGTACGCATATGGCTAGGCTTCCAGTTGATTCATTTCAATTACTTCTTTTCTACTTTTATCTCGATTGGAAATAATTTATTTGTACGTCGTGGTGATTAATAGTTTCGGACTTTCGTTCTTTGAGGAGGACAGCGGGGGGCCTATTTATATTTATATTTTGTTTCAACAAGTGCTGCTACGCAGTTTAAATATTTGCGGATGCTTGTTCAAAATATTTTCGGCACCGTCAAGTCAAGAAAACTTTTGTGCGCTCTTCTTCTTTTTTTTCCCCCCTTCAATAATTATTCATACCGTTACAAATAATTCCGTCTTAAATTATCTATATTTAAGAATCTTATTTTACAAACTCATTAAAATGTCTAAAAACGCAAGTATTTGACTGAATATATGGAATAGCTGGGATAGTGAAAAATATTTAGTAAAAGAAAAGAAAATGTATGAAATTTATGTATTTTCAGAAACTAAAATCTAAGAGGGTGGTGTGATTCTAACACAATCATTGAACTGTGACATTTTGATAAATGTTCGTAGGTTTTAAAGTTAATAGTTTCAATTAATAGTCAGTTTGACCCTTATAATTGAATACATTTATTTGATTTCGTTAATATTTCCATTTTATAAAATATTTTTAACATTAACGGTATTTTTTATCAGTATATTTAAAATTATTATTCAGTTTTAGAAATTATTAAAAAATATTATTCAATACTTTTAACCTCATAATTTATTTATATGTTTAAATATATATATGTATATACCGGGTGTCCCAAAAAGGACTGACTGATTTTAAAATTCAATAACTTGCAAACGGTGACAGATATTTAAAAAATTCTTGCAGGAGGGTTATGCATAAGGTCAAAAGTTTTTTTACAGTGATTTTCAATTTTAGTTCGAATTACAAACAATAGATGGCGCTGTAAGCAATAGTCGCTAAATACAGGCTCGATTTCTCCTCCTTTCTCTTGTTCCATGCTGAAAAAGGAGATGGAAATGTATTATCCGGGCCACGAAGTACCAAAAATCGAGCCTGAATTCAGCGTCTATTGATCGCAGCGCCATCTATTGTTTGTAATTCGAACTAAAATTGAAAATCACTGTAAAAAAACTTTTGACCTTATGCATAACCTTCCTGCAAGAATTTTTTTAATATCTGTCACCGTTTGCAAGTTATTGAATTTTAAAATCAGTCAGTCCTTTTTGGGACACCCGGTATATTAAAAGATGTTTATAAAGATATTTTAACATAAAGAAATTTTTGGAAGAATGTATTTTAAATTATTCAAGTTTACTCATTATTATCAAATATTCTTTATTTGATATTTCGTTTTATTATAGGTTACTATATGTATTATTTCTTTTATTTTCAAAAATATTTTTACCACCGACAACTTTTTAGAAATGTTTATTTTAAAAAATTAAATTATAATTCTATTTTACTTATTATTTATATTCAATATTTTTTTATTTTATAGATATTTTATGATTGGTTATATATTTACATGTAAATTTTGAATTTTCACAAATATTTTAAATTAAAAGTTTTCAAACTATTTTTATGTCTGTCTGTATAATAAGTATTAAAAAGATGCATGCAGAAGTTGCTTGCAAGTTTTATTTAATTATTTTTATTTGTGAATAAATCAGCTTTTTAAAAATACTTGTCTTATTTACGGAATGTGTTAACAATTATTTAGAAACAAAACTATTATTTTTTTAAACAAAACTATCCTTTATTTGAGCAAAACATTTCATATGTTGCTGTATTAAAGGAACGTAAGTGTTTTGCAATCATAAAATATTAATTTTTAAACTGAAAAGCGTGTTTAAAACATGCATTATATTTGTTTAAAAGTCATTTTTACATTAAGATATCCGAGAAAATATTTCAAATTTTTGTGTAAATATAAATAATAACAACTTATTTCTTGTATGTGCATTTCAAAATGTCACACGGAAAAATGAATCTTTTATAATTTTTTGAAGAACTCTTTAGAACTCTTTACAAGAGTTAGGCTTAGTTTCACAAAATCCTTCGGCCCAGAAGATGAAATTAAATTTTCCCGCTCCGTCCTCAGATGCGCACTTCTGAATGCGCGCGCCGTCGCGAACAGGTTAACGAAAGTAATACTATATTTTTATCCTTGGAAGATGTTTATTGAAATACTTACTTGCTATACGAAAAAAACAAAAAAAATTGATGAATAATAAGGTATTTTTTTTTTTTTTTTTAAGGTCTAAATGAAATAGGGTAGACTAATACTTAATGATCCGCAATGAAAAAATACGCTGATAAAAGCCTTTTCTTAGGTAAATTAAAATATAAAGCATATATACTGCCGTACAACAGCTGTGATCAAAAATCCTCAGTTAAACTGACAGTTTGCAGGTCTATGTATCTTAAAAGTCTTTGGGTAAACATTGCTTCAGATCAGCAATCGGCAGGTCATTTCCGGTTTGTCAATTTAACCCTTTATCTACTGACGGTACTTATAAGTACCACTCACTTTAAACTTTTATACCATAGTGAATATTACTAATATTATAATGGTACTTTGCAAAAATCGCTCTTTTAACTCCACTTTATCCGAATACATGGCAGCGGTAGATCTAGGTTTGTTATTTTAGAGAGGAATGAGGCTATCTTTGAAGCAGTCGATGTATTTTGTGCCAACTTTTTGTACAGATTGCCACGCTCGTCTTTTCATTGCTGCAAACACAGTAAAGGATATAAGATAAGTGTTGGATTTTTTTATGTGTTCATTATGGTCTTAGAATACAATTTGACTAGCTATTTTAGTTGAACGGTGTATGTATTTAATTTAACAGTTGAACTACTCGGTGGTACTTATAAGTACCGTCAGTACACTGGGTGTTGGAGAAAAATTTCTTGTTTACTTTTCGTATGTGTAGTTATCCATCGTTTTCATCGGATTTAAAATGCAATTACTAAAATGTAGTGCAGTAGTGATTTCCCTGGTATTTCTTTTCTGTTTCATTGTTATTTTTTATAGGAAATCGAAAAAGTTATGACACCGGCTGGTCTTTGCTATGCTAGAAATGGCATATGTAAATTCATATATTGCATATGTGGAGATGCGAGAGAGCATGTTGTCTCTGGAATATTGACGTTGCAAAACTAAAGGACTGCTAACAAGATCGAAACAAAAAAAAAAAATAGTTTTTTAAAACCTTTCAGGAGCAAACCATTTTTAATTCTAAAGTGTTGAAATAAATGATTGGCACCGGAATTTGCCAAACGATTTTTTTGTAAATAAGAAAAAGACTATATTTCATATACTTATTAAATCGGAAATATTTTCTGGTGCCAGTTGAAATAACTTGTGGTTTTTCTGTTACGATAATTTAGTCATAGTGTACTGGCGGTACTTTAAAGTAACACTTTAGTTAATTACCTCTAAATAATTAAATTTCTCACGGGTGAGTATTTTTTTTATGTTTATCCTTTAATTTTCATTGTAGTAACCGAAAAAAAAAATATTACATGAAAAAATTGCAGTAGATCATAATGCCGTAGATAAAGGGTTAAGTGCATCCGATATTCCCGCGACCAATGAAATCAACGAGAAATTTCACATCGGGATTCCAAAAAATTAAATATTTAAAAAGTTAAAATTTCGTATTAAAAATATCCTATTGTGGAAAACCGCAGCGTCGTCGCCATGTCTGACACCTGGAGTGTGTTCAAGACAAACGCGCGCGAGCTCAGGAGACAGGAACATGGAGTGGTTCTTTATCGTGGATGGAATAAACATTTAGTGCGTTCAGGAACAGATCATGGATTTCGTTAATTATAGTGCTAATTATACAGATAATCTGCTGCAAGTAAAGTGTGAACTAGACGGCTGAATGGACAGAGCATTGAACTCGAGTCTAGGAGTTATGGATTCGAATCCTTCGCGTCCCAAAATGTCTTTGTGATATTTTTTTTTTATTTATTGCTTTATATTTTTCATATAAAATAAGATATTTTTGATAAGGATAAATTTTTATATTAATACTACAGAAACGCATGTATTTTTATTATAATAATAAAGTACTTATTTAAATAAGAGAAAATGAGGTATTTCTCGATGAAAGTTTTAGATTTGAACGCCTTTTAATATTCAAAGTTTCGTTTCAAAGTGATATATATGTATATATAGGGTTATATATATCTATACTCCTATTATAAAGAGGAAAAAATTGTTTATTTGTAGGAGGTAAGCTCAGGAACTACCGAACCGATTCCAAAAGTAATGGCATCAAAATTATGGTGTTAGTCCAACTTAGAACATAGGCTATATCTTATATCGGTGCCACTACCCCCAAGGGGGTGCAGGAGCAAAAAACGTTCTAAAAATGCGATTTTTGCGTTACTGAAGGGCCTAGAAATATGAAATTTGGAATATTAGTTACTTATAAGATATGAATGATGTCTAAGAACAGTTCTTAAACTATTCGAAATTTAAAAGGGGTGAAAATGCACAAAAAGCGTTCTAAAAAACGTTCTAAATGGTAGTTTCTACATAATTTCAGGAAATACCAAACCGACTTAAAAAATATTGGTGTCAAAATGATGGTGACAACGCTTGCTCCAAGATAGGCTATGCTTTATGTCGGTGCTACTACCCCAAAGGGGGTGCAGGATCAAAAAACGTTCTAAAAATGCGATTTATGTGTTACTGAAGGGCCTAGAAATATGAAATTTGAAATATTAGCTACTTATTAGGTATAAAGGATTTCTAAGAACAGTTCTTAAACGATTCAAAATTTAAAAGGGGTGAAAATGCGCGAAAAGCGTTCTAAAAAACGTTCTAATTGGTTGTTTCTACACAATCTCAGGAAATACCAAACCGATTTAAAAAATAATGGTGTCAAAATGACGGTGACAACCCTTGCTCCAACATAGGCTATGTTGTATGTCGGTGACACTACCCCAAAGGGGGTGCAGGGGAAAGACGTTCTAAATTGCGGTTTTTGCGTTACGGAAGAGCCTAGAATCGTGAAATTTGGAATGGTAGTTAGTTATAAGATATCAATGATCTCTAAGGGCATTTCCTAAAAAAATGGAAATTTAAAAGGAGTCAAAATGCGCAAAAAGCGTTGTAAAAAACGTTCTAAATTGCGATTTCTATGCAATCTTAGGAAGTACTGAACCAATTTCAAATATAATGGTGTTAAAATGATGGTGACAGACCTTGCTCTAAGGTAGGCTATATTTTATATCTGTTTCCACTACTCCAGAGGAGATGCAGGAGCAAAATGCGCGAAAAGCGTTCTAAAAACGTTCTAAATGCCGATTTGTCAGCGATATCTCAGGAAGAATGAAACTGATTTCAAAAGAAATGGTAGGAAATTGATGCTGACAGACTCTGCTCTAACATAGATGCTATTTTATGTCGGGTATCGCTATCACCTAGACGTTGTTGCAGGAGCAAAAAAGCGTTCTAAATTTCAATGTTTGTGATCGGTACGGGCTAGCAACTTAAAACTAGGCAAGGTACATATTTATTAGATATAAATGATCTTTAAGAACAGTTTCGAAAAAATTAGAAATTTAAAAAGCGGTGAAAATGCGCGAAAAGCGTTCTAAAAACGTTCTAATTTGCGATTTATACTCAATCTCAGGAAATACAGAGCTATTTCAAAAGTAATGGTTGTAAATCAATGGTGACAGTTCCTGCTGTAACATAGGCTATATTGTATGTTGCTGTCACTACCATCTGGGGTTTGCAAAAGCAAAATATGTTCTAATTTGCGTTTTTTGCACAACTGAAGGGTCTAACACTTTGAAATATGGCATGGTATTTACTTGCAAGATGCAACTACTTTCTAAGAACAGTCGAAAGGAAATTCCAAATTTAAAAAGATGAAGTGAGCGAAAAGCATTCTAAATTACAATTTATATGTAATCTTATCAAATACCAAAACGATTTAAAAAACAATGGTGACAAATTGTTGGTGATAGAACCTGTTAAAACATAAGCTATATTTTATGTCTGTGCCACGACCATCAGAGGGTTGCAGGAGCAAAAAACTTTCTGAATTGCGATTTCTGTGATACTGAAAAGGCTAGAAACTTTAAATATGGCATGGTAGTTACTTATAAAAAATAAATGTTTTCGAAGGACTCGAAAATAAGTTCGAATTAAAAAGGGATGAAACGAAAGGGAGGTGCGAAAAGCATTCTAAAAAAGTCTTAAATTGCGATTTCTATGCAATTTCAGGGAATATAAACCGGTTATAAAAGTAATAGTTGCGAATCAATGGTAACAGTCTCTGATCCTACACAGGCTATATTTTATGCCGATGATTCTACCACCTGGGGTTCACAGGAACAACAAACGTTCTAAAAAAGGCCTTCAAAAGCTTTCCAAATTACGTTTCTGTGGAATATTAGGAATTAACAAACCGATTTCAAAATTAATGTTGGCAAATTAATGGTGACAGTTCTTATTTCAACATAGCCCTTTATGTTGAGAGAGGTGGTAGGACTTGGAATTTGATATGATGGTTAATTTTAAGATGTAAGAAGATGGTTTCTAAAAAATTCAAAACTTCAAATGAATACTGAAATGAGCGTATTATTTGAGCATAAAAGTTTCAAAATATTTTCTAAATTATTATTTATTTAGTTTTATTTCATTTTATTAATTTAAGTCTCATTTCTGCCTTATGCAATGTAACAATGATGTTTAATCAAACTGTGTTTTAAATAGTAATTTTTTTAATTATTCCTAAAAGTAATAAGTACCTTTTAATGAAACAAAAATTTAGTTAGTAACTTTTAATAAAAAATTGACATATAAATATCACTTGGCATATTTCAAATATTACGCGAGCAAAGCCGCGGGGTTTGCTAACCTATACTCCTATTATAAAGAGGAAAAAAATTGTTTATTTGTCGGAGATAAGCTCTAGAACTACCGAACCGATTCCAAAAGTAATGGTATCAAAATGATGTTGTTAGTCCAACTTAGAACATAGGCTATATCTTATGTCGGTGCCACTACCCCAAAAGGGGTGTAGGAGCAAAAAACGTTCTAAAAATACGATTTTAGCGTTACTGAAGGGCTTAGAAATATGAAATTTTGAATATCTGTTACTTATAAGATATAAATGATGTCTAAGAACAGTTCTTAAACAATTCGAAATTTAAAAGGGGTGAAAATGCACAAAAAGCGTTCTAAAAAACGTTCTAAATGGTAGTTTCTACACAATCTCAGGAAATATAAACCGATTTAAAAAATATTGATGTCAAAATGATGGTGGCAACGCTTGCTCCAAGATAGGCTATGTTTTATGTCAGTGTCACTACCCCAAAGGGGGTGCAGGAGCAAAAAACGTTCTAAAAATGCGATTTATGTGTTACCGAAGGGCCTAGAAATATGAAATTTGAAATATTGGCTACTTATTAGATATAAAGGATTTCTAAGAACAGTTCTTAAGCAATTCGAAATTTGAAAGGGGTGAAAATGCGCGAAAATCGTTCTAAGAAACGTTCTAAATGGTGGTTTCTACACAATCTCAGGAAATACCAAACCGATTTAAAAAATAATGGTGTCAAAATGACGGTGACAACCCTTGCTCCAACATAGGCGATGTTTTATGTCGGTGCCACTACCCCAAAGGGGGTGCAGGAGGAAAAAACATTCTAAATTGCGGCTTTTGCGTTACGGAAGAGCCTAGAATCGTGAAATTTGGAATGGTAGTTAGTTATAAGATATCAATGATCTCTAAGGACATTTCCTAAAAAAATCAAAATTTAAAAGGGAGTCAAAATGCGCAAAAAGCGCTATAAAAAACTTTCTAAATTGCGATTTCTATGCAATCTCAGGAAGTACTGAACCGATTTCAAATATAATGGTTTAAAAATGATGGTGACAGATCTTGCTCCAAGATAGGCTATATTATATATCTGTTTCCACTACCCCAGAGGAGATGCAGGAGCAAAATGCGCGAAAAGCGTTCTAAAAACGTTCTAGATGCCAATTTGTCGGCAATATCTCAGGAAGAATGAATCTGATTTCAAACGTAATGGTAGGAAATTGATGCTGACAGCCTCTGCTCTAACATAGACGCTATTTTATGTCGGTATCACTATCACCAAGACGTTGCAGGAGCAAAAAAGCGTTCTAAATTTCGATTTTTGTGATCGGTAGGGGCTAGCAACTTAAAATTAGGCAAGGTACATATTTATTAGCTATAAATGATCTTTAAGAACAGTTTCGAAAAAATTGGAAATTTAAAAAGCGGTGAAAATGCGCGAAAAGCGTCCTAAAAACATTCTAAATTGCGATTTCTACTCAATATAAGGAAATACTAAAGCTATTTCAAAAGTAATGGTTGCAAATCAATGGTGACAGTCCCTGCTATAACATAGGTTATATTTTATGTTGCTGTCACTACCATCTGAGGGTTACAAAAGCAAAACATATTCTAATTTGCATTTTTTAAACAACTGAGGGGTCTAACACTTTGAAGTATGGCATGGTATTTACTTACAAGATGCAACTGCTTTCTAAGAACAGTCGAAAGAAAATTCCAAATTTTAAAAAAATGAAGTGAGTGAAAAGCGTTATAAATTACAATTTTTAAGCAAACTTATAAATTACCAAACCGATTAAAAAAATAATGATGACAAATTTTGGTGATAGAACCTGCTCAAACATAAGTTATATTTTATGTCTGTTCCACTACCACCAGAGGGTTGCAGGAGCTAAAAACTTTCTAAATTGCGATTTCTGTGATACTGAAAAGGCTAGAAACTTTAAATATGACATGGTAGTTACTTATAAAATATAAATGCCCTCGAAGGAACGTCGAAAATAAATTCGAATTAAATAGGGGTGGAGCGAAGGGGAGGTGCGAAAAGCATTCTAAAAAAGTTCTAAATTACGATTCTATGCAATTTCAGGGAATATAAATCGATTATAAAAGTAATAGTTGCGAATCAGTGGTAAGTCTCTGATCCTACACAGGCTATATTTTATGCGGATGATTCTACCACCTGGGGTTCACAGGATCAACAAACGTTCTAAAAAAGGGGCTTTAAAAGCTTTTTAAATTACGTTTCTGTGGAATATTAGGAAATAACAAACCGATTTCAAAATTAATGTTGGCAAATTAATGGCGACATTTCCTGTTTCAACATAGCCCTTTATGTTGAGAGAGGTGGTAGGACTTGGAATTCGACGTGATGGTTAATTTTAAGATGTAAGAAGATGGTTTCTAAAAAATTCAAAACTTCAAATGAATACTGAAATGAGCGTATTAATTGAGCATAAAAGTTTCAAATTATTTTCTAAATTATCATTTATTTAGTTTTATTTCATTTTATTAATTTAAGTCTCATTTCTGCCTAATACAGTGTAATAATGATGTTTAGTCAAACTGTGTTTTAAATAGTAATTTTTTAATTATTCCTAAAAGTAATAAGTACCTTTTAGGTAGCTTTCTTTACAAAAAAGCTACCTATTGCAGCCGTTCGGAGGAAAGCGATTTCAAAAAATTTTGGTATATTTTCATCGATCATGACCCCCAGACCCCGAAACCACCCTCAGTTCAAAATTGATATATATATATATATATATATATATATATATCTATATATATATATATATATATATCTGACCTATGTCACACTGTAACTCCCGTAATTATGAACCGATTTCGATGTAATTCGGTGTGTACATAGTACATACCAATGTCTCGACCGAGTTCGTTGGCCAGCTTCATCCACCGTTTCGTTTCAAAATGGCGGCCATTTAAAATTTTTAAAAAAATTTAAAACTTGAAATGTGGTACCAAAAAATTAAAAATGGAAAAATGTTTTTTTCTTATGTATTTGACTTTTATACAACGATTCCGGAGCAGTTTTTGTTTCGTCTATATCTTAAAAAATGGCTGAGTTATAGCATTTTGAATTTCTAGCGTGGCTGACATTTTGAAAGTCCTGAATTTTGTCACGCGATAAAAGGCGTATTTATGAACCGATTTGGATGTAATTCGGTGTGTGCATAGTACATACCAATCTCTCGACCGAGTTCGTTGGCCAGCTTCATCCGCCGTTTTGTTTCAAAATGGCGGCCATTTAAAATTTTTTTAAAAATTTAAAATTTGAAATGTGGTACCAAAAAATTGAAAATGGAAAAATATTTTTTTCTAATGTATTTGACCTTTATACAAAGATTTCGGAGCAGTTTTTGTTTCGTCTATATCTTAAAAAATGGCTGAGTTATAGCATTTTGAATTTCTAGCGTGGCTGACATTTTAAAACGTCCTGAATTTTGTCACGCGATAAAAGGCGTATTTATGAACCGATTTGGATGTAACTTCGTTTATACATAGTACATACCAATGTCTCGACCGGGTTTGTTGGCCAGCTTCACCCGCCATCTTGTTTAAAATCGGCCATTTAAATTTTTAAGAAAAATTTAAATTTGAAATGTGGTACCAAAAATTGAAAATTGAAAAAATATTTTCTTCGTATGTGTTTGACCTTGATAAGAAGATTCGGGAGCAGTTTTTGTTTCGTCTATATCTTAAGAAATGGCTGAGTTATAGCATTTTGAATTTCTAGCGTGGCTGACATTTTGAAACGTCCTGATTTTTCTCACGTAATAACAGGCGTATTTATGAACCGACTTGGATGTACCTTGGTGTGTACATAGTACATACAAATATCTCGACCGAGTTCGTTGGCCAGCTTCATCCGCCATCTTGTTTCAAAATGGCGGCCATTTAAAAAAATTAAAAAATAAAAAAAATTAAATGAGATACCAAAAAATTGGAAAATGAAAAAGATTTTTTTTTGTATGTGTTTGACCTTAATACAAAGATTCCGGAACAGTTTTTCTTTCGTCTATATCTAAAAAAAAATGGCTGAGTAATAGCATTTTGAATTTCTCTTGTGGCTGACATTTTAAAACGACCTGATTTTTGTCACGCGATAACAGGCGTATTTATGAACCTATTTGGATGTAACTTGGTCTGTACATAGCACATACCAATGTCTCGACCGAGTTCGTTGGCCAGCTTCATTCGCCATCTTGTTTCAAAAGGGTTGCCATTTAAAAAAAATTAAATTTAAAATTCAAAATGAGGTATTAAAAAATTGGAAAATGAAAAAAGATTTTTTTTATGTGTTTGGCCTTGATACAAAGATTCCGGAGCAGTTTTTTTTCAGAAAATTTGTTCTTTTGTTGATATCTTAAAAAATGGTTGATTTATAGCACTTTGAATTTCTAGCATGGCTAACATTTTGAAACGATCTTGTATTTGTCACGCGATAACACACGTATTCTCCTATTTCGATGTAAGAAGGCATGTGGATAGTATACATCAACACCTCGACCAAGTTCGCTGGCCAGATTCATCAGCCATCTTGTTTCAAAATGGCGGCCATTAAATTAAAAAAAATATATATATTTAAAGTGAGGTGCAAAAAAATTAGAAATTGAAAAAGGTTTCTTTCTTAAGTATTTGATCTTGATCTAAGGATTCAGGAGCATTTTTTGTTTGTCTTTACCTTAAAAAATGGCTCAGATATAGCAGTTTCAATTTCTATTGTGGGTGACATTTTGAAAAATCTGATTTTTTGCATGCGACAGCACTCCTATATATTAACCGATTCCGATGTGAGTGAGCATGTGCACAGCAATTACTAAGGTCTCGACCAAGTTCACTGCTTAGCCTCATCCACCATGTTGTCTTAAAATGACAGGCACTTTAAGAAATTGCCGAATTTGGCAGCCAAATATAAGTTACTTTAAAGAAAAGCAGCTTGGATAAAGCTGACTAATTTCGCGAAATTCTCATTCATTATATTGATAAAAATTAGTATTGAATCTCCTATATTCGGTTTCCACTAAATTGAGCTTCGTGTGTTTGCATGATATAAGTTGGCTTTTTTAAAATAAGGATTATGAAAGCTACCTCTTCCTCCCGGCACTGGCCGGAAGGACTTTTAATAAAATAAAATATTACCTTTTAAGAAAATAAAAATTTAGTTAGTACCTTTTGATAAAAATTAGACATATAAATATCACTTGGCATATTTCAAATATTACGCGAGCAAAGCCGCGGGGTTTGCTAGTATATATATATATTAAGCAAATGAAAAAATAAGTACTGTGCGAAAATATGCGTTTAAGCGTAGGGTACTTTCTTGATGTCTTTTTTAGTACTTTAGGAGTGAATTTTTATCGAGATTGGGATGCAAATCATATTTTATTGTGTTAAAATCAACATGAAAATATTGTAAAAATAAAATGTAATAGATATACATTATTTTAACTAAAAATATCTGCACACATATTTTTAAAGAGATAAAATATATGGGGTTTGCCGTCTAGTTTTGTAGTGAATAAAATATGATTAGAATGCTTATAAATTTTCTACTGGAAGTATAAGTAAGTATTTTGCTTATACTAACGTGATTTTGAGCGTTATTTGTTTCTCATGTTTTATGATGTACAGTAAAACCTCCCTAAAGCGACCGCGTTCTGTTCTAATAAAAATTGGCCGCTCCGAGAGGTGGTCTCTTAATGGAAATCATGTTTAAATCTAGATTTTAATTGTTGAAAAAAGGTAACAATTAATGTTACTAAAATTTATTTTTCACATTAGGAAAAAATATTAAAATTTAAATATCAAAACAAAAGTTAATTACATAAGTTAACTACTTCAGAATTTAAAAAATGAATGCATTGACATTTGCTTTGATTCTACGGTTTTTTTCTTTTATAACTTTTATTTCCAAGTCCTTTCGAAATTCAGTAAATAAATGCAATTTTTCTGGACGGGAACAAATAATGACGATTTCATTAATTTATCTCTTTATTTGAGAGTTTCCTGACAGAATAGGGCAGGGGAGTTTATTGACAAAAATTCTTAATTTGTCACCAGAGTTAAATTCATTGCCTAAAGAAAGAGGCACAAAGGGGTTTAAACACTTAAAAGTTACCGGAATAATAATTTAAAAAAAAATTTAAACTTAGTTTAGAAGTTTGATGAATAATACGCTCTCCGGAATTATTTTTCTAATAAAACCTTCTTCAAGCGACCAGGAAAAAAAGAAAATGGTTTCATTTTCTTCAAAGAAATTAGTCGCTCAAGGAGGAAGTTCAACTGGAATGGTCTCTGAATGGAGGTAAAATTAGTATTGGGCCTATGGGAATAAATTTCGTTCCATTAAAAAATGGTCGTCCAGGGAGGTGATTGCACAGGGAGGTTTCACTGTGTTTTGGTCTGTTATCCACACGGTATTAAAATATGCAATCATAAAATAAGAAATATATATACTAAAACCTTCTCTTAAAAAAATTGTCTAACTAACAGTGCAAATACCAAAATCGTGTAATATGTTGATATCACAATCTTGGTTTATTAACAGCATTCTATCTATCACGAAAAATATAAAGCAACTGAAAAATCATTTTTAAATAAATAAAAAGAAAATTGTTAAAAAGTTAAAATATTTAGATCTCCAATTGAATTGTTAAATTGTATCAATCAACCTACCAAATAAAGCATAACCAATGAAACATAAGCACAAAACGCACAATAACGTGATCAAATCACCCACATAATTTTTTGGGGGTAGCTTGCGCGAAGTCTGTGTGCGGTTGACTGAATGCTGATCAGGCTGAAGTGGATAAAATAGGTCACGTGACTCTCTTCCCGAATATTTTGAATTTTATCTGAGTGAACATAGACATGTATTCCTGTTACGAAAACCATGTTTTGGAAGGATAAGGAAATATAGTCGTTGGTTTTACCTGTTTTGAACAATAAAAATAAGGAAATAATTGAATTATTTGAAAATTTCCTTTCTTCGATAAGACCTACTCCCTGGCAAAAACTTCTGAGAGCACGCGCGGCGTGAGCTGCACTTCTGAACATGCCCCTGCTTTCCCGCCGAAATGAAATCTTTTTTCCTTGTCTTTCCAATTAAAGAAATTAATTTTTATCGATTGATTTTTAGTGGATATTTTAACTTACACACATCGCAGAAATGTGAACTTTATACCAAATGAAAGTAGATTTTTTTCCGCGTCTGTCTATACCATTTACAAATTTCTCGGACCAATATTTTCTGATATGCGATTTCGCTTTAAAATGGTACTTCATTTTTCGGCTTAATTTCCTCCATAGTAACAGTGCATCGGCTACTTTTACTGGCAACCCTTAGGAGAAACTCCGATGATTTGGAAAATGTCCGTTTGTACCTGCGTTATAAAGATCGATTGGTTAATTTTAGAAGTTAATTAGCTCGTAATTCGGTTAATTACCGACTTTTTCAAAATGTTATGATTTGCCGTTTGATGTGAGGTGTTCAGATATAAGTACCCAAAATTTCAAGTCTCCAACATGTATAGTTTCTGAGAACAGGCTGTATGACGGACGGACAGTCAGACAAATGAGTGAGACGAATAGGGTTTCGTCAGATGAACGAAACCCTAAAAAAAACTGTCTTGTTTCAGAATGGCAGTCAGCCTAGAAATTCAGATTGCTGTATCTTATCCATTTTTATGATAGAAGCATTATGATGATGCATTTTCTATTTCACAGTACAGTAAAACCTCTAAATAACGGGCACATCGGGAGCACGGAAACTGTCCGCTATTCGGAGGAGTCCGCTATTGGGAAAACCTCAAAGATTCAAAATTTGCTAAGAAATAATTAATGCTTCATTAATTGAGCTTTATATGTCCTAAAACCTCTATTATATGGTTAATCACAAATTAAAATTAGTTTTTTAAAGCAATAAAACTGAAATAAAACTGTGCATACCCCTTTATCCACTGTTTACATTCTTACGAAAAAGATCTGTTACAAAAATTTGCTTTTGCTTGCGATTACATATCATTTGATTTTCAATGTGAAGTTTTAACTCTGTTAGTAGTTTAAATCCTTCTGAATCATCTTTTTTACAAAAAAATTGTGTAACTGCTCACTGTATTTAAATTCTGAAAAAATATAATCACATGCATCAACTGATTCTTCCTCAGTAGGTAACTAATCATAAATATTAATGAAAATGTCGGCAGTTTCTTCACTCCTGGTGATACATTTCATTAATTCACTTATTTCATTAAATTCCTTATTTGTGTCGGAAATGTGTGTTTCATTTTCTTTTAATATCAAGCCTGCTTTTCTGAAACATTGTCGTACGTTTTCCAGTTTTATGTTATTTATAGCTGAGGAAATCCAAATTATAGCATAGAGAGCATTAACTAATTTCAGGGCCAGTGAGAGAGGGGGCACAGGGGGCAACTGCCCAGGGGCCCGGTTTCGGACGGCGCAATTAAAGAAATTTTGTAATGTTCCAAATCTGAACTTGCACATACGTTTTCCTTTACAAGCTGAAAAACATTTCCTAGAAGTGTAGTTCAGAAGGTTTCCAACAAAGAGACAGAGACAGGAAAAACCCCATTGAGTTGTTAAATAGTTGATCCTTCTTCTTAAAAATAGCCCGCAACTTCCTATCTTCGTAAAAAACGTTTAGTTTCTCAGATCGCCTATGCCTTGAGGCGAAAAAGCTTATCGTCGCTTATACCTTCTATCCTCATGTCTCATTAGGCATTGTCGTTTTTATCAGGCAGCAGCTTTTAGTAATATCCGAAGTGGGTTTTTTTTTTAATTAATGGTGCATAATAATGTTACATTTATGCTTATTCTCTACAAAGTTTTCTTTCTTTCTTTTTTTAAATCCTTACTTTTTTATTAACTATATTTGTTACAAAGCATATAGGGAAAGAAGCATAAGAGAGAGAGAGAGAGAAAAAAAAAATACAAAAGTGAAAAATTTCAATTTTCCGAAAATTATGAGTACATACGAGGAAAATTACCTAAGAAATGAGTAAAAATAAAGGTTTTGTGTGTACACAAAATAATTATTGCCATTAACAAAGAAAAGTCTAATTGATATATGAAATATTGCAGCTAACAGTCATAAAGACTTGATTTAGAAAATTAGAAGCCCAATGTATAGATATTCTTGCGGCCCGCTCTATTCAAGATTACGCAATCAGTTTATTAATTTATATGTCGTCTTTGATTAATATATGAAATACCAAAAATTTATTTTGGCTAAAATATCATTATGCGAGTGACAGGAATATGCACAGGGGGCGATAGGGGGTACAATTGTATCGGGCCCTAAGATGTAAAGGGCCCCCGTGAGGGATCGATTTTGTATTAAGTATACCCAGATAGCATGCACGTTTGCAGTAAGTTTGACTTTTTTTCGATATTTCCTTGTCTTGACAAATTTGACACAACAATTTTCTCTCAAAAGTACTGCAAGGCAGGTGAAACAAAATCGATTTATCCCTTGCAATGCCATTTTGCTGTAAAACTGCTGCAACACTGTCGTATTTCAACAACGTCAGCGAAAATTCCCTTTGTTGAGAGCAGAATAGATAACAGCGTATGACCGGAAATTCAGAGCTCAGAGTCAAAAGGAAAAGACGCATCGTTATTGAATCTCGTGATCAGCGGATCGTTGATTAGCGTTCAAGTAAAGGAATCCAGAAATAAAGTTATTTCTTATTTTAAATATTGAAATGTGGTTATTTTCTCTAAAGTAACATTTCTCTATAATCTACAACTTATGTCATACAAAAATTCTAATAAATTAAAAGTTATGTTAATTTTCTAAGTAATGCCTACGTTTTTCAATAGTTATGTTTTGGGCCATGTTAAACCAATGTTGAAAATCTTAATTTTTTAATGAATTTTTCTGAACTTTACAGGGGGTTTAAGATTTCTTTTGCTTTTTTTAATGTTGTTGTTGCCTTTCACGCTGCTGGAGCAGTGTTTAATTCAGACGCTTATCTCCGGGAGAGATTTCTGTTGCTCCGGGATGAGGTTGGGGGGGGGGGAGGCATTTTAGAGATCCGAGGTGGAAATTGCACTTTTGTCCATTAAAAAGCATACAAATTCAAACCTTCCGGCATGACTTTTCAATGTTCCGGGGGGAATGTCCCCTCCCGGTCACCCCCTGCATTCAACATTGCGTTCGAGTGTATGATTTTAAACTTTAAATTATTTTTTCATTACCATTAACCTTTTTTTCTCTATTTAAATATTAAGTATAATTTTAAACTGTTTCTTAGTTGGCTCTATGCTTATCAACCTGGATTTTTAATGTACCACTTTTTTCTAATTTTTATTGAAATTATTAAAAGTATTTCGTACTGACGTTCGTTTTATTTAATTCTTTAATAATTTCTCTTTTCTTTTGACGTAACTGCTTCTTAATCGGATGCGTATAAATCTTTTTATTTCCAAATTTTTGTAAAAATTTTAAATATGAATATTTTTAAATTTTTAGTTTTTCACGTCCGCAAATCAGGCATTTACCGAAGCAAATCGAAACGATATTCCGGTTCGTGAAATTATGACAGATATTGTTCTGGTTAGTGATCCGTGAAGTTATTAAAACATCTTATTACAATTTTATACATATGGCTTTTATTGTGCTGTCTGTAACTTTTTTTTTATTATTTAGAATTTTGAATGCAGTTTTTAAATTGTTTTTGTATGATTAGACATAAATTTGCCTAAAGTTAAAAAAAAAAGTTCTTAGTCAACGATAAATTTGAAATAGCGTCCCTGTTCGTGGATTTTTCCATTTCGAGGCTCGCCGCAAAAAATTTTATTATTATTGATTGGTGCGTATTTTTGTAATGAATTGAAGCTAAATAACTTCTTCAAAATCTCAATGTTATAGTGTTAATGTCAGATTTGAATATTGTTTATTTGTATTCTTATTGAACATGTTTTGTTTTGTTTTATTTTTTACATGTAAAAAAAGGTGTCCAACTGTATTTTTATTTATTACTAGCTGACCCGCCCGGCGTTGCCCGGGCCTTAATAATATTCTTAAATGAATCTGAAATTTTTTTCGCAGATGCGTACAGAGGGGAGTGGGGGGGGGGGATTACCAGGGCCCGACTCTTGTTCAGTTCCAAAGTTGTGTAAATTCACAGGTTAAGTTTTTTCATTTTTATATGTCTCATGCTTTTTTTATTCCAAATTAATTGATGAATTCAATTAAAATTTAATTATATTTTCAATAATTTAATTTTTTATTTAAAATCTTTGGATGAAAAAGCAATTACAAATGCAACATAAACTGTAATAATTTAAAAAAAATAATAAAATTGTAAGCAAATATTACTATATAGAATCGTTTAAAAAGTACCATCCAGCAAATTTATTTTCTAATAGAGTAAAGCCTGTTTTTCTAATGGAATCTTGCAATAAACAAACAAACAAAAAAAAGTTCTAGCCTCTCTCTCTCCCCAAAAATGTTATTGTGCTTTGTTCAATTTAAATAACCTGCATAAAACGGAATTTATCACTGGTCGTTTCCGTCTAAGCGGGTTTTATTGTATCTTACTTCTGGTGGGCCCGTAATAATATTCTTAAATGAACCTGAAATTCGTATCGCAGATCCGTACAGAGGGGGGTAAACAAAATTACTTAACGTCATGACAGCATTTTAAAATTTCTTGCTGCTGATTAATTCGCATTTCCAATATACTGCTTTGCAGAAATTGCACGTTTTACTCCAAGTTCCACAGTTATGCCCCCCCCCCCCCCCCTGAACGTTTAAATCAATAATTTGGATTTCAGAAGCAACGCGTGCACTCTGCGGTTATTAAGCCTATTTTAGCGATCGCTTATGCTCTGTGTTTAACTTTATTTCCGATTCCATCTATTTCGATTTTCTGTTCTTAATTCGGCTTCTTCTTCACTTTCAAGCATTCGCCGAGATCTTTTACGGACATTTCAAGTGATATTTTGAAGCTCTATAATTGCAGAAAATGAGGGAAACATCATGAAGCTCTTTCCTCTACGGCGAAATGTGTGTAAATAAACCCGATCGCCCTAAATCCTGCCAAAGGACTTTCCACAATAACCAATGAGATGCGTTTCTCGGGCGTTGCCATTAGACAATAACAAATAATCGCGGTTTCTGTGCCACGTACGTTAGCGTAATATATATATAGATTATTTTTATGGTAACAATCAGTGTTGAATTCAGGGGGTGGTCCGGGGGGGACATACCCCCCCCCCCCGGAGCCACATAAATCCCTCCCGGAGAAAAGTGCCTGAATTCAATACTGGTAACAATCTTTCATAAAAGGTAACTTGAAGAGCCCACACTAGTCACGCGAAGAAACGGTCAAGTTAATGCTAATCATATGGGAGATATTTACAGATTTCTCGCGCGCTCGCATTTTAACATTTTTAAATCCTTTTCATGTATAGGATACCTGAGGTTGAAAAGTTTTATTCTGCGTTTGTACTGTTTAGGTACTGTCTAGTTAATGTTTAGTTTGTCTCTCTGACTAGATTAAAGTTGATAAATTAGATTAAACTAATTTGACTATATAAATTAGATTAAACTGATGAAATTTTACTAGATAAATTAGACTAACTGACTAGATAAACTAGTTTTGATCTTAGTTAAATTTTTTGGCTTCCGCACTTAAAATGTAAAAACTGAAGAATTGTAAACATCACTTGTGTGTCTCTGTCCGTCTGTCACAGTCAATTTTTCGAAACTACGGAACATGGAAATTTCAAACTTGCCAGAGTTATAAGGTTATTGACCAACATACTTATTTATTATTAGCGATTTGCAAGTATTTTTAGAAAAAAATTAGGGAAATAAGCTACTTATTTTTCTTTTCTTTTTTTCTTTTGTGTGTGTAGTGTGTGGGGTATCGTTCGAAAGGTCTTGTAATACGGAAACCAAATGCGTATTTGTTGTAATTTTAGATATTACATTTTCAGAGATATAGTCGAAAATGTACTGGAAAAATGTGTCCCCCCCCCCACCCCCCCCTCCTCCTTCCCCGCTATTACCAAATCTACTGTAAATAAAATTATGAAAAAAAAATAGTACTAGAAGTTTATTTAAGCCATACAGGAAAACTATAGCGATTATCCTAGTCACATACTTTTGAGAAAATCGTATTTTTTCGTTACGCACTGACTTTACTTGGCGGGTGCTCAGTGGAGGAGTTGACGGATGCTCGATGTACCTATCGACGCGGAATCATAATCGTTTTCGCAAATATTTAATAAAGGCGCTGGTAATGCTTTGATGACTGCTTAAAGAATTTAAAACTTTATACTAAAGAATATTCTGATTTCTACTGGTTTATCTTGTTTGCTCTTGGAAAAAACAAATATTTTAAGAAGTAAAATTATTTTAAATGGTTAAATCTTTAAAAGTTTGATTAAACTTTACGTTTAATTTCGATACGTTCATTCCTTACGGGATAACGCATGGGATAAAAATTTCACATTAAATGTCAAACCAACTGAAAGAATTATCTCAAAATCTTCTTCTCGGGTCTAAACAATATAGAAAATAAATTGTTTATGTTAATTATGTCTTTGTTTAGTAATATTTATTCTTATGTATTGTGCAATTTGCCAGAAGCATAACCCACATTACTGTCGAGTCTGGTTTGCCTGAAAGTTCAGTCTGAAATATAAGGCTTATTGCTCGGCAAAATCGATTTAATGGTTTCTATTAAGTTTTATTACCTCCCGGCAATTCCACCCTTAACATCAAGGTAGTTTTGTTAACTGGGAAGTTGTAATTTGTGATCACCTTAAAAATTAACTGTAGACAGAATTCTTGAAAACTGTAAAAAATAAACCTGCGATTTTTTAAAATTTATTCTTTTTTTTTTCTCTTTCAGGATGCAGAGACATTAAAAAACATGGATTTTAAATTGCAATATGCAACAGACTCAGGTGGGGGAGGAGAACAGGAAAGTGTTAAATATATTTAAATATTTACTTTTTTAATTATTTTTTGTGTGTTTTGTTTAGGGAACAATGTCTTAACTCAAAATATGTAGAAAATAATACTTTGTAATACTATTATTTATAAACTGTTATTTGTATTTGTGTAAAAATAAACTTTGTAACTATTTTATAACTAGTGTTGTTTTATTACAACTTTGTCTTTTTTAAATCTTCTAGAAGCATTTCTAGAAGCTTTTTAAATAATTTATATATATATATAGAGAGAAATTCATTTAGATTTAAGTATACGAGAATTTCAAGTTTAAAGTTAATTTTTCTTTCCCGATAAGCTTTGCTTCCATTGCTTTAGCCATATATTACATTTTGGCTGCAAAACATATAAATTATATTATCTTTGATAAAATTAGCTAAAAGGTTCATCAGTAGACTGGTAAGCATGCTTTTTTTCAGAAAAACCTTTAAACTGTGTTTTTCTGTTGTATCATTAAAAAAATCTTTAAAAAAAAAAATCTTTTGAAATGCAGTGTTAATACCCAGAATGTGTGGTATTTCTAATAAACATTCATTTATGTTACAGTAAAAAAAGAAATGTTTTACTAAATCAGTAAATAAGTTTAATTTGTTGAAATACAGGCTATTAAGTTTGCAAATTCAATTATCCTATTTTTAGTTTAATTTTCTAATAACCTTAGGATGTTCTTTTGTCTTTTTAAATTTATTACAGTTTTCTTACTTGCCTTTAAAATCATTTAATGTTAATGTATGCAAATTATTAGAGAAATATTTGTGTGGTGTATCCAATAACAGTTTGTATGTTGATAGCTATTTATGAAATTTATTTCAGAAAGGAATGAGTTCCATGAATTTTTCTTAATGACAAGCAATAAATAATATGTATATAAGTTTGTTTAGAAAATCAAACCTGCTAGCATTTATTTATTTATTTATTTATTTTTTTTTTTTTTTTGCATATTTTTTGAGGGCGTAAATAAGAAACAATGCTTTGATTCTGAGATAAAATGCTTCTGTTTCTATTATTTTTTTATTTTGTGCTTTAATTGAGGTAAGTCAAAAACAATGTATTTTAAGTGTATGATACATTTTTTTTTAAGAAATGTATTTGAAATGAAAGCTGTGTGTTTTAAATGAAATGAATGCAATATAAATGATGGTAAGGGATATTTGGGGATTTATCACTTTTCCCGGCTAACTCAAAAATAGCCGATCTTTCCTTAACCCTTTGAGGGGCAAGCAATTGTGTTTTTGAAATGTCGAATTCACACCGGAATCCGCAAAAAGATTTGCAAAATAAGGAAAAGCAAGTTTACAACTTTTTCCCACCAAAGTTAGAATAGTAAAATTTAATAAAAAATTTTCTGGTGCAAATCCTCATTAATCGTAGGTGAGATAAAATATATCCCACCGCCGCTCAAGGGGTTAATATAAGTTAAATGCAAATAAATCCATCACCTGTAAAAATATTTAATTAATCAAATTTTAAAACGAATGATCAACTCATTTTCTACTTATTTGTTATCCATCTCGAGAAGATAGATCATGCAAAATGATTATTGTTAATTGCCAAGCACACTTACCATTCTTATTAACCAAATGTATTCAAAACAGTAATTTGATATGCATTTGTTAAGTACATGAAATCAGATTGATGAATTTCAGCTAAGATGTTTGATTACCTATCGAGCCTACTGCCAAGATTCAAGTGTAACAAAAAGAATATCAGCAACAATATACCTTAATGTAAATGTAGCTATCATTAAAGGATTTTCACAAAAAACATTCCATTGCACCAAATCTTATTAGCTAAAACACGCCAATTGGTCATTGACCCGATTACGGAAGATAATAGGTTTAAAAATATGCGTTATCGAACATATTGCAATTGATAAACACATGGACATCAAGCATAAATGCCTAAGCGATTTAAGCTGTATTTGTAAAGAAAGATGAAATACGTAACAACAAAAAATATATGAAATGTTGCCATGATCGCAAAGAGTTCTTGGTACTTTTATGTTAACCACGTGCAAATCTCGCAAATAGCATTTTTATTTTTCACGTGATAACTTAAAACAATGCTTTAATGTTAAAATTAAATGTCTTGGTTTATGTTATTTATCAGGTTTTTTTTTTTTTTTTAATTAATTCTTTTGAAATAAGTGAAAGTCTTGCATTTAAAATTTTTCTGTTTTAAATTAGTTATGCATTTTAAAGAAAATGAATGAAAGGATTATATTTTAAATGAAATTAATGAAATAAGAAAAAATGCAATGGGATTTTGGATATTTGGCCATTATCACCTACACCCTGCTGACATAAAAGTACAGAGTTCTTGATTTCTCTATCAGAATCTTCTGATTTGGCGAAGACTTGAGCAAGTAAATTGAATTATGAATAATAAAAAAAGAATGATACAATGATTACCATATATTTTAAGGAAAACCAAACAGGTCGCCAGGTACAGCTAGTTGTATAAGAAATTAGAATTGCTTTCGAATCTACTTTAAACTATAAGTCCTTGTCTATTCAGTCTATATATGGCATAAAAATGTTGAGCATCTGACAAACCTCCGATTATGCAGAATCTTGCACAAAACACGCACAACCCAGAAAAGTACGACTATTAGTGTACATGTAAAAAATATATACCAAAAAGTGAGTAATATACGACAACTGATAGCCATTCACCAAAATTTGGGAAGAACTTCCTTTTTACGCAAAAAATGAAGATACTTGAGTCCCCCAAAATAAAGTTACTTAACCATGTTTTGGGGAGCATTTTTAACTCAGGGAAGGGGAAGGGCAAAGCTAAAAAAAATTTAAGTAGGTCAACAGAGGGTTACCGTTTATTATGTATTTTTTTTTATTATTGAATGATACCATCCGCAAGTCGATACGATCATTCGCTACATAGTTACGGCAGGTTTCATGAATCCGAAGTCGAAAATTATACTTTACTGCAGGTAAAATAGGTTTTTACAGCAGCAACTGATGCCATTCACAAACATTTGGTAAGAACTTCATTTTGACACTAGAAATGAAGATCCAATAAGTTCCCAAAAAGTGAAGTAGTTTTATCGTGTTTTTTTTTTTTTTTTTTGGGGGGGGGGGCTTTAACTTTGTAAGGTAGAACTGAAATTATTTTAAATAGGTCAAATGGGGTATCGTTTGTTATGATGTTTATAATTCTGAATCAAATGACACCGTACGCAAGCCGATTCGACCATTCATTACAAAGTTAAGGCAGGGTATAAGTTGATTTTGGCAATTTTAATGGCTTTGGAGTAAACTCAAATTATTCTGATTTTGATTATTGCTATTTTGAAGACATTTAAGGATTTTGATATTATAATGATTAAACTTAATGATTTAATATGATATAAAGAACATGTTTTGAACGTAAAATAAATGCGACAAAACTATGCTAAAAAATAAAGTATAATTTTCCACTTTGTATTCATAAAACCTGCTGTAACTGTCTCACAAATGATCGTATCGACTTGCGGATGGTTTTATACGAATCAGAATTTAAAGATACATATGAAACTATATCCCACTTGACCTATTTAAAAAATGTTGAATTCTGTCTCCCCCCCCCCCCCCTCTCGAGTTAAAATGTCCATTTTTGCCCCCAAAATACGATAAACAACATTAATTTTGGGGGACTTAACGTATCTTAATTTCTAGTGCCAAAACGATGTTTTTCTCAAATTTTCGTGAATAGAAATCAGCTATTACTGTAAGAACCTATTTTACCTGCACAAGTATAATTTTCGACTTCGTATTCATAAAACCTGCTTAACTTTGTAAGAAATGATCGTGTCGACTTGCGGATTATTTTATTTGATTCGTAATTATAAAATACATAATAAACAATATTCTACTTCACCTACATAAAACTTTTTGAGTCCCACCCCCTGCCTGAGCTAAAAATGCCCCCGTCTTTTGCCCCCAAAACAGGGTACAACAACTTTATTTTTTAGGACTCATCGGATCTTCATTTCGAATATCAAAACGAAGTTCTTCCCAAGTTTTGGTGAATGGCCATCACTTGTCTCAAAAAATATTATTTTACCTGTACTACACGTAAAATTCAGAGAATTAACAACATTGCTATGAAATTACAGCATACTTGCAGCTAGCTTGACATGACAAGAATCTAAGTTTGCAATGCATTTGCAGATAGTGTGTCATGGCTAGATTGCAAGTTTACAATGCATTTGCAGATCGTGTGCCATGGCAATATTACTAGTTTGATATGAGTCTGCAGTCAGTTTGAAGAACAAGACTGCAACTTGCACGACAAGTTAGCTGCAAGTTCAAAGTATGGTGACTTCGGAGTTTGCATAATCTTGTTGCAGTCTTGTTGTGAACTTTCAGGCTTGTCATGCTGAGCTTGCTGCAACTTTGCAAAGTAAGATTGCTGAAAATTTTCTGCAAATTAAAATTGCTATCTGGGTATGCATACAGTATATACTGGACATGCAGAGGGTCCTAACTTACATCTGTTCCGGGCCTCCAATTTCTGCTTGTGCACCTGGTGAGCGAGCTTAAATCCAAACCAGTATTATGCGGTGAAAAAAAGAAAGAAAAACTCTGGAAACAAAATTTTTAATATATTTTTTTATTATCTTTTAAAATATCAAACTCCGTTAAAACTTCGTTATACATGATATTCACTAAACACAAACTTTAAAATATCTAAAAGCTGCCTCCTTCCCTAAAAATTTCTAGTCCCTTGTCCAAGGGCTGGCGAAACGTCACGACGGACCCTGGCAAAGCAGCTGGTGGGGGCCCAACGATACAGCAATACCGAACTAGAAAAACTTATTTTTAAATTGTATATATCATAAAATAATATATAATATAAATAATAAAGTGTATAAAAATATCACTAACAAGTCGGTCTTGGCTTGCTTCTCAGGGATGATTTGGCGATGAAATGCAAGCACTTTGAAAAATATCGTACCTCGTTAATTCATGCTATTTTCGTGAGAGTTTTGTGCGCTCGATTTTGTCCAGTGGTTAACGCGCTTGTCTACCAAACTCAAGTAGGTGGGTTCTATCCTCCCTGTTACTTTTATATTTTTTATTTGTGTTTTGTTTCGATTTTTATTAAGTTCGTTAATAAAAAAGTATTATCTGTTCATTTACATTTTTTTTAATTGTCAATTAGATAATTAAATAAAATTTTGATTAAATTAAGTTTTAATTGTTATTAAATAAAATAAAATTTAGTTTTAAATAAAATTGAAATTTAATTTTCGTTAAATAAAATAAAATTTAGTTTTAAATAAATTTCAAAATTCATAATACCTCCTAAACTTACATACATTACTTTTTTCCCTAATAACTTTAGTATCAGATATATATTAAATTAACAAAATTAATTTGTCAAAGTTTTCTTTTAAAATTAATTAGCATTTTTCATACAGAAAAACTTTATTAATTTATTATCAAATGCTTTGTAATTTTTTATTATGTATAAAATACTGTTAATGAAATTAATTGTTAAAACTCATATTACTTAAAAGCTATTTATTTCAATTCCTTAAATGAATATTTTTGAAAATATAATGTTATTTCTTACACTTATATAAAATATTTTTATTTTTATGTTATATTATTTGACAATATATCTGAATACATAACTATATTCAGTTTATTTTATTTGAAAGTAAAATTTTATTAATTTATGAATTTATATTAATAATATTATTAACTTAATAAGTAATTAATTATTTAAATCAACTTGTAATAGTTAATTGTTAAATACTTTTTATTAAAATTTGCTAAAAAATTTTTAATTGTTTTTATTAAAAATTCTAATAAACTACTTTTTAAAACCATATATGTATTATATATACAGTCGGCTCTCGTTAATTCGAAATCGGATAAATCGAATCTTCGCTTAATTCGAACTAAACATGAAGTCCCGAAATTTTCAATGGCAGAATAACGTTAAAACTTTTCCTTTATTCGAACTCATTTTCTCTTGACTTCGTTTAATTCGAACTAATGAGAATTCCATTTTTTCATTTTTCCTTACTTTCTCACGGACTTCAGATCCTTGAAATAACTTTCTTTCTTTCATTTTTGTCAGAATTGTTCTGAACTAGTATAATAATTCCATGCATTTGGAATCCGCTTTCTTAGTGCGCCCTGTCTGTCCATCAATGACACATCCGCCCCTACTTCCATTGTGCTTTTCCTAATCCCTTCTGTAGCATTTGACCCAGTGACATTCCAAGAAATTCACTGAGTGGACATCTGTTAAAGATAGGGGAAACCTGTTTTATCACTACATTCTACTTTCACTCTGGCGATCGAACTTTTCAGTCAATGGTTTTACTTACTGCTAAATTGTTTTTTGAGAAAGTAAAAGGTCTTGTTTCTTTAAAATATGGCTCCACGTGGAAGTTATAAATCGTTAACTCTAGAAGCCAAAGTGGAAATTATTAAAAAGGTAGGATGTGGCCAATCTAAGACAGAAATTGCTGCAGAATATGGAATAAAAAAGAATGCGCTGTCTACGTACTTGAAAAATAAAGAATTGATCCTGAAATCATGGGAAAAGGAAAGATTTGCTAAAGGACGAAAACGTATGAGAACAGCAGCCCATGAGGATTTAGAGGAAGCTTTACTGTTATGGACAAAAGATGCATTGACAAGAAATGTACCTTTGAGTGGACCTATATTGGCAGCTAAAGCGGAAGAACTTGCACTACTCATGGGTATTAAAAATTTCAATTGCTGCGAAGGATGGCTGACACGTTTTAAGCAGCGAAATAACATCGTACACAAAACTGTTTGTGGTGAAAGTGGTGCTGTAGACCTCGCTGCTTGCAACGAATTCTGCGAAAAGCTACCCGAACTTATTTCTATTTATGCAATGAAAGACGTGATTAATGCCGATGAAACAGGGTTGTTTTATAGACTTCTTCCTAATAAGACTTTAACATTTAAAGATGAAACGTGCGCAAGTGATAAACTTAGAAAAGACAGGATAACTGTGATGGTAGTTACCAATATGGATGGAAGTGAGAAGTTAAAATTGTTAGTTATTGGTAAATCAACTAATCCACGTTGCTTCAAAGGAGGTTAAACACTGCCTGTTGATTATGTGGCAAATGCCAAAGCCTGGATGACGCGTAAGATCTGCATCAGTACTCGATAAAAGAACTCGATAAAAAATTTCTCGTGAAAACAGAAAAATTCTATTGCTGCTAGATAATGTGCAGAGTCATTGTAAACTACCAACACTGAGCTCTATAAAGATTGAATATTTACCACCTAATACTACAGCACAACTGCAACCGATGGACCAAGGAATAATTCAAAATTTAAAAAGTCATTATCGTAAAATGATTCTAGAACAAATTTTACTTTCGATTGACCTTAAAGAAAGCTACGACATAACATTACTCACGGCCATCAACGATTTATATGCAGCGTGGGACGCCGTACAACCTGAAACAATAGAAAAATTCTTTCGACATGCCGGATTTATCCATCCATCTAAAAAGAGTGGTTATAATGCAAATGACGAAAACGACAGACCTTTTGAAGAAATAGAATTTCCAAACTTTTCTGAAAAGTTCCAATGCGATATTACGTTCGCAGAGTATGTAGCAGCCGACAATAGTTTAGAAGTATCTGGACGCTTAACTGTGGAAGAAATTGTTGAAACAATTCACGAAAAATGCAATGAGGAGATGGAATCAGATTCTGGTGATTCTGCTACTATTTCCCAAGTGCTTTCCTTACCCACAGAAAAGTCCATTGCACAATCAATTGAGTGTTTGCGTACATTTATCCTGATGCAGCCGTCATCAGACAAAGAACTTAACTGTTTGTTACAAATAGAAAAACTGGCTAAAAAGTCAAAAATGAATAGGACTAAGCAAACAGCAATTGATAATTTTTTTCATAGAGATGATAAATAAGTGTAAATAATTTCTTAAATGTTCATCTAATTTCAGGTAAGAAAATTATAGTACAATTAAAATGTAATTTTAAATGCCGTTGTTCTATAGTGTATTATTAATTTTTATGTTTTATTTATATTATTTTAATATTATTAATTATTTTATGTATTTATATCTTTTAATTTAATATTAAGTCATTCTAACGATAACATCCGAAATTAAAAAAAAAAATACTATAACATTAATTCCTTTGTAATAGTACCCCTTTAAACATGTTTTCTCTCATACTTTCCATAATTCGAACTCTGGATAATTCGAACATTTCATGTGGTCCCGACGAGTTCGAATTAACGAGAGCCGACTGTATATTATTTGAAAACTCAGTCAAAAACATAAATTATTTTTATTAAAAAAATTATTATAAATTTCCCCATCACTATTACCACCCTAAATTTTTGAAAACTAAGTTAAAGGCATTAGTCCAAGTAATCATTAAATAGAAATATTTAATGCAACAAAATACATTATAAAAACTTCTTATAGTTTTTGGCAGTTATTGTTCAGATATTATTGTTTTTGGTTCCAACTTTTTTTTTTTCTTTTGGGTGTGTGAAAAAAAAAAAAAAAAAAAAAAAATCTGTCATTATTATTTAATTTAATTTTTCATTATATTTCACTACAAGTGTGAACTATAATTTATTTCAGCATGACCTTTTTCATTCACTATCTAAGAAACACTTTTTTTTTTTTTTCTGTTTCTTATTTTGCAGTAATAATAAATAGGTATTAATATTGCAAATTACTACACGGGCAAAGGTGGAATTTAGATGATCTAAATTCCTTTCTGACAATTTTGATTATTTGAGTACTAGTTTGGCCATTTAATTACGCACACAAAGTGCCATGAAAAAAAAAATGCATAAAATTTGACTGAGTATTTCTATTAATTGTTTTATATATTTTTTTTTATTTTAAAAAAACACATCAGCTAGCAAGGAAGGGGAGGGGGGGGGGGTGCTTGAGTTTACTGTTACTTTGCACACATACATAACTACAGTCAAAACACATAGGTAATTAAATGCAGTTGCGTAGCCAGGATATTATTTCGGGGGGTGGGGGGCGTCTAATCCCCTAAGCTTCTGTCCTCCTGCTGCAAAGCTATAAATTAAAAACTATTAATTTTACTTTTCGTATAAATATCAATTTTATATTTTTAAAATATGGGGTATATCTATACACTGCTCAAAACAATTAAAGGATATTTGAAGTTTTATATAAAATAAAGATATAAACGAAATTTTTTTTGCCGAAAATAGAAGAAGAGAATCACAAATGCAAATTTTTCTGGTTTTCAAACTGTGGAGTATGCAAATTTTGAGTTCGACGTCAAAAACGTCGCTTCAGCGGCAGCGAATGAAATTTGAATTTCAACTGGATAAAAGAGAACGAAGACAAGGATGATCGGCATTCAGTGATTGCTTTGTTTCGATGAGTACGATGTCTCAGCGAAGTCATTTGACAGATTCAGAAGCTTTGAGAATTGTTGGTAGGTTAGAAGGGGGCCAAACTCAAGCCGAAGTAGCGCAAGCCATTGGAGTGTCACAAAGTGTCATTTCCAGGATCTGGAACCGTTTTTTGGAGAGTGGATGTGCAGGCCGAAGACCAGGGCAAGGTCGTAGACGGGCAACAACGCCCAATGAAGATCGGTATTTAGCGTTAACAGCTCGGAAACACCGAACCATGAACGCTACTCTTCTCCAACAACACCTTCGCTCGGCTACAGGCACCACGATTTCAACTCAGACTGTCCGAAACCGGCTCCATGCTGTAGGTCTGTATGCTCGCCGACCGATGGTATGTGTTAGATTAACATCAAGGCATCGTCGCGACCGCAGGGAGTGGGCAACCGAGCATGTCAAGTGGAGGAGAAATGAATGGAGCAATATTCTGTTTTCTGACGAGTCCCGTTTTTCTGTGCATCCGGATAATAGGCGTATTTTCATCTGGAGGGACCGTGGCAGTAGGAATAATCCTGCGTTCGTGCACGAAAGTGTCAGATTTGGCGGTAGAGGAGTGTTGGTGTATGGTGGCATCTCCATTGACGGGCGCACTGACCTCTACATCATTCGAGATGGAGCTCTGACTGGTCGCCGATATAGGGATGAGATCCTCAGACCTATTGCAGTCCCTTACGCTGCAGCAATCGGAGATAACTTCATTTTAATGGACGATAACTGCAGGCCACATCGTGCAAACCTGGTGGAGGATTTCCTTTTCGAGGAAGGAATCGTTCGAATGGAATGGCCAGCGTGTTCTCCAGACATGAATCCAATCGAGCACGTTTGGGACGCTCTAGGAAGACGAGTTTCTGGCCGCCAACAACCCCCACAAACTCTCCAAGAACTGGAAAGAGCTCTTCTGGAAGAGTGGGGCAGAATACCCCAACTCGTCATTAATAGCCTCATTGAGTCCATGCCTCAAAGGTGTTCAACGTTGCTGGCCGCCCGTGGAAACCATACCCCCTACTGAAAATGATTTTCTTTGAAGAAAAAACCTTTTCTTATTCTTTTTTTCTCATATGCACAAATTGTGTTTTTTTTCCTTTAGTACACAAATGCGCAATAAAATGCATTTTTTTCTGCCAAACATGTGTAATTTATTCTCATATAACCTACTATGTCTGTCGACCATGTATCAATCAGCTAAACAGTTTACCAGATACAAAATCCACCTAAAACTGCAATATCCTTTAATTGTTTTGAGCAGTGTATATATATTTTTTTAGTTTAAATTTACATACACCTGTATATACAAAAGGAAAATATAAGTAATGTGTAATTTAAAAGTAAGTTACAAAATAATAAGTCTAAAATATTTAAATTGATTACTTTTTTAAAAGAAAGTCAGTTTTATCAATTTTTTGCAGGGAAAATGGGATAGTTTTAAAAATACCATATCATTATTTTCCGTGAATCACTTCATATGAGAAATAAATTAAAATTCCTTACAACTTACCTGTCGCAAAGAAAATTTAATATGATTGCCACTTAATACTTGAAATAATCTCAAGTGGCACTTGGCGATTTGTTTTGGTGGTGAAATGCGATGTGCCCTCTGATTTGTTAGGAAGAAGTGTCTACCACTGCTCAATTATCAGGACTTGTAACCTTGAGAAGTAATCGCGGGATTCTTGTTTCTGCTCAACCAATGGGAGAATGGAACCTTTCACCCTTGAGTCTCTTCCCATCTCTCGACGCTATCCGCTCCGTCTCTGACTTCATTTCTTTTCTTTTCGTCTCTCCCAGCCGGCACGTGAGACCTCCTACCGGAAATTCGATGAACTCGTTTTCCCCGTCGACATTCGATGAAAAAAAGTACTTCAACTTCGCCGGACGCTATTACACGTTATTCCATTAGTTACAAAAGGCAACTTTTCGGCGCTATTGGAAATGCGAAATTTGACTTTCCATAAGACTTTTAGCATTAGTTCGAAATCCGACAATTTCATTGGCTGTCGGTGAACCGAACTTCTTTCCCTGAAAGGAAGAAATCCATTTTACGAGTAACAGCGCTGCTACTCATTTCATCAAATGTATTTCTTGATAATAATAACTTGATTCATTAAAAAAAACTTATGTATTTCTCATACTGAGCACAGAATCAATTGTTATACAGTTAATAACATAATATATAATTAATTATTAAATTTGATATAATTTTCTAGTAAGAAAATTGTTAACAATTCTAAAACAACATTGACTTAGTTAAATTATGATAAAATAATGAGTTGTTATAATAAGCTGCTTAGAACTTTTTTTTTTTTTTTTTTACCTCAGATGTTTGCAATCAGTATTAAAGTTCTAACAGCTTAACTAAAAATAAGTAATTGAAGCTCCATCTAGATATATAAAAATATTTTTCTATGTCAGTTTAAAAGATACTATTATTACATTTAAATAGATATTTTATTTTAATTATATAACATTAGCTCTTAAGTGGTATTATGTAGTAAAATTTAATCACAATAATATATTTCCAATAAAAATTGTAAAGCTACTGATAATAAATTAATAAATAAAGATAAAAACAAAAATCTCCATAATAATAATAATGGTTATTTTAAATATATATATATTGCAACTAATAGCAAAATATTTTGCATTGTTCATGTTTGATGTATATTACATTTTTATTGCAACATATATATGTATATATATGAAATGATAAAAGCTAAGCCCCTTTTTAAAATCCCCTTTTTTGTCCCTTTTTAAAATTTAAATTTAGAAATTAAAATTAAAACTTTTAAAATGCTTTTGTAATTGTGTCTCAGTTGATTGCATGAAGTTGCCCCTGTTAAGTCAGTTTTCCCGCATTGCATTTTATAACTTTCAAAGATCGTTTTGGCACATCTCATAAGAATACTTTTGCTGAATAAGTGCAATTTGTAAGTCTTGCTGCATTCGATCGGCCAAATTCAAACCACAGCCTTTATCCCGGGCAGTCAATCATTCAGCTAACGACCAATTATAGTTTAAAGACGCATCCTTTGACTTCAACGGCCCCTAGCAGGAATAATGCGAAATACAGCACATTTATACCGATGCACGGGTCCCCGGACAGAGCTTTTTACCATCAAAAGAATGCACTAACTCCAGGACACTCGGCTCTTAAGTATCGCTTGGCGGTACACAATTCCCAAGCCCGATGTCCATAAAGTAAAGTAGCAGCTCTCAAGCCAAAAGGGGCCTGATTTCTCAAAAGGATGTAACAAAGGAACAATAAATCAAGTCCCCGGAAAAACTGTGTCTTTATTGGAACAACTACTATCTTAATCTGACTTTGATTTCCCGGATACCACTCACGGCCTGTGACTACCTAAATATGCTAGAAGTTCCAAGGGTTCGCTCAGAAATCGGCACGCACGCGTCCGCGGTTCGCGCCCCTGCCCCCATCGGTCGGGCACTGACCGACGCCACGACAGAAGATCCATAACTGGAGTAGCGGCTAATTCGTTACATATATATATATAATAAAACTTTTTGAGAATAATTATTAAATCAGATATATATATATATATATATATATATATATATATATATATATATTGTTTTTGTTGCATTTTTACCATACATTCAATTATTTAAAGTATAGAAATTTACTGTCTTCAATGGTTAAATTATCATTGAAATATATATTATTAATGTAATTTGTATATAAAGGATAAATAGTTATTTTTTAAAGATGAATAATTTAATTCTGTTAGTTACTATTTATATGTTACTGGAGTTGTAGCATAAAAGTACTTTTCATGAAAGTTTAGAAGATATTAAAATTAAATTTTAATAAATATTCATTTTAAACATACAGTTTATATATGATAAGAATTTAGTAGTATTGAATATACAATAAAAAAAAGTTAGAAAGCAGCTGATAAATTGATAAATATTTTTATATATGAAAGATAATACTTAATTTTGAGAAATGAACACTTTAATAAATTACTACTGCTAATTATATATGTATATATAACTTACTAAAGTTCCAATAAAAAACTATTTTTAATGTAAGGTAAGAATATATTATTATTACATTATTATTAAAAAACAGATTAAATGAATTTTTTTTATTTAATTATTTAAATTTATTTAAAAAAATCTAATTGACAAATTTTTTTTTTTCAAAGGAACTGGTGATAAAGATCAACTGATTTTAACTAACTGACTTAACGGTGTTCTCAAATCAAAAAAGGCAACTTTCTGACATAAGTTTTAATTTATTTTTGTTCCAAAATGCATGAAAGTAGCTGTTGTTGTTGTTCAGAAACTATGTAATTGAGCTGTTTTTTCCTTTTTTTTTGCAAACGCAATAGATCTTTCAGAAAATAGTGTCAAAGTGGACGTTTTGAACCGAATTTCCACGCGAAGGAAGAAAGGGCACTGAAGAGCGGGCGAAAAACGTGTTTGTCACGCGATCAAAATCGCTTATAACTCAATGTTATCAAAAAATGGAAAAAGAGTTCAATTCCAAATCGCTTCCATGGCCAGGCTTTCCAATTTCATACCTTTTCGTTAAAAAAATGAATTTGTAAATGTGTCAAAACGTTTTGCGCTTGTTAAGCAGAGCAGTTAAGAACAGCCTTAAGAAAATATTATTATTACTCTTTAATTATTAAAGAAATTTATTTATTCGAAAAATACCGTATAAGTCATATAAATTTTAAAATTTAATTAAATTATCTGTATAACATTTACAATTAAAAAAATAGTAATCTAAATAACAGATAAATTTAAAATGATCAGAACTTTATAAAAATCTAACATGGAAATACTTTTAATGTAAGCCTCGGAGATTTATTATTGCATTTTAATAAATGTTTACTGTAATTATTAAAAAATAGATTAAATGAATTTTTTAATTTAATTATTTAAATTTATTTAAAAAAATCTAATTGACAAAAAAAAATTACAACGGAACTCGTAATAAAGATCAACTGATTTTAACTAACTTAAGAAAATATTATTATTACTTCAAATGAAAATCAAATTTCAAAGTGATTGCTTAAAAGGCGCAAAGGCCAACATAGTGAAAAAGATTCGAACCCGGGCCATCAGCATAGCGCACTGACGTTCTACCGACTAAACCACTTGGAACGATACCTAGCTCGGAAAATTTCTCACTATTATATGTTGGCAAGGCTACAAACGTAGCAGAAGATGGAATATTTATCGTGAGCCACCGACCTGGGGCGAGCACGAAACATAATTAAATCCAGCATCGATAGAATCTATATTAATACATGGAAATTATTCCAGAGTGAAACATTCGCCGGAACAGATGTGTTATTATCCCACCCTCCGCCATCTTGGATTTTTTTGGCGAGAAAACCCCTTTTCCGCCAAGTAGTAAATGTCGCCAAGCACCCGTTTATACGCATGTTTGGCTCAACGAAAATAAAATGTAAATAATAAACAAAATTCGCTAAACTGGCAATCAGTAATCCTTGTATGAGCGCTTCGCGCACATTTAACGGAAAAAAACATCGCCGAATTCAGCATTTCTCGCGATATAGCAATCTCAAAATTCAGCAGTTCTCGTCTTGTAGCAATCTCAAAATGTAAAAAACTCTTAAAACAGCAAAATATACCTAAAAAACGAAACTTGCTGAAGTGGCAATCAGCAATAGTTGTATGAGCGCTTCGCGCTCATTTACCGAAAAAAAAATCGCCGCATTCAGCATTTTTCGTGATATAGCATTCTCAAAATTCAGTAGTTCTCGTTTTGTAGCAATCTCAAAATGTAAAAAACTCTTAACGCAACAAAATATACATAAAATTATCAACATACCTTAACAGACATCTGCTTTCTTGAAACCTACAGCACAAAATATAACACCGCCGTCATTTTCCAAAATAGGCTTAATACGCATTGACACGCTATAAACAAACCTCCCTTTCATGTCAAAATTTCCTCATATTTCTTAATTACTTCAGCAAGAGCGTTTAAACGGACTACAGAAACTATAGTCAATGAAATACATCCAATAAATTTAACATAAAAATAAAAAGACAGCCATAGAACACGATATCAAAGAGTATCTGGTACAATACTCAAGCAACCGTCAGCAACGACACCCGGCAGTGAAATGAATGTTCACGCAAAAAGCACGCTCTCGCGTCGTAAAAAATGGGGTTGCCATAATAAGTTACTAGACGCCAAACGCCGGGGTTACCAGAGCGATAAAAATCGCCAAATACTCAACATCGCGGAGGGTGGGATAATAACACATCTTAGCCCATTCGCCTTGCATACAATATTTCAAATGAAAATCAAATTTCAAAGTGATTCAGAGTAATAGTGAGAAATTTTCCGAGCTAGGTATCGTTCCAAGTGGTTTAGTCGGTAGAACGTCAGTGCGCTATGCTGATGGCCCGGGTTCGAATCCCGGCTTGGAATCTTTTTCACTATGTTGGCCTTTGCGCCTTTTAAGCAATCACTTTGAAATTTGATTTTCATTTGAAATATTGTATGCAAGGCGAATGTTTCACTCTGGAATAATTTCCATGTATTAATTATTATTACTCTTTAATTATTAAAGAAATTTATTTATTAGAAAAATACCCTATAAGTCATATGAATTTAAAAATTTAATTATCTGTAGAATATTTACGATAAAAAAATTCAAAGCAGTCCAAGTAACAGATAAATTTAAAATGATCAGAACTTTATTAAGTTCTAACATGAAAATACTTTTAATTTTTAGCCAAAAAATATCAATGGCAATTACAACTACAGAATTGTCATTCTAAAAAGGTTGTAAAAAAAAATTGGTGTTTGAGCAGATTTTTGATGGCGTTATTGTGGAGTTAGGCTGCTATCACTGTACATTTTTTTCTCTCCAATGTGTTAGATGTTATTTGAAACATCTAAACGAGAAATTACTGCAAGTCGATTTTTGGACTTTTTTCCAGCTAGATTTGCAAAATCTTACACTGTGCGCCGGTTGGGTTAGTTGCAGATACCGCTACCCGATGCAGGACTCTACTCTACACTAGGGTGGGTCGAAAAAAGCGAAATTTTTCAGATCAACTTCTAATGCGAAATTTGACTTTCCATAAGACTTTTAGCATTGGTGTGAAATCCTGCAATTTCATTGGCTGACGCTTCACCGATAGCCAATGAAATTGAAAAGGACTTCTTTCCCTGAAAGGACAAGTACAAGAGTAAAATACTGTGTAAAGCCGGCACATGGTATTTTGATATCTCAAATGTATGAATGATCTAGCCTAGTGGTCAAGACTAGGGCTAGTAACGATTTTACGTTTGTAATACTAAAGTTGCGAGTTCTCTCCTTTCGCTGGCGTTTTCATTTTTTTAGAGTATTGTTTTGATTTTTATTAAGTCAGTTAGTTAAAATCAGTCGATCTTTATTACCAGTTCTTTTGTAATTTTTTTTAGCAATTAGATTTTTAAAAATAAATTAAATTAAAAAAACCAGTTAATCTATTTTCTAATAATTAAAGTAAACATTTATTAAAATGCAATAATAAATTTCCTATGCTTACATTAAAAGTATTTTCATGTTAGAACTTTATAAAGTTTTGATCATTTTAAATTTGTCTGTTACTATAGTAACAGATAAATGCAAAATTATCAGAATTAATATATTCAGGGTTTTTTATTTTAAAATTATCCTTGAGACATAAAAATCTTTATTAATTTATGATAGGTTACTTTATAATTTTTTATTTTAAATATTACACAAATATTTAAATTAAATTTTAAAATTCATAGGACTTATAGGATATTTTTCTAATAAAGAAATTCTTTAATAATTAAAGTGTAAAAATAATATTTTCTTAAGTCAGTTAGTTAAAATCAGTTGATCTTCATTACGAGTTCCGTTGTATTTTTTTTTGTCAATTAGATTTTTTAAAATAAATTTAAATAATTAAATTAAAAAATTCATTTAATCTATTTTTTAATAATTAAAGTAAACATTTATTAAAATGCAATAATAAATCTCCTAGGCTTACATTAAAATACATATCGCTGTACACGGCTAAGCTATAGAATTGTGGAGGAAAGTTCTATAATCAAATTAATCCGATTATTAAAGATTAGCCTTTTTAAAAGATCCTGCTGGATGGATTTCTATGGAACTTTTAATTGAAGATAATTCTTCGAGAATAGGTTTAGTGTGTAACATATCATTGTGCGTTGCTTAGCTATCAGATTATGGGAGAAAGTACTATAATCAGGTGAGCTTTATTATGAAATTTAACTTTAAAAAAAAGCTCTACTGGACGGATTTGGATGAGACTTGCATTACACTGATAAACAAGAAATTTTTTCTTGGAAAATTTTAACAGATTTTAGTAACCATACCCTAGGGAATTTAGGAAATATTCACAAAAAAGTGAAGTCGGTTTCCGTTTCAGAGATATCTGTGTTTAAATATATCTATCTCATTGTGTTATTTTATTGCATTTTAAAGTACTTTGTTTCTACAGTCTAATGATCCTGAACGTGAAGAGATATCTGCTACTTATAATACATTTAGGTGCCAATAAGATGTGTTTCTTCCATGTGAAAAATGCAGCACAGCAGCGCCACCTATTGGGAGATTTACACCAAAACATAATAAACACCAATTCATATGAAGGACTAATTTAACTTATACTTTTTACAGGGGAAGGTGAAAGCAGAAATAGATATATAGATGGATAGAATAATACAGGGTTCGTATACATTTCTTTAAATAAAAATCAAGGATTTTTAAGGACCAAAAAAAAAAAAAAAAAATGTAAGGACCTACAAACAGGGTTGTGTCGGTTTTAACCAGTGGTTTAAACCGGTTTTAACCGTCCTGGTCAAAATCAATTTTGACCACTGAAATTGACTATTCAATTTATTTACTACTAATCAAATATGTTTTACTAGCGTATGCTAAAAACTAAGTTAACATTTGTTAAAAATGTCATAATATATGTAACATAACACCAGCAAATACCAAATTTAAAAAGTCACAACATAAATAACATAACACCAAGATACTCATGCAACACAAATGCTTTAATTATTTTTTTACACAAGTTTTTTTACGTTTTTATGTAATTTATATTGAATTAAAAAAATTATTACAAGTAACAAGTTTTGCGGTTGTCTCTAAACTTAGATGGTTTCGTAATTTATTTTGGATTATTCCAAATTTAGAAAACAATCTTTCAATTGATGACGGTCTGGCACAACAATTCATTAGATGTAATGTGAATTCAACAAATTTTATATCAATTCCTTTAACCTTCTTCATTGCTACACACCAGATATCAGGCCCAATTGTATCTTTTACACTTTCATAAAAACAGGATTTTGGATATGGTAAGGGTTCTGCTTGAAATGCAATCACAAGAGGCAAAAAGTTAGGATCGTGTCTTGCTATTTCTTGCTTCTCTTCATAAATACGTTTAACCATGTCGACAAGATTAAGCATATAAGCCAGAAAATGAACCGGGTTAACATTTTCATTAAATTGAGACTATCATTTTAGAATAAGTTTCAAGATCTTTCTCTTTTAGCAATCTTAACCATTCGTTGCATGCATCAGATATAGTAGCATCTTCTTTTTGAAGTTTATCTATAGCAAGGGAAATAAATTGATTTTGTAAATATTTTACTTCTTTGTATATGCCTACATTGTTAATATCTTTCATGCTCATCTGCAATTTTTCATTTCAATAACATCTTCATTACTGAACTAACTTTGTGTTTGTAATATCTTGTCCTACAAGATTCAAGTAATGTTCTGCACATTCATAAGAAATAAACAGTTCGTCTCTATATGCATTTTTAAAATCTTCTCTCATGCGTTTAATCTTGTTTTCATTGTCACTTACATTACTTCTTACTTTACAAACTTGTTTTCTACCTCTTCTTTAGTATCAGCTGCTAGTTTTAAACAATACTGGGCAGTTTTTTAGATACCCCTGTATCAACAGCTGAAAGGAAGAATGACTTTTTCCCTGTTGATACGCAATTAACAATGAAAAGGCAATTATGGATCTAGCTTTCTTATTGTATTGCATAAGCATATTTTACTAATGAACCTCCTTAACTTATCAGTGTATTATTTTTTTAACTGCCTGTTACTTTTATTACTTATTAAGTTACTTTTAATTGGAAAGAAATTATTAAAATTAAGACCATTTTTAGCAGTTTTGACCATTTCTGACCACTTTTATCCAGTGTCCAGGTCAAAATCAATTTTGACCGGTTAAAATTACAACCCTGCCTACAAATAAAATAAATTACAATATGCATTTTCTAATACTGGGTTTCCTTTTTGTAAATACAAGTTTTAAACATTCAAATGGCCGGGAAGGGGGGGGGGATTTCAGGGTGTGACAGTAGAAATTTAGAAAATTTTAAAATAGCAAATACAGCTAAACGAAAAAACTAGTCGGATGTACCAATCCCACAATGTTCTTCTATTTCATACATGTTAATACTACAAAATTCACTATCAGAGTGCCAACATTAAATAGCAACACATGCCCATCGTGAGGATTCTAAAGATATGAAATTCTGTGCATTAGTTCTTGAGATATGACTATTGCTAAAATAGTATGAATCCTGCAAAATGCAGCATAGCAGTGCAACCTGTTGGGTGATTTAGACTAAAACCTAATCAGCAACAACTTTTGTTAACGTTTGACAGAATCTGAAGTTTGATGAAAATCCGTGCATTAGTTTATGAGATAGAGCTATTGCGGAAATCATGAAAAATTCAACATAGCAGTGTCGCCTGTTTGGCGGTTTACACCAAAACATAATCAGACCGTTATATTTATCAAGGTATAGCTGAATCTGAAGTTTGATGGCTTTTATTCAAGGACGTTGTGCATAATTTCTTAGGGAATAACAAAGCTAAAAATTACAAGTATATAGTTCAAAATATGGTAAACAATTTAAAAAAACTAAATTGTCAAATGTCATTAAAGCTTCATTTCTTGTACCCTCACATTGACTTTTTCCCAGATAATAAGGGAGCAATTAGCGACGAGCATGGTGAACGATTTCAACAACAAATTTCTGCTATGGAGTCTCATTGTCGATTGCAATGGAATGCAGCATTGCTTGCCGATTACTGTTGGTTCATCAAGAACGAAGATACTGAACATAAATATAAACCCAAAAATAGGTACTAATGTACTCAAAATAATACACTCAGATTGTATTCAGCTGCGTAAAATGTGTGTAAAATATGTATAAACAGTATCAGGCATGAAAGTGGGAAATGAGAAAAAAGGTGGAAAATTTTTTCCATTTATAAAGTGACAGCAAACTCTTATAAATTGTCATTTTAAAAGTTACTTATACAAAAAAATTAAATGTAACTGCACACATGATTGCTATTTTTTTTTTGGGGGGGGGGGGGAAGTATTAACAATGCTAAAGGTGTACATCCAAATATATCTGATCAACTTAAGTACAGCATAGTCATTAATTTTCCCAAACAAATATTATTCTGAATGGTTTAGCTGTTAAATCCCCCCCCCCCTATTTTTTCAAAAGAAATCTCCCTGATAAGTTGATCTTTGCTTCAGGAATACATCTCGAAAAAGGTATCACAGAAATTGCCCAAGTGTTGCATAAATAGTACAAAATATTCTATTCCAAAAAGAAACTTCCTTTCACTTTGAATTTTTAAAGTCTAAAAAAAATTTCATTCTTGAAAGACACTTTGAACAACTTCATTTACACAACTTTCGGATGCTTATATGATATAGGCTCACCTTTAATTTCATGTCTTTTTTGCACAACAATACAAGAACAAACTCCAAGGGTTTGAGTACACAAAATATCCAATTAATAAATTTTACAGGCACGACCCCCCCCCCCCCCCCTGTTAACCTTCCAAAATTTTCTTTGCATTTTTGCATCAATCCAGAGAATGCCCAAAATTGCTTTAAAAGAGGTGGAATTTGTCCTTTAGGAGGAACTCTTTCATGTCTGCAGTATACAAGTATACTGCTTGTAGATTTAACATTTATGTATTATTATGCATTATTGTACGATCTCCTAAATTCTCATATATCATAATAACCTATAAATACATATCCTTCGTTTAAAAAAAAAAAAATAAGAACCAAGTAAAAATTTCTAATATCAGTTTTATTTATTCAAGAGTGTATGTAACTGGAATATTAGCTTTAAATTTAAGAAAAAAATAAAAAGTCAATTTTTGTTTATCAGTGTATTTAATGACAATTTTTGAGGGATGCTTTAGTATATTGCATATCGTTATTTACTAAATCCTTTTGTGAATAATCAACTAAAAGAGTTGGTCCTTAAAAGCCTAAATTTTGTCCGATACATTAGAAAATATAATAGCACAATAGCGTTCGTATCGTTTTCAGTAATGGACATTCCAGGCAAAGGTCCATATTTCTTTAAAATACAAGGTCAAATTCATTTACATATTTTGTCTGATTCAAGGTTCGGTTGGAGAAACCAACCAGCGTAGCGGGAGAAGCCTGCTAGTAATATTATAAATGTGACAGTGCATGCGAATGTTTGGCTGAAATCAGCATTAAAAAGCATGATTTAATAATTTTGTATCTTTGCATACAGACGGTATATAACTTGGAAAAGGTTTAAAGCTGTTTTTTATTTACTTTATTCAATTTGTTTTTTTAATAATTCAAAATTTAATTACTTTAGCAATTATTTTTTAATGGAAACAGTTTGTATATTAGCAGTTTAATATCGGTACATTTCATATTAGATGTAAATTCCCAACTGGGCGAAAAATGTCCGGACCAGGATTCAAACTAGGGATCTCCTGGCTGAAGCCACCAGTTCTCTGCCATCTGAGCTATCCCGGACGAATCTGGTGGAACTTTTTCACCCAGCTAATCTTAATGATTATAGCATCTGGTCTGAAACCTGGTTCAGCTCAACAGAATAAATCTCAGGTAAAGGAACTCCAGAAATCGCTAAAATTAATCTAGTGTAATTTGTATCTAGCGATTTTTAGAGTTCCTTTACCTAAGATTTATTCTGTTGAGCTGAACCAGGTTTCAGACCAGATGCTATAATCATTAAGGTTAACTGGGCGAAAAACTTCCACCAGATTCGTCTGGGATAGCTCAGATGGCAGAGCACTGGTGGCTTCAGCCAGGAGATCCCTGGTTCGAATCCTGGTCCGGACATTTTTCGCCCAGTTGGAAATTTACATCTAATATGATTTGTTTACCAATTAGATTAATTGTGTTAAAATTAATCTAGTATCGGTACATTTGCTGCGTAAGTCATGTTTTACATTAAAAATACTTTTTAGATAAACTTACTTTTTATTTACATAAAACAGGATGACTACAGAAATTGTGAAAAAAAAAGTACCCTGATTTCCCTGACTATCTTTATCAGATTTCCTTTTATTAACGTTAAACATATGGTATTTTTCGTAATATAACACACTTTTCCAGCTTGGTAATATCTCATGTGGGAGAAAAAAAACAAGAGAAAAACATAAAAATTGCGCAATCGCGTCTTATTATTTCCTTAAATATCACTTGTTTAGTGATAAATCAGTCTCCTTGGCAAGGCAAAAACTAAAATATTTTCGTATATAGATACATTTTCCTGATTTCCGAGTATTTTTACGAAATTTCCAGATTGACAAACCTGCCTGATTTTTCCCATAATCTGTAGACACCCTGTAAAATTAATGCCATGGTATACAGGCATGTACATTTGACAAGCTGTTTCATGAGTGGAAAGAATCAAGATATTGAATTATTTTTAAATTCTGTATTTTAAGTACTAATGAATTGCGACTAAAAGTGGACAAAGTATCATTTTCTATGGGACGGCTTTTTCCGCTGTTTTAAAAAACAGACAACTCTGTTGGACATGTAATAATTGCAAAACTTTTTCTGTTAGATTACACGGTGGTATGCCGAGAGCATATTTCACATGTGCCGCGAAAATTTTAAGTCATAGACGGGGCATAAGCACAGAAAATCACCTCATCGAGTTCACAGATGAAATTTTAGGATTAGTTAAATCTTGATTCGCATATTAAAACGCAATCGGTCTGCCAAGTTATATCTTGGTGGAAAACACTTGAAAACCCAATTTTAGAGGCTGACTCATAGGTTTGCCATTGTGTTTTCCTGCACCCAAAGGTATAAAAACATGGAGGACTGGGAGCAAGAGAAAACAATGGTAAATCTATGAGTCAGCCACTAAAATCGGGTTTTGCACGAAGACCGATTGCATTTTAATATGCAAATCAAGATTTAACTAATCCTAGAATTTCATCCGTGAACTCGATGAGGTGATTGTCTGTGCTGCCGGCCTATCAATAAGTTACATCAAGACACTAAGAATTAACAGAAATATAATATTGATACTTTAACACCCAATCTTTTATATACTATGCAATTTACTTCGAAATGGATTTAGGTGTCATAAAGATACATTACTTGAAACTTTATTTCTCTGTTTGTATACTATTTATAAGGATATACAAGGAAATCGTGAAAATTAGTCTCCATATCTGCTTAAATGCCAATTATGAAAACTGTACAATTTTTATGATATATTTTTAAGACATGCTTAAAATGACAACATTAAAAATATATACAACAAAAAATGTACTATGGTTTCTTATGAGCAAGTTCTATAAATGTTTAATCGTATCAAGATCTTCTTTTATACAGTACACTCCCTCTAATCCGCACAGGTTGGGGCCAAGGGTTTTGCGAATTATAGATCATTTTTTTGTTTACATTCTAATATTTGGAATTTATCAACAAATATAGTAATCACATTGTAAATAAATAACACAGAAATAAAAGAAACTGCTTATATATATATATATATACTATACCCAATATTAGAAATACATTTAAATAATATATATTAATGCACAATTAATAGAAACATTTCTACTTATTTTTAGATCTCAAACATTGCAGTGATAATGGTTTGCTTTATAGCTTTTAATTTATACTCTGCAATTTAATCTTGAAGCCTTTTACAAGAGTTAGGATTTCTTGATAAATAACAAAAGTTTTTTTTCTAAAAGATTAAGACATTTATCCAAAAGAGCTAACCCTTCTTTGAAAGTAATTTTACCTTTTATAAAGCCAACAAATGCGTTCAGAATATAGCAGTCTAATAGTTATTTATAAAATGCACAGGATATTTCTTTCTAACTACTGCAGAAATGCATTAAAAAAATTTAGGGCATTTAAAATTAATTAAAATTCTTAAATTCATCAGATTAGTCAATATTTATTACAGTCGAAATGTGAGTTATCTTGCTTAAAGATTTTAACTCTTTGTTTACATCTGAAATATAGTGCGGATTATAGAGTTGTGGATTAGAGGGAGTGGACTGTATCACTCCAACCTCCATGAGAAATTTTAATATCTGAATTGTACACTGTGCTATGAGCAAAGTGTTCTCCTTTACAAGATTACATTATACACGAAAATACTTTTGTGTATGATTCTATGATAACTTGATTATACTGCTTTGATTTCACTTTTTTTTTCAATGAAGTTTATAAACTGAAAAATAAAACCCATTTTTTTTGTTGTTGTAGTAAATAAATAAAAAATTCCATATAGTTTAGGGATGTATCGAATATTCGGTCAGTCCGAATATCAAACTATTCGGTTAAGCTGAATATCCAGCCGAGCCGAATACTTTAACAAAAACTTTTAAAACACATTTTTTAAAACTTTTCACAATTTCTACTTTTAAATATATTTACTTATAAATATATTTACAATATAAGTTAACTTATAAATATATTTACAATAATTAGAAACAAGACCATATTTAAATAAAATAGAATGTTTTTAGATTAATTATTTATTTGCTGTTTGTAAAGTATAACTTGAGAAAATTAACCATAAGGAGGATTAAAAATGATGATTAATTAGGATTTTCATAGAAATTAATGATGTACAAATGCAAGTTCCTAAATTTTGCCCTTACTTATAATTACCCTTCTTAAATAACTCAAAGCAGATTTTTTTCAATATAAAGATTACTTATACAAAGCTATTGTTGATCAAAATCAATGTAAGTTTTTTTAAATTAAATACTATGTAAAATTATTTTAAAAAGTAAAATTTTAATACTTTTAAACTTTGAAATATAAAAAGTATTTGGCCTAACAGTTATTATTCGGCTAGCTGAATATTCAGCCTTCAGTTTCACCAATATTCCACCAAAATAATTATTTGGTGCATCTCTACCGTATATACTCGCGTATAAGTCGACCACCTAACTTTCAAATGCAAATTCTGGAAAAAATAAAAAACCCGCGTATAAGTCGACCCCCTAACTTTTTACTTCAATTTTATACAAAATCGAACAAAAGATTTCACTTGCCAATGCGAAAAGGTAGTAAGTAAACAAAAACAAATCATTGAAATTTTTTTAAATGTTAAATTATTATTATTTGTATATTTTATATATTATTTTTTTATTCGTACACATAAAAAGCCACAATTTTGCAGTATTTGAAGTTTTTTTTTTTTTTGCTTTTTTAACTGACTCTCATATAAGTCGACCCCCCCAAATTTGCTTACCGAAAATTGTCCAAAAGTCCTCGACTTATATGCAAGTATATACAGTATATAGTTATAACCATAATGTTTTGCATCACAATAATTTTAGCATGCCGTGGATCGTGGAAGTTCGGCAGTGTGTCATGAGGTAGAAAAGACTGAGAAACATTGAATTAATATATAGCTTTCAGACATGCATAAGGAATTTTTTTTTTTTTTTTTAAAAGTAAGTATATTTTTATTTGCTTAATTTTGCAATAACATTAAAGTATAAAATACAGTATTGTCTTAGGAAGACATATTATAAAAAGAATCTACGACGACTTGTTTCCATTTCATGCCGCTTGAGAATCCATTCAAATTCTCCAAATTTAGTATCAAAAGTGTTCTTCTGAAGACTTCGCAATCTCAAGGTAAAGCGAGGCCCTATTTCTTGAAGCGCTACCTTTGACTCATTCTTAAATTCATATCTGTGATGACGAACAAAGATATAATCCCGCTGGTTGTGAAACGTTGCAACCCGTCGGCCACGGAATTCAGGATTGTACTGAAACAAAGAGGCAAACAAACGTCCTATTGTAAGTCCAAGACGAGTTTTGAAGTTATTCAATACAATTTCCGGTCGATGGCTGGAAGTAACTGCTCTGTTTTTAATTTTACCGCAATACTTAACACTGCTTATTCTGAAAAATGCAGTTGGACCTTCGGGTAGGTGTATAACAAGCATTCCTGTAGGATGTCTCCTGTCTTCTGTGACAATGACAATATTAGTAAACCCTCTAGAATGGGCCTCTTTAACTAACTTTTTTATACGAGCATGACGCCTATACAGAAATATGGAGTCTTGAATAAGCATTTTTAACTCTCGACAAAAGCGGATAGTCCAAGTATGAGGATTCTCACTACAAGTTATAAGAACTTTAGGCGGCGACTTCTGATTGTAATAACTGGAAAATTCATCTGTATTCTGATCCAAGATTATTTCTTCATCTTCATGATTAACCATGGTCTCATCTGGTTCTCTGGTGTTCTCCAGAGTTCTTGGCACTTGCTTGGGCACATTTTCTCCAGCAGCAATTGCTTTTCTTATTTGCTTCTTCTTCTCCTTCTTTAGTTTTGCCTTTTCTCGCTTTAGTTTTATGTATTCTTCAGTTCTATGTTGCTTGTTTTTAATTTCAGAAATATTCCTGGCTGAAAATGAAAGAAATTCAATCAGTAAACATAGAAAAATATTCCTACAATGAAATAAAATAATGTTTTTATCAGAGATTTTTCACTAAATGGATTCCCCTGATGAGGCCAGTTTTGATGGAAATACAACTATAATTTTAGTGTATTCCTTTTTAAAAAACATTTACAGTGGGTGATCGGTTAACAAACACTTTCGCGACAGATTTTTATGTTCAGGTATGATCCATGTCAATTCAGGCAGCCAAAGAAAAAAATCTTACCTTCATAGTCTCAGAAGTTTTTGAATTGAACATATGTTAAAATTCAATAAAAAATAAGATACTTGTATATTTTGGTTTTGCCCAAAAAAATTCCTGGCCCGAGATACAGGCCGCCAAAGATGGCATCCCGGGCACCATTTCCAATTCGCCATTTTCGATAAAAATTTTAAAGTGCTCTATCTTTAGAACGGTGCAAGATATTTTGTTGCGGTTTTTTTTATTTTATAGATAATATTCTTCTGTTTAAAATGATATACCCAATTTTGAAAAATGTATTCAACTTTTCTTGTGGCAACCTTTTGAAAAAAATTTTTTTTTTTTCGAAAATGCCAATCCTAAAAATTTTGATTTTTTTGCTGTTGATTAATACCATTGGGAACTATCTTCACTGTAAAGGAGAACTTCCACTTTTGAGTTTAACAAATTTTAGAAACATTTAAAAAATTCAGAGAATTTTACAGGAACTGTATATATACAGTTCCAGTAAAAGTCACTGAATTTTTGCTTATTTGTATCATATTTGTAAGGATAAGCCTACTATATATCCTAAACAAGTGAGAAATTGCAATATCAAATGTGGCAAATGAGGTGCGTGCGTAGTATTAACTAGTTTTATAAATATTCAGATCTTGGTGCAATAAGTGTTACACTCTTGGGCAAAAAGGCATGAATACAAAATTTACTGTAATTCCATATATTAAATTCAGTAATACAGAAGTAATATGAATCCATCTTAAAAGGACTTAATCACCATGGCAGCCTAGAATCATTGCCTATCATGGTATATCATTGAATCAATTATGTATTATAGGATTTTTAAATAGAATGAAGAAAACTTTTATTAATGTCTTTTATGTTTTAATTTGATTTTCATAGCATTTGAAGTGATACATACTTTATTGCAGAGGTTTACAAAAAATTACTTCCTGTGTCATAGAAAGTGCATAGTGTTTACAGGGACACACAAAAGATTTCGGATACTTTACCTTATTGGAAATACTGTACATTAGCAATGATTGCTAGAGGTGCATTTTCAGTTGCGATATGAGTTTTTAAGTTTAATTAAATATTTCCATATTACGTTGTGTGTATAAAGGCTGTAGATCATATACAGGGCTACACAAAAGAAATCGTAAGGGTATTGCTGGAAGTGCATTTTTAGTTGTGTTTGAGTTTTTAAGTTTAACTAAATTTTTCCATATTAAGTTGTGTGCATAAATGCTGTAGATCATATACAGGGCTACACAAAAGAAATCTTAAGGGTTTACTGAGTATGAATGAAAGTAGCTTAAAGGTGATTTTTAAATGAGTTATGCATTTTTACACTGAACTACATTTAGTATACTAAGATATGTTTGGAGAATATAGATAAAATGATATACAGGTCCACGCAAAGAATTAGATACATGGCCGTCTATGGATGATAATCTTTGGAAGTGTGATTTCACTGGTTTTAAGGATGTTTTAATCTTAATTAAATATTAGCTAAATAGTGGCATGTATATAAAGATAGTAGGTAAAATACAGGGTTGTATGAAAGTATTCAAGTATGCTTCTGTCTATTGACATAAATTTCTAAAAGTCAAATTCCGACCTATTTATGTGCTTTTAACAATTTCCAACATAGTTGAAAGTCTTTATGGATTCGATTTGTCTGCCCATCTGTCTGAACTCTAACTTGTATTAATATAATTTGTATTGCTGTGTAATTGATATATGTTATTGGGATTGTTTTACTATGTTCGGTATTGAAAATAAAGTATGTATCACTTCAAATGCTATGAAAATCAAATTAAAACATAAAAAGACATTAATAAAAGTTTTCTTCATTCTATTTAAAAATCCTATAATACATAATTGATTCAATGATATACCATGATAGGTAATGATTCTAGGTTGCCATGGTGATTAAGTCCTTTTAAGATGAATTCATATTACTTCCGTATTACTGAATTTAATATGTAGAATCATAATAAATTTTGTATTCATGCCTTTTTGCCCAAGAGTGTAACACTTATTGCACCAAGATCTGAATATTTATAAAACTAGTTATAGTATGCACGCACCTCATTTGCCACATTTGATATTGCAACTTCTAACTTGTTTAGGATATATAGTAGGCTTATCCTTACAAATATGATACAAATAAGCAAAAATTCAGTGACTTTTACTGGAACTGTATATATACAGTTCCTGTAAACTTCCCTGAATTTTTTAAACGTTTCTAAAATTTGTTAAACTCAAAAGTGGAAGTTCTCCTTTACAGTGAAGGTAGTTCCTAATGGTATTGATCAACAGCAAAAAAATCAAAATTTTTGGGATTGGCATTTCCAAAAAAAAAATTTTTTTTGAAAAAAAGTTTTTTTTTCAAAAGGCTGCCACAAGAAAAGTTGAATACATTTTTCAAAATTGGGTATATCATTTCAAACAGAAGAATATTATCTTTAAATAAAATAAACCGCAACAAAATATCTTGCATCGCTCTAGAGATAGAGCACTTTAAAATTTTTATCAAAAATCGCAAATGAGAAAGGATGCCGGGGATGTCATCTTTGGCGGCCTGTATCTCGGGCCAGGAATTTTTTTGGGCAAAATGAAAATATACAAGTATCTTACTTTTTCTTAAATTTTAACATATGTTCAATTCAAAAACTTCTGAGACTATGAAGGTAACCCCCCTGCCTGAGTTGATATGGATTCAGCCTTCAGTTAACAAACACCTCAAAAAACAAAGCCACGAAGAAGCAATGCTGGGTTTCGGATTTGCTGAACTATATTTAAGTGGGTCTAATGTTGACTTAGAGAACATTTTAACAGTTGTAGACGTATGGCTTAATTAATTCATGGGCTACCTGGAGTTCGGGCCCTCAAATTAAAATGAACAGATCAGAAACATCAATTTTTATATTTTGTATACCTTTTTAAAGAAATATTTTTAATTGTAAATTAATTATTTAATTGAAATTTAGTTCACAAATTATTAAAAGGCTGCGGGCTCTAGTGTCACCCAGGGTAATTCCTGGTCACAGTCCTTTTTATGTTTTAAGAACGCTTCACCAAAATGAAAAAAATCATAAAGGTACTCTGAACTATCCTTATTGGAATTTATTACTTAATTATGAGTTTATTGTTTATTTATTTTGAAAAAAAAAATCTTTTTGAAATGGCTAGTTAAATTTCTGTAAAATAACATTGACCTTAGTTATGATAGCATTTTTACAAATATCTTTGGCACAACTCAAATTTTAAATATTTTTCTTTTCTTTCCTTTTTGGTTCAATTACCAGCTAATTTAGCTATTAAAAAAATAGTCTTGAAATTTTTAATACTATTTTAAATAATTTACAGAAGTTGATCAAATATTGCCCCATGTATCTGGGTAAATCTTGGTCACTGGAGTAATTTCTGGTCAATGTTTTTATCCTCATTTAATTCCTTTTTATTGTCATATTTAGTGATTTTAATTGTCGCAAACCCTTTGAGAATTAACTGCAGCCACACTGTTCACCACATTTTAGTTCATTGTAGTTCTTAATTAGTGTTGACTCTAGAATAAAAGGGATGCCAGGCGGGAATTTTTCAAAAAGGGAACACTATTCTAAAAAAGGGTACATTTTTTCAAAAAGGGAACATTATTCTAAAAAAGGGCATTTTTTTTTTTTTTTTCAAAAAGGGCACACTTGTACCTTGTTCACAATAAATATTTTGAACTGGTTTGTTTAGAGACCGTAGAATTTGCGATATTTTCCCGGGAATTATTGAATTGCCACGGGACGCATAGGAAGTTTTAAAAAGGGAAGCAGGGCGCATTGGAAGGGTATGAAAGAGCCACCGGGCGCAAAAAGAAATAAAAAGGGCCGCCGGGTGCTGCACCCTGCTAAAGCGGCTTAGAGTCAACACTATTAATAAGGTAGAGTCATCCGTGGTAATTCCTGGTTACTGAGTTTCTGAGGTAATTCTTGATCATTTTTGCTTTTGTTATAAAAATAACAATTTATGAAACTGTAAAACTCAAAGATACTTTGCATTCTTTTCTTTGAAATATATTCCTTAATTATTCACTTAGTTGAAATTAAATATTTAAAAGAAAATTATATTCAAAACTGCTACTCAAATTTCTGCAAAACATCATTATTCATTTTTACACATTTTACAACAGATCATTGTCATTCTTGAAGTTTTAATTATTTTATTTCAACTAAAGACATATCAGTCTTTAGAAAAGATTATAAAATTTTCCTCTACTATATTAAACACTTTTAAAAGAAGAAAACAGTAAGTGCTCAGAGAATAAGACACACTCTATGACTGAACAATTTACGTAGAAATACTATCTCATTGCAAAATGGTCCATAAAAATATACATAATGCAATAGAGGAACCTAATTATTACGCCGTGTATTATACTAAAGGTCTGTATTGAAAATGCCTTGAAAAGGGAGCCGGAAACTTCAGTTGGCCTAAGCAGAATAAAATTGATAACAAACATTCAGTTATATTTTTTATAGACCAATAAATTTGCAAGTTATTAATAAATCCATTCACAGTGGATACTAATGAAGAAGTTATAAATACTGCTTATAAATGTTGTAAAAATGCATAAAATTTTTTCGGCTAATTAATGCTTTGTAAAATGGACAAGAGTCTTTTGCACATCAAATAACTTTGTATTTATGCCCAAAACAAAGTCTATGCTTTATTATTCCACAATTATGAGATGAACAAAACTTTTAGAAGATTGACCTACTTATTTTATTACTCACTCATAAAAAAAAATTAACTATACTACTTTATTTATAAGAAAAAGGATGCTGACTGATAATTAGAGCCGTACAGAGTACTCGGTAAATACTCGGTACTCGGCGAAATTTTGGCCGGGTACTCGGCCAATAGCGAGTAGTTGTAAGAATTTCATTTTTTAAGCATATGAATTTAAAACTGATCTGTAAAAAGTTATTTGAATATCAATTATATGTGATATATAGCTCTTAAAATTAGTTAAGTAATAAAACAGGTAACTAATCAACCCTAGCCCATTTTAATTATATAAAAAAGTAAAAATGAAAAAAAAGGGGGTTGGGGTTAAAGGTCAGTGTAAACCCTGGTAGCAGAAAGTTCGAGACGCGCGATGTGCGTCGCAGATTTATTTTGGACCTTGCAGATAAATTTGCCAACTTGAAAAAAAAAAGTATTTCCTTAAAAAAAAAAAAAAAAAAAAAAAATACGAAAATTCTGACAAAAAATATCGCGAATTCGACAAATGGTCGCCGAAAAATATCAATTTCGGCAATCGTTCGCATAAAAAATCGGTAAATTATAGCCAAAGTGTCGCTATAAAAACGCGAATTTCGTCAAAAGAGTCCGGAAAAAAAAACATGAATCTCGTCCCAGGGTTGTAGAAAAAATGCACATTTCTGTCACAGGATCGCGGAAAAAACACAAATTTCGTCAAAGGATCGAGGAAAGAATGCGAATTTAGTAAAAGGATCGCGGAAAGAACGCGAATTTAGACAAACGATTCTGGGAAAAGCGCAAATTTAGACAAACGATTCTGGGAAAAACGCAAATTTAGTCAAAAGATCGCGAAAAAACGCAAATTTATGTCAAAGGATCGCGAGCAAACGCAAATTTATGTCAAAGGATTGCGGAAAGAAGGAGGAATTTCGCCAGAAGATCTCGAAAAGCGTAAATTTCTGCCAAAAGATCGCTGTACAAACTTGAATTTTATCCAAAAATCCCGAAAAAAACGTGGATTTCGTTCCAGGGGCGCAAGAAAAACGCAAATTTCTGTAACAAAATCGCGGAAGAAACTTGAATTTCATCAAAGGATCGAGGAAAAAACACGAATTTAGTCAGACAATCGCAGAAAAATGCAAATTTCTGTAAAACGATCGCGAAAACACGCAAATTTTTGTAAAACGATCGCGAAAAAGACGCAAAATTTTGTAAAACAATCGCGAAAAAACTCAAATTTTTGTAAAACGATCGCGTAAAAACATAAATTTCTGTAAAGCGAACGCGAAAAAATGCAAATTTCTGTAAAGTGAACACGAAAAAACGCAAATTTCTGTCAAAGGATCACGAAAAACGCAGATTACTGTCAAAGGATCGCGAAAAAAGGAAAATTTATGTCAAAAGATAGAATTAAAGTTGCGGAATTTCGTCAAAAAACCGCAAAAAGTGCAAATTTCTGCTGAAGGATCGCTGTAAAAACGCGAATTTCGTCAAAAGATCCCGGGAAAAACGTGAATTTCGTCAAAAGATCCCGGGAAAAACGTGAATTTCGTCCCAGAGGTGCCGAAAAAACGCAAATTTCTGTCACAGAATCGCAGAAAAAACACGAAAGTTCGTCAAAGAATCGAGGAAAAAACACGAAGTTCGTAAAGGATTGCGAAAAAAAGCTCATTTTTGTCAAAGGATCGCGAAAAAACAGCAGATTTCGTTAAAAGATCGCGAAAAAACGGCACATTTCGTCAAAAGATTGAGATAAACTGCATATTTCGTCAAAAGATCGCGAAAAAACCCAAATTTCATCAAAAGTGCGCAAGAAAAATACATAATTAGTGCCGGTAGTGGATTTTCGCTCCCTGCCCCACCCCCCCCCCCTTCCTCTGTTGTAACCTTTCGGAAAGTTTGCTGTGAATTTCAGAATTTATTTCTTTTTTTTTTTTACTCAGAATCACCCTTTCAGTAAGAACGCTGTTTATTTTAACACTCATAATGTTTGTACATAAGAAAATGTAACACGCTACTCCTGCAGACAATTTTCATCCCACTAAATTGCTGTCGCAGACATAACAATAACTTTCTGCTACTGGGGTGGTAAACCAGATAAAGCATGGCCCTTTTAAAATTTAGTTGACATATTTGAAATTCTGCTGACTACAAATCACTAGCAGCTCTCCATCTATGTGTTATTTCCAGTCTTCATTTTTGAGAAATTGGGATGTTAATTAAAGTGCTTTGCTGTAGAAAAGCCAATTTTGGTATATAAAAAAAACCAATAAAAGTCACTGAGGTTTTTTTAGTTTTAGCCGACATTTTCGCAACCCTGATTTTTACACTATTTAGAATTTTATAATGATAAGCAGCAGTAACTACATAAAATAGGTTGTTTTTAAACAAATTACAATTTATTTATAATATTTATGAAAATCATAAAAGGTACAGTCGTGGAAAAAAAAAAAGTAAACACCTTCAACAAATTATCATAGAAGAAAGTTACTGGTGCCGAACGATTGGAAATAAAGTCTACTTTTAAATGATGTATATGAAATTTGCTTAGGGAGCCATCTACTTATTAAAACGAACCATAACTTTGTTTTTTTCAATAGCAGTACACAATTCTGACAGCATAAATGAACTCTACACCCTTCAATTAGACTAAACACAAATTTTTATGCAATTCGTACCATAAGTTTCTGAGAAATTAATTATTTTAAAATAAGCGTATTTTAAGGGCTGTATCCAAATTGAAGTTCCGTACATGATTGTGAACCGAGAGAGTCCCCTTCTTGATCAAGACACATTAAAGCACCACTCAAGCAGTCAATGAAGCCTGCTAGATTACATGACGACGACAGCAGAAGAAATTTCAAAATATCTAGTCTAAAGATGAAAATAAGCACTCGCCAGTCGCCACTCGGCGACTAAAAATATGGAAAGTACCGGCCAAATGCAGAATTTTCCAAAGGGATTTCGTCAAAGAATCGCGGGAAAAAACCTGCGAATTTTGTCAAAAGATCGCGAAAATACCCAAATATCGTCAATAGATCACGTAAAAAGCGAATTTCGAAAAAGAATCGTGAAAAAAAAACGAGACTTTAATCAAAAGATTGCGAAAATACCATACATTTCGTCAAAGGATCGCAGAAAAACCCGAATTTCGTTAAAGGATCGCTCAGAAACCCAAATTTCGTCAAATGACTGCGGAAAAAACGCAGATATCGTGATCGCGGAAAAAACGCAAATATTGCTAATAGATCGCTAAAAACAGACGTGAAAAAACGAACATTTCGTCAAAAGATTACGGAAAAAATGTAAATTTCGTCGAAGGATCGCGAAAAAAACCAAATATTGTGAATGGATCGCGGAAAAAACGCAAATATCGTCAATAGATCGTGGAAAAAACACGAATTTTGTCAAGGAATTGCGAAGAAAAAGAGAATTTTGTTAAAAGATCGTGAAATAAACCGCACATTTCGTCAAAGAATCACAGAAAAACCTGTATTTCGTCAAAGGATTGCTAAAAAAAAAAACGAATTTCGTCAAAGAAATGCGAAAAAAAATGCAAAATATCGTCAATAAATCACGGAAAAACGCAAAATATCGTCAATGGATTGCGGAAGAAACGCAAAATATCGTCAATGGATCGCGGAAGAAACGCAAAATATCATCAATGGATCGCGAAAAAACGCAAATTTCATCAATAGATCGCAGAAAAAAACCGAATTTTGTCAAAGAATTGCGTAAAATAGAGAATTTTGTCAAAGAGTCGCGAAAACGAACGCGAAATTTCATCAAAAAGTCACTAAAAAAGTGCGAATTTTGTCAAAAGATCGTGTGCATAATTTGTTCCAGCAGAGAACCTTTACATTTCAGAAAATTTGCCTTAAACTTCAGATTTTTTTTTTTTTTTTAATTTTGAAAAGTACCTAAATATAGTGGACTTACGTAGTTAGCTATATAAGCATGTTAATATAACTCTGCTGTTAACTTTATTTAAAATAGATTGGAAATTAGAATCTCAAGTTTATTCAAAACAATATGAATTAAAATATTTTTATTTATTACATAAATTACTTTACTCTAAACTTACATATTTTTTAATTAAATATTCAGTAACATAAATGTACTTACTGGCGACTAAAAAAATTATTCTCACTAGCCAGTAACTGGCTACTAAATAAAATCACCTTACTGGCCAGTGGCCACTAAGTAAAATTCCTTATTTTCATCTTTAATCTAGTCACTTCTATCATAGATGGCCCCTTAAAACATCCTTTTGCCGTTTTTTAAGCATAATTTGAAAACTACTTGGAAGAAAATTGTGAAATTTTAGATTTCCATAAAGCAGGACTTAATAAAACTAAATCCATCAAAAAAACTGTAGGTTGCAATTGCAATTCATAATTTTTTTTAATATTAATTTCATAATTCATATCATAAAACTATAAAAATTGCAAATTCAATGTATTTATGTTTGGGTATATTATATTAGTATTATTGCTACACAAAAAATTAGCACATTAGGAGCATAATTTCAGGAGATATAAATAAAAATATGAAAATGTAATTTAACATTAGGAGCACTAAATTTTGAATGTTTATAATTCAAAAACTTATCATTCAAATGACTTGAAATTGGGTGTCTAGGCATAGTTTTAACCGAAGATTTGAAATATCTGGCTAAATTTGGGTATTGCTATTGAAAAAAATGAAGTTTGGATTCGTTTTAATTCCAGACATTTTGCATTGGTCGTTATAATGGAACGATTGCTATAATGGGCGGTCGTTATAACGACTGTATAAAAAATAATAATAATAACCAAATTTTACAGCACAACATAGGATAAGGATCCAAGATGGCAGCTTGCAGGAAGATATGACATATGTTCCAAATAGTTTTTACTTTATTGTACAATATTTATTTGTTCTGTAATTTCAAGTAAGTATAATATTTGTACTGATATAAAACAATAGTTTATGAAGAAGGATGGCTACAGAAATTGTAAAAAAATGTTCACTGACTGTCTTGATCAGATTTCCCAGATTTTCTCTTTTAATGATGCACATACGGTATTTTCTAATGAATGCTATTTCCTCATATAACATACTTATCCAGCTTGCTAATACCTCATTTGGGAGAAAAAACTTAAAAATTGCAGAATCATGTCCTATTATTGGTTTCAATATTGCATGTTTGCCAATGAATCAGTCTCATTTGCAAGGTGTAAATGTAAATATTTTCTGATACACACAAATTTCCATGATTTTCGAGTATTTTTAAGAAATTCACTGACTTTTCCAGCTTGAAAAACTTCCCTGATTCCCAGAATCTAAGCCACCCCGTGAAAGTCTTATTTTGAAATGTTACCTTTTTTAAATGATCACTTTTGCACCAATAATGTTAATTTTTTTTCAAATGTTTCATTCAATATCGGCTATTATGCTTGCCGATAATGATGTCCCTATAGCAGAAACAGAAAAGTACTAGAAAGTGTTATAACAGGGGGCAGGGTTGCTCCCTAACATAGAAATCCTTAGTTTAGATGTTTATCATAGTCATTTAAAAAAAAAAAATTTGATTTTAGTTTGAGAGTGAACATCATATTGGACCCGGTGGCAGAATGTTTTGTAGCTGTCTGCGACAAGCTTTTAAAATTTCATAATCTGTCTGCAAATTTTGCATGCAATTTTAAGGAATAAATAATACATTAAACTAGGCATTTTTTATCCTTTTATTTAAAACATGGTAAGCATGATGATTATCATTAATTTTGATTATAACTTTTCATCATCTAACTTCTTGTAGGTTTTCTAAAATGGGAAGGATAAGCAGAACCCTACATAGACAATAAAGAGGCTTTTAAAAACCTTTGGAAACTTCAGAGCTGATTTGTTCTTTCTTGGAGTTGGAAATGTTCCGCTTTTTTAAATATGTTTTCTAAATTTTTAGCCCAGGGTAATTTCTAATTGATATTTTGACCAGGGTGGCACGTCCTTGAAAGTATGTGCTCAAGTTTTTTTTTTCACCATTTCACAATCATGCACACCACATACCTTCAGACATGCTGCAGGATCAGTTTAAAAAAAAAACTGAACTTTCGTGGCCTTATGCGTGAAAAGCACTGAGTTTTTTCCACAACCCTTTGATGATTTTTTTTTTTTTTTTTGCAATCCTTCGACAAAATTTATGATTTTTTCGCAGACTTCTGATGAAATTTGCGTTTTTTCTTCGATCTTTTGACGAATTTTGCATTTTTTTGCGATCCCTTGACAAAATTCGCGTTTTTCCGCGGCCTTTTGAGGAAATTGTCATTTCTTTCAAATACTTTGACAAAATTCGCATTTTTTTCACAATCCTTTGATGAAATTCGTGTTTTTTTCATGGCCTTTTGGCGAAATTCATGTTTTTCCATGATTTTTTGATGAAATTTGTGTTTTTTCGCAACCTTTTGACAAAATTCGCGTTTTTTCCTAATTTTATGACGAAATTCGCACTTTTCCGTGATCCTTTGACGAAATTTGCACTTTCTCACGATCCTCTGACGAAATTTGCACCTTTTTCACGATCATCTGACGAAATTTGTGTTTTGTTCGTGATATTTTGATGAAATTTGCATTTTCTCCATGATCCTTTGATGAAATTTGCATTCTGTTCGCAATATTTTGACAAAATTTGTGTTTTGTTTGCGATATTTTGACGAAATTTGCGTTTCGTTCGCAATCTTTCGACGAAAATCGCTTTTGTTTCATGATCCTTTGTTGAAATTCGCGATCCTATGACAAAATCATGGTTTTAATGTTCTTTTTACCGAAATTCGCTTTTTTTTCACGGGAAAAAAATGTCTTTAAGTTGCAGACAGTTTTTTTAATTGATTTCATCAGTGCAGACAACACTTGTCTGCAAGAGATTTTCTTTGTCCGCGACCATGTCGCCGTATTTCTGCCACTGAGATATTGGAAAACAGGATTTCCTCAGAGTTTGCAATCATTTTCTAAAACAGCATTTTAGAAAAATATCACAATTCATATCGCGGACCACAGAGACATCTGTTCCATTGTTATATATTGCTTACTTAATTTTGCTTAAGGGCACATGGAAGATAAATTAGTTCAAGTTTTTGAGTTTTGAATTGAATTATAAATTGATACAACAGAAAAAAAAATTGATGATGAAATGTTAAATCAATATGATTATGATGCTGGAAGGTTTCGAAATAATATATTTAAGCATTGTGAGTGTGTATCTAGTTTTTTTTCCTTTTCGAGAAAAGTGGTTTTTTTTTTTTATGCTTTGGTATGCTTTTCTAAAAATCTATTTTAGGTAAACAGTTGAAACTTTCCAAAATTGTGTAACCAACTCTATTTGAGAATAAGATGCAATTTTCATTTTGGCTTAAAAGAAATAAAATTAAATATATTTTATTAAAACTTACAAAATTTTTTAGTAAAACATTTTTAATTTTATTTCTTTTAAGCCAAAATGAAAATGGCATCTTATTCTTTTCAAATAGAGTTAGTTACACAACTTTGGAAAGTTTCAACTGTTTACCTATAATAGATTTTTAGAAAAGCATACCAAAGCATCAAAAAACATTTTTCTCGAAAAGGAAAAAAAAACACACTCACAATGCTTAAATATATTATTCAAAAACCTCCCATCATCATAATCATATTGATTTAACATTTCATCATCAACTTTTTTTTTCTGTTTTATCAATTTATAACTCAATTCAAAACTCGAGAATTTTAACCAATTTATGTTCCATGTGCCCTTAAACATTAAATATTTGTCAACAAATTTTACTACATAGTTTTTTAAGAACAAATATTTGTGTATTCATTTTTATAAAAATGCCAAATAGTGGGGAAAAGAAAAACAAAACTGGAACTCCCTGGTGTAAACTGGCAACCTTAATGTTACTTCATGCATCACTTGATTTTAAACAAACTTTACGGTTAATTTAAACAAAACAAATAAAAATAATACCCGGATGAACAATAAGAAGTGTAATATTTTCTTAATATGATTCCACAGATTTTGGAACATAAATAACGAGTTATTAAGTAATTTCCATAAAGGGTACATGCGTAATGTCACACGTGCTGTGTTATTGAATAAAATAATGATTAGCGCTGCTAAAAATTGCATGTTATTTTAAGGATAAAAGATATTCTAAGACATAAAGTTTAATTACCTGGAATACATGAAATTGAAGCTTCAGCCATAATAAAGCTTAACTAGTGATAACTTAACAATATTGCGTAGAACTGTTTACTATTTACATTTACAATTTTTCATTGGTTGGGTTGTTGGTTGGATGGGCTGGGCCACATGTGGACTGCTCAGATTAACGAACTAACTAGACTGGTGGATCAAAACTGCAATGCCTCCTTACCATAAACATGAAACCGAGTACAACCGTGCGATACAGCGCCATCTATTAGACAAATTTTCAAGGAACGGTTTTCTTCTTCTAAAACCTATTTCGTAAGAAGTTCTTCTCTATTCTATGTTCATGCTTCTTACGAAGGCTGTCTCCCCGCTTGCTCTATAGCTATATATAGCTATATATAGCGCCTATACAGCGCCTAGAATACCTAGTGTAGAAATATGCTATCCAAACAACGCTAAAAATTTGTATCCCTTAAATGTGCTACGATACTGATAAAATTTCAAGTGTCGATCGCAGCGACATCTGCAGGATTTTCGTATTACAAGTATTACATGACTAGCAATTTCTTGCAGTTGTAGAAAATATCCAGCAGATGTCGCTGCGATCTACATATGGCCGCAATATCATTGCACATTTAAGGGACACAATATTTTAGCGCTTTTTTAAGCATAAGTATTTGTAAGTATTTTTTAAGTATTACAGGGATAGGCCGATTTCCATACTATATATTCTAGGCGGTATGTGTTGAAATCGGCTATCCCTGTAATACTTAAAAAATACTTACAAATACTTATACTTAAAAAAGCGCTAAAATATTGTGTCCCTTAAATGTGCAATGATACTGCTGCCATATGCAGATCGCAGCGACATCTGCAGGATATTTTCTACAACTGCAAGAAATTGCAAGTTGTGGCAACATGCAATAGCCGTTTTTGGCTGAATCTGAACCTCGATCTGAACTGAACTGATATCATCACAAGAACTTTTCCCTTTTGTAATTTGGCAACAGTCCATGAGGATTATTGTGGTGTGGCTTGCCTTTCCGTGCGTGTTGTTTGCGCGTATTTTCCAAGATGTTAATAAATATTATTATTTGTTGTTTTGTTAACCTTCTGATGTTATAGCTTAAAGTAAGTAAGTTACATCTCACCTAAAATGTACAGTGGTGACCACGGACTCTGAACGCGTTTCATCGATAATTAAAAAAAAACAGCGTGATCGATCAGCCTCATGGCTACTTAGGCCTAACCTCAAGCAACGTGCTTTCAAGATCTCCATTTCGATGATAAGTTCGCAACATGTCCTTATGCCTCGTATCTGCTTAATTATAAAACGCTAACAGTGTAAATAAATACGCTGTCTCCAGGTATGGTTACAGTTTTTTTTTATTTTATATAATTTTTTTCTTCTCGTAATGGCTGTTCCCCGTTTTGTGTCAATCGCAAGTATTACTTCTACTAAGAGATTAATTGTCACCTAATATCTGTTAGATCATTTTTATTTTTTTGTTTTGTACTTGCACCTTGATATGTAAATATTTATTATTATTTTTTTTTTTCCTTCTCGTGTTGCAAATCGTATCGTAATCTGAACAACTTTATTGTGTAATGTAAATGTATATTAATTTTAATCATTCTTATCACACCTAGTAATTTTTATTTCCTTATTTTGTTGGCCTTCAAAAGTAAAATAAAGATATGTCTGTCGATCAAGAGACAGGAATTCTTGCCGTGCAGGCAAAAATGCCAACGTTTTCTAAGCACAATATCAAACTATTTTTCGCGCAACTTGATTCGGCATTCACACTTAATAAAATCGCTGATGAAAAAACTAAATATAATTATCTAATCAACATTTTAGATACTGATATCCTGTCCTCTGTTAGTGATCTTATATTCACACCGCCCGATGTAAACCCCTTTACTACTCTAAAAGAAAAGTTGCTAAGAATTTTTGAAAACTCTACTGCCCAAAAAACGAAGGCACTCCTGCAAGAGCTCACACTTGGGGATCAGAAACCAAGTGTGTTGCTCAGAAAAATGAAGGACCTTGCCTCCGGCCAAGTTACAGACGATTTTCTAAGAACTCTTTGGCTACAACGCCTGCCAAGTAATATTCAAGCCGTTTTAGCGGTTGGGGGTGATGAATTGGACAAACTTGCCGTCCTGGCAGATAAAGTGTCCGAAATCAGCACCCCCCACAATGATCATGTAATAGCTGCAATGTCAGAGTCCAACGAGATAAAAATTCTACGTCTTCAGGTTTCTGAATTGTCAAAAAAGGTCGAAGCATTAACAGTATCTTTGTCTGAGAATCTCTCTCGTTCTCCACATCGTAGTAGAGGAGGCAATTTTTATAGAAACCGCAGTTTCTCAAACGGCCGGAGACATAATGCCAATATCTGTTACTATCATACACGTTTTGGCCCTCAAGCTAGAAAATGTACAAAGCCATGTTCTTTTTCCCAGACGGGAAACGACACGAGTGCATCACAGTAGCGGCATGTGATCGCACACAACCTCCACACAATAGTCGCTTATGTATTTATGATCCAGCCACTAAGACAAATTATTTAATTGATTCAGGTGCAGATGTCTCTGTAATTCCCAACACCACCAAATCAAACCCATCAACTTTTTGTCTTTTTGCAGCCAACAATACTAAGATATCCACTTATGGGCAAAAACTTGTTGAAGTTGAGCTAAACCTTAGACGTAGCTTCAAGTGGGAATTTACGTTGGCAGATGTTAAGCGTCCTATTATTGGATCAGATTTTTTAGCTCATTTCGGGTTATTAATTGATCTTAAAAACCACTGTCTTATCGATCCACTAACGAAATTAACTAGCAAAGGCCAATTTGTAAAGGGTATATTTACATCTGTCAAAAGTATATGTAAGGATTCAACCGTTCATAAAATTCTAAACCAGTTTCCTAACCTTACACGTCCCCGCCCTTTTAACAGCAAAATTCCTCATAATACTTACCATTTCATTGAAACTTCTGGCCCACCTGTTTTTAGCAAACCGCGAAGACTCCACCCTGCACAACTTGCTGCAGCTAAACGGGAGTTCCAATTTATGTTAGAACAGGGTATCTGTCGGCCATCTAAATCTAATTGGGCATCTCCTTTGCACCTTGTTCGTAAGAGTTCAGGTGACTGGCGTCCCACCGGGGATTACAGAGCACTTAATAAGATAACACGTCCTGATAAATATCCTATACCCCACATTCAAGATTTTACTCATAATTTGCATGGTGCTAAAATTTTCTCAAAAGTAGATATTGTGCGGGCTTTTCATCATATCCCTGTTAACCCTACTGACATTCCCAAAACAGCCATTACTACCCCATTTGGTTTATTCGAATTTGTTTTTATGCCATTTGGGCTGTCGAATGCTGCCCAAACATTTCAGAGGCACATTCATGAAGTTCTCTATGATCTCGATTTCTGTTTTCCATACCTGGATGACATTTTGATTGCCAGTAAATCTCCAGCTGAGCATGAAGCACACCTTCAGCAAGTGTTAAGTCGTCTTGACAAATATAATTTGACTATCAATCCATCTAAATGTGAGTTTTTCCAGGATGAAATCCAGTTCCTTGGACACCTTGTCTCTGAGCATGCTTGTAAACCTCTTCCAGATAAAGTTAAGGCAATTATAGACTTTCCCCAACCAAAAGTAGTGAAAGAACTCCGCAGATTCTTAGGTGCCTTAAATTTTTACAGACGTTTTCTTCCTGAGATGGCTTCCATTCAAATGCCACTAAATCACTTGCTGCAAAATTATCAAAAGAATGACAAACGTGAAATTTCTTGGACTGATGCTACGACAAAAGCTTTTGAAACTTGTAGGGAAAAACTTTCTCAGGCCACAATGCTATGTCATCCTGATCCAACAGCTACATTAGTGTTGCATGCAGATGCATCTGATACAGCTATTGGTGCAGCATTACACCAAAAAACGGAACAATTTCTTCAGCCACTTGCATTCTTTTCAAAAAAACTTTCTCCTGCACAGCAAAGCTATTCGGCTTATGATAGAGAGCTGTTAGCTATTAACGAGGCAATTAAGTACTTCAGATACATGGTTGAAGCTAGATCATTTACTATATATACTGACCACAAACCTCTGTGTTTTGCGTTTGCACAGAAACCTGATAAGTGTACTCCTCGACAACTTAGGCATCTTGATTTCATAGCTCAGTTTTCGACGGATATTCAACATGTCAGCGGGCAAGATAACAGTGTTGCTGATGCACTCTCCCGCATAAATGCAATATCCCTGGATCTCGGTCTACAAACAATGGCTGAAGCACAACTGAGTGACAGTGAACTGTGTGAGCTACTGCAAAACCCTACTTCATCCAATTTAGTTCTTAAGAAGTTTCCAGTAGAAAGTGGTTCCTCATCTGAACTTTATTGTGATGTCTCGACTGACAAAATCAGACCTTTTGTACCCCTAGTGATGCGTCGCCAGATCTTTGACAGTCTTCATGGACTCTCCCATCCTGGTGTCAAGTCAACTGTGCAGCTGATAAAACAACGTTTCTGTTGGCCGTCTATGCAAACTGACATTACCAAGTGGACTCGTTCCTGCATTCCGTGTCAGCGCAGCAAGGTCCACATGCACACATTCAGTCGCCCAGGTCAGTTTGCCACTCCAAGTTCTCGCTTTGAGCATGTCCATTTAGATTTAGTGGGTCCTCTCCCTCAATCAAAAGGCTGCCAGTATCTACTAACACTAGTGGACAGATTTACATGTTGGCCAGAGGCCTTTCCAATAGAGGACATAACTGCTGACACTATTGCCTTCAAATTCTATTCAGAGTGGATTTGCAGGTTTGGTGTACCTCTCCGGATCACCGCAGACCGTGGACGACAATTTGAATCTCAGCTGTTTGAAAGTTTGTCTAAAATCATTGGCACCCACCATATATACACGACTCCATACCATCCAGCATCGAATGGACTTGTTGAACGATTTCACAGAAGTCTTAAGGCTGCCATTCGCTGCTATGCCACAGAACGCTGGGTTGAGATACTACCCACTATTCTCCTGGGTCTCCGCTCATCCATCAAAGAAGACCTGCAAGCTAGTGTTGCTGAACTCGTCTATGGTGAAACTCTTCGCTTACCTGGTGAATTTTTTTCTGCATCCAAGGACTATATAGATCCAGCTACATTTGTTGGTCGCTTGAAAGACCACATATCCACAATCCGTCCTATTCCAACCAGCCTGCGCACTGGTCGTTCCATTTTTGTGCATAATGCACTTTCTTCGTGTAGTCATGTCTTTTTACGACAGGATGCTACTCGTAGAAGTCTTCAACCATTTTACACTGGACCATTTCAGGTGTTATCCCGCAGTGATAAAACCTTCAACATCCAGCTACACAACAAAACCTCAACGGTGAACATTGATCGGTTGAAGCCAGCATTTATCAATGTAGTTCCTGATGCTGTGCCTCCAGAACAAACTGTGTTTTTCCCTTCAGCAATGCCTGACCTACCACAGTCTCCTTCTGGCCTGACAACCAGCCAACCGCTGTCTTCTGATTCGTCTACCAGTCAACAGCCATATGTTACCAAATCTGGTCGCCAAGTTAAATTCAACCCCCGTTATCTTGACGCTACTTCGTCAGATTTAGTGGCTTTAGAGCCAAAAAGATCATTAGGCTTGGCAGGTGGCAGGTAGACGACACGCCTCTTTTTCAGAATTTGGAAAAAGCAAAAGCAACGCCATTTTGTTGCTTTATATACTTTCTCTACGACTTAGGTTTTGTCAACGGAAATAGCTCATTTACAGAATGATCGATTACTCCTTTGAAAAGCACGCGATTTCTCTAGGTCGTTTACTTTTATCATTAAAGGGACGGTCCCTCAAGACAACTTGTCAACATCTGGAAACCATATGTTGACAAAGGTTTTACGTTCAGTTTAAGGCGATTCTGAAAAAAATACTTTTCCCCGTTCAACAACTCGAAACTTTTTGGAACTTTTTTTGTTTCATTTTTAAGTGTAAAAGCGATTTAAACGCAATTTGAATTATTGAAGTTATTTGTCATCGAATAGTTTTTTCACAATTTTCAGAAGCATAATTTTAGTTATGAATAATAAGCATATTTTTAAAGCGGTTCTCAAAAAAGTATATTTTTTCCCCGTTCAATGATGTATTTTTTTTTTAGTTAAAAAAAAGTAACAACTTTATGTAATTTTTGTAATATTTGAAAAACTTTGATGCTAATTAATAAAACAGGCCTTCTACTAAATTAAAATTACTAATAGAATAATTTATCTGTATAGATATGTAATAATATAATTCATATACATTTTAGCTAAAATAGGAGCCCATTATACGTACTTTATAAATTTAGTTTTTTTTTTTTTCCTTTCACATCAAGATGGTATGTTATTTCCATTAAAATGTAAAGAATATTCTTCATTTCTACTATCCATTCATATTTTAATCCTTCCTTACAATAAAATTTTCTTTCCCACATGATCAATGAGATGTCTCCTAAAATACGCATCGTCAAATAAAATTTGTTGCGGGGAGTTAGTGTGTTAAAAAATCACTCTCACTTTAAAACAAGAAATGCGGTATGTATACTCGTATTATGCGTTTTATCAATTAAAGTTACAATGCCTCTTTAAATACGTAATGCAAAACTGAAGCAAAAAAAAAAAAAAAAAAAACTTATGTAACATCATTATTTGCACTTATTTCATACTTAATCAAACTAACAATGCGACTTATATACTATTTAAAATTGAAGTAATATTAAGAAATTACTTAATATACTAAAAGGCTGTTCTATTTTTTTTTTTTTTTAACTAATAATAATACAGCTGAACAGTGTGAATCTTCTTGGCACATTAACAAAGTATTTTTTATAAGTTCATGAAATTTGCACACACTGTTCGTAATCGTATTAAAATTCTTTAGAATTGCACAGTATTTTTTATTTTATTGTAAATGTATTTCATCTGTAATCAGTTGTTTACCAATACTTTTGTTTTTAACATCATTCAGAATCTACAACTTTGGCACCATTTTCTAAAACTTTCTTAGCCTTTAACGGAAACAGATAAAGGCTATTCGACTTCTTATTACATAAACAAATATACCTGCAAATGCTTTGCATTTAATCATCATTTGAATGCATCAAAAAATATCAAGTTTTGATCTGAGATTTAAAAAAAAATTAAACCGAAAGAAAAAGCTGTAAATCCAAGATCCAAAAATCTTTAATCACAAATCCATTCGATTAAACATCCAAAGTATCCAGCAAACCAAATATTAGTCAAAAGGGTCAAATATCGAATCGTGGTCAAATATTCGTAGAATCGCTCTGTCAAAAATGTCAGTTTTGGAGGTTTATGGCTGTATTTTTCATTATTTTTTAATTTTAGGGGTAGCGATATTACTTGTAATGATCAAATTAAATGGATCAAATTTTTTTTTCCAGTTTTTCAAACTAGTACATAAAAACATATGCTCCCTTCATTATACATAATTGTGTTGGTCTTTTATACTTCATTTATATCTGGGCCTTTTTTTTTTTATTTGCAGTTTTCTTAGCCCATTCTTTCGCCTTCTAGAAAAATGACTAGTATATAAAGGAAAACTTTGTGTGGAGCATGTATAAAGAAACACTCTTTTTTATCAATTGTTATGAACTTACATATACTATATACATTTGCAATATACGATCGAAACTCGTTTAGATGAACATAGAATATATTCATAAAAGTATTAAGCTTAACGCAAAATACTTTTAACATAAACTGTGTCCATATCCCCTGTCAAAATTACACAAGGATTTAATTACTGATAATGTGAACTACTTACATCATAAGCAAAATTTTAATCCGCCCGTCATATTCATGTTAACAAGATTCAGCTATATTTGTATATAAAAAACAAAACTTGCTAAAATTAAATCGGGAATGAATGAAAAGGATTCCTTTTAGAAGGACTTCCGTCTTAGCAGATAAACGTATTCCATCTTTTATGGAATAAAAATTGTTATGGCGGAATCACTATAGGTATTCAAATAATTTTCCCTTTTACCAGATATAATTGTTACATATTATGTTCAAGGTTGGAAATAGCACAATTGAGGTTTACTCTAACAGAGCGAAAAATGTCCGGACCAGTACACAAACCTGGATACCTTAGCTTATTGTGCTATTGCTCAACCTATTGAGCTATCCGGACGATACCTGGTTGATATTTTTCACTCTTATTTGTTGGACATGAAAAATTCTTTCATTATATTAGGTATTATTTCGCCTTTATCATGAAATATTTTTATTTAAGTCCGTTTTCACTGTATAATTCACTGTATAACGAAGGGTGTCCCTGCTAAGACGTAAAAGACTTTGAAAAGCATCTTTTCTTATCCCTTGTGATTTTGTGTTAGCGAGTTACACTCCACTCGGATGAAAATGCTATACTTTTAGCATACACGTATGTGAAACTTATATATATATATTAATTTTATAAATTATTGGCATTTAAATTAAAAAAATTACAAATCACAGTATTTGTGTTTGATTTCTTTGTAATAATCCGTGGAAAGATTTATAACGAAACTATGTAAAGGGTATTTATTATAAAGGACTGAAAAAATTTGAAATATTTATAACTCTGAAACCACTCGGCAAAGGAAATCGGAATTTCTGTCTAAAACAACTTTTACCTTAGAATGCATTACATTTTATTGAGATTCCCAAATGCAAACTACCTACTTTCTGACACATCTTTTATTTCGTTTTTGCTTTGAAATGCATGATTATTATGCAGGTGTTATTCTTTTTCAGGAACTATGTAATCAAACCGTTTTTTTTTTTTTTCCTTTTTCTTAAAGGTAGACGACTTTCAGTAAATTTTGCCAAAGTTGGCTATTTGATTCGGACGCGACAGTAGAAGAAAGTAAAAAAATCTACCGCTGCAGGTGATTTACCGATTCTAGCTGGCCAAAATTATTTTTGGCGTCATGCATCTCCATGAAATTGAAAAATGGTATAGATATTCCTAACGGTATGTTTGGTATTGCAAAATGAACGAGTAGCAGTCATGTTCGTTACAGGAACATTCATAAGAATTTCATTACATTACGGCCTATAAGGGAAAATCGTTTGCGGTGGTTTTTAATGATGTTTCATAATTTCAAACACACTAAAATTTATATACATATTTATGAAGTGCACTATAAAATGCTTGCTATAGAATATGGTATGGATAGCATTTATCGATCATTTACAATTTACAGGGACACTAAAAAGAATTACGGTTACATTATGGTCTATGGAGAAAAATCGTTTGTAGTGTATTTTGTTTATGTTACACTATTTCATGCATATTTAAATTGATATATATCTCCAAGGTGTTCTGTAAAATGCTTACTATTGAATTTGACATGCATTGAATTCATCTTTCATATACAGAGGTAAAAAAATAAATCAGTTAGATTTCTCTCTAAGAACAATAATTGCTGGAAGTGCGTTTTCAGTTGTGGAACGTGTTTTTATTTTTTTAAAAAAATTGCATACTATTGTGTATATATTCAATACATATACAGGGATCCACAAAAAATTTCAAGTACATTTCCGTTTATTGACGGAAATTGCTGAAAAAGAATTTTCAACTGTGCTATGCGTTCCCTAACTGTTCTAAGTTTTAGCATATTATGCATTATATGATACATCTATACAGGGATAAATTCATATACAGGGATGTACAAAATTTTCAGTTATTTTTCGCCTTAAGCGGAAATTTTGTTTTCAAACGTGTTATGCGTTTTAATAATTATTAATATGCATCGTTTTTCACGTTATTAAACTATAAAGTTTTATTATAGTAGTCTGAATGCGATGCAAAATGTTTCATAATCTGCTTAACGCATGATTTTACGTTCTTGTTGATAATTTTAATGATACTTTCTTAACGATATAGAAGCTAAAGGCTAATTCTATGAAAACTTGCCATGTCTGTCACACAGCTGAAAATCGCTATGCTTGTTGTCCACCGTTATTTTCGAAAAGTTTGCGTCGCGTTATTCAATTGATGAGATATATCCGATAAAGTAAGTCACATTTCTCCGTTCTAAAATACTGGTAGCCAAAAATCCTAATATGTGACAGACATGACAAGTTTTCATGGAATTAGCCTGAAGCGATAAAACTGTTTTTGTATTAATTATAATAGCAAATCATAAAAATTATTTTTTTTTTCTAAAATTCTATTAAAATTTTAGATACGAAACAAACATTTGATACGTAGGCGTAACTTGGGTTCTATGGCTAAAGGGGGGGGGGGGGGGAGGTGAGTTTTGAGGCCCTTTTCTACAAATCTATAACACCCCCTCCCACCACCACCTTACCAGGGATCTGTCCAGACTTTTCTCTCAGGGCCCTGTTTTTGTGAAATTGTGAAGAGCTTTTTTACATTTGTGAAAATTCTAGTCCTAATTCTGAAAATTTGAAACGAACGTTATACTCAAGGTTCTTTTTTATATATTTTTAAGAAGATATATGTATGTCAAATACATATTTTTTCTTTATATATGTAAAAGTGACAGGTCAGATTTTACTTTTAAATGATTAAATTTGTGAAAGATTCAGTTTAGAACGGGAAATTTTTTTCTAAAAAGACTATTTTTAAGACCAAAGAATTTTGTGAAAGGTCCTTTTTTAAGATGAAAAGTTTTGTGAAGGGTCCGGTTTTGAGATGAAAAAATTTATGAAGGTTCCTGTTTTGAAATGAAAAATTTTGTGAAGGATCCTTTAAAGTAGGGGTGCACAACCTTTTTAAGAGAAGGGTCACTTACAAAAATGTTTGGGTTGTCGAGGGCCACATCAGTAACACAGCGATCATTCTATTTCGGGGAGGTGGGGAGATCTGTGGCCTATAAAAAACAAGATTTTAGAGAAGTGGCAGCTTTACCCCTTTCGGTTTGCCTACCCACTACATACCATACCAAATTCAGCTGACAAGGATATATCAACAGCTTATGTTTGTATATATCACAGAGATATAGCAAAAATTATTTCCAAAGAGTGAAAATATTCCTTGTCTTTATTCGGGGGGATTAAATTTTGCTTTATTAAAAGTGGTAAAAAATAAACATATGCATGACAGTGGCTAGTGCCAAAAAAAAAGTGAACTTTACGATCGAAGTTAAATTGACGAAAATCTCAATTTTTCTACAGCCGATCAACAAAATTTTACATTTTCCAGCGCCTGATCGACAAAATTCGCGATTTTTCACACCTTATCAACGGAATTTGCGATTTTTCCGCGCCCAGTCAACGAAATTCGCAATTGGTAACTGACTGACGAAATTAAAAAAATTTTCCCGTACGAATTGTCGAAATTCACAACTTTTTCTCGCGATTTTACCTTAGCTAATCGAAGAAATTTGCAATTTTTTCGCACTTAATCGAAAAAATTCACGATTTTTTCTCTGCTCGATCAACGATATTTGCGATTTTTCCGCACCCGATCGACAAATTTCGCAATTTTTCCGCGCTTTTTATAGACAAAATTCGCAATTTTTCCGCGCCATATCGACAAAATTCGAAATTTTTCTGCGCCCGATCGACAGAACTCGCGATTTTTTCGTTGCCGATCGACGAAATTCCCGATTCTTAACTGATTGATGAAAATTGAAATTTTTCCCTCGACAAATTGCCGAAATTCACAACTTTTTCTCGCAATAAACTAACGAAACTCGCGATTTTTCCGCAGCCGATCAATAAAATTTGCACTTATTCCATGCCCTATCAACAGAACTCGCGATTTTTCCGCGCCCGATCGACGAAACTCGGGATTTTTCCGCACCCAGTAAACTAAATTTGTAATTTTTCCATGCCCAATCCACAAAACTCACGATTTTTCCGCACCCGATCAACGAAAATTGCAATTTTTCCGAGCCCAATCGATGAAATTATCATATCTTAAATGACTGACGAAAATTGCAATTTTCCCGCGGCAAATTGGCGAAATTCGCTGTTTTTTCCAACGATAAACTAACGAAACCAGTGACATTTCCGCGCCGGGTCGACGAAACGCTCGACTTTTCTGCGCACGAACAACAAAACGCGCGATTTTTCAGCGGCCGATCGAAGATACTCATGATTTTTTTCATGCCTAAACAACGAAACTCTTGATTTTACCGCACCCGATCGAAGAAACTCGCGATTTTTTCGCGCCCAATCGACGAAACCCGATTTTTCACGCTCAGTCAACGAAATTCGTAATTCCTAATTGACTGATGAAATTCGCAATTTTCCCGCGTTAAATTGGCGAAATTCACGACTTTTTCTCCAGATAAACTGACGAGACTCGCGATTTTCCCGTGCACGATCAACAAAATTCGCGACTTTTACGCGCGCGATCGATGAAACACGCGATTTTTCCGCGCCCAATCGATGAAATTCGAGGTATTTTTCAACTAGCGACTGACGAAATTAGAAACTTGGGAATTTCCTATATTGATACAAATGTTATCGGCCGAGCGATTAATGAAATTCGCGATTTTTAACTGACTGGCGAAATTTGCAATTGTTTTCCGGGGCAAATTGACAAAAGTCACGATTTTTTCCTGCAATCTATGGTAAAAAATCTCAATTTTTGCCAATTATAAATTGACGAAATTCGCGGGCCACTTGTTAACCCGTCGCGGGCCACTTTTGGCCCACGGGCCACAGGTTGTGCATCCCTACTTTAAAGGACCCAATTTCTTCTTAAACAGATCCATGCTTACCCATTACACACGCCTAAATTAAATACTTAAAAACTTTAATATTTAAACAATAAAATTCAAATGTTCAACGAAAACGTAGAGTAAGATCAGAAATTAAACATTTTATTTATTTAAAGCATAAAATGTTTTTAATTTTACACCTTTTTAAAATGAACTTCCCTTAAAGACCTAAATAATAATATTCAGTTTTACTTTATCCTAACTAACCCGGGGAGTCTTGCCGGGTCCGTAAAAAATAGCATGAACTCGAGAAAACTCTGAAAATCGCAAAAAATAGCGGCACGAATTTCATACCATTTCATATAACATTTATTGAAACGATAACAAAATGCACTATATTGCATTAGAAGATTGAAACCTGATTAATCTCACTGATGTGATAAAACGCAGCAAATTATGAAAAAATGCTAACATTTAAAAAAATCGCAGAGGGAAAAAAATACCATTGGGCTAAAATATTAAAACAGAATTTCTTTTATGAATGTGAAAAAAAATTGCAGTAGAACGCGAAATATCTGTGAGATAGCATAAAAATTTTCAAAAATGTCTGTACGAATTACGAACAAACGTTATTCAAAACAAGAAAGAATTTATTATATTGGGCTGAAAGATTAAATTCGGATTGCTTTTACTAATGTGTAAAAATAGCCGTAAATTGTCAGTAAAACCAGAAAATAATCGCACTAAAAATCGGTAAGAATTCAAAAATCGCAAATAGCAAAATTTTCTGCAGTAAGCTAAAACATTGTAAGTCGAAATTCGTACACGAATGTCAAAATATCGTCGAGAAATGCAAAAAAGCTATAAAAAAACGCATTAAAAATCGTGGAGGACAAAATTTACTATAAAAGGCTAAAAGTTTGAAACCAAATTCGTTTTCAAATGTCAAAAGAAAAAAAAAATACACAAGAAAAGAAAAAAAAGATGTAATAAATTTTATTAAAAATCGCTAAATATTCAAAAAGCGCGAAGAATAATTAGTATATTTGGCTAAAAGCTTGAAATCAAATTCTTCTTAAGAATGTCAAATATCACTACGGAACGCAAATAAAATGCTAAAAAATCAAAAATCACACAGGACAAAATTTACTATATTAGGCTAAAACTTTAAAGCAAAAATTCCATTAAGAATTTTTTTTAAAAATCAGTGTGGGGCGCGATAAACTTCTAAATACCGCATTGAAAATAGCACTGAAATTTTGTAATTCTAAATAAATTAGTAAAAATTCAAAAATCGTGGAGGACAAAACAGACTTTATAAGGCTAAAAGTTCGAAACCGAATTCTTATTCAGAATGTCAAAAAATCGCGTGAAATGCCAACAAAGCTAAAAGTAGCTAAAAAATGCATTGAAAGCAGCATTAAAAATCACAGAGAATAATATTTTATATTAGGCTGAAAGTTTAAAACATAATTCCTTTCCCTTATGTCAAAAAATCATCAAGGAGCGCGAATAAAACAAATGCTAAAAACTGCATTAAAACACACACACACAAAAAAGCAATTTAACAAATTACAACGACCATTTGGAAAATTATTTTTCAAAGGCTAAAATTTAAGACATAAAAAATCGCACGGAGTTGATCATACATTACGTACGCCATGAATTAAACATTAATAGTGTTATTACACGTAAAAATTGTAAGCGACAAAAATCGCCGGCGACTTGTCAGATTTCCAGAAACTTACGTATTATCCACCTGAAACTTATGTACTATCCAAGCATTTCATTGGCTATTGGGGAAAAGGCTTTTCCATCGTCAGATTTCCAAGAAATCTGACGACCAATTTTAAAGGAAATTTCATTTTTAAACTTCTAAACATCCCATAATATTACTTTTTACATCGTCCTATAGAGAAAAAAATGTACTTTTAAATGCAATTTGTTTGAAAGCTGTATCTCAATTTGTTTCTGAGTTATTAATTTTTATTTTTTTTGTAGTTTCTATTACTTTTTTGTCATAGTGGCAACAGAAGAATCCATCTCTGTTGAAAGTAAAGGAAATACTGATTACTGTTATAGACCCATCAGAAAGCGAATAAAATGCGGATTCCATTCAACCAATAAAAAGCTTCAGATATGTTTTTGATTTCCTACCCTGACGAGGACAATAACCATTTTTCCAAATGGTTAAAAAAGAAAAAGGAGGACTAAACATTTATTCAAATGAAGTGGCAGAAATTAAATCAAGTGGCAGAAAATTTCGGTCAAGTTCGTTAATGCGCAAAATCGGACCACGGGGATGGAAATAGGGAGGGGTTTTGTGAAAACCGAAAAAAAAAAAAAAAAAAAAAAAAAAAAAAAAAAAAAACCAACAACACATAACGTCTTAATTATAATATATATCAAATCAGTTTAAAGTTATTATTATTTCTAAGAAAAGGGCCAAAATTTTATGTATCACTGATTTTTGATAAAATTTAAAATGTGTGAAGAGGCGCAAAAATAGGGTTTTAGGGAGAAAAATATTCATAACTTCGTCAATTCTCAAGATATCAAATTCACTTAAATATATTATAGATCTTAATACTAATTATAACTTTTATACTGACAAGTTTTGATAGGACTAACTCTTACCGGAAAAAAAAGGGGAAGGGGGGGTTAAGAAGAAAAAAATTCATTACTTCATTTTATTCACAAGATATCCAATCCGCTTAAATTTATTTACACCACCTTAATATTATCTACCACTTTTATATTGACATGTTTTTGATAGGACCAACTCTTACAGCAAAAAGAAATGAAACAAAAATAGGGTTTGACGAAAAAATTATCGTATTAAGGTTGTACTCAAATCCAAACTCCTTATTGTCTGACTCATTTTTAAATTCATTTTTCTCTCAAACGCATCCAATGGGCAGGTTCTCTTATTCAGAAATTATAAATGGGCCGTATTGATCGATTTTAAGATAAAAGGTAGAATATATTTCAAAAAATGCTGTCAAAATGGGCATTTTAAACCGAATATCCCTAAGCGATAGTGCTGAAAATGGGGAAAAAAATGGTCGTACTGAGAAAATAATTGTTTGTAAACCAAGTTCTGATAATTTGAATGAAAAATAAAATACAGGTCGCTTATAAATCTCTTCAAAAAATCACGTCCGCCAGTTTCATGTTTTTACTTTTAAAAATGAGCCTGTCAGAAAATTTCGAATTGTGGAGCGTGGAAAAATATTTCTTTTATACCACGTTAACATGATTCTGATAAAATCAGCTCTTACATAAAAATGAAAGTAAAAACTTTCAAAAGTGGCCAAATAAAATTATTAAACTGGGTTTATTTTTCATCTTGATTTTACTTTCGTTGGTGAAATTAGTACTTAACTTCGAAATCGACCCCGCCTGTAGGCCGAGCCGGCAGGGATTTTTTTTTTAGTATAATCAGTTTCTCAGTCAAAGTTCGGCTCAAGGGGATAGGTGGGAGGTAAGTTGTTGGCAGTTAGTCGAGTGGTCACCGTATATTTAAGTCATTGTTTAATTGAATCAGTATTTTTAATGAATGCAATCATGACCTCATCTCGTCTCAACAAATTAAGTTCCCCCCTTATCTACCCTTTGCACTGTTATTTAAAAGAAAATCATTGTCGCTAAAACCTATCAGGAACTTTCCCACCCCCACTCCTCCTCAAAAATATATCCTGTCTATGAAGTAGAATTTTTAACAGTCATTTGAAACAATCTGATTCTTTATGTAGCTTAAGGTTATTCCTTTTTTGAAACTGTTGAACAATTTTCACTTAACCCATATATCTACTATGTGTTTCTTCATTTTTAAATATAACAATAGCCGTTTAAATGAAATATTTTCATTAAATGGAATATGATTCAAGAAAGTGGTAAATTTCGATTAATCTAAAAACACTAACACTTGATTTTGATTCATAAAAGTGGCTAATACGATTAATTAGCGATTCAAAAAACCAGCCATTATTGCATTTTTTAGGTCTGGGATGGGTTTTAAACCCGACCGCCCCCCCCCCCCCTTCACACACACACCATTCACCTCACTACTGATAAATACGAAATTTAATGAGTAATTTTTACGAGTTGTTCTCAAATCCATTTTCTGGCATAATTTTTAAAATCATTTTTGTTCGGAAATGTAAGAAATTAGCAAGCTTGTAATAATTGTTAAGAAACTATATAATACAATGGTTTTTCTCGTTTTTCGGTAAAAAAAAAAAAAAAAAAAAAAAAAAAAAAAAAATAAGAAGTGCTGTCAAAAGTGGCATTTTATACGAATTTCCGGACACGACAGGGCAGGAAAGGGAAATAACCGCCGTTCTGAAACAATAGTCGCTTATAACTCAAGAACGCAATTAATTTATTGAAGAATGAAAATATTGAATTACAAATCACTTCAGTAATCATGCCTGCAAGTATCACTTTATGTTTAAAAAACGTATCAATGTTTCGCGTTCTTCAACAGAGAAAAATATTTTTTTAAAACCTCTTTCTAGTAAATTTTTCTAACATAACACTAAAAATTTGACTTTCTACAAGTAAAAACAAGTACTTTAATTTAAAACATTTTATTCATTCGGCCTTAAATTACTTAAAATTGCATAGTTGGAAATTAAAGTACATAGTGAATCAGATATTTAATCAGATATTATACATTTATTTACGAAGGAAAAAAAAAAAAAAGAGAGCCGATTAATCATAAGATCAGAGCACTCATTAGATATAGCACTTTGGCATTAAAGTGAAATTTGTCACAAAAACCCAGATTTTCATTCTATGTTGAACATAAAATTATTATGAAGCTAATTTGAATTAGTTCAAATATGTTGCATCAGAATATGCTCGGATTTATACATACATATACGTACATATGCACTATATAGCCATTAATGACCGGCGACGGCAACTTTCAATTTTAGACATTTTGTCGAATATTTATAAATATACTTGACAGATTCTTCTGGAATTTCAGGATAAAAAAGAATAGGTATGACCTCATATTTAGCAATGTCGATTTGTTAAGGGGGGGGGGGGCAATTAGGGGGCCAACAAAAAATCAAAGAAAAAAATAATACTTGGGATCACCCTGTAAAATAAAATGCACTAAATGATCTACCGCTATCGAATATAAATAAACAGACATTCTGTAATATGTGTATTATTTTGTGTAAGAATAGCACTTAAAAAATTCTTGCATGTTTTTTGCTTTTTACATGCAGAGTTTTCAACCAAATTTAACACCGATTTCAGAAAAATTGACAAAATACAGTAGAAACAATATAGTGCAATTGGAATATAAATATATTAAATATTTTAAGAAATATGAACAGTTGTATGAAATAATTTTTATCTGCGCATGCGCGAACGATAACAAGGATCATTTTACATAATTTAATAGTCAACGCTATCGGGCAACACTAAAAAAATCTAGTCAAATATCGTAAAAATTCAGAAAGATGATCAATCCTGAAATTCCAGAAGAATCTGTCAAGTATATTTCTAAATATTCGACAAAATGGTCTAAAATTGAAAGTTGCCGGTCATTAATGGCAATATAGTGTATATATGTGCGTGTGTGTTTGTATTTTTAAGTTCGACAATGTATGCCAATTTATAAGAGGGAAGCGATTCCAGACCATAAGAAAAGAACAACCAATCAGAATTATGGAAAGGAAATGAAGAACTATACAAAGAATGAAAACATTAAAAAACTGGCTCATCTACAGATTTTCAATTATCATTGTTAAAAATGTATACATTTTTATATAAACATTGATTAGCTTAAAATAATGGTTACGCTCCGGACAATATGAATTTCAAACGTGGGATTATTAGATAGGACATTTTAAAAATCTTTTATGTCGTCGAATTTTGACAGGGACCACCTAGTGGTTAATAATGTTTCAAAATGTTTAGTAAAATATAAATGCTTTCTAAACTTTGACGTAAAAAGCAAAACATCAGTAAACATGACAATTGAAGTGATCTAGATTCAAATAGATTTTTCATTTTTCGATAACTGAATTATATTTTAAGTGATATGCGATTTTTGTGACGCTGAATTTCGTTTCAAAACACTAGCTTTGACAGCATTTTCTAAAAAATCGCAAGCCTTTATTGAAAAAGGGAAAAAAAATATTCGATTTTATAGCTTCTGAATAGAAATACACCTGTCAGTCTCATGATTTTACAATCAGAAAACGATTAGCTTCTGAATAGCGTACCTATCGTGTGTACCTGTATTAACACGTACGACATTTACATTAATGTAAAAAAATGCTGTTAGATTCTTTAGCAACCTTATGGAAACATCTGAACAATTCAAGAATGTAGCTGAAGCTGAGTACCTATCAGTCCAGCTTTAACAACCCAAAATGGATTTAGGAATTATGCCCGAAATTAGGCAGTTTAGCTTTGAAAACAAGCTTAAATGTCATCTCAGATAGCTACTTTCTAACGCATTCGTGATTTCTAAACTATACTGAATACTGTCACATATTATTTCTAATGTCAACATCCACTTTTATAAGCACATACAAAACACAGACGATGGATAAGATATTATTAAAAAAAAAAAAAGAATTGTCAACAGAGACTTTAAAGAGCACATTCACATATCGCTAAAACACGTTGTTTTCTTGAAAATTGCTGTTAACCCATTCACTGTCAAAACTATAAAGTAAAAAAAATTCAAATTTCTTGTTGAAAGTCGTATGCCACCACAAATTCAGAAATGTAAATTTCGCTTTACTAATACAGTAAAATTTCTGCCAATAAATAAAGCAATTTTTTAATTCTAAAATAGTGGTGACAAAGTAATAAATAAATTAAAGCCACGAGTATACTCGTGGTTGGCAGCGAATAGGTTAATTAAAAATGAATGAAAAGACGTATCCGCAAAAAATCTCAATGATTACAGTGAAAAAAAAAATTCGCAAGTTTTCATACATTTTTATTAAAATTCTAAATTTTAGTTATATTTTTTTTCCATTTTTCTATAAAAACACAACGCCTTTTAGAAAATAAATTTAATTTTTTAAAAGATTTTTGAGGCAGGAAAATAACTTAAAACTATTCATCAGGTAACAATCGAATGAATGCAAACAACATTTACATTAATGTAAAAAAATGCTTTTAGATTCTTTAGCCACCTTATGGAAATATTTGAAGAATGTAGGTAAGAAATTAATTGCCTAATTATATTTGAAATATTTATGTAGGGGAAAACGAAAATATCTTTATCGAAATAAGAAAGTAAAAAGTACGGAATCTTTGCAATTAAAATTTTAAAATGAAACAAAACCCACTTCAGACATAATTGACTAAAATAAGAAAAATAATGTTTTAAATGAATAATAAAAAAAAAATTACGACCGAAATATAATTACACTTATTCACTCTTAAATACATTTAAAAATTAATTTTCTTGCACAAAATGTATATAGTTTACTCATAATTTCTCATATATTTATTTCCCAAGTTGCCAATTATTTTTTCTGAAAATTCATCTGAACTTTAACTTTCGATTTCAAAGATATACTCATGCAGCGGCTAATAACATAAGTGATTTTTTTTCTTGTTTTTTCATATAGAATTTTCACTTCAAAATTTTATTAATAATTCAAATTAATTGTAATGTTGATAAAACCTGGTGATGAATAAAATGATTTTTTAAAAACACGATTCTTGAAGTCAGTAGATAGGTTGTATAAACAAACATTAATGTATAAAGTAAGTTATGTAGACAAGCCATTTTCAGTTTTCAATTTTTCTTCTAATAGATCATTATTACATCCCTAATTTTGTTCTATGGAAATCTAATATTTATTAGAAGATTGCTCCAATTATCATGAAATTCAAATATATTATTTGTGAGATACAGATAGATGCCTCTTGGTCTTGTTGACAAACAAAAATTTTCAAGAAATATAACTTTTTGCTTTCTTTTGTGTAATGTTATTGAGTTAGCTCAGCTCCTCAATAGTAAATAATAATAATTATTATTATTATTTAAAATTTAAAAAATGATTTTAGTAGGGTTTTGATTATTCATGTGAACTGGAAAACATTCTAAATTTTAAGCTTACTATCTGAATACAATCACATTACATTACGCAACACATGTGCTTATACTACGTAAAAAAATAAATATTTTTTCACATTTTAAAAATATCCTAGCCGGCGTAGTCATCCGATTTGTTGCATTTTCCATAGCATGCTATCTTTCTCTCTCTCTCTCTCTTTTTTTTTTTTCCTTTTGAATGAGGAGGGGGGGGAGGGGGGAATTTAATTCAATTCTACATTTAAAAAAGGTTCAAAATGTTAATTTGGATAAATATTTCAATATAATCAAGTAATCATGCTTAGAATTTACAATATAGATTATATGAAAATTACGGAAATTATATCTTGCAAGTTACCTAATTTTGATGCAATAATAGTACAATGCCTTTATAGTAAAAGGGTATACGGGTAGTAAAATTCGATCGATCTAGATAATTTTGGATAAAAATTTAGAGAGCTTGCCACTATTGTCAAGTTAATGTTTGTTTATTTGCCTGATTCATTTAAGACTTTTCTGAAATGCAAACTTGATAGTTTCTGATGCATTTTCTAATTCATTTTTGTTTGCAAACGTGTCAAATTGGTAGGTGTACTTATTTAGAAACAACGCAATCGAACAGTTTTCCTTTTTCAGAAAGAAAGAGGAATTTTTAAGATATGCAGTTAAATTTGGTGTTTTGATTCGAATTTCTAGACGTGACAGCGCAATAAAGGAAAAAAATTGTCGTTCTGAGATGATAATAGCTTCGGCCATCTGACTGTGGTCAAGTTCTGTATGTGACTAATCTTCTGCTTATGTTTTAGACAAATCTTTTATTATATACCCTGTACGTATGTTCAATCTATGCTCAAAATTTCATGTTATTTATATGGTCATGATATTTACTGTTTTACATGTTATTTACATTTTAAAGAAATTCAGAAAATATTATTTCATACAAATGAATAATATGAAAAAATTTCAGCTTTTTGATAAAATCTTTAATAAATGTAGAAGTCATATTATCATGCTTTAAATAACTTTTTTAAGAAAACGTAAACTAAAAGCCATTAAATCGATTTATTTAAACAAAACAAAAATAATATTTTTTTTATCATTTCGGATAGCATTATTTTCCCCTTTCCCTCCACAAAAATGAAGTATTTTACTTGTGTTTCTGAGAAACTCAGTTAAAAGTTATAATGGCAAAATGCAGTTAATATTTTGAACACTATTTAAAAATTTAAAGTCCTGAGAGTCATTAAGACATTCCCGGATTCATGCGAATAATTGGTGTTAATTTCATCGCGCTGCTTTTCACATTCTCTAGGAATTGTGAAACAAACAAACAGGCAAATTTTTATATAAAAGGGTATAAAAAATAGTTTTTAGAAATATTTCTATAAATGCTGAAATACTAAATAAAATTCATAAGTCATACTTATCATTAACGAAAACGTGAAATTTGTTACAATTTTTATACTTTTTAAACATTATTTTATTTCAGCTCTCCAATAATAAGATTAATAACTCTATTTAGAAATTATCTTGGGTCAATCTTAAGATGACTAATATACTGTTTAATAGTTTAATAAATGTTAATTTTAAAGAAAAATAACCATATTATAACCGTATAATGGCATACAAGTATGCACCAAATGTTACACGATGGTATGCTAAAAATATTCACTTTTTTTTTATTTCTAGCATCTTGTTCTGAACAATCTTTAAAAATAGGATAAGGAAGGTATGTGGCCATGGTCAGGGGGTATATATCAAGTTATTTTTCGTTGCGCCGAAAATCTCAATTAGCAGAAGTCCTAATGGTTTTTTCACGGTGGGGAGTGACTGGTATTTGGAGGGAGAAATTTTGCTCCGTATGTGAATGTCCATCCGATAACGACGTATTTTTTGGTCTGGTTTTTCGCGTTTATTTTGCCGTACGATCATTCATCAACAGTGTGAGTAATTAGGAATGATATATGTCTTTTGGCTCTAAAGGGAATACCTGACTTCGTCACTGGGAAGGGGGTGATGTGGCAACATGCAATAGCCGTTTTTGGCTGAATCTGAACTGAACTGATATCATCACAAGAACTTTTCCCTTTTGTAATTTGGCAACAGTCCATGAGGATTATTGTGGCTTGCCTTTCCGTGCGTGTTGTTTGCGCGTATTTTCCAAGATGTTAATAAATATTATTATTTGTTGTTTTGTTAACCTTCTGATGTTATAGCTTAAAGTAAGTAAGTTACATCTCACCTAAAATGTACACTAGTCTATACAATGTAATACTAGTAATGCGAAAATCCTGCAGATGTCGCTGTGAATGCGATTGCGACCGTAGCGCCTTTAGTGACAATGGAGAAGAAACTCCACATCCTTGTAAAATTTTTATCATTGAGCATCTACCTTATTTTAATCTTTCTTTTTTTAATGTTTCATGTTTACGTTTTCAATAGAATCTTACATCGATACATGAACATAGAATAGATATTCTATTTTATATATCTAATATCTAGGCAGGCATTCAGTTGTCCGCTAGCGCGCACTAATGCTGCGTTTACACTATGGCTTATCAGGTCTACAAGGTCTGCGAGGTCTGCCAGGCGTGGGTTTAGCCTGGTTTAGGAGGGTCTGCGTGGTCTGCGAGGCTTGGTCTCTGTGGTCTAGGCCTTGGCTTAAAATACTAGACCCAACCAATCAGCGTGCTTCATTTTTCTATATTCCGCCATTTTAAAAGATTGAAGAAGCAGACGACAGCTTATGATTTTAAAGATTATTTGAAATTAATAAGGGATTTACAAATTAAAGGTACGTAATGGTTTTTCAGATGTTTTTTAACATTTCTTTACATTGTTTCATAACTGTAGAAGTTTCTTTTATAAAGCTATACAATCGTAAGTTACTATTTTCATGTATTTACATACTACGCTACTAAAATTAATTTGTTAACTATGTTACTTTTTAATATTACCAAACTCTATAAAACTATGTATTCGTAAATTCTTTAATTTGCATCTTCCTATATTTACATACAACACTGCCTATGCATTTGTTAATAGATAATTATGTTCCTCATTTCCAAATTCTTTAAAATTAACCTGGTTTCATATGCATGAATTTAAAACAAATTTGATAGTATATGAATACAAATTAATATAATACGGTTGTCATTCTATTATAATGTACGGTAATCCCTTTTTTGTGAATAAATAGTTTCATTTCCTTCAGGAATCTATTTGATATTCTGTTTCAATGCATTTTTAGTACTGACAATTTTTTAATTTATCCTAAAACTAGCAACAAATTTTTAACCATAGAATTAATTTTGAATTAACTCCAAAGTTTTCTCTATTATTTTTATATAATTGACTGATCATAGCAAACTCTGCATACATGATTTACATTATTATTAATCAGTTTTAAATGTGTTAATTTTTACAATGATACGGTACTATCTAAAAAGTAATATGAAGACTTTGAATTGTATTTAGCTTCTTATCCTCCCCCTAAAAAAATTCTAATGACATATAAAATTTAACTTTTTTTAAATTGAACAAACTTGTTTTTAAATAAAGTTTTTACTTGTAATTATTATTAATAATTTATAAACCATCCCTTATTCTTTTTAAAATTTTATCTTATATGTTTATCTTTCTGTAGTTTTCTTTAACAATTAATCAGTAGTAGTATATTAAAACTGTAAAATCTAGAACATGAATTTTTTCTCTCCACTTCCCCACAAGAGATGATTTACGATTGAAAAGTTCGTAAATTATTATTTTTTTTTTTTCAGAAAGAGTTTGAAAAACTTTCAAACCTATAAAAGTTATACTTGAAGGAGAGATTAGAATCTGCTGGTGCCAAGATAAATACATATTTTACCAAGTTTGCTCTCAGGATATCGCAGGTGTGTAGTCTTCTAAAATAAGTGACTACCATTTGTGATCTTCTGCAAGAAAGTGGATTGTCTGATGCTCTTGGACTATGTGCTGTTTTGTTGTTTTCTACTTAAAATTCATCAATCAGGAACTCTCGTATAAATAAAGTATTACTAACTTGTATGACTGACTGTAAGTATGTAGTTTTTTTATATATTTATTTTCTGTTGCTTAGAACGAGAGATTTTGAAATGCATTCTACATTGTTTTTGTTGTTTTTATTAGTTTATTATACTCTTTTTTTTCTATTCATTTACATTGCAGGATGTTTTCAATGGGACATTTTCAACAGTTATGTGAATGTTTGTCGATTGCCTGTTGACCCGACTTTTACATGAGATTTGCATGCTTTTTTTGAAGATATGAATCTTCAATAATATTCGTGTATGATGATTGTAAGTAAGTCATTTTTCTCAAAAGTACATGTTCTGTATTTTATTTATCATTGTTTTATCTTTTATATATAACGTCATTTTTCTCACAAAATCAATCTGTATCTAAGAAAACTTTATTCTCAATACAATATTTATTATTTAATTCCTTTTATTCTTTAATCAATGTTTTCTTCACATTAGTTTTTTTAATTTATAAAATGGCGTTAAATGATCAATTAAAAAAATGTAGTTTATGTAAATATGTAAACTATGTTTTATATAAACATCGAGTATATAAGTATTCTGTTAGTGGGAAGCAGTTAACCTCTACCTCCCTCCCTATACACACTTTTCAAGGATTTGATATTGCAAAAAATGTGTCGCTCATACTTAAAAAAAATTCTGAAATTACACGAAAGCTAGAATAATTTATCAGATTTGTCTAAAATAAGATCACAGTGTTAAATAAGCAATTTAAGCACAGTAATTAATTAGTAATAATGTATATATTTGAGAATATGGTTATGTATATTGCTTCGTAGCTGTGAACTATGATCAAATGATATCTCTTCCATTTCTAATTCCCTTTTCTTCCATTTGGTACACCTGGATAATTTTAATTTAATATCAGCTTAATAATTATTAATTATTAATATATTAATTATTAATATATTTTATTTAATATTGAAATAATATAAAATGTATTATCTGTGATAGTATCATGGTTTTTATTTGTTTAATAATTATTAAGCTGCATATGTAATAATCTAATGTATTTGATTTAATATTTGTTAATGTTGAACTAATCTAAAATATATTATTATTAATGTTTTTGTGATTTGGGTTGTTTATTTACAATTCTTTGAAGTGATATGAATTATTTATTTCATTAGTAAAAGTTATTGAAATTATCAGGAGCATATGGTGTATTTTAGAATTTAATTAAAATGTGTCAACATTGTAATTAATTTTTATAAAGCTCTGAGCTTCAAAATAAAATAAGTGATATTGTTTGTTTCGCTCAATGTTTATAATTCACTGGGTCATTCGATGGTAACTTACGTTACATTTAGAACAGTTTACTTCAGTAATTTTAGTAATAAAAGACAAAAGAAAAAAAAATATTAACAATGCAAAGTTGACATGATTTGTTAATTAAACCTATTCAAAGATAAATTTAGATGATAATGGCCTAATTTTAGTGTTTTTTCTTGAACTCTGCCAGTTATATTTATTATGGTAACTGACATTACTGAAAAAGTAACGTAAGTTGCCATAAAAAATATAATTTTCATTTTCTAGGTAATTTTTATCCAAATTGGCCTTTGGATAACAAATCATGTCAACTTAACATTTGAAAATTTTTTGGTGTTATATTACTGAAATTACTGCTGTAAATTGTTTTAAATTATAACGTAAGTTACCATGGAATGACCTTAGTATTCAACGACAATCAAAATTGGAATTAATACGTATCCGGTGTCATAAAATGCTATAATTTGAAATAAGTCTTCTAAATTTTTGGGTCAAAATTCATTAAACAAAAAAAAAAAAAAAAAAAAAATATATAAAGCCATGCTTTTACGATTTTTACGCTTTTAGATTTCGCTCACAAAATTTACATTTTTCCTATAATATATTTTGTAAGTAAGCTGCAGCTTCATACTTTATTTTAAACATGAATTAACTAAGAAATTGTGAGCATAGCAAGTAAAAGTTTTTTAAATGTTTTTTTTTTTTTTTTTTTTTTTTTAGCTCAAAAGATTAGTTTTGAGATGTTAATGATAATATTCATAGCTGCTGAATCAGAATTTAGTTCAAAAGCGTTTTGAGAAATTTAAATGACCATAGGTATAAAATTTATCACTTGTATGGTTTGGTTATTTTATTTAGTTGTAATTAATGCAGTTTATAAATATAACATATGGAAAGTAATGATGTTTATTAGTAAAACATATTGCGCATTAGTTGCGTTTGGTTGTCCCCCCCCTGCTTTTTTTTGGAAAAATAACCTTTATGTATAGTGCGTAATATAAATAAGTGTGTTTTATTGAATTCTTCTACGTGTGGAAAGCATATTCTCTTATTTTTTCTATTTAAATTATTCTACACTGACTATTACTCATGCTGGTTAAGCTATTTAATACTTATATTTAACTTCTGAGTATTTTTGGTACTTTTATGTCACTTGTGTACAAATCTTTCCAATAACACTTTTTTTTTTTACACACATGAAAATTAGAAACAATATTTTGATATATTTTTTTTCTGCAATTGAATCAAAATGAGTGAAAGGCATGTATTTAAATGCGACATATGTATTAGAATGAAATGAGTGAATGGTTTATATTTAAAATTAAGTGAATGCAATGCAAATGATGACAAAGGAAAAATATTTGTTGATTTATCGCCTGTGCCGACTAACAGAAAAGTACCATATTTTTAAATTATTTTTTATATTACTATGCAAATCGTGAAATGAAGAGTTTTAAGGTTATTAATAATTAATGTTATTTTGATTCTGGGTTCGAAATTTTAAGTTTATTTATTAATTATACTATGTTAACTCTCATGGAAAGATGCTTGCAAACTAATATTAAACCAATGGTAACTTTACAAATTTATCATTTGCTTTTGAATATTTTTAAATAATTTTTTCTGTTTTGCGTGGGACATGTCTAATTGGGTATCTTTTTGCCCTTGATTTCAGGTGCAGTTTTTCAGAGGAAAATTTCAGTTTCAGAACTTGTTTCAAAATTAAAAGTGCCCTCAGAAGAAAAAAAACTGCAACCAAAGAAATAAAAAGTAAACATATTTGGTTAGACATCAGGTTCAGGTTGCCCAGGCCAAAAAAAAAAAAAAAAAAAAGTATTGAAATGCAAATAAGAATTTTGAAAAGAACATTGCCGTTGGTTTAACATTTAGTTTCAGTGTTCTTGTGTTACTACTAGAGATGAGAGATATGGCCTTGGGCTCGATTTTTGTACCATTCTTCGAGCTCGGGTGGGCCCGAACTCATTCATTCTGAAATTAACAATTTTATTTATTCTCATACAGAAAAAAATAAAACAACTTTTTTCACTTAAAAATTACTTATTCCATTTCAAGTCATTTTAATGTTATTTTTATCAGAATGAAAGGGAAACAGAAATAGTGTTTTTTAAGCTCTTTTTAGATGTGTTTGTAACTATATAAATACGAAGCACCTATAGTCTTCATCAGGTTTGTCCATCTGTCTGCATATAACAGCGCAAAAAATACCCAATACCTTGGTTTGAAATTTAATATATATATATAATCGTTGCAGAATTTTGTCAAGTCATTTCAAATTTTAAGAAAATCAAATCAAAACTTAAAAAGATATTAATAAAAGTTTTCTTCATTCTATTAAATCCTATCGTACATAATTAATTCAGTGATATCCCATGACATGTAATGATTCTAGGTTGCCATGTTGATTACGTCATATTTAAGATGGAATCCTATTATTTCCATATTACCTTCTTTTTTTTAGGTATGTCAAGAACATGCTTTTTGGTTTTGCTGCACTATTTATTACTTCTTAATTATTATACCAACTTAAAGTTATTAAATGATTATCTCGCTTCTTTCCAAAAAACTGTCTTAATAGTTCACAATTTAGCTAGTTACACAGTTTATTTTTACTAATGCATTATCTTCCTTTCAGATTGAAATATAAACACCTTTTTCTTCAGATCAATAAAGTTTTCTGCAAAACATTGTCATTATCATAGACCATTATGATACATATTAATATTGTTTCATTTATTATACGTAGTAATCATTATATTCAATAATATTTATAATATAAAGAAATTTTATTTTGTTTCTGTAACTTGTACTTTCAAATAAAAGAAATTTATTAAAGATTTGTTGTCTTTTATTTGACTATATATTTTTATTATAAATGGTATTTCAGGTATTTGCTTGTTTTGTCTATCATGTAAACCTTGATTTAAGAATTGTTTTTAATTATCTATTTATTTTTTATAAAAAAAAAATGGCTAAGATATAAAATGAGAAAAACACTTTCAACATGGTTGAAAAGTATTTATGAATTCAGCTTGTCACACTTGTAAATATACTGTGATTGCATTGTAATTATTAAATGCTAATGATGTTTGCTATAGAGGGTGCTATTTAAATGTGAAATTCAATAAATATAATGCATCAAAAAGTGTTATGGGGACAACAAGTGCTGAAAATGCATTTTTACTGAGTTACGTGTTTTTAAATGGCACATTTAGATATTTCATTTCATTGTATGAAAATATTAAATTTCTTAATAGCTACTGTTGGAGAGTATTTCATAATCTATGCCTAATTTTTCATAATTTGTGTATATTCCTTAAACCAGTGGTGCAGCCAGTATCCTTATTTGTAAGGGGTTTTGGAGAATTATTACTCCTTGTGGGATACAATATGTGACAAATAAAAACCAATGTAATGAAAAGCAAACATAATACGTTTAGCATTTATGTGTTTAAAGGTTTCATAGAAAAGCTTCTTTATAATATAAGGTATTTTCAATACAACTTATTAGTTTTTTAAATACTGTGGGAGGAATTTTGAAATGTCACCTTCTTTTGCTGCTGCAGTGTTTATACAAATTAAGGGCTGTGCATATATAAAATTATCATTTTAATGTGTGTTGGAGGGGGGGGGGGGGAGACCTGACGTTTGATTGTCATAAGATATTTTTGGGGAAAGTTTTTTTTTTTTTTAATCGAAACGATATTTTTTGTTTTAGTGCTTTAATTTTTTCTTTACATCAAAATAGTCTTATACCTTTTTAAATAGTAAGTGTAGTTAGATGTTAATTGATATACAGTTGTTTAAATGTAAAATCATATCTTTATGCAAACGCAAACATATAAAAATAAAAAGGATTTTTAAACATTGATGATGATTTCATTAAGGTGTGTGTGTGTGTATGGGCTGGGGGGGTGTCGAGGAATGATAACGTATGATATTGTAAGTGATGGGGTGGGGACTAAAATTACCTAAATGTTGATAACATTATATATGTACAACACCATACAATAGTTTTAGAACGGGAGTAAAATTATTGCAAATTTAAAACAATTATCAGATTTCTCAGCCCTATTTTCAACCATCTGCTATAGTTTATAATTTTTAAAAAATGATTTAATTTTCTAATGCAACTTTTTCTTTTATATTGCCACAAAAAAAAAAAAAATGGGTATGAGCATTATTTTTATAAATCAATTAAAAATCAGACTCACTGTATTTTCACATGCAAAAATGGCATCATTTTGAACAGATAATGCATATTTTTCATATATAAATTTTTAAGCCTTTACTATAAGTGTTACCATAGTACCTTTATTTAAATGTAACATCACGACTAAAAGTATATAGAAAATGGTGTCATTTTCATGTAATCATTGTAGATTTAATTTTCACAAGCGATAATGTAAGTTTCCATTTAAAAATATTGTTTTATCATCAGGTGAGGACAATAATTTCTCTTCTGAAATTAATGTCCATTATCTATAAAGTAAAAGCTTTATTTTCAAACTGTCCAAAAGTAAAATTTCACGAAATGTTACATTTAGTTCCTTTTTTTTCCAGTTACATGTGCCAAAGAAATTCTGTATTCTCCCTTATAAAACAGCGGGAATTTATTATTATTGTGTCAAAGTAATTAATTTTTTCCTCATTGTCGTTTTAAAGATTTATTGCTCAAAAGGTAGTGTCACAGATGATAATAATATAAATCATGAGACAGGCAGTTAACTGTTGCACCAGAGAGTGGTGTTGCCGTAGCAACATCATACGCTCTGCTGCAATGTGAAATGAGTGGTAACCTGATTACTGGTGATGTCTTCGATTAGGTTTTCCATCAGTGTTGGTATTCATTTCACATTGTAGCAACATAATGTCAACATTAAAGCCAAACCATACATATAACAATTAAGAAAACAAAAGTAAGCTCCTACTGTCATTTTTTAAATGAAGAATTGAAGCAGTTATCTCTTTTGTCAGGGGGTCGTCCCTGCCCTCCTGGACCCCTGTTTAAGGTAATTTCTGAACACTTAAGGGACAGTTTCCCTTTTCAACAATTTTCTTTATTTTAAATATGATTCAAATGGTGAACTCACTGAATTTCAATGTTCAACTAAAAGTACATTTTGAAAAAATTTTATAAAAATTTGAATTTTTTTAAATCTCTACTACTTTTTAAAAAAATTGATATTTTTGCCCTTTTTTTTTTTTTTTTTTTTTTTTTTAGATTTTCAAATGTGTACTACACAAACTTGCACATGGATTTTTAGACATATCTAATATTACATTTATTATGATTTTTTTTACTGATATATATATAGTGCAAAACGATGAAATCTAACATATCTTCATATACTTTTTTTTTTTTTTTTAATAACAAAAAACCTAAATGCTAATTCCATGCGCAGATTTATCACATATGTAATAAAGAACATGCACCAAAAAAAAAAGCTTAAAAATCTCTATCTCAAATACAGAAAAAGCCTTAAAACATGAAAGTGAAGAAAATATGAAAATGGAGAAAAAGCATTTAAAGTTTTAATTTGTGTGGTAATTGCGCTGAGTGTTTTAACAAAATTTACAATACCTCGCGATATATTTACGGTATGGATAAAAATGAGGTATCAAAATATTCACAATTAAACAGGCTTTCATTTAATATTAAAAAAGAAAAATCAATTTTTTGACCAATTTTAAGGTAAACTGCCCCCTTAAATCAAAGGGAAAAATAAATGTAATTTTTATTTTGTGGAAAGGAGGGATCGTACCCCTTTCCCAGACATTAACAAAAAAAAAAGATTCATTTTCTCTCTGTGTTTCATTATTTTAAACTGTTTGAAAAGAATAAATTTTATTTTTTTCAGAGTGAGAGAAAAAGAAAATTAGGGGGCAATTGCATTTTCTTGCTTTCCTTGTGGGCAATGAGCTTAGAAAAACGCGTAATTTTTATTAATTTACACGTAATTAATGTCTGTGCAAAAGAAATTACGGCGCAAACAATTCTGACACGTTCATTTCGATACGAATACGAACGTAAACAAACAAACACGACTGTCCCTCCCTTCCCCCAACCTGCAAATATACGCATGCGCAAGCCAAGCTCTTATGCCGTAGTGTGGACGCAATTTTTTCGATTCTTGGACCTGAAAGACCCAACAGACCTGACAGGCCACATAGTGTAAACGCAGCATAAATGGGCCAGAAATCCTTAATCCCGAGTGAATTCTCAAAATCGCTATTCAGATGTCCATTTAGCGTGCCCTAAATAAAGATTGGCGCTTGAATTTAAGGAAAGCTAAAACGCTGTCCTTAAGTTAAGGAATGGTAGTTTTCGACGCCATTATTTTCTTCGCGCATTTTTAAAAATTGATATTTTGGATTATTTATTGCACAGAAATATAAAAGAGGTTTAAATAAAGCAATAAATTTTTGTTGCATTCATCGAAAATATTTTAAAGGTTTTTTGGCATTATCAAGTATTATTTTTTAACTTCGCGATGTTTTCATGTCCGTAAACAAACTGTATGTTTTATTAATAATGTATACTACAGATCTGTAATCGGTATGTATTGCTTTTATTTATAATCTGTAGAGATTTGGGATCATATTAACATGTAATTTTATATATTTGATCACGTTTTCGTAATTTAAATTTATTATTATTATTATTTTTTATTTGTGCCCTTGTGCAAATTTGAGATATCCTAACCATAAACTACTGTATAGTTTCATGTTATACATAACTTAATTTATTTCATTGCTTGTCTCGATGCTATAAACTATTTATTTTATCGACAGATCGAATACGCTATGTACTGAGTTTTATATTTTCTATATTAAATATTTTATACATTCATTTAGCATGAAGTTTGCTTTTAATTATCGCTCTAAAAAAAGTTATCCAGGTTAGTCCTATGAAGTAAAATGTATTTCTAAAATATATCTTATTTTGATGAGTTCAATGATTTTGTTTAATTCACAATGTTTCTGCATCTTGGCTTTCTTTCTTTAAAAAAAAATAAAAATAATAAATTGTAAAACTCAGGATAACTAAATTAGAATTCTTCAGACGATTATTTTATTAATTAAACATACACGTTTTATATTTTAAGAAATATTTCTGAAATGATGCATATTTTAATTTACCAATATGCAACTACCTTATTTTCTTTATGTTCCTATAAAATGTGTTTTCATAATACTTCACACACACACACACACACAAAAAAAATGTTTATTGGAGTTTTTTACTTTTTTTTAAGCAGCCAATATTGCCCTTTATTAAAACATTTAATATGCAAACACAAATCTTCCCATTTCTTTAAAGTTAAATAAACATATTGTGAGTCAAAAATTTAAATTTTACTTAAATGAAATTAAAACAAAACACATTTTATAAATATTGTGTTGATTTAAATTTATAAACTATGTGCAAAATAAAATCTAGTTTGCATGTTTATTTATAAATAATTCCTTACAATGTATTAAACCTTTTATCTTAAACATAGATCTAAAGACTTCATTGAGTTAAAAAAAATTTTGTTGTTGTTTTTCAGAATCTTAACTTTATGGTCTTCACAAGTTAGAATAGTCTTCAATCTACTCCGTGAACCTGTTGTGGCCAAAAAAGTGTCACAGAGTGCATGGTTTGTATTATTAAAATCACCATTCCTCAGTGACACTTCTCCGGACAAATTATCTGCATATTGATGAAAGCTCAATCTCAATGCTTTGCAGTTCTGACTTAATTCTCCATGGTTGTGACTAGCACTTCAGGTATGACTTCAGATGTTAATATTATATTCTTATTATGAAAAGTAACAAATGAAACAACAAATCTTAAAATTTTGTTAAAATTGTTTGGTACTTTTCGGTTAGCTGGGTGCCAGTATTATATATACATAAATATGTATGTATACATGTATGTATATATGCTTATTTATATACATATATATGTATATATATATTAGAGATGCAACGAATATTCGGCCTGTCTGCCGAATATTCGGCTTCGGCCGAATATCAAGTCCATTATTCGGCCTTGGCCGAATAATACTGTAATAAATGTTTTTATATTTACACAGTATAACTTTTTAATTTGACAATTTATATTCATCATGTATAATGAAAATTTTATTTGAAATTAACTAACCCATGTTTTTTCATTAACTTTCATACCTCGAATGTGTTTTATCTACCCATTTTTATATAAGAGGCTAATTTAGGAATCATGTTAAAAAAATTTTATGCTCTATCAGTAAGTACAAAAAGTATCTGCTTGTAATAAGCTAACATAATCTGTTAAATTTAAAATTAATTTATTCAAAATTGTTTTAATACAGTTGTACAAGCAAATTCAATTTCTTTTATCATAATGGGAAGTTTAACATTTATCTCTTGTTACATAAAAAAATATTTCTTTCAATAATATTTTGAATTATACCTATAAAGAACTCTAGTGCTATCTGCTGACAGCAAAGAAAAAAAAATAATGATAATAATAAATGATAAAAATGTTTTTGTTAATTGTGAGCTTTATAAAGTCTACAATGATTTCTTTCCACCATTTTAGAGGATATTCCTTTCATCCTTTCTATCAGTGGTTTTTCTTAAGATATTAAGATTTCTTATTTTTTATTTTATTTCATCTGAAAGTTGAAACTTATATTTCCTAGTACTTTTCAAATTTTGTCATTATTTTAAAATGTAACAACAACACACATAATATTTATTAAAATATAATACCTGATGAGGAACTTTTGCTAAGAATATCTTTTTTTTTGGGGGGGGGGGGGGGGGGAGGTTGATATATAAGGCAATTTTTAGGCCGAACATAGCCGAATATTTTTTCAGAGTAAAATAATGCTTTAAAAAATTAAAAATTTGTATATAAATAATTTTTTTAAAGAAAACAATACATTTTAATTGTGAAATATACAAGAATTGTGCATATAGTGCATACTATATTTTGTTTTTAGGTAAAAATAAGTTCATTCCGAATATTCGGCTGTAACTTGGCCGAATATTCGGTTATTCGGCCAAACCACTATTCGTTGCATCATTAATATATATATGTATGTATAGCACTGGTGCCCGGCTAACCAAAAAGTACCGATTATTTTATATACAGGGTTCCTACTCATCAGGGGATTATGGGATTCCTGGGATAATCAGGGGATAAATTTTGGCCCTAAAAAATCAGGGGAATCTCAGGGGATAGTGCAAAAAATTCCACAAACCTGGGAAAACCTGGCAAAATGATTGGTTACTCTGGGAAATTGAGGGCAATCGCTGTTGTTTGCGTGTTTTGTGTAGTGTTAATGAAATCAAACTAAGACCTCTCTTCTAACATCGTGATATGTAGAATTGGAAATTAGCCACTCCTTACAGATTAGATATAACATATGTTATATTTAATCTGCACTACTTCTAACGTCTGGTGACATCCATTCAGTCACTAGACATGCCTTCTAACATCGTGAGGTTTGAAAATTGTTAAAGAAGAACTTAAGAAAAATAAAGGACATTTTAAAAATGATATTGAAACTTTAGCCTTCATATTATTCGTAATGCTTTTCAAAGAGGTAATAAAATCCCTAAGTGGAAATTAAATTCTTACAGCAATCTACCAAGTTTTTTAAGGAGAGCCCCACAAGGCTTGCAGACTTCATCTCTGTTGTACACAAATTAATGCTTTTCCTTTAAAGTTCTGTTCATATTGTTTATATAGGTAATATATAAACTGTATTTTTGAGAATATCTAGTTTGTATTCTTTTTTTAAAGGAGAGGAGGGCGAGGGGTCGTGATACTGGTTTAAAAAATGTCATTGATTGTTGACATGGAAAAATTATGCATCCCTGAAAATGCATCAGGGGATTCTCAGGGGATTTTTTCTTGGAAAATGAGTATGAACCCTGATATAGATTATAAAATAAACAACTGTCTCAGGAACAGTAAAGTGACATTGATTACCAGTTATTTTAGAAAAAAATACTGTTAAAAGTCTTTGCTGGAATATGTAGATTACTCAGCATCCTATACCTTATCTATTTATAAAAAAAAAAATTGTTAAAATTTAACTTTTTTGTCGCTAAATACAGAGTAAAGTTTACCCACCTTTTTAAGAATGGCTCATATATATTTTCCATGTTTAATACTATTGTATTCCATGATTGTAATAGTGTCCAATTTATAAAAGCTATTAAAATTCAATGCAAAAACCCCCCCAGAAAACCACTGTTAGCAATGTTACTTCAAGTAGGGGAGACGGGGGTACCTTTGAAAACTGTAAATATTTTCCTTTAAATAAATTATATTTTTTAAATGTATACGGCAACACAGTACTACTGTTTCAATGTAACAAGAATACAAAGCTTTACTATTTTGCATGCACACTACTGTCTAAGCAAGATATAGTACATTTTGTTTTCTTGAATCTAAACAAAAAAAAGTTGTAAGTGTTTTGTTGATAATCTTATATCCCTAAAATTATAATTTACTATTTAATATCTAAATAAAGATGTTAGCTTTAACTTATAAGGTTTGTTTTATTTAAATTCTCAAACCTAATTGAGTAAATAGTTGTAATGCTTAAAATCCATGTGATGGGGCACCATTGAACAAATAAAACTATGAAGTAAAGAGTTATAGACATATCTAAATATTATTGTTGATTTTTTATTTTTTTTTTAAATATGAAAATTAAGAGATTAATTGTTATTATGCTTAATATGAAAGTTGTACTAATGCAGGGCTTCAACTACAGGCAAATTCAGGACACGCAACAATAATTCATGATTTAGCAGATCTGTCTAACAAACCCTATACTGTTTCATTTACAATGGTAAACATTATTTCTGGATTTCATAAAACAGGGTTTTATCCATTTTATATAACAATTTGAATGTAAATGATTTCATTTTAGTTCAATTTCATGCAAAAAGAACTCTTCATTACGTTGGTCAGATTAAATTGCTTAACGTCTTTGTAAAAAAGAACATATGATGTATTTTTCCAGATGCATCAGATACCAATTTGGTTGATTTTAAGGATGCTATATAAAAAAGTTGTCACAATTAAACGAAATTGGAGGGATCCTCTGTTCTATCTCAACAATGTGCTTTGATGGATACAAAGTTGGTTAAATAATAAAAATATAGTAATTTCAGTTAAATGTAATTTTATTCTTATTATTTTATACTTTGGAAAGATCAGTTTTTAATAAAAACTGTCAATATTTTCATATTTTGTTTATTTGTTCAAAGGTGCCCCTAGCTTGTTAAAAGGTACCCCTATGTGGGGCATGTTTGAACAGAAAACCTTCATCTTTTTAAAGCCTCACAACATATTTATCTGAAAAACTGTAATTTTTTTATTTCATATGATGCAGAATTGCATTCTTTCACTCACAAAATATTTAAAATCCAATAAATATAACTCAAGTAAAAAATATGTGGATTTTTTTAAAAAATGTTCAAAGGTGCCCCCCTGTCCCCTATTATGTCAGTGATCTTAAGTCAGGTTAATTATTAAAAATTGTTATGTTAACCTGGTATTTTTATATTAATACATAAGCATTATTTGAGTCTAGTTGTAAAACAAACAAAAATGCTTAGTAAAATTCTGTGTGTTAGTGTTATTTTGATTAATTGTTTTAGCAGACTATTCATTCAAAAATATTTATTTATATAATAACTGCAATATTTTGTAATTTAAAAAAAATTGAAATTCACCCCCCCCCCCCATTTTTTTTAAGAAATGGTAAATCTTTCAGAGTTCATTATTGCTAATTTTAATTTTATATATTAAACATTTTGCATCTTTATAAAAATAATATAATTGTCTATAAAAACAGACACTGCATTTTTCCATATGCTGAATTATAGAAAATTAAATTGCCTAAATTAAATAAAAACCTCAAGTATTATATTGGTAAAACTGATTTTATTTTATTGATAGCCTTTACAGGTTAATATCTATATGTATTCTATTATGTAAGATTGCAAATGTCTGGGTAAAGAAAAAAAAAATGTTTTCCTCTACTTCTCAGAAAATAAATATAAATTTAGGAGTTGATGCAAGTGCAAAGTTTTTCTCTTGGAGCCCATTTTCTGAAAATAAACATTATTCTAATGAAATATAACATTTTGTAATGAAAGATGAAATCCAGTGATTAAAATCAAGCATTTATTAATAAGTTATTTAATCCCTGCTAAAGTTTTCCTTCCTGGTAGAGTTGTTTTGTTTGCAAATTAGATATTTTACAACCTAACAATCACAAAAAAAAGCATTTTTTATGGAATGAAATTTTGGTTGGTTGGTTGATTGATTTTTGACGGCCAATTATCTGCTCGAGGGATATAGGCCCAGGTGGAGTGCCCTTCGTGGGGGTCTTTCTAAGGGAACCTAACCCGTATTAACGCTTGGAAATCCAAGGCTCGAAGAAAACCACGAAAACTCCGAACGATTAGGCCGACGGGCGCGATTGGGATCGAACCCAGCACCTCCCGTCTACCAGCTTCGAGAGCAGAACCTCTCGGGAATGAAATTTTGTGAAGGTTTATTCCTAAATATCTTTTAGCCATGGCCAAAACCTTTTGCTTGAAAAATTTAAACATGAACTCAAATAATTAAAAATGAACATCTTAAAAATATATATTTCAGGAAATAAAACTTAAAAAGAGTCTGTAAATAATAAGTTATTATTTCCATTATTTAATTATGTTTAAAAAATAAACAAAATGTTTTACTTTTAAACCATTTGTAATTCAGGAATTACTGGAATTTTTAAAATCTGCACAATTTCCTCTGCTTTTTTTTTTTACATACTTTTTTCTTTTTCTTTTCAATGATAATAATGAACAGAATAGTAGCAAAATTCAATTTCAAAAAGCGTAAAAACTAAGAACGTCAGATAATGTGCTTGATTGATTGATCGACAGCGCAGCGATTCTGTGTGCTGATTGGTTTATCGTCTGTGTAATCGGTATCATGTTCCGAAGATTGACGAAGCCAGATCGTAGATAAGGAAAGCCGAAGCTTGTTTAGGTGGACCGGTCTGAATAGCGTTTTAGGAATCCTTAAATAGTGATCGCTAAATTTAAGTTAAGAATCGCTATTTAGTAAACCTTATTCAGTGGACATCTGAATGCCTGCCCTATTCTATGTTCATGCACGGATATATGATTTTTACGTGATGAGTGAACGATATAAGTCTCGATATAAGTGCAACGAAAAACAGGGTAAAAATTTCGTCTTGAATGCTATATATGAAGTAAATATGATATAAGTTTGCAAATTTTCAGTTAAAATGTATGCACTCAACCTGGGTCAAGGCTAAAGTCGTCTGCTAGCGGTGTTTGCGCCTGCGCATACTGGTATTTTGCCGGTGCAGTAACTAGAATAACAGATCATCATACCGCCAGCTCTGGCGCCTGACGTCATCTGAATAGGGTCCATTATTGTAAAAGAATTCTACAATTATATCTTTAATATAAACTTTACCTTTTATGTAGAAAAATGAAGATATGGTATTCATTAATGTTCAAATATGTAGCTTTTTCATCAGAAAAATATTCAGGATTTAATTATTAATTTATAGATGGCAACGCTAGATTTTTGTATTCAAATCATTGGTCAAGATCAAGGAGGTTTAACCTCCTTGGTCAAGATTCGACAGATTATCTCTTGCACAGGAAGCCTTTATCTCTGAACTTTGAGCAATTTTTCCATCATACTTTTCATGAAGACGGCTGTAGAAACAGCTCGAAACGTAGATTTTAAACGTTAGTTTATTAAAGTTCGTATTTTGTGCATCATTGAGCAAGAAGGTGTTCTTTTATTTATTATTCAGGATTTCTTTGAAAGATAGTATTAACACGAACTCACCTCAAAATAGTGAGAACGCAATCCAAAACAATTAACGCTTTACCTTACCTTTACTTTCAGAAAATCACTAATGAAAATTTCCTTATCGCTATAGATCACAAAACTCGCAAATTTCGTAACCTATTCATGACGTTCGTGGTCCGATTATCTCATGACTGTTTGAATTTCATGATTCCTTTTTCGCGATCATCTGACGAAATTTGCGATTTTTTTCTGCAACCTTTATCGAAATTGGTTTTTTCTCGCGACCATTTGTCGAAATTCACAATATTTTTCCACGACCAACTGACGAAATTCCATATTTTTTTCTGCGTCGACAAAATTCGCAATTCTTTTTCACGATTATTTGTCGAAATTCGTAATTATTTTTTCTACCACCGACTAATAATAATTGTAATTTTTTGCGCAATAGTTACACGAAATTTTGTATCTTATTTCACGATCGTTTGACGAAATTATCTTTGATTGTTTGTCTAAAGTTTCGTGATTTTTTGTGCAATCTTTTGACGAAATTCGCGATTTTTTTCGCAATCCTTTTACAAAATTCGATATTTTAGTTTGTACAATCATTTGACAAAATCTGCATTTCTTTTCGCGATCTCTGATGAAATTAACAATATTTTCCACGGCCGTTTGGAAAAATTAGCGATTTTTTCCGCGACGACGTGGGGGATTTTTTTTTTTTTTTTTCAAAATTTGCGATTTTTTTCTGTGACCTATTGATGAATTGATTTTGTAGAATTCGTAAGAAAAAAAATCGAGGACTTTCACGAAAATAAAAAAAATTCGCAGAATAATCACATGCCAATTAAAGAAGTTAAGGAGACAAAATCACGCAGAGCTTTTTTTATTGCGCGGGGTGATCTTATTTTTTGTGAGATTTGTGCAGTTCTGCACGTTCCCTGTTCCTCAGTGAAATTTTTCCTTGTCCTTCGCCAGGAAACTCTTGAAATGCTGCTTCTGTAGTAAAACCTGAAAAAAAGAAATCGAAAAGGACTAACAAAAAGTTCCATTTTAGACAGATCTCTGTCTTAGCAAGTATAATTGTATAAAGTTTTTTCATCGAAATTTGTTTTTTTTTTTCCTTTTGTGAAAGAATTGTGTTATAGACAGGCTTTGTTTTCACAAGTTTTACTGTACTTTTCAGAGCTATAATATAGAGTGGATGGTTTAACAGTCTTTGACGATACCTGTAAAAATGGAACACATAATAGAATCCTGTCTAAAAAGAAAATTTTTTATATTCAATATATTAAAATTTTGCCTGCTAAGACGGAAACCTGTTTAAAACGAAATATTGATTCTTGAGTTTCCGTATTCAAAGTTTTTAACTGTTTTTGTAGGCATGATTCAGTTTGTTTGTCTTTCGTGGGGGGAGGGGGCCCGGATCCTACCCTTAGCTATATAACCTCCCTCCAAAAATCTTTGCCCCCCCCCCCCCAAGAAAGTTTTGAAATGACGCCCCTGAAGTCAACCCGACCGGCAACGAAAAATTATAGAGCAACCCGAACCGCCGCGCAGTGTAAGATTTCACGAATCTAGCGGGTCAAAATTCAATTTATGAAAATTACCGATATTAAAGTAATAAAATTGATCTTACTAGAGATAAAATGGTTATGTATTAGGAAAAAATGCAGTGAAACCTCCCTGTGCGACCAACTCCATTAAGCGACCACCTCCCTGAACGACCATTTTTTCATGGAACGAAATTTATTCCCATACGCTCAATACTAATTTTACCTCCATTCAGAGACCATCCTAGTTGGACTCCCTCCATGAGCGACCAATTTCTTTGAAGAGAATGAAACAAATTCAGTTTTTTCCTGGTCGCTTGAGGAAGGTTTTATTACAAAAATAATTCCGGAAATCGCATTGTTCATCAAACTTCTAAACTAATTTTTTTTTAATTCCGGTAACTTTTATGTGTTTAAACCCCTTTGTAGATGTTAATGTCATGATTTGTAATGCTTAAAGGCAGATATATTGCTAGCGACCACTGCAGCATCCTTAAAAAATCTTCCTTTTTCTATTTCCTACATTAATATTAACTTCTCCTTGTTTTGGAGCTTTTAATAATAATTCTCTTTTAAGTCTAAATCTTTCAATTATATTTTTTTTTCTTTCTGTGATACTTCATTTTTCTTCAGGTTTTCGGAACTGATATTTCTTTACATCAAATCTATAATCAATATGTAAGAGGCATTCCATAAATCTTAATTGTGCATGTTGTGCCCATAAGCCCCAAGAAATTTTGTGAGTATTATTCGTATATTATCGAATCATTTTAAAGTTATTCACCTCCTTGAATTTTCCGTTAGAGAAATTGCATTTTTAAGCTGCTTTATTTGAAGATAGAATGCTGCACATTGTGCTATCTACCACCGTGTCTTCAAATTTGTGCTCTATGTCATACGTCTGAACTTTGAATTCTACTACAGCTAGTGCAAGAGCTGTAAAGATTTAATTTCTGACAATTTCAAATTCTTCTATTATTGACTGACCAGTTTCCATAATGAACTTAACCTTTATAGATCTGGAGTAAGAAGTAGATGACGGCTGTGGATTTACCCATTACAAAATTTTGATTTTCTTCATTACAGTCCTTTTTTATATGACGAGTATCTTGTTTTTTGAACGATTTTTAAAAATGTCGTTTCTCCCCTTTAGGAGCTTTCAGATATACTTTTAACAAATCCATAGCATCCGTTTTTTCTAGATTGTCTCACTAGGGAACGTTCCCAGGTGCAAGTTGTGGATTTTTACGAGAGTGGTATCAAAAGAAAGGTCTCGTCATGTACATTAAAAAGTCCAATGGAACTACCCGTCCGAATCCAACCGTTTTCGAGATATCCTCACTTGAAGTGTGAATAAGTAAATAAATAAACTGGCAGGCAGGCATATAAATTGTTCGCAAGTTAAAAGTTTCTTTGCATTGTTTTAATCCTCTACCAATACCTTTTCCCGAGTTACGAGCAAAATTCTTTACACCCACACATTTGCCGAAAAATTTGCATTAAACAAGGTGCTGGAAATAGCAAAAACAGATGGAAAAACTCTCCAAACGCAGCCGTACGCGAAAACTTCGTAAAATGCGAAGTGCCTGTCTAAAAGAGGGGAAATAACCGGCAATGTATGAGTGTAAAGGATTTTGCTCGTAGCTCGGGAGAAAGTATTGGTAGAGGATTAAAACAATGCAAAAAAACTTTTAACTTGCGAACAATTTATATGCCTGCCTGCCAGCCAATTTATTTATTTACTTATTCACACTTCAAGTGAGGCTATCTCGAAATCGGTTGGATTCGGACGGGTAGTTCCATTGGACTTTTTAATGTACATGACGAGACCTTTCTTTTGATACCACTTTCGTAAAAATCCACAACTTGCACCTGGGAACTTCCCTAGTCAGTTCTAAACACATGGCGTGTGGTTTTTCATTTGTGTTCCGGGAACAACGAATGCACCCTTTGTCTTTTGATTTCGGTCCACTTAAATAAAAAAATTCGTTTGGTTGTCCAACCTTTTTCTGGTAGTAATTATTACTTCTGCCCTGAAAATGTATCTATTGTTAATGTTCGAATCTGTCCATCTCTTATTTTACTTCAAAAAACGTTCTTTAAGAGATGTCAGTTTCTACATCTTTGATTACTGCCAATTATAAATGAATGGATCAGCCGCTTAATCTGGTCTAACATAACAGATGAGTAATGTTGAAGATTATATTTGTGTAATAAATAGTCTATGGGGATATTTTTTAGAATTAACGGGTGATGATTCATGTCTAGTAACATAATTTTTAAAAATCTCATATAATTCTATTTTCGAAATTTACACTTCCGTACCTGATAAAAAATTGCTTATATTCAAGAGTTGCAAATAGTGGCAGCTGAAATTGATTTATTCTATATCTATATGCATACATAATTTAAAAAAAATTATATTACAATGTACAAAATTTTTGGCAGCTTTTTAAAATTTATCATATGTTATTAAATTTTCAAATAATTTTTATATTGACTTAAAAAATTATTTTTTAAATATAACACTTCTAAATAACTATTGTAACAGTAAGATACAAAGTATCTACATTGTTGCAAAGATTCCATACTATCATTAAAAAATATTTACAAAATAAGTATATTTTTACATGTTATATATTAAAACCTTCTGAAAAATTATCTAAAAAACGGTGCATGTCCCATCAAAATCCATTTAACAGAACTCGAGTTAAAAAGCAGCCGGAACGAAATTTCCATTTGCAATTATATGTATATATATATATATATATATATATATATATATATACTAGCAAACCCCGCGGCTTTGCTCGCGTAATAGTTGAAATATGCCAAGTGATATTTGTATGACTATTTTTTTTTTTTATTAGAAAAACACTTTTTGGAATAATTCAAAAATTAAAAATTAGGCCACAGTTTGGATAAACTTCATTGTAAAAGTGCAATAGACAGAAATGAGATTTTAATTAATAAGAAGAACTAAAACTAATTCCAAATAAATGATAATTTAGAAAGTATTTTGAGACTTTTATGCTCATTTCAGTATTCATTTGAAGTTTTGAATTTTTTAGAAACCATCTTAACACATTCACATCTTAAAATTAACCATCATGTCAAATTCCAAACTTCTTGTCTAACAGTCTACCACCTCTCTGGTGTTAGTGGCACTAACATAAAATGCCGAAATAGAATGTCTCGAAAAATGTTGAAACATAGACTGTCACCATTAATTTGCCAACATTACCTTGAAATCGGTTGGTATTCCCTAATATTCTATAGAAAACGGAATTTAGATGTTTTTAAAGGCTTTCTTGTTGTTCCTGCCAACCAGGTGGTAGTGACACCGGCATAAAATATAGCGTTTAGGATCAGGGACTATCACTGTTGATTCGAACCAAAAACTTCTGTAATCGGTTTGTTATTTCCTGAGATTCCATAGAAATCGTAATTTAAGACTCTTTTAGAATGCTTTTCGCTCCTTCCCTTCGCTTAACCCCTTTTTAATTTCGAATTTATTTTCGACTTTTCTTAGAGGACATTTATATTTTATAAATAACTACCGTGCTATATTTAAAGTTTCTAGCATCTTCAGTACCGCAGAAATCGCAATTTAGAAAGTTTTTTGCTCCTGCAACCCTCTAGGGGTTGTGGCACCGACATAAAATATAGTTTATGTTTGAGCAGGTTCTATCACCATCAATTTGCAATCATTATGTTTGAAATCGGTTTCGTATTTCATACGATTGCATATAAATCGTAATTTAGAACGCTTATACAAAGCTTTTCGCTCACATCATCCTTTTAAATTTGGAATTTTCTTTCGACAATTCTTAGAAAGCATTTGCATCTTTGAAGTAATTATCATTCCAAATTTAAAAAGTTAGATCCCCTCTTTGGCACAAAAACGCAATTTAGAACATTTTTTGTTCCTGTAACTCCCAGGTGGTAGTGACAACATCGTAAAATATAGGCTATGTTGGAGCGGCGACTGTCACCATCAATTTGAAACCATTACTACTGAAATCGGTTTATATTTCCTGAGATTGCGTAGAAATCGCTATTTAGAACTTTTTCAGAACGCTTTTCGTTTATTTTCACCCCGTTTAAATTTCAAGTTGCTAGCCCTTCAGTATCACAAAAATCCCAATTTAGAACTTTTTTTAAAATGCAACCGCAAGGTGGTAGTGACGCCGACATGAAGTAGATCCTATATTGGAGCAAGGCCTGTCATCATCAATTTCCAACCATTACTTTTGAAATCGGTTGGGTACTTTCTGAGATTGCGTAGAAATCGCCATTTAGAACGTTTTTTAGAACTCTTTTCGCTCATTTTCACCCCTTTTAAATTTCGAATTTTTTAAGAAATGTTCTTAGAGATAATTTATATCTTATAAGGAACTACCATTCCAAATTTCATGTTTCTAGACCCTTCAGTAACACAAAAATCGCTTTTTTCGAACTTTTTTTGCTCCTGCACCCCCTTTGGGGGTAATGGCACCGACATAAAATGTACCCTATGTTGGAGCAAGGGTTCTCACCATCATTTTGACACCATTATTTTTTAAATCGGTTTGGTACTTCTTGAGATTGCGTAAAAATCGTCATTTAGAACGCTTATTGCCCATTTTCACCCCTTTTAAATTTCGATTTTTTTAAAGAAATGTTCTTGAGATCATTTATATCTAATACGTAACTACCAGGCCAAATTCCACGTATCTGGGCCCTTCAGTAACAGAAAAATCGCAGTTTCTAACGTTATTTTGCTCCTGCACCCGCTTTAGGGGTAGTAGCACCGACATAAAATATAGCCTATGTTGGAGCAAGGGTTGTTACCCTCATTTTGACACCATTATTTTTTAAATCGGTTTGGTACTTCTTGAGATTGCGTAAAAGTCGCCATTTAGAACGTTTTTTAGAACGCTTTTTGCGCATTTTCAGCCTTTTAAATTTCGAATTTTTTAAGAAATGTTCTTAGAGATCATTTATATCTAATAAGTAACTACCATGCCAATTTCCATGTTTCTGGGACCTTCAATAAAACCTAAAATTACAATTTCGAACGTTTTTTTACTCCTGCACCCCCTTTAGGGGTAGTGACACCGACATAAAATGTAGTCTATATTGGAGCAAGAGTTGTCATTGTCACCATCATTTTGACACCATTATTTTTAAAAAAGTTTGGTACTTCCTGAAATTGCATAAAAATCGCCATTTAGAACGTTTTTTAGAACACTTTTCGCGCATTTTCACCCCTTTTTTATTTCGATTTTTTAAAGAAATGTCCTTAGAGATCATTAGTATCTTATAAGTAACTACCCGTTCCAAATTTCATGTTTCTAGGCCCTTCAGTAACACAAAAATCACATTTTTAGAACGTTTTTTGCTCGTGCACCCCCTTTTGGACAGTGGCTCGGACATAAGATATAGCCTATTTTGTAAGTTGGACTAACACCATCATTTTGATACCATTACTTTTGAAATGGGTTCGGTAGTTCCAGAGCTTACCTCCTACAAATAAACAATTTTTACCTCTTTATAATATTAGTATAGATAGATAGATAATAGAGATGGTGAAAAACAGTTACTTTCTGTAAAGGCTGTTCTCAAATCCAAAGGGGCTACTTTATGACATAATTTTTAATAAATTTTGTTCGGAAACGCATGAAATTGGTAGATGTTGTTAATCAGAAACTATGTATGTAATCGACTTTCTCTCTTTTTTTGTAAACGCATTAGATCTTTCCTAAAATACTGTCAAAGTTGGCGTTTTGAACCAAATTTCCTGGTCGAAAGCAGAAAAACCAGTCAGCGAAGGGAGAAAAACGTCTTATCATGTGATCAAAATCGTTTATAACTCAATAGGTGATTTATTTATCAAAAAATGGAAAACTCATTTCGCTTCCATAGTCAGGCCTACCAATTTTATATCTTTGCATTTAAAAATGAGTCCGTTATTGTGTCAGAAAGTTTCGCGCTTGTTGAGAAGTGAACTTAAAAACGGCCTTAACAGGTTCCAATCATCACCAGCTTGGTAACAGGTTACAATAGACTATTAATTTTGTAACTCGCTACCAGAGACTAGAAAGTTGTTTAAATTTGCATTTTTAGGGTTTTGCTTTTTTAAAGACCTTTTTTGAATGAAGAGCATTTTTAAAAATTTTGGATAAATATTTGTCCTAGAACATTTATTGGACTTTTGGGTATTAATATCTGAAAAAGATTGAAAGCGTAAACACTGTGATTTTAAATGTCATGTAATCTCTAGAACAAGTCTCAAATTTTAATGGTGAAAATTCATATATTCGTGTAAATTTACCACTATTATAAATTCGTCTGCCTAATAATTACAGCATTCGATAGATATATTATAATACGAGCAAAAATTGTGTGTGTGTGTGTGTATGTAAATTTTATCTTAAAAACGGCTCTAACGATTTTGACTAAATTTTGTATTTTACCATTTTGGCTCCATTAACAAGCCTGGAGTCATTTATAAGAGGCAAGGGCTTATCATCAGGAGTCTCATCAACACATCTGATGACATCCCTTGAGATTATATCTACCTCTTCCTGTGTCAGCCTGGTCACTGGAAAGTCTTCCTTAACCACAGCTAACTTCCTAGTTGCTGCTACAGCGGCAAAGGACCTTTGGATATCCTCCTTAGGTCTTTTTGCTGTTGCCAACATCTTAGGTGAAGGTGTCAAATCTGTCACCTTCCTCTTACTTCCACTTTCCCTCGAACCCTTCGGTGGAGCATTAGCAGTGTTGGTTTCCACCTCCTCCCGCTTCTGCTTCCTCCGTCGGTTTCTTTTTGGGGTTTTAGTGAGTACTTTCGACCCTCCTGTAGTGGTTCCAGAGTGTTCCCCACCTAGGTGGGTTCCACCTCCGTCTCCACTAACAGTCATGCCGATTTCCTCCTTCTGACATACTGCACTTTTCTCCGAAGAGTCAACCACAGTCTTCAATTGGGTTTCACTAAAAGTGACCCCCAATCCTTGTTTTCCATTTTTCCCACTATTACAACCACCGCCGACCTTGGAACTCAATATTTCCTGATCAGCCATAGTTGTAACCATAAGAAAATTTAATATCCACGGTAAACTTCCAGTTCGCCACTACCCCCGCATAGGAGTGGTTCCCCACTCTTTCCTAACGTGTTCAGAGTAACCTCCGGAGCCATTCGGGAACTGGAGATTCGGTTGCCACTCATAGTGTGTACCAGGTACACAGGTCTCTGGCAAGCCAGAGAGAATTTCTCACTATGAGCTACCCCCCTCCTCCCCCGCCAGCCTAACGCTACCGAGAGAGCTCACCTCTGGGACCATTTTCTAAAAAAGTTCCTTAAAAACGATAGTATGGTAGCACGCCGCTCTTCTCCCCCACACTGCATTCAAACTGGAGACCTTTCCCACACCCAACTGGATGCCACTAGGCAGAGCCCGAAAAGACGGTACTGGGTCCCCATAAGTTCAAATGCCGAACGGAGAAGATCGGTATTGATACTATCATAACCAAGCAGTAACAAACTGAAAAAAGAAGATTAAAAGGAGTGAAACAAAGAGGAAAAGGATAGACAACTAAAATGAGAAGAATAAGGAAAAGAAGAAAGATCGCTCAGGATTCCGGGGTCGCGAAACCCGTGAATACCTAAAGAAGATATTCCCCTGGAAGAACGATACATTTAAAATGTCTTATTTAAAAAACTTTCTTTTCGCTTTGTTAAAACATACCGGGAGAAAAAGACTCTGTTTACTTAATTAATTTTATATTAGCTTATTTTGAAATGTTTAACTGATTTTATTTAATCAAAGACGGAAACAGCCATTGTATCTTTTAATAGCAGCTGATTTGGCCTTAAAATTCCCAAATCAACGAGAAATGAATAGAAACCCGTTTATGGATATCGCCACTGTTTTTTAAATTATAATTCAATCTTCCGAAATCTTTTTAAAGCCGATCAAATTAGCATGCTTTTAGAGTCTGCGGTGTCTGAACGGGGGTTGGCGAGCGTAGCTCGTAGGGGACAGAGCCCCCAACTGTAATAAAATAAATGCGCAATTTTTTAACATATTTTGATTTTTTAAAAAATTGCAAAATTTATTAGTTAAAATAGTACTCTATAAAATTTATATGGGCAAATAATTTAAAGAATCGTCGTTTTCATATTTGAAATCCGTGTTTAAAAAAAATAGCATTTCATAATGACTTTATATATGCATCAGTGGCGTGGCGTCCGGTCATCGCTGGATGCGGCGATGACCAAGCAATATTTTAAAACTCTTAATAAGCTTTTAAAACTCTACGATCCAGTTTTAGCAGAACATTTGGAGTTCATGTATAAGTGAAGGTAAGATTTAAAGTTTCTTTTTTGAACATTCAACCATTGAATTTTAGAGTTAATAATTTTTCACCACAAACTTAAATAATTGCGATGACCACCGAAAATTTTCACGCCACGCCACTGATATGCATATATATATATACTAGCCGCTCTTGGCGACCAGTTTGGTCTCCCTTAAAATTTATATTTGTGAAAGCATGCTAAGCATTGTACCAGGTTATTTTTATTCATAATTTAACTTACTTGGACTCCCTTAAATATAATTAATATAATCCCTTAAGCTAATATTAGTTTTTGTTGCATTAAAATATCTTAATTTGTTGATTTTCTGTAAGCAAATAAACCCTATTGATTTACATAAAAGTTTATGGAAATTTGGCGAAATATTAGAGATATCGCCAAGTTGGCGTCCCTTTTGACGACTAATTTTGGTCGCCAAATTTGGCGATACATCGCCAAATTGGCGATAAACTTGGCGACAGAACAGGGTCCCCCTATGGTAACCCCCTTATAGGTATAGAGATGCATTATATGTATAATAGATATATAGGTTTTTTGAAAGAGTTGGTCATCGCCACCTATGGTCCAGTGGCCAGCGCATGAACCTTCCATACAGAAGGACCCTGGTTCGATCCTGGGAGCGGCGAAAGATTAAGGGGGACAATGATAAGTGGGCTTTATTGGCGTGACGTCATAAACCACCATCATGTGACCTCCATGCTGTGTTTATATTTGTTTATTTTGCAGCTGCTTCGTTTTTCGCAACTTCTTGCTAAATAGTATCTACTAAAAAACAACTTTTCAAAAGTAAAAAAAAAAAAGCCAAGCTAAAAAAAAAGATGAAACTTGTGGCTAAAAAATGGTGTGATATCATATTTCCAAGCTTATATTATGGTACTTTTTTAACATTTTCCACTAAAACATTTACCATTTGTAAGTCGAGTGACTTCGTATATGTTGATAGAAATCCTCTTCTCCTGTACTAAATACATCATAACGTGTTTCTGAAAATTCAAATGTTTTAAAATTATGCATCATGGGCTTGGCGGCCATCTTTCCATATTTTACACAAATTTCTAAGCACCCAAGTTTGTAAAGGGTAATAAGTTTGCATTAATAACAATTTAGAACTTCTGATTTTAACTACGGACAAATAAATTTAAAAAGACTTTTATTTTGAGAAAAAAAGTTCATTGTTACTGCTGTTAAATGCTTAATTACTCTAAAAAAGTAATCATAAAAGGAATAGCGAAGATATGTCACCATTACCTTAACACACAAATTTCTAAGCACACAACTCCGTGAAGGAAAGGCATAAAATGTGTGCAGTGGTAACAATGTCGAACTTTGGTTTTCAACTGCAAACATCCGATAAATTGAAAAAGACTAATATTTTGAGAAAAGAAATATATTTTTATTGCCTTTAAATGATTAATTACTTTATGAAATAAATCACTAGATGAATCCTTTAGATAAGTCACTATTATTTTAACCCGGGAGAACTCCCTAGTGAGAATGCCCAATTGCTTTTCTTTTACTTTACATTAGTATAATATCAACTTTGTTTGGTTGGCTTTGTACTTTTATTCACAAAAGAGGTAAAATAATTGTAAAACATTTTGAAATTTTAATTAAAATGAAAAATGATTTAAATAAGAGTCTTTAAAAAGTACGACTGTGAGAGAAAATCTCATGCAGCGAGTTCTCCCGGGTTAAGACACAAAGTTCTCCGAATACAAGTCCGTAACGGAAAAGCTTAAAATGTCTGCTTAAGTAACAATTTTGAATTTCGGATTTCAACTATGGATTAGGGTACATAGAAATTTGTGTAAAATATGGAAAGATGGCCGCCAAGCCCATGATGCATAATTTTAAAACATTTGAATTTTCAGAAACACGTTATGATGTATTTAGTACAGGAGAAGAGGATTTCTATCAACATATACGAAGTCACTCGACTTACAAATGGTAAATGTTTTAGTGGAAAATGTTAAAAAAGTACCATAATATAAGCTTGGAAATATGATATCACACCATTTTTTAGCCACAAGTTTCATCTTTTTTTTTTTTTTTTTTTTTTTTTTTTTTTAGCTTGGCTTTTTTTTTTACTTTTGAAAAGTTGTTTTTTAGTAGATATCATTTCTTTTTTTTAAAACAAATTATATATAATTTAAATAATCTACTCACTTAAATTAAAATGAGTTTTATTAGAACCTTTGTAAGTAGGAAACCCAATATGTGTACATTTTGTTTACATATCATTCATTTCTTAGAGTAATTAAGGATTTAAAAGCAATGAAAGCTAACTTCTATTCTCAAAGTATCAATCTTCTTCAATTTATATGGTATTTTAATTTTTATGAAGAATGAAAATTTTGAAAAAAAAAATGATAGAGTCGAAATAACATATAGACATAATAGTTGGTCTTTTAGTTAGATATTTGTTTACTGTTAGATAGTTAGTCAGATATTTGTTTAGAGATAACTTTTTATTTTATTTTTTGCAAAATTGTTTTACCTTTGCAAATATCTACGGCTAATCCGAGAATGAAGGACGACATACAAAACAGTCCAGATATTTTTAGAAATGATTCTTAATGAACCTTTACATATTTTAGATAATTAGTATGCCAAATTCAGGCTTCTACCCCGAACGGTATCACAAAAAATTGGACTTTTAGAACTTTTTTTTTGTTTTTCAACCCTTTTAAACTTTGAACTTATTAGGAAATTATTTCTGAGAGCATTAATGTTTCAAAAGTTACAACCATGTTAAATTTCAAGGTCGTGCTTTGACAATTCTATTTAAATCGTTATTTATAACGTTTTCTGCTTGTTTAATCTCTTTAAAGATAGACTTCATTTTTCGAAACAGTTCTTAACACTCTCGCTGTGTAAGTAATTCTTCGCGATGAGCGTCTTTTACAAAATTTTTAATCGTTTATCACCGGCTCTTTAAAGCAGAAATTTTTGACTATCGTAATCGGGGAAAATGTTCTGATTAAATCGGACAAAGTTTTCTTTAAAAGATAACTAGTGGGGATAACCAAATAGTATTAATTTGACGGGAAAATGCATGCCCGAGCATAGCTCAGGCTGCGGATCGAGAGGGTTAACGAGCACTTAGATTTTAAAATTAACAGCTTGCCAAAATTCAGGTTTCAATCTTTAAGGATATCAAGATAAACCCAATTTTAGAACTTTTTTGCTCCTGCGCCGTTAAAAATTTCGATTTTTTTAGGAACTGTTGATGGTGAATATTTACGTCTTAAACGTTACAACTATGTCAAATTTCGATTTCCTTAAGGCTAAGAATTCCAAATAAATCATAATTTACAACATTTTTAGAAAGCTTTTTTACTCGTTTCACCCTTTTAAATTTCGATTTTTTTAGAAATAGCATTTAGCGAGCACTTATATCTTAAAAGTAATCACCATATCAAATTTTAAGTTTCTCCCCTCAACAGTTTCATAGAAATCTTAATTTATGAATGACTTTTGCTCTTGCAACCTCTTAAATTTTGAATTTTTTAGAAATTGCTTAGGACGAGCATTTTCGTTTTAGTAGCCGTAATCATGTTAAATTTCAAGTTCATGCTCTAGCAATTCCATTCAAACCAAAATTTAGAAAGTTTTTAAAAAGCTTTCCACTCATTTCAACCTTTTAAAATTCGATTTATTTTGAAACAGTTTTTAATGAGCATTTACATCTTGTAAGTGACCACCATGCCAGGTTCAAGGATTCTATCCCGAACAGTATCACAGATTCAAAAATACAAGAATTTTTTTGCTCTTGTACACTTATAAATTTCTAATGTATTAGGAAACGCAAAGCATTTACGGCTTAGAAAATGACATCTGTGTCAAATTTTATGTTCCTAGCCCAAACAATCTCATTAAAATCATAATACAAACCGTTCTTAAAACGTTTTCCGCTCGGTTCACCTCTTAAGATTTCGATTTTTTACTAACAGTTCTTAGCGTGCATTTACATGTTTAAACAAATCGCCATGCCGAAATTCAGACCACTATCCCGAACGATATTACAGAAATCGCAATTTTAGAACTTTTTTTTTACGCCTGCATCCATTCAAATTTCGAATATTTTAGGAACTTTTCTGTGAGATCATTTACGCCTTATAAGTAAAAAGCACGTCAAATTTCATGTTTTTAACAATTTGCATATTCAGTAATTGTTGCAGACTAACAATTGCAAATAAATCATAATTTAGAACGTTCATAGAACGCTTTTATGTCGTTTCGAACTTTTAATTTCTACCTTTTTTAGAAATTATTCTTATCGAGTATTTAAAATAACCACTATGTGCCAAATTGTCGGTTTCTATTCCGAACGGTATCACAGAAATTTCAATTTTATTAAATTCTTTTCTTTTCTATTCTTTTCAATTTCGAATTTAATAGATTATTTTCGCCTCTGACTAGCAGTTTGATCCCCGTTAAATGTATGCTAAGCATTACATCATGTTACTTTTATTCATAATTTAATTAACTATCTCAATCCTTCGCCAAGTAAGAAGATTCTGATAGAGAAATCATGAACTCGTTACTTTTATGCTAGCGGGCGCAGGTGATAAATCGCCTATTATTGTTTCCTTCTCATGCATTCGTATTGCCTTAATTTTACTTAAATTTTAATCCTTTCACTTATTTTATATAAAATAACTTTAATTTAAAATACATTCGTTTAAGATACACGCCTTTCATTATTTAATTTTAAAAAAAAGGAAAAGAAAAGAAAAAAACTAGAGAACAGGAATTCCGCTTTTTCAGAATTTAATGTCGCCCCCGGCATTTCCATTACTGCATTTTCTTCTGACGGACTGATGGCTTCTATTATTATGAAACAGCCATTATAAATGAAGTGTTAGGTGAAGATGAAAGAGCAGCCGTAAAAAGTTAGAACTCTGATTTTCTGGTCAGAATGGGGGGGGTGGGGGATGGCCATAATTTTTTTTACGGCTGCTCTTTCATCTTCACCTAACACTTCATTTATAATGGCTGTTTCATAATAATAGAAGCCACCAGTCCATCAGAAGAAAATAACTCGGTTAAGTGGGTTTCTACTGCAGTACAAAACAAATTTCAATTTTAAGACTTAAAGCACACGTTTTATTTTATGTAAAATGACGTCATTCGCATCCGCTTAAGAATTCCACTTTTACGATCTACTCTTAAACATCTACAGTAAAGCATGCATAGCACATCACTATCGCGAAATAATGCACAAATGCAGCAAAAAGATTCCGTCATTTAAGAAAATCGAAAAAAAACCCCGGCTTTCTAATGATTCATAGATACTTACAATTAAATATAGTATATAATAGCTCCATTGTTTTAACAGAAATCATTCGTTTATATTTTTTTCAAAATAGCACGTATTTTAATTACATTTTCTTTTGGTTGTTACGAGAAAATGGCAACAAAAATATATAATTGCGATTTTAAAACTATTTTTCCTTTACTTTCTACAGAAATGAAGTACTTCCGTTGCCAATATTCCGTTGCGACCATTGGTACCCTTTTTTGCATAAGTACCATTTTTTCTGACGCCAATTTGGCGAAAACATTAACAGCATAAACAACAACATCCGGGTTACCATATCAAGAAAAATAACGACACTTTGGCGCCAATTGAGTTCCCGTTGCGTACATGACATTGGCGTCAGAAAAAGATCGCGCCATTATGGGGCGTATATGGCATCTATGCCAAAACTTTTATTAGAAACACACACAAATTATTTTATTATAAAATGCACAAAGTTTGATTTAATGTAAAACACACGCAATCTCTTCTATTGGATTGTCATATGAAGGATAATATCATCAAAATTCTGGGTTGCTATGGAATAAAATTGCCATTTTGGCACTAAAAGGATACCCCAATGCGTCTGAGACATCGTCTTTGCCTCCGTTTGCTCATATGTTGAAATAAGTTCAATAACAGGGAGATTTGGCACAGATGTCATATACACCCCATATTGTCGCAATTTTTCCCAACGCCAATTTGGCGAAAACATCACCATAATAAACAACAACATCCGGGTAACCATATCAAGCAAAATAACGACACTTTGGCGCCATTTAAGTACCCGTTGCGTATATGACATTGGTGTTAGAAACAAATCGCGCCAATATACGTATATGACCTCTGTGTTTGTTTGTTTTTTTACCTGAAAACCTTTTCATATTCAACCAGGGACGGACTGGCCCACCCCGCTACCCCGCGATCGCGGGGTGGGCCAAAAAAATAACATTTTATTTTTATTTTCCATAAAACTAAAAAAAAAATAAAAATGATTAAACTCAATTTTTATTCCCCTCCCTTTTTTTTTTTTGATAGGGTAAGTTCAGATTTCTCCTTTCCCTCTCTCATCAGCAATCTTTGGAAGATCTGTGCAAGTTACTCATTTTGTATTGAAGCCAAAAGATAGGGGGATAATGTAAAAAGCACATATCGCCCACCCGCAAGAAAAGTGACACATCTCGACAAAAGTAAATTTTACAAATTAGGAGGTATTATTTATTAGGTATTTAGGAGGTATATTAGGTAAAATTAGGAGAGGCAAAAGAAAATTTGCATGATTTTATTGTATCATGAAATTACAGCACTTAGCTCTGCATGCAGGAGTAAAAACTTGCATAAAAGCGTAAACTGACGTAGGATGACGTAGGAAGACGTAGGATGGTGTTTGGAGGTTTGGTTAATTTTACCTCCTTTCACAATTCACCCCTCTTCTGTTGTCAGAAATGCGAATATAAAGGGGATAATAAAGGGATTTTCCGTATAACTACACTTATGAAACTTTATGTGCAGCAAGACGTACCTATGACAGACCTATTAGTGGAAATTAAAACGCAAAATGAATTTTTGCGAAATGTGTCACTTTTCTTGCGGGTGAGCGATGTGGTCAGTGAAGGGTGGGAAGTTGTCCAGTGGGATGGGTCTGTCTGCGGACATTTGCGTAGTAAAAAAAGATCGGCAAGGATTAGCTTATCTATCTAGGGATGGTTTACAGGCCAAGGCTATTGGGAGGCAAGAATTAGCTTATAGTGAAAAATGAGAGGAGCCAGCGGCAGCCTTCAATAATAAAGACGTTAAACACGGCAATTTTTTAGAATTCGTAATGCTGCTATGTAAATAGGATCAAATTTTGCACGCTTATGTAGCAAAGGCTATCAAGAGAAGCCAAAAGATAAGATATTCAGAAAGTTTGAAGAAGGCTAGAATAGAGCAGAAAGAAGAACAAAATGAAAATCCTAAACGGCATGGGAGAGGTTCGTTGATTATATTCCTGTCCATCCAAGTCATTTATAAATAAGTTAATGGCTCATCTCTCCATTCAGATCCAAATAAACATTGCCGATGAAGTGAAACAGTTAGGTTCATTCGGTATTGAAGTAGATGTCATATAAGATATACCGGTAATGGGGCAGTTCGCACTTAATATTCGATATGTGAGCATGGTAAAGTGAAAGTTAGTTTTTAAAATTGGTTGATTCCCCCAAAACAACAAGGGAAGTCTTATATCTCCAAGTAAACGAGGAACTTAAAAGTTTAAACTCCCTTCTTCACAAATAGTTGGCACTTCTTTTGATGGTGCAGCAAATATGAATGAGCGTTATAAAGGTATGTAGGCACAACTGAAAAAAGACAATCCAAATATAAAGTGTGTGCATTGATATGCACATGTGCTAAATTTGGCCTTAACAGTTGCAACAGAATTTTTCAAATTCACAACGGACTTCTTGGACTTAATGCAAGCGACTTCCACTTTTAGCTCAGAGTCATATAAGCGAATGAAAGTATGGACTTCGATGAATAAAGAGCCTGTAGGTGGAAATAAACTTCTTCGCCAATTATAAAAGTAAACGCTACCAGCAGGTGGAGTAAGGATCGAACTCTTAATAGCATGTTTGACGAGTCTTCAAAACTTTTAAAAATTGACATATGTTTTTAACATTGCTTAAAAACTACTACAAGGTATCACTGAAATGGACGATTTCCCATCACATGTATTTTTTCGGCAAGATCACTGCTTGATAATTGGTGCAAGTTTCAGTATATATTATTGACAACCATTTACAGCGACCTATTCAATATATCCACGCCCACATCGTAGTACCTGCAGATAAACGGTCTGGCGTACTTAACTGCTGCTAACAAAATCCAAACCCTGAAATCCAATCTGCGACACAAAATAAATAATTTTTATATGGTTCTGAAAAATGCTTCTGAATTTGCAGAATATCTTCAAAAGCAACTAATAGAAAAGGAATATACCATTGAAATTGAAAGTTTCCTACAGAAAAAAAAGAATATCTGTAGCGAAACGTCGATGTGGTGAATATTCTCACGATGATGCAAGAAGTATTATCGGATCACCATTAGAAGTATTTAAGGTAAATGTTTATAATGTCATCTTAGACACAGCTATTCAGCAGTTGAATACACAATTTACTGGGAATGACTTGCTCATGAAAGACCTTGACAGGTTCGATCCTTGCCGCTTCAGTCAGGTTAAATTGTTAAATGAACTTACTGAAGAAACTCTTAGTACTTTGTCTGTCTTGGCGAAAGCCCAAAAAGACTATGTCAGAAAAGAATTACACCACAGGCGACTATTTTTTAATTCAATCTCGCGCCACTTTTTCAAAACAAAAATGTTTCGAATACACTTTGCCAACACGTGCAAGAGAAATATACTATATAATTTGTATTTTAAAAATAGTGGTGCGAATAGAATATAAAAATAGTCTCTTGTGGCAGCCTTGAAGGTCGTATTCATCTAACATTGTATATAGCTTATAAGTACATATTGACTTTAACATGCACTCAAATATTTTGTGAACGAGTGTTCTCAACACTTAAAATTATAAAGAACTGCTTGCGTTCATCTGTAGGACAAAAATTGTTAGATGATTTTATCCTATTCAGAGTTGAATGATCTTTAGATTACGACTAGCTGGCTTTATCAGCAAGCGGGCCGGACCCCTCCTTGCATCGGGGCCTCTAATTTATACGAGTATGTCCCAAAAACTAAGTTATTCCTAAAATACACTCCCGAAACGAACGAACTTTGATCCGTGTCACCGCTGCCCATGGCACCGTATAGCAGGCGTGCTGTGCACGCACTGCAAAATTTTGTGTTGGGATCCCTGAATTATTATTAAATTTCGAACCGGCTCCCCGCTGCCTACGGCTCCGTATAGCAGGCATGCTCCGCACGCACTGGAAAATCTTGTAAAATGAAATTAAAAAAGAAAAAATCTTGAATTAGACGAACCTCGAACCTGGTCCCCACTTCCAACGGCAATGTAAAGCAGCCGTGCTGCACACGCACTGCAAAATCTTGTAAAAAAACAATATCAATCCTTAAAAACCTCGAACGGGATCCCCGCTGCCTACGGCACCGTATAGCAGGTGTGCTGCGCACGCACTGTAAAATCTTGCAATATTAAATAGTTCCAAAATAACCATCTCGAAACGAATGAACCTCGTAACGGGTTCTCCGTTGCCTACGGCATCGTATAGCATGCTGCGCAAATCTCTTAATTCCATGTTCCACCACCAGGGGGCGCTCTCCATTCTAATCAAGCCTCTATCCGAACTAGCCTCCGTTTTATAACCTATCCAATGGTATATCACAAGAGGAATGTCAGAAAAATTTATAAAAGTGTTCCCGGAGGGGAAAGTGGAGCGAGGGGAACGGGTGGTGCATAATATGAAAGAGTGGTCGTGGGGCTTTCCTATGATATATCACATGAGGGGTTCGGAAAAAGTTGGGAAAATGCCCCCTCCCACCCAGGGTGCCGTTCGATAGCGCCCACTGGCGACAGAAAGATGAAAATGGAGGAGAAGCTGCTAATTGTTGATATTTGTCATGTAAATTTTTCTCATAATTTTTAGAAAATTTTATGAGGTAGTAATGAACAAATTAAAACTTTAAAACTCCCTCTAGTGGTGAAAAAATGTGTTAAGAGGGGAAGAGAGTGGGTACTTAGTAATGCACAGACCGAAATCTTTAAAACAATATGTCACATAAAAAATCCATTTCCGCCCCTCCCATTGGGGGGATGTTCCATAATTGTCTGGGGTCAAAATAGACCCCGCCAATTGAATCCCCGTGGGTCGGCTTCACTTTCGGTAAAGCCTTCAAATGAAGTCGAATCTCGCTGTAGCTCATTTAGAAGCTGAATTAGAAGATTCCCCCCCCCTAAGGGGCCAAATTGGGGTGAGGTTGGAAGAAAGGTTCATAATATGAAAGAGTGGTCCGAGGGCTTTCCGATGATATATCACTTGAGGGGTTTGAAAAATTTTGGAAAAATCCCCCCTCCCCTTGGGTCCACTCTCGTGCTCCCGGATTTTACCTAACCACATCTTTGATGTTATCGTATTTAATAAATAATATTTATCGGAGGTTTCTGTCAGAAAACAACATTTAAATGGCACTTATTGTAGAAAACGCTACGGTTTAAAAAACATTTCGCGCCCCCTTCCCTCTCCCGAAATTAAACGAAACCTTCTTTAAAATTTTTAAGTGTTATCAAATATCTCAAATGTTAAAATCGATCCAAAAAATCGGACGTACAATAATAATTAGTGGACAAACTCTTTTGTAGAAAACTGTACGGTTCTAAACATTTCTTAACGCCTCCTCCGCCCCCCCCCCCATCCGAAATTCAACTCAGCAGGAACTATTAGATGATTTTATCCCATTCACTGTTAAATGATCTTCAGATTATGATTATGATAAGATAATAGATGGAGTTGCCTCAAAATCAAAAGAATTATCTAGATATCTGACATTCTAATTAGTTAGTAAGTGAGGGTATAAAACAAACTATTCAATTTTCAGGTACTATATTGATATTTTAAACAAATATTAATCAATGTACAAAGTGTATATAATGTTGATAATTTTCGAATAACAAAATAAAATGTACAAATGAATGAATACAATGATATTTCAAATAACAAATTAATCAGTGTATGCGTGTCAATTTTAATAGTTCTAGCTCTTTTTGGTCAATACCAACACTTTCCAGTATAAAAGTTACAATGTAGTGTAGAGACAAGGCCTAACGTTTTTTGACGGTTAGCATGTTAGCCTTGCACGCAAAGGGGCCTGGATCCAAATTCTGGGTGAGGGATGGATTTTCCTAGCTGTTGTCAATGTGCATAGCTTAGGGTCAGGATGCCATATTCCTGTTGTGACCCCCTTCACAAGTAGCCATCATCTATTCAAACGATATCGTTGACCGATGCTGAAATCTCAAATGACCCGCCCATTGAACCAAACATTTTTTTAATACAAAGAATAATATCTGAACAGAATTCCCATGAGAAATTTCCAACGTTTTTATTTATTACGTGTATACCTTTTGTTTGAAGTTTAACATATTCAAAAAATAAATAAAAATTAATCAACTTAACCTCCCTCCCCACAGAAGATTTTTTTCCACTATGAAAATTACTACCAATTGAAAATAAATTATTACAAGGATGTTAATATGTCTTGAATTGGAGTTGTCATCTTAATAGAGTTTGAGCAAAGGGTCGTGTTGATAGTCAGTACTCAAACATTTTAACAATTTGTCGATTGGTGGGCCAATGCATCAGTCTAGCGGGGTGGGCCAAACTATGCCAGTCCGCCCCTGTATTCAACTCAATTCATTTTCAAAAGTTTTGTTTACATTAGGAATGAAACCTAAAATGCCGTTAACTTTGAATGCATACTTCTTAAAATTTACCATTTCTCTATAAAATCATTTTTATTTTAAAAATCTTTCTAAAAATTAACTTTTATGCAGTTTTATTCGAAAAAATAATCTTGATGGAAAATATTCATCTACCAGATTGAAGTTGAAGTGGATTTGTGCTATTATAATGAGGATAGTACGCGCTCGTTGGCGGGTTTATCACTGTTTGGCACAATTTGATAATTTTAGAATGAATTAACAGTTTTTTGCATATTAAGGATAGAAATGTTATTTTTTTTTAAACTAATTTTTATAAAAGCACGTAGATCGAGTAATTACCAGTCCGAAAATGCATTCCATACTTTTTTCTGTCCATTATTTAAGTCTGTTGCTTAATTGAATTAATATATGTTTGACGAAGGATTTTTTGATCATTTTCAGTATCTCGACGTTTTTTAAAAAATCCTGTATCTCTGTTTATAATTATTTTATAGAGACGAGTTTGGTGTCAAATTGAAGCTTTTCTTCAGTAGATTCTTCTAGTCTTAATTTTATTTCTCTGCCATACTTGCTTTCTTAAATATCTGAAATTTTAAAATGCCACGTTTGGTCGATTTAACATGGACAAGTTGTCTTCAGTATAATAAGCAGTTACGCTGTTCTGGCTTTTGTTTCTTGGCGTTTGTTTGTTTGGCGGGGTTAGCATTTTTTTATAGCTTGGCACTAATTTATACTAAATTATGAATAATAAGAATAATAGAAATTATTCTTATCGAGTATTTAAAATAACCACTATGTGCCAAATTGTCGGTTTCTATTCCGAACGGTATCACAGAAATTTCAATTTTATTAAATTCTTTTCTTTTCTATTCTTTTCAATTTCGAATTTAATAGATTATTTTCGCCTCTGTCTAGCAGTTTGATCCCCGTTAAATGTATGCTAAGCATTACATCATGTTACTTTTATTCATAATTTAATTAACTATCTCAATCCTTCGCCAAGTAAGAAGATTCTGATAGAGAAATCATGAACTCGTTACTTTTATGCTAGCGGGCGTAGGTGATAAATCGCCTATTATTGTTTCCTTCTCATGCATTCGTATTGCCTTAATTTTACTTAAACTTTCACTTATTTTATATAAAATAACTTTAATTTAAAATACAAACGTTTAAGATACACGCCTTTCATTATTTAATTTAAAAAAAAAGGAAAAGAAAAGAAAAAAACTAGAGAACAGGAATTCTGCTTTTTCAGAATTTAGTGTCGCCCCCGGTATTTCCATTACTGCATTTTCTTCTGACGGACTGATGGCTTCTATTATTATGAAACAGCCATTATAAATGAAGTGTTAGGTGAAGATGAAAGAGCAGCCGTAAAAAGTTAGAACTCTGATTTTCTGGTCAGAATGGGGGGGGGGGGGGGTGGCCATAATTTTTTTTACGGCTGCTCTTTCATCTTCACCTAACACTTCATTTATAATGGCTGTTTCATAATAATAGAAGCCACCAGTCCATCAGAAGAAAATAACTCGGTTAAGCGGGTCTCTACTGCAGTACAAAACAAATTTCAATTTAAGACTTAAAGCACACGTTTTATTTTATGTAAAATGACGTCATTCGCATCCGCTTAAGAATTCCACTTTTACGATCTACTCTTAAACATCTACAGTAAAGCATGCATAGCACATCACTATCGCGAAATAATGCACAAATGCAGCAAAAAGATTCCGTCATTTAAGAAAATCGAAAAAAAAACCCGGCTTTCTAATGATTCATAGATACTTACAATTAAATATAGTATATAATAGCTCCATTGTTTTAACAGAAATCATTCGTTTATATTTTTTTCAAAATAGCACGTATTTTAATTACATTTTCTTTTGGTTGTTACGAGAAAATGGCAACAAAAATATATAATTGCGATTTTAAAACTATTTTTCCTTTACTTTCTACAGAAATGAAGTACTTCCGTTGCCAATATTCCGTTGCGACCATTGGTACCATTTTTTGCATAAGTACCATTTTTTCTGACGCCAATTTGGCGAAAACATTAACAGCATAAACAACAACATCCGGGTTACCATATCAAGAAAAATAACGACACTTTGGCGCCAATTGAGTTCCCGTTGCGTACATGACATTGGCGTCAGAAAAAGATCGCGCCATTATGGGGCGTATATGACATCTGTGCCAAAACTTTTATTAGAAACACACACAAATTATTTTATTATAAAATGCACAAAGTTTGATTTAATGTAAAACACACGCAATCTCTTCTATTGGATTGTCATATGAAAGATAATATCATCAAAATTCTGGGTTCCTATGGAATAAAATTGCCATTTTGGCACTAAAAGGATACCCCAATGCGTCTGAGACATCGTCTTTGCCTCCGTTTGCTCATATGTTGAAATAAGTTCAATAATAGGGAGATTTGGCACAGATGTCATATACACCCCATATTGTCGCAATTTTTCCCAACGCCAATTTGGCGAAAACATCAACATAATAAGCAACAACATCCGGGTTACCATATCAAGCAAAATAACGACACTTTGGCGCCATTTAATTACTCGTTGCGTATATGACATTGGCGTCAGAAACAAATCGCGCCAATATGCGTATATGACCTCTGTGTTTGTTTGTTTTTTTACCTGAAAACCTTTTCATATTCAACTCAATTCATTTTCAAAAGTTTTATTTACATTAGGAATGAAACCTAAAATGCCGTTAACTTTGAATGCATACTTCTTAAAATTTACCATTTCTCTATAAAATCATTTTTATTTTAAAAAATCTTTCTAAAAATTAACTTTTATGCAGTTTTATTCGAAAAAATAATCTTGATGGAAAATATTCATCTACCAGATTGAAGTTGAAGTGGATTTGTGCTATTATAATGAGGATAGTACGCGCTCGTTGGCGGGTTTATCACTGTTTGGCACAATTTGATAATTTTAGAATGAATTAACAGTTTTTTGCATATTAAGGATAGAAATTTTATTTTTTTTAACTAATTTTTATAAAAGCACGTAGATCGAGTAATTACCAGTCCGAAAATGCATTCCATACTTTTTTCTGTCCATTATTTAAGTCTGTAGCTTAATTGAATTAATATATGTTTGACGAAGGATTTTTTGATCATTTTCAGTATCTCAACGTTTTTTAAAAAATCCTGTATCTCTGTTTATAATTATTTTATAGAGACGAGTTTGGTGTCAAATTGAAGCTTTTCTTCAGTAGATTCTTCTAGTCTTAATTTTATTTCTCTGCGATACTTGCTTTCTTAAATATCTGAAATTTTAAAATGCCACGTTTGGTAGATTTAACATGGACAAGTTGTCTTCAGTATAATAAGCAGTTACGCTGTTCTGGCTTTTGTTTCTTGGCGTTTGTTTGTTTGGCGGGGTTAGCATTTTTTTATAGCTTGGCTTGGCAGAACGACCGTCCTGCTGGATATGGTAGACTGTATATCTCGCCAAATTTCTCGACAGTTGTTGGCGCTGTCTTTAGGGTTATAGGTTTTGATCACATGACATTATTTATATTGTAGTATTTCTCTAATAATTAAATTTCTCTAATACATTTATTTTCATGCGCGTGTATCTTACAATCTCATCGCTCTATGGATGAAGGAAACGATATTTTTAAAAGTTGAGAATTTATACCAGTTGCATGGCAACAAACGATATCTGATGCTGATATTTATTATTTTTCATGTTCTATTTGTTCGTCTTGTGAGTGTTTTATTAAATGTTGTGGTGTGACTCAAAAATGGCTTATTTATTCAATATAAATACGCAGACAAGCGCCAAATTGGTGACCCGTACTGGAGCACGTTAAAAGAACTCTGTAATAAGTGAGTAATATTTCATTTTATTTTGGAAAATGACAGAAATTAGCGCTGTTCGTATTCCACCGTATAACTTTAATGATGTCGGTCTTTGGTTCGCAATGTGTGAACATTCATTTGAATTAGCTCATCCAAAGGCCATAACAGAAAGTCGAACTAAATTTAATTATATTTCGGCTAACTTACCTCCAAATGCCGCATCTGTTGTACGGGATTTAATTATCAAACCGTCCGATAATACACCATACGAGGATTTAAAAATGGAATTAATAAAACGGACAAGCGACTCGTCAAAATCTGAAATAAGGAAATTGTTAGCTGGTGAACAGCTCGGTGATAGTAAACCCAGTGATCTCTTAAGAGTAATGCAAAGAAGAGCTGAGTCCCACAATGTATCCAATGAATTGATGTTGGAATTATTTATTTCACATTTACCGTCATATGTACAGAGCATTTTAGCATCTATCTCACCGTTGTCACTTGATAAAGCAGCCGAAGTTGCTGACCGAATTTTGGAATATAATCCCACCGCAATAAATGCTGTTTCAGTACCATCAAATGCTAATTCAGAAATTTTATGTGAAATTAAAAAACTGAATGATCGAATTAAACAACTGGAATTACGTAGGTCACGAAGCCCTTTTCGTCGGCGTTCTTTTGGGAGGAATCGTAGCATTTCAAAAGATTCCAGACAGCAATGTTGGTATCACGAAAAATTTGGCGAAAAGGCCAAGAAATGCTCCAAACCTTGTTCATTTTCAAAAAACACAGACGGCGAGGTGTAGCGGCGACAGCCACCTTGCATAAAATATCTCGTCGCCTCTTTTTAAAGGATCGAAAGACCAATATAAATTATTTATGCGACACAGGCTCCGACATCAGTATTATTCCAGCGTCATTTTCCCACAAGAAAAATACCCCTTTTATGACCCTAACTGCTGCGAATACCTCAAGAATTAATGTATATGGAGAAAAGCTTTTGACACTTGATTTCAATCTCAGAAAAACTTTTCGCTTTCCCTTTTTAATAGGTGATGTAAGCACTCCAATTATCGGCGCAGATTTCCTATATCATTTTAATCTAATTCCAGATCTTCGTAATAAAAAGTTAGTGGATAATGTTACAAATTTAGCTACTCCCGGTCATATACATACAGCATCTGTTCATTCTATCAAAACTGTTTCGTGAAATAGTATTTATCATAAATTACTACTTAAATTTCCAGATATAACTAAACCTCCTCGTGCTGATCAACAAATAAAGCATTCGATATTTCACCATATAGAAACTACCGGATCTCCTGTCCACGCCAAACCAAGAAGATTAGCTCCAGACAGATTAAAAACAGCCAAAGCCGAATTTCAGCAAATGCTTGATCTTGGTCACATTCGGTCATCCAAAAGCAATTACGCTTCACCACTTCATATGGTTCCTAAAAAACATTCTACAGATTGGAGACCTGTCGGAGATTACCGAGCACTTAATGCACAAACAGTAAAAGATAATTATAGCATTCCAAATATTTTAGACTTTACTTCGAACCTTCATGGTACAAAAATATACTCCCACCTTGATCTCATAAAAGCTTACCACCAAATACCAATTCATCCAGATGATGTACATAAAAGTGCCATTATTACACCGTTTGGCTTATTTGAGAGTACAAGAATGCAATTTGGCCTTTGCAACGCATCTGCTACATTTCAACGGTTCATGGATCAAATTACACGAGATCTTCCATTTTTGTATGTTTTCATTGATGACATCCTGGTAGCATCTCGCACACCAGAAGAACATCTCGAGCATCTGAAAATCATATTTCAGCGCTTGCAAGAATACGGATTAAGCTTAAAACCATCAAAATGCATTTTCGGCGCATCATCCATAGATTTTCTAGGTTATAAGGTATCTGAATTTGGCATTGAGCCCCTACCAGATCGTGTTGATTGCATTTTAAAATTCCCTCAACCTACTACTCTTACACAGTTAAGACGATTTCTTGGGTTATTTAATTATTACCGTCGATGTATATCAAAAGCTGCTCACATATTGGCTCCATTAAATAAATTCTTGGAAGGAATAAAGAATTCAAAAAAGTCTAGAAGACGCTCTGAAAAAAATTCACACGACTCAATTCAATGGACTGTGGAGGCTGAGCAGGCTTTTAATGACGCCAAACAAGCTTTAGCCAATGCAACTCTCCTGCGACATCCCATTCCCGGCGCAAAGTTAAGCCTTTGGATTGACGCAAGCGACAAAGCCGTTGGCGGTTCTCTTATGCAGCTTAATAAAAAGTATTGGGAACCCATTGCCTTTTTATCAATCAAGCTTTCAAAAAGTCAGCAGAAATGGTCTACATACGACAGAGAACTCTTGGCAATGTATACATCAGTAAAGCGTTTTCGACACATGCTCGAAGGAAGAAACTTTATCATATATACAGACCAAAAGCCTCTCATATATGCCTTCAAACAAAATCCAGACAAATGCAGCCCGCGCCAATGGCGGCATCTAGATTACATATCTCAGTTTAGTACAGATGTACGTCACGTAAGCGGAGCCAACAATACAGTTGCTGATGCTTTATCTCGAATTGAAGTAGATCAAATTTCAAGCTCATTTTTAGACTTTGAGGAGTTTGCAAAAGCTCAAGAAGATGATGTAGATCTACGCAATTTGCAAAATGATAACAAATCTTCTCTTATGTTTAAAAGCATGCCATCTCCAATGTCTGCCACAGAACTGATTTGTGATGTATCAACAGGTTCTCCGAGACCATTCGTACCAGCGAATTTTCGTAGAACAGTATTTGAACATTTCCATAATTTAGCTCATCCTGGTGTTGCAGCATCCTTAAATCTTATTGTATCACGATATGTATGGCCCAATATGCAGCAAAATGTGAAAGAATGGGTCAATAGTTGTAGTGCTTGCTAACGTTCTAAAGTACACAGACACACGAAAACAAGCCTAGGTACTTTCGCATTACCCGATGCAAGATTTTCACACATTCACATAGATTTGATAGGTCCATTACCTCCATCAGATGGAAATGTATACTGTTTAACAATAATAGATCGATTTACAAGATGGCCAGAGGTGATACCTTTAAAAGATATAACTGCAGAATCAGTTTGCCGTGCCATTTTTGACGGATGGATATCTAGATTCGGTTGCCCCATCATAATAACAACCGACCAAGGTAGGCAATTTGAATCAAATCTGTTCAAAGAACTGACAAGATTTCTGGGCACAAACCGCATACGAACGACAGCATTTCATCCTCAAGCAAATGGTTTAGTTGAACGCTTCCACAGAGTCTTAAAGAGCGCATTAAAGGCTCATGAGCATAGTAAGTGGACCGAGAGTTTGCCTGCAGTTCTACTTGGTATACGAGCTGCTGTGAAACCTGATATAAAAGCTTCAAGTGCTGAGTTAGTTTATGGCATTTCACTCACACTACCAGCTGAAATGTGTTCAGAAATCCCATCATTGGTATCTTGCGACAATAATTTCATCCAACAATTGAAAGAGAGAATGAATAGTTTAAAACCTTCATATACATCTGCTCACGGACACTCAAAATTTTTTGTTCACCCTAAATTGAAGGATTGCACGCATGTGTTTCTCCGATTAGATAAAGTCCTTCCATCCTTATCTCAACCTTATTCTGGCCCTCATGAAGTTCTATCGAGAAATGACAAGCACATAACCATAATCCTAAATGGAAAGAAAAGTTGTGTTTCACTTGATAGAGTTAAACCTGCATTTGTGTTCAGTGATTTACCAAGTAATACAGATAATCCTGAAACTAAAAGTTTTCCAGTAGATAGCCAGCCAGTAAAATCAGAAGAACCAACTACTAAATCAGGTAGACGAGTAAGATTTCCTAAAAGACTGATAACTGAAATAAACTATACTTCATGCAATTCATTTTTTTAATAAATATATTGTGTTATTTACATGCATCTTGTATTTTCACATTGTTTCTTTTGTTGTATCGTTCCTTCGTCACTGGAGGGATACTCATGTAGTATTTCTCTAATAATTAAATTTCTCTAATACATTTATTTTCATGCGCGTGTATCTTACAATCTCATCGCTCCATGGATGAAGGAAACGATATTTTTAAAAGTTGAGAATTTATACCAGTTGCATGGCAACAAACGATATCTGATGCTGATATTTATTATTTTTCATGTTCTATTTGTTCGTCTTGTGAGTGTTTTATTAAATGTTGTGGTGTGACTCAAAAATGGCTTATTTATTCAATATAAATACGCAGACAAGCGCCAAAATATTAACAAATGGCTGAGCTTGTCGTCGTGGTGTTAAAATAAAATTGTACTTTTCCTTATCTCCCATAGACGGCGCTGTGCCGATGTATTTTTCTCACTATGTTTACTTTTCGCAGTTACCGGCGAGACGAGTGAGTAGATGTTCGTACTGTAATTTTCCTGTTAAAACGTAACTTAATAAATTCTTTCTTTCCTCATATTATATAATTTTTCTACAGGTTATCGGCCCCAGTCACGTTTCCGGACTGCGTATAAGATTTTCTGTTGGAAAGAATTTGATAGTTTTAATTTAACTTGTGTTTGCGTTTTGATTTTTTGAGTTCTACGGCGATCGCTAAGCCTAACGAAGTAAGCGTTTCTTTGAACTGTTTTCTGGACTTTGTTTTCGATTTTCCTGACAAAAATGGAAAGTGACAGAGTGAAAATAGAAAAGCTTGTGGACTCAAATAATTGGACACAGTGGAAATTCCAAGTACGGGCGATTTTAGATGCTCGTGATGCGTTAGAACTGATTGATGGAACGCATGTACAACCAACAGTTGGTAGCGATAATTACGATGCTGAAATGAAGAAATGGAAGAAAGCAAACAAAATGGCGAAAGAGATTTTTGCGACAATGGTGGATAAAAAGCCCTTAGCTTTAATTATGAACTGTGAAAATGCTAGAGAAATGTGGGTTAAATTATTAGATGTGTATGAGCAAAGATCAGCGGACTCTGTTTATTTACTTCAAACTAAATTCCGAGAGTATCGCTATGTTGCTGGTGATGATATAGCTACACATATTAGAAAAATCGAATCTTTTGCTCGACGATTACGTGAACTTGGAGAACCACTATCAGATTCACTAGTGATAACAACCATTTTGAATACATTACCTTCGCAGTATCGTCATTTTCATAGTGCTTGGGACTCAACACCTTTGGATGATCGTACATTGTCGAAATTAACATCTAGACTGATGATTGAAGAAACTAGATTAGGTATTGTTGATGTGAATATAAATCGTGAATCAGCATTGGTAATGGAAAAACGACAGCCAAATAAGAACTTTTCCAAAACCAGAAGTGTAGAAAATGTTCATTTCAATAATGAAAAAGGCAAGTATGACAAAAGGAAACCAAAATTACGATGTTGGACTTGTGGAGGGCCACATCTGAGGCGTAATTGTATAAAGAATCAACAAAATAATAGATATTCTGATAAGAAAAAAGAAGATAGTAACGGTTTTGCCTTTGTAAATACATTTCAGTCAGATGAATCAGGAAGATCAAAGTGGATAATTGATTCTGGATGTACTCAACATGTGTGTTGGAAACCTGAATATTTTAAAACATATAAAGAATTAGAAGAAAAGGTTATGTTTGAACTTGGTGATGGCAGAAAAATTTTAGCCAAAGGTATTGGTAATATCAAAATTCGTTCAAATCTAGATGGAAAAGAACATCATTTTTGTGATGTTATGTATGTTCCTGAAATGAAGGCAAATTTGTTTTCTGTAAAATCAGCAGCAGAGAAAGGTTTCATACAAACCATTGAAGGAAATAAATGGAAATTTAAGAAAAATAATAAACTTATTGTTGAAGGATATCGATATGGAGATATGTACTTTCTAGATATAGATTTTTTTGGAAAATGAAGAAAGTAGCCTTATGGTAAGAAATCACAAAGAAAATTCTCTTCAAGTATGGCATGAAAGATTTGGTCATCAGAGTAAAAATCATACAAAAGAATTGCTGAAAACGAAAGGAATTGAAATATCTCAAATTGATGAGACTGAATATTGTGATGGTTGTGCAATTGGAAAGTTTCAGAGAACAAATTTTCGAGAAATGCCAAAAGCCAGTAAAGCTGGTGAACTAATTGTCAGTGACGTCTGCGGTCCAATGCAAGAAGCATCTTTTCAAGGTTCTAAATATTTTGTTACATTCAAAGATGATTACACCCAATACCGTAAAGTATATTTTATGCAACATAAAAGTGAAGTGAAAGATAAATTGCAACAGTTCTTAGCATATGTTAAAACTCAAACTGGAAATACAGTCAAGACAGTTATGTCAGATAATGGAGGAGAGTATACAGATCAAGATTTCATAGATTGCTTAGTGAAAAATGGAATTGAAATTGGAAGATCAGCTGCGTATACACCTCAACAGAACGGACGTGCTGAACGTGAGAATAGAATATTGATAGAAATGGCGAGAACAATGCTGTTGACAAAGGGATTGTCAAAATGCTTCTGGGCTGAAGCAGTGAACTGTTCTGCATATATCTTAAATCGTACTGGTAAGAGTCGCGATAAAAGTAAAACACCTTATGAAGCATGGTATGGAAGGGAATATTCATTAAAGCACTTGAGAATTTTTGGAAGCCAATGTATTGTCCAAATTCCGAAGCAACGACGTGTTGACAAGAAGTTTGGTAAAACAAGTATACGGGGAATTTTTGTGGGCTATGAAGAAGTCACTGGAAATTATAGAGTGTATACAGGTGAAAATCGAATAGAAATAAGCAGAGATGTTGAATTTCATGAAGTTTCAGTGCCAGATACATTATTAGATTGGAGTCAGGGAGAGCAAGAGGTGGAATTGGTAGAGAAGGAAGACAAAGATAACCAATTGGAACAAGACCCAGTAAGATACCAGTTGAGAGATCGTTCAACGATACAACCACCTATACGCTATTCCCATCTTTGTCAAAAGGTAATTGAACCTCAGTCATACCAGGAAGCTATGGAAGTACCTGAGAAACAAAAATGGATTGAAGCTATGGAAGATGAGATGCATTCCCATCAAAAGAATGGCACTTGGGAACTTGTGAAACGTGATAACACGATGCAACCATTGACTGCCAAATTGTTTTTTCGTGTCAAAACAAATGAAAATGATGAAATTGAACGCTTTAAAGCACGTTTGGTGATTAGAGGATTTGAGCAACAATATGGAGTAAACTATGAAGAGACTTTTAGTCCGGTTATAAGGTATGATACTGTACGTTTTCTATTTTGGTTTATTTATTTTAAGAAATTAAAAATAGCACAATTTGATTGCAAGACTGCATTTTTAAATGGAACACTTGATGAACTGATATACATGGAGCAACCAGAAGGTTATAATGATAGATCTGGACGTATTTGCAGATTGATTCGAAGTCTATATGGTCTAAAACAGGCACCTAGATGCTGGAATCAAAGACTAACTGAATTTTTAACAAGCGTTGGATTTAGAGCTAGTAGTTATGACCCTTGTGCATATCTGAGGTATGTTGGTGAAAATTTAGTCATTATTGCTGTATATGTTGACGACGGACTGATTGCTGCCGCTGATAAGGAAGATATTCAAACACTTCTTAGCCAGTTACAAACTGAATTTGAAATCACGATTTGTGAAAATGTCAGACAATTTCTTGGTTTTCAAATTGAATTAATGAAAGACAACATAAGAATTCATCAGGCAGCTTATGCTAAAAGAACACTGTCAATGTTTGAAATGGGTGACTGTAAACCTGCTAAAGTGCCAGTAGATAAAAGTTCTTTAGATATTCTGTATCGTGAAAATGAATTAGATTCCGAACATCCAGTTGCATCAGCTATTGGAAGATTAATGTATTTAGTTGTTGTTTCAAGACCAGATTTGGCATACGCAGTTGGAAAAGCTGCACAGTGGATGTCAACACCTACTGTTGGATCATGGAAATTCATTAAACATATTTTGAGGTATCTGAAAGGTACAATAAACATGGGAATCCACTACAGTGGCTCAACAGACGGTTATATCAATGTGTTTTCTGATGCTGACTATGCTGGGGATGTGCAAACAAGAAGATCCACAACAGGATTCATTTCCACCTTAGGTGATGGTGCAATTACTTGGAGTAGCCAAAGACAAGGATGTGTGGCCCTTTCTACGACAGAATCTGAGTACATGGCTGCATCAACAGCATCCAAAGAGTTGGTCTGGTTGACCAATTTAATAAGTGAATTTCAACCTGGAATACAAGGACGTCTACTCGTTGATAACCAAAGTGCAATTCGGTTAGCTAGTAATCCAACTAACCATAGACGCACCAAGCATATAGATATTAGATATCATCATATAAGAGAGTTAGTGGAAGAGAAAAAGATCTTGATAGAGTATGTGGACACTGTAAATCAAGTAGCAGATATGATGACAAAGCCTATGGGACATTTACGTTTAAAAGAACTATGTGCAAATATTGGACTCGTTTAAGACTGTGAACTATTCATATTTCAGGAATAGTCCAATTTCAGGGAGAGTGTTAAAATAAAATTGTAATTTTCCTTATCTCCCATAGACGGCGCTGTGCCGATGTATTTTTCTCACTATGTTTACTTTTCGCAGTTACCGGCGAGACGAGTGAGTAGATGTTCGTACTGTAATTTTCCTGTTAAAACGTAACTTAATAAATTCTTTCTTTCCTCATATTATATAATTTTTCTACACGTGGTGCTTTGCAAATTAAATTAATAAGATAAGAATTTTGTTTTGAAACTTAACTAGCATCGTTTATTACACGTACTTCTACGTACTACTTACTTCTAAGAGAAAATCGGTACTTTTCGGTTAGCCGGGCGCCAGTGTTATATATACATAGTATATATGTATATATAAACGTATGTATATATACATATATATCTATATGTGTTTATATACAATATATGTATATATATGTATATTTACATATATGTATGTATATAAATATGTATATATAACACTGGCGCCCGGCTAACCGAAAAGTACCGTATTTACATTTTAATATGACATTATTGAAAGCTCATTTAATAATAAAAATTGTGTTCTAATAAAAATGTTTCAGGGTGTTCAATGGATCATTCCATATGAACAATACCTTCCTAAGACATAAAATATTTTGTAATATATTTTGACGAATAACTACTTTAAAGTGTACCTGCATTAGCAACAGCTTATGGCACAGATGTCATATTCGCCCCATATTGGCGCGATTTTTTTCTGAAGCCAATGTCATAGACGCAATGGGTACTTAACTAGCGCCAAAGTATCGCTAATTTTCTTGATATGGTAACCCAGATGTTGTTATTTATGCTGTTGATATTTTCGCGTCAGAAAAAAATCGCGCCAATATGGGGCGATCTATGTATGACATATGTGCCATATAATAATAAGTATATATATATATATATATAACCATTAAATTAACATTACCGATCACCAACAAAAACCGTGAACTTATGAATAGAATGACATTAACAAATTAAGAATAGATATTATGTCAATTTGTATAATTTAGCGTGTGGTTTGGCGATTTATATAATTTGGCGAAATTGGTCGATGGGATAACTAAGAAGTACCCCATTTTTTAATGGAAAACAATGAAAAGAAATATTATTTTCTTTGCAGAATTTATCACTCGACTTGTTTGTAGATCCGTACGCTGCACAAAATTTCGGCATCTTTATTTATATTTCTATTCTCATAAAAAATAAAAATCGCATGCATATATTCGATAGGAAATCCCGATGGTAAAATACCACCAACATGTGACTTCCTGCAATCTCGAACCCAGATTCCCAATAAAGCCCATTGGAAGTGCATGTCGTGTACGCTAGGGCATCCACCGACGCCACCCGAACCACATTATCATTTTTTAATTTAAAATAATTTCAAATATGCTTCAGATGATAACAAATAAAATGCAAAAAAAGGAGATAAAATTTTCATTCCTATCCCAGAAGTGTGCCGGGAATAAAAGGTAGCTTTCATATTCCTTGTTTTTTTTTTTTTTTTTTTTTTTTTTTTTTTTTAATATAGCTTATTTTACTCAAACACACGAAGCTAAAATTAGTGGAACTGGATTAGATGTTTCAATAAAAATTCCTTATTTCTTTGTTTTAATTTTTTGACACTATTGAAAATATTAGTCAAATTTTAAGTAGATAAAATGCGACGAACCCGATAAAGAATATTCGTCAACTGAATTTCATTGAGTATTGCGTCAAATTAGTAAGCTGTAGCCAAGTTCCCATCTTTTATGGTTGTTTAGTCTTGGTTGCCCAATTTGGCGATATTTCGCCAAGTGTCGCCCTGCTTGGCGAAAATTTGAAGCTAACGTTCACTAACACTTATAAATTAATATCTGATTTTCTTTAACTGTTGTCTTGTTTCGAAATGTCAACCACCATAGAAATTAAAACTTACATATCTCAACCATTTTTTAAGTTAGAGTTAGTATTGACAAAAAAAAAAAAAAAAAAAAAAAAAAAAAAAAAAAAAAAAAAAAAAAACCACTCCGGAATACTTGTACCAAGGCTTAACACTTAAATATACAAGAAATGTGGATTACTAAATTTTTTATGTATTTTTCTTAGTTTTAAATATTTAAATGGTCGCCATTTTGAAACAAGATGTCGGATGTGGTTGGACAACGATCTCGGTTGAGACATTTGTATGTACTATGCATACAACAAATATAATCCAAATCGATTTATAAATAGGAGAGTTATCGCATGACAAAAATCACACATACACACACACATACATATATATATATATAACCATTAATTAAACATTACCGACCATCATCAAAAACCGCAATATTGTGAATTGGCAATAAAACTGGATACCACAAACCTAAAATATAGAACTGTATGCATAAAATAAAGTGCCTAATACATAATTACAAGAATTAATATGGAAGAACAAAAAGAAGAATATGGATACCAAAAAAATTTGAAAAACTTATACATTGAATTACGTTTTCAACAGTACAGAATTCAATTATCTAAGCAAATCGGTTGTTTTCTGTGAGAAAAAAAGCTAAAAGCTGAAAAAACTTTTCTCCTATACCCAAACAACCAATATGATCAAGAGAATAATTTCAATATGAAAACAGAACATTATCAAATGGCATGAAATGGAAAAAAAAATACAACCCCTTAAATATTTAATTTATAGCATAAAAAATAGAAATATTACACTACATACCGAATAAAAAGCCAGTTGATTTTCAAAATATCCTCCCGCACATAGTATCCAAGCATGATAAGATTAAGGTGAATAAAACAGTTAAGTTAACACAGAAATTAAAACCTATGGATTCAGTTAATTCATTTTGAAATACCGTGATAAAATCAATTAATATAATATAAATAGAAAATAATTACATTATTTAAAATACCTAAAAAACACTTTTAAATTGTTTAATTTCAATTTTACAATATTGCCAATATTCAGCGTTTAATACCACCTGGTGTAAAAAATTAAAATTATTACTTTAATTGAAGCTTTAAAAGACAAAAGTTTTTAGTGCTGCCATCTATTGTTATTTTAAAAACAATTATTATTATTCAAATGTCACAAGAAGAAAATAATAAAAGCTAATGAAATTAAAATATATCATTTGCATTACCACACTAATCCTAATATATAAATAATAATCTACTGTCAGGCTAGCTCAGTTTCAAATCACACATAAATAACATTTTAACAACCTATATTTGACTGAAAACAGTTTATTTTTCCTCTTTTAAAAAGAAAAGAAGAAAAAAAAATCAACGAAAACGTAAATGAATATTTCTTTCGCTTTCTCTCGCACTCACTCTTTTTTTTTTTTTTTTTAATGAATCAAAATATTTTACTTAAAGCAAAGTAAAAATTAAACATACATGAACAGAATCAAAGTAAAATTTTCAGAATAATGGGTGAAAGAGGGGGGAAGGGGAAATATGCAATACAAACATGACAGGAAAATAATAGAATGAATTAAAATTTAATAATGTCAAAAGTATTTAGAATTTTTAGAATATCAATAATGTTACGAAGTCAAGAATGCATTCTTTTTATTAAACAAACTATGGATCCATTCAATTTAAAATGCTTACTTGTTGAAAACATCTTGCAGAATAAATCTTGTAAAATAAACACACATATCCTAGAATTTTCTTAGGACATTAACGAAGTAATTTGTAGAACTTTACAATTTGAAAAAAACAAGAACACATATCACATGGTGTAAAGGCGACGTATTATTCTGTAGAATTATAGGAACATATTTTACTCACTGACAACGACGATCGAATCTGTAGAATATTAGGAACATATTTCACTTGCAAACGACCGGTCGTGCCATTTTTTTTTCTCTGCTAGTTGAAAACCACACTTCTTGAATAAAAATATATTACTATATCACTTGACTTGAAGAATGATGAAATAATATTGCGAACACTTTTGAAAAATTTGGATGTGAACATTTTTCTTCGAATTCGTGGCCCGAGGTTGGGTAGCCAATTGTCAGGCTAGCTCAGTTTCAAATCACACAGAAATTTCACATAATTTCAAAATATCACTTTCTCGGGGTAGCTTTTTAAATATTTTTTATTTAATCTTGATAAGACGACACATCACAAATAGAACGGCACATAACACATATATAATAATACGGATATAACTTTTTACATGTTACCACAGCTCAAAAACAGAACAGAATTCTCACAAACTCACAGCATTTCTCATTCGGCAAAACTCACGGAAAACGGTCACGTGACTGCCGGTAGAGTCTATTTGTTTTAAAACGGGTGGCGCGCGTTACATCCTCCCCTCTGTTTCCGATTTACGTCTCGTAGAGGAAACAGGGTGCTTTCTGGGTCTTCCTCTTTTCCTTAAGGGTGCAACTGGAATAGTTTCAGTTTCTTGAAATGTTGACAAAGCGGAAACATGGTAAGACCCAATTCGCTCAGTAGGATTGTCCAGGCTAGGAATGTCATATGTCACTAGTGACTTTTGAGTCAAAACTATGTATGGCCCATCTCTCTTAGGCATAAATTTGGCTGTTTTATTTTTACTTGCTTTGCTCACAGGATGTAGGTTAACCCATACTTTATCACCAGGTTCGAAATACACTCGTCTACGATTTTTATCGTAATATTTCTTCCGCTGATCTTGTTTCATTTCAACACGCTCTTTCACACTTTTTGAAATATTTGCAAGACGTTTAAGATATGGGGTTATTTCCGGAACAAAATTGTCATTTTCCACAACAGCTCTAAAATCGTTCACCACATCATCGATTGTTCTTAATCCTCGACCAAATTGCAGATAGGCGGCAGTTTGGCCAGTTGTATCAGATTTGGCAGAGTTCATAGCAAATCTAATAAAAGGAAGTTCATCAATCCAGGAAGTGTGTTCATCCCCAACAAGGATTGCTATTCGAGGTTTCAAGTCTCTATTTTTGCGTTCTACTGGATTGGCCTGGGGATGGTACAAAGGTGTCAACGATTGGTCTATTCCAAGAATGTAACAAACTTGTTGTAGAACAGCGCTCACAAACTGAGGGCCGTTATCACTTATGAGTCTTCTTGGGATACCATAACGAAGGAAGATCTCTTCAATCAGGGTAGTCGCACATTCTTGTGCAGTAGCAGTTGTTAAGGCAAATAGTTCGACCCATTTAGTGGCACAATCTTCTACTACAAAAATCCATCGATGCCCATCTTTACTAGGAGGCAATGGTCCAAAGAGATCAATGCTGAGGGTCTCAAACCGCTGAGCATAAGCAGGTGTTCGTAATAAACCAGCCGGTTTCTGATTTGTTGCTTTATAACGGGCGCACTCTGGGCACTTTTTCACATATTCAGAAATGTATGCTCTCATGCCTGTCCAATAATATCTTTTAGTAATTCTCTGATAAGTTCCTGCTTCACCATAATGTCCAGCTGAGGGGTCGTCATGATGAAGTTTCAAAATATTTTGTCTTTCTTGTACTGGAACGACCAGTTGCGCTTCTTCGGCATCTGATTCGGGAGCATACCTATAAAGCACACCTTGATTCATCAGGAATCCTCTATCGGTCCAATTTGCGAAATCTTCGCTTTTCTGTTCGTCTTCAAAACAATTTATAATCTTTTTAAGGTTTTCATCTTGCAACTGTGCTTCTCTGATATCTTTTGAACTTCTTGTTGGCATGTCTATGCTGACAAAATTGCATGTCTCACAGAAAGCAGATTGATGATTACAGACAGGGCGTGACAGCATGTCAGCCACAACATTTGATTTTCCAGGTTCATATTCTATTTTCTTCTTATCAATTCCTTTCTTAGCAGGAGTCATCCGATTAGGTGGTGCAGCAACAGGAGCACTATCACCTGTATTCATACTATGCTCCACAAACGGGTTGTCTCTCCCCCTGGTTGAAAACATTTTTCATACCTTTTGAGAACATCATTAATGTTGTCCCTTTCATCGGAATTTAGATTTTTGCCTTCATCTTCATGTAAAGCATACGGACTGACTTCGACCGCACCAGCTAACGTGCTATTTTCTTCTTGGTATTCATCAACAAGATAAAACTTTTCCCGAGGTTTATCGCTGAAATACCATGTTTTGTTGGCAGTATCTAGCACCATGTTAGCATTATGTAAGAAATCCATACCTAAAAGAGTTCTATTACCCTTGGCATCTGGTAATACTATGAACTCCGTTTCGAAGACTCGGCCTTCAATCTCTACGGGCACAGTGGCAGACAAAGTGTCTCTAACCACCGTAATTCCGTCAGCTAACGTTACTTCATGAGTATGAGGATTCAATGCAACACCAGTTTTTAAAAATAATTCATACATGCGTTCTCCCGCAATAGAACGATTCGCTCCCGTATCTGCACACACTAGCACCTTCTTATTGCAGATCGTGATAGGCACATTTGGAGCTGAAACTGCTAAAGTATTCAAACTATATAGCTGAAGACTATGTGCTTGCGCAGTTTGTTTTTTAAGTGTAGGGGAACAATCTGGACATTTCTTCTTTATAATTCCCAATTTACCACAACCATAGCAAACAATATCGGATTCTATGCGTCGATTAGCAAACTTAGGGGAAGATCTGTCTTCTTTTGGAGGCTTACTCTGCTTCCAATTATTTTCTCGACGAGAAAACTCTTTTTTATCTTGGGGTACAACCGAATCCCTTTTAGGAAACGTAGATCTAATAATGTCATACGCATCTAATTTTTCGGCAAGGTCGACTGGCGAATTTAAATTTTCCCAATCGTCTAACATATGTTGTTTGCATTCAACAGGCACGCGCCTTTTCATTTGATCAGCTATGATAAGATCCTGAAGAGCTTCAAAAGACGTTACAGTTAATTCTTTAAGCCAGTTTTCAAAATAAGCTCGAAGTTCGAAATAATAATCTCGCCAAGTTATTTCCTTGGACTTGCGATGCGTAAAGAACAGCTGTCTAAACTTTTCGGCACTAATTTTAAACCTTTTTAGAAGTAAATCTTTAACATGTGAAAAAATTGAAGCGTTTTCTTCTGATTCACGAGCGATAAGCGTAGAGATAGAAGACGGTACAACACTGAGTAAATACGAAACCCACATATGCTCTGGTACCTTCGAGAGCTTTAATTGACGTTCCAGGAGCACCAAAAACAAGGTTACATCATCAGTTTCTGGCCTGAATGTAGGCAACAGCTGTTGGATATCTATCTTACTCTCCGGGTGAGACATTACCCCTGCTGCACTACCACCTACCGCTCCACTGGAAGTACTTTGGCTCTGAGCCTGTAACTTGAGCTTCTCAAGCTCAAAATTCATCTCAAGCTTTTTTAACTCTAACTCTTCCGCTCTATGCTTTTCTTCTAATTCTAATTTGCGCTGTTCTAACTCAGCTGCTTTTTGTTTTTCCTCTAAGTCCCGTCTGCGTTGTTCTTCCTCGCGAGTCGAAATTTGGTTTCTGACTAATGAATTTACAAAATCAACTTCGTACGAGGGGAGGATTTAATTTTTTCACGCAATGTGACAACTGTCATAGAAGGCTGCACATCTAAATTCATTTCTAACGCAACCTGATATAAATCCTCTTTACGAGCTTTATTAAGTTCAGACATTTTAAACTTTAGCAAAACAACAAAACAAGTACCCCACAAATGCCGAAAATTCGTTTAAATTATTCCCCAAACGTGTGAGCTTTGCCGTTACAACTCATATAAACAAGAGTTTAATAAAGCAAAACAGTAAGGTTTAACCTTAGCAAAACTCTGACAAAACAAAATAACCTTTAAATCCCTGCAGGTATAAATAAACTGGATTGTCATAACGCGACATTTAATCAAAACAATATTTTAACCAATATAAAACCATTTACTGAATAGTTAACACTTTCAAACATTATTCTAAATAATATCAAATACATAATGAATAATTAAATTTGTAACCAATATTATCATTATATTACTAAGATTACTTAATATCAGTTTCATCCAATATAACTTTAAAAGAAAAGAAAGTTTCTTTTATAAACAAACAATGAATGCAAAAACTTACTCATTCCGTTTTGGAAATTAATCACATTCAAGGCCTTTTTCATCAATAAATCAGCAACTCAAAAGTAAATACTTACGTTTAGCATTTAAATAATAACAAACACTTAAAATAAAAATAGCAATCAATTCTCTTACGAAACTAATAAAAAAAATTAAATAAATAAAGACGTATCTTTATGAGAATTGCGATAGAATTATAAATAACATTTTAACAACCTATATTTGACTGAAAACAGTTTATTTTTCCTCTTTTAAAAAGAAAAGAAGAAAAAAAAATCAACGAAAACGTAAATGAATATTTCTTTCGCTTTCTCTCGCACTCACTCTTTTTTTTTTTTTTTTTTTAATGAATCAAAATATTTTACTTAAAGCAAAGTAAAAATTAAACATACATGAACAGAATCAAAGTAAAATTTTCAGAATAATGGGTGAAAGAGGGGGGAAGGGGAAATATGCAATACAAACATGACAGGAAAATAATAGAATGAATTAAAATTTAATAATGTCAAAAGTATTTAGAATTTTTAGAATATCAATAATGTTACGAAGTCAAGAATGCATTCTTTTTATTAAACAAACTATGGATCCATTCAATTTAAAATGCTTACTTGTTGAAAACATCTTGCAGAATAAATCTTGTAAAATAAACACACATATCCTAGAATTTTCTTAGGACATTAACGAAGTAATTTGTAGAACTTTACAATTTGAAAAAAACAAGAACACATATCACATGGTGTAAAGGCGACGTATTATTCTGTAGAATTATAGGAACATATTTTACTCACTGACAACGACGATCGAATCTGTAGAATATTAGGAACATATTTCACTTGCAAACGACCGGTCGTGCCATTTTTTTTCTCTGCTAGTTGAAAACCACACTTCTTGAATAAAAATATATTACTATATCACTTGACTTGAAGAATGATGAAATAATATTGCGAACACTTTTGAAAAATTTGGATGTGAACATTTTTCTTCGAATTCGTGGCCCGAGGTTGGGTAGCCAATTGTCAGGCTAGCTCAGTTTCAAATCACACAGAAATTTCACATAATTTCAAAATATCACTTTCTCGGGGTAGCTTTTTAAATATTTTTTATTTAATCTTGATAAGACGACACATCACAAATAGAACGGCACATAACACATATATAATAATACGAATATAACTTTTTACATGTTACCACAGCTCAAAAACAGAACAGAATTCTCACAAACTCACAGCATTTCTCATTCGGCAAAACTCATGGAAAACGGTCACGTGACTGCCGGTAGAGTCTATTTGTTTTAAAACGGGTGGCGCGCGTTACACTACTATAAATCATTATTCAAAAAATTAAATAAATTAAATGTTAATAAAATGCTTTCAATATATTCTATTATCAAACCCATTTAATCTACACTGAGAAAGTAAATAATTTTATAACATTGATAATGTATAGAATATAGCTATATGCTATAACATAAAATAAATTAAAATATTTACATTAAAATCACAGACAATACATAAAACAATTAAAATTATTACATAAAAACACTAAAAACATATTAAAATTGGGACGTTTCGGATCATCACGATCCCTCCTCAGCCAATTATAAACGTTAAGTCAATACTATCAACAGTTACAAGAAAAACACAACAGAAAGTCATCAATTTCAGGTTCAACATTTTGTTTGCAAAATGTTTACGCAAGCATACCTTATTATAGCTGCATTTCTGAAAAGATTTCGCATTATTTGAAATCAGTTGGTATTCATACATCTTTCATTCCCCAAAATCCTCTTAAGAATCTGTTATGTAATTTTAAACATAGATATTCCATCCTGCAGTTTAAAGACATCGTCTACGGAATTCCGTGTGAGCAGTGTGAAGCGGTTTATATTGGTGAATCTAGCAGGACACTTGAAATACGGCTTAAAGAGCCTAAACAGGCATTTAGATGTAGAAATTTGAATTCAAAGATCGTTCAGCATACTATTGCAACCGACCATTTTCCAGATTTTAATAAAGCTTTTGTGATCCGATCCGGCTGCAACAATTACGCAGGGAAAGTGTTTTTATAGAGGCCTGGCATACTAAAACCAAGGATTTAGCGATTAACGAAGCTGCATCTGTGCCGGCCGAGTATTCTATTTTATTTTAACTGTAACCTGAAATTGATGACTTTCTGTTGTGTTTTTCTTGTAACTGTTGATAGTATTGACTTAACGTTTATAATTGGCTGAGGAGGGATCGTGATGATCAGAAACGTCCAAATTTTAATATGTTTTTAGTGTTTTTATGTAATAATTTTAATTGTTTTATGTATTGTCTGTGATTTTAATGTAAATATTTTAAAGATGGAATTCAGACGTAATATTTTTGCTTATATAATAAAATAAATTATATATAATATAAATATAAAAACTTTAAGAATTACTATTAAATTTAAAAAACAATAAATTAATAAAATGAACAGGGAAAAAAAAGGATGTTTATAGAAGATTGTCAGATTCTAAAATTCCCAACAGCCTAAAGATTACAAATATTGTGTGTGAATTATCCTCATATTAGCCAAAAAAAGCTAAAAAATATGATTGTGACAATCAAACACAGTAAACCGATAATTAATCATGGAATACAAAGTTGAAAATAAAACAATATTAAAAAGTATAGAGGAATAATAATAAAAACCAATTACCCAATTTTAATACATACAGTATAACATTAGTTATATCAAAACTTATATGCATATTAATCACTATAAAGATGGTATACTATTATTAATTAATATGACATTGTCCTGAGCAGACTAAAATTTAAAAACAAGTTAATTTTGAATTCGATTAAATAAGCTAAATTTAATATGAATTGAAATTTAAAAAAAAAGAAATGTCACCATTTACATATAAAACATCAAATCAACATCCATATAAAATGCATAATAGAAATGTAGTTATAATACAAAAGCCCCATCATTTTATTTTTTTTATTTTTTTTAATTAACCATTGCATATTATCCAGACAACTCCACCCTCCTTCGTACTCTAACATCTACCCACCCAACCATCCTATAGTAATTGTTTATTATTATTTTACAATTTTTTATTTTTTATATAAATATTTTTTTATTTTATAATTTTTTTTGTAATTTTGTTTACGCATGTGTTAATTTGTTTTTATAAAGATCATGTAAGTACTAATTGTATATTAATGAATATATGAATTTTTTTGGAAAACCATGATTTAATGCATCACAAATTAGTTTTTAATATTATTGTTAATTAGATGAGAAGAGCATAAACATTTTATTCTATATAAATGATTAAGTATTATATTTCGATATACAGAATGATGAAGACAAGATTTAAAATTTGTAAATGTATTAACTTTGAATTTAAATTCTTTACGTTTATCATATAAATCTGTTATTGTTTTGTTGTCTTTTATTGTAATTTTAAGATCTAAGAAGTTAATTGCATTGTTAGATAAGAGGTTTTCCATTAATTCCAAATTAGTGGGATAATCAACTGGAAATTCAGAAATTTTAAATTGATCAGTGGCAATTAAAATTATGTCATCAATATAACGATATAAATGGAGATTATTATTAGTAAAAGTACGTTCATAGTGATATAAGTATAAGTCTGATAATAAACTGGATGTACAACCACCTTGTGGTCTACCGACGTGCTGTAAATATAATGTGTTATCTTGCAATATATAATTATTATAGATAATGAAGTTTGTTAAAGATTTAAAATAAGCGATATCTATATTAGATCGTAATTCCAGTTTTTTATAATACTTTTTAAATAATGCATTTATAATATTATGTAAATCTAACAAGTCTATATTATTAAAAAGATCTTTGAAGTCATATGTTGTTATATTATATACACAATGAAGATTTTTAAAATATTGACCAGTTGATAGCTATTTTTTATACAATGTGTATTATCATTGTTTGTAATATAGTAAGTATATATAATTGATTAAGAATTTTTAATAGAAGTTTATTGGCTTTATTCTTATATGTATTGCAACCGATAGTTACAGTCCTAAATTTAATTGGAGTTCTATGAAATTTGGGAATAAGAACTAAATAAGGATAATTAAAGTTATAGTCCGGTCGCCGAGCCATGTGACCTTGAAATAGGGTCCAACTAATATTTTATGATTGATTCTAGTATTACTTGATATATTGAGTAAAAATATGTGGGGTGCCAGAATAGCAACCTTGGGCAACTTTAAATATTGAAGGTCAAAGTTCATGAGGTTCAAAAAACAGAACTCACCCATTTTATTGCAAATGAGAGGAAGTCGGCTTACCAAAATTAAATATTTTGTAAAAAATAACAAAAGAAATCAAGATCCAAGTGTCGCCAGAGCTAACGCTATCGACAGGCCGGTTTCGGAAGTCTGCCTCCATCATCAGTGCCGCTTTGCGTTAGCTCTAGAAACACTAGGATCTTTAATGTCATTTTCTAAGTTCTGATTTAATAAGTTCATGTAGCTGTCGTCAATTTTTTCATCAATACAACATTAAAAGCAAAACCCATGCACGGGTTTGTCCAAACATTGTTTGCAAACCAAACATATACCTGATTTCCAAAATTTGTATTTAGGGAAAAAAATCAAAATAAAAGAGAAACATTGGAAAAAATACACATTCAAAAAACAAATAGTATTAACCTCAATATACAGCAAACTCATGAAAAAATTGACGACAGCTACATGAACTTATTAAATATCCATTTTAAATAAGGCGACAAGGCGAACCGAATCATGGACTGGAAGCTTCCGGTCTTAACCCCAATCTTAATGTCATTTGTAAATGTTTCGTAGTTTATGTAATGTTTATTATGTTTTATTTTATTTATTTGTTTATCTTTTGCAGATTAAACATGTCTGAAGATACCAAGCGCTGTTTTTTTAATTGCGATCGTACTGATTCACTAGTGACTGGTGGAATAGATCGACTAAAGAAAATTGCTGAGAGCAGTAGAGAGCGTGGTGACACCATTCATAGACAAATTGAACATGGTTTACAAGATGGGAGTTTAAAGATTTTGCAATTTCACAAGGTTTGTGTAAGCAGTTATACATCCAAGGACCATATTAAACGTGCAGTGAAAAAGAAAAGAGAACAACAGTTTCAAACAACTAGCAGCAGTGAATCCAAGCGTACCAGACGATCCTATGAGCGTTTTCAGTTTTCTGTGCACTGTTTTTTTTGTGGGCAGGAATGCTTGCCACTTGATCCTAAACACCCAGAACGGTGGAAGACTTTCAGAGAATGCAAAACATTGGATAGAAAAAATGGTGACTTACTTAAAAAGAACATTATTCAAGTTAGTCAAAATCGCGGTGACGAATGGGGAGATGAGGTTCGAGTACGTGTGGAATCGGAGCAATGAGTGATCTACATGCAGCAGAAGGACGGTACCATCTTTCTTGCTACAAAAACTTTATGGCCGCTCGAAGTGTTAAGAGCGCATTGAACAAAATTAGTGTTTCAAGTAAAGAGGGTCAAGGTTTTACTGTCGTTATCTCCACTATGAACAGTAATCGTAGTCGTATGTGGAATTCTGTAGAGCTGTATGCTACGTACATGAGCAATGGTGGTACAAAAAGCCGTAGAACTTTAATTTCTGATCTTTTAGACTACTTTGGTAATGATCTTGTGATTCTCAGTTCATCAAGAATAGCTAGTATCATTTGCTTCCGTAAAGAAGCAGCACACATTCTTAATTTTGAGAATTCTGAGGATGATGACTTAAACATGATCAGAATGGTTTCTACAATTAAGTCTGAAATTGAAGCAGTCTCTGTTGAACAAACGAATGATTACACTACGAGAATTTGCACCGAAGATGCAATGAAAGCAGCAAGTCAAACATTGATAAGACTTCTGATGCAGCTAATGCCAAAAGAACATCTGGCTCCATGTCTTATTGGAAACATTGTAACTGGAATTGTGTCAAAAACCTATACTCCTCTACAACTGTCTCTTGGTGTAACACTTCATCACGCTTATTCATCAAGACAACTCATTGACTTGCTGTATAGCTTTGGAATTTGTTGCAGCTACGACGAAGTAATGAGGTACAAATCATCAGTAGTAACTACAGTTTGCCGTAACATGCAATCCTGAAACTTTGAACTACAGGAGGTAAACAGATTGAAATCTGACTGTCTGATTCAAACAGTGGTAGACAATTTTGATATACAGATCTCCTCAGCAAATGGACAGAGATCAACACACTCCCTCGCTATGATAGTATCACAACAGTCTAAGGATAGTGATAAAGTAGAATCTGCTGTTACCATTAAACGGTTAAAAAAGGCCGAAATAATTGCTCTCAAACTACCCGACATACAAATACAGCATTACCATGGTACTAATAAACCGTCCATGCCCAACGATGCAGCTAAAAAGTTTATTCAGCCACTATCAGTTATGGCACGAACAGTTGTGTCACTTAAAACAGCTAGAGCTAGAGATTTCACATTTTTTAAACAAATGTCAGAAGATCCTAGCAACACACCAGAATATGGGGGCTTCATGACGAAGTGTGCTCGAGAATCACATATGGATATCTCCTCAAGAACTAACACAGTTTACTCACCACTCTTAGATATGAAGCCAGCCCATCATGAAACTATAATTACCGCTATGTATGAAGCTCAAAGGTTGACACAATCTATGGGTCAGGCATTCACAGTGTTTACGGCAGATCAACAACTGTATCGCTTGGCTGTAGAAGTGTTATGGGTTCATCCAGAAAGATTTAGAAACTTCCATGTACGATTAGGAGGAATGCATACTCTTATGCCGTTTGTTGGATGCGTTGGAACATTAATGTCATGTTCTGGCCTGGAAGATGTACTGCAAGTTGCGTTTGCTGGTGTTAAAGCTATGTTGACTGGAAAGAAGTTTCCACACAATATTCGAGCATTACGTATGACTGTGGAAGAACTACTTTCACCTTTGTTCTCTAACGAAGACATAAATGACTCTGATTCTTTAACGATTTACCTGGAAAATATAGCAGGTAAGAGTAGAACATCAAAAAATTGGATAGATTGTCTAATAAAGCCAGTGTTCATCATGTTAATGTTCATACGCGCAAAACGCGAAGGTGACTGGCCGTTGCATTTGTGGACACTTCAAACAATGATACCTTATTTTTTTGCTGCAGGGCACTGGAACTACGCTCGTTATGCAATATATTATCTGCGAAGCATGGAACAACTAGACCCCGTTCTTCGTGAAAAGCTCCTAAAGGGTGAGCATGTGGCCCGTCATAGTCCCGGGATATGGAATGGCATATGGACCGACATGCTAATTGAAACAACATTTATGCGCTTTGGTAAAAGTCGTGGTGGAATAAAAGGGATAACGTTGCAACCAAACACGGTGAAGAAGTGGGCATTATCATTGCATGTTTGTAGTCAACTATCTAAAGATGTACAAGATATGATAGATGGCGAAGAATCAAAGAAGGTGCATACGTTTCACAAAGAGGAAAGTGCAGCAAGAATTAAATGTGATGAAGGAGATAGGAAAAAAATAAGACAAAAACTTCAAGCGTGTATGAACCCTTTGGTCACTGAAGATCACCCTGATGGTATTGTTAGTATACATAGTGGCCGTATTGGAAACACGAAAGTAAATGTGGATGATGCCGTATGCCTCGGAGAAAAGAAACGACAAAAATTTGAGGAATCACTGCCAAAAGGATTTTATGTTCCTTTGAAAAACGAAGTTGTCACTTTGTCAAATAACAAGAAACATATGTTGGTACAACAAACGAGTGTCTATAATACAGAGACTATTTACGCACGTGCCCTACAACTGATGACACGTAATGCCGAAATATGCAGCCTGCCAACTTTGGTTACGAATTGTCACCAGTCCCGTCAGCACTATTTAACGAATTTGGGGGCATGAATCCCGCCTCTCAGAAATCCCAATTAATGAGTCAATTAAGAGTGCAGGTCTCGTCGAGGGGGAAATATGTAAATGCATTAATTATAGATGCTAGTGCTCTTTTGCGGCACGTTCATTGGCCAAAGGTTGGTACAATACAAATTTACATTGATAACATAATTGCGGTGATCATGAAGCATGTTGCAGAGCAGAACACACTCCTTGTATTTGATAGGTACTTCGAGTATAGTCCGAAGAGTGCAACGCGTTCAAAAAGAGGAGTTAACAGTACTTCCATGCAATTAAGAGCAGACACACCTCTCCCAAGTCGCAACAGTATATTGACCCATTCACGCAATAAAGTACAACTAACAACCATGATTTGTACGCAACTATTACAACATAATGAGTTTCTTCCCCACAAGTTGGTCGTTACTGGTGCTGATACAATCCCAATTGAATTACAAACTCCTGGCGTTGTAATTCCTCGCTCATATTTGGAAACACACCATGAAGAAGCAGACGTTATAAATGTACAGCAGGCTATTTGTCTGTCAAGGTGTGCAACAAACAATATCAAGATTTTATCTAATGACACTGACGTTTTTGTTCTGCTTGTACACTTTTACAGAAAGCTAAATCTTAAATGCAGTATGTGGATGGAGTCTGTTAACAAGGTCAAGCTCTCAGATATAGCAGCAACAGTTCATAACCTAGGAATCCAAGCAGACTCGTTGTTAGCAGTACATTGTCTCACTGGCTGTGATACCACTTCACAATTTTTTGGCATTGGAAAGTCTAAAGCTGTACAAGTTCTGAGATCTGGTATTAAAGTTACGCATTTAGGTTGTCTAGAATCTTCAATACAACAATGTATAGCACAGTGCACAAACTTCATTGCACATTGTTACGGCTACAAGAAGGAAGTTCACAACATGTCAGATGTTCGATACAAAGTGTGGTTATCTAAGAAAATTCCTCCTAAACTTAAGATCCTCCCTCCGACAACAGAGGCATTTGAACTCCATATAAAACGATGCCATTTGCAAGCTTGCACTTGGAACGCAGCAGCATCTTCATTTCCTCCACCATTAAATCCAACTGATTATGGATGGGCAAAGATTGAAACAACACACTCTTTGGTACCCATTCAACTTCCAAGTAACACAGAGTTGGCACCACTAGAATTGCTAAAAAGTTTAAGATGTAGCTGTTCAAGTGAGAAACCATGTTCAACAGCAAGGTGCAGTTGTGTACATGTAGATATGTCTTGTAAAGAATTCTGCGTGTGCGAAGGCGGCCAATTGTGTGGTAATTTGAAGACTCATGAACCTGAATTTGATGAAAGTGACAGTGAAATGTCCATTTCTGAATCTGAATAGGTATCCTGTAATCCGATATGCATTCTGTATCGTTGTAAAATATTTTTTTTTTAATTTTTAAATAAACTTAAAGAAAACTACACACTTCAAATTTATTACTTTTTTTACCCGTTTCAAAATATATTTTACGTTGAACCGCTATCTTATAATGTTGCAAAAGTATAATATACTGTAATATTACATAGTATTTACATAATAAACATTTATTAAACTAAAAATATTTGATTCTGGTCTACTGACTCCCTTTTATTCGCAATAAAATGGGTGAGTTCTGTTTTTTGGACTTAGTGAACTTTAACCTTTAATATTTAAAGTTGCCCAAGGGTGCCACTCTGGCACCCCACATATTATGATTCAGTATATCAAATAATACTAGGATCAATCATAAAACAAAAGTCGGACCTTAATTCAAGGTCCAAGCCTATTTTCTCATTTGGCGATCGGACTAATATAGGCGTCAAAATCTTGATTAGTTGGCGATAATACAATATGCCAAGACATATGAGTTCAGTACGCATTAGGAGAGTTCGCCTCTGACCGCCTGACTGGAAGGTCCGTTAAAGGACCGCTGTTGTTTTCCTTTTCTTTTTTGTGACGTTGCGTAGCAGTGATGAAACGAATTTATACACATCGAGATACTTAATGTGTCCTTCTGTATTGCTTCATATCCGAAGCTCCATTTTTATGAGATGTCTTCCTTTGTTTTTGAACATAAATAAATAAGTGATTGTACTTTCATCGATATGTTGAGTTTTTTTAATCATCTTTTCAGCGAACCCGAAAACCACCATCTGATGCGATCCCCACGCGATATACAATTGGTGCATAGCAGCCGAATTTTTCTCCAACGCAAAGATTAAAAAAAATGAAATGAATAGAGACATGATTTTACTTCTGTCTTCCTGCGAACATTTTTCTCGCCGCTACATGTCTTCGTCAGTGACCTGCGTAAGATGACGGGCAGTTCATTTGTCGTACGGAAACGGGAAATCCCTTGTTATCTTTCTGAAGAGTTCTGAAGCTTTTCCGAATGAGGGAATTCATCTCTTGGACGGACGTTTTACGGTGCTGTGTTTTCCCCCTCCTTTCGCCGAAGTTCGTCAGTGGCTTCTTCTGTGTTTTTTTTCCTCTGGTCACCTTTTCGTTTCTTCCGTGGGTTGGTGAATTCGCGTGTGAACCCTCCGACTCTTCAGTGAAAAAAAAAAAAAAAACCAGTGTTGTGCACAAGTTCTGTGTTGTGAAAACCGCGTTATGCGTCACTTGTGTCACCAGTGTTTTCTGTGAAATATGTTTAAAAGTGACATAAGATTCCAGCAAAATAAGTGAAATGTTAGTGCGTCAATTTTTAAGGGTGTGACAGTGTACAAAGTGTGTGACGGCTAATTTTGTGTGCAAAAAAAAGGCTTGTGAGGTATCGAGTGTCTTCAGTTTTTGTTGTCCTCCAAGGACTCTACAATTTTTTTGTGAAATTGGTGATTCGGTAAGTGGTTTAAAAAAAACCTGAAGAAATTTTTCGGCCCATCTACAGTGAAAATTGGCCGTAAAAAAAAGAAAAAAATTGCCTTCGTCGTACACAAGTCTTTGGCAGTTGATAATAAAAAGAAAAGTGCTCATTTTTTTTACATATATATAGAATACGAGAATTGAATATTTGTTTCAAAATTTTTCTTTTCAGTAATTCACTGAAGTCGCATTAAATGCTTGCATTGAATTATATTTAATTCAGTTTTCGTATTCACGAAAGAATATTTTACAATATATTTATTTATATGTGATTGAAATGATTTATATTATTTTTGCCTTGACTTTCATGCTCTTTATTGATTTACTTTTTGTTGATTAAGAAAGAGGATTATTTTCAGTATACAAGGTAAATCCCTTATTTTTTAAATTTGTGATTTTTCACAAACTTTAGGGTATATTTTACGTAACTTATTTTTACATTCCTCTATAAAAAAAAAGAGAAACAGTTATTTGCATATGCATTTTTTTAGTTGATTTATTGGCATGATTTATGTAGATTTTTTTTACTAGTAAAGAAGTTACAATAAGACTTTTATTTTTTTTTTTTTTTGGACTAAGCTAAAAGAAAATTCTTCGTTTATTTTCTATAAATTATCCTATATTTTGTTTAATTATATTTTATAATGCTATAATTTTACATTGCATTTTATTATGTGATATGCTTTGGTTATACAGTAGTATTATTATTTTACATGTATTATGCAGAAACTCAGTAATTATCAGTTATCGCATTATTTAAATTGATTTTTTTTTTGTGTGTGACAATGGCTAAAAACATCCCAATTGGTGTTATTGAATTCGATGGGGACCCCGAATTATTGCAATTTTTCTTTGATCAGGTCAAAGCTGTTGCCGAAATTAATAAATATAATGAGCAAACAGCTATGTCGTTCCTCATTGGTAAATTACGAGGACCGGCGCAGAAATTTTTCGCGCAAAACCCTGATTTCAAAAACGTAAAAGATTTGGAAACTTTGCGCAAGGAATTCGCGGCTTTCTTCTCCCCCACCAAGTAAATCTGCAGCCAATCTCGAGTTAAATAACTTATCCCTCTTGCCTGACGAGACCATAAAGAATTTAGCTCACCGCTTAAATGTTTTGGCAGCAAAAGTCTATGAGGATATACAGGATCCCAAAGCGCGGGATTCCATGAAGTACACGAAATTTCTTGAAGCGATTCCTTTTCAAATTAGAATTAAAATTAAGGAAGAAGGAATTACTGATTATCGTGCCACGGTTGAAAGGGCAAATCAGTTATACGAGATTCTGCATAATGAAAAAGTGTTACATGCTTTACCATCTATCCCAAAATCAGAATATAATGTTGAACAACAGTTACGCGAAATTTCTGAAAAGATAAATGCATTAACATTTAAACCTAAGGAATTAAATAGAGATGACATAAATAAAAAATCTGATGAGAAATCTAATCGCAACTCAAACGGTTTTCGTTACAGGCAAAATTTCAAATATCAAAGACATGAGAGTCATTTTTCTCCGCGTAAATTTCATTAAAAAAATCTAACAACTTGTAAATTATGCAACCGATCTGGCCATGACACCCAGTCATGTTTCAAATGGAAACGTGCAAATACTCAAAGAAGAGAAAATAATTATAAAACTAACAGTTGTCATAGTCAGGAAAACTAGAACAGAGACGCAATGTTGCTGATGGTATTGTGTCTCACATTAACAGTTCCACATCAGCTAATTTATTTATGTGCCCAAACTTACCCAAAATTTCTAAAGAAAGATTAGTTAACTCTGTTGGTTCTCAAACCAGAGAACATATTACTATTGCTAGTTGCATAGCGACACAAACTGAAAACAACAACAGGACGCACTTAATTTGTAATGTAAATAAAGACTCTAATGTAAAAAGAATGTAAAAAATTCTCTTCCACTTGTTAAAGCTACTGTGGCAAAACAAACTGTCACTTTTCTTGCAGATTCTGGAAGTTCCATCTCCCTTTTGTCAGAAAAGTTGTTTAACGAAATTAAAACTACACTTAAATACAAACGACTATCCACTGGCATATGCATCAAAACAGTAAATTCAGATGTTGAATTTTCTGCATGCATTAGAGCTACAATAAAATTACAACATAAGTCTTTTTCTCACTATTTTTATGTTGTCGATATTCCTGAATCCTCGACTTTTGAAGGTATTCTGGGATATGACTTTATAAACAAATTCAATATCATAATAGACTCAGCTAACAAATGTGTACACATAAATAACAACTTAACTATTCCATTAGAGTGTCCAGATACTGAGGCAACTCTCAGTAATTTAACACAATGCAACAATCACTCTGTTAGCACAAAAATTCAAGATGTTCTTCTAACACGTAAAGTGACATTAGAATGAAGAAAAATGGATATCTGTGTACACCAATAAAAATGACAACAAGCAATCCGTAAGTTATTTGTTTGAGTACGTGCCACATGAAAAAGACATAGTGGGATTTGACGTCATTATTCAAATAAATAACAAGCCTAAACGCAAAACTAAAACTGCTCAACCGCATGATTTCTTTACTGTTTTGGTTAAAAACAATTCAAATACTACCGTACACCTGCAAAAAAAGACAAGAGTTGGTGAATTATCTGAAGTTGAAGAAATTTTGGAGTACTTTCCTGAAAATTCAGAAAAGCATCATTACTCGGAACAACAGTTCATTAATCTTCTACAGGCATCTAAGGAAACTTTAAAAAAAGAAAAGAACATTTAACACCTAATGATTTTGATTTGAAACACTTAAACTCTAAAGAGGCAAAGACTTTAACTGAGTTACTACTCAATTACTCTGCTGCATTTTCAAAATCTTTAAATACCTTAAGTCACACTGACAAAATAATTCCAGGCTTAAAATTTGTTAATGAATACCCTATCAAAACCCTTCCATTTCCCCTTCCTCAGTCTCTGCAAAAAGATACTCAAGAGCAATTAAATCAACTATTAGAAGCTGGTATAATTGAGCGTAACTGCTCCGAATGGGCATGTCCTATGTTACTTGTTAAGAAAAAACTAGATGCTACTGGGAAACAAAGGTATCGCCTCGCTCTTGATCTTCGCATGATCAATACTATAATACAAGTTTCTATGTACCCTCTACCTAAAATTCAAACAATTATTTCCAATCTGTCATCTTTTAAATTTTTCACTGCTCTCGATTTTCATCAGGCCTACCATCAAATCGATTTACCGGAAAAATTTCAAAACCAATTAACCTTCACAACCATGTTTGGTTCGTATAAGTACAAGAGACTTGTTTTCGGATTGAAATCCAGTGCTTCTATTTTTCAAGCACTAATGGACTCCTTATTGGATGAGTTACAGTTAGAAGGCGTTTACACCTACCAAGATGATTTCATATTAGGTGCAAATTCATTTCAGGAAATGTATACAAAACTTGACAAAATCCTGAACATCTTAACTAAATACAACTTAACACTTTCACTTAATAAATGTAGTTTTCATAAAACCAGTATCGACTATTTGGGCTTTCACATTCAAAATCACTCTGTGTCACCAATTAAGTCGAACATTGTGAAAATAACTTCATTCCCCATTCCTGCAACAAAAAGGCAATTAAAAAGTCCTTCCGGCCAGTGCCGGGAGGAAGAGGTAGCTTTCAAATTCCTTATTTTTAAAAAGCTAGCTTATGTTATTCAAACACACGAAGCTCAATTTGGTGGAAATCGATTATAGAAGATTCAATACTAATTTTTATCAATACTAAATCCTTATGAATGAGAATTTCGCGAAATTAGTCAGCTTTATCCAAGCTGCTTTTATTTAAAGTAACTTATATTTGGTTGCCAAATTCGGCGATATCTTGAAGTGCCTGCCATTTTAAGACAACATGGTGGATGAGGGTAACCCGTGAACTTGGTCGAGACCTTAGTAATTCCTGTGCACATGCTCACTCACATCGGAATCGGTTGATATATACGAGTGCTGTCGCAGGCAAAAAATCAGATTTTTCAAAATGTCACCCACGTAAAGAAATTCAAACCGCTATATCTGAGCCATGTTTTAAGATAAAGACAAAAAAAGCTCCGGAATCCTTATATCAAGGTCAAATACTTAAGAAAGAAATCTTTTTCAATTTCTAATTTTTTGCACCTCACTTTAATAATTTTTTTTATTTAATGGCCGCCATTTTGAAACAAGATGGCCGATGAAGCTGGCCAGCGAACTTGGTTGAGACATTGCTATATACTATCCACATGCCATCTTACATCCAAATAAGTTAATAAATACGTGTGTTATAGCGTGACAAATATCAGATCGTTTCAAAATGTCAGCCATGCTAGAAATTCAAAGGGCTATAACTCAACCATTTTTTAAGATATAGACGAAACAAAAACTGCTCCGGAATCTTAATTTTTGTATCAAGGTCAAAAACATAAGAAAAAATATTTTTCCATTTTCAATTTTTTGGTAACACATTTCAAATTTCAAATTTTTTTAAATTATTTAAATGGCCGCCATTTTGAAACAAGATGGCGGATGAAGCTGGCCAACGAACTCGGTCGAGACATTGATATGTACTATGTACACACGAAGGTGCATCCATATCGGTTCATAAATACGCCTGTTATCTCGTGACAAAAATCAGGACGTTTCAAAATGTCAGCCACAATAGAAATTCAAAATGCTATAACTCAGTCATTTTGTTAGATATAGACGAAACAAAAACTGTTCCGGAATCTTTGTATTAAGGTCAAACACATAAGAAAAAAATCTTTTTCATTTTCCAATTTTTTGGTACCTTATTTTAAATTTTAAATTTTTTAAATTTTTTTAAATGGCCGCCATTTTGAAACAAGATGACGGATGAAGCTGGCCAACGAAATCGGTCGAGACATTGGTATGTACTATGTACACACGAAGGTACATCCATATCGGTTCATAAATACGCCTGTTATTGCGTTACAAAAATCAGGACGTTTCAAAATGTCATCTACTAGAAATTCAAAGTGCTATAACTCAGCCATTTTTTAAGATATAGACGAAACAAAAACTGCTCCGGAATCTTTGCATCAAGGTCAAACACATAAGAAAAAAATATTTTTCCATTTTGTATTTTTTGGTACCATATTTCAAATTTAAAAAATTTTTAAATGGCCGCCATTTTGAAACAAAATGGCGGATGGAGCTGGCCAACGAACTCGGTTGAGAAACTGGTATGTACTATTTACAGACCGAGTTACATCCAAATCGGCTCATAAATACGAGAGTTACAGTGTGACAAAGATAAGATATATATATGGATATATATATGGATATATATATATATATCAACTTTTAAACGGAGGGTGGTTTCGGGGTCTGGTGGTCATGATCGATGAAAAAATACCAAAATTTCTTGAAATCGCTTTCCTCCTAACGACTGCAATAGGTAGCTTTTCGTAATGAAAGCTACCTAAAAGACTCATTGGTGTAATCACATTTTACAAATCTCTGATTCCATCCTTCTCTGAATTGGTACAACCTTTGATAAACTTAACCACGCCTAAAGCTAAATTTAAATGGACAAAGACACACCAGGATATTTTTGAAACTATACAGAAAATCTTCTTTAACTCGCCTATGGTAAGGTTAGCAGATTGGGATAAAGCTTTCTAGCTAAACACAGACGCTTCAAATGTTGCTATTTCTGCCGCCTTGTTGCAAGAACATGACAATCAGTTATTACCTGTTGCTTATTTTTCTAAATCTTTAAAATCTTCAGAAAAGAAATACCCAGCATTAAAACTAGAACTTATGGCAATTTACAAATCAGTGATTGCTTTTAAATATTACCTATACAACAGGGATTTTGTAATTCTTTCTGAGAGTAAGACTTTAAAAAAATACAACAAAACAACAAATCCTGCTGATATATCTACTAGATGGCTTATTGAACTTTCTGAATATTCTTATACTTTTCAACACATTCCTGGTGCAACAAATGTATTGGCTGACTATTTATCTCGTTGCAATTTTGAAATAATCAGCAAACTTTTCTTACTAATCCTGAACTTCTACATGACACTCAACCATTACCTATTGTGGACTATGATACAACAGAATCTAACAACTACTCGTCAAATATCAACACTCATAAAGTAAACTATCTTGTAACTGGTAATCAAACAAAACGTGATCCATTGTTAGAAATATCTAATGATACTTTCTGCATGGAACAAAAAAACGACCCTAATTTGTCTTCAATTTACAATAAAATTTTAACCAAAGGATCTTCACAAAAGTTCCCTAAATATTTCATTCATCCTGATTCGAAAGTTTTAATGATAAAGAAAGAAGACCTGAACAACAACTCCTTTTCTTATCATATTGTTGTTCCAGATACCCTAAAAAGTAAAGTCCTAACTATTTCACATCTGTCTCACTTTCGTTTCCATAAGACATATGAATTTCTTTCTGTTAGATACTTTTGGAAAAACATGTATGTTGACACTTTGAATTTTGTCGCCTCATGTATCAAGTGTTTACAAGCAAAGCATCACCGCACTCCCCCTGCACCTTTACAACCCACTTACACGCCCAGATACCCTGGCCACACAATAAGCACAGATTTAGTTGGACCTTTCTCAAATGGAAAACATGTATTAACTGTCACTGATCATTTTTCACGACACGTAGAACTTTATCCACTTAACGATACTTCTGCTTCTAAAATAGTTAAATGTCTTTTCAGTTACATTACTACTTTCGGCAGACCTGCTGTGGTTTTGTCTGACTTAGGACCCCAGTATACTGCCCATGTATATAATATTTTTAATGATACTCTTGGTATAAAGGTTCTTCACAGTTCTGTTTCACACCCCCAGTCGAACAGTCTTTCGGAACGTATAAACACCTCAATTAAATACTCTGTTACAAGAAGGTAACACTTTTGAAAATGCAAATTTTATACACAAATCTCTTTACAATGGTTCAAGACATTCTACTACATTATTTTCCCCTAATTTGCTTCATTTTGGTCGTGAACTTTCATTAATCTTTGACACTTTTGATCATTCTTGTAATCAACCTTTTCGAGATAAACATATTGAAATTTATAAATTACTAGAAGACTTGCACAAAATTTATGGAAAAGCCTATTCTAACATTAAATCTGCTCAAGATAAAAGATATAAAATGTACAGTCGAAAAGCTAAATTAAGAAACATCTGTTTGAAAGACATTATATACTTAAAAAAGTTGAGAAATTTAAACCTAGATATACAGGACCATACATAGTTACACATAAACATTCACCTGTGTCTTTCTCGATAAAAAGATTACATGCTGCTGATGATACAGCATTTCGTGTGCACATAGATAGATTACTCCTTGCACCACCTCGTTATGGACATTTGTTTGATCCTTCAAGTCATGTTAATAACAGTAATTTCACTAGTAACTTTCAACCACACACTTATAATTTAAGACGAAGATAATCGTTTATTATTTAGAAGACTTATTTTGAATTTATGTATTGTGACACTATGTTGTTAATCTCTGGCCAAGATTATACATGTGTTGTTTATAGGTGATCTTTGACAATGTTGTGGCTGGTCCATGAGTGTGTTGCTTCGAAGATCATGTGTGAACAATATTCTGTGTCACTTTGCATTTTTCTCTATATGTTTTTTACGCACGTAAGCTAAGCAAAATAAGCTAACTTTAAATGCTTTCACTTTTAGTTACAACTTAACAGTAACAAGTCTAGCTAGATATTCTTTTGTCATTCAAAAAAAGAAAGGTTATAATCTTTGCATGTCACTTATATCTATTGTTAAAAAAAGTTAAAAAAAACACCCTTCAATTAAATTCTATACCTGTTTACATGACTTGAACATAATTTTACAACTTTATCGCTTCGTCTCTCACCACTTTAGGATTGTCTTTTTAGAAGTCTGATATTTACAACTTAGTTTTTTCCCTTTTTATAATCATTGCCCCCAAGAAGTCGTGAACCGTTCAAAATTGTTGCCCTGAGGTTCATGCGACACTGTGATGAGAAACACCTTTCACGTGAATTGGTTTTCCAATTCAAATTACTTACAAAGAATTTATATGAGATACTGAATCGCTCTCCTTTCGCAGATCAGTGTGATCTACTGGGGAGCGAGGAGGCTCATGTTGTGCTCAATGTGAGTCGTCCTTTTTATTCCCTCTTCCTCTAGGGCTGAGGTCTTAAACCGAAGCCATAATACTTGTTGACATACAAGAATTAGGGCCACCCCTTTTTTATGGGCGTGCTTTAGGCACCTCTTTATTTTGTGGTCCTGTGCCATGTGCACGAATTTTCAATTTTTACATTTATTCTCTTCATGTGTACACCTAAGTTTTAGTTACAATTACTCATACCTTATATATTTTTCATTTTTACTTTTAGTGTCTTGAATTGTGTTTTTTATTATTTCTTTTAAATGCTTGCAAATGGGTATTACATGGCTGATTCCAAATAGGGTCAAAGTAAAAAAAAGTGAGTCTTGGTACCAAGGACACAAAAAGTGATTGATCACTGACTTTAAAGTTACAATGGATCCACAGACTTAAGCAACCTAGTTGAATTTATGCTTTACATGCATATAACTTTTAAACATATGTTTTTCTTTCTTCAAATTGCAAGCTCATATATAAGCATTTTCTAATGTGTTTACTTTGTGAAACTGTGTTTGAAGATTTACAATTTGAAGACGGACAATTTGTCTGTTTTTCTATAAAGCTGCAACGTACCGTCACAGCTTTTTCTCGGTTGCCCTGGTGAGATATGTGGCAGATTTTATCTGCAACATATCAATTCCCCCCCCCGTTTTTCAAAATCTACTTTAAATAAGTAAATTCATTATGGTAATTCTTTTTCCTAAAAAATTCATACTTCTACATTCATTTAGTTTTTTTTTTTATTTTCCTTTCACAAGGAACTTTTCTCAACACATATAAAGATTTATGGTTTCAGATATTTTGTTTCACTTATTCAAAATTCTCATTCTCGATTATTTATTTATTTATTTCCCTTCCTAACGGTTTTTAGTTAACAGCAATCGTGCGCAGTTATAATTCGTACAGCTGCACTTCCCCTTTACCGGTTCATTTTCTTTAACGTATTTTTATCTGCACTATAAATAAACCACTCTCATTTCCCATTAGAACTTGACGGGTAAAAAAAGGGAAATAAAGACAATAATGTATTTATTGGAATTGCAGTTTTAAATTATATTTTCATTTATCATCATTATGCTTTCTGCATTTCACATACATTTGTTAAAGATTACTCTATAACATTTAACTGCAATCTGTTTTTTTTAATATAAACAAATGCGAGACTTTTCGTCGCACTTATTCTTGAAACATGTAGGGTTGCTTCACATACTGTGGGTGCGCCGAAAGGCGGGGCTGCCACGTAATTTGTCTGCTAATCCTGTCGCCAATGCTTTGTCTTTGTAATATAGGCGTCAAAATCTTGATTAGTTGGCGATAATACAATATGCCAAGACATATGAGTTCAGTACGCATTAGGAGAGTTCGCCCATGACCGCCTGACTGGAAGGTCCTTTAAAGGACCGCTGTTGTTTTCCTTTTCTTTTTTGTGACGTTGCGTAGCAGTGATGTAACGAATTTGTTTATACATATCGAGATACTTAATGTGTCCTTCTGTATTGCTTCATATCCGAAGCTCCATTTTTATGAGATGTCTTCCTTTGTTTTTGAACATAAATAAATAAGTGATTGTACTTTCATCGATATGTTGGAGTTTTTTTAATCATCTTTTCAGCGAACCCGAGAACCACCATCTGATGCGATCTATACGATAGCGTATAGGACAAATTTTGTTGTTCTTACCAGTATCTTTTATCAATAATCTTCAAGAGACATTTTTATAAGATATGCAATAGGAATATATCATGATGATTATCGATAAAAGTTCAATTGAATTTATCCTATATGCTTCGACCCCTGGGCATCTAATTAATATTATTTAAATACAACTTGGTGAATAATTCAAACGAATAGTAATTTTTCCATCTGAGCAAAAATGTGTCTAGCTGGGATTCGAACGCAGAAGCCGTGGCTTTTATTACCAATGCTATTCCAATTGAGCTATCTGGACGACACGAAAGTCAACATAATAACCGCTCAGATAAACCATTTAGTCATAACATCTGGGCTATTATTTGAAACAGCACGACAGAATATAAATATGTATATATATAACCATTAATTAAACATTACCGACCATCATCAAAAACCGCAATATTGTGAAATGACAATAAAAATGGATACCACAAACCTATAATATAGAACTGTATGTATGAAATAAAGTGCCTTATACATAATTACAAGAATTAATATGGAAGAAAAAAAGAAGAATATGGATACCGAAAAAAATTGAAAAACTTATATATTGAATTACGTTTTCAAGAGTACAGAATTCAATGATATAAGCAAATCGGTTGTTTTCTGTGAGAAAAAAAGCTAAAAGCTAAAGAAAAAAAATTTCTCCTGTACTCAAACAACCAATATGATCAAGAGAATAGTTTCAAGATGAAAACAGAACATTATCAAATGGCATGAAATGGAAAAAAACAATACAACCCTTTAAATATTTAATTCATAGCATAAAAAATAGAAATATTACACAACATACCGAATAAAAACCCAGTTGATTTTCAAAATATCCTCCCGCACATGGTATCCAAGCATGATAAGATTAAGGTGAATAAAACAGTTAAATTAACACAGAAATAAAACCTATGGATTCAGTTAATTCATTTTGAAATACCGTGATAAAATCAATTAACATAATATAAATAGAAAATAATTACATTATTTAAAATACCGAAAAAACACTTTTAAATTGTTTAATTTCAATTTTACAATATTGCCAAAATTCAGCCTTTAATACCACCTGGTGTAAAAAATTAAAATTATTACTTTAATAGAAGCTTTAAAAGACAAAATTTTTTAGTGCTGCCATCTATTATGTTATTTTAAAATAATTATTATTATTCAAATGTCACAAGAAGAAAATAATAAAAGCTAATGAAATTAAAATATATCATCTGCATTACCACACTAATCCTAATATATAAATAATAATCTACTATATATTATTATTCAAAAAAATTAAATTAATTAAATGTTAATAAAAGAATACAGAGTCAGAGTTCAATTCGACAGAGTTCTCAGTCGAGAGAGAATTCAATACAGCGTTGTCAAGTCTCCAGCTTTTTGCACACCAGTATTATCTTAAAGAAAATGGTGTTCTTTTAAATCCGCAGAATGTTCCAATTAAATAAAACAACATTTTCTGTATTAAAATACCGGTATCCAAAAAGCCTGAGACTTGGCAGCTCTGTCAATATATTCTATTACCAAACCCATTTAATCTACATTGAGAAAGTAAATAATTTTATAACATTGATAATATATAGAATATAGCTATATGCTATAACATAAAATAAATTATATATAATATAAATATAAAAGCTTTAAGAATTACTATTAAATTTAAAAAATAATAAATTAATAAAATGAACAGGGGAAAAAAAGGATGTTTATAGAATATTGTCAGATTCTAAAATTCCCAATAGCCTAAAGATTACAAATATAGTGTGTGGATTATCTTCATATTAACCAAAAACAGCTAAAAAATATCATTGTGACAATCAAACACATTAAACTGATAATTAATCAAGGAATACAAAGTTGAAAATAAAACAATATTAAAAAGTATAGAGGAATAATAATAAAAACCAATTACCCAATTTTAATACATACAGTATAACATTAGTTATATTAAATAAACTTACATGCATATTAATCACTATAAAGATGGTATACTATTATTAACTAATATGACATTGCCCTGAGTAGACTAAAATTTAAAACAAGTTAATTTTGAATTTGATTAAATAAGCTAAATCTAATATGAATAAAAAAAAAGAAATGTCACCAGTTACATATAAAACATCAAATCAACATCCATATAAAATGCGTAATAGAAATGTAGTTATAATACAAAAGCCCCATCATTTTTTTTAATTAACCATTGCGTATTATCCAGACAACTCCACCCTCCTCCGTACTCTAACATCTACCCACCCAACCATCCTATAGTAATTGTTTATTATTATTTTACAATTTTTCATATAAATATTTTTTTATTTTATAAATTTTTTTGTAATTTTGTTTACGCATGTGTCAATTTGTTTTTTTAAAGATCATGTAAGTACTAACTGTATATTAATGAATACAGTAAAACCTCGAATATCCGAAGTAATTGGGACCGGCCCTCTTTCGGAAAATCGAATTTTTCGAATAATCGAAATTGCTTCAATTTTAAGATTAAGGAGAAATATATACAATATTTCTTATTATGGTAACAAGTGCTTAATAAAAATAAAGCAATTGCAAAATAGAAACACGAATAAATTACCTGAATTTTAATTTTGAAATTAAGTACCTTTTACATATATCACAAGGGTGTGAAAATATGTTTTGTTTGTCGCAGTTTCGATTGCCTTGACGTTGAAGCTCTATCGCGGAGCTTTTTAATATTATTAGTTCACCAGTATCACAGTTTTTGTGCTGCTCCAGCCATGCCAAACCTTTTGCAAAACATTCATTCGGAATTGCTAATTTGTTCGTTTTCTTCGTTCCACCCTGCAACTTACGGGATCTCAAGTTAAATTCAAGGGATCTTTAAGAAAGGGGATCAAAAATATTTATATGTACTCATAGTTCGGAAAGGACCGCTTGCACACAAGAAATATGATAGTTTTTAAAAAAATCTTTCAAAATGGATTTTGCACACAAGGAATGTGATAGGGAAAAAAAGCTTTAAAATTGATTTCGGTTAACCGAAAGTTTCGGATAAAAGAGGTTCTAATGCATATGAATTTATTTTGGGAAACTATGATTTAATGCTTCAAAAATTAGTTTTTTAATATTATTGTTAATTAGATGAGAAAAACATAAACATTTTATTCTATATAAATGATTAAGTATTATATTTCGATATACAGAATGATGAAGACAAGATTTAAAATTTGTAAATGTATTAACTTTGAATTTAAATTCTTTACGTTTATCATATAAATCTGTTATTGTTTTGTTGTCTTTTATTGCAATTTTAAGATCTAAGAAGTTAATTGTATTGTTAGATAAGAGGTTTTCCGTTAATTCCAAATTAGTGGGATAATCAACTAGAAATTGAGAAATTTTAATTGATCAGTGGCAATTAAAATTATGTCATCAATATAACGATATAAATGGAGATTATTATTAGTAAAAGAACGTTCATAGTAATATAAGTCTGATAATAAACTGGATGTACAACCACCTTGTGATATACCGACGTGCTGTAAATATAGTGTGTTATCTTGCAATATATAATTATTATAGGTAATGAAGTTTGTTAAAGATTTAAAATAAGCGATATCTATATTAGGTGGTAATTCCAGTTTTTTATAATACTTTTTAATGCATTTATAATATTATCTAAATCTAATAAGTCTATATTATTAAAAAGATCTTTGAAGTCATATGTCGTTATATTATATACACAATGAAGATTTAAAAAAAAATATTGACCAGTTCATAGCTATTTTTTATACAATGTGTATTATCATTGTTTGTAGTAAGTATATATAATTGATTACGAATTTTTAATAGAAGTTTATTGGCTTTATTATTATATGTATTGCAACCAATAGTTACAGTCCTAAATTTAATTGGAGTTTTATGAAATTTGGGAATAAGAACTAAATAAGGATAATTAAAGTTAGTAGATATAATATTTAATAGTTTATAATAACTTTGAATTTTACGATTATTTACAATTACATTTTCATTAGTTTTTTGAAAAGATTTATTAGAAGAAATACAGGTTGTAAGAAGTTGGTGATAATAAGATTTACATATGATTGCATAATTATTAGGAGATTTGCCATATGTAATAACGTAGTTTTTTTTTGTAATTTAGTAATTTGTTGGAAAAAATGCTTTGTATTAATAGAAACCAAATCTGAAATATTATTTTTTAAAGCCAAAGTTAATTTTTCAATTACTAATATTTTCCATTGATTAAAATATTCAATAGGTTTATTGTAATAGATTGAAATTTTATATATAAAAACATCTATATCATACGCAAACTGTTTGATAATAGATTTAACAGTAAATTTAGATGGAAGTCTATATTTAGTACCATAACCCATTAGTTTTTTCAATTTAAAATCATTAACAATATTAAGATTTCCAGCGATTATATGTCCATGATCATTGTTTATATATTTTTTTAGATTGGGGTGATTGCATTTACACGGAAAATTACTTGCAGCAGATGTATTTTTTGAAAATGTATTGTAGTTAAAAATATTTCTACCAATTGTATTCGGATATTTAAAGGATTTTGATATATGAAGATTATTAATAGGAAAACAACAGTTCTTAGCATTAATTGTAGAATTGATTTTAATTTTATTAAATATATGATTTGAAAAAGTTATTATCATTTGAGTATTCGTGTTTTGAATTTTATGTTTTTTTTTTTTTTTTTTTTTTTGTAAATTAATATTTAAAGATTATATTATTTATATATTAATTTAACATTAATTGTAGAATTGATTTTAATTTTATTAAATATATGATTTGAAAAAGTTATTATCATTTGAGTATTCGTGTTTTGAATTTTATGTTTTTTTTTTTTTTTTTTTGTAAATTAATATTTAAAGATTAACCCTAGTCATAATTAGATCAAAATAAATATCAGAGAAATGTTTAGAGAAACATTTACTTAGGAATACATTTAAATGTTGTACAATCTGTTTCTTTTTAATAGCAAATATGTATTTTCGAATTAATAACCAGTTATAATGCTTTAAATATTTACTTTGAAGATCACTTATTTGTTTAGTGATATATTTTTTGGAAACTACAACTGATGATGAATCCTTTCCACGTTTGTTTCGTGTTGTTTTACAATTTAAATTATGATTAAGAGTAGGATAAATTGGAGAATAATCAATAGTGTTATTTATAGATGTGAAGACTTTGACAGGTCTATTAAATATTTCACTATTAAGTCCATAAGGATAAATTGTGTTGTAATATTTCATGTATGATGACTTCATTTTTTAGAATTTGAAGGATTTCAATTGTCGTGTTTTTAAATTGATGTTTATGAAAATGTTGAATTTCAGCTGTAGACTGTGTATTTTTTGCTTTGTTTTTATTAGAGTCTGAACGATGTTGATTGATACGTTTATGAATTGGACCTGATGTTTCACCTATATATTTCATGTTACATAAGTTGCACTTTATGCAATAAATAACATTAAATGCCATTAATTTCACCGGTACAATTCTCATTTTCGGTAAACTTTTTCCGGTACAGATATTTCATTTCTTCCATCGTCGCCACTTATTGTATATTTAGTAATTAATTAATAATAATTAACACAACTATGAATTAATGAGGAAAGCATCGTAAACATATAAACATTTACTGGAACATTTCACAAAACAAAATCATCACTTACAGACGTCGGTCACATGACAACAAAAGTAAACAGAACAGAATTATCTGAAAATGAGTTGTGGGCGGAAAGAAAACTTTGATGCTGCCATCTAGAGTTAATAAATTGAAATACAAACATTTCAGGTAATATTCCAATATTAGTCTTATTTTTCTTATTTTCTGTGATGTGGCATCTTCCCCGTATATATGGGGGAACATGCCACAGTTACACGAGTTTATTTAACAGTAGCAGCCTTCTCCCGCTACGCTGGTCAGTTTCTCCAAACGAACCTTTAATCAAACTGAATATATTCGTGTATTTGATCTTGTGTTTTATAGCAATATTTACTTCCAATGTTCTTCTGCATTGCTGAAAACAATATAAACGGCATTACGGTTTTATATCTTCTAACGTGTCAGGCAAAATTTGAACTGTTTTAGTTGATCATTTACAATAGAATATGAAAAAAAATGTAGAACAATATGTAGTTTATTAAAATCGTATCTGAAAATATAAAAATGCAAATCGCATGAAAATCCGTCGTATAGAACTTTTTAATAAAACTAATCTTTCATGCTCGGGTTCACCTGAAAGTTTTAACTCTTATTTTTGCTTTACAAGTGCTGGACAGATAATTACACTTGTTTATTTCCTATTTAATTTACATCCAAAATTGTTAATTGGTCCAAATCATCCAAGCAACCTCATAGTAAATCGGTATATAATTTTATATACCTTAGATAAATTAAAATAACAGAAGTGATCGTAATTACGTAATTCTAGTAGAAGAGCAACGCGTATAATTAATAAAATTAAATTATAATCCGCGTAAAACTGTAATTATTAAATTTAATTAATTACGAATAAAATTAAGAGTTTGCGTTGTGAATTATTTAGATGAACTCTTCCACTTATGAATTAAACTAAATTTTAAGCTGTAAAAATAAGTTGACACACCTTAAACATTATCAATTAAATAATTACAGAAACTTTTAAAAACTTGATTAAATATTTTATTTACATTGAACACAACTATATACAGAAACACATAATATTAATTCAAAAAAAAGAAAGCAACACTTTTGTTTGCTGCTCATTATTTCATGTATATTTAATCTTTAAAAAAAAAGACAATGTTTTCATTTACTCTTATTATTATATATTTTTCTTTTTGCAAAAAAAGAATAATTCCCTTTCATTTTTAAATTACCTTAATTATATTTAATTATTGGTTTTGTTGGATCTCAGATTGCTCTCTACCATAAAATATCATAAAAGGATATTTATAATTTCTCATATAATTTAAAGTGGTAAAAGAAAAAGATTAAGGTAATACCTTATATCATATACGGGATGGTGGCCTTTATTCATCAAATTCAGATTTATCGCGTTGCTAAGGATCATATCCATATGTCATCTGGAATCAGCTTCTTATCAGAGCGGCGATATCGGGATGGCAGGATGCATAGCTACGGACCTCAGTAGAACAATCCACTTTATTTCAACATCAGGAAGACATCCTCAATTAGGCTTGCTTAGGCTCACTCCGATATGTCCATCTCGCCTGGGCATTACTAGGGCTTTCTGGATTCATTGCACGGGCTTTCAGGAGAGCTCCTGCGTCTTCGACATCTTTTTTCAGACTCCCTTTTTCAAACCTTTTTCTTCTGTCACACCAACTCTTGCAGTGGGTGGAACTATTTGTCTAGTCCTCCCTTATTGGATATGAGAAGATATTGCATTATCCTTCGATAGACCTATTAGCTCACAGTCTGCAAATGGCCCCTTACATATACTTTAATATTATTATATGCCTTAAAGTTTGGGTGGTCTGAAAAGCCATAAATTTATCCCAACACTTTTATTAAGGCCATAAATTTATTCCAACATTTTTATTATTTTACGATTTCTAATTATACACCACTTTCCACTGGCTTGTCATAAAACGACACCATGGCGTCCGGCTATTGTTGTTATCTGAAATCCGAACTATATTCAACATTATACATTCATTTTACAACACAACAATTTTTTTAAAATATATATTTAATATTTAAAATCAACTTAATAATTTTTGTATGAACTTACACTCCTATTTTACTTAAATATATAAACATTATAATTTTACACTCATAATTATATTTTATAAAAAATATTTATACAAACAGAAATAACAAATTACGCAATTTTACTTTGATTTAACCAACATGGTGCGGGAACATATCATTGTTATATGTTGCCCAGCATCTCTCCCGGTGGTCAGAAAAAAAAAATAAAAACTGATTGCTGGTTTTATTTTTTTTTGTAAAGCATAAAAGAATGTACGTGTCCATATGACTGTGTATCTACACAGTTTTTGAGCTAAGTCTGTAATGTTCAATTATCAATGGTTCTGGTATATTTTATAAGAAGTTCTTCTATTTTTCATAACAGAAAGTTCAACACATGATAGCATAGTTGTCTGTTGACATTCACATTTATAGAAGACATCTGTACTGGAAATCTGACATCTTCCTCGAAGCCTTTTTTCTTTACCACGCACATGTTTAATAATTTTGTAACTTTACAGTTTAAGTGCCCAAAAATACATTCAAAGCTATAATTTTGTATGAAACTAATATGCTGAAATAAACCTAAATACAGGAAAAATAATGGCATACACATTTGACATATTATTTCATCACATATAATCTTATGACACAGTGTTTTATTTAAAACACATTTTATACTGAATAAAAGTAAATACAATGCTTGTAGTATGACATGTTATATTTTCACATAATTAATCTGATGTATTCAAATCATAATCAGCAAAATATTGTATACAAACTGGTTACCTTATTTTATTTATTTATTTGTTACTTCTAACTTGTATGATACGTCAAAATATACAAGCTATTTCATCTCCTTTAATATATCATTACGTAATGCTCTCCAACTTCACCCGAGACGAAAATCAAAACAGGGTAGAAAAAAAAGAAGGAAAAGAGAATAAAACCAGTTTTTGACCTTCCCCCATCCTCCTAAAACGAGGGGTCGGTCAAGCTACTAATCACTTTTTGCTGAGGTGATTTGGGCTGTGACAAAATTTTACGACTTCCAAAAGTATGTATTTAAAACCATTTCATGCTTGTAATTACCTTATTAATTAGTATAATGTCTTGATATACTTTCTTCTTAACTAACTGTGCATGCCTGTATGTAATTTTTAACATAATCTATGCATAAACAGTGTATGTATTTGTATCATATCTAATGTAAACCTTCTGCTTTTTTTTATTATTTTGCAGGGGAAAATGGCGATTCTAGCATTTGAATTCTCCTGCCTCGTACTGCAACTGAAGCGAGCGCGCATTTATGCTGTCAGGTTCAAATCTAAACAAAATTGCCTTACAGGATTTAAAAACAAATGCATATAATTTTCTTTAACTGATTACATTGTATATTTTTAGACCTTTCTAACAAACACAAATTTTGATCCATGATATTGTTTACTATTAAAATGTAAACAACACGGAAATATGACTTCTACGGCCTCTCAAAATGCAAAATATGCATTACGCTGACCTTAAAAATGCACCTTCATTTAATACTATTAAATAGTGTTGTCAGAAAAATGCCATTGACGAAGAAGAGAACAATTTTTTTTTGTCTTTAATTATTATTTATTTAGCCAACAATTCTATCTTAAAAGATTGTTAAATTTTCATATTTATTTATTTATTTATTTATTATTTATTTATTTTTTTTTTTAATGAAATAAAAATTTATTTATTCAAAATTTTATTTATCATTAACATTCCGTATGTGAATTCTACTGTCTAACATTTAATGATATGTTTAAAAATAAAGATAATAAATTATTTTTATTAATCAAACATTAATAATTATTATTTAATTAAAAAAAACTTGATATTAATAAACTTGTAAAATATTAAAACTACAAAAAAAAAAAAATGATAAATACTCCGTAAAATCGTATGTAGTAACCCATGAGTACTCGGCCGAACCAAAGAATTTCTGCCAGCAGAAAAGAATCTTTGTATACTCATAAATATCTACACCCAATTGTTACAGATTAAGTTTTTAAAATAATTACTGTATGTACTAGAAAAAAAATTAAATTAATTAATTTATTAAGCCATACTACATATTTTAATTAAAAAAATCAATATATATAAATATATTTATTTATTTATTTTGTTTCCTTATGTTAAATTGGCTAATATATATATATAAAAAAATTTTTATGAACTCAGATACTCAAATTTATCAATACTATGTATATTTATATGTGTTTAATTTAGAATTGCATTTAATTCTAAGGGAAAGAAAAGAGAAAAAGCATGCTTAAATTCTAAAACAACATAAATTTATAAAATATTTTATTTAAAAAAAAAAAAAAACTAATTTCTAGCTGATTTCAGCAAGATGTCATTTAATATTTATATTAAATAATTTTGCTAATACATTTTATTAATTATTAACTTCGCATATTTTTATATATACAATAAAAATATAATAGTCTTACATAAAATTTTACACTACAACAATGTTATTAATTAATTTAACTTGGATTTAAGCCTACTTTAAGTCTAATTGAATACCGTTAATAAAAGTAAATTAGCTTATCAAGTTAAATATAATATAAACTATGTTTGTCTAATGTTAATTTTGCTGAAAATTCCATAAATTTTAACTGTAAATGCTAATTGCTATACCTTTGTTATTTATTTTGAAAACAACACCAACTTATATTTTTATTTATTTTTTTTTTATTAAATCTAGGAACTATACACTGAGCTAGACACTCCATAAATGTGTAAAACCTAAAAATAAAAAGTTTTCCTAAATAAAACTCAAAATGCTGCTTTTTACAATATAATATTACTAATTTTATTGTTTCTGAGCATAACATCTAGTAATTATACCATACTTAATTTTTTCTTCTTCGATTCCTTTTTCAGCCAAGAATCCTGAAGTTAAGGACTAAGTGATGAGTAAATACTCTGATCCATTGATAAATAAGTTTTCTACAAATATTTTGTTGGTGTTGGTGCATACCCAGCCGTAGGCCAAAATTGCACCCTATACAGAAAGCCTTTGGTGAGAAAATTTTATATTTTTTTTTTCAATTAATTATTTGTGTATTTGTTTACTATAATTTTGTGTCCAATCATATTGAAATAACTTGCCTTGTACATTGTTATACATATATATGTTTTTTTAAAAACCAATGTGCTACACCAAAATCCTTTTTTTTTTTTTTCTTTTTTTTTTTAATAACACTTTTGTTCATAAAACTTATCCCTGCTGTCTAAATTCTAGACTTTAGCATATAAGTTGTAATTGAACTACCGGAATAAATCTTAGCACTTTTTGTATATTTTATTATATTTAGGCTTATAGCTGACCGCTATCCTAATATAGAGTGCACTAATAATTTATTCCTTGTCAACCATATATTTATATAAGAAAAATATATATATATATATGAGTATGTTATAAAGCTGTTCTAACTACCCTGAACCTAATAGCTTACACCTACTCATTTTAAAGAGTAATTCTGAAATTCTGTCATCTAAATTGTAAGGCTATTAGCAAGGGCTACCCTTATAGAAGACAGAAAAAAACTTTTTTTTTTTTTTTTTTTTTTTAATTACTCCAACATTATTCACTATTAAATTAATTAAGTTTTAATGTTATTTGGCTTCGTTAAGATTTTATATTTTCTAATTCATATTCGAAAAAATATATATATAACTTTTGCCTGGAGAGAAATATTTCCCTGCTCCAGTGAAGTTTTGTGAAGCACATTTCATAATTTTATAAGTATGTTTTCGGGTGCGCCCTGCACATTTGCTCAATATTGTAACCCTGAGACAAATTGTCGTTCCCATCTTCCTATCCTTTCTTCTTATTATTTTGAATTTTAAAAAGGCAAGTTATTAATTTTGTTTCAACCTTTTTACCTAAAAGAGAAAAATTTATTTTTAAATTTTTAAATTCGATTCCTTATTATCCACATTTTCACCTGCACTTTCGATATAAGATTTTACACCCTTTTTAAACTCCAAAATGAAATCCTCTATCGTTTGATTTGCGGCCTGTTTTAAATTTAGGAAATTGCTCTGAGCATTAAGGAAGCTTAGTTTAGTACCAAATAACTCCACCAAATTATTTTTAAATAAATTATAATTGGTCTCATTATATTTTTCAATCTGTTTACTTAAAATATGTTTTGCGTCCCCAGTAATTTTAGCCTTTAAAATTAATAATTTAGTTTCATCCTGTATATCTTTCGAATTCAAAATATTATCAAATTCATCTAAGAAAAATATAATGTTTTTGTTCTTTTTATTTTCAAATGGTGACACTAACTTAATACGTGTATCTATATCCAGCGTCTGAGTCATTTTTAACAAATATTGGTAATCAATGTATACTTTTTCAAAATATCAATTCAAAATAGATCCTATACCTCTTAAAAGAATATTTTGCATATCATACTATTTTCTCTATATTACAACATATGTATGAAAATATTCTAAATTGCATAAATACATAAAAACAACAGCACTAAAATTTAAAAAATATTTCTTAGCAGATGAAGTTGTTTTGTAGATTATTCTTTTACACACATAAATACCCCTAAAATATTTATAATACACGCATATACAAAAACACTATAATTTCATTTAACAGAAAAATATCTGTCTTTTTCTACAGAAACAACAATCTTATTTTATTTTTTTTTTTTTTTTTTATATGTAAATATTGTACCACTACTTCGTAGTACGACTCATAAATTTTCTTTTGTATCACCTTGATACAATTTCAAAAATCATGATCTATTGACATTTCAATCATTTTTATACCAGTCATATTATAAAATTTTACTCATTATTCTTATTATTATTATTTATACAGTATATTAAAAAAAAAAAAAAAAATATTCTTACAAATGTGTCATCCGTGATGTGAATGCCATTATTTCTCAATGGTAACTGAGATCCAACCAAAAGAGAAAAGAGAGAAAAAAAAAATTGTAATTCCTAAATTTACCTATTATAAATCCCAGAATTATTTTTTTCATTTCTTTTTTTTTTTTTTTTTTTTTTTATTGCTAACATATATTATTCATTTTATTTATTTAAATCATTATATGTGTGTCATTATTGTTACAATAATAAAATTAATTTTAATAAAATTTTAATCAATTAAACTTACATACCTACAATATCTTTAAAATTGTGACATTAAAATAATACTTAAATTTATTTTCCTTTATTATTATTATTATTATTTCTAATGACCTCAGATGAACGTTCCTGAGTCATAGCACCATTTTACTTTAATGAGGGGGGATGCTGGACAGATAATTACACTTGTTTATTTCCTATTTAATTTACATCCAAAATTGTTAATTGGTCCAAATCATCCAAGCAACCTCATAGTAAATCGGTATATAATTTTATATACCTTAGATAAATTCAAATAACATAAGTGATCGTAATTACGTAATTCTAGCAGAAGAGCAACGCGTATAATTAATAAAATTAAATTATAATCCGCGTAAAACTGTAATTATTAAATTTAATTAACTACGAATAAAATTAAGAGTTTGCGTTGTGAATTATTTAGATGAACTCTTCCACTTATGAATTAAACTAAAATTTAAGCTGTAAAAATAAGTTGACACACCTTAAACATTATCAATTAAATAATTACAGAAACTTTTAAAAACTTGATTAAATATTTTATTTACATTGAACACAACTATATACAGAAACACATAATATTAATTAAAAAAAAAAAAGAAAGCAACACTTTTGTTTGCTGCTCATTATTTCATGTATATTTAATCTTTAAAAAAAAAGACAATGTTTTCATTTACTCTTATTATTATATATTTTTCTTTTTGCAAAAAAAGAATAATTCCCTTTCATTTTTAAATTACCTTAATTATATTTAATTATTGGTTTTGTTGGATCTCAGATTGCTCTCTACCATAAAATATCATAAAAGAATATTTATAATTTCTCATATAATTTAAAGTGGTAAAAGAAAAAGATTAAGGTAATACCTTATATCATATACGGGATGGTGGCCTTTATTCATCAAATTCAGATTTATCGCGTTGCTAAGGATCATATCCATATGTCATCTGGAATCAGCTTCTTATCAGAGCGGCGATATCGGGATGGCAGGATGCATAGCTACGGACCTCAGTAGAACAATCCACTTTATTTCAACATCAGGAAGACATCCTCAATTAGGCTTGCTTAGGCTCACTCCGATATGTCCATCTCGCCTGGGCATTACTAGGGCTTTCTGGATTCATTGCACGGGCTTTCAGGGGAGCTCCTGCGTCTTCGACATCTTTTTTCAGACTCCCCTTTTCAAACCTTTTTCTTCTGTCACACCAACTCTTGCAGTGGGTGGAACTATTTGTCTAGTCCTCCCTTATTGGATATGAGAAGATATTGCATTATCCTTCGATAGACCTATTAGCTCACAGTCTGCAAATGGCCCCTTACATATACTTTAATATTATTATATGCCTTAAAGTTTGGGTGGTCTGAAAAGCCATAAATTTATCCCAACACTTTTATTAAGGCCATAAATTTATTCCAATATTTTTATTATTTTACGATTTCTAATTATACACCACTTTCCACTGGCTTGTCATAAAACGACACCATGGCGTCTGGCTATTGTTGTTATCTGAGATCCGAACTATATTCAACATTATACATTCATTTTACAATACAATTTTTTTAAATATATATTTAATATTTAAAATCAACTTAATAATTTTTGTATGAACTTACACTCCTATTTTACTTAAATATATAAACATTATAATTTTACACTCATAATTATATTTTATAAAAAATATTTATACAAACAGAAATAACAAATTACGCAATTTTACTTTGATTTAACCAACATGGTGCGGGAACATATCATTGTTATATGTTGCCCAGCAACAAGATAATTGATTTTCCATAAATTAAAGTAAAAGAAAATTAAAAATTAAATTTTTGTGTCGTGAATTCAAAATTTCAATACATTCACTAACAGCGCCAGAACGCAAGGGGTTTTATTATACGTATGGCCTAAGTTGGCTCTCTGAGCATCTGACCAAAACTTTTATTTTCATATAAAATAAAATGTAATAAATTCATCAATGACTCAAATTTTTTTCTAATTATACGAATTTCCTCTAATTAAAAAATGTTTTAGGAATATGCATACCTCGATTTATCTTTTATAACGATTTTTGTAAATGATCATCTGTTACACAACTTTCTCAAAGTGTATTCGAAACATTTCAACGGTTTCAAACTAAAAAGTTTCTATTACTGTTGATTCTGCAGATGTTAATGAGCACGTGAAAAGCGTCTTCAAAGTTCAGTCATATAAGCATTTCTTGCTTTATAATTTGCACTCACGACTTGAGTCCGTGATGACTGATAATTATAAATAGTGAAGTTCATTTCAAAAAATAGTGTCTCATTTGAGCCGTTACAGCTGAAATCAATCAGTAATGTTGAAACTTTCCTAAGGAAGAAACGAGATTTCCGGAAAACAGAGAGCCGAGTTTCAGTCCGGCCAAATTTTCGCCGAAACTCAGATTTTGGGCGGAAAAATCATTTTCGGTCGATCTCTAATTAAAAATTAAAACTAAACACAAGCAATACAAATATATTTTATTCACACCGGTATTTCATTGTGAATTATGTTTATAATTGATAAAAGCTATGTAATATAACGCTTGGTAACGGTATTATGTTAAAATAACGAGTGAGTGCCTTTACGGCATTTTCCTCGTTTTATTAAATTAACATAAGCAAAAGCAAGTTGGAAATTGCCCGGCAAATGAGGTGCTTTCGTTTTTTGTACTATATCTAGTTTTATAAATATTTTTTTCGCCGCATATTGTAATGAATGTATATTTTAATGCACTTCATAAGTGCATATCAATTTCATTCTGTTCGAAAGGCTGTAACATCATTAAAATGCACATGAAATAATTTTTTCCCATTGCCCTTAATGTAAGGAAATATTTTTGACTATCCCTGTCATTAAACTATACATCCGATTTTCATAAAATTTGAAATGACTCTCGACAAAATTTTGTAATAATTATATATTTAAAATTTCAGACCATTCGGTTGGGTAGTTTTTGCTCTGTTATATGCGGACAGACAGACGGACGGATTGAACGACGACTATAGGTGCTACGTTTTTATATAATTACGAACGCACCTAAAAAGGAAAATTTCATTAAGCACATTTAATCTAAGGAAATATGGAAACATTTTCTCAAAAATTTGGATTTTTTTTTTAAAAATTAACTTTTGAATATTTTGTTGAATATTACTTCAAAGGACTCAGCGCTTATAAACCATTCAATATCACGCTTACTATTTTACAGTAGCTTCTGTTGCTAGATTTAAATATAAAGAATTACAATTGCAATTTTTTTTTCATAATTATCTTTCATTGATATTTTTAATAAAAAGTATCTTATATTCCTTGAGTAATCAGCATTTTTTGTCAAATATTCATCCACATAAATATTTACAGATATATCTGTAAAAATGCAGAAAAAGAGAAAAGGCGGAATTTGGGGCGGAGCTATTCAGTTCTGCAATTTTAAGCTCGAGAAAACTCTTCTCTAAAATCGAAAATGTTCTTATGACTTTATACAATTTCAAATCTTCGATATTTATAGTATGTTATTGAGATGTGTGGAGCTTATACAGGACCTAACAAAAATACTCAAATTAAATAGACTATGATCTTTAATTTTTTTTTTTTTTTTTTTTTTTTTTTTGCCACCGGTGCGGTATGCTATTTCTTTTTCCCAGCTTATTTTGTGTCGCCTCCAAAAAATAACGTTACCTTACAGAAGCCAGCCGTAAAACAAAGCAGTACGATTAAATACTCTATGGCTATTTTTTAAACTTCTAAGCATCGCACATTTTCGATTTTTATACCGTCGTATTCGAGAAAAAAAGTACTTTTAATGAAATTTGTTTGAAAACTGCATCTCCATTTTTTATTTTGAAATATTAATTTTTTCGTAGCTTTTGGAGCCGTTTGCTTAATATTAGCAACGGAAGTACTCCATTTCTGTAGGAAGTAAAAGAAAAATAGTTGTAAAATATTAATTAAATATTTTTGTTGTCATTTTTTCATAACAACCGAAAGAAAATGTAATTAAAATATGTGCTACTTTAAAAAAACTAGGGGATCGTACCCGGGCTTCCCGGGTTACAGAATATAGGTGAAAACATTTTTTTTTTTTTTAAATTGAAAACTAATAATTTTTTTATATGCAATAAATTTTTAGATTGCTCACTTACATTAAAAAATCATTTTTCTTATGGAAAATACGAATTATACATTTGAAATTTATCAAAAGCGATATTTTCTTATTAGCTGTCAATATGGATGTTGCCTTTTTTACCGCTTGCAGCCAGATACAACAATTTCGAGTGGGCCTGCTAAAGGATAAAAAAAAAAAAAAAAAAAAAAATGATCGTGTGTCTCTTGTGTTCTGTACGAATAGTGATGGATCTGATAAAAGAACTATGACAGTGATTGGAAAATCAGCTAAGTCAAAATGTTTTAAAATTTTTAAGCTTGCTCTTTATGTAGATCATGAGAATAACAAGAAAGCTTGGATGACTGCAGCATTATTTCAAAAATGGTTAGTGAATTTCAACTTAGAAAAGAAAAGAAGCTAACGCCATATTTTATTGATTTTGGATAATGCCCCTTGTCACATAGCATATCCAATGAGCAATATTTGCATTGAATTTTTACAACCTTTGGATGCGGGTACAATAATCTCATTCAAAGCTGATTATCGAAAGTATCACTGCTGCCATATCATTGAAAAAATCAGTAAAAAGGATTTTTCTCCATTTCTTTTACATGATGCTTTTCGCAGGATGAAAAAAGCATGGGATGAAATGTCATCAGAAACTATTGTTAACTGCTGGAAACATACTGGATTGATTAAATCTGACGGATCTACTGAAAAACAAAACAGTACAGCATTTCAAGAACTACAAGACGAAATATTCAAATTAACAGATATTGAGCATCCTATATCTGCAATTGAATACATTAATATAGACAAAAGTTTTTCAACATTTGAAGATTTAACAATCGAAGAAATTGTTGCCAATCAAAATCAAAATTCAAATTCATCTGACAGCGAATCTGAAGAACCACAGACTTCTAATATAGACTCCAAATCGGCAACCTTTTCTTGACTCCTACATCTCTGCCCTCCATCACGTGATGGAAGGCAGATTTAGTGCGCCAAACCGGTTTTTCTCCTCGGAATCTCTCTCCCGATTCCGGCCGAAACATCGCCTGTCAGCGTTTGTCTTGAGTTGACCGTACTTTTGCTTTGCCAATAAAGGGATTACCGCCAAAATACGACACCCTTTTGGCGATGAAAGCAAAAGATGTTGGAGTCAAAACCTTCCCGAAAGAACAATGGAATTGGGAGTCTACTTATATTAGAAGTCTCTGTGAAGAACATGAAGCGCCGCAGATTACATCTGATGTAGTTAAAAATAGTATTTGGAAAATAAGATTTTTTTTGGTTGAACAATCTTTTTGTTGTAGAAAAAGATACTGAGAAAAGAAATATTGAAAAGAAAACTCTAACTAGCATTTAAAAATATTTTCCTTGAAAATATAATTAAATTAAAATAAATTCAGTGTGAGATTTAATGTACGTGTGTATCTGTTATGTGCATAATTATCTACTTTATCTAAAATTGATTATATAAAGAGATAAGTGCATGTTAATTTCATACATTAATTGGATAATTTTGAATAATGCAGTATTAATTATATTATGTATATTAATTATGTGTACTATTGGCTAATTTAATAAAAAGGCATTATTTTTATAATAATAATATTAGTATAATAGTATAAAAATTTATTTTTGTTGCAATCTAATTCGATATACCGCCAAACTCGTTATAGCGCGGTACGTTATAGCGAACGGGTAATGGCGTTATAACAGCGTTTGACTGTAATTGTAGATTGTTTGACGGAAGTGTTTGTTTGTAAACATGCCCTTTCCTTATTACTGATATAGCCGTTTTCGACAGTATATATTCTAAACGCTGTACTTCGAACCTTGGGTAACCTTCCGTATATGCGTGTTTTAAGTTCCCCCCACCGAGGGCCTCTCCCCCGTAGATAATTGGCTATCATAAACAAAACTAAAATAAGATATCTGCTTCCCAACGAAAATTGTGTTTGGTGGTTATCAAACACACAGCACAAAGTAGTAGAATTTCTTTGTTAACAGCTGTGCTACAGCGCCTAGAATACCTAGTGTGGAAATATGCTATCCAAACAGTGCTAAAAATTTGTACCCCTTAAATGTGCGACGATACTGCTAAAATTTCAAGTGTCGATCGCAGCGACATCTGCAGGATTTTCGTATTACTAGTATTACATTGTATAGACTGCAATTTCTTGCAGTTGTAGAACATATCTTGCAGATGTCGCTGCGATCTGCATATGGCAGCAATATCATTGCACATTTAAGGGATACAATATTTTAGCGCTTTTTTAAAGTAGGGCTCTTAATTACAGGTATAGCCGATTTCCACCCTATATATTCTAGGCACTATAGCTACAGCGCCTAGAAGATACAGTGTGGAAAACCGCTACAAAATAGTGCTAAAATATTGAATCCCATAAATGTACAACGATGCTAAATAACAAGATGTCGATCGTAGCGCCATCGTAGTGATTTAAAAACGACAGTCATTCTAAAAGAGACTCTTTATCCTATTTCACGTCATTCCTTAACTAAATTAGCTTATAACAGACTAAAATATCTTATATTTATAGTTTCCGATATTTAACATTCTATAATTTTTGAAAACACAGGGTTTATATTGAAAAGAGTTACGAGATGGCGCTCGTATCAGCATATTGCCGCTGAGCATTGTTGGAGATTTATGGGATACAAGTTTTTAGCACTTTTTAAAGCATTATAGTTTTCCACACGGTATCTTCTAGGCGCTGTACTATAGCTGTGCTACAGCGTCTAGAAGTATATAGTGTGGAGATCGCTAATACCGGTATAGCTTTTGAACGCATCCAAAAAATTACATTTTCTTAGGTGGCGCTGCCGTCAAATTTATTGCGTGAATGCGTAGGTTTTGTTTTGGCTTTCTTTTTGTTGTAAACATTTTTAGCGCTATATACAAAGTCTACAATTATTAGAAATTTATGTGAAAACACGTAAATGTATCGAAAATGATATAAAAACGAGATTCTCATAGTTTTGTTCCCGTTTGTGTTACATAATACAAGAACAGCAAACTTGTTTATTTTCGGTGTACCTGAAAATCAGTAGGTTTTGTTTTGGTTCTCTTTTTGTTATAAACACTTTTAGCGTTATGTATAGCGTCTACAAATATTGCAAATTTATGTAAAAATATGTAAAATTTATCAAAAATGATGAAAAAACGAGATTATCATTGTTTTGTTCCGGGCTGTGTTACGCAATACAAGAACAGCAAGCTGTCTATTTTCGGTGTACCTAAAAATCAAAATCTTTTTGAAAAATGGAAAAAAAAAATTAACTAATATAATTAACTAATAACTAGTATGTTGTGGCCATCACAAAACCTTCTTCTATATAAATCACGTCAATTAAATCATTTAAATAGTACAAGAAATTACATCAATTTAGCACCCATTCATATCAAAGTATATCTGAATTTGAAGTTTGATGAAAATTCGTGCCTTAGTTCTTGAGATAGAGCTATAGCGGAAAGTCTGAAAAATGTAGCATAGCAGCGCCACCTGTTGAGTGATTTACACCAATACATAAACTGTTATCTATTTTCTAACATTTTAGTTAAAATAATGATAATTATTTTACTATAAACATAACTTCTTTAAAAAACACACAAAACATTTATTTAGACAATCACATTACAGCAACTACGAATACACATCTCCAAACCATAATAACAACCTCAATATTATCGTCGAACATCTCACGTTTTTCGTCTGAACCCCAAAAAAAATTAAATACATGGAGTCAGGAAAAAATGTCTATTGTTCAAGAGTTTATCTTATGAAAAAATAATTTAAATATTGTCATGTGACTTTACTTACAAATCCCTCCTTTCGCATGTCAATAATCCTCAGTAATTCCGAGACTTGTAATATGTTTTTTCATGACATCATAACTCAAATTCTTAGTCATTATATCTGCTTCCAGTTCAGACGAATTTACATGTTTTGTTTCAATTTCTCCTTTCGCTCTTTCATCTTTTACAAAATGATATTTTCTACCTATATGTTTGTTGCGATTATTCACTCTTGGGTTTTTAATCCAATCAATTACAGATTGACTATCAGTATTGATTTCTATTGGACGCTTCACCATTTCTTCCTGGCTTAACTCTTCCAAGAGACCCATTAACCATTTTCCTTCACAAACAGCATCACATAAACTTAAAAGTTCAGATTCCATTGTAGAAAGCGCAACCAGTTTCTGTTTATTACTTTTCCATTCAATCAGTGATTCTCCTATCTTTACGATATATCCACCAAATGATTTTGAATCCCGTGTAGTACACCAGCTAGCATCAGAACAAAGTGATAATTGGCCCTTTTTATTTTTAATTCGAAGTTTGTAGTTTTTAGTGCCTTGAATGTACCGCAAAACTCTCTTCACTGCCTGTAAATGAACTTCTCTAGGATCTTTTGCATATTGAGACAAATTACTTAAAGTGAAAGCTAAATCTGGCCTTGTTCCTCTTACTAGATATCCTATACTTCCAAGCATTTCTAGATATAGTGTTTCATCAATTTTATTTTCATTTTCATATTCATCTAATTTTATTCCAGAAACACCAGGGGTTTTCACACTTTTACAATTTTCCATATCAAATCTTTCTAAGATTTTTTCTGCATACTTAGCTTGCCCTAGCAAAAATTCTCCATTATTTTCTTCAATATCAATACCAAGGAATTTAATGTTTTTCTTCAGCTCTTTAATTTTTGCTTCTTTATTCAATTTTTGTATCAATTTATTTATTAATTCTTCGGAGTCACTAATGATTATTCCATCATCGACATATATTCCAACTGCAATAAATTTATTATCATTTTTATTAAAAAACACACATGGATCTGCTTTGCATGGCTGTAACCCAATTTTATCAAATATATTAACTAATTTTTCATACCAGCATCTTCCTGCTTCTGGCAACCCATATAAATTTCCTGTTACCAATAATATTTTCCCTCCTTCAATTTGTAGACCTTCAGGCGGATTCATATAAATTGCAGTTTCTAGATCTGCATTCAGATATGCTGTTTCTACGTCGAAAAATCTAGTTTTGTAACCTTTCATCGCTGCGACTGCCAATAAAGTTCTAAATGATTCAGTTTTCATTACAGGACTATACGATTCTTGATAATTTGTTCCAAATTTAAGTCTCGATCCGTCGGCTACTAATCTTGCTTTATATTTTACATCTTCACCGTCTTCTTTTACAGTAAAAATCCATTTGCTTCTCAGTGCCTTCACATCTTTTGGTTTGTCAACGATTTTCCACGTTTTGTGTTCTTCTAATGAGTGTAATTCCTTTTTGATTGCTTCTATCCATTTATCCTTATCTCTAGAATTTAATACATCTTTGTAATTCTTTGGAACTTCCCCGTGCACTAGATTCGCTAAATACTTTGGATTGGGTTTCCTAATTCGTGATGATCTTCTAGGTTCTTCAAACAACTTATTCTCATTAGTTTCTTTTTCTTGCTGTTCCTTGTTTTCATCAATTATATGATTTACTTCAGATTCTTCTGTCGCAGAATCATTCAAATCATCTGACAACGCAATTGCTTCCTTTTTCTGATTTAACTCTTCTTCATTTTCATCGGAATTATTATCTTCATGTACATCTATTACATTTTTATTATTGGTAATGTTGATGTATTCAAATTCATCAGTCATTTCTTCCTTGTTAGCTATATCTTCATATCCCATTTTTTCTTCTATAAATACTACATCTCTGCTTTCACGTATTCTCTTTTCTTTTAAATCATACAATCTGTATGCTCGCCGATCTCTTGAATATCCGATAAACACTGCTGGTTTTGCTCTTACATCAAATTTCTTTTTATTGATATCATCGTTGCGATAAAAAGCTTTACATCCAAATACTCTCATATGCTTTACTGTTGGTTTATTATTTGACCATAATTCTAATGGCGTTTTCTTTCTCGTAGCTGTTGGAGTAACATTATGTATATAAGCAGCTGTTGATACTGCTTCGGCCCAAAAGGATAAAGGTAGTTTTGCTTCTATCAGCAATGTTCTTGCAGTATTAATAACAGTCCGATTAGCCCTTTCTGCAATCCCGTTACTTTGTGGACTATGAATTGTGGTTCTTTCATTCTGTATGCCCTTCCTTTTGTAATAATTCACGAGCTCTTCATTAGTAAATTCACCACCATTATCTGATCTAACCGCTTTTACTTTCTTGCCGGTTTCATTTTCTCTTCTCTCTATTATATTTATAATTCTTTCTTTTGCTTCATCTTTACTTCTTAAAAAATCTACGAAATATCTTCTACTATATTCGTCTACTACCATTAGCATGTACTTACTCCCTCCCAATGAGTGTACTTTCATTGGTCCACATAAATCAACATGTAATCTTTCTAAAATGCGTGTTGTTCTTTCTATCACATGATTAAATGGTGTTCTTGTTAATTTCCCTTGAATACATATTTCACATTTTGTTTCTTCACCATTCATCTTTTCTAATCCCCTTACAAGATTTTCTCTCGACATTCTTTGTAAGTATACATAATTTATATGCCCAAGTCTTCTATGCCATAATTCTTTCTTTGATTCATTTGTCTGTAAACAAGATTCATTTCTGTCTTCATCTGTTTCTCGTACAGCTAAGTTTATTTTAAATGTATTATCTTCGAATGTTCCTTTAGCTATTAATTCGCCTGTATTCTCTTCATAAATGGCTGCTCCTTCATTATCAAATATCACATATTTTCCTTTTCTGACTAAACTTGGAACTGACATTAAATTTTCTCTTAAATTAGGTACGCAAAGAACTTCTGTAAGTTTTATTTTTGTTTCGCCACTTTTCTTATCGTAAGACGTAACATGAACATTTCCACGATATTTCGCTTGTATTGATCGCTCGCTGTCAGCAGTTGCAATTTCTACATCTTCAGGTTTTCTTTCTACAACAATATCTTCGTTATGCGTCATATGCGAAGTGCAAGCTGAATCTAACATCCAGGTTATTTCCCTATTATTTTCAGAGTCTTTACACTCATTTCTATTGAATTCATTTGACTGCAATGCATGTTCATTTGTAAAACATGTATATTCTTTTGCCTTCTTGTTTGAAACATTATTATTCTTATTATAATTCTTATTATTGCGTGAGTATTCTCTTACATCTTGAACTTTATTACTATAATAATTTTGAAAATTTTTCTTAGGTGAATACTCCCTATCATTTCGCGAGTGTGTCATATTCGATTTACTATAACAATTCCGCGCTATATGATTTGGCTTTCCGCAAGCAAAACATAAAACCTTTTTCTTTTCATTAGCCCTAAATGCTTTAGACTCGTTTTCTCGAAATTTATCATATTTTCTTTCATATCTCAACAAAGTTTCTCGCATTACTTCATAAGTTATATTTGGGTTTGATGATATCGCAGTTGTTACTTCGCTATATTTCTTTGGGAGCCCTTCTATAATAAATCCTATTAATTCGCATTCATCAATTTCTGTACCCAATTCTAATATTTCATTAGCTATCCCTTGAGCTCTTATCAAATATTCTTCTATTGTTTCTCTTTCGTTTTTCTCTATTCTCGCAAGATTAATTTTTAACTGAATTCTTCTCTGATTTTCAATTCCCGCATAACGCTTTTTCAGTAATTGCCATAAATCCTTAGCTTTTTTAATCCCTCTAACAGCCATCATTTGTTCTGCGGACAACGTCAATATAATTATACCGTAAACTTCATCATTCTTTTCTAACCATGTTTTATGCGCTTTCAAACTATCGGGATCCCCTTCATTTTTTACCGGTCCATCATTTTCGATAACATCAAATAAATGTTTTGATTTAATCAAAGCTTCAACTCGCATACTCCATAATGTATAATTTTTACTTGTTAACGGCTCTATTCTAGGAATTCCAAACATATTGGATTCACACATAATTAAAATACTTTATCTTCCAAACTATTTTTAAATGCATATAAAATTCTTACCTCTTAAATTTTTTCTATTGGCGGTTAGTCCAATGGAACAAATTCTTAACTTGTATTAGGCCTAGTTCATACAATTCATATTTATTTACTCTTCTTACTTGTACACTCAAAATATAAAATTCGCTTTAAAACCACGCTCTGCTACCAAATTGTTATCTATTTTCTAACATTTTAGTTAAAATAATGATAATTATTTTACTATAAACATAACTTCTTTAAAAAACACACAAAACATTTATTTAGACAATCACATTACAGCAACTACGAATACACATCTCCAAACCATAATAACAACCTCAATATTATCGTCGAACATCTCACGTTTTTCGTCTGAACCCCAAAAAAAATTAAATACATGGAGTCAGGAAAAAATGTCTATTGTTCAAGAGTTTATCTTATGAAAAAATAATTTAAATATTGTCATGTGACTTTACTTACATAAACAACAATAATTGATATCCAGGTGTACATGGATCTGAAGTTCGTTGAAAATCCAAGCATTAGTTCTTGAGATAGAGCTATTGCGGAAATCACAAAAACAGCATAGCAGTGCCACCTATTGAACGATTTACACCAAATTGTATAAAATGTCAATTCATGTCAAGAACTAACTGATTCTAAAGTTTGATGAAAATTCGTGCATTAGTTCTTGAGATACATTTATAGTGGAAATTCTGAAAAATACAGCATAGCAGCGCCACCTGTTGAGCGATTTACAGCAAAATGTCAATTCATGTCAAGGATTAACTGCTTCTGAAGTTTGGTGAAAATTATTGCATTAGTTCTTGAGATACAGCTATAAAGGAAATTTTGAAAAGTGCAGTATAGCAGCGCCACCTGTTGAGCGATTTGCACTAAAACACAAACAGCGCTAATTCATATCAAAGTATACTTGAATCTGAAGTTTGATGAAAATCTAAGCATTAGTTGTTGAGATAGCTATTGCGGAAATCGTAAAAAATGTAGTATAGCAGCGCCGCCTACTGAGCGATTTACACCAAAATGTACAAAACTTCAATTCATGTTAAGGACTAACAGAATCTTAAGTTTGATGAAAATCCGTGCATTAGTTCTGGAGACTAAGCTATTGCGGATATGGTGAAAAAGGCTGCATAGCAGCGCCACCTTTTGAGCGATTTACACCAAAACCTAATCAGCACCAATTTATATCAGGGACTAACTGAATATAAATTTTTATTAAATTCCGTGCATTAGTTCTTGAGATAGAGCGCCCACAAAATTTGTGTCGCATACAGACAGACTCACAGACAGACATTTTGTAAAAACATGTTTTTTGGAATCTCTGACCCCTAAAACGTGTAAATCCGTCGAAAACCGAAAATTTTCACGAATCCAATACTTTCTTCTTGTAAAGATAGAAGAAAGTAAAAATTTACTAATATAAACAAAGATATATTTAATACAAAAAAGAGCTTATTCAAAATGCAAACGATAAAATTACTTCATATCATTTATATACATAAGCATAAATTATTTTTTATAATTTCAACATATATATAAAAAAATACTTGTACTATAATAAACCTATAGGCTAAAAAAAAAAAAAAACAGAAGAAAAAAATAGTATGCACGGCGATCACATGAAATATTAAATCGGTTTATAACAGAGCAATTTGAAAATAAAGTGTTCTTCAATTCGTACAAATGTGAAATGCATATAAAATATATGCCTGAATTTTCGTTCATTCTTAATATATCGCGTATTACAAGCTAATTTTTTTTTTACTCTGTTTTTCAAAAAAATTATCTTTCAAAAAATAAGTTTTCCGCATCAAAAGTATCTAATACACATAGGATTTCTATACATTCGTTGCAATGAACTTGATCTTAGCGCCCTCTGGCGAAATTGTAATTTTTTGGATATGGTTTCGATTGTTGATTTGTGCGTAGGAGCGATTATTTCTCCCACTGGCTGGACGCCCTGATTGGCTGAGATTTCTCATCTGAAACTTGGCGACGATTTGATGAAGACAAGGATTTTTCCCCCAGCTGGATAGGAAAAGAAGCCACAGCCGGTTCGTCGGCGTGCTGAAATTAATACGCTAATACGCATTTCTTTACGAGGGCTGTGCGCGATGACTTTTTAAAATACAATTTGTTTAAAATAATAAATGTTAGGAAGTTAACAAACAATTTAGTTTTTCAATGTTTTAATAAATTGAATAAATCGGGAGCGAGAGATATTATTTAGTTAACTGATTTCAGCATAATAAAATGATTTGAAAAAAAAAAAAAAATCAATTAAAACAAGTATATTATTAAACTAATATCTGGCTGGGAAGTAAATTGAACTAAATTTATAAAAATTGCTTATCCCAAAGGAAAATTTAATTTGATTATAATTTAATACTTTATTCTTTTTGTTATGGATGTGGGGAGAGGGGTGGTGGAGGGGGCATAATAGTATAATAATCAACCGAAGAGAAATAACTTTTATTGATTTTTTTTCAACATGTATGTATGTTGAAAAATTTAGGCTATTAAAATTTAGGAAATATATTTAGGCTCAAAATATTACTTATATCTAATTTCAAACAGGAGTGAATTAGCAAAATATATAGCAACTCAGAAAATACTTCTAAGTATTTTATTAATATTAATTAACATATAAAAGTGAGTAATAACTAATAATGCAATGGTTATAAAAATGTAAGTTAAAATCAGAAAATCATTACAGAAATAAAAGTTACCATTGAGATGCATATATTATATAAAATACATTTCTCACCATGAGTATCAATATTAAAATACTTTCTTGACTATCCAAAACCTAGCTCATAAATTAAAAAGTTGAATTTGCAAGAAAAAATATAATTGCTTTCATACACTCGTGGGTTAGTAATTTTTTTTTTTTTTAGTTTAAAATTTGTGCAATTTAAAAACTGTAAAAGTCTGTGCAAATTCATAACCCACTACTTGCAATGATTTGTGGGCGAGGACGGGGGAGGGGATTATGGGATAAAACCTTTCTCTTATAAATTAATATGCATACAAAATCATTATAACCATATCAACATTAACTGTTACATGATGGGGCAAAATAACTTAAAGAAAAGCACTGTTTATTAATAAACAAAAAATCTTGAAATTTACACAACTGTCTCAAGGCTTCATAATAGGACATCGAATCTTCAATGCAAAATAAGGAACAATAGCAGCGCAGCAAAGTAAAAGTGCTACTGCTACTTCAGTTTTTCACACTGTGTCATTTATTTTACTCTGGAGATTGAAAAAGGAACTCCTTTTAAGAAGTCTTCAAATAATTGAATTGTAAAACATAGTGCCTTTTTTTAGTTAATTGTACTTTCCATTGCGTACATTTGTAATGTGTCAAGTACTTATTAAAATGTACAATATATCCATGAAAAATAACAATAATGGTAAAAACAATAATGGTAGCAGCAATAAAACTTAATTTTTTATGTTTAAAACGAGTGCTTATAACTGGAATGTTTATAGTAATGGATGACCTATGTGGCTTATGACTAAAATAAATGTAATTTTACTTAATAGTATTTAAAAAAATCAACTTTAACTGAAAAGCTATGTGATTACATTTAATTTTTAAGCTACAGTTAACAGATTGTAACTAGAACATTTAAAAAAAAATAATAATAATTGCTTTTATTTGTAAAATTAAACTGAATATTTTCCTCATGGCTTTGCCTTGGATGTTTTATAATCTAGGTTTTTATTAGCAATCTCAGTCAAAACAGCCAGATAATAATCTTCAAGAGCGTATGAAAGGGGGGGGGGGGGCTCATGGGCCTCCCATTCAAATGAAGACTAAAACACTTGAGTTGTTCAAAATATCTTGCTTTTAGCTTTGATTATTTATTCATCTCTGACAAAACATCTCCGTGCATAAAAAGATATACTTATATGATTGCATTTATAACTGGTCAAATCAGCAGATCATTGCCATCAAACGTCAGACCTACATTTTGATTTTTTTTTTTTTTAGTATTTTAAACGTTCATATCGCAGTTTCATTTCTTTTATATTAGTATTACTAATTACTATAAGTAATATTTCAGGTAATTTAAGCCTTACGTGAAATACAACTAGTGACGCTGATACCACAGTACTATTATTATTTTTTTTTTGCGGGGGTGGGGGGGGGGGTAACACATTCCAACATACTTGAAAAGTGTTTATGAATTCAGTTTGTCTGTCTATCCGCACTCGTGTAAATATTCCCAGATTACCATAAAGTTGATATATGTTATTGGATTGGGGTTTACTATGACATGTTCACTATTGAAAATGAAGTATGTAGCATTTACGTTTCATTTACAGGGACATTCAAAAGAATTACATTACATTACGGCCTATGGGGATAATTGTTTTCGGTGTGTTTAAATGATTTTAAATTTATGTATATCACTAAGATGTACTGCAAGGCACTTACTGTCAAACCAGATGTACATATAATGTATCGTTCATTTACAGGGACACACAAAAGATATTGACTACAATATGAAGAATAAATGCTGGAAGTACGCTTTCAGTTGTAGTACGCATTTTAAAAATTAACTATTTTTTTGGATATTACTTGATGTGTATAAATTCGATATATCATATACAGGGCTGCACAAAATATCTCATTTCCATTTATTCATGGAAATTGCTGAATGGGAATTTTAAAATGCATTTACTTGAACTAACTATTTAGCATACTGTGTAGTATTCATACAAATCTATAGATCATATATAGGGCTGCCCAAAAAATTCTGATATTTTTTCGACTATTGATGGTAACTGCATATTTTCTTTTTTCAACTGCATTATGCATTTTCTAAATTGCTTTTTAGATATATTTCATTTATTTAATTTATTAATTATAAAAAATTAACTAAATTTTTGTTACAGTATTATGGATGTATTGGAAAGTGTTTATAATTGATGCTGACCCCATGATTTTTCTTTCTTGTTTTTTAATCAAATTATTTCAGAGGAATGATCCCCCCCCCCCACACACACACACACTCTCCCCGGTTAGCGTTTCATTAATTTGATAACTGCAATTCTCTTGAATTCAGAATTATAAATCTTCTATCTAAAATAATTAAAATAATGATCTCGTGATACTGACATTAACAACTGAATGACAGTTTTTTTCTCATAAATAATTTATTAATTATTGTTAGTCCTAATGGTTCAATTTATCTTAAAATGCCTACCTGAGTCTCCAAATGATTTTAATGATTTCATGAATCAATAACTAGAACTTCTAAATAATATTGTTTTTAGTATTTTTAAACTTTAAGTAAAGCTAAGTAAGTAAACAGGAAGTTTGATGTTCTAAGCTACTCCATCTAAAAAAAAAAAATTTTTTTTCCCACATTTGATAAAAATAAAGGCTTATTACATTTTTATTGCCCCACTTTATCTAAATTTAAAACTAATATAAAATTAAGTCATCATATATTTTTTAATAATGTAACAAATTTTTATCTCAGATTTTACTATTTTGTTAATTTTTTGTGTCAGTGTCCATAAGAAATATATTCATGACCATTACTGAATTTTTAGATGACTTATTTCTCTTATTATAATCAGATTTTTTTTTCACAATGGGAAACATATTTGAGAAGTTCGATAATATTGTTGCTATATAATTATAATATTGAAAAATATGGACTATAATATTACTATGATGATTAATAAAAAAAAATATTTTAAAAGAAATTCCTTAAAGATGTTCGTTATTGGCACGTTTGCCCTATTTTAAGTATATTCCAAATTTTAAAAGGAAAATACGCAAATAAACACTCGGGTTAAACAATTATACGTGGAAAAACTCAGAATAACAGATAAAAAAACCACGTGTAAATGTTGACATAAAAAATATCCACATCTAAAACGTTCTTATCGCCAAGATTTAAGCAATAAACGCCATTTCTGGCATCCCTAAAATGTGGTAACCAGTGGACCAATCAGGTTATCCAGCCAGTGGGAGAAATAATCGCTCGTGCTGTGCGTCAACGTACACAACGACTGTCAGAATGTCTCCAGTCGGTAACTCCATGCGTTTCCCACCAAGCAATCCCTGCTAATAGTCATTAGGGATTTTTCCGATCTTCTTTGTGATTTGGACAAGTAAACTTTTATGTCAAAAGTAAAACACATGGAGCGTGTTCAGAGGTGCACTTTGCGCCGCGCGCGCGCTCAGAAGTTTATGCCATGGAGTAGGTCTTATCGAAGAAAGGAATTTTAACATAATTCAATTATTTCATTATTTTTATGGTTCAAAAAAGGTAAAACCAAGGACTATATTTCTTCATCCTTCCAAAACATGGTTTTCGTAACAGGAATACATGCCTATGTTCACTCAGATAAAATCTAAAATAGTCGGGAAAAACATCACGTGACCTTCTTTATCTACTTTAGCCCATTTAGCATTTAAAATTAGTTAACCAACCGCACGCAAACTCCGCGCGAGCTGCTCAAAAAAATTGTGTGGGCGATTTGATCACGTGATTGTGCGTTTTCTGCTTATGTGTTATTGGTTGTGCTTTGTTTGGTAGGTTGATTGATACAATTTAAGAATTCAACTGGTGATCTAAAAATTTTAACTTTTTAACAATTTTCTTTTTATTTATTTAAAAATGATTTATCAGTTGATTTATATCTTCTGTGATAAATAGAATGCTGTTAGTAAACCAAGATTCTGATATCAACATATGAGATTTGTTTGTAATCTACTATACTGGATGGATTTCAATGGAATTTGCACTGTTAGACAGTTTTTCAGAGTAGGTTTTAATATATATATATTTCTTATTTTATGATTGCATATTTTAATACCGTGTGGATAACAGACCAAAATACATCATAAAACATGAGAAATAAATGGCATTCAAAATTCTGTTAGTATAAGCAAAATACTTACTTATACTTTCAGTAAAAAATTTATAAACATTCTAATCATACTTTATTCATTACAAACTAGGCAGCAGACCTATATATTTTATCTCTTTAAAAAATATATGTACAGATATTTTTAGTTAAAATAATTTACAACTATTACATTTTATTTTTATAATGTTCAAAATAGAATATGATTTCTAGCCTAGTCTGGATAAAAATTCACTCGTAAAGTACTCAAAAAAAAAAAAAAAAAAAAAAAAGGAATTATTCTACGTGCAAAAGGATATTTTCGCACAATATATATTATTTTTTCATTTGGATTTGCTTAATGTTTATATCATTATACATATACATACTACATATATAATCACTTAGAAACAAAACTTTGAATATTTAAAAGGCGTTCAGATCTAAAACTTTCATCTCGAAATACCTCATTTTCTCACATTTAAATGAGTATTTTATTATTATAATAAAAATACACGTGCCTCTGTATAACAAAAATAAAAAATATATCTTCATCAAAAATATCTTATTCATTATGAAAAATATAAAACAACCAATAAACAAAACAAAAAAAAAATTGTGACACAATGTGGGACTGGAGGGATTCGAACCCACAATCCCTAGTCTCGAGTTCACTGCCTTATCCATTCGACCATCCAGCACACGTTCCTTTTGCAACAAAATATCTTTATAATTAGCACCTTAATTAATCAAATCCATGATCTGTTCCTGAACATACTACGTGTTATTCCATACATGATATGGACCCACTCCATGTTCCTGTCTCCTGAGCTCGCGCGCGTAACGCGCGTGCTTCTTGAACACACTCATGTTCTTTAATTTTTGTTATTGTTGATAAACGAGAAAAACTGCAAACTTGTTCAAATTGCAATTGTAATATTTAAGGTAAGTTTCATTGTCACCAGTTTCTTTGAAAAACTAAAATAGAGTTTTCAAAATCAATAAATAATGCAGATAAGTAATAATGGATAAATTGCACTCAGACATATAACTTTTAAATACAGTAAAAACATAATGATGAAACAAAGTGTGAAAACTAAGAATACTAATAAAAAAAAAAAAAAAACCTTAAATGGTAAATTATCCATCTGATGCAGTACTTGTCACAAAAAGGGCGAATGTTTGACTTGTAAAAACCACTGTTTTCCCTGCGATAGAGAAGATCGTTTCAGTATTTGTTGCAGAAAAAAAAAAAAAAAATAATAATAATAATGCGTAGTTAAAGAACACTTAAAATTGCATTAAAAGCCGATAGAAAGTCAAAAGCCGCAGATGTCAAAATTTACTATAGTAAGCTAAAAACTTAGAGAATCTCTACCTAGAGAAACTAGTATATTAGTTTAAAACCGAATTCCTTTTACGAATGTCAAAAAAAAAAAAAAAAAAAAAAAGCGGATACTAAAAATAAATAAATCTTAGATGTCAAAATTTATTGTATAAGGCCAAAAGTTTTAAATCGAATTACTTTAACCAATGTCTAAAAATGCTAAAAATTCAGAAATCGCACAGGAGAAAAGTTGCTATATTAGGCTAAAAGTTTGAAACATAATTCCTAATGCCAAAAAATCGTTGTAAAATGCGAAACAACACAAAAAAAAATCTCATTTGAAATCGCTAAAAATTCAAAAATCACTGAGGACAAAATTCACTATTGTGGGCTAAAACATTTTAACCAGAATTTCTTCACGAATGTCAAAAAATCTGAACAAAATGTGAAAAATCATATTAGCATTAAAAATTCTAAAGTTATGGTTGACAAAAATTACTATGCTAAAAATTTGAAGCTGAATTCCTTTTAGCAATATCCAAAAATCTCCGTGGAATGCAAAGAAACTCTGAGAATCTCATTAAAAAATTACTAATAGTGAGCTAAAATATTTTGTGTGACCGGAGAACACTCTCCTTGGCGCAATTTAAAAAATCGCCAAATTCGCGCGTTTTTGCGTACTATCTCCCGGAGCTGCAATATTGGGAGACAGTATGCAAAATTATTATTTGTTTTCTTTTCTCATATATTTTGAAACTTGAAGGGTGAAAATAAATATTTGATCGGTTATTTTTACCTGTATTTTTGAATGACAATAAACAAAAAAATACATAAAATTTCAAATTGTTTCGAAATACATTATTTAAAGGACTACATTTTATCAAAAATACCAAAAAACAATTCAAATTGGTTCGAAATACATTTTTTAAAGGAATAAATTTTGATCAAAAATACCTAAAAACAAAATTTTCACTTACCCAAATTATTGAAAAAAGAACCTTTGTTAACAGTAAGGGGAGCAAAACAATTTTGTTGTTTTTTTAATTAGAGGGGACTTTTTTTTTTTTAATAAGGGGGCTCTGCCCCTTGAACCCCTGTTTTTTAAATTCATAATTTTAACTTGTACTCTAGGATGTCGTTCAAAAGCATCACTCAATCTATCATTTTTAGTCATTCATATCTTGAAACAATCAACCTCTCTTTCATATATAATTCAATCAAAGCTCAAAAATACAGAGAAAAATAACCAATCGAATATTTATTCCTAGCTTTCAAGCATTCGTACTTGTTTCAAAATATATGAGATTAGAAAACAAATAATAAAAATCACTCGACTGCAACAGATAGAACTGTACACAGCGAAATACATAGCGGCAATCCTGGCGATAACATACATTTCCAAAAAAATTCAAACATTCTCCTCTTTTGTCCAATAAGAAAGAATTTTACAAAAAATAAGCATCCAATTAGGAAGCAGTTTACAAAACAAGAAGTTTAAACCATCAGCAGTTCTCTCAAGAGAAATCTTAGGGTTGCCATAAGAAAATACCAAGGTTGCCACATTGGCACATTTATTGCCTGTCTGGAGAGAACTAGAGTGTTCTACGTATCACCCAAACATTTTAAGTGGAATACATTCGCAAATGTAAAAAACACCACTGCAAAACATGAAATATCTTAAAAAATCACAAAGATTTGTGAAAAATAAAAAAATTGTCATACGAATCCAAATCTTTTTGAAAAGTGGACAAATTTTACAATACTAAGCTAGAGGATTGAAATCTGATTTATTTTAATAATGTAAAAAAATTGCCATGAAATGAAAAAAAAAGCTAAAAATTGCATAAAATATTAAAAAAAAAAAATCTAAAATCGGTCTTCAAGGTGCATAACTACATATGTATAGAGGTATCTGCATACCATGTTTTGTACCTCTACGCACAGCAGTTTCCCCAGAACGCAGCTGACAGACACACAGACAAACTTCTTTGACTTTCAAACAATCTTTCCTTATTATAGTTTTACAGTAAAACCTATATATAATGGAATCTTCAAAATAAAGCTGATGAAAATAATGCAACATGACACTATCAAACTATACGTCTGGTAAGATCAGCACCTGTATAAAACAAATATTTTTTGAGGTTGTTTGTGATTCTACCTTGGCAGTTTTTATTGTATAAAGTGAATTATATTGATTTTTATATATGCTTATATCAGATAAGCTCCTCAGTATATATATATATATATATATATCAAGGGCGTGCCGAAGGCTGTTTTAGTGGGGGGGTGTGTGAACTGAATTTTGCCGACTGCAAGATCGGGGGTGAGAAAGGCTTTGTGATACCCCCCCCCCCCCCTCCTCAGCGACGGAGTCAACTGTTCTACAATACTGTGAATTTATAAAAATCACTAAAAGTCTTAAGTGTTCACCTGCATTCTCCTTAACCACAGTCGAAATTAAATGCTGTTATTCAGTATGTGTAAATTTTTTAAATTATTTTACTATATAAGTAGAGTTGCGAATCCTGTAATTAATTAGGATTCAGCTTACGATTTAAAAGGAAATGTGTACGGATGTACCGTACATTAACCAGTTCTCAAAAGTAACAATTTAAGAATGTTGAAGATTTTCGGAATTTATGTTTCTATAAATAAAACCGCATGCTGTTGTGTAATGTAAGTGTATAAATTTTAAAATACATAAAAAAGACAAATCTTGCTTGCTAAAAATAAGATATATATTAGTATAAGAGACTAAAAATTATCCTTCTACATTTTTAAATTATCAACCGCCTATCCTTCAGAATAGCCCATTTTCTAGCTACACTGTCTAAATCCAACATGTCAGTTATGTCTGTTTCACAGGTTAATAGCATTAGTTCGTCCAGTCGCTCTTCCGACATGGTGGTACGCAATTTATTTTTACTAACTTTAACCTACTGAAACTTCTTTCATCACTTGCCACAGTTACTGGAATAATTAAGGCCAACTTGTATGCCAAAGAAAGGTTAGGATACAAATGAGCCTTCCCCACAAGTTTTTGCGCTGCTGCGCCAATTGTATCCGATTCAGAACTAGCTATTTCTGAGGACGTGAGATCTATTTCACATTCCAAGTTATCTACATCTTTGGGATCATCAGGGAATAATTGACATAGTTTAGAAATGTCCTCGGTAGAGCTATACTTGATCATAGATGGAAGGAGACAGGCCAGTAGTTTAACTTTCTCAAATACCAACTTATGAATGTCTCCAAATGCAGTTGTAAGCCCATCTACCACCTTAAAAATTTCTGCTTTAAAATAATTCTCTGGATTTTCGTCGATCTTCGATGGAGGCCTCCATCCCCTGTGCCGCAAATTGAACTCATAATCTTGATTTATTCCATGTGTCTCGCAGATGTTGTCAGCTTCCTTAATGATGTTCATTATTGCCGCCGTGTCATTATCCCGAAGTTTCTGAATGCTTTCGTAAGTTTCCTGCATTATGTCGGTTCCCTCTAAAATATTCAGGTCTTCACGTTGCAATTGCTCTGTTGCTAACTTGGTCTTAAACATAATGGTTTTCATTCCAAGTAAAGAAACAATGAAATCGTATGACATCATTTTGCTTCTTAACCCTGCCGCCTTAGCTCAAGCATCCTTGTCAACCTTCATGTCTTCAGAAATAATTTGCAGAGTATGGATGAGGGCATCATATGACGATAAAATAGCTCTGACTGAATCCCCTCGCATAGTCCATCTTGTCTTCGACAAAGATTTCATGGTAAGACTCTTCTGAAGAACTTCCATTTTCTCTCTGAAGAATAAAACCGGCATTTTTTTTGGGGGGGGGGGGGTAGAGGGGCTATACAGGAGCCTTTTCAAAAGATAATTTTACATCTGGATGATCTGTTTGAATATGACTATGCAGGCCTCTAATAGAAAAGCAGAAATATGTACATATTGTACATTGAATCTGTTTTCCTTTCTGGAGGTCGATGTTTTCAATCAGATGAAATTTTCTTATATGGCGATATAAATTTATTTTTTTCTGTGAAATGTGTGTATATGCGATCACAGTGTGTGCATAAAATTTTCACTGAATTATACGCCATCATGCGACAAAAACAAACTTTTGCAAATCGCTCTACTTCTGTGTCCGTGACTTCATCTTTTAAATGCAGCAACCTCAAATAACTAGCGCCAAATCCAGAGCCAAGAGGTTACCAAATTCTAAGAATAAGTCCATAGCAGAAGGGAGCAATTAAAGATGCTACATGGGAAAACTTACAATAGAGATTGCAACAACCCCCCTTTCCCCCTTCCTTTCACGAAAGTCTCAAATTCTCAGAAACGCGATTCTCTCTCTCTATTTATCACCTCCGCTCTCTGATAACCCATCCCTCCCACACACAATCTTCCGTGAGAAGTTCTTTCTTTTCCCTTTAAAGACGGACAACAGAGAATTGAAATGATACTGACGACGGGAGAGGGGACTTTTTGCAGGGTGTGTTCTTAACTTTCCGACTATTCTAAATTTTACCAACCCTTCCAAATAAGTGGGGGGGTGTTACACCCCCAACACCCCCCCACTAGGCACGCCCCTGATATATATATATATATATATATGTAGTGTTCACTCTAGAAAAAAAAAGGGCAGGGTGCTAGCCACAAAAAGGGCACAGTTGAAGCTGAAAGAGGGCACTTTTTTCAGCGAAAAAGGGCATTGTTTCTCCAGAAAATGTAGGACCAAAACTAGCCTTTTTTGCACCCGGGGCAAACATTGATTTGCCCCCCCCCCTCTCTTCTCCAAAGTATATTTACAAAGAGAATTTTATTAATTTTCTAATAGCCAACTTATTTTAAAATTAAAAATATGTAATACTGAACTACTTTAATCTACTTTGTCAAATATGGATTCATTAAAATCTTGAAAACGGAATTGAAAAAAATTCCGCTTCATACAGCATCCTTATGCCATATCCTTAGATTCTTCTGTGCTTTGCATACTCCAGACAGGACGATTTTTACAATACAGTGCTAAACATGGACGTGAGAAAAATCTACAAACAAAATCTTAATTTGGCACGCCTTCGTTCTGGTGCCCGGGGCACATGCCTCCTCTGCCCCCCCCCCTCCCCCAAAGTTTCGACCTTGAGAAAATGTAGATCTTCGAAACTGATATAAGAATTATACATCATTGTTGTTCATTCATTGTACAAACTCATCATTGTTTATGCACACATTTAGTAACATATTACATGCTTTTTTTTCTTAAATTGATATTTCAAAGATCTAGGTAAGTAATTTTGTTTCAAATAAACTAAAAAATTATTAGTCGTATAAACTAACAGTTTTAAGGGTAAAGCAGAAATTTTAAGGGGTAGAACAATTTAGATGGGTGACCAATTAATTATTAAAAGATCATAAGCTTTGTAAGCTGTGGAGGTGGGAGCAAAGAAATAAAAACAAATTTTTTCATGTTTTTTTTTTTGGGGGGGGGGAGGAGGTTGATTACATGATGAATTATTTATCGTTAGTAAAATTTTAACAATTAGGACAGAAAAAACTATTAAAAAATAAAAGCCTTTAAATTTGGTGTATTTGATAAGAAAGAGAAGCAGAATTTAGATGATTGGTTATGTATATACACAATGAAGTGACAGAGTTGAAAGTAAAAAAAAAAAATTAAGAGTTTTAAAGATTTTAACCTTTAGAGAAGGAGGGAGGTTGGGGGGAGGGCAGAAGAGGTAGATTACATTGGATTATTGATTATTTATACTTTACATTTATTGCAATACTTTATATTTATACTTTATTTATAATTTTTTTTTTTTTTACTTTATTCTAAAATTAACAATTAGAATAGAAAAAATTATAATATTCTAAGAGTTCAAATTCTTTTATAAAAAAAATAACAAAATAGAAAAAGTAATAAAGTAAATAATTTTAAATATTTAACTGAACTGTAGGGCTGATTAACCCTTTATGCACCAATGGTACTTTAAAGTACCATTAAAATAACTTGTTATAAAATTAATTTAATAAATCGATTAATAGTAATATTATTTAGAATGAGTTATAGATACTTTACTTTATGTTGTTCCAAAAGCATTATTGGTTGCACAAAATAAAAACATTTTTTAATGGCTGATTTCTTTTTCTTTTGTCTTTGCATCTTTCCAGCTTTTTTGACATTTAAAGATTGGGGGTTAAAAGTTTCAATTCGGATATATTTCTATTGTAAGAACATTATATTTGTACATTTCCTTATTCTACAAAATTGTAAAAAAAAAAATATTTTAAATAAAAGATTTGAGTGGAGTTATATAAATATTGCACAAAATCCCTATAAATTCAAATTTAATTAATTTTAATTGGGAAAATCTTTCTAAAATTTATTAAATGATTGTGTAAATCTTCTAATGTAGTTTCAAAAATTCACGAAAAATGCTTTAGAAGATTAAATTTTTGCCAATTCATAATTTGGGACATGAAGGCTTAAGGGGAGGAAACGAAATTTCAGAAGGGGGGTAGTAGATACATGAAAAAAAATCTGAAATCTGCTAAAATGTGGAAGGTTGCGTCCCAGATTAAGAAATAATGGAAATGTATAAGTGAGGATTTTTGGCATAAAAATATGAACTAGAAATTACCAAAAATTTTTTGAATACAGCTTATCAAAAATATAAAATCCAATCAAATTAATGTTTCAAAAATGTAAACAAATCAATGACCAGAAATCTGCAAATTTCTAAAATCTGCACAACCTCTGGTCCCAAGCTGTGCAGATTTGAGGGAGTCTACTGTATATACACTATATAGCCATTAATCACTGGACACTTTCAATTTCAGACATTTTGTCGAGTATTTAAAAATGTACTTCTCGGATTCTTTTGGAACTTCAGGGTTATAAAGAATATATATGGCCTCAAATTTATCAGCGTCGATTTGATAAGGAGGACAATTAGGGGGCCAACACAAACTCAAAGACAAAGGGATCACCCTGTACATTAAAATGCACGAAATGATCTATCGCTGCAGAATAAATGTATGTGGATGTTGTACAACATGTTTACTGATTTTTGTAAGAATAGCACGTATATTCATGGAGATATAGCAAATTTTTTTTAGTTAAAAAAATTCTTGCACGTTTTTAGCTTATATCATGCAGGATTTTCAACCAAATTTAACGCCAGTTTCGGAAATATTGGCAAAATGTAGTAGAAAGAATATCGTGCAATTGGAATATGCATACATTAAATATTTTATGAAATATGAGCAGTTGTATGAAATAATTTTTATCTGTGCATGCATGAACGATAACAAAGATTTTTTTACGTAATTTAATAGTCAACTCTGTGGAGCAACTCATAAAAAAAAAAAAAAAAATCCAGTCATATATCAAGAAAATTCAGAAAGATATCGTCGATAGAGTGAGCTGATTTTTAGCTGCTCTGTAAAAGCAGCTGAGTGATAATTGATTTTCCATAAATTGTCATTTTTTGTTAACTGACTTTCAGAAAAAAGTTAGTATTTAATAAATATCATGAGTAGATGTGGAACAGATGCTTTGATTTTGATACTTCTTTTTATCATGGAATAGGCTCGTTCAGGTAGTTATCGAAGAAGAATTAAAGCATCAATTAAAAAAAATTAAATTAAAATTGACAATTTGTGGAAAATCTCTTATCATTCAGCTGCTTTTAGAGCGCAACTAAAAATCCACTCACTCTATCGCTGTTATCTTTCTGAATTTTCACGATATTTGACTAGATTTTTTTTTATGAGTTGCTCCATAGAGTTGACTATTAAATTATGTAAAAAAATCTTTATCATTCGCGCATGCACAGATAAAAATTATTTTGTACAACTGCTCATATTTCATAAAATATTTAATATATTTATATACCAATTGCACTATGTTTCTACTACACTTTGCTAATTTTTCTGAAACTGGTGTTAAATTTGGTGAAAACCTTGCATGATATACGAGGTAGGATTCAAAAGTTCCCGGGCTGATTCTACAACTGTAAAAATATTACCAATTTCATTTCTGAAACACATCTGCCTTCGAAATAAGATCCTTGCGCAACAACACACTTTTGCCATCAGCTGTAAAGGTCATCAAAGCACTTCTGGAATCCATTTTTAGCCATGTCCTTTAATCCAGCCTGCGATGCACTTTTTACTTCATCTCTGAAGATTGAAATTGACGACCCTGCAAGCGACGTACAGTTCAAGAAACAGGCTGAAGTCGCAGGTTGAGAGATTAGGGGAGTAAGGAGGATGTGGCAAAACATTTGTTTCCTTTTTTGTAAGGAAGTTACCGACGACTAGGGATCGGTGTGCAGGAACGTTGTCATGCAAAAGCACCCATGACTGTTCAGCCCACAATTTTGGCCTCTTCTTCCGGAGCAACTCACACAAACGACGCAGGATGTCTACATAGAGTTCTTTGTTGACAGTACATCCTTCAGCAGGGTTGCAAAAAAGCCGGCTAAAATTAAAAAAAGCCACGCCGGTGGCTTTTATTGGTTTTAACCGGTTTTTTTTGGCCAAAATTGGCCTTTTTTGGCCAAAATTGGCTTTTATACAGTGAAGCATTTTAATTATAGACTGCACATTTTAAAGTGTTTTTAATTAGTTTTAATGACATTTAGTTGATTTAAAATAGAATAAGTAACCCAATTTCTCAACAATGAAGACATAATACTGAAAAAAAAAACTTAGATGGATCTGCTAGTGATTTGAAGTGAGAATTGGAAATATGTCAATTAAATTTTAAAAGAGCCATACCAACTGCTTTATCTGGTTTACACTGACCTGTAACCCCCTCCCCCCTTTTCTTCATTTTTACTGCTTTATAAAATTAAAGAGGACAATGATTACTAAGTTACATGTTTTATTACTTAACAAATTTTAAGAGCTATTAATATACAAGTCTTATTTTATTTCTCATTAATATTTAAAGTCATACATAATCATATAATAAAAATACAAGTTCTCACTGTTAAAAACAATATTATGAACAGCATATGCATGAATATGCACTCTTTTAAATAGCAACAAACTTTTCAAACTTTTATTTCTATTTTACTTACAGAATGCATTTTATGTATTTATTTAATTTGCATAATTGCTAGATTTACTTTTATACACTTATGTACTCTCCTTAAATGTTATACCCTTTTCTAATTTCTCTTTTTACGATTATAACAATCTCTCCATATGGACAAGCAAGAATTAAGAATGTTTCCATTTTGATGTGCTACATTTTGTGATTGTTTAATTAAATATAATCTTTAAAATGTGTAGTATATGCGGGGCTATGTAATATAGAATTTTAAAACACCAGTTTAGTCTCTTATATTCTTTTCAATATTTATAATTTTTTTTAGATATGCCTTCTATGTTGAAATTTATAATTCTTTTAGTAGAAAATATTTATAAGTGTTTAAAAAAATAATTAATCGAAATTTAATATGAATTAGCTGTAAACGAACTTTTAATAATAAAAGCCGGCCTTTTTTAAGTGGTTAAAACCAAAAAAAGCCGGCCGGCTTTTTTTGGCCTGGCTAAAAGCCGGCAACCCTGTCCTTCAGGGATAAATTCCAGATGCACAATGCCCTGGATATCGAAGAATACCTTTAACATGACCTTCCCTGTAGATGCTTCAAGCGAGTGTTTGAAGATCGTGGGAAAAACCGGTCTTACCCACCGATCTCGCTCATCATCCGTATTAGAGATGCATCACGCAAGCGTTCGAAGATCGGAGGTGAAACCGGTCTTACTCATCGGCCTCGTTCGTCATCGTACTGGCGTGATGCATTGTATGAGCGCGATTCATCACTAAATGAAAGATCGACAAATCGGTTTGACGATTTATGATTTAAATCGATATCACGCGATGTATCGATGCATCGCCCAGTCCTACTGCAGAGCAATCTTGGCAGAATTTCTTCTTCCGTGGTGATTTCCAAGTTGCCGATGCTCTCTTGGATTGCAGATCATATAAAAAACACCATTTCCAGTCTCCAGTAACAATTCTGCCAAGTAGGGAAGGATCTTTGTCAACAACAGAGATTAAGCCTCCCACCATTTCAATTCGAATTGCCTTTTATTTTCGCGTAACATGCATGGTCGTCGATTTCAAACTTCAGATGAAGTAAAAAGTGCATAGCAGGCTGGATTAAAGGACATGGCTAAAAATGGATTCCAGAAGAGCTTCGATGATCTTTACAGACGCTGGCAAATGTGTATTGTTGTGCAAGGGTCTTATTTCGAAGGCAGATGTGTTTCAGCAATGTAATTGGTAATATTTTTACTGTTATAGAGTCAGTCCGGGAACTTTTGAATCCTACTACGTAAGCTAAACACATGCAAGAATTTTTTTAACTTTTAAATAAATCGCTATATCTCCATGAATATACGTGCTATTCTTACACAAATCAGTAAACATGTTGTACAGTGTCCACAAATTTGTATTCTGCAGCGATAGATCATTTCGTGCATTTAATTTACAGGGTGATCCCAAATATTGTTATTTTTCTTTATTTTTTGTTGGCCCCCTAATTGTCCTCTTTATCAAATCGACATTGATAAATATGAGGTCAAACATATTCTTTATAATCCTGAAGTTCCAGGAGAATCGGACAAGCATATTTTAAACTATTTGACAAAATGTCTACAATTGAAAGTGTCCGGAGATTAATGACTGTATAGTGTATATATATATTGCCATGGAAAATACACAAATTTCGTAAAAGCATTGTGGAAAAAATGCGATTTTTGTCAAATTGTTTTAGAAATTTTGTCAAAGGATCGCAGAAAAACATGAGTTTCCTCAAAACACTGCGGAAAAAATGCAAATTTTGTCAAAAGTCCATGATGCTGTGAAAGTTCAGCTTTTTTTTTTTGGCTGAGCTTGTAGCACATCTGAAATAGCAAAGAAGTTGAACATACCAGTGAGCCAATATACCTGAATGGATTAGTAGCAAAACAAGATCTTTTTTTAAACTCTTCTGATAAATCTCGAAAAACTTAAAAGTGAACTAAAGGAAAGTATGAAGTTATGGTAGTTGAGCTGTTAACTTGGTTCAAACAAGCTAGATCCACCAATATTGCTTTAAGTGGACCTATTTTTAAAGAAAAGTGTGAGGAAATTGCAAAAAATTTGGATATTGAATTTGTCTCTTCAAATGGGCGGATTGATGGGATGAAAAAAAAGAGCTGGATTCAGTTATAATTCTGTAAAAGTGTTGATCTACAAGAAATCGAAGAATGGAAGAAAATCTTAGATTTGATAACCAGCTATCATCCTCCAAAAGACGTTTTCAATATTTATGAACACAGAAGCAGAATTTTCTGTGTCTGTCTGCAGCGTACTAAAATTTATCTGCGACGCAATAGTGCTAGACCAGTGGTTCCAACCTTTTTTTGGCCGCACCCCACCTAAGCATCTCTAATATCCTGATGTCTCCCCTCCTCTTCTATATCATAAAAATATTGTCACATAAAAAATAAACTTCATTTTTCTGGATGGATCAGAAAATAGCATTACCTCTGATAAGTGATTTCACATTCTTTAATTTATCAAAATCATAATTTTTTAAATTACAAGTATGCTTTTAACCGTGAATGCAGTGATGCCATGGATCTTCGTATTTACATCTAGAAAAGTTTTATTGTTTTTTGGCAACTTACCTCAAATTTAAAAGTGATAAATAGTCTACATTTTTATTTTCGTAAAATTTCTTGAAATCTGTCTCATATCATGGAAGACGGTAGTATTCCGAGTGACGCAGCCTTAAGCCTAAAATCGTATCGTAGAATTCGTAGATGGCGGAACTCATATATACAGCTAACTCGACATCAAAGAAAATGCGAAAAGCCGCCTGTTAATAACTCATCAAATATAGGTCCTATTGTTCTGATTTTTTTAAAACAGTCTTATATCTGCAGTCTAATCCTATTCTGAATTTTTTACAATTCTACGTGCAGTATATTTTCAGATCTGTAAACCCATTTTGAAAGCAATTTCGATGGTGTAAGTTTGTCTTTTTTTTTTCTCCGAAACGGTCTAGATTTTTTTTTAAAACATTAATATATAAAATGAATCTGTTTTTGACGAAGTGGATAAGACTAACCTAGTATCTAGGAAAACTCTTAATTTTTAATCCGAATGAAAAAATGGACTTCTTAGGATCGCGGATTACATGTTATTCTATGGGCTAGCAGACAGAACGTTGCACATCGGTTTTGCGCGGTTTAGGTCACAGTTAAAAATCTGAATATTGGCAATAAATCTTTTTTTAAACTACAAAAACAGTTTATTATGTGCTTTAAAATACTTAAACTGATTTTTTAAAATGGAGCAGTATTTTGTAATTATATGTATTTTATTTCATTGTTATTCATAGTAAGTAAACATTTTTTAAGGAGAAAATATTTCACATTTTAAAAAAAATTCTCGTATCGAAATTCGATATTTATCGAAAATTCTCGTATCGAAATGAAAATTCATCGCTTTCGCCATGTATCACTACGCGATACGCGAAGTTGACTGAAGAAACAAGAAATATCAAAGATCTTGAAATGGTATTCCAAGGGTGACAACTCCAAGTGAGTACAATTTCTAATTATCCAGACAGCATTCTTTGCAACCGATCCTTTCTAATTAGTATAATGTTCTGAATTGTTTTTATTTTCAACAATACTTATAACTGTTTTCCTTAGAAAATAACGTTCATGTGTGGCATAGGTATTTCTTGTGATATGTGAGTGTAATACAGATAGATTACTAATTTAATTTTGAGTTTTCTTTTAAAGAAATTAAACAAAATCTTTCATTTTTAAAGAACGCGCAATTTAAATAAAAGGTATGACGAAATCAAAATTAAGATTTCCAATCCCGTTTATAAAATGATTCATTTGCGAATCGTTTCTAATAATATTAGGGTAGATGCTCCAGTTGTGGCCACCTTTAGAGAAAATTTGAAATTGAAATTTTGTAGTTATTGACTGATTGAAGTATATTAAAACATAATAACATCATTATTTAGCAAATTTAATTGTCTTTCTGTGTATTATAATAACTTTCAACAAAATATTTTAGATTATGAGTAATAACTCATTAAATAATTTATTTCAATTTGTACCAGTTGTGGCCACCTCTACACCAGTTTTGGCCACCTCTATGCACCAGTTGTGGCCACTCCAATATCATGTAGTTTAACAAACATTTTAATTGATAATAAGTAAAAATAAAGCATTTTTATGCAACATCTATCTTACCACACATATATTTCTTGCTGTATTAAAAGAAATTTGCAAGTTTTTTTTTTTTTTTTTTTTTTTTTTTTTTGAATTGATAAAAACATCAAGTAAAATATACTTATGTTGATTTTAACTGAAAATTTCAATTAAAAAAACAAAAATATATTTAATTTGATTCATAAAAGGGACAACAGTGCCTGTAGGACATCAAGATTAACTATTTAAATCAGTTTTATAATTATCCAATGGATTGTGGATTGATTAAAACACTTGAACCGTCACCAAAGAGTTTTATTTCTGGTGCTCCAAAACTTTGCTGGCATTATACATTTTGAATGGCCTTAATTTTACTTCTTATCCTAGAACAGTGTTCCCTCTAGTCTATTTTTTAAGAGCACAGAATTCTGTGTTTTTTAAACTTAGTAAAATGAATGCTGTTCTTTTTAAATAATGGGAAATACATTCTTGCTTGTATTTAGATATCTCTAGTTAAGATTTTCACAATATTTATATCTCTAAATCAGTTTGCCCGAAATCTGGCAAAAATTATGGAACTTCTTCACTTCTTTAGGAAAAATACAAGAAATCATGCTGTAATTTTACTAAACTTTTTAATTTATAATTTGTAAAATCTTTCAAAATTTATGTTTTAATTTATTTATCGTGTAGGACATATCACCCCTCCCCTTTGGTTTTATCAATACTAAACACAATATACTATATTTTCTTTAGAAATATCATTCTTTAGTTACTAGCACAGTGTCCTTTCTAAAGTGAATTATCTATTGGACAGAGAAAACAAAATCTCTTTGATAGAACTGCTATTAGCCTTGCTTTTCATTATTATTATTGAAGCCATTACTATATAAAACAAAACTAAATAGATTTTTTTTTTTTTATCCAGATGTTCTTAAAATTATTTAATGGCTAAAATTCTCACTATAATGAATCATGTGGCCAAAAGTGGAACATATGCTGTGCCCTTTTTGCCACTTCCAACTTCCATGGCCATAACTGGTACATATAGCAAATTTAAAGCACCAGTTGTGGCCACCCCCCATTAAACTGTTAAAATAATTAATTTAAATGTGAAATTGCAATAGAGAGGAAGCTTACCTCATAAAACCTAATAGCAATTTGTTTCAGGACAAACAGAACCCAATAAGTGCCTAATATTGAAAGATTTGGAAAACTTGTCAGCTAAGCAAAAATCTTAATACATGTGAGCACACACTACAGATTCACAAATTTATTTTTTTTGTAAGTCACGTTTTATCAAAAAATAAACAAATGAGATTGTAAATGATAAAAGGGTGTTTGCTTAAGGTGTTAGAATGCATATTATTTGTCTGCATCAATTCACAGCTTAAATATTGGACAAACTGATCCAATGTGGCCACAACTGGTACAGTGGCCACAACTGGAGCATCTACCCTATAAACAAAAATTGACTTAAAATGACATCTTTCGTTTATTTATTTATTTTTTTTTATAACTCTTTTCAGCTTCAAAAATTAAAGCATCGTAGTATTTTATTTTTATAAAATTTAACCTAAAGGGGAAGAAAATTCTTATTGCCGTTTATCTCTGTAACAAAAGAAAAACAGAAGAAAAAAAAAACACCTGAAGCATTTCTTTTAGACTAATTGATTACAGCCATGGGTGCAAGACCTTCAGTCTCAGGACCGATTTCAGTCTTGGACATATTTTTGACTGATAGTAAATTCTACTTTATATACTTAAATTATCACGATTAGCTCAAAATGAACCATTTTATCCTGACTGGTTGTTTTGAGCTCCTAAAAGTAAAAATTTTCATCATGATACTTTTCCTTATTTAGTAATTAAAGTTTATAGATAAATAAGATAAAACAGCTTTTTTGCAAAAGTAAGATACTTGTTTTTATTTAATTTTAAAGTTAATATGCTTAAAAGAAAGCTTTAAATAATTTACTTTAAAAAATATAAAAGTAGCCAGCTCCCTTATATGGTATTTGTGGTAATGAAGTATTATTGTAAATAAGAACAATTCAGAACATGTTACTATTTAGAAAAGATTGGTTTCACAAAATTTCATTAGCAGCTGCATTGTAGCTGTCATGATAATTAGACTTTGTATAAACTAATAAAGTGATTACTCAGTAACCATTTCAATTAATATATTAATCTGACTCGCATCTTAAATTAAATATTAAGTTTTTATTCTGCTTTCATTAAACCATTCACTATTCTGTAACATTCCGCATATTCCGACTACTAAAACTCTTTTTATCAATTCCACCTGTACACTGGAGGGTTGCCGTGCCACTTACAGAGTAGCGCGTTTATCGCCTCGTTGTGCAATAGCATTTGAAAGATCACCACACTAATATAAAAAAGTAGCAATAAAAGAAAAACAAAATTAATCAGTTGATTGTAAAAAACGCGCTCCATTCTCGGTCGGGGGAGGAACATCACAAGAAAAAATAACCTCGCGAAATTTGACAGTATGTCATTGGGGGGGGGGGGGGATCCAAAACTTCATGAAAATAGTTGTAACTTTTCTAATAAATATGTTACATGTAACATATGGTAGTAATAATCAGTATATCTGATGAAAATACAAGTAATTTTTTAAAATAAACTATTCAATGATTTTTTTATTCCTATTACTGTATTTGATTAATAGTAGTTCAAGAGCCATAATTTTATATTGTAAAATCCTTAAAAGCACTCTGCAAGCAGTCCTTGTTCAATCACAAAAGCCTGCCACTAAAAACATTTAATGCAGAAGATGTAATGTATTTCTCAGATATAAACAATGAATTTTTCAGTTAAGAAGCACATGTATTTTACAAATATTGCTATTTCTTGGAACACTAAATATGATACATTATCGCCTTTAACACATTATTTTGGAGTAATGAAAACATTGTTATTATATTAAAATTTTTTGTAAATGAGTGTTATAATCAGAGCAGCTCATGACAGGTTTTTCTTGCAGCACTAAAATGCATGCTTTCCAAAAGTTTTTTAATTTTTGCTTTATTTAATGGAAGAAAATTCTGCTAAAAATAAGACAAAGATTTCATTATTAAAAATAGTGAAAAAGAATAAATTGGCCAGCCATGCATTTAGTGTTCCCAAAACTGTCAGTCATCAGTTATGTTTAATGATGATTTTGCCCAGGCATATTTGGATGTTATATTTCAAGGTAATATCTTTAAGGTAACTTAATAATGTGTGATCTATACCTATTATATAAAATATCATAATTTGCACATTTTCTGGTTCCAAGGAATGTAATTTAAAGCATGTATACGAAGTAAATTTAATGATGTATGAAATATGATCTATATAATGCAAAATTCTATAATACGCACAACTTCTCATACCAAGGTGTGCATTATAAAGATCTTCTACTGTATTCATATGTAGTTCACACATCAAGAACCTTAAAGATTTAGTATCTGTAACAAGAGAACATTATTACAACTTTATATTTTTTTCATTCTGTAGCACAAATTACTCAGCTTAGAATTTGCCAATCAAAACATTGCCATCTTGATTTTTTTCCACTGTCTTTATTTACCTCAGAAGTGATTAAGATTTTTTTATATTGTAAATCCTAAAGGTTATAATAGCAAAAAAGCACCTTTAAGCCCTTGGGAATGAGCGACCGGTATACTTGGCCACTTAAGGTGTTCAGAATCCTTCATTATTCTCACCACTTATTTTTAATTGTAAAGTTTACCTTCTTTAATGGGAGCATTTCTGTGATTCAATTACAGAAAATTTTCTGTTTTTAAAAACATGTAGTAAAAGGTTAAAAATTAAGCAAAGGGCTCTTGTCGCGAAGGGGTTAAACATCTTGAATTACAGTGAACTTTAATAACCCTTGGCTTTAATTGCCAGTACTCTTCCAATTGAGCTATCTGTACGACAGCCCAGCCAACACAATATTCGCTCAGAACAACTATTATCATGACATCAATTGATTGTGTGAAAAATAATTAAAAGTGTACATGATTATATATTTTATTATTAAGCAACAGACTTTGCAGATCCGATTTTCTAAAAAGCTTTAAAGATTGAAATCTCTAGGCTGGAGTGGGAAAGTGGTAATTTTGAGGAATAGGAGGATAATTTATATAGAAGAATTTTCTGTATAAAAATAAAGATTTAAATTTTTTTAATGTTGGGGAGTAGGGGGAGGGAGAAGAGGTGAAATGTACAGTCGTGGAAAAAAAAAAGTAAACACCCTCTACTAACTCCTTAACAAATTATTATCGTAGACAAAAGTTATTGGTACTGAATGATTGGAAATAAAGTCTATTTTTAAATGATGTATATAAAATTTCTTAGGGGCCATCTACATATTAAAACAAAACCAAACTTCACTTTTTTTCAATGGCAATACCCAATTTTAACGAGATATTTCAAATCTTCGGTTCAAACTATGCCTAGGCACCAAATTTCAAGTAATGCTTCTAATGTTAAATTATATTTTCATATTTTTATTCATATCTCCTAAAATTATGCTCCTAATGTGCTAATTTTTTGTGTAGCAGTAATACTAACATACCCAAACATAAATACGTTGAATTTGTAATTTTTATAATTTTATGATATGAATTATGAAATTAATATTCGAAAAAATTATGAATTGTAACCTAAAATTTTTTTGATGGATTTAGATTTATTAAGTCCTGCTTTATGGAAATCCAAAATTTCACATTTTTCTTCCAAATAGTTTTCAAATTATGCTTAAAAAACGGCAAAATCGTGGTTTAAGGGGCCGTCTATGATAGAAATGATTAGATATTTTGAAATGTCTTATGCTGTCCTGTAATCTAGCAGACTTCATTGACTGCTTGAGTGACGCTTAAGGTACCTTGATCAAGAATGGGGCTCTCTCGGTTAACAATCGAGTACCGAACTTCAATTTGGATACAGCCCTTAAAATAAGCTTGTTTTAAAATAATTAATTTCTCGAGAACTTATAGTACGAATTGCATAAAAATTTGTTTTTAGGCTAATTAAATGGTGTATAATTCATTTATGCTGTAAAAATTGTGTACTGCTATTGAAAAAAACAAAGTTATGGTTCGTTTTAATATGTAGATAACCCCTTAAGCAAATTTTATATACATTTAAAAGTAGACTTTATTTCCAATCGTTCGGTACCAGTAACTTACACTAGATTAATTTTAACACAATTATTCTAATTGGTATACAAATCATATTAGATGTAAATTTCCAACTGGGCGAAAAATGTCCGGACCAGGATTCGAACCCGGGATCTCCTGGCTGAAGCCGCCAGTGCTCTGCCACCTGAGCTATCCCGGACGACTCTGGTCGAACTTTTTCACCCAGCTAACCTTGAAGATTACAGCACCTGGTCTGAAACCTGGTTCAGCTCAACAGAATAAATCTCAGGTAATGGAACTCCAGAAATCGCTGGATACGAAATTACACTAGATTAATTTTAACACAATTATTCTAATTGGTATACAAATCATATTAGATGTAAATTTCCAACTGGGCGAAAAATGTCCGGACCAGGATTCGAACCCGGGATCTCCTGGCTGAAGCCGCCAGTGCTCTGCCACCTGAGCTGTAATCTTCAAGGTTAGCTGCAGGGTTGGCAGGTTTTTGACACATGTCAGTTTTTGACAGTTTAAACTGCGGTTTAAACCGTCATGTCAAAAACCTCGTCAAAAACCTCAAATACTTAGTGATCTGTAAAATTTCACCTTAAATGTCATACATTAGATGTAATATTTAAAATTCACTATTACTGTAATTGTATAATTAGTATATAGTATTAGTAATAATTACAGGGTTGGCAGGTTTTTGACATGTGTCAGTTTATGTCGGGTTTAAACCATAGTTTAAACCGTCATGTCAAAAACCTCAAATACTAAATTGATCTGTAAAAATTCAAATTAAATGTCACACATGACAACATTACATGTAATATTTTAAATTCACTCTTACTGTATATCAGTAATTAGTACATAGTAAAGTATTATTGTTAAGTACAACTTTTTAACAGGGTAAAATTTTTATTTATTTATTTATTTTATTTTATTTTTTATTTTTTTTGTAAAATTGTGTTTTTCTAAAAAGTAGACATTAAGCTCACCTGAGCTGTACATTTTTTCTCTTACTTAAAATCGTTTTAATTTCGCTTACTTTTGAGAGCTTAAAGCATTAGCTAGCTTTTTTTATGGGGGAAAAAACTTAGAAAAGTGTAGATTTTTTTGTATATATAACAAGATAATGCGCATCAATGTTATTCTAGTCTAAGCAATAACCATTCCATTCAAAATTGAAATTAGATTATTAATTTTAAACATTTACAAAATAAGAGAAGTAATTAAAAAAAAAAAAGCTTAAAGTCAAAATCTTTTTAAAACATGCTTTCTTTCAATATATAAAAATATTTTTGATTTTAAAACTGAACAAAATTGGCTCGGTCATCTAAAAGAAAATTCCTGTAAGCCCATATTGAAAAAGTGCATAATAGAAGGGATCAAATCATGAAACCATACCATTGTTTGGCTTATACTTTGCATCCCAACCATCAGGGGCAAGGGTTGACTGCTGTATCAGTTGATTCAGCTCGCGCTTGAGCTACGGAGAGAGTTTATGGATGCTTACCCATACTGTTTGTGTGTGAAGCTAAAGAATCCCTTTTCCAGTCTTCTTATTTCAGTGCTATAGGGAGGACTCCATTGTTTGGTGGAAAGGTATCACTAAATGCAACAGCTTTTTGAGCCTGCTTCAAAACTTGCTCATCTAACAATGCTTTTGCTATCAAGTAGGGATGCAACGGATATCCGGCAAATATCCGATATCCGGCATATCCGGCTGATTTTTCAATATCCGAAATATCATCGGATATCCGAATCACAATCACCGGATATCCGACTTCTCTGCCGGATATCCGGCAAAGCACAGCAAAGCGAATATATAAGGATAAGAGAAATCGTTTGACCCAAACAATGCCGAGCAACTTTTGTTTATAATACAAAATATGAAAATAAGTCCACTATTCATGAGTAAAAGGTAATTCTCAAAAATTTAAAGAATTACCAGCTTTCCTAACATTGGTATTTGAACACTTTAGAATAAGTTTAAGAATTTACGACTACATCTTTTAGAAAATTGTACCTTTACTTTCAGAATGTGAAACAAAATTTGAAGTTGTTTATTAAAGTATGACTTTATTAATTTTCTTTCTCTCTTTTAAGTTTAACAATTAAACAGGCCTATTTTTACTTTCTTCTATCTTCAATAGAAGAAGGCATTGTAATTGAGATTTTTTTAATTTCTGGTTTTCGGCAGTGTAGAAGTTTTAGGGGTCAGAGATCCCAAAACATGTTTATATAAAATGTCTGTCTGTCCATGTGTCGCCATCTTACCATCAAACTAGTTGGATGTGCCAATCCCAAAACTTTCTTCTATCTTATACATGTTAATATTTCAAAAACTAGTTACACATGTTAATACTTCAATATTATTAGTTCATTACTATACCAACTTTGATTTTCTTATTAAATTCCTGCTTCAGTCAATTAAATGAACTAAAAACGAGTAAATCTATATCATGATATTTGTTAAAATTAATAGTTTTTCCTTATTCTGTTGTTATCAGATGTTTGTGAATAGCCGGCTTAGCAGGAAGTGAGTTCCCGCCTCTGCACGAGCCGCCGATGGACAATAGAACTACGAAAAATCAAGAAAAGTATACAATAATAGCTATCACAGAGCCCCTTTACCACGCGATATTTCCAAATTCAAGGAGGACCTGTTGGCCAAAGCCAAAAATGTGCACAAAAAATTTGGTTCAATTGTATGCATAATTTTATACACTTTTTGACTGTACAATAAAGAAAATGGTACAGACATCGTAATTATAGCACCCCCTTCCAGCGGAATTTTTCCAAATTCAGGGATGACCTTCATGCCATGACTAAAAAGAAACACAAAAAATTTAGCTCAATTTTATGCATAACTTCATACTCTTTTCGATGGTACAATATTCAAAATGGCACAAAAATCGGTATTAAAGCATGTTCTACCGGCGAATTTTTTCCAAATTAAGGAAGGACCTACTTGCCATAGCCAAGAACTTAAAATAAAAATTTGGTTCAATTCTATGCATAACTTCATACACTTTTCGATGGTTCAATATGGAAAATCGCTATTACAGCGCCCACTAGCAGCGAATTTTTTTCAAATTCAGGGAGGACCTGCTTGTCATAGCCATAAACTTCAAATAAAAATTTGGTTCAATTCTATGCATAACTTCATATACTTTTGGATGGTACAATATTCAAAATTGAACAAAAATAACTATTACAGCACCCCCTACCGGCGAATTTTTTCCAAATTCAGGTAGGATCTGCTTGCCATAGCCAGAAACTTAAAATAAAAATTTGGTTCAATTCTATGCACAACTTCATACACTTTTTGATGGTACAATGGCGACAGACGGACAGACAGACATTTTCTATAAACATGTTTTTTGGGATATCTGACCCCTAAAACATGTAAATCCATCGAAAAAAATTTCGATTACAATACTTTCTTCTATTGAAGATAGAAGAAAGTAAAAGTATATGAAGTTATGCACAGAATTGAACCAAATTTTTGGTGAATGTTTTTGGCTATAGCCAGCTGGCCCTAATTCAATATTGGAACATTCCACTCGAAGGGGGTGCTGTAGTCGCGATTTTTGTACCAATCTGCTTGCCATAGCCAGAAACTTAAAATAAAAATTTGGTTCAATTCTATGCACAACTTCATACACTTTTTGATGGTACAATGGCGACAGACGGACAGACAGACATTTTCTATAAACATGTTTTTTGGGATATCTGACCCCTAAAACATGTAAATCCATCGAAAAAAATTTCGATTACAATACTTTCTTCTATTGAAGATAGAAGAAAGTAAAAGTATATGAAGTTATGCACAGAATTGAACCAAATTTTTGGTGAATGTTTTTGGCTATAGCCAGCTGGCCCTAATTCAATATTGGAACATTCCACTCGAAGGGGGTGCTGTAGTCGCGATTTTTGTACCATTTTCATAATTGTGCCATCGAAAAGTGTTTGAAGTTATGGATAGAATTGAACCAAATTTTTTGTGTATGTTTTTGGCTGTGACCAGCAGGTCCTTCTTCCATATGGAAGCATTTTGCCAGAAGGGGGTGATGTAATTGCGATTTTTGTGCCATTTTCATTATTGTACTATCGAAAAGTGTATGAATTTATCCATATAATTGAACAAAATTTTTTGTGTACGTGTTTCGCTATGTCCAGCAGATTCTCCTTGGAAATATTCTGCCAGAAGGGGGCGCTGTAATAGCGATTTTTGTGCCATTTTCATTCTTGCACCATCGAAAAGTGTATGAAGTTATGCATAGAGCTGAACCAATTTTGGTGGGTTTTTTGGCTATGGTTAACATGTCCTCCTTCAATTTGAAAATATTTTGCTGGAAGGGGGCGCTATAATAGGGATTTTTGTGTTATTTCCATTATTTTACCATCGAAAAGTGTATGAAGCTAAAGTGTAGAATTAAACCAATTTTTTGTGTATATTTTTGGCTATGGCGAGCAGTTTCTCTTTGAATTTGGAATTATTCCGCCAGAAGGTGGCACTGTAACAGCATTTTTGTAAAATTTTCTCAATTTTTCGAAGTTTTTTTTTTTTTTTTTTTTGTACTGTATATTGGTGACTCGTGAAGCAATGAGAACTTCGTATCCTGCTAAGCTGGCTATTCACAAACAGCTGATGTACAACAGAATAACGAAAAAATTATTGATTTTAATAAATATCATGATCGAGTTTAACTTATTCTTATAATTGACTGGAGCAGAAATTTTAGATCAAAATCAAAGTTGGTAAAATATTGAACTAATAATATTGATGTATTAACATTTGGAACTACCTTTTGAAATATTAAGATGTATGAGACAGAAGAAAGTTTTGGGATTGGCACATCCAATTAGTTATTTTTGTAACTTCATTATGAATATTTAAAATTAAAAGTAATTTTTTTTTTTACTTATAAATAGAACAGTAATTTAACTTAAAATAAAACTAAATGTGACTTAAAGCAAAACAGTATTAAATAATTAAAGCAGAAAAAAGGCATCAACTAAACTTATGTTTGGAGAAAATAACTCTTTAATCATGGGTATATTAGTAGATATTTTATGCTTAAATTATAAACAGAACGCATGTATTTCTTTGTGAAAATACTCTACAATTATAGGCATATTAATTGGTTAAAATTTGTTACACAAATTATCAGCATTTCATTGTACAAATTAATTAATTATTAGCAGTTAGCAATATAGTCAATCCCATATCCAAATCCAGTAGCAATTATCAGCATTTCATTTACAAATAAACAGAATATTTTAATGTTTAAATTACATTTTTTATACAACATTATTAATATACATTACAGGGCTTGAATTTCGAGACGGGATGGCAGGATTCACGCCTTAAAGAATATTGGGGGCGGTATGCTCCTGTTTTAAAAAAATCCTTTTCTGAAAATGTTTCTTTGAAAAACCACGATGAAGTCTCGGGACCGACTGACAAATTTCGTGATATTGTCCACTGTCGATTGGCAGATTTCACAGTTTCTTCTTACAACAAATTGACAAAATTCATGTTTGTTTTTCTACATCTGACCGAAAACTTTTGAGATTTTTCTCCAGGACTGACAGATGAATTTCATAAATTTTTTTCTCGCGATCAATTGACAAATTTAGCAATTTCATTCTGTGACTGATTGGCAAATTTCCCTGTTTGTTCTTGCGACATACTGATGAAAGTAACCATTGTTTTTCTGCATCCGATTAAAAAATTTTGCGTTTTTTCTCTGCGACCGGCAGAGGAATTTCACGATATTTGCTTGTGACATATTGGCAAATTTCACGATACTTTTACGTGATCGACTGACGAATTTTGAGATATTTTCCCACTTTCGATTTCCCATGAACTTCTGTTTTTTTCTCGTGAACAATCAACAAATTATTTTATTTATTTTCACCATGATTGACGAAATCAGCGATATTTTTCTCTACGACCGATTTATGTATTTTGCTATGTTTTTCCCGTGTGCCTAAAATAAGAAATAATTAAAAGGGCAGCAACAGCCACTGGAGACTGAGCTCTACCAAATAGATCAGTTGCAACTGACGTCACACCCTAGCAATGACCTTAGCAACAAGACGTGTTTTTTGTTTGACCACCAAATTTGGTTGATTGTGATTGGTTGGCTCATAACACAGGCTACAAATAGTTGATTACGGTTGGTTCGGTGAAACTTGGTGGTCTGGTGATCACGTGGTTGAAAGTGATCTATTGGCCAATAGTCAGCACTAAACAAAATGGGGTTACACTTGTGGTGCGCATGAAAAAAAAACTTTGATGAACTTAAAAAAAAAAAAAAACATATTTAGAAACAACAAACTAGTTGATTCTCGCAATTCACAGAAATTAGGACATGACTTTTTGAAATCAACCTTTTCTCGTGTAATAGAAGAAATCAATTGATTATTCCCTTTTGAAACTTTGGATATGGATTTAAAATTGCAATGCATAGAACATAGTTCAATTTATGAAAATACCAGGGATTACAGTTTTGACTATAATTCCATTAAAGATATAATAAAACAAATTTATTCAGAAGTGACATATCATCACTGATATGCATTATTCATGTAAGTTAAAAAAAAATTAAATTTAAAAAATAAAAAAAACGGACTGCGTAAAAAGTGAACTAATTAACTATTTCTCATCAATGTGAAACTATTTTTTTTTATATTACATACCTATTTTTTTTATTTCCTTGTATTGATGACTTTTATGTTGCGTTTAATGGTTAGTTCCTATCTATAAACACTGTTTTGATGAGGCCTATAGATGTCTATGATGGTGTAAAGCAGATTGCAGTAAAGCCAGATCCTACCTACACAACTTCCAGGTTGTGTAATATTTAAACGGAGCTTCTGACTGTAAAATAGTCAATGAAACATCGTTTAAATTTTTGAAAGACCTATCCAATGATATGCATCTCAATAGGGAATGTAAAAAAAAAAAAAAAAAATTCGTCTCTACCGCCATTTTGTATTTTACGGCCGCCATTTTGAATTTATAAAAACAAAACCTATCCTATAACTATCGCACGATTAAGACGAATTGATTGAGACCTCATTCATTAAAATCCATCCAGCCGTTGGGATGTTTCGAGGGTATAAAGAAATCCACATATCCAGATACACATGAAACACAAAACCCTTCTTTTCAGTCGGGTAAAAATTAATGCACATCAGATTTTGCAAAGTTTTCTAAAACTTTTTAAGAGAGCATAACCACGTGTTTCTGATAATTTCTAAAGTTATAAAAGTTGCTCTGTGCTGTTTGTCAAAAGTGTAACTTGTGAAAAAGGCTAAAACACGCAAAATGGAATAAAATTTAAATTAAGAAATTCATTTAGCAACCCAATTGTTAATTGCCCATAACATTATGTGAAAGTTGAAAAATAGATATGGTATATATAAAGCTTGATTATGCTCCTTTGTTTTAATAAAAATAAACATTTTGGATAATTATCTTGAGTTGTTAATTTAAATTGTTTCAATGGTATTTTGTCATGTCTGTATAAATGTAATTCTTTAAGTGGCACATAAAAAATAACACAATTTAAAGATTTTTTTTTCCCTTTCTAACAGTTCAACTCCCCTGCCTTTATAAATTTTGGGCACAAAACTCATTTCCTGGGAAAACTTGAATTTCAAGCTCTGATATTGAAAGAGATAGGGGAGGCGGGGGATGAATGGGACATTTTCACAAAAATATTTTTTTATTTAAGTTACTATCAATATTATATATCACATTTCATACATTAGGTATTTGCCAACATATATGAACAATATTTATTCTAGATTATGATTTATTAATAAAAATATTATGAAATAAAAAAAAAACGTTCCTCCCTGTCCCAATCATCCCCACAGCAGGGATGAATGGGACACTAATAGGGATGGATGGGACACTAAGATTTTCCTCCCTGTATTCAATTTTACCAAATTAAAATTTATAATTATAACCTTATATGAAAATTATATTTGTAATATATGATTTTACAGCACGAATCGATATGTTTTTTTTTTCTTCAATAACTTCTTTTATTGCAGTTTTAACTTTTAATGCAGACTTCGGCTATCAACCTGTTCTTTTTTTCCACTTATGAGGCACTTTAGATTTGAAATGAAAGTGTAAAATGTCTTTTAAATATAGCATAGCTAATAATTTTCAATCATAACTTATTAATTAATATTAATTAAATGTATCGTAGAAACATGCAGAACGGAAATTATTGTGTCGATCGGAAAGTTATGTCGTGTTGGGAAAATCAATTCATACCGGAAAATTCTGCCCGATAATTATTAGACATTAGATACTGGAATCAATGTCTAATACTTAAATGATTGAATTTTCCAGTACGAATTGATTTTCCCAACACGACCCGACTTTCCGATTGACCCAATATGTTAGGGGTGGGGATTTATTTGTGCAACATTTCAAAATTCAATATAATTTCCCCCATTTGATCAATACACATATACTATTTTTATCAATTTTATCTATTTTGATTAAGTTTTAGTACCAATTTTTTGATAATCCATTAATAATTATTACAGTACAATAAGTAACACTCAGAAATTTTAAACAATAACAACTCATATAATACTATTTAATACTATTAATTGACGTAAATTTTTGATTTATCATCCTATATAATAGTACTATTTAATCCATAAATAAAATTTTCAACATCTCTAGGGAGGAGTGAGAATGTCCCATTCATCCCCATTTGAAATGTCCCAATCATCCCATGATGCATAATATCCCTTCTCAGCCATTTTACCTCAAAAATTATTTTGTCACAATGGTTACTATTCATTCATTTTAATTATTGATATTGAACCTTAAAATAAATAACTACAACATAGCTTAATTTTTTATATTGTATAAGATATTTCACATCTTCAAATGTAAAAAAAAAACTTACTTTTAAGCAGAGATTTCAGAAAATACAACTTTGAAGGAAAATGAAAACAGCAATGTGGTCCTACTTTTAGTTCTGAAGCACACTGTGGTAGAGGTATATGGGGTTAGGAAGCAATTTAAAATAAATGTTTATTGCCTGAAATATTGAGAATGTCCCATCCATCCCTTGTCCCATACATCCCCTAGCTCCCCTATATAGTTTTTGTAAATTATATTTCAATACATTTAAAATGTTTTAATGATGTGTGAAACATGTTTGTAATTTATTGTTCTGAGATGACATTATATAGAGAAATAATTCACCATATAACTAAAAACATATCTAGTGCCGGATATCCGATCGGATATCCGGCCGGATATCCGAATCCGGCAGGCAAAGGAGCTTCGGATATCCGGTATCCGATATCCGGCAAAATCAATATCCGGTGCATCCCTACATCAAGTCCTACTAGCTCAGCATCAATTAAGAGACAAACTATTTTCTAACGCTTCATACACTCTAAACTAAAAAATCTTTTGGGTGTAAATAAATGTGCTAAACACGTGGTGTGCTGCAGCATGCTGCGGGGTAAAATTGATCCGGATTATTTAATTGTACAAAATTATTTTCTTCTGGTTAAAAAAAAAAAAAAAAATATATATATATATATATTTTATTGCAAATAATATATTTTTTAAATTATTAAATTTCAATAAAAGATCACATAAATCATTGACTTATTTAATGTTTATCTATTGTTAAAATGTTTTAGCGTGTTACATGTATTTGGCAGTTTTCGACGGTTTAAACCAGTTTATGACAGTTTTCGACAGTTTAAACCAGTTTTTGACGCTTGTCATGTCAAAAACCAATTTTTGACGTCAAAAACCCAACCCTGGTTAGCTGGGTGAAAAAGTTCGACCAGAGTCGTCCGGGATAGCTCAGGTGGCAGAGCACTGGCGGCTTCAGCCAGGAGATCCCGGGTTCGAATCCTGGTCCGGACATTTTTCGCCCAGTTGGAAATTTACATCTAATATGACCAGTAACTTACTTCTACGGTAAATTGTTGAGGAGTTAGTAGGGGTGTTTACTTTTTTTTTCCATGACTGTACATTAGGGAAGTTAGTGCTTATTTATTTATGTTAGTGAGCAACAAATTTTGCAGATTTTTTTTTTTTTTTTTTTTTTTTTTTTTTCAAACTAATTTTTGAAAGATTTTATTATTTAGGTAAGCTGAAGAGGTGGGTGCAAAAGCAGAAGTGGAATCTTCGGAGCTCAGGGGATTATTTTATATGATTTATTATTATTGTTAATAAAGAATTTTAAATAGGGATGGTGAAAGATTATTTTATATAAAATTAAAGAATGTTTAATTTTTTTGCACTAGGAATGAGAAAAGGGAGAAGCAGAAATTTGTAGTTTTGGATTTATATAAATGTATGGAATTACTTTTATAAGTGAGCGATGATTGTTATATATATATATAAAGGTTTAAAGAGTAATGTTTCTTGCTATTTTTCTTAACAAAGTAATTTTTTTATATAGTAAAATTTAACATAGCTTTTTATATCTCTGAAGCAAACCAACAGAAATACCCTCTAAACATGCATGTTGTACATTACTTCCATATCTTACCAAAGAGTTCTTATAAAAATCTCATTGCACGGTGCTCTTTAAAATTGAAGTATGGTCATCCTTTTTTGCGGGGAGGGAGGGGGGAGAGATTGAAGGTGAATTGAAATCCTGACTATGAATTCTTTGTATTTAATTTTTTTGTGTGTGTGTTTATTGTTTTATTTATTTTTTTCAATAACCTCAAAAAAGTAATGATATCAATACAAAAACCCTTAACGGGTTAAAAGTTTGTGACGCAGCACTTTATCTTATGCTCTAAGAATTTTAAATATGGAACTTAAAAATAATGATATCAAATTTTGAGTGACGCTATGCTATTAATTATAATCTCTCTATATATTATTTATTTCATCTTTTTATTTTTTTATAATCGCATGTGCAAAAATTATGTTCAATTAAAAAAAATGTATAAAAGTTTATTCATTGATGCTTTAACATTTACACCTCTCATAAATTCCAAGTATGAGTTTTAAAAGATATGATATCAAAATTTTAGTGACGCTTTGATGTGGCTTTAAACGATTTGTTTTAAAATTAAATTTAAATTATTTTTGTTTTGGCTAAGATATATTCACACATCTAAATAATAGTTTTAATTTTCCAATATACTTTAAATATGTCACTTTCACTGAATTTATATAATGCATTTAAATGTATTTATTTGAATAAATTGATTTATCCTTTGTCCAATGCTATTAAAAATTTTAAATAAGATTTGCGTAAATAATTTTTTTGCGTCATTGTATCCAAACTAAGGGAAATGTATTCAAATGGATACTATGAGGCAAAAAAATTATTTACGTAAATCTTATTTTAAATTTTTAATAGCATTGGACAAAGGATAAATCAATTTATTCAAATAAATACATTTAAATGCATTATATAAATTCAGTGAAAGTGACATATTTAAAGTATATTGGAAAATTAAAACTATTATTTAGATGTGTGAATATATCTTAGCCAAAACAAAAATAATTTAAATTTAATTTTAAAACAAATCTTTTAAAGCCACATCAAAGCGTCACTAAAATTTTGATATCATATCTTTTAAAACTCATACTTGGAATTTATGAGAGGTGTAAATGTTAAAGCATCAATGAATAAACTTTTATACATTTTTTTTAATTGAACATAATTTTTGCACATGCGATTATAAAAAAATAAAAAGATGAAATAAATAATATATAGAGAGATTATAATTAATAGCATAGCGTCACTCAAAATTTGATATCATTATCTTTAAGTTCCATATTTAAAATTCTTAGAGCATAAGATAAAGTGCTGCGTCACAAACTTTTAACCCGTTAAGGGTTTTTGTATTGATTTTGTATTACATCTAATAGAATTGATACATTTTATAATGGATTTTAGTACTTCGTTCAGAATAAATGATATTTGTATATCGCCGAGACACTATGGATAACATAATTCACAAGTAACATTTCCGGATTTGCGCTTTTATACATTTTAAGTTACTATTTTTCCTACCTCTCATAACATACTTCTTTGATACAGGGCTCCATGCCCCCCCCCCCCCCCTCCGTTATTATAATTTGGCCACCATGTTTTCTCCAATTTTAAAATTTAAAATGCATATGTCATGAATGTCATATTCTGTATGTGGTCTGCAGAAGAGCCATAAGAAGTTTACTTTCAACCCTTTCCATCCGTGATGCGCACGGGGTTTTAATAATTTCATAAATGTAGCACCACATTTAGATCATTCAAAACATTTTTTAGATTAAAGATGTCCAAATAGTCAATTTTAGATATACCCTACAAAATTTCATATGTAAAATTTCCCTCATGGGGCATATTACACTATGAATAGGTGTACAAGTTTTTTTGTAATAAATAGTAAAAAAAGAGATGTAATTTACTAAAATAGTATTAAAACCCGAAAAATAAAATGATTTTTTAATATATAAAAGGTGTCAAATTATCGAAAAAAATTAATATGATTATTCCGGTGTCAGTGTATTTTTTAACTTTTAAATGGGATAGTTTCGAAAATTAATTTTTATTCAGTTATTTTAAATTATTTTCATCTATTATTTCTATTTTTGACTAAGACACTACTTTCATTAGAAAAAAATGACAGAAAACTTGTTAATAAGAAATCTGAAATTGCCCCCCTGAAAAGTCATATTGCCCCCCTGTGGGACGTATGCCCCACGTTGGGAACCACTGTGCTAGACTAAGCCTACTAAAACAACAATATCCCATAAAGTAAGAAACAATTGCCTTTATAAAGAAAATATAATGAAATTATGAAACAAATACCATAAATCTAGGGACTTAAAAGTAAATTTCAGCTTTTTTCTAAGCCCAGCCTTTCTTTTTAAGCTAGTGGATTAATCTGCAAGGTTTAAAATAATCTGCAGCGCCCGCTGCCATGGTGGACAGTTTCTGCTACTAGGTTTATGAATGTAGACCTTCTGCAATCTTTTACTGAATAAAATGTAAGCATATAAAGGTGAAAATTGTCACGAAGGTGTGATTATGAAAGTAACAAAACTAAAACATGTCTTTTTATATTTAATGCTTTGAGGCTAAAATTTTTTAAATTATTTTCTCTTTATGGAGCAATATCAGGGTTCGTAAATATCATGATATTTTCGAAAATATCAAAAATATCCGATATTTTGATATATATCCGATATTTTCAAAGCAGCCAACTTACCGCTGATAATAAATGTTTTCAAGCATAATATAGATTAGAAACTAAAATATATTGCACTTAACATGAAAACTTAATCAAAGAATATTCTAAAAATGCATTTTTCTTTTTTTTTCTGTTTTTTTTTTTTTTTTTACTTAGAACAAAATTGAAGATGAACTAATTGAAAACAGTAACAATTTGCTTTATAAAAAAAAAAAAAAAAAAAAAAAAACTTACTATAGGATTCAGTATCAAGATCAAGTATAAAAAAATCAAAAATTTTAAATACAAAAAAGTTCTTTTAATTGAAAAATTTTAACATAAATGTAAGTATAAAATATCTTATTTCGTATTTTCTAACATGTTGTATAGTTTAAACCACGGTAAGTAGAACACTCGGTAGGGTTCACGCGCAGGTTTCGTTTCTCCCTCTGACGTCACTGGCACCCAAGTCCAGCCTTGGGTAACGCACTTTTCGCATTGTATAAAGCTTTCCGTTTCATAAAAAGATATTCAATATTTGTTTATTATCCAGTGTATGATATTACTGAGGTGCGTGACACTTGGAACATCTACTAATTAAACATTTTTCAAATTCAAAGTTTATATACGTACATGCCTTTATTTTTTGGAGTTTTCTAAAGCCTAAATCTTCTGTTTTCATTTTGTTATTTGGAAGTATTAACTTTCGCCGCAATTATCATTATTTTATTTAAACACATATGTAAAAAAGCAGTTTTCTTACCTGCTCTGTTGTATTTCAATATTTTAGACATCGTCTTTTCATAACATTTTTGCAATTTCGCTTTAATCCAAAATACTTTGAGAAAACTCGGAAAATGTTTGCTTCAATTCATAAAACTTTGGAAAAAATGCACTTATAATTATGTTGTATATTTTCAAATATATATATTATACACTCATAAAGTTATATGCTATTAAAATTTATAATTTTATACATTTTTTAAATCCCTATTTAATGTTCTAAAAACATAAAACGGATCTAATAATGTTTTTAAAAGTTACGAGTATAACTCTGAAAAACTCTATAGTACTATGTACTTTAAAACGCAGGCATTGAAAAATATTAATAGCATTTTCAGGGCAACTTTAGATAAATGTAAGAAAAGCTTTTTTGAATTGATACTTGGGATTTTTTCGAATTTATAAATATTTTAAAAAAAAATGTGTAATAACAAAACGAGTAAACAAAGTAAACAAAAAACTTCTTAAATAGCCGTAATAGCTTAAATAACGTTTTATAGATAATTAAAAAAAGAAACTCTTTAAATTTTTTGTATACACTAAGACAGAAATTTAAATTATAAAATTATTGAAAATATCGGAAGAACAGGCTTTCTAGATAGTCTTCTAGAGAACATATTGTTACGTCCATTCTTATGTGAGAAAGGGTAGCGCAATTTCTGAAAGAACAACTTTTTTTTAAAATCAACAATTTACTTTATTTACAAATAATTAGAAAATAAGTTAAAATCGGTATCAAAATATTAATAAATATAGGTCCGTACAACTTTTAACTTTAGGAACAGAATAATCATCGCACACAAGATTCTGCGACTAACTAACAGGATGTCAAGTCTAAGTTATAATCTAGGTATTGGGCTTCCGGTTCAGTAAATATCAACTGTCTAACTCTCAAAGCCAAACAAAAACTAGGTTGTATAACATTCAAAATTTGAAAAAAAAAAAAAAAAAAAAAAAAAAAGGTGTCATATTACGATATTACGGTTAAAATTTTTTAAACAATCAAATATTTTTTTTATGATTAATATATCTATATACATCCTTAAATTTTTAGTACGCACTAAAGTATTATCAGGAAAAATTTAAATTACAAATTGTGAGTGGAATATTATTTTATATGGATTATCTCAATACCTTAAAATAAATAAAAATTATGGAATATATTTTCAAATAAAAATTGGTATAGCAATAGAATAAAAACTCAACATATTTTTTTCTCACAATATGCATTTTTGAAAATTTTAGATCTATGCCTGTTTATTCATCTGATATAAGTTTTTGATTTAAGGTCCCATATTGCTTACAAACCCTTACATTTCATCGAAAAAAAAAACTACAGTGTTTATTTTATTTTTCTTTAGTTTTGAGTACATTTAACTATATCAGTACTCAAAACTAAAGCTAATTTCTATAAATTTCAGGAATTGTAACACAGCGATTTCACTAGGCGAAGAATATTTAAATTCACCTCTTACATACACCTCTTCTGAATATGCAACTTTATTTTTAAAATAGAATTTTGAGAAAACTGGAATTTATATTGTTTCATAATTTCTTTACAACGAGAATTTTCTGATTTTTTACTTACTACATCGCACAATTCCCCCCCCCCCCCCCCCCCCTAACCAGCTGATATACATATATTTTTTATTTTATTTAGTTTAATTTTCTTATTTAAATTCATCTAATATCTGAATGATTTATCAGCGATGTATGAGTGACTGTATTGTTCTTATTAAGAGAGAAGAAATAAATCAGGATTGGATTTATCTTGCTGATCACATTTATTTTTATTTAAGAAAAAGTTTATTTCCTTTCATGTATCTCAACAACTCATTCTTCTCTCTTTAATTTTTCAGCAATATCATTAGTGAAAAGTAATACTAAAGTAGTAGTAGAGCTGAAAATTTTTATGTGGAAACTAATTTATATCTTACAATTTGGTTTGGTTTAAAATTAAGCTGTTTTGCTTTTAAATTCTTTTACAAATCTGTTTCTTTAAAGTAAATTGAAAATTCTCTTGAATAATAAATGCAAAAATTATCTGATCTCTTGCATGCGTGCAGCAAATGGTTTTCATGCTATAGTATTTGTTTAAAAAGACGAAATGAAATTCCTTTGGAATATCTAGAAGAATTAATGCGTTGCTAATTATTTTAATGTCAAATCCTTTTAAAAAACTAACAATAAAAATAAGACACAAAATGATTATATGAAAAAAAATAGTAATAATAACATTTATTGTCAGGAAAAGAGAAAGAGAGCAATGCGAAAAATGGAAAAACACAGGGAGAGCTTGAACGATGGGTGCCAGTGACGTCACGAACTGCACGATCTACTGCGCATCTCGCTCATGGACCCTACCGTGTATTCTAAGTACCGTGGTTTAAACTAAACTGGACCAAAACATGAGAAAAGATTCCTTTCTAATGAAACTGTATATAACTGCTTATTTAAGTTAGTCAATTCATCTTTCAGTGGTTGTTCTGAATTAATTATGTCCCACATAATTATTAGTTCAACATTTTAAAAATAAAAGCTTCAAATCTAAAGCTTCAAAAATATATTTATTTTCTTTTTTGGCTAAAAAAGTCACATCCAGAAGAGACAAAAGTTCTTTATCTACAGATTCATAGTCAATAACAGTTGAAAATTTATTTCATTTACACTGAAATATTACGAATTACGACTGAAATTAGTTAAAATATCTTGCACACATTCATATTTTGAAAATAAATATCAAATGCAGAAAATATTAAACATCTTGATATATTGAAAATAAATATCAAGTAATATGATAATATCTAAAATCTTGATATTTTGAAAATAAATATTGGATATATATCCATTGATATATATCGACGAACTTTGGCTATATATAAAGAATTATCAAAATTACATTTTATCTTTCAATGGCTGTTCTGAATTAACTGTCTAACATAATTATTAATTCTACATTTAAAAATAAAAGTTTCAAACATAAAGCTTGGAAAAGATTTGTTTTCTTCTTTTCCTAAAAAAGTTACTGCCAAAGACAAAAGTAAATTATCTACAGACAGGGTTGGGGTTTTGGACGCCCAAAACTAGTTTTGGACAGGACATGTGGGTTTTACTGTCCAAAACTGTACTAAAGTGTATAAAACTGTACTAAAGCGTCCAAAACTGTACTAAAGTGTCCAAAACCTTAAAAAAAGCAACATTCCACATGTAGCCACTGCACACTTATTAAACATATGAATAAATATAAATACCTCACAATATATTTTACTAACATTCCATTTAATTCTTTGGTAAATGAAATAAAGTTCAAATTTTTCTAATATCTGTGTTACATAAAAAGTTCTGTTTCTGTTAAAATTGAGTTATAATAATAAGAAATTCTTTATAATACCACACATGTAGTATAGGGAGGGGAGATTTGTTTTTGTTTCAATTTTTGTGCAAGAAAATGTTACAATTTCTTTTAAATAATGTTTCATTGTAAATTATCTTTTCTAGATTAATAGGATAATGATAGAAAACATAAATATTTAATTTAAAATCTAGAAGTTATTTTTTAAAATATGTATTTTTTTTTTTTAATTTAATCTAATTCTAGTGAACATTCTATTTCTTAAAGAGTTAAATAGTGTTGTTATAATAATAGTCACATAATATAGTGTTATAATAATAGTCAATATCTAAATATCTCATAATCAAACAAAATCAATTATTTTTATTTATACTATTTCTTAATATACACATATACATAGTTGCCAGCAGTAAGCTGGTTTAATCAGTTTGCTGAACCTGAACTCCATTTATCAATTATTTCCAGTAACAACTCTCGGGACTTTCAGTAACAGAATCAGAATGTATTCTTCATAAAAATCGTTAGTACTTCTATTAATTACTATTATTTAAATGAATAACATTAAAATTATGATACATAATTAAATTTAATATATTTTTAATGTAATTACTTTGTTACGTAGGGCAATTAGGTTGTTACTACTAAATTGTTAGGTAGTATAAAGTAGGGTAATTAGGTTGTTAATACTAAATTGGTATTTTTGAATTTAATCTTTTTACCAATTTTTTAAACTTTTAACATTCTGATAAATAGAATTTTACTACAAAATATAGTTTTGGACAGTTTAAGACAGTTTTAGACAGAAGGGTTTTGGACAGTACGGTTTAAACCATGGATTTTACCGTGGTTTTTACCGTTGTGTCCAAAACCTTCCCAACCCTGTCTACAGAATGATATAGTCAATAACATGTGGAAATTTCATTTACACTTGCTTTGAATGTGGAAAATATCAAAATTATCTCACATGGTGATATTTTGAAAATAAATATCAAGAATTTGAAAATATCGAAAATATCAAAAATCTTGATATTTTAAAAATAAATATCGGATATATATCAAGATATATATCATGATATATATCCATTGATATATATCAACGAACCCTGAGCAATATTAATTGAATGTAACTTGGATCATCGTATGAAATGTGCTGTTTGGGAGCTGAAGACTCCTGAAATTTTGGTACATTTTCCCCTGGGCCTATAGGACATTAATCAGACTGTTCATCAAAAGAGGCAGAAGTATCATTATAGATTTTAAAATGAAAAATGTTGTGATTTATTTTTTGTGTGAACTGATATATTTTCTTTTTTTACTAGCTCAGATTTACAAAATGGCTGATGAAGAAGGTAAAATTAAGTTGTTTGAATCTGATGAAGAGGCAGAGGAGGAAGAAAACATTCATGATGATTTCAAGATTCGTCCAGAATACCAAGGACCCCATGGGTTACAGGTATATGTACTATATATACTAGTGATGCAACGAATAATGGTTTGGCCGAATAACCGAATACTAATTAATCGGCCTAGTTATTACCGAATATTCAGTAACAGTAATTTTTCCAGGGTTGCAAAAAAGCTGGCTAAAATTAAAAATAGCCAGGCCGGTGGCTTTTATTGGTTTTAACCGGCTTTTTTTGGCCATAATTGGCCTTTATGCAATAAAGCATTGTAATTATAAACTACACATTTTAAAGTGTTTTTAATTAGTTTTAATGACATTTAATTGATTTACAGTTTAATAAGTAACCCAATTTCTCAATAATGAGGACATTAATACTGGAATAAAACTTAGATGGTTTTGCCAGTGATTTGTAGTCAGAATTGCAAATATGCCAGCTAAATTTTAAAAGGGCCATACCAACTGCCAATTTTTTCATTTTTACTGCTTTATAAAATTAAAGAGGACAATGGTTACTTAGTTATATGTTTTATTACTTAATTTTAAGAGCTATTAATATACAAGTCTTATTTTATTTCTAGCAAACATTTAAAATTATACATAGTCATATTAATAAAAACACCACCATTTCTCACTATTAAAAACATTATGAATAGCATATGCATGAATATGCATAGCAACAAGCTTTTCAAAATTTTATTTTGAGATTTCTTTTTTTTCTTGTTTAAATGCTCTATTTTTTATACACTTATGTACCATTCTCCTCAAATAAAACATCTTTTCTAATTCCTCGTTTCCATTTTGATGTGTTACATTTTGTTATTAAGGCTGTTAAATCCAAAAGGGCAACATTCTGCCATAAGTTTAATTTATTTTTGTCCAGAAATGCATGAAACTAGCAGATGTTGTTGTTCAGAAACTATGTAATTGCACTGTTTTTTCTGGGTTTTTTTGCAAACGCAATAGATTTCTCAGAAAATAGTGTCAAAGTGAGCGTTTTGAACCGAATTTCCGCACAAAAGAAACCACCACTCAGAAAAGCGTTAAAAAACATATTTGTCACGTGATCAAAATCTCTTTATAACTCAATAGGTAATTGATGGATCAAAAAATGGAAAACACAGGTTCAATTCCAAATCGCTTCCATGGTCAGGCTTTCGAATTTTACATCTTTCCATTAAAAAATGAATTTGTAAATGTGTCAAAACATTTTGCACTTGTTGAGCAGAGCAGTTAAGAACAGTTTTAATTAAATATAATCTTTAAAATGTTTAGTATATGTGGAGCTATAACCCAGTAGCAGAAAGTTATGGTTGTGTCTGCGACAGTAATTTAGTGGGATGAAAATTGTCTGCAGGAGTAGTGTTTGATAAAGTATCAGGGCTTGAAATTCAATTTTTCATAAGAGGGGAGTCTCCCTACCAACATTTATAAATGGAGGGGAGTTGAGCTATTTGGGAGGGAGAAAAAAATCTGAAACCCACTGTTATTTTACGTGCTTTTTAAAGATTTGCATTAATTATTTTGTGATGTCTGTATTAATACAGGCATGAAAAAATACCATTGAAGCAATTTAAATCAACAACTCAGAATAATGATGCAAAATGTTTTTTTATTTAAAACCGTAAGAAAGCAGGGGTGATTCTGACTAAAAAAAAATTTCTGAAACTGACAGCAACAAATTTTCTGAAAGGTTATAACACAGGGGATGAAGGGGGGGGGGATCACTCCCACCACAAGCTATGCGTTTTTTCGTGCCCCTTTGACGAAATTTGCGTTTTTTGCTATCTTTTGATGAAATTTACCGTTATTTCGCAATCTTTTGACGAAATTTGCCGTTATTTCACGATCTTTTGACGAAATTTGCCGTTATTTCGAGATCTTTTGGCGAAATTTGCCGTTATTTTGAGATCTTTTGACGAAATTTGACGTTTTTTCGCGATCTTTTGTCGAAATTCGCATTTTCCCGCAATCTTTTGACAAATTGCGCGTTTTTTTCGCGATCCTTTGACAAAATTAGTCTTTTTTCATGATTGTTTGATGAGATTTGCGTTTTTTCGCGATTCTTTGATGAAATTCGCGGTTTTTCTCAACGGCCGTTTGACTGAACACTAAATTCGTGTTTATTCCGCGATCCTTTGGCGAAGTTAGCTTTTTTCTGCGATCCTTTGACGAAATTAGTTTTTTCCGCGATCCTTTGACAAAATTCTCTGTTTTCGCGATCCTTTGCCGAAATTCTCTTTTTTCCACTTTCCTTTGTCGAAATTTATTATTTTTTTTTGCTATCCTTTGATGTATTTCAAGTTTTTTTGCGATCCTTTGATGAATTTAAAGTTTTTTCTCCGCAATCTGACGAAATTCACGTTTTTTCGCAATCCTTTGACAAAATTGGTGTTTTAATCGCAATTCTTTGCGCCGAAATTGGCGATTTTTTCCTCGAACGATTGACAAAATTGATTTTTTCGGCGATCATTTCGAAATTCGCGATATTTTTCTGTTGAACTGATGACCGATTTTTCGCAATTTTCGGAACCTTTAATGCCTTAAATTTTCGGAAAATTTGTAACAGAATCACCCCTGAATTCGCCAATCGGCCGCGGACACTTGTCAACTGATCTCGAGAAAAAAATAATGAAATTTGTCTATCAGTCGCATCGAAAATTCGTGAGTTTCACCAATCTTTCTCGGCAAAGAAAAAAAAAAAAAAAAAACGTAAAATGTGTCAATTAATCGCGCGGAAATATCGGGAAATTTGCAAGCCGTTCGCGGGAGTTAATCGTAATTTCAAAATGCAAAATTTTCAGGAAAATGGTGAAATTTTTTGGACGGGAGTCTCCCGCCCACGATATTATTTTGGGCGCGAATCCCGCCATCCCGCCCTGATTCAAGCCCTGAAGTATATATTTTAATTATACCAACAGATGTCACTACATTGCAGATATATCAAAATGTTTGTACTAGAAATCTATAAGCTGTGAGAAAAAGACACGGCCCTTTAAATTTGTAGTTTTTTCTAAGCTGTGTGAAAAGGACATTGTCTTTGTTTTTAGTTTTTGTTCGAAGTTCTTTTTCGAGAATGTGTTCGTTTTAATAAGTTTTAGTTTAGATTTTTGTGTGTATTGTGCTTTGAGTTGTGTCCGGAATAGAGAGTTGTGAGATTATATGTAATAAACTGTGTTTAAACAAGAGAATGAGAAATTTAATGAGAGTAAGAGTGCTTTAATATATAATTCCGGGCCAAAAGCGATTCATATATTGTCCGTCTTCATTGCCGGAGAAAAACCAGGAGTGTGTTATAAATATTTACTGCAAAGTAAAAGTGAGAAAGCTTATGATCAACATGTCATCGTTTAAGTGCTTAAGCGGCTAAAAGTGTGAATCACAGCTGCGTGTCTTTACCTTGTGTTTTCCTTTTTCGCTCATGGATTAATTATTTAAAGAGTCAAGAGGGGTAAGTGTATACCCATTTAATTTATATATTTTTTTGTCAAAATGAGTTTGAAAGAGTTGAAAGAGCTTAAAGCTAAAAAGAAAACAAATAAAACTAGTTTGACAAAATTAAAAGATCGATTGCCAGGTTCTGAACTAGAGCCAAGCGAACTACTTCTCATAAAGGAGAAACACAATAAGCTGGTTCTAACTTTTTCTGAATTATTTGAGGCTATTTATAAAGTATGTAAAGAAGATGAAATTGATGATTTTATCAAAGAAAACAAGGAAATAAATGAGTCATTAGAGAATTTAGAATTTGAACTCAGCAAAAAGCTTTCAAAAACAAAATTTCAGAATGTTAATTTGGAAAATGCTTCAAAGGCTGAAAATAATATAAAATTGCCGAAGCTGACTCTTCCGATATTTACGGGAAATTTGCATGAGTGGCTTTCTTTTAAAGATATATTTAAGGCCACTGTACATGATAACTCAAATTTATCAGGGGCAATGAAATTGCAATATTTAAAATCTTCATTAAAGGGAGATGCTTTTAGAATCATTCAATCCATTTCAATTGTGGATGCTAATTATGAAGTTGCATGGTCGCTTTTAGAGGAACGGTATTCAAATTCAAGAGAACAAGTTTACGCGCATTTAAAATGTTTTATAAATATTCCTGTTATTCAGAATGAGTCCCCAACAGCATTATTAAATTTAATAGACATTACAAATGAGTGCACTAGGTCATTAGAGATTTTAAAATAAAAAGTTGAGGGGTTTTGTACTACCATGTTTGCTTACATTTTAGCTCAAAAATTAGATGCAAATACAAAAATGTGGTGGGAAAGACATCTTAAGCGGGATAATTTACCAAGTTTAACTCAGCTGCTAGAATTTTTGAGAGACCACACGCGTACACTAAGTGCGTCCACACAAGTAAATACAAAACGAAATTTTCAAAACGAAAGCCATACAAGGCATAGCTTTTCAAAGGTGACTTCCATGGTTATGGGGTTAAATGAGAAAAATATGCGCAAATGTGTTGTATGTAACCAGGAAAATCACAGTGTTTTTAAATGTCCAAAATTCCAAAAAATTAATGTACAGGACAGAGTAGAATTTGTTAAAAAACATAATTTGTGTTTCAAATGTCTTTCAGAATACCACTGCGTCAAAACATGTAATAATGAATTACCGTTTTCGCAGAAAATCGACATTTGACCAGCATCCAGACGCGAAATAAAGTAGCCACCAGTAAAAATTCAAAGCAAAATAAATGTGTCATTTTATCACCACCCGCCTCCTTAAAAGAGGTATGACCAGCAGAATAAAGTTTGTCATACCAATTTTTTCTAAAAGAGCATAAAATTTTCTATAAAATGCTCTAAGAGTGATCAAAATCCACGAAGACGGGAAAACATTATAAATTTTTAATAATAATTAATTTAATTAAACATATATTCAGCATGTCAAACCTAGTCATACCTAGCTCATTTTATTCGTATGACTTTTTACTATCGGTTTACATAAAAAATTTCAATTTCACGATAACTGAGCTTTTGATGTCACTGGCTCCCAAACTGTAAGTTTGAAGCTTGATTTAAAAAAAGAATCTATTCCTATTATGTGCATTTTTTGCATGTAATAGATGTATAGAAGATAACCCGTTTGCACTTAAAGTAATATATAAATGATTTGGCATTAATTTCTGGATCTTCATTTTTCATTTCCATAATGAAATTAAAACTTCACAAAAAATTAATAACACAAATTTAACAAATAAACAAAAACATTCAAGCTATGTACTTAAACTTCGAAATAATCAAAATCAAAAACGTTTTGTAAACAGTGAAATCTTTGGCTGTGAATTGCATGCGGCTAATACAAAAGTACCAATTTTAATAAATTTCAAAATTTTATTTGAAGTCACAATTGATATTTTTCATGTAAAATTTCTTTTTGGTATAGGTAGTGGATATTCTAAAGAAATATATTAAATGTAAAAAAATCTACTAGAGTGTTCCATTATAAATGCTTTTTACCTATTTTCTGTACACTAGGAGCGGTATGCTCTGTAGCCTGGAGAGCCTAAGTTGCTCCCCGGTTTATTGTAAAAGAAAATTTGTCAACTTGAACTTCATGCCGTCCTGTAGCTAACGACATTTAGTCATTCTGTTGCTCTAAAGTTATTGTAGTGTGAGACCAAGATAGAGAGAAAACGAGAATGAGTGAGGCCGGTTTACCATACACACTATGTCACAAAGCTTTTCTCCCTTTGCACAGTCTCTGTATAATTTTAAATCTGCTTCCTGCTCTTCTGCACCATATTATTATTTAAAAGCATTAGCTTGTAATGCATTAGGTATGATAGGTATAAGGTGTACTCCAATAGGAGTCATGATTTGTATATATATATATTTTGGTCCCATCGTTTTCCTATTGTATTTAATGCTAATTTATCCTTTTATAGCGAACCTCCGAAATCTTAATAACCGGCTATAACGAACATTTTTTCCAGTCGACCATGATTTTACTTTTCCGCAGTTGTGAAAACAGGACTTAGACTCCAATGTCATAAGAAAATGTATGCCGGCTAGTGAAACATGGTGCAAATCAGCGATATTTCTATTAAAGGGTAGAAACAACTGCCTTCTTTCTCTTCTACGATAGCCACTCTGCAGGTGTGATTCTGCTCACCCGTCAGTCATTTTTCCTTGTTCCTGTTCACAGATGTGTGCAAGACTGTAGACAAAGCTGAAAATGAGGGAAGGGGGGGGGGGGGGTGTGGACACGAAAAAAAAAACAGCCAACCTGTTGGGATGCTCGAGCAGAACAAGTAAAAGCATGAACAGTAGGGACCATACGCACCTGTGCTAGGTGACGGGGGAGAGGGAAATAAAAATCAGATCACGTGTGAAGGTCCGACTGATGAAGAGATGGTGGAAGAAATTAAAATGAATCATTCTGAAATCGAAGATTCTGCATCTGATGCTAATGAAGAGGAGCACATAAATTATGAAATACCCACAATCTCTGATGCTACAGCAGCGATGAGTGTAATTAAGTTTTTGTCTGCACAAACAGTGGAAGAAAGAATGTTGGAGTCATTTGATGCACTAGACAAAGAAATTCATAACATGTTTTTGAAATCGGCATCACGTCAGCAGAAGATTACCGATTATTTCTGTATCAAAACAGTGAGCAACAATTCAAGGTAAAATTAATTTAATTAGTATTGTGTCAGCTTAATGTGATCGATTTTAGTCAATTTAATTCTTTAATGGTCATATTTAATACATTTTACTTTTTTTTAATACATCATTAGTGAATATTTACATAACAACTAATGAGTTATACATTTTGTGAACTCTAACATTTTTCTTAACTGTTCGGGTATTGGGAACAAAACCTTCGGTCCCTTGAAGTTTGTGATAACGGGGTTCGACTGTGTGTGTGTGTATATATATATATATATATATATATAAAGATTGGGACATACAAAATGATTGGGAACACTGCTCTATCATTTGTGTTTACAGAAGTAGGTAACAGAATCAAACACAAAATAACAAAAATAGAGAATTTCTCAAATCTAAATTTTAATGAAACTTATTCTTTGAAATGTTTTTTTAATTGTAGGATAGAATTGATTTGACATTTTTGTAGAAATTGAGTCGGGTTGGACTGGATTTTATTGGGTTTTGCTCAGGTTGAGTAGGGCCATGAATTGCAACAAAGTAAATGGGCCAGGTTGGGCGTGAGGCCAATCTTTTAACTTTTGCACCAAGCTTGAAAATTTTCACCTGTGCTGACTTCTAAGTGATATTAATTTATTAGCTTAAGCTATTTTATTTTTGACAGACCTGAAACTTTATTATTTTATCTCCAATATTACATAAAATAAAAATACTTTTTTCAATTTTTTGATAATGTAGAATTTCATATAGTCGTCTGTTTGTTTATTAACTGATATATTAATTTAACCACATTTCTTTTAGATGTTGGAGATGAATTCCCAACTTTCTAAACGATTCAAGTTAGATGAAAGGTTTGCCGAAGATTTTGAGCCTGATGATTTTAAGAGTAATGTATTTTTTTAACATTTATAGTTCTTTCTGTATTGATCATAAATTTAATTTTATGTTTATAAAGTACACATGAAATTTTTTTTAACAATAATAATAATACTAATAAAATGTCCATTCTCAGTTGCCGTGTGAGACATGATATTTATTCTTAAAATGGTTTGTACTTTTTCATAAGGTTACTCTAATATAATAAAAATAATATTGCTCACGGATGGCAAAAATAAAATGTGTTTTATTCTTTCAGAGCTGCCATTTGTTTCTAAAATACTGTTAAAAGTGACTATTTTCAGCACTAGGTGTCTAAGGCTACTGTTTAAAATCCTCCAAAAATGATTATTTTTAGGAAAAAAACAGAAAAAAAGACCTTTTTTTTTTTTTTCCAATTCTAGCTACTATTTTTGTAGAAAACAGAATTTTCATTAAAGTGTAATCTCCCAATTTTGTGTTGTTCTAAGAGGTATTTAGTCTTTGCAAAGAAGCCACCTTTAATTGGAATACTATGATTTGGTGTGTTAAACTTTCCTCCAATCGCAACATAGATTATAAATATTAGCATTTATGTAATATTTACTTGATTTAAATTTAGGAACAAAAACAAACAATACCACTCAATATTTCAAATATATCAGTTTTATTTTATAATTTTTAAAGCTATTTGTATATGGTAATTATATTTTAAAATTTAATTGTATGGCAACATGAAATAAGTGCTAAAATTCATTATTGTAATCCTTGAATTTGTTGCTAAAGTACAGGCTGAGCATTAGGTGTTCATTTGGGGCCTCCTTCCTGTATCGTCACAAACAATGAAACATTTTTCAATGCCTAGAATACATGGAATATACAAATACATTATAGATATGTATATATATATATTGCTCTCTTTTTTTCTGCTCTAAATGTCCAATATTTTGATTGTAATCATTATAGGACCATAAACTGATTAAAAGATTCAACTGTTAAAAAATGCACACTAAATTTAGAATCCCCCAAAATTATGGGGCCTATGACCATTGCCCCATTGGCTTGTGTTTTAACCAGTCCTTGATTACAAAAGAAAAAAAAAAATATTGGGGGGGGGGGGGGATAAAAGGAGAAACTTTTGTGGCGCAATTTTTTAATTTAGTAACTAATTTTAAATGATATGAATAACAATTGAAAATATTGTGCTTGCTTCTTTCTTGCATATTTAGATGGTGGATATAAAATCATACTTTAAGCTATTTTATTCTACGTAAATTTCTTATCAAGATTAGATCAGTCATTTACACAAAAGCTGCATATGTCTATTATGAAACTATTTTTTAAAAACATATTTAGTTAATTTTTTTTTACAAAATGGAATTATGCAATAAAAGATTTCTTGTTTGTAGTTAGAAAACCTCACAATAATGCCCAAGTGTAAGCATATATTCAACGTTATTTCGAAAACAAAACTGCTTTCTCATAATCTATTTCAAATTATACTTTCAAAAGTTTCTTAACTTTTTAAAGCAATTAATGTGTGATTTTATTATAAAAGTACAAAAGGTGGCAAATCCAGGTAGTAGAATAAGGTGTGGATTTTCATGAAACATTTTTGATTATTATTTTTATTGAAAGTGTACATTTTTCCTCTTTTTTTTTTTTTTTAAGTAAGTATGCAACTTTTTTGGCTACTGTTTTTTTTAACATAAGCTACTAAAGTAACTATTTTCCTCCATAGCATTGTGGTCGTTGCAGAGTTTTTTTCTCAAGAGAAATTTTGTGAAAAGTAAAAGTTGTTTTTGTGAAATTTATAATATTTTTGCGAAAAACAACAGTTATTAATTAGGGAAGGTTACCATAAGTTGAATTATTTTTCCACTCAAATTTGGATGTAGTATAGGTATTTTCTTGTTTTGCCAGAATTTCTGATATCCACATATATCAAAATTGATTTTCTTAGTTTCATCATATTTAAGTTCTAGAGTTGCATTAGTTTTAACCATGGAAAGAACAAGTTTTAATTGTCCTAGTCAAAATCTGTTTTGACTATAAGTGGGCAAAATTGTTTTGACTCTGAAAAGAAATTAAAATTTATTTTGTTAACTGATAAATTTAGTACAGCATTTGGAAGGTTTTGTCAAAATAATATTTAAAAACATTTAATACAACATTTGAAAGTGTGTGCAAATATTTTACTTAGTACTATAGACCAGTGGTGTGCAAATGGGAGTCGCGAGAAAATTTTAGTGGGTCGCTAAATTCAAAGAATTTTATTTGAAAATAAAAAATACAGTAAAGCCCCGATTATCCGCGGAGCAATTTTTTTTTTTTTTTTTAATTCAAGTCAACAGCAAGGAATAAGCCCCTACTATTAAATATAAACAGAAAAATCAATGTACTCGAAAGTCATAGAAGAATATTTCTAGATTCGGTTGCCATGTTTGAAATATCAGATATAAAGTCTTGATGTCCTTTCTTGATTTTATTAACCAAATGTAAGCACAGTAATTAAAATATTTTACAATTAAATAACACTATTATGATAAATTCCAGGAGAGCATATCAAGAATAACTTCATTTTTATTTTTGAGATAAAAATTATTGCATACTAAAAGAAAAATAATAGTTTACAATTTAGAATAAAGAAAATGTGTTTCCAAAACAAGAAGCAAAAACGAGTGACTGATTTTTTTAAAAAGATGTAACTCACCTCTTTTTTGTACAGTATGTATAGCATTGTTTCTTGTTTACTGTTTTTTATTTTAATTATTTAGACGTAAAGCAAAGGTTTCTGACATATTGTGCATATGTATGTATTTTAAACGTTTTATTATGTTTTTTGTACACTAAAACATAGTTTTATGTTGAATTTTCTTTTTTTTTTTTTTTTTTTTTTTCGTGTTTGCACTCCTTTTTCGGGTTATCCGCGATTTTTGTTATCCGCGGTGCCCTTGCCACCCAATCCCGCGAATAATCGGGGTGTACTATATACAGTTTTTTTTCAAGTATCAGATACCAGTAAAATAGTGAAATGAGATTTTATTTATAAAAATAGAACTATTTTTTTTTTACGAAAACAATTATATATATTAGTATATTATATACCTTCCCTACTGTTTAGTCTTTATACTGTGATCACAGCGAGGACTGTGCAGTTCTTTCTGTCTGTGCCTCATTGATTGGTTTTGCTGCTTTTTGCATACGATCAAATCTTGTGCTTTTCAGAATTTACTAAAGGAAATATTATAGATTTCTTCTTATTTAAAAACTTCATTTTCAGTCATATGATAAGGGAGTTAACTTTTCGAAATGGTTTGAAAAATTTCCAGATAATAAATTAGGATGGATACCTGATCCATTTTCCTTTTGATATTTTTAAATCCAATATCCTTCTGAATAAAAAAAAAGAACTGTTAATTAATGTTTCAAGTGATAAAACACTGCACATTCAATTTGTCTCCGACTCTTGAAAAAGTTTGGTTGTTGATTAGAAATGGGTATAAAGACGTGCTTTGCTTTTAAGAGGCTACTTTAGTCACCTGAAAAGACCCGCTCACTAATGCTAATCCTATGGAAGCTATTTTGTACAAAGGGTGTTTTTTACTTTTTCGATTTTGTTTACAGATATTTTTAATTAAGACACTTTCATTTTCGTAACCAGTTTCGAAAGTGAAAGCATCCTCTTGAGAAAAATCTGCAAACAAAATCGAAAAAGTAAAAAAGGGCAGATGTAGAAATCAATCTCAGTTATCCAATGCAAAAAAAAAAAAAAAAAAAAACATTTAAAGATATTAAAATGCAAATGATATATCTTTAAAAAATTCTTCCATAGGATTAGCATTAGTGAGCGAGTCTTTCCGGGTGACTGAAGCAGCCCCTTAACCCTTTCTGATGCAGTGTGCCCAGGTCAGGACACCTAATTTTAATTCCAAACTTACGAGTGGCACCAAGAATATTTTAGTAAAATTTTGCATTTCAATGAACATTTAAAGTAACATGTTTCTAATTTCTAGAAAAGTTATTTGCAAATTCCGGTGTCAGTCAATCATTTCATCATTTTACAACAAAAATTGTCTGTGCCGGAAAGGGTTAAGCTGAGATTATCTTTATTCTGGACAAGATCAAACTTGGAAAATAATCTTTCTACTGATGAAGAGTTTGCACAACCATTCATCAGGTGTATTATGAAATCTACAATATCCCAAATCAGTATTTTCCAATTTTTTATTACTGAAAAAAACTAAGATTTATCAAGATACTTTTTTTACTTTATTAACTTCTTTTCTTTTTTCAACCAGGAGTTGAGGAAGAATATATACCTTCAGAAATCGATGAAGAAAAGAAGAAAAACATGCGAATATTAGAATCAATACTAGGCCATGAAATTACAAAGCCTGTGAAACCTGCTGATAAATCCTTTTCAAAGTAAAGATCTTAAATTTATTGTTTATGGAAAATGATTTTGTATATTTTTCATGTGCTGTACACATTTGAGAGATATTTTTGAAAATTATGTTTTTAAAATATCATTTAATGCTGTTCTCAAATTCAAACTGGAACATTCATAAAGTCATTTTCATTTTTATTCACATAATATTTGCAGGTGTTCTTTTTAAAAGCTATGAAATCAAATAACGTTTACCGTTTCTTGATTTAAGCAAGGAATCTTGCAGAGAATGCTGTTAGTATTTTAGGTTGATTATCAAACCATAATAGGTAGGGAAAGGTCGTCAAGAGACAACAATTTATTATAACTCTAAATTATTTCATTACTCATGCTTGCAGATTACTCATGCTTTTACACATAAAAAATTAAGTCTGTAAATGTGCCAAAAAATTTTGAGAGATTTTTTTTTAGAACAGTCTTAAATTGACAAACTTTCAATGAACTGAAATGTCTGTTTCTTTTATCTAATTTATAGGATATATGTAGATAGCTGATAGGCGCCAAGATTTCATTTATATTCTGTGATTCATTATAATCTGAATTCACTGTAGTGGGGTTTGATTGTATAATAAAGATGAAAAGTGCATTATAATTAATGTATTATAATTTCTATATTACAAATTTTTAGGGAGGACCTATGAAATTCATTAAATACTAGTGAAGCTGTATTATTTATTTTTGTTTTAAAGTGTTTTTGTAAACAATGTAAATTTTTTCCCACGTAATTAATTTTTATCTTTTAGAAAGCAATTAATCAGATTTGATCCAGAAGATGAAAATGCTTCTAAATTTGTTAAGACGCCAGAAAGTGTCAAGGAGAAACCAAAGAAATCCAAGTATGTTTCATACACTTTGTTATTATGCAGATAGATCTTATTCACTTTTTTATAAATATGTGGAGTTATTTTTTTCATATTTTCTATATTATTATTTTGATAAAATTGATTTCTTCAGAATAAAAAGTTTGAAACTGAACAGGTGAAAATACTTTTTACTAATATTATCAATTCTGAATGTGGTTTAAATGTTTGCTCTTAAATTTCAGCTTTAAAAAAGTATTTGTGTTAAACTACTAATTCTATTGTCAAGAAAAGAAAATATTCAATTCATTCCCCCCCCCCCATCCCCCCTTCTTTCTCACTATTTTACTATCTATGGTAGCAGATGTGCCACAAAATACAAAACTTTTATAATTTTCATTTTTAAAAATCCAAACAGAAGGATATTTATTCAAGGTTTTATTGTTGGGCTCTAAAAAAGTTATAAAGCAGGTAACTCACAAAAAAGCTTGTAAAAGTTATTACATTGCTGGCTGGTGGCCTTGTACAAATAATTATGTATAAGGAATTTTATGTTTTTTTATCTGTGTGTCTGTTAGAGTAGTAATGGGCAATTGCTCAATAACTCTATGATTGTCAACAATCGTATTGTAGAAAATGACAATCATTGATTTGCTCCCAAATTCTACCTCAAGATGATCTACAATCGATTGTTTCACCGAAACTTCTAAAAACCGCAGTTGCAAAACTTAAGTGATTATTATGAGAGGAAATTTGATCATAGTGATGGGCTATTGCTCAATTATTCTACAATTAGAACAGTTTGCTGATAATTAAGTTTGAGGGGAAAGTAAGGTTATTCTCATACTTGCATTTTTTGAAGTTGTATATTTCTGCATGCAGTCAAGCCGATAGACCATGTACCTGTGATGTTTCAGTTGTTGATTTGTTTGGTTGACACTTGTGTTTTTTTTAAGCTGTTTATTTTTTTCTGATCATGGTCAAGGTTAGAGCTTGGACTAAGGGAGAGGTGAAAGAAGTTGGTAATATTTATTCTTTTGATGGAAAAAATAAAGATCTCCACGGCCCAAGCTTACCCCTACAAATTCGAGTCAAGCCAGCCTTTTTTTTTTTTTTAAAGAGGTGGGGTGTGGTGGAAATAAGTGATAAAGTACATTCATTTAATGGAATCTTAAGAATCTTAAATTTATTTTAAATTACAAAATGAAAAATCATACAGAAATATTTCTTTAAATCCCCATTTTTTTTTTTTTTTTTTTTTTTGTTTCATTATAGATCTTTAAAATTTAGATTTTCTTTTTTTTTTAACTGTGATTTTTTTTATAGTATTATTTTAAAAGAGTATTATTCATTTTATTAACTCGCAGAATTCTGTTCAGAAATAGAGAAATTCCAACGGTGAGTACTTGTACGAACATTGCATTAATATTCCTAATGAAGCTTCATTTGATTGTATTCTAAGTAATTGACAGTGTTATTATTGCACATTCCATGGTTTGCAAATATTGCTGAAAAATTTCATATTTTTCATAAAATATGTATGAAATAAACTTTTAAAAGATTTTTAATTGTAGGGTAAAGTTTCTTGAAAAATATCATCTCCTTTTTTTAGAAATTGAGTTAGATTGAACCTTATTTTCCTGATTTTGCCCCAACCTGGCTATGAAGTATATAAAAAAAAAAAAGAAAGAAAGAAATAGGTTCTGGGCCTGAAAATTTCAACCCGTGCAGACATCTATGAAGAAACTTCTTTGTGTAACACATGTGATGTTTAAATCAGGGTTGGCATGGTTTAAACCAAATGGTTTTAACCATGGTTTAAACCACGGTTTAAACCAATTGGTTTTTTTGTCAAAAAAACCATTTCGTTTTTTTTAGAAAAAATCTAATCTAATATTTTCTCTTTTTTTGTAATTTAATTTTTTTAAATTATAGATAAAAGTAATTTCTACTTTTAACACTTCATCTCAGCAGTCAATATGAGACATAATGAACCTAGGTCATGTTTCTATGCATGTAGAATGAAAATTAGCATGTGCTGATGAACATATCTGGTACTATCCTAAAGATTTTTCTTAAAACATGTGAAATTAGAAAAGATAAAATAGGTAAATAGTATTCAATACTTAGCATAAAATATTTTCATTTAAAAAATGCAGATTATTTACAGCAGTTAATAACAAAATACAAATCTTTTAGATTTTGGTTAAATTGTAAAAGAAAATTTTCTGGATTGGGATTGGGGAAGATTATCCTTAAAGAATTTAAAAAGAGTGACTCAAGATATCAAATTGAATAACGCAGCTTGCAAAAATTGAGTGCTAGTTATAGCATTTCAATAATACCAATCAATCTTTTCTGTTAGTTGCTGAATCTAATGGTCAAAAATGTTGACTTTGGACACTTGGAGTTATCACTCAGAAAACAAAATAACCAGAAGTATTTGGATATTAAAAAAAAATAATAATAACAACAACCACAGAATAATATATTATATTCATGAAACTGCATCAAATGTTTATTAATTGATTATTATATTATTAATCAAAGGATTCTTCATATGATTTTCAAGGTATCAGTGTTTCACTGTGTAGAGCAGTTAACTTTGAACATAAGACATAGCTGTTACTAATAATGTTTAAATTAGAAATGATTTCAATTTTCTATATAATTGACTGTAATGATTTAATTTAAATATTTTCAAAAGTTATATTACTTACATAATATCCAAAAATGTTTATTTTATCAGCAGATATGCATCGGTATGCAATAGGAAATTATATTTTAAAAAACCTGGTTTAAACCAAAAAAACCTGGTTTAAACCAAATAAACCGTTTTTTTTGGTTTTTTACAAAAAAACCCGGTTTTTTTCCAACCCTGGTTTAAATCATAAAATATGTATATCACTGGCCTCTAATTATTAAGATTTTATGCTTACCATAAAATCTTAATTGTAAGCCCCCTTTTTCTAAAGCAAAAGAAGTTAAATTTAGGAGGGGGTTTATAATCGAGATTTTTTTTAAATGTCATTATAAAACCCTTTTTTACCACTAATTTAGAATGTAAATACAGGGATGAAATTCTTCCTAATTTCGGCAAATTTCCAATTTCTAAAAAAAAGAATCTAAATTCCCCCTCCCCCCCCCCCCACCTGCTTAAAATCTCCCCCAACAAAAAAAAAACCTAAGAAAAATTAAAAATAATTAAATTTCTTTTTCAGATTTACTTCTTTATTTGTTATTTATTTTATTGCAATAATAATTAATCAGTTATCTAAGCATCCCCCCCCCCAAAAAAAAAAAAAACACTGCTTCCCCTTTTGCCCCCCTCTCCACTTGTGGTATCAAACATGCATAATATAACTTGTGATTGGCGATAATGACATGTTTTTATCGATTTTCTCTGTTGTATGAACATCTCAATATTTTTCTCGATGACTCCAGTTTGCCAATTGCTTTTATACCATACCCGATTCGATTTTATCAAGAATCATCTGTGGGTGAACTGGAATGAGTTGGCGTTAATAAGGACTAGGTGGCTTTGCCCACTAGTGAGCCCCTCCTTTAATCGGGGCCTCTAATTTATACGGAATCTTGTAATATGAAATCTCAAACTGGATCCCCGCTGCATACAGCACTGTATAGCAGGCATGGTGTGCACGCAATACAAAATCTTGTGAAAAAAAAATAAAAATTCGAACCAAACTAACCTCGGACTAGATCCTTGGGGGTGTCAAAGGGGGGGGGGGGATGGGCATAGGAGCTGCATAATATGAATAAGTGGTCACAGGTCTTTCCAACGATGTATCACATGTATCGTCAAAATTTAGAAAACTGGAGGGAAGATCACCGGAGGTGCATAATATGAATAAGTGGTCACAGGCCTTTCCAACAATATGTCACATGAGGGGTCTCGGCTAAATTTAGAAAATTGCCTCCCCCCCCAAGGAGGCAAAGTGGGAGTACACCAGAGATGCATTACATCAATAAGTGGTCACGGCCTTTCCAACGATATGTCACTCTCGACTACATTTAGAAAAGCCTCCCCCCCTGGAGGAAAAGTGGGGGGAGGGGTGCGGGAGGTGCATAACATGCGAAAGTGGTCACATGTCTTTCCAATAATATGTCACATGAGGCTCTCAGCTAAATTTAGAAAGGTGCCCCCCGTGGGGGCAAAGTTGGAGGAGGGACACCAGTGGTGCATAACATCTGTAAGTGGTCAACTTTTCAATGATGTCACATAAGGGGTAGCGGCAAAACTTAGAAGAATGCCCACCGTAGCAAAGTGGGGAAAGGGTTACAGTTGGTGCCTAATATGAATAAGTGGTCATAGGACTTTCCAATGATATATCACATGAGTGGTGTCGGTAAAACTTTGGAAAGTGCTCCCCCGGGGGGCCAACTATTGTCCCCCCCACCCAGAATACAACCACCTCTTTTTGAAATTTCATATATTATAAATAATATTTATCAGCTCTCTATGGCGTGCCAAATTGAGGAGAGGGGAAGAAAGTCTCATAATATGAAAGAGTGATCCGAGGGCTTTTCGATGTATCACATGACGGGTCCAAAAAAGTTCAAAAATTGCCTCACTTGGATGGTACAATATTCAAAATCGCACAAAAATCGCTATTACAGCACCCCCTACCGACAATTTTTTTTCCAAATTCAGGGAGGACCTGCTTGCCATAGCCAAAAACTTAAAATAAAAATTTGGTTCAATCCTATGCACAACTTCATACACTTTTTGATGGTACAATGGCGACAAACAGATGGACACACGGACAGACAGACATTTTCTATTAACATATTTTTTGGAGTCTCTGACCCGTAAAACGTGTAAATCTGTCGAAAACCGGAAGTCGAAAAAAATTTCGATTACAATACTTTCTTCTATTGAAGATAGAAGAAAGTAAAAAAAGAAACAGGTCAGGCAGCGCAGGAAATTCGTAAAATTCAAAGTATCATCATTCGGCAAGTTTAGATCATACAATGTCTTTTCATTTGTTAGAGCTGGAAAAATATTTTTTTAAATATATCTTATAACACTAGAGGAACTTATCAAAATTTTGGATTTGTTACATTTACGAAAATAACTACTTTCATTTAAATAACTTCTAAGATATAAAGAACAATATTAAAAAATGTGCAGTTGGAAGCATATATCTAAATCTGATGATTTAAGTATTAGCTATAGATCAGCGATAACAGGGAACATTCCGTACCAAAGCAAAGTACTGTTTATTTGAATAACAGCGTTGCCCAAGCCCCGAGCCTTAATGAATTAACCTGAAATTTGTATGATTTTATATCTTTAAATCTATTTTATCTGAATTTATATTTTTAAATGAAAAAATATTGAATTGAAAGTATATGCTATTTGGTACTTTACTTTCTGCGCAATTTGATTTGTTGAGTCTATGCGCACCAAAAGCAAGCGAAACTGCGATGAAACACTCAGGTTTTCACTGATTTTGTCGAAATTTCACACATTATTTTTTGTAAAAAATATTTCTACCCGTCCGAATGTTTAAAATTTTATAGATGATGTAAATATGATCCATTGAGAACCTCAATACCATCTCAATTTGAGATACTCTTAAAAGATTGTGTTCAAATGCGGTCATTTGATTACTTTTAGCGTACAAAAATATAGTCTCTGTGAGGCACGAAATGGCCTGCATTTGCCGGTGTATTTGTAAGGGTTAATATTCCTAGTTTTTATAACAGATTGTCCCATCAACAAGAAGGTGGTTTCAGATTTACGAACATATTGGTTTGGCAGTACCTCTAAAATTTCGCCCTGAAGGAGTGAAACCTCGACGAAACACTCAGATTTTTACTGATTTCGTCGAAAATTTCCCACATTTTATTTTGTAAGAAATGTTTCTACCTGTTCGAAAATTTTCAAAATTTTTGTAGGTGATGTAAATCTGATCTATTGAGATGCTCTAAAATGATTGTGTTAAAATACGGACGTTTAGTTATTTTTAGCATAAGAAAAATATCGTCTTCGTGAGGCGCGAAGTGACCTGCATTTACTGGTGTATTTGAAAGGGTTAAAATTCATAATTGTTTTAAACCAATTGCATCATCAATTAGAAGGAGGTTTCACTTTAAGAACATATTTTTGGTTTGTCGGTACCTCCAAAATTGCACCCTGGAGGGGCGTTGCAATAAGGGAGAAAATTTTTTCGGAAAAAGACCCCTTTTGAAAATTGTTTTTTAAGCGGTTAACTGCGATATTTTTTTAAATTGATTGCGGCATTTGAGACGTAGATCTTTCAGACTGTCTTTTATTTTTTACTTTACTAAGCGGTTTGGGCGATGTAAGTTAATAAATAATGACAAAATACCTACGAAAATTCTTCTTTTTGTTCTTCATTTTCAACTGATGTGTAAATAAGGCTTCTGTGCATGCACCAGAGTTTTTTTAGTTCTCGAAAGGATCGAGTTGAGTTTTTAATGAGAGTGAGTTGCGATTTTTAATTAATAACTCAACTAATTATTAGAATTTTAAAATTCTGTGTCTCACGTGCATCAGGAGACATTTTGAGCAAGTCCCACAAAAATTTGCAGTCTCGTACGTGCCGCAGATTTTGCTAGCCATTGCACACACACAGACAAAGCAAAACTTTCTTTTATTAGTATAGATAAGTAGTTAGTGTAATTTTTAAACCTTGCTATATAACTAGGATTAGTTTAGGGGTGTCAATTTAGTTACCAAACAAGGGTGATTCTGTTCCGAATTTTTTGAAAATACCGAAAAATTAAAGCAGTCATTTCCGAAAAAAAAAAAATCGGTCATAAATCCGAAAATTCAGACATAAGGTGAACATATCGCGAATTTCGACAAATGTTCGCCGAAAAAAACCAATTTCATTAAAGAATCGCGGAGAAAATGCGAATTTCGCCAGAAAATCGCGAAAAAACGTCGATTTTGTCAAAGGATCGCGAAAAAATGGCAAATTTCCACCAAAAGATTGCGAAAAAAAAAACGCAAATTTCGTCAAAAAATCGCGAAAAAAGCGCAAATTTCGTCAAAAAATCGCGTTAAAACCCGCAAATTTCGTCAAAGGATCGCCAAAAGACGGTAAATTTTCCAAAAAGATCGCGAAAAACGACAAATTTCGTCAAAAGATTGCGAAAAACGGCAAATTTCCCCAAAAGATCGCGAAAAAACGGCAAATTTCGTCGAAAATCGCGAAAAAAAAACAGACAGTAGTGGATTTTCAGATTATTTTTTTTTCCTCATAAATCAGTCTCAAAAAATAAATTTCGTCAAAGGATCGCCAGAAAAACGCGGATTTCGTCAAAGGATCGTGAAAAAACGATAAATTCCCCCAAAGGATCGCGAAAAAACGACAAATTTCCTCAAACGATCGCGAAAAAATGGCAAATTTCATCCAAAGACCGCGAAAAAACGATAAATTTCGTCAAAGATCGCGAAAAAAAAAAAAAAAAAAAAAAAAGCAGTGACAGGAGTGGATTTTAACATTTCTTTTTACCTCAACCCCCCCACCCCCACTGTAATTCCGAAAATGCAATGTGAATTTCCGAAAAAATTTTTTCACTCAGAATCACCCCTGTTACCAAAATTATCAAAATTTTGTTTTTTTAGTTGAATTTTCTCTTACAGTGTAAGTGAAGAAAAAATGTATTATTGTTCCAAATGAAATATTATTTTATTAAATGAAATTAATCAGGACTTATCACAGAGTTATGCCTAGAAAACAATATTGTGCAGATAAATATTTAAAGAAAGCAAATTAATGTAAATGCGATTTTTGCATTTCAACTGTAATTTTAACAACCGGTTCGCCGAACTCAACACAAATTAACAACTGGTTCTATCAAACCAGTGCAAACCGGCTGAATCCCACCACTAGTTCCAGGTATGTGACAGCTTAGTATGGCTAAAATAAGAGAAACTTTGAAAATTAGGCCTCCATTTCACAGCTCATTGTCATGCCTCTTTCTCTATCTCGTCCCTTGGTATATCTCTTCTTGATAAATCTTCTCACATCTCTTCTCTGTCGAGAACGAGAAATTGATTTCTCATTCTCGGTCAACATGTGAAAAGACAATAATCAAGAACAACATATTGAAGCTAAGAAAATTGATTTCTCATTCTCAGCCAACATATAAAATGTTGAAAAGCGCAAGAGGAATAATTGAGAAGCCAGAAGTCGAGATGCTGGAAAAATCGATATGAGATTTGTCGAAATGCATGAGAGAGAGAGAAATGAAACTTTCAGAGTCAAACTTACCGCATTCTGGTTTAAGTCATAGTTTCTCAAAGGAGTGCATCTTCTTATCCAATCTCTTTTTGTTTGAGGCGTTTAAATTATTACTTTTAGTGAAGCTGTGACAAATTATCTTTACACAACAAAAGAGAAAATAAAAAAATGTTGATCATATTTGAAAGCAGAAGAACAGTAACCAGAGACGACTTTTAATTTCATAGAATATAAGTATGTCCTATTATTAAACTGTATTAAATAAAAAGCAACATAAGACAGAAGAAAATAATTTAAATTTCATTAAAATTGTTACATAGAGGGAAATTATTTTTATAATACAGATTAAATGAAAATGACATAATTTACATTCAAAAAGGAAATGTTTTTTTCATGGAATTACAGAAAAATGGTAAAGTTTTTATACTCATTGAAAATACACAATTTTAAGGACGATATATTTCAAAAGTCATTCCATTTGTCAATTGTATTTTGCCTTTGGATGATTTCTGTTTTTTTTTTTTTTTTCTGGCAATACAAGAATGACCGATTTGTCATACCATTACAAAAAATAAATTAGAAAGAAAAATCATGTATCAAGCAAAGATTATGAAACATTTTCGAACACATCCTGAATACTATGACAAAACTTTACCATTTAATAAGGTGAGAGAATGTATTTAAGCAAATAGTTTAGTAAAAGGCATTACTAAAAAGCTATTACCGTCCATTGCCAGAAAAGTACTCGAATTAATTTGTGAAGCCCTGTAAATGATCTGTAGATTTGTATTCAATCTAGATAGTATACGATAATTTAGCTTAGTTAGAAAATGCTTTACGCAGTTTACAGTTTGCACATTTAGCAATTTCTGCCAATAAACGGATATATACTCGAACTTCTTGTATAGCCATGTATATTATCTACAGATTTTTATACATGTCACGTAATATGGTAAAATTTAATTCAGGAAAAAAATTATTATTAAATACACTTCCAGAAATTACCATCCAAAGCCGGCAATGTTTTCAGTTCTTTGCGTATCCCTGTATATTAGGATTTCTACTAACATATCTTAGTATACTATAAAAAATTAGGCCAAAATTGCATAACTCAATTAAAAACCTCCTGTAAACAATTCACCCCATACAAAGTAATGCTTGCAAATTCTTTTGTGTAGCCCTGTATATCACTCACCTGCAAGAAAAGTGACACATCTGGGCAAAAGTAAATTTCACAGGAGAGGCGAAAGAAAGTTTGCATGATTTTACTGTAATTTGAAATTATAGCTCTTAGCTTTGCATGCAAGAATGAAAACGTGCATAAAAGCATAAAATCCTTAAGATTGAAGACGTAGGATGAGGTTTGGAGAGTGGGGTACTTTTACCTCCCCACACAATCCACCCCTCTTCTGTGGTTACAAATAGACATATAACATAATAAAGTGATTTCCCGCATATCTACACCTATGAAATTGTTTGTGTAGCAAGACACACCTGTGACAGACCTATTAGTGGAATAAAACGCAAAATGAATTTTTGCGAGATGTGCCACTTTTCTTGCGGGTGAACGATATGATCTATGGATTTTATACAATCCACGTAGTATTCAAATAGTTAAACTTAAAAACTCCTACCATAATTGAAAATGCACTTCAAGCAACTATCCCTAATAGACAGCAGTGTAGCCAAATTTTTTTGTGTTTCCCTGTAAATTAACGATAACTGTCGTACATGTCATATTCTGTAGTAAGCATTTTGTAATGCACATCAATTATGTATGTTAATTTCACTCTGTTTGAAATATTTTAGTATTAGTAAAATATGCTTCAATTGTTTTACTATAAACCATTATACAACCAAATTCTTCTGTGTGAACCTATAAATAAATGATAAATGACTTGCACAACATATCCTGCATAGAACATGCTTTAATACATTTGATAAATCCATATCAATTTCATTATGTTTTAAATAGTGTCAGCATTAAAATACACTGTAAACTCTTTTTCTCTATTGAGTGTAATGTAACAGGATTCTTTTGAGTGTCCCTGTAAATGAACTAAAAATGCTCACATTCCATTTTCAATAGCAAACGTGCTATAGTAAACGTAAAAAATATATGTAATTTGCGTTAATTTTGAATCCATAAATAAAACAATTTTTTTTCTCTTGTCTTCCTGATAAAAAGACTATTTTCATATTGGATAATTTGACTTGGTATGGATGATTAGAAAAGGAAAATATTACAAACATTTGTGGCAAAGTATCGAATATGCCATATTGGACAGTTTGATGTTGTAAATTTTAGAAAAATATGCATATTGGATACTTTGAAACAGTCCTTATCTAAGTTTCTAATTAAGCTAGAAACATGACGATTTTGCATAATACGTACCATGCACAATACAAGAGACTGGCACAGAATATGAAAAATGCATTTTTTCACATTGGATAGTTTGACATGGTACCGACGATATGCTTGGAATAAAATAGGAAAGACATGCTTCAGCTAAAAGAAACTAAAAGGCAAAATGGCCAAAGTGATCATAACCAAAAACCAATGGTGTACACCATGTAAAGGTTAACAAAAATTTTTCCTTGTAACAGAATTCGCCTTGGATTCGCTGGAACTTGAAAATATTTGAGACTTGGACAGATTACCATCTTACACAGTGTCTGCCTTAGACAGAGTTTACTGTATTTCTTTTTTTTTTTTTTTTTGAGTGTGTGTGTGTGGGGGGGGGAGGGGGGAGGGGGGATGGAAGCTACATAACTCAGAAAAGAAGTGAGATTAAAAAATATGTATATAATGTTGTCTACCTAACGTAATGAATTTGTACAAATTCCAAAAATCAAGCCTCTGACATAAATGAGTTAAATACAAAATCTCTTTTACTTTTCATTCTTTAAGGTTTGTAGATATGTATTATTTTTTCTAGGACAAAAAATTTCATTGAAATAGTTTACATGAAAATGTTATTTATAATCATTTTGTAATGATTTTTATTTATTTTACTTTATTTTAGGAAAAAGAAGGGAAATTCAGAAGAAAAACCTGAAGTTATTCCCATATCTACTGAGCGTTACATAGAAGTTGATCCAAATCTAAAAGATATATTGGGTTCATCTACTCCATTCAGCTTTTCTCAAAGATTCAACTTTGAACACAGTGAAACAACTTTGGACTCTATAAATGGTAATACATATTTAGAAATTGAATTTGTATAATTGATTTTTATTAACTTCTGACAAATTAATATTTTAATATTTGAATATATTTAATCCATTTATAATATTCTTTTTGTGATGTATGAGTAATGAAAAATGTTTTATTTATAAATTTTTCAGATGTTAATGTCATAAAATAAAACTTAACTATGCAGTTGGACCAAAAAAAAGCATCCTACCCTAATATCTTTTTATCATTAAATTATCATAGCTAAAAATGAGAAAAATCTTTTGATTGGAAACTATGCCTCTTTAAATGTTTATTAAGAAAAACAAGTTTCAGAGGGAGGAGGGGGGGGGGGTCCTTTAAATATTGAAATAGTAACAAACTTTAAAATAACATCCAGATTTCATTTCATATTCTGGTTCTAGAGTAAATTTGAATTTCAGATACCAAACAGGAAGCGGTCAAGAAGTTTAAAAATTATAAAGATGTAAAGTTTTAGCCACCTAATGTTTAATTAATTTTTAATATTGTTCATATTTTCAGCAGTAATTATTTTTTACACTGATTTTTTTTTCTGTGGTATTAGTATTAACTATCATAAGCATATTTATGCAACATACTTTCAAAAATCCTTTATATATAGAATATGAACTATAAAATAATGTTAAAAAAAATTATGAATTGTACTTTTGTATTTTTTTTAACAGAAATTGATATCTAGAAGTTTCTTATATGCAAATTTAAAATTTAAAGTTATCCAATAAACGTTAAGCTATGCTTAAAAAAAAAAACATCAGCACAACAGTTTGGGGACCCTACAGCCATTAAAAAAAATAATTCTGTAATATCTTTTAATAAATTTAACACGTCTTAAATATTTGTTAGGATATTTAAACTATTTACCTAGCATTTTTCTAACATAAATAACATATACTATTGAAAAGTACTTATAAAATTTTAATAAAATCTTAACTTTAAAGTAACAATTTTCATCTTTTAGTTGACCACCTTTCCGAACCAGACAAAAAATTTCCTCGGCCTGAAACTACCAAAATAATTTTGGGCGACTTGCAACACGAACCAAATCCGACATATTTCAACCCAAACCTGAAGTGAAAGATCTTGTTTTAATGCAATCTTAAAATCTTGTTTTAATGCAATTTTGAAATGTAATTACTGTTATATCTCTAATATCAATTTTATCGTAAGAAAATTAAAAAAAAATAGCAAATAAATAAACCTTTGGATATTAACTATGGTGTGGCATTTAAAAAATATTCACAAATATTACATAAATCTTTTTTCATTGGATGGGGTAAAACATTCTTGATATAATATCTTATTTTACCAAAAACAGGTGTTCTTAAAGTGCTTGCAGCGGGGAGGGAGGGGGAAACTTGCATTACGGTATAAATGATAGCACATGTTAAACAAAAATTAAAGTGAAAGAAAGCTAGGTGTCAAATTTGACGACTAAGCATAATTTTGTGGTCATGAAATCAATAATTTAGTTGCATTTAGTGACTAACGACTCTAATTTCTAACCCTGGGGATGGGGAGTTGAACTCCATACCAAAACCTCAAAACCACCTTAACCCTTTCTCAAAATATTAGCAGAGTTATAGAAAATGGTTGGTTGATACGAAGCATTTGTAAATAAAATGAAGTGATACTTGTTGATATAATATTTCATGAATTGAACACAGCTTCTTAAAATATAAATATAGCATGCATATAAAATATACTGTGCAATTTGCTCTTTTGTAATATACCTTAGCAGTCTTCATTAAAATACAAAAGGATAAGAAGAGAAAAGAAAAAGTACTTACTAGAGTCCTGCATCGGGTCGGATTACCTGCTTTTACCTGAACCACGGGTCAGGGTGGCACTATATTTTTCTGTTGCGGTTCGGGTCAGGTTGTCTTATATTGTTGCGGTTTCAGGTTGGCTTTTTGACTCTTGCAGGTCGGTTTCGGGTTGAGCCGATTTTTTTTTTTTAAATGTCAAAATATTTTTCCACATTAAAAGTCTATACCGCAGATCAAAGTTTCATGAAAGCAAAATGCATCTAATATTAGAATTAGTTTCTGGAAGTTAATATAAACATACTTTTTCAACTACTGGTATGATAAGGATTATAACGAATGCCTCTGCATTGCTGAAGCATTTTTGCTAAATAGTTACAGTTCTAATGTTCTAGTCTTGATATTTCTAATGTTGTTATGACAAAAATCTACTGTGTGATAAACAGGAAGAGTCATTTAGCGTTTTCTGCATATAATATTTTAAAAGTACAATAAGGCAGAATGCCAATTGTGTGACCGTTATAAGTGGAACTTTTGAAACCGCAACTAATTTTAAAGCATATTTAAAGATTAGATTTTAAATTTTATACCATTACGTATCGATTGAAACATTATTTTTCTACTTTCTTTGTTTTCCTTGTATCAAAGTTCAGGTATAATTTATCATACCTGTGATATTAATTTGAGTTGTATATGGGGCAGGACTCTAATTCAAATACATATTTCTTTTCATCTGAAACTATTAATTCTCAATTCAAGCTTTTTGTGAAAATCCCAACAATCTGAATGGCAAAAAACTTATATATGACCCACAAGAATTTGTCTAGTGTGAAGTTGACCTGCAAGAAAGAAAATTAGATTCATTCCGAGCCGAAAAAACAAAATTTGGAATAAACCGACCTGATGTTTGACTCTATTCAACGATCCCGAGGTGTCCACTATTCAGAGGTTTTACTATATTTTAATATTAAAGAATATAGATTTTTTAATTTTTCTATGAAAAATATAATAATGGCATTAAAACATGATTTACTTTTCTTTGATTGTGGATTCGTGTCTTACAAACCTGCATTTTACTATATTTGAATATTAAAGAATATAGATTTGTTAATTTTTCTATGAAAAATATAAAAATGGTATTAGAGATACAATTTTAGATTTTTTTTTTCATTATGGCATTAAAACATGATTGACTTTTCTTTCATTGCAGGTTCATGTCTATACGAACCCGCATTTTACTATATTTGAATATTAAAGAATATAGATTTATTATTTTTTCTATAAAAAATACAAAAATGGTATTAGAGATACAATTGTAGATTTTTTGTCATAATGGCATTAAAATATGATTTACTTTTCTTTCATTGCAGGTTGAGAATTTTTTTATTTTTTTTTTTGTTGAGTTTGGGTCAGGTTGACTTACAATGGAATTTGTGGATTTGGGCCGGATACAACCCGACCTGTACAGCACCCTTGTACTTACAATAAACATTGTTGAGTGGAGCGTGTAATGTGAAGTATCTTTTCAGAAAGTAGAGTCTTATTCAGGGTGCTTACAGGTGCTTACATTCAAAAAAAAGTTTGTAAGGTCCTTATAAGGTGCTTATTTTCGGTGCCTGTCAAAATTCGCAGAAAAAATCATGAATTTGAGAAAAATATCACGATGTCGAAACATTGCAGAAATAGATAATTTCGTCAATCAGCGGCTGAAAACAAAAGAACTTTGTCAATCAGTTGCGCAAGAAAATCGCGAATTTCATCAAAAGATTTCTGAAAAAAAAAATCACGACTTTTGTCAAAAGATCAGAATTTCGTCCGTAAGTCACTGAAAATAATAATCGCGAATTTGGTTAAACGATCGTGAAAATGATTGTTATTTTTATCAATCAATTACGGAAAAAATTTGTGAATTTTGTCAATTGATTATTTAATAAAAATCGGGAATTTCGTCAAATGATTGCGGGGGTGAAAATCACATATTTTGTCAAAAAATCACGGAAATATGAAATGCTAGTCAGTCACGGAAAATAGTCATGAATTTCGTCAAAGAATTGTGAAAAAACACAAACTTCTAAGGATCGCAAAAAAAAAAAAAAAAAAAAAAAATTGGAATTTTGTCAAAAGATCGCCATTGTTTATCATACTGAAAGGTTGGCAGATCTGAATAACCTCTAAATTAAAAAAAAGGATTGTGCTAAGTTTTTTCTTCAATATTGAATAGATAATGATGCATATGTGCACATAAATGGATGCTGATTTTTCCCTAAAGATGTGCTTATAAAGTGCTTACAGGTGCTTATTTTTAGAATTAAAATGTTGCTACTCACCCTGTTATATGAAACTGATGTATGCAGAGATTTATTTAATTAACAGGATGACTATTTTCAATTGCTTGCGAGACATAACTTCATCTCAAACATAAAATTGGCTTCACAGATTGAATTTAAATGCGCAATACACAAGTTGTTTGGACCTAGACTCCGGCGAAACAAAACGTTACTATGATACTTAAAAAGATAAATTTTCTCTGCTAAAAGTATGACGATATTTGAGCAAAAAGCAAGCTAAGCAGGTTTTTTTGATAGCTCGCAACTTTTTGAGCTCAAGGACAACTTCCAATATTAAATCTGTTCAATGAAACTTAACTTCTATAATCATGATGAACTTTGAAAGCGATAAACTTCAAACGCTTTAAAACGCCATATCAAACTTCATTAAAAAAAAATATAAGCTAAGTAAAGTAATAACGTAAAATGATAAAAAGTAAGATAATTTTAAAAATGATTAAATTATTAAAAGTAAAGGTCAAGAAAATATATAATGTATAATTAAGTATGCATAATAAAGATGAGATACATTTTCCTTAAATTATTCAATGAAACTTTCCTCATAAAAAAACCCCTATTAATTCACATCAAAACCATAAAGTAAGGACATTTTATTTCAGGTTTAGCCATTCTTAATAACAAAAAATGCCTGATTAATACATAAATATATTTGGTAAAAATAATGTTATTACCAGCTATATCCTAATTTTTTTTCAGAAAAAAATTTATTCTTCCTTCATGAAAAATCACAAGTTAAGTTACATTAACGAGAATTACATTAAAACACATACGGAATGATATAAAACTAAAAAGGTTTATAATTTTGAACTTGTATCTGAACTGAAAGTTTCATTGTTTACATCTGTGAAGATGTGCTGATTTTAGGCGTTTGTGGATTTGAGTGAGTCTACTGTATCACAAACCATTCATTGCCAACTGCAAAAGAGAAATAACTGCTTCTTCCCACTACATACCTTAGCATTTTATATATATTCATGATGTTTTGAAATAAATTTTTAAAAATAGAATTCAGTTTTTTTTTTATTCCTACAGAGCAAAAAATTCATGATAGATATAATTGTGTGAAATTACGTGACCGATTGACTAATTTTGTGATTTTTTTCCCCTATGACCAATTAACTAATTATGCATTTTTTTCCCCATCACCACTTGACAAAATTTGCAACTTTTTACCGTTGCTGACTGACGAAATTCCCAATTTTTTTTTTTTTTGTACAGATGGCTGTCGAAATTCACGATTTTTTTTATTACGAATTATTTTTTTTTTTTACGAAATTTGCAATTTTTTTGGCACAAATGGCTAACAAAATTTGCGACTTTTGTGCGGCAGATGACAGACTAAAAGATCCTTGATTTTTTTGCCCTGACTGTCTGACAAAATTCGCAATTTTTGTGGCCTGAATGACTGACAAATTTCGCGATTTTTGTGCCGCAGATGACTGGGAAATTTTGCGATTTTTATTTTTTATTTTTTTGCTGCGTATGATTGGCGATTTCATGTTTTTTGCATTGAGTAATTGACAAAATTCCCAATTTTTATCAGCGACTAATGAGGAATTTTGCGATTATTTGCAGCAACAGATGATCAAAATTTGCAACTTTTTTTGATGACCCATTGGCGAAATTCATGATTTTTCACCGCAATTGAACAAAATTGGTGATTTTTATCAAAGACCGATCAACAAATTTCACGATAATTTTCAATGTTCGACTGGCGAAATCTGCGATCTTTGGCTGTCATATCATTTATTTACTTCAGCACAGTAAGAAGCCTACATCAAAGCATGTTTTTGAGTATTCATTATATTTCAAAGTTATAAAATTTAATGCCCTCATTAAGTAAACACCATTTCTTTAAATAAATTACATTTCTGCTTTCACACATTAAACTGCATCTGTGTTTTCTCCTTTGAATAACTTGACAGAGAAATATTTTAAAACAATAAACAAACTTTTATTCTTTCAAAGTAACATAAATTCATAAAAGGAAAAAGGGTGACATGAATGCATAAACAAAACAATTTTCACACGATATGATTGAAAAACATTTAAATTAATTCATCCTCATTTCAGTAAAATAAACAGTTTTTAATCTCAACACAATGTCTAATGCAATAAAATAAATGATTGCTTGTTACCTGTATCATGTTGTAACATCAGCTCAGGAAATATGTAATTACGTATGCAGCATTTACTGCAGTTCCAAACAAAAAAATAATGTTTGATTTATTCTGTTGAGCTGATTCAAATATCATACCAGATACTGTGATTGTTAAAGGTTAATTTGGTGAATTAGTCCTTCAGATTCGTCCGAGGTGGCTCAGTCAGTAGAATATTGAGGCAGCTTCAGCCAAGATATCCCTGGTTCAAATTCTGGCCCAGACTTTTTTCACCCACTTGGAAATTTACATGTGTTATCAAGAAGTATGATTCACCAATTGCTTTAACAACCCAGAAAGAAAAACAAACACATGTTCTATCCCAGCAAACTAATCACAACATGAAAGCGAAAATGAGCTACTCCAGGCAAAAGCCTCATTGTATTTAATAAGGTGAAGGAATGACCTAGAAACAGGAAGTAATGCCCACTTTATCCAACAGCCCATAAGCCCTCTACATCCAACAGCTGATAAGTATGAATGCTTAAAGAACTTCCTGCATGCATGTATGTATGTTAGGTATGTATGGGTGTGGGTGTGTGATATCATGAATTCAAAACAGCGGCATTTATCAAAACAGTATTGAAAAGTGATGCACAGTGTTTGTGATTTCACTGTCAACAGCAAAAATAAGCATTTTTAACTAAATTTAAATATCGTATATACTCGTGTATTAGACAAAATTTGGGAGTTGAAATGAGGGGTCAACTTATACACAAGTTAGTAAAAAAAAAAAAAAAAAAAAAATTGCAGATTATTGGCGAATAAGCAAGTCTTTTAAGTAATCACGTATGAGTCTAGGTTGGAGAGAGTTCCCTGTGACTGACAATAAAAGCTCCACAATAATATCCCTGTAATTGTTCTGCACTTATTTTCTCTTGGGATAGAATTCCCTTCAATACAGGGAAATTGCTTTCAACATTTGAATCCCTTTTTTAAAAGAGTTCAACTTGAGAAGGCTTCTAGATATCTCTTCTAAAAGTTCTACAATACAAAGAAGTACTATATTTTAGCAGTCTAAGAAGTTGTTTACCCTTGCAAATAAGGCTTGAAAAGATTGAAAGAAATTTTTCTTTTTAAGTATCATTAAATTGATGTGAATATGTTTCAAAATAGTTTAAGCTTCTTTGGTTTTACATAATTATACAGTTTTAAAACGTTAAATTAAAAAAAAGTGTGATTAGAAACATAAAAAAAAAAGTTTACTAATTTAATGAAAATTTATTATTATTTTTTTAATCCTCGATTACAAATCATTTTTCAAAATATTACCAGAAATGTGGTTTGACTTATACACGAAAATTCAATTTTTTTCAAAATTTTGCTTAAGAATTGGGGTGTTGACTTATACTCGAGTATGTACGATAATTATTGTAATAAGTGTGATGTAGTAATCACATTTATTTTTTTAATTGTAATGCAGCATTCTTATTTTGCCCCTTTTAAATGTTTTCTTTTCAACGCAACATCGTTCAAATTGCTTTTTTTTTTTTTTCCTTTCCTTATTTACCGAAAGTAACAGATAGTTTTTCCCCTCTCCTCTGATCGATTTTTACTCAGCGCATATCGTAGTGACGTCGACCACGTCATATTAGATGTGTGTCTTTGCTAGCCAATTAATCGTAGTTTCGATTTCTCTCTGTTATTATTTGTTCTACAATTCATACGTAATTTTAATTTAACTAATGGTTTTAAACTTATTTTGGATACACTAATGTAAACCTTGTTTGTGTGGCATATATACCAAGTGCACCTAGTTTTCAACAGATTTTACGAAAATTTGATATTGTATTTTTTGACAATGTGATTGTTTTTTGGTTTTCTGGCTATGCGCCTGATTCAAATGCGATTCCAAGACTACGATGTTCTTCAACAGCGAATTCACGATCCATGAAAAGTTTATTTTCGATCTCTGGCTTTTTATTTTATGCATTTCGATTTGGACATTTTATTATCAAGGCACTCTCTAAGGAATAATTTTAACCAGCATCAGCCAGCATTCATTAGTGTCATGGAATTACTTTAAGTTTTTAATAATTCTACGTGGAACGTTTTCTACTATGTACGGTGACCAGTTGAATTTCTCTAATATACCTTCTACCTCTCCATGTGATTAATAAAGTTGGATTTATTGTAACTACTTGTCTTCCTTGAACAAGCCACTGAGTCATCTGTTTCTTATTTTTATCTGTTTCTTATTATATTTGTTTATTTATTTTTACTGCAACTAAAGTCATTTATTCTCGCCATACTTTATATCATCGGCAATATTATTCAGAAATATTATGCATATTCCCATTTTTGTACGTTTACATTTTATCAAATAAATACAAAAATATTTTAACATAATTTTTTTTTTAGTATTTTTCCAGTTCATTTTGTAACATTTTAAAGTGATTTTACCAACAAATTTGAGAAAACAAAAATTCAGGCACAAATGTGTTAACAATGATAAATATGTTTTAAAGTAGGTTATATTAAATATAATTTAAGAAGTGTTGAGAACCTAAATAATCTTAATAGTTTTTAAACCTGACAAAAATTTGCAATTTTCTTCTGTGATACACTGACAAAATTTGCGATTTCCCCCAGGGTTCGCAAAGCTGGGCCCACTTGAAAAAGCCCACTGAAAAACCTACAAAGTGGGTTTTTTCAATTTTCAGAAATAATTTAAAAATTTAAACAACATATACATTTAATGAATTTAAGTCATTTCAGTTAATTTTGAAAAAAAATTAATATATAAAAGCCATTACATACACATCTGAAGTAAAATAAAAATGTATTTCAATACATTGAAATACTTTACTAACATAGAACCTAGTAGGCAACATACATAGTACATAATTATAGGTAAAGGTTCTATCATAAGAATGTCTTTAAATAAAAAATTCAAATCAACGATATTGATGAAAATAAAAAATATGTATTTTTACTTTCTTCTATCTTTACAAGAAGAAAGTATTGGATTCGTGAAAATTTTCGACTTCCAGTTTATGATGGATTTATACATTTTAAAAAGGTCCTGAAGACGATTTGATGGTTTTTAGAAAATGTCTGTGTGGGTGCTCTATCTCAAGAACCTCAGAATTTCACAAAACTTTAGATTGAGTTAGACCGTGATGTAAACTGATGCTGATTAGTTTTTGGTGTATACTGCCCAACAGGTGGCGCTGCTATGCTGCATTTATCTCAATTTTTGCAATAGCTTTACCTCAAGAACTAATGCACGGATTTCCATAAAACTACAGATTGAGTTACAAGTTAAATTGTTGCTTATTGAATTTTGGTGCATATCGCCCAACGGGTAGTGCTGCTATGCTGCATTTTTTGCGATTTCAGCAATAACTCTTATCCCAAGAACTAATGTACGGAATTGAATAAAAATTTAGATTCAGTTAGACCTTGATATAAACTGGTGCTGATTAGTTTTTGGTGTATATCGCCCAACAGTGGTGCTGTTGTGCTCCATTCATCTCACTTTTTGCAATAGCTTTATCTCAAGAGCTAATAATGCATGGATTTTCATCAAACTTCCGATTCAGTTAGACATTGACGTAAACTGTTACTGATCAGGTGTTGTTGTAAATTGCACAACATGTGATAATTATACCTCCTTGTTAAATGCATCCAATTCAACAAATCTATATTTTACAATCCTCATGATGGGCATAAATTGTCATTTAATTTTGGCACTGTGATAGCGAATTTTGAATTATTAACATGTATGAGATAGATGAAACTTTTGGGATTGGCACATCCGACTAGTTCACCCCTTTTTTCTTCTTACTTATATACTTTAAATTTTAATATTCTATTCATTATTTGATTTAAAGAAAATTAACAATTTTATACCTTCTATTATATTTAAAACTAATTTGTGAGAAACACTGACATTTAATTAATTAAAATTCATATAATTTATAGCTTGTAAAATAGCATTACAATTATATTGTATATAAGGGAACAATGTATTTTTTTATGTATAGTGTATATAATATATAGAAAATATAGTATACAATAATGTAATTACGCATATATTATACTTTTGAAAAAACCCGATTTTCCCCGGGGAAAATTGGGTTTTTCATGAAAAAAACCATGTGGATTGGGTTTTTTCAGAAAAACCCGGGTTTTTGCGAACCCTGATTTCCCCCACCCCCTATGAAATGATGATTCTTTTTCGCAATCATTTGGCGGGAGGTCCCAATCTTGAATTTTTTTGCAGAAAACTGATGAAATGTGCAATTGTTTGGTGCAACTAATTGACTAAATTCACAATTTTTTGCCTCATGTGACTACTTAAATTCGCTATTTTATGAATGACTGATCAGTAAATTTGGCGATGTATTTCAATGACTGATTGCCAAAATCAGCAATTTTTTATTTTGACTGAACAAAGAAATTCACAATTATTTTGTTACCATAGATTTCTGTATTTTCTACTTTATTATATAGGCGCAGATTCACGGTCGCCAGTCACCACGTGGCGACTAAATTTTTTGCTTTGGTGACTAACTTTTGGCGTCTAAGTCGATGTCCCTTTTTCGCCAAATGATTTTCGGATTTTTTTTTCTTATCAATCGCGGGATCATGTCTCCTCCATAACCCCACAATATTTACCGCTTTTCTTTTTTTCTTATTATCCATAATTAAAAAATATGATTAAATATGGATGCCACATTTCCGCGGAATCGTAAATTCATTGTTTTCTTCTAAAAAGCTCGGATGTTCGCGATCGGGAAAAAAAAGTTACGTTTGATGTGCACCGCGAATTAATTCAACAGCAGTGTATACCACAGTTAGCTTATGATGTAGAAAAATTCGAGTCGAGAAAAGAATGTGTTTGGGCCCCATCACACATAAAATTTTTTGTGATTATTCAGATATGCTCTAATAGGTAAGACACTAGATATCGTAATGTGATTCTTCTATGAATTAGCAGAATTCATCAAATTATCACTTATTTATTTAGCAGATTTCTGCCAAATCAATTCGTCAATCAGTCATGAAAAGAAATCTGGAATTTCCTCTATCAGTCATGAACTTTGTAAAAACTGTTGTCGATTGCTAGTGAAATAAAATCATGAATTTTGTTTCATCAATCGTTTACGAAATAAAACAGCAAATTTTGTCAATCTGTCGTGAAATATACCATGATTTTTGTCAATCGGTTGACAGAAAAAGAACACGATTTTCGTCAATTAGTCGATAGAAAAAAACCCGCTATTTTCATCAATCGGTCAATAGAAAAAAAAAACACTATTTTTGTCAATCGATCAATAGAAAAAAATGCGAATTTTGTCAATGGGTGAAAGGGAAAAAAAAAACAATAAGAAGCAAATTCCATTGTTCCGTCCTGAAAACCCCCGCAAATATCAACAATTGAAAGAATTTAATTTTGTCAACCGGTCGGAGAGAAAACAGGAATATAGCCCGTTTCTTTCTTGATCATTTGACGAAATTTGTGGAAGATCTTATATGATTGTTTGACATAATTCACGTTTTTTCTGCAATCTTTTGATGAAATTCGCGAGGTTTCTGCGATACATTTACAAAATTAGCGCTTTTTCAGCGGTCCTTTGATGAAATCAGTTTTTGCTTTTTTGTGATCATTTGATGAAATTTGCGGGTTTTTTTTTTTTTTTCTGAGATTCTTTGATGAAATTCACATTTTTTGTGATCCTCTGATGAAATTTTTGTTTTTCGCGTTTTTTTGACGAAATTCGTGTTTTTTATGATTCTTTGATGAAATTTGCAGGGTTTTTTTTGCGTTCCTTTGACGAAATTTGTGTTTTTTCTCGATTCTTTGGCGAAATCGGCGATTTTTTTCTGCGAACGATTGGCGAAATTGATTTTTTTTTTAACTATTTATCAAAATTCGTGATATTTTTTATATCCGAATTTTCGGAACCAAATGCTATAAATTTTCAGAAAATTCGGAACAGAATCACCCCTGTAATAGTCTGTGATAAGATTTTTTTAAAGATAATTTTTCTTGTATGTTCTTCAAAAACAAGTGTTTGAATTGTATTTTGACTTTTATAGGACAAAATAACAATACTCACACATTCTCAAATTTTTTTAATATGCACTGTTGTAGGACAAATTGAAAATTAGAAATATTGTTTTCCTTATATTCTCCACTACCGTGATTGCTTAGCTTATGCATATATTTTTTACCTGTATCTTGCCCAACTTTATATTCTGAACTGTACATAGTTTCAAATTCATATTACCCTTAATTTATACTCAAATTAAAAGAATTTTGTGATTAAATTAAATGTACGCATTTTATATATTTAGTCTATGTTTTGTTGTACATGTGTGTACATTAAACAAATTATTTTTCACTTTAAATTCCTGAGATTATTCCCATATAAACGTTATTGCTTTTATGCAATATTTTCCCAATGTGGCGACTGGATTTTTTGGGTTTGGGAGCCAGCATCGTGCGAAGAGAAAACTGTATCCACGGCAATGTTTCAATTTGCCCCCCACCCACCCACACACACACACACACACTTTTTCTTTGTGACGTGTCACAAAATTGAAAAGTGCAAAAACAGAAATAAATTTTATTGAATACATATTTCACGTTTATTTTGGAACTTTATGTTTAATTTTAATTCAGTAACTCCAAAAAAACTAAATCACATAAGCGAAAACTGCACTCATATTTTGTCAAAGAGAATCTGGGAAATAAGTAAAGAAAAATGTATCTAACAGTACAGTATAACACTTTGTAACTGTTTTGAATTCCCAGAAGGAAAGCCCATACTATTTTGATAATATACGTTTTTGTCACAAGCACAAAAAGAAAATTACAGACTCAGGAAAGAGAATAAGGCAAAGACCTAAAACAAGTTTTGAAAAGAAAGAAGTCCTTATTCATAAATTTCTATTTTGGTGTATGGTAAGGGACAATGCAATAACTTTGAAACGAAAAATGAATGTACTTTCATTGGGATAATTTTTTCAAAAAAAGGTAGGTTTGTAGTTAAAAAAAAAACTAGGTTTGTAGTATAAATTTAGCACCCCCTCAATTTCCGTGCTCGTGGCGACCACTCCCTTCATACCCCGCTTTGCATGGCCCTATTGGGGGCCACTGGCTCCTTAAAAATTTTGGGAATATGCACCTATACTTTATTACCCTACTACCTACCATATTTTATCAGACATATCTGGAGTGTTGGCATCTATGGCTAATATAGTTCAAAAATTTTTAACATGAGAATGTGTTTGAACTCATAATATAGTATAATATAAATATAACAAAAGGAAAATAGTTTCGAATAAAAATAATAATGGTTTTATCATATCTTTTAACTTGCATATATCTTTTTACATGTTTGTTAGCATATATAAACCTTCCTTGTTCACTTATACACTATTCAATTACTTTCAGTTATCCATTTCATTAATTTAAACTTCTTTTCAACTTTAATCCAAACAGCTGTTTCATTTCATTCAGGTCTTTTCAGTTTACTCAATTGCTGACTTTAGTTAGTTGGAGATATCGTTGGTTTATCTGTAATCTACTTTTCAGAGTTTACAAAAGTCATTCTGTTACCATTACATCATTTCAACCTGCTACGCTATCGAGTTTCTGTTTATATTAGTCTTTCAACATCGATGGATTTCATTGAGCCACCGCTAGTAATCTTTCAACACCAGATGGCTATCATTCATATCTAAATCAATGAATGACGTAACACGACACACCTCCGGTTTTGCGTAGTAGCTTGAGGAACTTCCAATCAGGTGTCAACTTTGGCTTGGCTATAAGCGGGAAGTACTTGACATCCCTGTCTGGTTTATTTCGTTTGATGTATCAAGAAATCATCTGCTTTTAAGCATGATGCAGTCTCGCAGTAATGGAACTTTATTTTAATCAGCCGTATTTAATTTAACTTATCATAACGATATCCCAGCTGTCTTTTCAACAAAGAAAGTTCGCTCAAGTATCTGCATATTTTATAAATGTTATCTACGATATCATAGCTGTTTATTTTAGTAGTTCTACAAGTTAGTGTATAGTAACCTATGTTTATACAGTTAGAATATTTACAAGTAAAAAAGATATGTTCTTAAAATGAAAAGATGTCCATTGTGAAAAAGGACTTTAAAGATGTCAACTATGGTTAAGTTCTCATTGCTTGTGCCGTCTTTTAACACTAGAATGGCAGTAGGGGTCATTTTGACACCTGAGCACTTTCGTCGGTTGATTACTTTAGTTTGGTTGGAAGAAATAGTTTGAAATTTTTTGACTTTTCCTGAATATATAACTATTTTTCTTTAAAAAAAATCAGCTTTCTATATTTGTTAGTTTTTGAAATATTGGTATGTATTCCTAGAATGGCGGGCAAGGGTCATTTTGACCCCTTTAGTAAAATACTCTTTGTACTCAAAGGATTGTGAACCCATGAGAAAAATTCAGTGATAAGCAATTTTCGATTGCATTCATACTGTCTCCCAGAGAGATAAAAACCGGTGTGTTGACACAACATTATTATCTGTAATTTGTATGTTATAATTCCTTTGTTTGATTTTGCCATGTTTTTGAACACAATATTTCAAAAAAAGAAAGTGTAAGGCTTTTCAGACTTATATTTCCTTTCAGAAATAGTATTTTCCCATTTGTTACTTTTGTTAGTTCAGATTAATCACTGCAGGTGGTAACCATACGGGGGGTGTTTTATAAGTAGAGTACGAATATTGTTCGTACGGCAGACAGTTGAACATTTCCGAATATATAATTTGTTGAAATTTGCAAAACATGCTACCGACCAGGACAAAATATTACAGTTGATGAACAATTGTTCACATCTAAAGCTTGATGTAAATTTATGCAATATATGCCAAATAAACCGGAGAAATTTGGGATAAAATTTTGGTTATCTGATGACGTTGATATTAAATATGTACCTCTTGAATGGATTTCCATTTCTAGGAAAAGATGAATCCTCAATTAAGTTTAACTGATTTTTTTCATGAAATTCTATTTATTTCTGCATCTTCCTATGGATTTATATTGCAATAACTTTATGTTACGTGCATATCTAAGTTTTTCTGGTGAGCTTCAACGTTCATGATGGGCTAATTTAAGAGTTTGAATTAGCCAGATCTAAATTAGTCCTTCACTATGTCAGTTAACCAGATTTTATCTGAACCCGACCCGAACCATAGGCTGGATCGGGTCAGGTTGACAGTTTATTTTGTTGCAGGTGGGATTGACTTCTATTTTTTAGTTGTGCATTTGGTTGACTTTAATTGTTTTCGGTTTTAGGTCAGCTTTGGATTAGGTCTTGACCTTTTTCAGGTCAGGTTCAAGTTGACCTGATTTTTCAGAAGAAAGTCTTGAATAATTTTTAGATCAAAAAAAAAAAAAAAAAACCCCTTTATATTTGAACATTAATGAGTGTATATGTGTTGATTTTTGTACACAAAAGTTGATGTTAGAGACCTAGACTACTTTTTTATAATTGTATTAAAATATGGGTTCATTTTCTTTCACTTTGGTTTCAAGTTGAAGTATGCTGTGTAGCAGGTTGATGGAATTTTATTTTTTGAGTTGCAGGTTGATTTGAAATAGATCTTTCAGGTTTGGGTCAGGTATAAGATAATTTGTGTGAGACTCTAGCTTAGAAACACATTATAGTGTCAAGATTAGGTGTTAAAGCATGAAAAATGTTTCTCTGTATATCTTATAGACCCAAAGACTAAATACAAACTTTAAATTTTATAACTTTTACGAAAATAATTAATTTGAAAATATAAATGGCTTTTAATACAACATTTGAAACATTTTGTAATACAACTATAACCTCTAAAAGTTTAAGAATTGACTCAAGCCAGTGAAAAGAGAAGATACCCATCATAGGTAGTATGCGGCTGTTCATCTTTTTCTTAACATTTCATCACAGAAACTATCTTTAAATGTTTCTTAATGTAAAATCAGTGTAATCTTACAGTTTAATATTATGTAAAAAATTTCATATTTCTTACCATTTAAATAATATTCTATGGCTTTTCTTGCATATTTTGTAATTCTTTCATGATTATGCTAATTTTATTTGTTAATTTTTGCGATAATAAAAATTTACTTTTAGACACTTCTGAATTTATTGTTGAAATGGGAGTTCAAGATGTTGAAGAACCAAAAGAAACTAAACTATTTCCTGTAAAACAAATGTCAAGGTAATTTTATGCATTTTTGCACAATTTGATTAAATAACACAATGTTTTCATTACAAAAACAGAAAATATTTTTGATTTAAAGAGCTATGGAAGTTTTTTAGCTTGTAAAATAAACATATTTTATTAAATTATTGTTTTGAAGTTTAGGAAGGAGTTAAAAATATATAGGTTTTTGCTTAAGAAAACACATATTTTGAACTTTCAAAACCATAATTTTAATTCATTTTTATTAAAAAGCTAAGCTAGTATATAACCCCCGTCAAAAATGACGGAATGTTGATCTGAGATACAAACAAACAGAATGAAGGTTTTATTATTGAAAGGGTTTTTATTATAGAAAAGTGTTGGCAAAAGAAGCCACCTCTTGTGTATATTAATGTTTTTTTAGTCCTTTATAGTTCGATGACGTGGAACTCTTGCATCATGCGTGGGTTGACGTAAACATATTTTATTTAGGAATGTGATCGTTCATTTTAAATAGTATAATTTAGGAAATACAAGAAGAGTTTGTTGATTTCACAATGATTGATTCCTACTTGATCTATTTATTTAAGTATCAAAATATTTTTGTCCTTCAAAATTATTAATTTGGTTTCCTGTTTCGAAATCAATTTATTCGTATCTGAGAGGGTTATAAATCCATCACCCTTCCTTAACCATCTCAGACGCATCCTGTATTAGTTGCATGGATTCTCGGTGTTTCGGAAATTGAGGTTTGGCCACTGGTTTGGTCAAACAATCTGCTATCATATCTTGTGTCAGACAATAACGAAGATCTAGTATACCGTTTTCTTTCATCTCTCTTATCGCATGATAATGCACATCAATATGTTTTGTGCGTTTTGAGAATTTTTCCTTCTCCACCATCTTTATACAGCTCTGGTTATCTTCATACAGCAACACTGGTAAATTTTGTTTTAGGTCTAAATCGGCTAATAGTTTGATAAGCCAGGCAATTTCCTGTCCTGCACTAGCTGCCGAAACAAATTCAGCTTCCGCTGATGAGTAGGCTATACAATTTTGTCGTTTGGTGTACCATTGTATGGGACTATTTCCCAGCATGAATATGTTGCCTGTTGTCGATTTCCTCGTTCTTGTGTCCCCCGCCCAGCCCAGTCAGAGTCAGAAAAACCGATGAGTTGTTGTTCGTGATTTGTGTTCAATGTTAGATTAAGGTTTTTCGTGATGTTTAGATAACTAATTATCCGTTTCACAGCATTCCAATCTTTTAATCGCGGAGTTTCACACCTTCTGCTGAGGATGTTAATTGTGGCTGATATATCTGGGGACATAGTGGTTCCTATGTACAACAATGATCCGATCGCTCTGAATTTCGTGTTATTAGGCATTAAATTTTCGTCATCTTCTAATTTGTGAAAACCGGCATCCATGGGAGTGCTTACAGGTTTTACATTTTCTAGATTAAATTTTCTTGCAAGTTCTTCTATTTTTAATCTTTGATTCAGTTTGTACCCGTTTTCAGTTGTTTTTATTTCCATGCCTAAATAGTGAGATACTTCCCCAAGGTCTTTTAATTCGTATTCTTGCTTTAAAGCTTTTATTATTTTTTGAATTGATTCATTTTCGCCACCTATCAAAATATCATCAACATACACTATTATGTAAGTCGTAATGTTTTCTTTTCGTGTGTATAGGCATGTGTCCACGGTGCTTTGTTGAAAATTTAGTCTTTTTAAAGATTGTTCGATTCTTTTATTCCAAGTTCTGGCTGCCTGTTTGAGACCGTAGATGGATTTTTTCAGTTTACAGACTTTGTTTTCTGAGTTTTTCTCAATGTAGCCCTCCGGTTGTTTCATATATACTTCGTCTTCTAACTCACCATAGAGAAAGGCTGTGTCGATATCGATGTGTCTCACGCTCAACTTCTTATATGCGACTGCTGCCAAAAATGTTCTCACAGTTGTTTGTGACACTACTGGGGCGAAAGTCTCGTCATAGTTTTCCCCATATTTTTGACTAAACCCTTTGGCTACCAAACGTGCTTTGTACTTTTGTGTGTTTCTGTAACTGTCTAATTTCCTTTTGAATGTCTATTTGCAACCTATAACCTTTTTGTTAGGTGGAGGATCCACTAATTCCCATGTGTTGTGTTTTCTCAGCGACTTGTGTGACTTTAAGCCAATTTTCCTTTTCTTTGGGATTATTTATTTCCAGTATTTCATTCCAACTAGTGGGTTCTGTCATATCATTATTTTTTACATAACAGACATATCTGTCTGGTGGTAACCCCTGTTCGATCTTTCAGATCTTCTTGGTTCATTGGTCGGTTGTTTGGATGTGGTTGGTTCTTCGGTTGTGTTTATCTCTGTTTTAATGTAATTTTTGTCCTCATATGAGTTTTCTGTCTCTTTGTTCTTTTAGGTTAATTTTGCTATTTTCTATAAATTTCACTGTTCTGCCAATTACAATTTTATTTTCTTTAGTGTATACACGATATCCTTTTGAGTTGTTATCGTATCCTACAAAAATCCCTTCCTGAGCCCTGTCGTCCAATTTTCCTCGATGTTGTTTATTCACGTATACATAAGCTTTGCACCCGAATGTTCGCAAATAGTGTAAATTCGGTTTGCTATTAAACCATAGATCAAATGAGTTTTATTTGTTGATCTTGTTGGTAAGCTATTCTGTAAATGATTCGCGGTGTTAATTGCTTCTCCCCAAAATCTTTGTGGCAGATTCGCTTCTCTGAGTAGGCTCCTAGTCATGTCTAATAGCGACCTATTTTTTCTTTCTGCAGTGCCATTTTGGCTTGGGCAATACGGCACGGTTAATTGACGTTTAATGGCCCTTTTTCTTAGGTAATCCTCTATCCCTCTATTTGTGTACTCTCCTCTGTTGTCTGATCTTATTGTTTTCGGATATTTCCTGAATTGGTTTCGAACCATAGCTATGTAGTCGATTAGTTTATCCTGTACTTCATCTTTATGTCTTAAGTATATTACAGTAAATCTAGAGTAGTCGTCAATGAATGTTACAAACATTGTTTTACCACCTATTGTGGGGGTTCCTATCGCTGTGCATACGTCCGTGTGCACTAGATCGAGTACCCTACCTGTTTTATTTCTATACACTGTTTTGGGATAGAGAGAATCGCTTGTTTTTGTTTGTATGCACGTTTCGCATGTTGTTCCATGGTTGCAATTATTTTGTTTTATGCCATAGGCTAAATCGTCTTTGACCATTTCCTTTATGGAATTATAATTTCTGTGCCCTAGGCGTTTGTGCCAAAGTTCCAGGCAATCTTTATTTTTGCATTCATGTGCCATGTTTACTATATTCCTATCTGTATTTTCTAATAATTCAACTTCGTATAGGTTATTTTTCATTTTTGGCTCCAAATAGATTTTCCCATTTAGGGACAGCGTGCATTGATCTTTATCAAATAATAATTTATACCCATTCTTTATGGCTTTACTCACTGAAATTAAATTAGATTCTAGCTCAGGTACATATAACACTTCTTTCAACGTAATTTTAGAAAAGTACATTTTAAATATGACAAATAATTTCTACAAACACAAATGATAAGGATATATATATATATTTACCCAATATTCAATTTCTGAAATAGTTCAACAATTAGACAAAACAAACAGCAGTATTTATTGCATTGCAACAATCATAATAATTGGCAAAGTGAAGTACAATTTCTGAAGATTTCACAAAACACTAAAATTGAATGTTCAATGCATTCAAGTTTTTTAAATTTTTAAAAAATAAATTATTTTTATGAAAATGAATGAATCTCAATTATAATGAACGGCTAGACAAACCGATTTCCATTAGAAGTGTATCAAGGCAGCAGTTTTACTCATCAATTAATGAAGCCTTATGTTTAATTTCTAAATATAGATTTGGCGACATCTTTCTATTGCAGATGTCTTTCTATTTTCTATCTATAAACGGTTGAAATTTTTGTTAAAATCATAGTTTTTTGCAGGAAATATGCAGGATGCATTGATTTAATTCAAGATCAATTTTTAAAAACTTCAGCTATGTAACTTTAAAAATTCATTCCATATAAGTAAAAACGAAAATTCATTCCGTATAAATAAAAACCAAAATTATTTCTTTCGTAAAATTTTAATTTAATTTTATCAATTTTTAAGAGCTTAGCTTATATCCACTTGAAACTGGCTTGCATTGTAAATAAAATTTATGTTTCTTATCAAATGTAATTAACCCCTTAATTGACTACAAAATCTCACACAATCTCTTGCCTTACTTAAATCGCATTTTTCTGCAATTAAAGGAGTATATTAAATTTTCTGAAATAGCAGTAAGAAAATGCACATGTTATATTGTTATATATAACGGCCCAGGTGGCGAAAATAGCCTCCTTACCATTGGACTTCGCCGTCTCTATAGCAGATGCTTACATTTTTTACAGGCATATATATACTCCTGGGGCACTTAAGGTGTTAAAATGTAAGGAATATACAATACCACATATTACATATATTAATTATATCAATGCAAATAAAATTTTGATTTTTAACATAACATTTGAACATAATTTTGGAGTGAAAACAAAATTGTAATTTACTAAGAGAATGTGAAAAAATAATTTTCAGTCATACTAATGCATCTTATATTTCAGTTGAACCTGAAAAAGAAAAAAAAAAAACTTTCTATTTATAATGTAAACAAAATTTTTAAAAATAAGCAGATAGATGTTAACCTCTTAAAAACTAATAAAACTAAATTTAAATTCTATCAAAGAAATCATAATAATAAAAATATTCATTTTGTTTATATTGAACGAAATTTTAAAATTACATGGAAACATTTAAAAAATGATCTTGAATTACATCATTATGTCCTGCAATATTTTTTAATAAAAAACCATAATTTCGATCAGAAGTTCATTTATATTGATTGCCGATAGATTGTGCCAAAACAATGTTAAAATAAACCATAGTCGACACATGGAACCACTGTGTTGTTTATTTCACAAAAACATGACTGGGTATGTAAAAATGAAAAACGCATTTCAAAATATTTAAAGGTTTTAATATACTTTTGCCAATATTTTAAAAGCAGAATCGCATGTTAGATAAATTAATGAATCACTGAAAAAATCGTTCATTTGTTTCTAGATTTGGAATTTGTGCTTCTGAATGGCAATGGTGTTCTTTGTTTATATCGGTAATCTGTTGTTGGTATCTGGTTATTTTTAATTTAGAAATTAAACATTATAATTGTACAGTTTTTGAAGTTTTATAAGTCAAACAATTGTCTTATTTACGGCATAGGAATGCTGAATGAGGCCTAACATGGCTGCAATATGTGTTTTTTTTTTTTTTTTAAGGATGAATGCGACCCAGTATCATTACTAGCATATTATATAAATAGATATGCTTTTTGTTCTTGCTTTTCCTAAGTGTTGTGAGGTACATAGTTGTCTGTATTACCCTAGAATTCTCCAAGTGGCTTTATCTGAAATCAATAGAAAATATAAATTAATTCAAAAATATTCATGTCAAATACTGAAAAATGCTGTGTGAGTGGAACAGTGCACTTTTGGAAGAATGACCCTTATATATATGTGTGTGTGTGTATTATGGCCAGCCAAAGCCCAAAATGGGGAAGTCCATGAATTGGCTGGCCATTCCATTAATTGGCCAACTTTGTTTCAAATCAATTGGCCAATTCACAAAGTGACTAGAGGCAGTTAGCCACTTTGCGAAATGGCTGAGGACTAGTGGCCAAAGACGAAAAAAAAAAAAGTAATGAGCTAATTGTGAGATTTTGTATATTTCCTAGTTAACCAAATTTGACATTTTTTTTTTTCAATGAAAACTGTTCATTTGCAGATGAGCATGCACAAGATATTTTTTGAAAAAAATGTTCATTTTTATTTTATTTTAAATATAAATGTTTTTAATGAAATTTCTTCAAAATGGTGACAATTGGGTTACTTCAGTTGTTCAACGAAAAGGAAATAATGTGGATTATTATTATGGCCAGTGACAATTTGCCAAAGTTGAAAGGAAATAGTCAAGAGCTGATTTTGAGGATCTGTATAGTTTCTTGCTGTGATTTCTACTTAGCCAATTTTAACAATTATTTTTTTCTTTTCTTTTAATGTTCTTTTGTAGATAAGCCCACACTAGATATATTTTTCTTTCAATATTTCCATTTTTATTTTATTTTAAATGTTTTTAATTAAATTTCTTCAAATGGTAGCAATTTGGTTACTTCCATTTTTCCAAGGAAAAGAAAATAATGGGGATTATTATATTTTTATTAATGCCATTTTTTTATTACAATAAAAAAAAAAAAAAGAAAATATATTTTCCCTTTGAAAAAAAAAAAAAATGGTGTTCAAGATCATCAAATCAAGGGCCAAGTTGCCTTAAAAGTAAATTAAAATAATCTATCAAAGATAAACCTTACTTAAAAGACCTGAAACTGAAAAGATTACTTTATTAACAAATATATGGGTGTGAAGAACACAGAACCCTGATTAATAAATACAAAAACTGATACACTAGAACAGGGATAGCGAACCTATTTACATCCGCAAGCCAATTTTTTTGAAAAATATTTTTGCGTGACCCTGGCGTGCCAACTAAAAAAACAAATTAAGTGGATCGAAAAACACGAATAAAATTTTCTTGAACAGTATTTTTTTTAAATCAAAAATGTGGGTAACATACATGTTAATACTGTGTTGTAATAATTACAGAAACAAATATATTTTAGAAAGTAATAAAAAATCAATGCAATTTATGTTGTTTCATCCTAAATGAAAAATAATTAATATCAGATTCATACTCAGTGACTTTTAACAAAATGAAGGTTGAATTGGAGTTATCTTATATGTGGTTTCTATTTGGGTTTTTATATTATAGTGAAACCTCCTTGTGTGACCACCTCCATTAAGCGACCATCTCCCTGAATGACCATTTTTTCATGGAATGAAATTTATTCCCATAGGCTCAATACTAATTTTACCTCCATTCAGAGACCATCTCAGTTGAACTCCCTCCATGAGTGACCACCAATTTCTTTGAAGAAAATGAAACAAATTCCGTTTTTTCCTGGTGGCTTGAAGAAAGTTTTATTAGAAAAATAATTCAGGGGAGTGCAATATACATCAAACTTCTAAACTAAGTTTAGAATTTTTTTTTATTATTCCAGTAACTTTTAAGTGTTTAAACCCTTTTGTGCCTTTTTTAGGCAATGAATTTAACTCCGATGACAAATTAAGAATGACGGTCAATAAACTCCTCTGCCCTATTCTGTCAGGAAACTCTGAAAGAAATAAATAAATTAATGAAATCGTCATTATTTGTTCCCGTCCAAAAAAAAAAAAAAAAAATGCATTTATTTACTGAAGTTCGAAAAGACTTGGAAATAAAAGTTATAAGATAAAACCGTAAAATCAAAGCAAACGTCAATGTATTCATTTTTTAAAGTCTGCAGTAATTAACTTTTGTTTTGATGCTTACATTTTCATATTCTTTCCTAATGTGAAAAATAAATTTTAGTAACATTAATTATTACCTTTTTCCAACAATTAAAATCTAGATTTAAACATGACCTCCATTAAGAGACCACCTCTCAGAGCGACCATTTTTTATTGGAACAGAACGTGGTCGCTTTAGGGAGGTTTTACTGTATTTCCTTGTGAAAATAATGATGTTAAGATGGCAAATGCAGCTTTTTAAAATCGCTCTGGAATTAAATTCAAAGTTGGTATAATTTTCTCATCAACATTTTTACTTATAATCCTTAATAATCCCTTCTTTTGATAATTTCTATAACTTGCCTTAGTTTGACAAGATTTTTAACCTATATTGAACTTAGATTGGAATTTAAAAAGTTGCTATTTAAGTTTTTCGATTTCCAAATATTCAAATTTAAGCAAGATCAACTCATTTAAATTGTTATGTTTTGTGTAATGTCACTGTATCTTCATTTAGAAAATCAATCAGCGCCATGCCAAAAATATTCTTCCATGTGCCACACGTTCACCGACCTTGCACTAGAATAATTATGCAGCATTAAAATACCAACATAATAAACAAAGAAAATTTAGATTTCCACTATTCAAGGCTTTATAAGAAAACTTTCTTTAAAAGGAAAAAAAGTAGTGTGAAAAGTAGCAAGGGCAACACACATACTTTAAATTTTATGTGAATGTGCTTTTTTTTTATGTTGGTTTGTATTAGGATGTATTTGTATTAGGAATCTCTGGCTACAACTACAGGTGAATTTAACTTTCTTTTTTTTTTTTTAAGTTAGGGTGCATTTTGCCAATTTCAAAAGGGGCAGGATGCGGCACCCTTAAAAAAATGACCTAGAAGAAACAGTAATTACAAAATTAATAAAAACTGCAAATAAGTAATTTTATTAGTTAGTAGAACAAATAACAAAACTAACAAATGTTATTTGCACTCGTTTTGCATTTGTACTTAGAAAAATTACTGTTAATCACCAAAATCTAAACTTACATACATGTATGTGTATGCTAACCAAAAAAATTATGAAAATGAGTTAAACCCATTCAAACACACATACAGAACAAATATAAGGATAGCCAGTTATATCTGAAATCCTCAAAAATATTTATATAACACCATTATTACCTCTCAGTGAGGATTATTAGCTTTCAATGGTTAATTTTTTTCTTTTTAAGAAAAGATCTTTTTCAATCCCTTATTAATTTTTTTATTTAGTATATATGAGTTACAAAGTTTAAAAAAAAAAAGACATTTATTCAACCTATATCGAAGAAGCTCTTGCTGTGCTTAACATTTTTACATCCATTACCGTAACTTTGCGCACCTCAAATAACTCAGTTCCCTACCAGAAATTATTTTAAATAAAATGTGACTTGATTCTGTTTAGCACTTATTTGACTTCTTTTCTACAATAAAATTTCCAGGTTGAAAAATACTTAACTAAGCCGCGGCAGATACACAGGAAATTACAGTATGCATTAATTTGCAATTTAGCTGTTGAGCAGATGTCAGTCTTTCATCCTTCTTTCACTCAAGATTGCTATTAATTTATTATTACAAAAGTAGAACAAGAAACTAGGACACTGATTATTTATTCTTTTATTTGCAGAAATTTAATACACTTGCTATGATTATTTTACATAAAATAATGCATAAATTGATTACCCAAAGGAAATTATGACATTGCAAATAATATTAAATTTAAATATAATTTTAAATGAAACTGTTTTATATTGGATAAAAACAATGCTTTTTACAAACTTAACTGTTTTTAATTTTTTACAATACTGAGGAATTAAGCTTAGAAACAATTATTTAAAGCTCTTTTTTTTGTTTATTGATGAGTCAAAATACCTGTAGAAACTTTCAAATTATGTTTATCTTAGATTTTAAAACTTTTTTTAACATTTTAAGCATTTAGAAAATTTTTGATTATAATCAATGATTTCTTTAAAAAAATCAGTTGATTAAAATCACGATTTAATTGCTGATTTAAATCAACTGATTAAAATCGTTGACACTCTAGTTAACATAAAACTAATAGTCATCATAAAACTAATTATATGTATGTAAAACACTGGATATATTTATTTGCCGACATGGGCTCCTTCAGAACAAAATTCATGAAAGGGCAAGATATTTGAACAGATGTAACTGCAATCCAATTTTTCTTCTTTTTTAAATGGAGACTATAAACATGAAATAAATTGTTCTGGAATTTATTTTTTTTTATCAGAACCTCACATGAAAAACCATTTTTTAATTTATCAGCAATAAAAAGCGACATTGAAATGTAACAACACATTAAAAATCTCTCAACACATATTAAAAATGATGAATTGAAACAGTTTATTCTTACATAGTGACAAAAATTCTTAATTCCTACTCCTTTTAGTAGTATAATTATCTAAAATCTTTTGAGAAAAATAAATTTTACTATAACTTTCAAAATCACAAGTAAAAAAAAAAAAAAAAAAAAAATTATTTAAATCCAGGGAAAGGTAACTGCTCTCTACCATGCAAAATTTCAAGTTTCTAGTTCCTACAGTCTCACAGAAATTGCAATTTTAGAATGTCTTTTTGCTCCTGCACCCTTTAAAATTTGAAATTTTTTAGAAACTGTTCTGTGCAAGCGTTTATGCCTTCAAAATAACAGCTGTGTTAAATTTCAAGTTTCTAACCCTAACAAATCCAAATAAATTGTAATTTAGAATTTTTGTAGAAATGTTTCCACTCAATTCATTCTTTTAAATTTCACGTGTTTTAGAAAACCTTTCTTAGCAAGCATTTACATCTTCAAATTATCTGCCATTCCAAATTTAAAGTTTCTAGCACTACAGTATCACAGAAATTGCAACTTTAGAATATTTTTTTGTTCCTGCACTCTTTTAAATTTCGAATTTAACTATTCTGTTCGAGTATTTATGTCTTAAAAGTTATGGCCATGGCGAGTTTCAAGCCCTATAAATTCCAAGTTATATATATATATATATTATAGCACTAAGTGTATAACACTTCCGGAGTGAACTCATCCGGATACCGATAATCTTTCATTAAAATCAGCCATTTTATTTTAATTTTCAGAGATTGGTGAAATAGAGAAAAGTTCACACGCTGTCTCACAAGCAATTTTTTCATAATTATACAATTTATTTAATATAAAGAAACTATTTATACATTTTTTTAAAGAAAAAAAAGTAATTTGTATATAAAAAATATTATATATTTTGAAATAAATGTTTTTATGTATATAAATGCATATATAAACAAAAATAAAAGTTCATCAGGTTTGTTTTCATAGCTGTTTCTATATTTTGGCAACATATCTGTTGTGGTTACTTAGAACCACTGCCATATTTTTATTTAATTTCATTTAGAAAATATTTTTATTAATCTTGTGTTCATTTAATTTTAATATTCGCATTCCAAAATTACTTTAATTCCCTTTTTTTTCAACCTCCCCCTGTAAGTTTTTCTTTCTGGCATAGCATTTTATTCATTTTAAAATCATAAACGTCGTTTTGAAATCTGTACTTCCGGTAAAAGAATTATCTGGAAAGTTCCATATCTTTCTATTTGTGAAGTCATATCCTTTTGTAGCTCCACCCCTTAGCCAATAATATTTAAATCAGCTTAATTCATAATTTCAAAATTTGTAACTCTTTACTACTGTTTGGCATCTTATCTCAGTGAAATCTATCAAATTTCCTTTTTTTTAAAGCAGTTTTTTTATATACTTTAGCATTGCATTTTATGCCAATGCAGGGTGCCTGTATGTTCGTTCAGCCAAAGTTGGCGTGTTTCAAGGATTATAGCAATCCCCTTTACTCTTCTTTTCGGAGAGCTCATGCGCATTCAGTTGAGTTGGGACTTCAATGCAGAATGGCTGCCCTTTTTGCCGTTCTGCGAAGAATTATGTCTGCGCCTGCATGAGTGTTCTATCAACGAACACAGAGAATGGGTGGATGCCTCTTTCCCTTCTACAAAAAAAATAATAAATGGATTTCGTATCTACAGTAAGAAATATTAAAAGTGCAAGAATATTTCTTTATGATTGTGTAATCGGCTGCATAGTTTCGTCTTTTTTTATTGTGGCGAGATTTTTTGATGTTTCTTCTGATTCTTCGGTAAGATGTGGATAAAAATTCTGTTGACGGCATTATTATTATTTTTATTCAAATGGTGCTTTTATTTCGAGTCGTAGAATTGTGATGCTAAAAAAAATCATCTAAATGCCTGTGCCTCCACACTCCCCAAAGGAAAAAATTATTTTATTTTCTTTAGTAAGAACGTAGATTGTATGTGTCCATCATAAAAAAAGTACATCTAAAAGAATAAGAGGTGTATTCTACGATAATGCGCTATGTTCTGCAAGAAAAATTGCTTCATAAATAAAAAAATTTCAAGGAAGATTTGTCATCTGTTTATTTCCTTTCTGCAAATGTCTCCATCATTTTCTGTTCTTTCATGTCAATGCAGGTAATGCTTTTACCTTTTATTTTTATGTTCTCAATTACCAAATGTATGATAAGTAAATTCAGATTTTTTTAAAATTAATGACTGCTATGTCAAAGTGGTCTTTTGTGGCCGCAACAAAATGTTATAACACTATACGATTGATCCTAAAAAAATGACTTCTGGATTTTTTAATTGGAATTTCAATATCCAGAATAACTTTACAATATTATTCTTTCACCTCCTATCTCCAAACACAACAGCTAATCTTTCCTGGTGCCGTGAACCTTTAGAAACCTTTATGACATGACAGTTATTAAGTTATATTTTGATATGAAAATTTGTTTTAGTGTATTATTATTGAAATATTTGATAGTTAGAAAAAGTGGCTTCCTTAATTTTTTATACAATCTTTCTAAAAAAAAGTGAGAAAGAATTCCTGTAATATTTACAGTTTATTATTAAGGAAAAATGATTGCTTATGATGTTATTTACAAAAAAGATGAGTTAAGAAAAATTTTCTTACTTATAAGTAAATGATTGATTTATTGATGACATTTTGTTTTGATAATATTTCGAGAACAATTATTACATTATACTGTTGAATTGACATTATTTTTAAAAGGTGACTTCATATGAGATTAATTTATTTTTTTTACTTCACCACATTATTTTAAAATTTATTCGAATTGTTTTGAAATTTGTTCAACATTGTTTTGAAATTTATCACCATGCCTCCAAAAGCAAATTTAAACCTTTGTATTCAACCATTTGATGGAAATCCTCAGACGGTCGAATTTTTCTTCAACCAGTTATTAGATTTGCAGGAATTATATAATTACTCTGAAAAAGAACTTTTTGCTCTTTTCAAGTCAAAGTTACAGGGTACTGCATTACATTTCTTTCTCGAAACACAATTTTAATTCAAAAATTCTAACCTTCAAACCCTTCGCAAAGAATTTATTAACTATTTTCTGCCAAGTAAAAAATCTGACACTCTGAAGTCTCTTCAAAATTTAAAATTGGATTCTAATGAGTCAGTTAAAAATATTTCATATCGTCTGGCTAAACAGCTTCGACTTACATATCTTAAATTAGATCCAGCTGCTCTAGATTCTTTGAAATTTTCTCATTTTATTCAAGCTTTACCTAAGCAAATTAAAAGAAAAATTCTAGAAGAAAACATTTCCACTTTTGAGTTAGCTCTTGAACGAGCACAATTTTTACAAGATATCTATGATTCACCACCTACTCAAAAATCTAATCAACATTATGACCAAGTTTATTCTCTGAATAATGAAAATAATGGTGAAAGTTCAAAATTTTCTGATAGTTTTGTTGAATAAGCTCCTATCAGACATAAAAAGGACAGAGTCTATAGAAATTCGCAAATAGCATTCTCGCCAACTGAATCTCATAATGGACATTCTCCTAGACATAGAACTGTTGTTAAAAAAAAGCGTGTAACTTACTCTTCCTCACCAGTTAGACATAACGTGGCCTCTAGAAACTAAACAAACTTTATTCAGCATAAGCCAGATCAAAAACGATCTTTCTTTCGGCCAAAGTTTGACAAGTTTTCTCACAAGAATAACTTTTCAGAGTATTTTCGCAAACAAAATATTATCCAATGTGCCTTTTGTGGTCGTTTTAACCATCTTATGGAGTTATGTTACAAGTTTAAAAATCTACTTGACTCCTCTAGGCAAAATGCCAATCACACTCAAGACTCCCATTTTTCTTCGAATTCTTCTCAAAGAAAGAAAAACTTTACTTCTTTTTCTAAAAATAAAAATGATGATAAAAATTATCATTTAAACAAGTAAGGGAGATTGGTCCAACTGACCACCATCCCTCCCAATCTTACTCGTTAGGGTCAGTACACTCCTGTGACAATTCAAGCGAATGTCAGATTGACAAAAATTCTGCTTCAACTACTTCCTTTTCAAGCGCTGTTACACAGACATCACCAATATGGCAAAAAATGAACAGACCTTGCTGTTCTAAAAATTCTTTGTCATCAAAGTATTCTTCTCAAATTAGGATTGTGTACAACAACGACACGTAATTTGCAGCTCTTTTGATAACACTTATTCACTTCAATGTATAATTATGAATGTTCAACATAATGAGATATCAACTCTCATCGATTCAGGCTCAACATTAAGTTTGTTGGATTATGAATGCTTTAACAGCATTAAATCCAAAATCCATTATAAATATTTATCTAGAAAGGTTTCTGTATCAACTATAAACTCTAAAGTTTTCTTTAAAGGATGTATCGAGATTGCATTCAAAATAGACAAATTCTTTTTTCATCATGTCTTTTACCTTACTGATATAAAGAATGTTATTTTTTGAAGCCATACTTGGTTTTGAGTTTATAAACAAACATTCTATAACCATCTCTCCAACTTTTAAATCTATATTAATTAAAGATAAACATATACCTTTTAACATTCAAAAAAGAGTCTCCTACCAGTTTTTATTTGAATTCTTTGCATAATAATAACAATATAACAGTGCCATATTCTTTTGATGAAAACAATGTGCATGAAAATTCTATGTCAGTTAACACAAATAATGGTACTTATTTTGATAATATGAATGGAAATTTTGGTGATAATTATTTGCATTTGGTAAATAATTATGAAAATTATCCTTACAATTACAGTTTTCCAAATAATGGTTTGTTTATAAATAGTGTTGGTAATACTGCTATGAATTATGCTGCTATGAATTATGATAATTTTTTTATGAATGCTAATCTGAATATCAGAAATTTAGAAGGTCATGCTCAAGTTTTTACTCAGTTTCCTAATTATTTTCCCACTCATACAAACTTTGATTATCCTAATGTTATAAATAATATTTCTGTTACCAGTAATACGAAAATTACCTCTAATGAAAAAATGTCATACCTGAAGATGACAATGACATTAGTTATGTTGGTAAAAAGTGCACCAATTTGAAAAATGTTAATGAAAAATTTTTGAGTTCTAACATGGTACAAACTGTAAATAGAGAGTTGATTCCCCCCGATTCTTCTGTTTATTTACATGTCAAATACTTGAATTCCCCATCTGAATATTTTATTTTTAAGCCTGCTTTGAAAAGTAAAGCTCTTATTTTGCATGAATCATTGCATTCTAAATCTTCAATTCAAAAAGATTTATTCTTAGTTGTATGTCAGAATATATCCAAAGTGGATGTTCATTTAAACAAACATACAATTCTTGGTGAGTGCATTAATGTAGATGAGAATGATATTAAAAAATATTCCTTTGATTTAGATTCAGAAAATGAATATTGTAATTTAATTTTACCATCTGAGGAAATTAAAAGAAAAAGAATACAAGAACTGTCACCAAATGATTTTGACTTAAAGCACTTGTCCCTACATGAAAGTGACTGTTTACTAAAATTATTGTGCAATAAAGCTCAAGCATTTTCTAAATCCTTAGACACTTTGGCTCATACGGGCCTGGTGAATCCTCAATTTTCAATGATGAATTCTCATCCGGTGAAAACCCTACCTTTTCCTGTGCCACAGGCACTAGAGCAAGAAGCTCTTGACCAGATTAATCAAATGCTAAATTCTGGCATTATAAAAAGATCAAATTCTTCTTGGGCTTGCCCCATGCTGTTAGTTAAAAAAAAAGAACTGACATGTCAAAACCTCAAAAATATCGTTTGGCTTTAGATCTACGATTATTAAATTCTATTATTATTCCTTCTTCATATCCTCTACCTCGCATTCAAAACCTATTAGTACAATTATAAAAATTTAAATACTACAGTACACTGGACTTACCCTCTGCGTACTGGCAGATTGCGGTACCTAAAGAGATGCAAGATAAGCTCAGTTTTACCACTCCATGAGGAATGTTTACCTACCTTCGTCTTGTTTTTGGCTTGAAGACAGCTGCAAGTATTTTTCAACAGTTAATTGATTCAGTTATTCAATTATCTGAAATTGACTCTTGTTACGCATACCAGGACGACATAGTTGTTGGCGCTAATTTGTTTGAAAAAATGGTTGCAAAACTCACAAAACTCTTGGATACTCTAATTGCTAACAACATTACACTTTCACCTGAAAAATGTTCTTTTATGCAAACTTGCATTAACTTTTTAGGCTTCCACCTCACTGATCATAAAATTCTTCCAATTACAAGCAATATTTTGAAAATTACTTCTTTTCCAAAGCCAAAAAACAAGAGGCAGACAAAGAGTTTTATTGGCTTATGTTCATTTTACAGGTCAATCATACCTCATTTTGCTAAATTAATTATTCCTCTTATTGAAATCACCAAACCTAAAAATAAATTCTGTTGGAAATCTGAACAAGAAAATGCATTTAATAAATTGCAAGAAATTTTTTTTCATAAACCCATGCTCAATCTTCCAAATTGGAATGAGACCTTCTATGTTAATACAGATGCTTCAAAGACAGCAATTTCAGCTGTTCTTATGCAAAAAATTCAGGATGAACTTCGCCCCATTTCTTATTACTCCAAAACTTTATCTCCTCTGAAAAACAGTACCCAGCCATTAAACTGGAACTTTATGCCATTTATAAAGGTATAACGGCTTTTAAATATTACATTTTCGGCAGACCTTTCATTCTTTTGTCTGATGGTAAACCTCTCAATAATTACAAAAAATCCACATCTCCTGCTGACATCACTACACGTTGGATGTTAGAACTATCTGAATACTCTTACACATTCCAGCATGTTCCAGGCAAAGAGAATGTGTTAGCAGATTTTCTAAGTAGGACACCTCATATTCCTACTGAAGATCTCCATACTCTATGAAGATCTAAAAGTTTAAATGGTTATTACATTAATCCAAGTAATGAGCTGCTTTGTTATAATGGACACTTCTCTTCAGAAGACATTGAATTACATAGAGCTGTTTTACCATCTTCACTTAGAGCTAAAGCTTTAAGAATTGCTCATATTACTCATACTGGTATTCATAAAACCATCGTTAATTTAAAGAAAAGATTCACTTGGAAAACTCTAATTTCTGATGCAGTTAATTATGTCAACTGTTGTGAAATTTGTTTAGTAAATAAAAATCATAAGAAAAACACTGCTCCATATCTGCCAGCACCTATTCCTACAGCTCCCAATCAAAAAGTTTCGATGGATTTACTTTGTCCTTTGAGAAATCACCAGTTTGTTATGACTGTAATCGACCATTTTTCTCGTCATCTTGAATTATATGCCTTGAATAGCATTCATGCTGAGTCGGTGACTAAAGCTCTGTTGAATTACATTTCTACTCATGGAAAACCCGAGTTAACTCTTACAGATCATGGTTCCCAGTTCACTAGTGATTTGTTTTCTTATTTCAACAAAAAACTTGGCATAAAACTAGAGCACAGTACAGTAGCGCATCCACAGGCTAATGGATTGAGTGAGAGATGTAACACTCAAATAAAGTCATCTGTCAATACAATGGCTTCCCAAGGATTTGATGTTCCAACTGCTTTAAAAATTCACCAATCCATATACAACGCTACACCTCATCCAGCTACAAAATTTACTCCAAATCTTCTTCATTTTCGAAGGGAGGTGAATGATATTTATGCCAATTATAAAACCCATTTTTCCTGGAAAATCCTTAACACTGCATATGAAATCCACAAATTAATGAATGTAATTGAAAAAGTATACTACCAAGCTCACAAAAATAACGAGTCTTCTAGACAAACAGTGTATCAAAAATCAAGGGAAAAATTAAAATTTGCTAATATCAAAGTTGATGATATTATTTATATAAAATTTCCCAGTGTATTTAACAAAAAAGTACAAGGACCTTATATGGTAAAGAAAATAATTTCACCTGTACTTATTCAAATTCAAGATTGCAATAATAATCAAGCATCACATCACCTGTGTTAATTCATACTAACAGAATCTTGAAACTCCAGAAAAGAAATGAAGCATTGCGTCATCCTTCTGATTCATCTAGAAGTGCAACACATGATCAAACGACTGTTGATAGTGCATCTTCTTCTCTTGTGAAACGACATATGCCTACTCATACTACTAATTGTGATTCTCCTCAAATTCACACCACTTCGAAGTGCCAACAAACATCTTCGCATTCACATAGTTCAGTGCATTCTCAAGCATCTGGTAGTAAAACTTCCACTACAGTTCTAAATAAATCTACTCAAAGTAAAAAAAATTATGATCTTCGTCCTCGCAGTCATAAACAATATAAAATATAAATTAATCTTCAGTTTTATTTAGGATGACTTTACCATTGTAAAAAATCTCATCTATGCTAGCTAGATTGGATTGTCAAATACGAAGACTGACTGTTTATTTTATTTTTTACTTCTACCAAAGCTGCAGGCAGCATTTGTGTATTTTTATATATATATATATTTTTTTTAAGTCGCCTCCGCCTTGACACTGTGGAATTCTCAACCTGCAAAAATATGTAAATCTTATTTTTGTTTACTATGTTGCTCACTGAAATATTTTCTTCAAAACCTTATTCATTTTTTTTAGAATTTATATGTATTGTAAAAAAAAAAATGTGCTGATAACTCAGAATTTTTAATTTCAGTATTTGATTTAAATATTAAGACGGATTCTTAGAAAAATCAAATCAAAGATGTTATAATTCATTATTTTAGTTGTAAATGAAGTGCCATTGATTTCTTTATTTTGATATGGTATTTATCTTAAAAAGTAAATTGTTATTGACATAAAATATAATATGAGTACATATGTCATCCCCTTCCCTATTGTGACTTTTAGAGTAACTCAAAATGTTACTTTGTTCTTAATTATAATTCATGCATGTTCTAACAACTAACCTCTTTCTAACATCTAAAATAATAATAATGATGAAAGTTATGCATACTAATGCTTCTACTGTTGTTATTGGTGTATTATGTAAAGTGGTTGAAAATACATTAAGCTTTTTAAGTGTTTGAAAATTACCAAATTGAAAAAATATTTGTGTACATGAAAATTTTGTACTTTGGATCCAAAGATACTCTCCAAAGATTATTTTAAGTCTTTACAAAAAAAAAAAAAACTTATGTATTTTACATGAAAAAAAGTAGTAACATGTTTATACTTCCAAAGATTACTTTAAGTCTTTACAATATATATATATATATATATATATATATATATATATATATACTTATACATTTTACATGAAAAAATGTAACATGTTTATACTTACAAAGATTGTTTTAGGTCTTTACATAGAAAATACTTATGTATTTTACATGACAAAGAAATAGTCACATACCTATTCTTACAGATGTTTGAATTAACATAATTCAATAAGCATTTCAGAATATGTAGTATAAATACTTTGTGTGATAATTTGTTTGTAAGACCAATGTTAATAAAGTTATGTTTTGCATTTATTTATGTATTTTTTCTGAGAGCTTAAATATTCTCTCTTTGCATTTATTTTCTTTGAAAGTATTATTATTGTGATTGTAGAATAACACGATATTAGTTATTCATCTATGAAAAGTTGATTTCTTAAAGAGTGCTATATTTATATATAAATATTTTTAATGAGAGTGTAAATATTCTCTCTAGACTATTTACTTACATTTTGAATTTATGTTATGGAAAATTCTCAGATGAGTAATTTATTGAAGAATTGATAAAAAAAAAAAAAAAAAATGAAATGTAGTTTATCGACTGTGACTTGAAATAGAGTTATGATTTAAAGATACTAATTTGAGTTATTGCTTTCAAAATAGAAATGTTTTATTGCTAATATTGTACTATAATGAATGATGCAAAGTCATTATTAATATGATTGTCAACTTATATCATATAATATTATTTGTTTATGTGTACATTATTACAACTCTTTTTTTCCTCCATACTTTTAAAATGCATTGATTTTACTTTACAGTGTTATATTTGCTATTTCCTATATCAGTGAATGAACTTTTAGCAACTTTATTTTAAAAGACTTTGTGTACCTTTTGTCAGAAGAATATAACCCAATATTATTTTTATTTTGTTTCTCATTATTTGAAGTTATATGCATATTGTATATGTACACAGTTTAAAAAATATTGGCTCAATGTCAAAATTATTAAATTTCTCCATCTTACCAATATTTTCTTTTGGGAGGCCGGAGTAATATGTTGTGGTTACTTAGAACCACTGCCATCTTTTTATTTAATTTCATTTAGAAAATATTTTTATTAATCTTGTATTCATTTAATTTTAATATTCGCATTCCAAAATTACTTTAATTCCCTTTTTTTTCAACCTTCCCCTGTAAGTTTTTCTTTCTGGCATAGCATTTTATTCATTTTAAAATCATAAACGTCGTTTTGAAATCTGTACTTCCGGTAAAAGAATTATCTGGAAAGTTCCATATCTTTCTATTTGTGAAGTCATATCCTTTTGTAGCTCCGCCCCTTAGCCAATAATATTTAAATCAGTTTAATTCGTAATTTCAAAATTTGTAACTCTTTTCTGTTTGGCATCTTATCTCAGTGAAATCTATCAAATTTCCTTTTTTTTAAAGCAGTTTTTTTTATATACTTTAGCACTGCATTTTATGCCAATGCAGGGCGCCTGTATGTTCGTTCCGCCAAAGTTGGTGTGTTTCAAGGATTATAGCAACCCCCTTTACTCCTCTTTTCGGAGAGCTCATGCACATTCAGTTGAGTTGGGACTTCAATGCAGAATGGCTGTCCTTTTTGCCGTTCTGCGAAGAATTATGTCCGCGCCTGCATGAGTGTTCTATCAACGAACGCAGAGAATGGGTGGATACCTCTTTCCCTTCTACAAAAAAAATAATAAATGGATTTCATATCTACAGTAAGAAATATTAAAAGTGCAAGAATATTTCTTTATGATTGTGTAATCGGTTGCATAGTTTCGTCTTTTTTTTTTGTGGCGAGATTTTTTGATCAGTTTCTTCTGATTCTTCAGTAAGATGTGGATAAAAATTCTGTTGACGGCATTATTATTATTTTTATTCAAATGGTGCTTTTATTTCGAGTCGTAGAATATTGATGCTAAAAAAAATCATCTAAATACCTGTGCCTCCACACTCCCCAAAGGAAAAAATTATTTTCTTTTCTTTAGTAAGAACATAGATTGTATGTGTCCATCATAAAAAAAGTACATCTAAAAGAATAAGAGGTGTACTCTACGATAATGCGCTATGTTCTGCAAGAAAAATTGCTTCATAAATAAAAAATTTTCAAGGAAGATTTGTCATCTGTTTATTTCCTTTCTGCAAATGTCTCCATCATTTTCTGTTCTTTCATGTCAATGCAGGTAATGCTTTTACCTTTTATTTTTATGTTCTCAATTACCAAATGTATTATAAGTAAATTCAGATTTTTTTAAAATTAATGACTGTTATGTCAAAGTGGTCTTTTGTGGCCGCAACAAAATGTTATAACACTATACGATTGATCCTAAAAAAATGACTTCTGGATTTTTTAATTGGAATTTCAATATCCAGAATAACTTTACAATATTATTCTTTCACCTCCTATCTCCAAACACAACAATATCTCACTTTCTGGAGCCCAAATAGTGCCAAGCTTTTTTAAAAAATGCCCTGTAATGTCAAAGTACCTGAATAAATAATTAATAGAAATAACCAGTAACATAAACCAAAACATTTTATTTCAAGATCAAAGCATTGTTTTTAATTTAGATTAAAAAATATATATATCTTCGGATAACTTCAGTTGAAATTAGGTTGGCAGCTTAATATCTCATTCCATAAACCTAAACAAACACAAGAGATTCATTCATTGTGAACGGTAAAAAATATTAAACCATTGAGGTAATCATTCATAAAGCAAGTTCTCCAACAATCAATGTACATTATTCTTATGACGTCATAGTAAGTAAAATGGTGGCGCTATTGTTTGTTTACGGTTTGCATTAACAAAGGTTTTATTTTGCAATTTCTTGTAGTCACATTACTTTATTGTCATCTTTATGAGCTCAGAAATCAAATTAATAAAAACAAAAGCATATTTTTTCATTATTTAATTATTAAGTAATGAAAAATTTTATAAGTGCATGATTTAAAAAATTTAAATAATTTTTTTCTTAATACTAAAAAATAACATTGAAGTAACAGCATGTTTAAGTTAAATAAGTTTAATTTAGATAATTTATGAACAAACCTCAGTTTAAACACTTAAAATTTCACAATGCTCGCCAGTAGTTGTTGTAACTTTTTGTGCCTCTAAATTAGAAACAATTCTTTGGTACTGAAATAAAATGTTTTTGTTTACACTACATAATAATAATTGTAGAGTTACAATATAGAAAGAAAAAAAGGGTTACTGCAATTAGTGATATAAGCGCTATTATTGGCATGGTGTATTTACGTGGTACGGATCTTAAAAATCAGTAGAAATTAATCATAAATGCCGAAGTCTATGAGTTACACAGTTATAAGAATTATAGTATGCAGCCCGATTATCTCACATTATCCAAGATACGATTAGATGATAATAATGATAGATTTCCTAATCTTCTTTAACTGGGTCTACTACCAAGGTTACACTGAAACAAACAGATATTGGCAACAATAATTTAAAATGTAAATGTGAATATCATTAATCGCTTTTGACAAAAATATTCCATTGTACCAAATTGTATTAGCTACAATATGTCAATAGGCAGTGGTCCCAGTTACGAAAGATTACTCAATAGGTTTAAAAATCACTGCCTTAGCTAATGTATTGCAACTTAAGCAGATGGAAATAAAGCATAAATGCCTAAATGAATTAAGCAGTATTTGTCAAAAAGGAAAAAATACATAACAACAAAAGAAGTATAAAGTGCTACCATGATCACAAAGAATTATTAATTTCTTTATCAGAATTGTCAGATTTGGCGAAGGATTGAGCAAGTAAATTAGATTAAGAATAAAAGTAACATGATGCAATGCTTAGCATATATTTAAGGGAGATCAAACTGCTCGCCAGAGGCAGCTAGTAAATCATAATTTAGAATGTTTTTTAGAACATTTATCGCTTATCTTACCCTTTTAATTTTTTTTTTTTTTTTTTTTTTTTTTTACGTTCTTAGTGAGGATTTACATCATAAAAGTAACCACTATGGCAAATTTCCAGCTTCTAGCCTCAAAAGTATCACAGAAATTTCAATTTAAAAAAGATTTTTTTGCTTCTTCACTTTTTCTTTTTAAATTTGGAATTTTTTAAATACTGTTCTGTGCTAGCATATCATTTACGTCTTAAAAGTAACAGCTATGTGGCGTTTCATGTTTCTAATTGTAACAGATCCAAATTAATCATAAAATTTAAAACGTTTATTTCATTGTTTTCACCCCTTTTATATTTATAGTTTTTTGAAAAATGTTATTAGTTATTAGCAATAATTTACATCTTAAAAGTAATCATTAAGGTTAAATTTCAAAATTTAAACCCCCAACAATATAACAGAAATTGCAATTTTAGAATGTTTTTTATTCCTGTACCTTTTTTAATTTTCATATTTTTAGAAACTGTTCTGTGTGAGCATTTACATTTTAAAAGTAATAGCCGTTAAATTTCAAGTTTCTAGTTCTAACAATTTCAAATAAATCTTAATTTAAAAGATTTTCCACTCATTTCACTATTTTAAATTTCGAATTTTTTAGAAACCGTTCTGAGCGAGTATTACATCTTAAACGAAACTACCATGCCAAATTTCACATTTTTTGACCCATCATTATCATAAAAATCCCAATTTTAGAATGATTTTTGCTCCTGCACCCCTTTGGGGTTGTGGTAGTACCAGCATAAAGTGTAGCCTAAGTTGGAACAGAGACTATCAACGTCCTTTTGACACAATTATTTAAAAAAATTATTCGGCAGTTCCTGACTGCAGGGCTCCCAAATGGTCCCCTTTTTTGGAAAATGGTCCCTTTAGCCCTTTTCTGCATTTTGGTCCCTTTAGTCCCCTTTCTGTGGCTGGAAAAAATTTACTAATGTGGAAAAATTGCCACAAAACTTAAAAAACTCTAAAAATCACAAAAGTTCAAATATCGCGTTTTACTATAACAAGCTAAAACATTGTAACTGGAATTCTTTCATGAATGTCAAAAAAAATTGCCGCACAGTGTGAAAAGATGTTAAAATATGCGTTGAAAATCTCATTGAAAATCACTAAAAATTCAAGTTAGACAACAAAATTTTACTACATTAAGCTAGAAGTTTGAAACCGAATTTCAAAAAATCGCCATAAAATGTAAAAAAAAAAAAAAAAAATGCTATAGGAATTCAATTTTATTGAGAAGAGGACAAAATTTAATAAGTTCTGCGAAACGAGTGTCAAAAAATCGCATTAAAAAATTGTTGTAGTAAGCTTTATTAAAAAGAGGACAACATTTACTGAATAAAAATTGAAACTGTATCCCATTTACTAAGTGTAAAAAAGTCACTGCATAAAAATCGCTAAAAATTCAGAAAATCAGAGAAGTCATATATAACATAGAGAAACTATATTACATTTGTACTATAGTTGGGCTAAAACATTGTATCCATAATTTTTTCACAAATGGGGGGGGGGGGGGGGGAATCCTTGCGGGATGTGAAAATAAATTTCTTTTAATCGCTAACAATTTAAACCAGAGGATGCAATCGTGGAAAGACAAAATTTACTACATTAGGGCTAAAAGTTTGAAACCGAATTTCTTTTATAAATGTCAAAAAATCATTGCAAAATGCCAAAAAGCAATGAAGTAATTGCGAAAAATTTAAAAATCACTATATAAATTCCAAATAAACTTTATTGTAAAAAGGACAAAATTTACTACATTCTGCTAAAAAATTTAAACCATTTTACAAATTTGGAAAAATTGCCATAAAAGGAAAAAAGGCTAAAAATTACATTTTAAAAAACTACTCAAAAAAGTAAAAAAATTGTCTTTTATGTGCATAATTTTAGACATACAGCTATCGTCTTGCCAAAGTTTATAGCTCTATGCGCAGCGATCTCGTCAGCACAAAGACACATAGAAAAGCCTCTGTCTTTATTAGATTAATTTTTAATACAATTATTCAACTGGTAAATAAATCATATCAGTTGTAAATTTCCAAATGGGGGGAAAAAAGTCTGGGCCAGGATTCGAACCAGGGATATCTTGGCTGGAGTCGCCAATGCTCTACCTACTGAGCCATCCCGGACAAATCTGGAGGACTAAGTCACCCAGCTAACACTAATATTGCCATACTATGCTTTTTCCGATGAACATTATAGCGTATTTCAGCTTTTATTGGATAGTACAGAGGAACTAAATTTTACGTTTCAGATTAATAATTAACAATATCTAATCAATAGTTAATCTAATGTTAATACTCAACAGGAGGTGCTGTTATGCTGTGCTTTTTTAGCTCACAGAGTATCAAAGCCTGAGAGCTAATGTGCCTGCCGGTTCTGTTTGTATGTACGTACGTACATGTGTACGTAACTTGATAACTCTTGATAGAAATATCCGATTTGCTTCAATTTTTTTTTCTAGGTTCATTCTGATAAGGCTCTTCCCTGATTAGTTTTGGGGTTCATTGGTTAAGTATAAAGGGGTAAACGGGTAAACGTATATCAGATTTTCTTCAAATTTTGGTATACCGGTTAATTCTGATAACGAATTTCCCCGATTAGATTTGAAGGTTCATTGTTTAAGTCTAAAGGGGGGCACAACAGGCCAATACCCCCATAAATTTAGATAAATGTTCTATCCGATTTGTTTCAAATTTGATAAACAGGTTTAATTCTGATAAGGCGCATCCATGATTAGATTTGGAAGTTCATTGGTTAAATATAAAGGGGGACTGGGGGGTTAATACCCCTTTTAATTTAGATAAATGGGTTTTTCTATCCGATTTGCTTCAAATTTGTTATACCGGTTTATTTCGATAAGCTGCTTCCCTGATTAGATTTGGAGGTCCATTGGTTAAGTATAAAGGGGGTGGGGGGAACAGGGGTGTAATCCCCCTAATTTATTTTTCGAGGGGCATTATTCTTTGAAATAAGAGTATAATATACATATACAATAAGTGTGAATAGCCTGTGAGCTCAATGCCATCAGCTTAACTGGGCACTTTATTTTTATTTATTTATTTTTTTTTTTTTTACATAAGACAAGTAAGTTGAATTTTAATCAGAAATTTTACTTAGCCTATTATTTAGTGAGATCTGAAAATCACCTCACTAATGTTAAGTCTATGGACATGTAATGCATTCATATTTTTTAAATATCTCCTTAGAAAATTAATATTTTTAACTTTTTTTTGTGTACTCTTTTTGCAGGATGTCTTAGCTCACAGGCTATCAAAACTTGAGAGCTAATGTGCCTGCAGGTTTTGTATATACAGTCGTGGCAAAAAAAAAACTAAACACCTCTACTAACTCCTCAAGAAATTATCGTAGAAGAAAGTTACTGGTACCGAACGATTGGAAATAAAGTCTACTTTTAAATGATGTATATAAAATTTGCTTAGGGGCCATCTACATATTAAAACGAACCCAAACTTAATTTTTTTCAATGGAAATACCCAATTTTAACAAGATATTTCAAATCTTCAGTTCAAACTATACCTAGACACCAAATTTCAAGTCATTTGAATGATTAGTTTTTGAATTATAAACATTCAAAATTTAGTGCTTCTAATGTTAAATTACATTTCCATATTTTCATTAATATCTCCTGAAATTATACTCCTAATGTGCTATTTTTATGTGTAGCAATAATAGTAAAATACCCAAACATAAATACATTGAATTTGCAATTTTTATAATTTTATGATATGAATTATGAAATTAATATTCGAAAAAATTATGAATTGTAACCTATAATTTTTTTGATGGATTTAGATTTATTAAGTCCTGCTTTATGGAAATCCAAAATTTCACATTTTTCTTCCAAGTAGTTTTCAAATTATGCTTAAAAAACGGCAAAATAATGATTTAAGGGGCTGTTTATGATAGGAGTGACTAGATATTTTGAAATTTTTGATGCTATCCTGTAATCTAGCCGTCTTCAATGGCTACTTGAGTGACGTCTTGATCAAGAAAGGGGCTCTCTTGGTCAACAATCGAGTACCGAACATCAATTTGGATACAGTTCCTAAAATACGCTCATTTTAAAATAATTAATTTCTGGGAAACTTGTTGTACAAATTGCGTAAAAATTTGTTTTTGGGCTAATTGAAGGATGTAGAGTTCATTTATGCTGTTAGAATTGTGTACTGCCATTGAAAAAAATAAAGTTATGGTTCATTTTAATATGTAGATGGCCCCCTAAGCAAATTTTATATACATCATTTAAAAGTAGACTTTATTACCAGTCGTGTGTTACCAGTAACTTTCTTCTATGATAATTTTTTGCAGAGTTAGTAAGGGGTGTTTACTTTTTTTTTTTCCATGACTGTACGTATGTATGTATGTACATAAGTAACATGATAACTTTTGATAGAAAGATTGAATTTGCTTCAATTTTTTTTCTGGTTTCATTCTGATAAGGCACTTCCCTGATTAGTTTTGGGGGTTCATTGGTTAAGTATAAAAGGGGGTGGTTGGGTACGGGGGGACTAATTCCCCCCCCCCCCCCCCCCTTTAACTTAGATAAATGGATTTTTCATGCAGAATTAGCAGATTTGTTTCAAATTTGGTATACCGGTTAATTCTGATAAGGTGTTTCCTTGATTAGATTTGGAGGTTCATTGGTTAAGTAAAAAGGTGGGGGACAGGGGCTAATACCCGTCTTAATTTAGATAAATGGGTTTTTCTTTCCGATTAGCTTCAAATTTGATATACTGGTTTATTTTGATAAGGCGCTTCCCTGATGAGATTTGGAGATTCATTGGTTAAGTATAAGGATGTGAAACAGAGAGGGGGGGGGGGGGGCTACCCCACCCCCCACCCCCAAAGTTTTAGTCACAGAAAGAAGCTGTTTGCCATAAGTCTTGAACACAATCCAGTGAATATGGATTCCAAATTTCATCAAAATCGGTCAGGTAATTTCCGAGAAAACAGGTCTTAAAGCTCGCATATTTCCCATAGGATTGCACCCAGTCTTGTCTTCTTTTAATAAAGCATCAATTTAAAATAAAAGCTTTTTTAAGGTGGATTGTCAATGTGAGTACTGAATACTGGAATACTTCCTATCTTCTTGCAGTAGAATATTTAGCTGAGTGTACTTTTTAGTGACCCATCTTTATAAAGATAATCAATTAACATATTTTTGTGGGTAATTTAAAAAAAATTTGCTTGCATATTTAGGAAAACTCAGTGCAGTATTTTTAGACATGGTCCCCCAAAGCCCCCTTTAAAAATAAAAATGGTCCCCTTTCCCTCTTTTAGGTGATTAAAATATGTTGGGAGCCCTGCGACAGGGCTGTGGAGTCAGTGGAAAAAATGGACGACTTCGACTTCGGGAATTTTAACAGATCTGACTTTGACTCTTTCACTCAAAAATAGGTCTGACTCCGACTCCGCAGCCCTGGTTCCTGAGATTACACCCCTTACAAAAAAACAAATGGATCTTCTTTAAAATATTAGTATTGATGTTATAGTGTTATAATGTTTCATAAGCCTTATTCATGTATTTCCTAGAGGAATAATCATTATATTATTATTTAAAAAAAAAAAATCCTTCACTTTTTTTTTATAAAAACGTTTCTACTTTTCTTAATATATGAAATATTTTAAATAGATTTCAACGTAAGTTATAATAACTATTTTTTAAACTCTTATTTTTCATATTTTTAGGCTTGAAAGTTCTGCACCAAAATCAAAATATGCTAGTTTCTTCATCAGTGAAGATGATCCACGGTTAAAAGGTAATTGATATTTTTTTAATCAATTAATATAATATAAATTTAATTTTGAATTTACGCTAGTGCTTCTCAACCTTTTTGCCTGAAAGTCAGCCACCACAGTTTTTGGCTAGTAATCGTCATTGTATTTAACTGCAAAGTTTCTGTTATTAAATGAGGTCAAACTATTTTATTCTAAAATAGTTATAATATTCTAAAATAGCTTGGTTTTTTATTAATTTTTAATTGAAAAAAAAAAAAAGTTTCCTTCCTAAAATAGTCTACATTGCTGTAAAATCAAAACAACTCTCTACAATAGAGAAACAAAAAAGGTAAGGAAGATCTTTCCCTAATTATTTCTACACTAGGTTTTTTTTTATTTATTTATTTAAATTTATTTAATGTGTATTTTCTTTAATATACACATCACATAAGTATACCCCTATGCCTATCCTGTAGCTTTTATATCCATTAAGTTAAAATCACTCTTTTTTTTTTTTAATCTTCATCACCACAAAATTAAATCATTAATAATAAAAAAAAAAAAAAAAAAAAAAAAAAAAAGACAGAAAACAGTTAAATGTACAAATTGATATGATGCCTTTTGTATTTGAGAACATTTCTGTTCTATATGTTTATAATTAGACTTAGACAATTAGTAAATCAGCTTAATGACAACATTATTTCTTTTTATTTCAATGAACTTTTGTTTTTGTGACAATCCTTATCCTTAATAATAGCCTCTATCATAGGCGTAACCAGGGGGGGTGCCCTGGGTGCCCGGGCACCCCCCCGCTTCCGCAGACTCAATCACAATTATTTAAAAAAATCGAAATCTACACAAGAAAAAAGAAGAAGTGAAAGCAGAGTTCCATTAGTTTAGCAAATTAGTTTAGTTCAGAAAACTAACAGCCTAAGTTTTGAAATGTGATACAAAATGAAACCCACGTTCTTTTTTTCTTTTTTTTTTAAAGAAAATTATGTTGATTATCTTTTTTAAAACTAGAACATTTACAAGAATTTGTATTAGTTTAGTAAGTCAAAAAGGTGGCTTTATAATTCCACTTTGACGTCTTTTGTTTCTTGGAAATTTTTTTTAACGCCGTTCCTTCTATTGCATGTTTTTGCAATTTCATGAGAAATGCAAGTTCTTGACGAACTAGAAACTATTTGTCTCTTTGCTTTCATAGTTTAAAGTCTAGAGAGAAGCAAAAAAATTTGAAAGGGAATGCAGATGTGAAACGATAATTCTAAAGTGTGATTAGCCGGGGGAAAGGGGGGGGGGGGGGGGGGTACACTGATCCTGCCTCCTTTGAAAATGAAAAATAATAGCACAGAAAATTCAAATTAATCTGGAGGTTGGTTGATTGGTTGAATTTCGTGTTTCGCGGCCATTTTTTGACATTCGAAAAAGGAATATGGTTGCAGTCTTTCAAGTCAAAATAGTAATTTTTTTCCTCTGAAAATTTTTATACGATTTTTAGAGTATTATCTCGTTTCGCAGCGTTCTTTCGAAAGTAGGAAAAGGAACCCGGTTTCAATCTTTCAGCCCAGTGCAGTAAAATTTAACCAAATTCGCGATTTTATTCTGCGATCATTTCATAATATTTACAATTTTTTCCCAAAATCGTTTGACGAAATTCACGTCTTTCTACGCGATTTTTTGGCAAAATTCGCACTTTTCACCACTAACCTTTGACAAAATTCGTGTTTTTTACCACGATACTTTGACGAAATTCGCATTTTTTACCACGATATTTTGACGAAATTGGCATTTTTTAGCACGATTCTTCGATGAAATTCGCTCTTTCTTTTCGCAATCTTTTGACAAAATTCGCGCTTTCTTTCTACGATCCTTTGACGAAATTCTCGTTTTTACCGCGATCCTCTGCCGAAATTTATTTTCTGTTGCGACTGATTGACGAAAGTGATTTTTTTACAGAGAGATCATTTGTCGAAATTCGCGATAGTATTGCTCGGCCGATCGGGAAAATTCTCGATATCTTTCCGTATCAATTAACAAAATTCTTTACTCATGTCCTCGACATTTTGACGAAATTTGCAAAAATTTTTCGTCAATCGTTTATCGAAATTCGTAATTTTTTTGCGCGATCTTTTGGCGAAACTGGCGATTACTTTCTGCACTTTTTTATCGAAATTTCCGATATTTTTCCACGATCGTTTGAAGATTCTCAATTTTTTCGGGGACCGATTCACGAATTGATTTTAAGAAATTCCATAAAAGAAATAAAAATCACGGACTTCAAAAATTTTTTTTTAAATACTCACTGAAGAATCACAGGTCTGTGAAGAATTTGGAGGGGGGGGGGGGGGGGGATACTGCGCAGAATTTTTTAATTATGCCAGACTTTCCTTTTCTGTGCACAAATCACACGATCCCGCACGTTATTTCAAAGCCTGTACCTCAAAGAAAAGTTCATTACTAGAGGAAATTAGTTGGTTGGTTTTTTAAACGACCATAGAATTAAACAAATCTAGGATTTGGGAGGGGGGACTGCCTTCGGCAACGTACTCCCGAGCAAGCTATGACCTCTTCTGTCTCGAAACAAGCAAATCTTGAATTATTGCGTTTTTTATTTCGAGCAAAATTAAATTTTCAGCTTTCTTATAAGAACTGATTTGACATTATTCCAATTCGAATTTAATCACGGGAATTGCAAAAATTACCGGAGAGTTTTTTCTGTTTAAAAAAAAGTCAAAAAATCGCCTCAAAGCACGAAAAACCCCTCTAAAAATCACATCAAGAATTCGGAAAAGATTAAAAAACCACAGGGAACGAAATTAACTATTTGGGTAAAAGATTTAAACCGGATCCCTTTTAGGAATGTCCAAAAAAAAAACCCACCACGAAATGCGAAAAAACCCTCTAAAAATAACATTAAAAATTGTTAAAAATGGAAAAATTGCTGTAAGAATCTTGAAAACACTTTATTGAAAAGATGACAAAGTTTACTGGATAAAATATTGAAATCGGATTCTTTTTTACTAATTTGAAAAAAACTGCCGCAAAATGCGAAAAACTTCGCATAAAAATTTAAATGAAAAATTCCAGAAATTTTCTTCGATATGCATGAGTTCAGGCATACAAATCCTGTCAAATCTTACGGCTGTGCGGGCTGCATTGTTTTTTCAGAGTTCAGCGCGCGCGTGTACACATACACAGAGACAGACAAGTACCTGTCTTTATTATTATAGTCGCATCATGATAGTATAATTTTTATCATCTTGATAAAATTTATTGTATATTATCATGACATGACCTGTTTTACCTAATATATTCGACACATTCTGAGGTAAAAATATGAATTACCGTAATTTCCGGCCTATAATCCGCGGATCAAACAATTATGTTCAGACCCAGAAATCTTGTTTCATGAAACGTAACTTGTTAAATCGTGATAAATATTTAACTTCAATAATGAAATAAAATTTCTGGTCGAAGCATGATTGTTTGATCCGCGGATTATAAGGCCGGAAATTATGGTATTAATGAATATTATAATTATTTATAATATTATAATAATTATTTATATTGACTTTCCTCCAAAATTCCTTGGGTCCCTCCGGTGATTCCTAAGAAGTCTTGGAGTAACATTCTGAAAAACTTTCATGCGTATGTACTGGTGTACCGCATGCATTATCTGAGATTTATCATCTGGCAAAATTTCATGCAGCGTTCCCTGTGCCTATAGAAGTTTCCAGCATGGTTAAAGGACTTTTTTAATCTTTATAAGAAGTTAGGGTGCAAAAAGGTTTTACACTTGTGACCACACTTAGTCACTGCTGCAAGAACATTTACATATCTTTTTTTTTTACCATTAGATCTAATTTTAATGTTTTGAACCCCTTCTCACCCCTCCTCACACAAACAAAAATCGCGTTTGAGCCCTTTTTAAAAGAAATACCATACAATTATACCTTCTAAGATAAAACCTGTCTAAAACAGAAATTCGACGCGTTTCATGGAGTTCCGTTTTAGAAGGTTTTACTATATAAGATATGGAATAGATGCCGTATGTTCCCTCCGCCGTTGTTGTTTTGAAATGTTTGGTGATTTTTTGTTGGCTTGTTGGCGTGTTGACGGTGGTTATGGATATGGCAACCTCGATATGTTGAATGTCGTGTGACGTGTTTTTGTGACGTGTCGTTCTGGCAACCGAGAAGTTAATGTTCGAATATTGTGAATGTATTTTGATATCGTATTGTATAGTTCTGCCTTTTTATTTTTATGTGAAATTTATTGAATGTATTTGATTGACTATGTTTTCTGTAGTCCGTTTAAACGCTGTTGCTGAAATAATTAGGAAATATGAGGAAATTTTGACAAGAAAAGAAGGTTTGTTTATAGTTTGTGAATACGTATTGATAAGCCTACTTTGGAAAATGTCGGCGATAATGTTTCGAGCTGGATCTTTCAAGAAAGCAGATGTTTGTTAAGGTATGTTGATAATTTTATGTATTTTACTGCTTTTGAGTTTTTTACATTTTGTGATTGCTAGAAAGCGAGAATTGCTGAATTTTGAGAATGCTATATTGCGAGAAATGCTGAATTCGGCGATGTTTTTTTTTCGGAAAATGTGCGCGAAGCGCACATACAACGATTACTGGTTGCCATTTTAGCGAATTTTGTTTTTTATGTGTATTTTTGCTTTAAAAGATTTTTATATTTTGAGATTGCTAGAAAGCGAAAACTGGTGAATTTTGATAATGCTATATCGCGAGAAATTCTGAATTCGGCGATGTTTTTTTTTCGGAAAATGTGCGCGAAGCGCACATACAATGACTACTGGTTGCCATTTTAGCGAATTTTGTTTTTTATGTGTATTTTTGCTTTAAAAGTTTTTTATATTTTGAGATTGCTAGAAAGCGAAAACTGCTGAATTTTGAGAATGCTACACCTCGAGAAGTGTTGAATGCAGTGATGTTTTTTTTTTTCGGAAAATGTGCGCAAAGCGCACATACAAGGATTACTGGTTGCCATTTTAGCGAATTTTGTTTATTATTTACATTTTATTTTCGTTAAGTTAAACATGCGTATAAACCGGTGCTTGGCGACATTTACTACTTGGCGGAAAAAGGGTTTTCACGCCAAGAAAATTCCAAGATGGCGGCCGGGGGGAACTTATGACATCTGTTCCTAAGATATTGTTTGTATCCAACATGTTCAGGTTAAAAAGTCTAGGCACCCCCCCGTTCAAAAGGCTGGTTACGCCTATGTCTATAGTTGAATACTTTCATGGGTTATTTTGGGTATTGACTATTGATAAAATAGTAAAAAATAAGTGATGGATTAATGAAATTGTGAGTGGAAAGAAGTCACTAAATTTTTTTGTTTAATCAGATTTAAGAATAAAAATGTAACTGAATTAAGTTATTAAGAGTTTAATTTTAAATAAAGTTTATCAAAAAAGGTGCTTATGATGTATGAAAAGATGCTTATTAAAATTTTTTAAGTATTCGGTTTCCGAATATCGAATATTCAGTATACACTTGGACTGAAGCTTCAGTATTCGGCAAAATTCCTGCTTCGTTCAATCCCTACTCAAAATAATGGAAATCTATTGGAATAAAAAATAAGATGAGAATTATATAATGGATTTTACATATATATTCTCTAAAACGTTTCAGTTTAGTACAAAGTTTAAACAGTTTTCTTCAATTCTGATTGTATGTATGTGTTTTCAGGTTATAGGATCTGAGTTCAGGTGAGTGATCAATATTTCTTTTTTCATATCCATCATGTGGAATTACCATAATTAATATTTTCACAATGCTTTTTACTTAGTCTATTATATGTAAATTATCATGTGCCATATATTAGAAATTATTTATTTATTCTATTTAATATTTCAAAATTATTTATTTACGTAATTTTATTATTCCGAAATACCTATCCTCCATTAAAAAGATTATTGATTTAAATTTCTTTCCATTAAAGAAAATTAATAACAAAAATATTTTCTTTTTTCTTACTCAAGGTATTTTGTGCCTTACTAAAATATAAGTGGAAATTATGTAAATAATAAAATGTATATAATTATATTTAAATTACCTACAAATAAATACAGAGTATTTATTTATAGGTAGGTCAGGTAGTCGATTTCGGTAATTTCGACCAATCGGTTTTTAGATAGTCATTACCCGAAATGCAGTGACAAAAGTAGCAAAAATATGCTACTTGATACTGATGGACATGGACTTGGTGGGAGGCTAAGACACCAAAATAACAGTGCACAATACAAATATCAACAAAGTAGATTTTCATAATGTATTTTTGCGATGCCATCTAAGGCATTGAAAATAGTTTTTGTAATGTTTTCCATTTTATCTAGCATTGCAAGTTAATATAACAAATAAACCTTCACTATTTGTTATTAATATAAAATTGTTTCTCAGAAAAATAATATGTGCTGGAGCAATTTGGATGTCATATTTAGATTTAGAAATATTAGATATCTGTACAGTTCGCATATTTGTTTTGCATGGAATCAAAATGTTTAATTTTTTTTTTTGCTGACCAGTATCATTTATTATTGCTGTATTAGTCATACTTTAAATCTTTCAGCTCAATCTGTAGTATAGGTAAAAATGTAACTAAAATTATTAGATATTTTAAGGATTCAAATGCATGGTACAGAAAAAATGGTGAAATATTGGTAATAATTTATATTTCAAACTCTTGTTATTTAAATAAAATTCCTTTGATGCCAAAAAAAAAAAAAAAAAAAAAAAGGTAAACCTTATGTTTTGTAAATGAGTACAAAAAGAAAATCATTTATTTTTAAATATTTCTGTCTTGTAATTGGTATTTTTGTTATTAAATGCAAAAATTGATTTAAAATAAGTTTTTATTAACAATCTGGAATCTTCAAAAATGTTCCAAATTAATTTTTTATATCAAGCTTGAAAATATTTAATTTTAACTATTTGTCTTGACTATTCTATCTAACATATCAGATATTAAAAAAAAAAAAAAAGATATATTTATGAACTGTGTTGCGTTATACTGTAAAGTGTTTGTCTTTATATTCTTTTCTTCAATTAACATAAATGTTCAAGTTAAATGCCTAAGTAAAAATATCACAATTTTTGATTTCTTTGAAATTTTTAATATGTACATACCCAGTAGCAGAATTTTTGTTGTCCATCTGCAGCAAACCAAAATTTATCTGCGACCCAACAATGCAGAACCAAGCTACTATCATCAACCCATAAAACAAGCAAAAATTGCACTTTACAAAGGAAATGTAATAAGAAACACAATAACTCTTAAAACAAAGTAAGTTTTTAATAATTTTTTAAGCCTAGTATTTATTTTTAAGCTGGTAGGTTTAAAATAATCTGCAGCACTGCTGCCATGCTGGACAGTTTCTGCTATGGGGTGTACATACATGTAAAAATATTTAATAGTTTTCTTTTGACAGAGGGAATTGAATTCTTCAAAAGACCAAAACCTTTAGAAGAGCTTAGAGTTGAATGGCAAAATAGAAGAGAAAGAATTTTGGTAATGTAAAATAAAATTTTAGCTGAGTTTGTATGAATATATTTATAAAGTGTTATTTTATTAAACTATTATTTATCTTTTTTTAATGTTCTCAAACATTTTATGATAGTTTTTGTTATTCTGTTTGGGGCCTCCGTGGCCAAGTGGTTAAGGCGCTATGCCGCTAATCGCTTGAGAGCGTAGGAGGCTTGTCGGCTCGACTCCCGATGGCTCCATTGTACACTTTTTGTGGAGCACCCGGCTATATATCTCTGGTGTTGTGAATTTCCTTGTGCTATCTCGTCATTGTATGTTGACGAATTTGTGATGTAAAAATTGTGTAATTATTTCTACGCATAATAAAGGATCATTCAAGGCGACAGCCATTGTAGCTATAGGCCCCAAAGCAATTCCCCACTTCGGTGGTCTTCAAAGTTCAAAGTGTTATTCTGTAAAAAATAAAAATTGATAATTGGTTTTATAGTAGTATTAATTTAATAACTCTTCTAGAATGAAAAGGTATTAAAATACATAAAGGTATTTTTCTTTTCTTTTTCCTCTCTGCATATTTTTTTTTTTTGGCAACTTTACAGTTTTTATCTCAATTCTGCTGAACCATAGAATGTCCTGACTCAAAATTGAACAAATCATGTCTTTGAAGCAGAAAATTTTTCATTATAATCTCTGTTTGTTATTATTATTATTATTTTTTAACTACTGGAATAAATTGGAACAATTTATATTTTTGCTGCAATAAACTATACTAATTGTTAGTGTCAGTTGTATTAATAAATTTTATTTTATTTTATCTATTTTAGTATCAGAGTGAAGTTGTGACATCGTGTGACATAAATTATCATAATTTCTTATTTAGTTCTCACATGCTTGTTCTGATATTACTATTACAAATATTAAGATCTAGTGTTGACTCTAGAAAAAAAGGGCTGCCAGGCGGAAATTTTTCAAAAAGGGAACACTATTCTAAAAAAAAAGGGTAAATTTATCAAAAAGGGAACAAACACTATTTTAAAAAAAGGGTACATTTTTTCAAAAAGGGAACACTATTCTAAAAAAGGGCACTTTTTTTCAAAAAGGGCGCTTTTGTACCTTGTTCACAAAAAATATTTTGAACTGGTTTGTTTAGAGTCCCTAGAATTTGCGATATTTTCCCGGAATCAATTGAATTATCACGGGGATCATAGAAAGTGTTAAAAAAGGATGCCAGGCGCATAGGAAGGGTTTAAAATAGCCGCTGGGCGCAAAAAAGAAAGAAAAAGGGCCGCCGGGCGCTGCGCCCTGCTAAAGCGGCTATCATCAGTTTGGCTGAATAACTAAAAATCTGAGAGAGTAGACAAACCTTTTTTTTTAAATATATTTTTAATTTAGTCTTCAAATTATTTACAGACCACTGTTTATATATTCATTAATTTTTTTATTTTTTAGCATTTGTTCATTTTTAAACTATTATTTTCCATGTAGTGTCTAAAATTGAAAAAAGAAATGTTCATGAAATCATTACGAAAACTTACCTTTTCAGCAAAAAATGTTTATAAAAATCAATTCATGTATTCCAAAATAATGTTTAGCATACAACATTCAAAATGAAATCTCTACCTTTCACTTTTTCTAAAGGAGATAGTGTTATTTTCTTCCGAATTATTTTAAATACATAAAAATATTTTCAGTAAACTATGCTTGAGATCTACAACCTAATTAAACACATTGCCTTAAGAGTATGAAATGGGACATGAGATTGAATTAAGGGTTAACTTAAGAACATTTTGTGAAACATTTGATAGGCACTCCCCACATAATTCCTTTTTTCTCCTTTTTATATTTTATTTGTGATTGTTGGCATTTTTAGATGTTTCAATGGATTTAGAAATTACTGGAAAATTTTTCACTTCTGAAGTTGAGACTTACATATGTCTAAATTATTCCTACTCATCTCAAACAATAAAATAAAATAAATAAAGGATCACTTGCATTTTTCAAGAAGTACATGTATGCTAACCATCTTTTATTGAAAAAAATTCTACAAACATATGTTACTAGAAAATTTGGCTTACAAAATTATTTTTTTCAATATAATAGACGGAAAGTGTGTCTCGAGCACTTATTGAGAGTTCAAACGTTTTACTTTTTAATGAAAGTAAAGATTTAAACATTTTTTCTCCTTGAAATTACTGCTACAATGGTTGAACATGTACTTAGGGTAACAATGATTTTAATCAGTTGATTTAAATTAGTGATGAAATCATGTTTTCAATTAATCTGATTTAAAAAAAAAAAAAAAAATCATAAAATTTCTAAATGTTTAAAATGACATAAAAAAGAATTAAAATCTAAGATGAATATAATTTAGAAAGTTTCTGTAGGTATTTTGCCCCATGAATAAACAACAACCACAACAAAAGCTTTAATAGTTCGAAAGCTTAATTCCTTAGTCTTGGCAAACATTAAGTACATACAGTAAGATTGTAAAAAGCAAGTTTTTGTCTGGCATAAAAATAATTTAAAATTATATTTAAATCTAATATAATTTGCAATATCATAATTTCCTTTAAATAATCAAATGATTCATTCTTTTATGGAAATAAGCACAGCAAGTATAATAATTTTCTGTTAAAAAAAAAAAAAAATAGCGGTATCTTATTTTCTTATTCTAATATTGTAGTAATAAATTTATAGCAAATTGGAGCTAAAGAAGGGTAACATCTACTCAACAGCTATCGTAAAAGATGGTGTAAGAGAAAAAGAACTAATTGGTATAAAAATGTTATGTACAAGAGCTGCTTCAGTAGAGGTTGAATAAATGTTTTTTTTAAAACTCATATACACGAAATAAAAAAATTAGAGATTGAAAAGGCAGCTAAATTTTTTGAAATACTGAATTCTAATAATCATCACTGAGTGGTAGTGATTCTGCTATAAAAGTGCCAAGTATTACGATTTGTCCGTAATTATTACGAATGCACAGCAAAAATAGCATTACAGACATTGGTTAAAAATTACAGATTTTTCCTTTATAAAGTTTTTTTTTTTTTTTTTTTCACAAAAACAGTGCGAATATTATCTATATAAAAATTGCAGCAATTTTTAATAACAAAAGTGCATTAACTACCATCAGGGGTGATTCTGTTCTGAATATTCTGAAAATTTAAGGCACCCAGTTTTGAAAATTAAAAAAAATCTGTCATCCGTGTGAAATTTTGGATTGAACGATTTGGATATTTTTTAGAAAATCACAAATTTTGGAAAATGGTCTCTTAAAAAAATCAATTTCGTCAAAAGATTGTGAAAAAGATGCAAATTTTGTCAAAGGATCGCAGAAAAAAAAAAAACGTGAATTTCGTGAAAGGATTATGAGAAAACTGCAAATTGCGTCATAAGATTACGGAAAAATGGCAAATTCCATCAAAGGCTCACAGAAAAAACACGAATTTCGTCAAAAAATTGTGGAAAAAATGAGAGAGATTCGCCAAAGGATCACGGGAAAAAATGCAAATTTCGTCATAGGGACCCAAAGAAAAAAACATGAGTTTCATCAAAGGATCGCAGAAAAAATGTGAATTTTGTCAAAGGATTGTGAAAAAAAATGTAAATTTCGACAAAGGATTGTGGGAAAAATGAGAATTTCGGCAAGAGATCACAAAGAAAATGCAAATTTCAATAAAGGATTACGAAGAAAACATGAATTTTGACAAAGAATCGCAAAGCAAATGCAAATTTAGGCAAAGAATCGTGAAGAAAACACAAATTTTGACAAAGGTTCGCTAAGAAAACACGAGTTTTGACAAAGGATTGCAGAAAAAACGTGAAATTTGTCAAAGGGTCAAAGAAAAAATGCAGCAATCTCTTTAGAAAATAGGTATATATAATTTATAGGTGTAGTTTTTAATATGAAATAATATACTGAACTAACTTTTGTAAAAGCAGGTTAACCCAACCCAAACTTGCAAGAATCTACACTCAGCCTGAAATTGACCCAAACTGAAAACAAAGTTAACCCGATTTGCATTAAAAATAATTAGCACCAGGATGGGGATTCTCCCCTCTTTTGCTGTAACCCTTCAGAAAATTTGCTATGAATTTCAGATTTTTTTAAAAATGCAGAATCATTCCTTGATACTTGGCACCTTTGTTACTATTTAATATTGTAAGGGTTTCAGATACAGGGTGAATCTGAAAAAGTGGACAAAACTTTACGGGGTGATAGAGCACAGTTATACAAGCAAATTTTGTCATAGAATATATGGTCAGAATGCGAGTGGTGAGAAATTAAATTGTAGTTTTCCATTGTCAGAGTTAAAGAATTACCACAAGAATGATAGCAGATATTTCAGAAAACATTTTATTAATAGGAATGTAATTGATGTACATGCTCAAAGAAATTGTTCAAAACAGCTTCTGCCAGCTGTAATGCAGTCTTCACACCTCTGGAATAGGGACTGATATTTTCAAAGGGGAATCAGGATAATGGTAAGGCTTGGTCCTTGTACCGACTTTGTATTGGCCGGTGAGCGTCCAATTTAAACATTCAATGTAAACATAATACGCGAAGGAATTGAATTTCACGTATCTGTAGCGATTCAGATTATTCTGAAATAACGCATTCTTGCAAGCACTAGGAATAACTGAACTAGAAAACTTCAGGACATTTTCAGCACCGAATGTCTGTTGGTCTTTGAAGCTGTATTTCAGCTTAACCCTTAAATGCCTGATTTTTCAAAAATCATTGTAATAATGTTTTTCGGTTTTCATTTTTTAAATAAATCATGGGAAAAATACTTTAAAAAAATCATATTTTGTTGTAAGTATGGTTTACGGCTAAAAAACAGTTTGTTACTAATCGGCAATACTGATCTTTAATTGAAAAAATAATTTTCCTTGATAAAATTTTACAATATTAAACACACAAGAATTTTAGGAACTATAATAAGAAATAAATTTTACTTGCTCACTGCAAAACAAAATAAGAGTATTTCGCAAGCTTCCAAACAAAACAAAAAGAACAAATAGCAACAATTGAAAAAATAAATCTATCTTTATTCTTAAACAGCAAAAGTGTTGCCAGCTACGTGTCGAAAATTGATTTTATAATATTTTCAGAATGTATTTTATTAGCAACATTAGGCATTATAGCTACAATATTATTCTAATAGTATTTTAGAGCCTAAATTGGGTATGTTGCCGAAAAGCAACACCCGGCATTTAAGTGTTAAAGATGGCATAATCCTTCACACGAGGAGACTGCCACCTTTTAGGCTTAGATGAATTGCGTCTATAAGCACGTGACCTCTGGTAAACCATAATTGCGCAAAACTAATAATAAAAGCATGCTATGGTATAGCATTTACATAGCTTTGCTAAAGATCAAATGCTGATAAACTGATAAATCAAAGATAAGCATGCAAAAACATGAACATATAATGTAGACATTATACCTCAAAAGTAAGATTTTGTAGCCATTTGTTCAATGTTTTAGTTAATTTTATGCACGTACGTATGTCGGTTTTCAATATTTCACATTCAATTGATTGCATTATTCTCAATTGAGTCTGGAATGACAAAATTTTTATACGGAATACTGTTAACAATTCTTGGAAAAGCATTCAACGAGTCACCTCCTCGATAGCTTGTAGGTGCCTGTCTAGCTTTCTAATAGTCACAATTCTTAAGTCGGTCAGCTCGACATCGATTCCATCTCTTGAAAAATTTTCATCATCATCTAATTTGTCTCTCACATCTTTTAATGCTCGTAGACATGAGAAAACTCGTGCATAAAATGTACGTCTTTGAACGGGAGATTCCATGTTTCAAATATAAAGTTCAATTTAATTCGCATCTTTATATACCCTGTATTTATCTAAAGTGCGATTAAAAACTCAGTCTAACATTACGTAGGCGCTCAGCAGTTTTTATGCAAGCGAATCTAACATACTATCAGCACAGGTTCGATTGCGCCTGAATAAGCAGAACTACATTCCAGAAACACGCACATTCAGCTAGTTAAAAGTGCGAGATCACTTTTCACACCGAGCAAGACTGACTACCTATTAATCTTAGTGTCTAGTTTTAGTATTATTTTAAGTTTGTGATTTTTAACATTGGAAAATTCTATTTTTTTGCTTACTTTTACAAAATGGATCAAATTATGCAACCTCTAGATATTATTTAATCTTCTTGAAAATTGGCCTATATATCTTTTACATTGCTGAAACTCGGGGCATAAGCAAAGTTCTCAAAAGTTTTATACTTTATTTTTTGCTTTATAATACAAAATGAAATCCTATAGGACACTATACTGTAAAATATTATGTATATTGAGTTTCAATTGCAGTATATTTGTCACCACTGCCCAGTCTATTAAATTTAATTACTCTGTTTCACAATAGTAGCAAAATTCTAAAAAAGTTGAGTTGATTCTGCCCTATCTATTTTTATTTTCAATATGGGTTACCTTATGAGAACAACAACAAAAAAGCATATTTACTAAAGTAAGAATGGCAAGCAGACAGAAAGTCAAAGATATTTAATTTCCCAATCAGTTCTAGATAAATAACACATAATGTTTTTTTAATCTATAATCATTAATTAGATTGAGATTAATCATTAATCAAAGGGAACAACTGAAATTAAATTAATCATTAGTCTATGAGTAGGATTGAAATGAACTTTAAAAATCTAATTGTTAATTGAATTAAATTTTGCACCACCTTAGTTTTGATGTTATGTTATTGGAAATAATCTATGACTGCAAATAATGGAGAGGGAAAGCTATTTTAGGAAGAATGCAAGTGTTAAATTTACAAAATTTTATTTATTGATTTTAATAATACAAATCACATATCATACTTTATGCAATTACATCATGTAATCAAGAGTATTTCAAGAAAATATATAGCTAAATTTGATTAAAATTAATGGAGCTGTGTTTCATTATAAAAACAAGAATCTTTCAAGTATAATTCTATTACATACTTTAAACATGTTTTTCAGAAAACTATATTTCAGAAATAAATTGTGAAAATAACCATGAACATTACTATATCAATTTATTTAAATATCTTTGTATACATTTTATATATCAATATTTGCAAAACGACGACTTGATCAAAAAATTTTTACAAAGAAGAGAATTTTCTTCTTCCTATCTATACATTATTAGTAAAACCACAAATCCAGATTGAATAGTTTTTTAATATGTATCCTTTTTTAAATCTAGTGTAGATCAAATCAGGAGTGACAGCCATAAGACACTATACTTTAAGATATTTTTATAATGTGTGTGAGTTGCTGTTTAAAATATATTTTTTAAGTTTGAAAAGTTTTGTTCGTAAATTACTCTCCATTTTGGAAAAGAAAAAAAAAATGTCATGTTTGGGGAAAAAAAAAAAAAAAAAGATACATGTTCTGATCTAGAATATTTGATAAAGATATTGCTTCATGACTAAACATCACCTCTTAGCATATTTTGATAAGACTTTGACTTACATCAACTAATGATTTTTATTTTATGTTTAGTATTAATTTTATTTCATAAAGAATGGAATTTGGTATTTTATTTATATTTTAATATTGTTTTATATTCCAATGTAAAAACGTTATTGTTATTATTTTAGGAATTATTTAGAAGGAAAAGAAGATCAGGCCACCGATCACATACAACTAAAGTTCAGACTGTACAAATGAAAAATATGATAAGAAAAAATAACTTCAGAAGATAAGTATTGTAAATGTCCTATAGAAAACTATTGTTTTTATAAATTACAGTTGTAAATAAAATTATTTAAATATCCTCTTCTGATGATGAATCGTAATCTTTGTTTATGGTTGATTTTATAATATAAGGTAGAAATCTTGGAATTCTTGCAAAATAATTTCGAGCAGCAATATGTCTTTGATATACAAATTTCTTAAATTGATCATCATAGCTCTATAAAAGAAAACAAGAAATGTATTAAATAAGTAAAATAAGGAGGATTAGACAAAATACTTTATTAAATATGGAAATAAGTGCTTATCAGTTTTTAGAATATCAGCAATTAATACCAATAAGAAAATATAACAACAATAATAAAAAAGATTGTTTTAAATTCTAAAATGTATTTTAGTATTTAAATATATATAAATAAAAATAAACTAAAGCAGTAATTTGCATAAGATAATATCTATTTAATAATTACTTAGTATTTTTTTACATGCAAATATAAAACACAATTGTAATATTATGATTTAACCATTTATATAAAAAAAAAAAAAAAAACTACTAGTTGTAAAATATGAGAAAGTTAGTTAATAACAAAATAAATAAAATATTACTTCTTTTGGATTTGGGATTCCTGAGAGAATTGCAGCTTCTTCTCTTGTGACAAGCATACAATTCCATGGAGTCCAACAGTCTTCAACATTGTAACGGACCAGTTCTAACTCTTTCTCATCTGTTGCACCACTCAAACAACTTTGTCGCTTCCAGATTGCTTCAACTAAATGTTTTATGTCACATGGCTACTAAATGAGATTTTTTAATTGTATTTAATTGCCAAGTACATTAATAAAACTTATATATAGTATATAAATTAGAGATTGGAGAAATTTTTTATTTAAGATTTTGATGAAATTTTTTATCTATCTATGTAGAAAAATATCTAATAACTAGCAGTTTATTCACATCAAAATATTTCTTATAATCTGCAAAGCAGTGTCACATTTTTGCAACCAATTTTAGCATCCATAATCTTGTTATGTATGGTAGATTAAATAGTGCAAATAACAAAACTGCCAGTCAGCTGGTGCATCAGTGGTTACGTTGCCATAGCAACATCACACGGCCTACTGCAATATGAAGTGAATTGCAATTTCATTCTCTTTCTTTAAACACTGTTTTTAACTAGAAATATTTATAAAGAGGCATTTAGTTTAATTTACTGTATTATAACATTTTTGTCATAAGTTTCTGTAATGAGAAAAAAAAAAAAAAAAAAGAATTAAAAGGATTTAAAATAAATTTAAATTTGGAAAAGGGGAATTAAAATTTTGAAAACTTGTCATAAATGGGAAAAGAATAAATTATTTACTGTAATGGCCAATAGATCGTAATTATAAAAATTAGTACATTGTAAATTGTGAAAGTAAATAAACATAGAAAAGCATCTTCATGAAAAAAAAATAAACAATAGCAAAATATTAACTTACCTGAAATTTAAATTCTTTACACCTATGTGGGTTTTTTTTTTAAAGTAAAGATACAATGCCACATACTCACTCAAAAAAATCTTATTTGAAAAAATGTTTATTACGAAATATTTACAGCTTTTCACCTTATTTTTCGACATAATTGCCGTTGTTGTCCAAGCATTTGTTTAGTCTGGGTACAAGCTTCTGTATCCCATTGTCATAAAAGTTTGGCACCTGTTGCCAAAACCATATTTCAACTTCAGTTTTGATCTCATCATCGTCGTAGAAGTTTTGCCCTGCAAGGCGTCTCTTCAGGTAAAGGAATAAGTGGGTCACTGGGTGCAAGGTCTGGACTGTATGGTGGATAGCTTGAAACTTCCCACTTGAATTTCATCACCTGCTTTTGCATAGCGCATGAGGAAGTCGAGTGCATAGCCTAGTGATAGACGATTTTGATTTTTTTAATCAATTTAATTGATACTATGACCAACTCGATTTAATCGATACTATAAATTTTTTAATCAATGTCTCTAAAGGTAATATCATTTTAATTTTCTTCAAAAATTGAAGGTAAAGTAGTTGGATGTGGCAATTCCAAAACTTTCTTCTGTCTAATAAATGTTAAAACTTCAAAATTCACTATCACAGTGTCAAATTTAAATGATAACCTATGCCCATCATGAGAATTAAAAAAGTATAGGTTCGTTGAAGTATGTGCATTTTAAAAGAAAATATAAGTATTGCATTTTCCTAACAAATCATTGAATTTTGGCCCACTCGTTCTTAGATGTCCACAACAGAAAATCTCAATTCAAAGAGCATAAAAGCGGCACCTGTTGGGCAGTATACACCCAAGCCTAATAAGGATCTATAGCTACCTTACTTTCCATAAGTAGGTGCCATAATATTTAACAATCGACTCATCATTTCAAAAGAAAACGACACTCTATACTTTAATAGAAAGTATGTTTAATAAAACTCTATACTACAAGACATATTTCTATTTACAGGATGACTGTATATATTTACATAATTTGAAACTTCAGAAGCAATCTCTCTGGGAAATACATTTTCACCCTTCTTTCCGCCTCTTATAAAAACTCTGCCAGGAATGAAGAAGCCGCAATACGCATATCACAACTTGTGTGAATCGTGTCCCATGACAGACTCCGAGGGAAAGCTAACCGCAGGGAATGATGGGAAAAACCATGACAGCTGCTAATGACATGAAATTAGGGACTCTCGGCTGGTGCTGCCACCTAGTGTAGCAATCTTTAAATATTATCCATTACATCCTTCCCCTCTGGTTCCTTAGACGTCTCAGCAAGGGACCAGGAACATTTTTCTTTGGCCTGCCATGTTTCCTGAGTGGGGCAACTGGTTGCTCGGTAACATTGTTACAAAGTTTTAGGGCAGATGTATGGTAAGTTCCTAAGGGAACTGTAGGGTTTACAATTTATTTTTCCCATCCCTTATATGATATTTATGAAAGTATAATAGTATTTCAGCAGTAATTATGAAGTTAAAGTAATGAAATATGGAAAGTGTGTTTAAGCAGCATTTAGGAAAGTTTAGGGTATTCTTGTATTTTGATGAAGTCAATAAATACATTGCCTAGTGCAGTGTTTTGAGTATTATTAAAGTATGAATCGAACCTTTTTAAAAGAGGAATCTCGCCCGTCTTAGTAATTATGAAGGTTAACTTCCGTTCAAGATATTTTGGAAAGTTCGTATTTTTAAATGAAAGTCTGCTGGTTTATAATCTTAGTTTAGCACTTCAAATGTTAATTTTTTTGGATTAATTATGCACTATATTCTTCTTATGTCACGAATTAAGGAAAATTACGCTAAACGGCCAAGTCAATATAAAGAATGCCGGAATCCAGTAAACATATTCACCTGTAAACTTATGAGTTATCCGAGACCAAGATGGTTTCAAGCTGTTCATTTATACGTTATTAAAATTATTGAAAAAACCACATTGCCTCTTCAAAGTTTCAACACAACACCAGTATTTGTAAGTACTCTTTTATTTTTTTTTTATTCCAAGAAGATAATTATTATGTTTGCCACCATGTATGCCACCATATGTATGTTTGTACACCAACCCACCAACTTTAAACACTCTGCTATGGAAAGGATGTTATTTGTGAGTGAATATTTAACCTAAATTAAACCAAACACTTGCAAATCAAAAGGAACTTCAGGGGCTTGTAAACTGGCAACTTCATAGGAAATAGGTGAGTGCTGTGTGAACACTACATAGTGTCCGTCACGTCGGGGACTGAATTTGGCGGTTCTTTTCTGACCAGCCTTGCTAACAGGATGGAGTTCTATCCATACATGGTCACCAGGAAAATACTGAGGTCCTTCTCTCCGGCTTCTGTCTGCTTACTGTTTTCTTTGGTCTAGGCGTTGTTCGACCAAGTCTTTCACTTGCTTAGTGAAGTTAGCAAATTTCTTTAGATAAGGGATTATCTCAATGGAGACTGTACCGATTTCACAGGAAGACAGGGTGGCTTCTCCCCCTGGCTGAAAGATGGTTTCATACTTTTTCAGCAAGTAATTTAATTCTGAACATTCAAGAACATTCAAGAACAAGGGCAGAACATTCAAGAGGCTTTGGAACAGGATCTACAAAACCATACTTTATATGAGGCATTTTGCTGAAGTACCAACGTTTGTTCTTAACATCTGGTACAAAACCTGACTTGTCAAGAAAGTCTCTTCCTAAAAGGGTTATGTTTCTTTTGGCTTCAGGTAACACAATAAAATCTGTACGAAATTTTCTTCCTTCAATTTCTGCAGTTACATCCGTGGTCAAACTGTCTTCTTTTGACCGCTGGACGTTTGCTATGGACATGTTCAGAAAGATCTTCTGCAACTTTGCGCCTTACTAGATCCGGTATCTATGCAGGCTTTGCCATAGGCCCCATTAATGTAGAAGTTTACTGTGGTTAAAGGTGTGGTTGTGGTTGAGCATGTGTATATCTGGATTTGCTCAAACTGAGAAGATTCAGTTTTTATCACAGGATTGCAAGTAGGGCACTTAGCACTAATAAATCCGGGAGCACCACAACCATAACATTTCAAGGTTGTGCGATCTTCAATCAATGGTGAGGGATTCACTTTTCCGTTGTCTGACGGGGTTGTCTTCTTTGAGTAGAAGGATTCATTCGGAAACGTTTTATTAGAAAAGCTCGATGGTACAGTCTCTTTCTGTTTTGACCAATTTTAATTTTTCTGGCGGATTTCCACTTCTTTGGATTTTACGGGATTTACCCTTAGAACATTGTAAGCATCTAGCTTTTCTACTAATGCATTTGGATCATTTAAATCAGTCCAAACGTCTAAGAAATGTTCTCTATGCTGTGGGGAGCACCTTCTCTTTAATTTGTCGGATAAAATAAGACTTTTCAAATCTTCAAATGAAGTTATGTTGAGCTCAGAGAGCCAACCTTCAAAGTATGTTCTAAGTTTGAAAAATAATCTTTCCAGGTACTTTCTCAAATTTTCTTGTGCTGAACGAACAGGATTCTAAATTTTTCAGCGCTCAATTTGAATTGCTTCAACAACATCGCCTTGATGTGTTGGTAGTCCTGGGCCTTTTCTTCCGGTTCCATAGCAATATCACTAAGTAAAGCACTTATCAGGTACGTAACCCAATTTTCTTCTGGAACCCTTGGGACCACAGTCGGCAACTGGCAGACCGTGGTCCACATACGGACTGCAGAAGGTCGAAGCCTAGACTGCCGAAAAAGATATTGCAAATGAAGAATTTATTCATTTTCCAGCTCTTGAATATAAAAAGATTTCTGAAATACACACTGCAGTGTTCCTAAGTTTTATGTCAGATCTTGTGAAGGAATTTGAATCAAGATTCCAAGATATTGCAGAGATACATAAGTTGTCTCAATTTTTTAAATCGCCTTATGAAGTTGCTCCAGCTTCAGAATCGTCTGATGTGGCTGCAAAGTTGTTCAGTCTTGAAAAACCTTTACTTCAAATGGATATATTTGACTTGCTAGAAGACAGTTCCTTCCAAATGTATAAAACTGCATCCCCTGAAACATTTTGGAGTAAACATCTCTCAGAAAAATAGGAAAATTGTAAAAAACTAGCTATTAACTTGGGTACAATGTTTGGCTCCAGATATGTATGTGAAAGAACTTTCTACAAAAGGAATTTTTTGAAGAACAAATATCATTTGAGATTAACGGATGCCCACCTTGTAGATAGTTTTCGCATTAGCTGTTCACCACGTGAACCAAAGTATAAAAAACTGGCTCAAGACTGCAAGTGTAATTTTTCAACGAATATACCTGCCTTTTCTATTTTATTAAATTTTCAGAACGTACACCTGTGTATGTAGCAATTTTTCAGAACGAATACCTGACTTTTCTATTTTTTATTATATGTATGTGTATGTAAAAATAACAATTTAAAAGTAATAAGTATTTATATTATATATTTTTTTTCTCTGGACTCCGATAAAATTTTTCAAATGTATTCGGACCCCTCTTAAAATTACTTGCCGACCCCTGCCCTAGGATCTTTAACTGTTGCTCACACAGCACTAAGGATATGTTCATATCATCTTCATTCGGGCAAAAACAGGGAATAAATTTTTGTAGATCGATTCGCGGTTTTTCATAAGTGCATCTATTATTTTCTACCTCTGAGGTAGATGCCAAAGTTGGATGGATAAGGCATAATTTTTTGAGTTTTAAAAGTCCGTTCACGCTCTAAATTGTCTTGTTTGAAAGTCCGTTCACACTCTAAATTTTCTTGTTCAAAAACAGATTGATTTTCTAAATCTAAGCGCTCTTGTTCCATTTTTCTATTCTCGACTATAGTTGTAAGTAAGTTTTTAGTATAGTCCTCCTCGTAATCAGCGTGCATTCTAATTAAATTATGTAAATCAACCATTTTCATTTCATCAGTGGCAGTTAAGCCTAATTCATAGCAAAGAAAGGACACGTAGATCCTTTTTTTTGCACTTCCAAAAAAACACCATTTTGTTTAAATTTAACAAACTAACAACCAAAATAAAATTTTTATTTAAAAATTCCACTTCAAGAATTTAAATTTAAAATTTCACTTAAAAATTTTGAATTTCAATTTAAAAATTTCGATTAAAAATTTTCAATTTCAAGAACAAGAATTTAGATTTTTTTATGTAAACCTATCCTCACACCCAGGGATTTCTTCTTTACAGAAATCATAACACACAAAAAAAAAATTCAAATTACAATATAAATATAAATGCAAATTAATATCATTAGAATATACAATTTTTATTTATTTCACATATAATTCCAATATAACTCTTTCCTTAGGGAGGTAAACCAAAATTGAACTAGTTTGGATTTACCGCTACGTCATACGATAGCGCTATACTTATGATAAAACACACAAAAAAATTCTATAACTTCAATATTAACTCTCAAAATAAAACAAAACTAAATTATAACTACACAGTTCTTAACTTTAAAGTTCTTTTTAAGAAAAAAAAAATTAATATTACGTTAAGCAAGAATATTTAAAATTTTTGTTCTCAAAAGAACACTTTCTATTTTTGTTCTAAGAACACAATTATTCAAAATTAATTAATTACCTTACTAGCAAAATAATTCAAAATCATTCTCAATAGAACACAATTTATTTTTGTTCCAGGAAACAAAATTCTTTTACCTTTTAAAAGAAATTCAAATTTAAATGTTTAATATAAATAAAACTTTAAGAATAAGTTCTATTCCGAACTTAATTTGGTCATTTCATAAATCAATCATTATTCAAAACAAAACTCAACTTACAAAATATATATATATATATTTATACTATCAAAAATATCTGTCAAAAGATACCATTTTAATAAAATGCAGTTTATTAAATTCAAAACGAAATGTTTTCTCAAATAAGAACACAACATGTAATTTTCACATCAGTAAAAAGTATGCTTTATTAGAACAACTTTGTTCTTAAATTATTCTTTTAATCTAAATTAATCAAAGATTCTACTTTTAGAATTTAATTCTTATAGAAAACGTTATCTTAAACAATTTTAACATCAAAAGTTTAATAACATAAAATAAACAATATGAGAATGCAATAAACAAAAGTCACTAAAATAAAATTACATACTTATCTTCGGATAGCTGATACACGCATCCATATTTTTATAAGCTTTCAAGCAGTAAAACTTATTTAAGAATATAAAGCACTCTCTGTTCCAAAATCGACGTTCGGTTAACAGAGCATTAGTAGAACACTATACATGAGAAGCTCATGTAGAACAAGCGCATTTCATGGAACATATTTCCCTTCAACACTATAGAGAACACGGCATCTTTGTAATTTGCCTTAGCTGGAATCAGAAGCGACTTTTGAACAGCACTTGCTAAAACATTTGTAGAAACACTACTTTTCCTTCCTCAAAGCACCAGCCTTTTTAAAAAATACCATCTTTCTGCGATGAAGCACCAGCGCCTCTTTATCTTGATTGGTTGTGATTCAGGCCCGAAGTTGGGGAAGCCATTTACAGCTACCTTATTTTCCATAAGTAGGCACCAAAATATTTAACAATCGACTCATCACTTCAAAAGGAAGCGCCACTGTATACTTTAGTAGAAAGTATATTTAATAAGACTCTGTACTACAAGACATATTTCTATTTACAGGATGACTGTACATATTTACATAATTTGGAATTTCAGAAGATTTCTCTCAGGGAAATACATTTTCACCCTTCTTCTTGCCTCTTATAAAAACTCTGCGAGGAATTAAGAAAACGTAATACGCGTATCACAACTTATTCGAATCTGTTCTCATGACAGACTCTGAGGGAAAGCTAACTGCAGGGAATGATGGGAAAAACTATGACAGCCACTAATGACATGAAATTAGAGACTCTCGTCTAGTGCTGCCACCTAGTGTAGCAATCTTTAAATATTACCTGTTACAGATCTATTTATATGAAAGTGTAATAGAATATGAAGTTTGATTAAATTCCATGCATTAGTTTTGAGATATGGCTATCACGAATATCATGAAAAAGTAGTATAGCAGTGCAGCCTGTTACATGATTAACGCGAAAAAACTTAGGAACAACTTATGTCAATGACTAATGGAATATTAAGTTTGATGAAATTCAGTTTATTACTTCTTGAGATAATATCACTAACATCGTGTAAATCCTGAAAAGCAGTGTTGAATTCAGGGGCTGGTACAGGTGGACAACCCCCACCTCACCCCCAGAACATTGAAATGTCCTCTTAGGAATATAGGCCGTGAGACAAGGACGAAAAAGCCGTTTAAAAAATTAAGTTCATTCCTCACAAAAGAGGGGTATGTTTTGCAACTTCAATAAAACAGATAATATTGTCACGACTCAAAAAATACAATTTTTATGGTCTGATAATTGCACATTATTTAATTAACGGCAAAAATAAAGCGAGTTGTTGTCTATTTTTTTCGACCAATGAGATGGCGTCTTCGTGTATGCTGCGGGATGACTTTACCTTAATGTTGCTTTCACTATGCGACTTTCGGGTTTTAACTCACGGAGCAAAACAGCAATTTTTATACTATGACTATTTAATCATTCGAATTCGATATAAAATAATTAGTTTTTGAAGAATATGAAAAAAGGAGGATGAGTTTTATATATATCATGATTTTTATAACATATTAAGATATTTGCTTTATCATTTAAATAAATTACAAACCATTTCCAAAAATTTTACATGCCATTCTTAAATATGTTTTGCACAGGTGCTTTTTTATATTTATATGTTCTGCTTATGTTAATAAATTTATCACAGCATTTCCCCAGTTTTTATTAATATTTAAGACAATTAACCAAATTTCACCATGGCGCCATCTAGTATCGAGAGAAACAAAATTAAATCATTCAAGTATATTTTTTTTCTGATAAATAAAATTTCCTTTTTCTAAAAGCAATTGTTGCTGTTTCAAAAACAATGTAAATTTGCTATCAAAATTTATAAAATTATAAACAGATTATACTTGACAGAAAAAATCTAAATGCTGACAAAAATAAATAAATAATTTAGAAAAACACCAAATATGTTCCCTTTAAAATGATAGTTGTAAATACTAGACTAAGCATTTAATTCCTTTTTTTTTTTTTTTTTTTCCTAGTTTAAACGAAAAAAAATTGTAAATTTGGCGTCATTTTATAACTGTCCATACAACCAAACATATTAAGTTTGAGCAAAAAGGAAATAAGTTAAAACTCAAGAATTTGGTTCTATTTTGAAAAACACAAATTGTAATCAAAACAAAAATGGAAATGGTTAAAAACATTTTAACAAGACCTTTTTCTTTTTTTCCCTTCAGAAGTCAGATATGTAAATTTGTAGATCTCTGTACCATTTAAATATTGTTAGGTTCATTGTAATAATGTCGAAATTTAAAGTTTTATTAAATTCAACTTTTAGAATTTGTTAAAATTGTCTTTTTCTTCTTTTTTGGTTACTTTTAGTAACAGATATATGCAATACTTTAATTTTCTTTATTTTGCAGCATCAATATTAATTTATCAACCGCTAAATTTAATAAATTAAATTACTGCAATTGGTAAACTTTTTTACTTATTAAATTAATCATGGCAATTATGTCTTAATATTATTATTCTCTATAATAATAACTTTCATATGCATTGCATGTTTTTTTTAAATCTAATAACCTAATTTCATTTTTATTAACAAGTAGCATTTTAAATTCATTAAATTGTGTTATAATTAAATCTGAGGTCTTTACCTTCATTTTTAAATAAATATTATTCATATTAATTTAATTTCAAGGGAAATCAATTATGCCTTTGAATTAATAAATTTATATTTATATTCCAGATCCTTTCCACGTATATTTAACAATATTTATTCATCATTTTTTTTCAAGGCTGCTTCCAAAATTAAGTTTGAACTTGTCTTGCACTGAGAAAGTTTTTCAATTTTTCTTTTACCCGTGGATTTATCCAAAATGTAACTATTTTTCCTACATAAAATGCAAACTTTAGGTAGTACATTTTTAGATTTAGAGTATCCGGAAGAACATTCCATTTTTGATAATTTTGTTGTACGTTTCATGGCAGCAGCAATTCTCACCTTGTCTGTGAATCGCATATAGCACTTTCTGTGATACAGGATTTTTTCGATCGCTGTATCTGACATGCTGTTAACTTGTTCAGCGATTTTTTTTTTTTTTTTTTTTTTTTTTTTCAATGGAATCAGTTGCAAGCCACTGATATGCACAGCTTTTTATTTTTGACCAGCTAACAGCCGAACAAGTCTGCAAATCATTTTCAGTATCAATGACACATTCCATCGTAAATAAATTAAGTCAAATAGTCGGAATTCGAAAGTTTGTGTCGATTTGTTTACAAACAACTCTCGTTCTCCCCTCTTCCATTTCCTCATTGGTTAGTTAGCGATGAACTGTCTCGCAGCAAACGAATCGCAGCCGAGTCATTGCCTTACAAAAGTAGAAAAAGCATCTTTGTTTTATGTCTTTTAATTAATTAATGTGCACACATTATACCATGAACATTGCATTTTTAGAAACAGAGGACTAATTTCTGTATTTTCAAAGTGACAGATATTACCCCCCCTTTCATGAGGAACGAAATTAAACGATAGACTGACTTGTCCCACGGTCTAAGACTTGAGATTTTATGCTCAATGGACAAAAGTCCAATTTCCCCCACCCCTCCCCCCGTAACTCTAAAATGTCCCACTCCAAAACCATAGAAATACCTCCTGGAGAAAAATGTCTGAATTAAACACTGCTGAAAAAAGCAGCATGGCAGCACAACCTGTTATGTCATTTACATGAAAACCTAATCATGAACAACTTATGCCCATGTCTAACAGAATATTAAGTTTGATGAAATTCCGTTCATTAGTTCTTGAGGTATGATCCCTGAAATCGTTTAAATCCTGAAAAAAAAAAATGTGTTGAATTCAGGGGGTGAACCGGAGGGACACCCCCCACCCTGCAACATTCAAATGTTCTCCCAGAAGGTTTGAGATTTTATGCTTAATGTACAAAAGTCCAATCCCCTCCCCCACTGAACTGACCCTCCCTGGTTCCACAGAAATCCCTCCCAGAGAAAAATGTTTGAATTCAACACTTCTGATAAAATCAGCATAGCAACATCCCCTGTTAAGCGATTTACACCGAAACCTAATAAGCAACAATTTATGCCAATATCTAGCTGAATGTGAAGTTTAATGAAAATCCGTGCATTAGTTCTTGAGATAGAGCTATTGCGAAAATTGGGAAAAAATGCAGCACAGCAGTGCCATTTACATCAAAACCTAATCATCAACAACTTATGTCAATGTCAAACTGAATCTGAAGTTTGGAGAAAATTTGTGCATTAGTTCTTGAGATAGTGATCTTGCAGAAATAATGAAAAATGCAGCATAGCAGCGCCACCTGTTGGGCAATTTTAACCAAAAAGTAATCAGCACCAATTTATATGAAGGTCTAACTGAATCTAAAGTTTCAACAGATTCCATGCATTAGTTCTTGAAATAGACCACCCACAATTTTTTTGTCAGGGACAAACAAATAGACAGGCTGACAGACAGACAAATTATAAAAATAGCCAAATCATATTCCAGACAAGGCCTTCTAAAACTATAAATCCTTCAAAAACCGGAAGTTAAAATTTTTCATGAATCCAACACTTTTTTTTTCTAAAGACAAAAGAAAGCAAGAAAAAATGAACGATTCAATTCTACCCATAACGTATGATCAGATTCAGAAGTGGTGAATCGATTCAGTACAGATTCGATGTTGATATTTAGATGAGGGTAGAATCGTTATTTTTTTATTTACTTCAATTCTTTAGATGCGGGTAGAATCATTATTTTTTTATTCAAATCACATCGCGGTCGATCCACGATTCGGGTTGAATCGATTCTTCCAATTTTACTGTTTTAGTAGCAGAATTGCTGTAAAACTTTGTGTAAGAGACTTTTATTTTCTTTCTAGGTTCAGTGTTGAATGGCGTTAGGGATTCTTTCGACTCTGGTCAGGATGGGGGGGGGGCACATTTGTCCAATAAAAAGCATAAAATCTCAAAACTTTTGGGAGGGACATTCCAATGTTCCCCCGAGCCACCCTCTGAATTGAACACTAGGTGAAATCGTTATACTTTTGTTTAGAAGCCTAGTTATTCGGGTTACTAGTTTAGTATGTTCTATTTTTCAAGTTCATCCCTTCTAATCTTCTTCCCCCCCACTCCTCACCAATCTTAATTTACAGGGCCTTTTTTGTTTCTTTCAAACCATATCATGTAACATATCGTTGGAAAGCTTTTAATGTGATCTTTTATTTTCTGTCTCTATTTTTCCTTTTTTTTGGTAGGGGTCAACCGTGCTCCAACTTTTGTATCGATATTTTTGACAGTAATTTCAAAGCAATATATGTATATATTTTTATTTATTTTTTCAATTTTACTAGTTTAAAGGCAGAACTGTTGTCAAATTTTGCATAAGAGTCTTTTTCTTTCTAGTTTAAATTGTTATATTTTTAGTTTAGGAGCCAAGTCATTTGGGTTACTAGTTTATTAAGCTGTACTTTTCCAGTTCGTCAACAATCACATTCCCCCCCCCCATCCCAAATTTCTTAATTATGGTCCGATTTCAATGGGACCTTTTTTGATATTCTTCCAGAGTCATTTGCTTCTAACTTAACATTGATATTATATCTGCAGTTCTTGATGAGCACTATTTATGAACTAAAAAAAAAAAAAAAAAAACCTAAACCTGTGGCTGTACGATCCATGAAGGATCAGGGCCTACAGTGCCCAACTCTGTTTACTTGACCCTGGACCCCGAGGTGCTATGCAGCAAGTGCCCAGACCGGGTGGTCAGCACAACGCGAGACCCTCGGTGTTTAGTTCCCAAGCAAGCTTCGTACTCATTTTATCAACCCCGAAGGGAATGAAAGGTTGAGTAAACCTTGACTAGCCGGGAGTCGAACTCGCGACCTGTAGCGTGACAGACAGGCGTGCTGACCACTACGCTACTGGGCTTATACTATTTATGAACAATAATGACAAATTTCGGCTCTTTTCTAGTTTAAACTTATTATTCTTGATTTAAAGCCACGTTACTCAAGGTTCTCGTTAGTGAAGTGGTATTTCATAAATTTGGCAAAGTGTTTGTGTAAGTTGTATTTTAAAAATTCCAGTCGTTTACAACTAAACTTACTGATTTATGGTACTTTGAATTTTATGAAATTTCGGAGCTTTCCAACACTAAAGGGATCCCCTGTGTGTTATTAATGTTTTTCAAGTGTATAAGTATGAAAATACGTGCTAAAATGCTTTAAAACTGATTTCTTCAAATAATATATTTAACAATTTAAACAAAGTGATCCCCGAGAATTTTGTACTTTTTTTTTTTTTATTCCTATATATGTATACAGGGGAAAGAATACACTTGAGGATGTTGCAATTAAGTATCCAGTTTGTATATAGGAACATTATAAAAATGAATAAAAATAAAAACCTTTACAGAATTACTAATTTCAAATGGATTAGAAGAGAATATTATACGAAAAACATCCGGCAAATATTGGATACATAAATATTCCAGAAAAGTAAATGAAATTGAGATTATGTATTCTTAAAACACAGAGAAATGTTTTTATCGAATTTCTTCTAATATTACTAGCTCTAATGTTACAGATTTCCAAGCAATATACATGTGTAAAACAAATCTTAGATATAGAACTTTGAAAAATAATAATTTTTTAAGCAATAAAATACATACACAGACACAAATATACAGTTATACATATAACATGAAACTTAAGTCAAAATTTAGAACTAAGACAAAAAATTAAAGTTCAGTTAAGGAACAGTTGCATAGTTTTATTACACATATTTTTATCAGTAACTTTATGTTCATAAATAAGCGTCCCCATTCCTTTTAAAACAGTAAAATTAATTGAATTTTTTTTCTTCTGGGAAAATTAAATTTTCACAGTTCGCAGCAATGATTTTTTTTTAAATAAAAGAACTTAGGTAAATTTTGCTAGTTACATGATTAAACTCAAATTGTAAGAATACTAAATTGGCTCTTATGGCAAAGTGAACTATGTTCCTGAAAATTTTAATTCAGGCCGGAAGAAAATCACAATAATTCAAAGTTCGTTTTTTTCGAGACCGGAGCGGATGTAGACCTCATGGGTTACACTGCCGAATGCAGTAGGCGTCCCAACCCCAGGTTCGTTTAATTTTGAAATTCGATCTTGAAAAGTACATAAGAAAAAACAAGTAATACAAAACGTACATAAGTTATGTGATTAGCATCAGTAATTTATGGATATAAGAAAAACTGGTTAAAAAAAAAGAGGCTGAACGTAAGCAGATATGCGGTAAACAGTTTCTTCTTATAGTAGCCCAGGGTTCCCAGCGTCATGGAAAGTCGGAGAATTTCAAAATGGTCAGGGAAATTTCAAAATATATAGGAAAAGTCAGAGAATTTACAAATATTTTCTAAAAAGTCATGGAATAGTCTTGGAGAAAAAAATGAAAAATGGCGCGAAATTCATCAAATAGTCTCAGGAAACAAATCATGAAATTTTTTGAGATTTGGCCAGGGAAAGTCAGGAAATTTGCCAGACATGTTTTGCTGGGAACCCTGTAGCCTCCAATGGCATTAAATATATATACTCGTCTGTCTTAGAATAAAAAATTTGGGAGCCTAAAATTTTTAACATTGGACCTACCTTTCCCCCACGCTTATAGGGAGCCCTAAAAAAAGACTTAAAAACTACTTGAATCTGTAAATAAAATTTACAGCCTTCAAAATTTTGTCCATCTGGGCATTTTTAAAAAGATTGACGATTATAGAAAGTAAGTTCCCATTGTTTTGTTGTTTGGTTGAAGGAAGTAAAAATAAAAAGTACCACTGTTCCGGATGAAATCATTACTTCCTAATGATAAAAAATTATTAATTCCTTTTTTTGAATCTGACCGAGATCTTCTTTAAAAAAAAATTTAAATAAAATATAAATTACAATATTATTAAAAATACATCTTAAAACTAATAATTTTAAAAGTAAAAAAAAATTATTATTCGACTCAAAGGTCTGTAATAGCTTACAACTGGGCCCCTGACTTTGTCTAGACCCCCCCCCCCCCACCACCACCACCACCTCCTCCTTAAATGGGAGGTATGGTAGGCGGTCGCTACGGCTCTGCTGATTCCCTAAGCTTTGAAATTAATATTTTTGAGCTTATCTGTGTGAATTTGCGAATAACGAAATATCGATTCTAGAATTTAGGAATCGATTCTGTTTTATACGATGTTGATTTTAATTGATTCCTGAATTTTTCAGAATCGCTCATCACTAGCGTAGCCCATCCTCTTCTTTTTGTGTTCTTTTGTTAACATTTTCAGAATTCAGCTTGCACGCAATTTACGGTATCCTAAAGTCACAGTCACAGCTTCATAAAGAGTTGTCATAGACACTTCAGGTATGATTTTATGCAACTCTTTCATTGTGAGACGCCTATTTGCTCGAGTCTCTTCCTCCGTTCTTTGAAAAAGGGCATCAGAGATCACAGATGGTCTACCTGTTCTGGGTTCTTTATGAACATTGGTCCTACCACTAGAGAAAGCACAACACTATTGTATGTTGCATTTTGTAGATTCATAATATTCCCACAGACAGAAACAATTTCTTTGTGAATTTCCGCTGGATGTTTCCCTTTTGAAGAAAACGTATGATGGATTGAACTTTACATTTGGCGGGATTTTTAATTGACGTAGCCATTCCAAGCATTTGCTACACAAAGCAAGATCACCATAGAATTAACGAATGACTACGGGGGAAAAGTCAATGATTCAAGGTTACAATCTGTGTTGCCAACGCGCTCATTAAAACTTATTTTCCCTACCGTCTGTGTTGTATATTTACTTTTCAAAAAGCCCTCATATAATAATTACAAGTCTTAAAGAAAATGAACAACCCTCAATATATTTTGTTTAAATTTTAATGAAATATATTTCTTTTAAATTATGAGTATTCATGTATTAAATAAACTTTCGTTTATATGTATTTATTTGATATTAAAAATTTATAGTTATGAAAATAAATTATCTCTTATATGCACTGTGATACTAGTATAAACTTTATATTATTGAAATAAAATTTCATTTGTTATAAATACCAATATCATATATATTTTTGGATATATGAAATATACAAAACACACATATAAAATAACAAAAGACACAATTAATAAAGTAAACTATTTTTATTGAAATGTTATATGAATTAAAAAGGAGGGAAGGAGAGGAAAAATGAATTAGTGCACGGACTTAGTTACAGGTATTATTAAACAAATTGTTGCATATATTCCAAATGTCTTATTTCATTAACAAGGATATTGAGATTTTTTATAAAATATAATGGAATTTTTTTAAATGTGAATATAAAATATGAGATTTTTTATAAATTATTGTTGAATATCCAAAGTTTAAAAGTATTTTCTTTTATAAAACATTCATAACTTAATATTTGAAGTGTCGGGACATACAACTAGTAGACAAAAATAAATTATCATTTCTTTATCTCTAAATCTATGTGAATGTAATTCAAGGTAATTATTATTGTTCGTTCGGAAGATAAGTTCATACTAGAAAGTATATTTTCTAGCTGTTTGGATCGCTGCTCCTTTGGTATCATCCAGATTTTATTTTGAAAGAAAAAGAAAAAGTATCTTACCATTGTAATGTCAAATATTGTATAAAATGGAAAGAATGTATTCAGAAACATGTAGAACTCAATCTTTGAAATAGCAGTGCATACTCAAGACATTTTACTTAGATAAACATTAGCTGATCACTTGAAATAACCATACTTCAATCTAGTGGCACTTCTTGATACACTCATCTTTATATTTGATTTATGACTTATCCAAATGGAAACCTTCCTTCATTGAAATTTCATTGATTCAAAAGGAGTAGTATCAACTTTACAATAACAGTCAGGAACCGAACTGTACATCTTCAGAGACTACTGATAAAAATCCACATATTTGTCCCCGATAAACTTCATAACACATCCTTTATCAAAATTATTGTTTAAAGTCAGATTATTTATAAGAAAGTTGACAGAAGGATTTGTTTAATCGAATGGTTAAAAGAGATATTTTCGGAGCATCAACTAGAGATCTGCACGGGCTGATTTTCATTCACGGCTCTCGGGCCGGGCCCGGGTCATACTTTTTTTTTTTAAGGCTCAGGCCGAGCCTAACTTAATTTTTCTGTACAGAGCTGGGCCTAGTTTCATTCCTAGTCTTCACGGCCTAAAATTTTCAGTCCTAGTTTTGAGCCAGCCCGTATAAAAATCATTGTCTCAGCTTGGCGTGGTCCATTTAAAAGTCAGTTAAATTAGGCCTGGCCCAAAAATTTTTGCAAAAAATGCATAATAAATTTTTTAAACGCCATTATTCTACACTTAAACATTAAAATTTATTATTTTTAAAGAATAGTAGATTTCTACGTGTATTAAAATATAGCTAAATTAAAATATAGTAAAATGTGTGAAAAGGAAACCTGCCTATAACTGAACCCTGTTTTAAACTGAAAAACATGTTGATGCATGCAAAATGAATATACTAATAAGTAAGAAAAGAATATATAATACATTTACACTTGCTAAGAAAGCAACTTGTCTATAACACATTTTTTTTTTTTCCCATTTCTATGCAATCCCGCCTTAGAAGATTTTACTGTATAGCATTTTTCAGATTTTTAACACTTCTGACACAATACATGGAATATGGATTAACAATATTAATGATAACTGAAACAGTTACATACAAGAAATAGAGATTCATTAAAAAAAAATAAATATTGCAGCCTGTGGCACTTCTACAAAAATAAAGATTATACACATAAAAAAAAAGTTAAGATAAATATTTTTGGTCAGAACTCCTGGTACGAGACAAATTTTTAACCAATTCGATGTAAAAATCAATATTTTGTAGAAATTCATTCGGGCCGAGATTTTAACTTTTTTCCGGGCCGGACTCGGACCGAACTTTTAATTTTTTTATCGGGCCGGGCCAATATTAATTCTTCTACGGGCCGGGCTCAAGCCGAACTTTTAATTTTTGTATCAGGCCGGGCCGAATTTCTTTCTCTATGAGTCGGGCCGGGCCTGGAAATGTCGGCCCGTGCAGACCTCTAGCGTCAACACACTCTTCCTGGCATGTTGACGTCCGTGGCCCGAGAGAGGAAAGCCACGCTAACAAGAAGAGGGTCCGAGATTGGTGTCACCGAATGCTATGAACATTTGTGCATCGATAGAGTATAGGTAGTATATCCTCCTGAGACCCAAGCAAAATATAATGCATATTTTTTTTTAAATATGAGTTTTTTCAACAAATAGGCATAAAAAATTATGTTTTTAAAGAAATTAATAAATTTCGATTTTTTAATTTTGTTTTGCAGCACATCCATCTAAATGGATATTCACGCCACTTGCTTTAAAATAATTTAAAAAATGCTAAAAGTATGAGAAAGAATAGAATTTATTATAAAGAACATAAGGCAAGTATTAACATCTGATATTAAAATTGCAAAAAAAAAAAAAAAAAAAAAAAAAAAATAGTTTAAACAAATTAAAATAACATAAAAATGAAACTTACTAGCAGAACGTAGAATTCCAACTTGACTTATTTATTACGCCATTTTGTAAACAAAGTAGTTACTGTTGCCAAAATCCAAAAGCTGAATGTTGATTTTTGATTCATACATTACCATGCCAAACTGGTTTTAAATTGCTACAATGAAATTTAACGCAATAGAAAGTGAAAGCAAAACATCCATTTAAATGGATGCCAGGTCTCAGGAGGATATAAATCAGGGTTAGGTTTCTTCTGGAAGAAACTAGTTTCTTCCAGGACAGTGGAAGAAACTGGAAGTGATGGAAAAAACTGGAAGAAACCAACAGAAAGCAAAATAGATGCTCAAAGTTAAATTATATTAACTATGTCAAAGAATTAAGACTCAAAGTATAATTATATGAACCCTAAATTGGAAAATTAAATCAATATTAAAAATATTATTTTTGGAAAAATAAGTTATTTTTTTAATAACATACTTCAGGTTCAGCAGACATTTACAGGTGATGGATTTTACAACTTTAGAATTTTTTTCTTTTATTAATTATGCCATTTATGTAAAAAGAGAAAAAAGTCTACCTACAAAATGTTTATTTTTCACATAAAAATATATTATTTTCTTATAAAAATGCATTATTTTAAACTGCACACAGAAAATAAACAAATTTATAATTATTTATACTAGCATCTAGCATGCATATCTCAATGCTGATTTTAGAAGACTAATGTTCTTAAAATATCTATGGTTATGTCGAAATGCTTTTAAACTCCTCCTGAAGTTTTCTGTAGGACTTGAAAGAATTTTTTTTCATCTTTTGCATTCATCCATTCTAAGTTGAGAAACTGATTGCAGCATCCTACTGCTAAAAGACTTTTTGTTATACTGTGCTGCATTTGTAGTAAAAAAAATGAAGATTTTAATGATTTTTTTTTTTTTTTTTTAATACAGTAATAATTGTATACTCTTATTACTTTACTTACCTTAATAAAATTGATGTAAATTAAAAGCACTGTCTTTTATTTAAATGAGTTTCATTCTACCATTAGTGAATGATCCACATACTGTTTACTACTAGTTTCTAAAGTTAAAATAATTAAAAAATATGCTTGTTAAATTGAAATGGATAACATTTAATTGATTATGTGCATTTTGGATAAAATTTCTTTTCTTCATTTAGGCAATGGTTGAAGATCTTTAGACAGTGTCATGTGTGATCTTGGGTAAAAAACTGATGTAATTATTAATTTAGCATATATAATTAATTAAATTTATAATTGTCTGATGGAATTAATTTACTTAAGGTTGTAGGAATAAGACATTTATTGTATCTTACAGAGTTGAAAGTTATATGGTAAATTCTTAAAGAATAACAGTTTCTTCCATTTCTTCCACTTGGAAGAAACCTATTTCTTCCGGCCGGTTTTTTTCATGTTTTTTTCCGCGTTTTTTTCCACTGTGGAAGAAACTTGCCAACCCTAATATAAATATATGAGCGCCATAAAGCACAACCCTCGGGAGGTCTTGAGAAAATAGGTCGCAAAGTTTACGCTACAGTTTATAATCAGATAAATTTCCTTCTTTGGGAAGCAGCTCCGTAGCATGGTCGGCAGCGCACTGGATTTGAGTTTTTTTTTACCCGGGTTCCAATCCCGCTCGGACTTGTTTTTAGGAACGGAAATTTTTATCAATCATTTTCAAACCGCAATTGAAAAAATATGTATAATAATTGAAATTTACAAAAAATATGAATTAAATTTATGTTTTGTAGCATATAAGTGCTTTTTTAACTACGAAATTTTGCATGTTTAAATATATATAATGAATAGTTTTTTTTTTTTTTTTTTTAAATACTCATATTTATATGTCTATAGACCAGAAAATTTTTGTTGTCATTTAAAATTATTTACAGTTATTTCAATGAATATCTACAATTTTTAACAGAGAAATAAAATAAGTGAACAAATATATTATTTTCATTTTGTTTCCTCATTCAAATATTACTTCAGATATTTCAGGGTTTATTAAAAATATGATTTTATATTTTTAATGTGATTTTTTAAAGTCTGGGATTCTTGATTTTTAATTAGAATAAGTGTCTACATAGTAATTTCTTTCGGAAAGCATTTTTTCTTTCTTGTTTAATAATTTTATATAATGCAGTTTAATTATATAAATTCAATTTTAAGTGTGAATCTTTGCATGTTTATATATTTAATGAAAAGTAAAGATAAATAATAATAATACCAAACCAAAAAAAGCCAATTGGAACTTTTATAGACCATAAAAGCAAGCTAATTTTAAAATTTATTTACTGTTATTTACATAAATAAGCTACTATTTTTCACAGTGAAATGTATCGTTTTTTACCAACTAGCTTTTTAACTTTTGAATTTTTTTAATTTTGGATTCTTATGATTATAGTTAGAATAACTGTCTTTGTGCTTAAAAATAAGTTCTAAAAAGATATTGAATTGCTGAAAATAGATATTACATAGGTAATAATTACGAAATTAAAAAAAGTCATGTTAAGAATTTTAAAAAGGGTTTTAAAAAATTATCAAATATTTGAATACTTTCATATAGAAACAAAAATAAAATAATATAATTATTCATGCATTTATATCATGTGTTTTAAGTTATTTCTCTGTAAAAAATAGTAGATTATTCATTGAAATAACTGTAAATAATTTTAAATAACAATTTCTGGTCTATATATATAAATATGCATTTTTTGTTGTTGTTGTTTTCAATATATATAACCATGCAAAATTTCGTAGCTAAAAAAGCATTTATTTGCTACAAAACATACATTTAATTCATTTTTTTATGTAAACATCAATTATTATTCATTTTTTTCAATTGCGGTTCAAAAATTATCGATAAAAATTTCCATTCCAAAAAAAAAAAGTCTGAGCAGGATTAAAACCCACGTAGATAAAACTCAAATCCGGTGCGCTGCCAACCAAGCTACAGAGCCGCTTGCCAATTAAGGAATTTATCCGATTATAAACTGTAGCGCAAACTTTGCGACTTATTTTCTCAAGACACCCTGGGGGTTGCGCTTTATGACGCTCATATATTTATATACTAACTATACTCTATCGATACATAAATGTTCATTTGCATTCGGTGACACCAACCTCGGACCCTCTCCTTGTAAGATCGCGTAAAAGCTGTCATTGGCTGTTTCCGACTGATACCACAAGAAATGATTAAAGTTTAAATAAAAGATCATTAGAAGATAATTTGAATTTTATTTTTAAAGATTAGTATAAAAAATATTCTATTTTGGCTAAAAGTGTTAGGATTAAGACTTTTATTTTATTATTGATTATTTTTAACGATCTTTTCTGGGGAATAAATTAAAATTGGTTTTAGGTAAAAATTAAGAAATAACGAACTTTATGAAAATTAATGAATATTTAAAGGGTGAATTTTAAAATTTAAAAAGTTTATTGATTTAATTTAAATATTTTAAAATTTATTTAAAAATATTTTTATTGAAAATGATGTTACAACGTAACACTTTCATTCAATTATTTTGTAAAAATATATTTTTCATATAGTTATTACTAGTAGTTTTACAGTGCTTAAAGTTTTAAAAAGCAAGCTGTTCACTTTTAATCTTGTTCACATGTAATAAAAAGAAAGAATAAATGTTCTTTTTAGAACAATGTGTATAGAAACAATTAACTAAATTGTTGAAATGAACTAAATAAAGCAATATTATCAGTCAGAAAAAATTAAAAAACAAAATCAAATATCTAGATATTTCATTTTGAGTAAAATCAATTTATTACTGAAAACTGCTTTAAAATTAATATAAGTTGTTTTAATGTAATATTGTTTTATGAAAAATCGATTTTGGGGAAAAAGCACCTCAAGTGGCAGAATTCCTGGGAGCTTCACTTTTTATAAATTCTTCTTTGAGTTACTTTCTTAGCTACAAAGAAATCAACATAAAATTTCATAAAGCTGGACACATTTGCTTTGGATTGAAATCATAATTTTCCAGCATCTTTTGCACAGTGCCAAAAATATTGTTTCTATTTAAAAGTGAAATACAGGCAAAGTTCTTTAATCCGCACAAGTTGGGACCAAAGATTGTGCAGATTATGGAATATTGCGGATTATGGAGTATTATGGATTATATGTCTTTTTCTTATTTCTGGACACTATTTTAAATATGATATATAATAATTAATTTAATATGCTATCTCAAAAATTGCATTTTTCAAATTCTTGTATTAAAAAATTGATTGTATTCACTTGTATATTTAAATTTTTCAGATATTTCTTTTAAAAAATCATTTTTGGATCAAGAATTTGTAAATTTGTTTAATTGTTTACATTCATTAAGCAATGTGAATTATAGGAAATTGCGGATTACGGGAGTGCGGATTATAGATCCTTGACTGTATATCTAAATATACAAAATATTCAACTTAAACTTTTGTAAATTTTAAATATATCCAGTTTTTTTTAAAACTAATAGTTATTAACTATTTGAGAAACATTTATATTTTATCATTTTGGGTAATAATAGAATATTTTTACTTTTTAAGGTTATTTTTTTAGATTAGAAATATATTGATAGATTAATTTTCAATATCTAAAATATCAAGATTATCAATTTTTAGTATTGATATCATGTCATTTAACCACTAGTCTTTATTTTACATAATAAATGTAAGTTAAAATAAAAATTCTGATTAAAAAGAAAAATATCCAAAAGGATGATGAGTTCATCTATATTGTTAGAAAATATCTAGACGTACAATGGCTTTTAAAGAAGAACTTTCTTTCTATTTCTAATTGAATACTTAAATTTATAAATACTTGTCTTTTTTTTAAATTGTGTACTGCATTAATCACATCCCATATCACTGAATACACAGAAACATCATGTCACGATCGATAGAAATCAAAGAATCGCAAGACCCTAAACAACATTCTCACAGTCACAGCAAATGGATATTGCTCACCACTGAACTCGCCCTACTCTTATACATTCTCTTAGTTCTGATAGAAATAAAAGCATTGCAAGACCCCCAAGCAACATTCTTACAGTTTGCTAGTAAATGGATATTGTTCATCACTGAACTCACTCTATTCTTATGCAGTCTCCTATTTCTTATAGAAATATCCTATCAAAGAATCACAAGACCCCCCCCCCCCCCCAAAAAAAAAGAATATTCTCGCAGTTCGCTAGCAAATAGATACTGCCCATCACTGAACTCTTGTTTGGTCTCCTATTTATACCTTCCTTTTGAAACAGTGTCACTTATGGTATTCAGAATTTTTGGAATTCTTTTCTCTGCTTCTAGCCAATTGTTTCCCTAAGTTGATCCTTTCATACAAATGTATGTGAGCCTATAGTTCACTATAGCTCACTACTTACTTGTAAATATGACTATAAATGAAACACTTGTAACACACTATTGTCAATGCAGTTAAGATTTATGTATTTAAATAATACAAAAATTAGCATTTTTAACTATAAAGATTAATGAGCAATTTCATACATGTAGAAATTTAATGCACATTGATTTTGATGAATAAATGTACCTTAGCTGTGGTCGGTGTCTAGAAGTAATTAGTCCAGGCAGATTCTTGAGGGAATCTTAAACTTTAATGTTGAATATATGAATGAGGTATTTACAGATGGGGTATTTACATTTAGATTAAACATGATAATTATAACTGGCCGGCGGCATTCAGCCTTAATCAGGTCCGTGACCCGGTATTCGATCGAACAGCGACATTTCAACACGTCTGCTCTCACGAGCAACCAACAGTCATCTCTATCTTTCTCACAATAGTTTTTTGTAAGTTCAGCATTTTTTTCGTTCACTCAGAGGTTGGGGTGGATCGTCCAGAGCCTCATTTAAAGAATGTGCTGGTCTTTGCAGTGCAGAGTTCAAACTCTGTCACCGCATACATGTCTAATAAATAAATAAATAACTGCCATCAGAAATTTTTAAATCAAGAACAGATTGTGCTGCAAAAATCACAAGCAAAATTTAGCGTTATAATTAGGAGGAAAATTACCTGCAAAATATATATGATACTGGATATTAATGGTTTCTTTTCTTCTTCTGCTATTAACAATTTCAGTATTTTCTTATAAAGTTCAACATCTTTCCTTATCCATCCTTCATTTTCAAGATATAGACATTTTTTACATTTCATAAAGCAGTTTCCCATCACACCTTTACCTGTTTCTTCTTTTACTGTGTCTGAAGGTAATGCAAAAAACTGCTTACAGCTAGCACAGCGTAAAATAAAAGGATCTTTTCCATCCACTTTTTTCAACTGGAATAAATTAAAATGACTCTGTTTATTAAGTTTTAATAATCACAATTAACTGCTGTTAATTATAATCAACTATTGTTTTCTAAATCTTTTCAACAAAAGTATAGGATGATTCCCTTGTGAATTAACCACCATCAACAAAAAATATTGTGTAAAATGTTGATTACTTTACTTAATTCCTTCAGAATGTGTGTCGTGTATATGCTCCATATAGGGTGTTGTATGTTATTTTTTATTTTTTAGTATTAGAATATTTTAGTTGCAGTCTTTGCCTTGTCTAATGGTAGAATTCATGGATTAAATAAGGCAAAAAATATTATATGGAATTACTGATATTAAAAATAAAAATTTCATTAAATGATACCCATCCTGAAGGGGCTAAACTGCACTTGGAAGAGTTTACCTAACAAGAAATAAAACATAGTCATAACACTCATAACTTAAAATTTGTCAATTTTGTGTGTCAGATTGGGGGATATTATGTTATTTAACCTATTTATTTGGTTTAATCTATATAGTTTGTGTGTGATGCCCGAGGGAATGATTGAATGCAGATCTGAAAAATTTTAAAAGAAGTATGTAGATAGATTTGATTGCAACTCAGTTTGATTTTCAAACTTTTTTATTAGATTGTTTTTTATGCTAGTAATTTTTTTAATAATTTTTGTTGCTTTTATGTTTTCTGATAATGTAGCAACAGTAAGAACAATCATACAATTTCAGTCTTTATAAGAATAAAGAAAATTTTCCCCTCTTTTCAATTAATTTTAGTTGTAAAGTGTTGTTTTAGATTTATGATTTTTTTTAAACCATTTTCTTTGTTCAAAACTAAGGTTGTTTGTACGGTTATATAGGGGAGATTACCGTAAAATCCTGTTAATATGCCCCTCCCGATCAAACGCCTCCCTCATTTTATAAACAAATTTGAAATTTTCAAAAAATCCCGAGAAAGTGCCCCCTAAATATCACTGAAAAAACATAAATTACGTCAAAAGATTGCTAAAAAATGAGAATTACGTCAAAGAATCGCAAAAAAAAAGTTTTATTAAAGGATAACGGAAAAAACGCAAATTTAGTAAAAGGATCGCAAAAAAATGCACATTTCGTAAAAAGATTGCATTTAAAAATGCAAATTATTTCAGATTAAAAAAAAAAAAAAAAAAAAAAAACGCAGTCAAAGGATTGCTGAAAGGAACATGAATTACGTCAAATAATAATTGAAAAATGGGAATTACGTCAAACGCTGAAAAAATGCGAATTAGGTCAGAGGGTCGCTGAAAAACGCGAATTACGTCAGAGAGTCACACAAAAAAAATGCAAATTCTGTCAAAGGATCGCTAAAAAAAAATGCGAATGTCATCAAAGGATCACGATAAAAATGCGAATTTTAAGTCAAAGGATCTTGGAAAAAACACGAATTTCATCAAAAGATAGCAGAAAAAGCTCGAATTTAGTCAAAAGGTAGCAGAAAAAGTGCAAATTTTGTCAAAAGGTCACGGAAGAAACGTGATTCCGTTAAAGAATTGTGAAAAAAAAAAAAACGCGCATTTTGACAAAAGATCGTGAAAAAAAAAAACGTGAATTTCATCAACGGATCGCAGAAAAACATGAATTACATCAGATAGTCACGAAAAAAAAAATGCAAATTCTGTCAAAGGATCCCTAAAAAAAATGCGAATGTCATTAAAGGATCGGGAAAAAAACGTGAATTAAGTCAAAGGATCTCCGAAAAAACGCGAATTTCATCAAAAGATAGCAGAAAAAGCTCAAATTTAGTCAAAAGGTAGCAGAAAAAGTGCGAATTTCGTCAAGATTGCGGAAAAAAATGTGAATTTCATCAAAGGATCGCAGAGAAAAATGCGAATTTCGACCAAAAATCACTAATTTTGTCAAAGGATTACTGGAAAAATACGATTTTTGTCAAAGGATCGTGAAAAACCCCTGCAAATTTCGTCAAATATCCTGAACTCCCCCCCCCCGCAAAAATCCCGTGTAAGCGCCCCCTCTGATTATTTTATGATTTTTTGCCATGTTTGGAGGGGCGGATTAACAGGATTTTATGATAGGGAGGGATGGGACAATTTTAACAAAAATAATTTTTACAAATTATGTTTCAAGAGTACAAAATGGAACGTTTATTTTATGTTATGATACTTTGTAAAATCCAAATCAAATGAAAAATAGGCTTGTGCCTGACTATTGTCGCCAATTAATTTTGGTGGATGTAGCTTTGCAATTATGTCTTGTTCATTAATGATGGAACAGTCAGTTTCTTGCAGAAAGATAAAATTTCCTTTTTCATTTCTCTTCATAAATAGTGTATCAGCAAGTAAAAATAAAAGTTTGCAGTTTGGGTTCAATAATTATTTCAAAAAAGTAATATTTTATTTAAAAAAACTAAGGAAATTCCTATTATAGAAATAAATATAAATATTTAATATGATATAGATAAATAATGCACAAGTAAGAAAAGAAAAAATTCACTGCTTTAATTTTTCACTGCATATTTGTTTTAAAAAAATCTTGAAAGTAGTTAAAACTCCTTTTTAACTTTCAAAATAATAAGTTTTACTTGTTACATTATTCAATTCCAAAACAAGACTGTCTTATAAATATAAAACACTAAAAAATTTTATGTAATTAAACATAATTATTTGGATAGAGATATCATTTAGGAGGAATGGGACATGTCCCATCCCTCCCTTAGAGCAACATTTAAAAATATAGGTTTTTATAACAAACATGTGGCTTATGGGCTTAGCTTAAATGTTCATTCATAGAACATCATCATAGGTTGAAGGATTGGAACTAGATTCGTTTTTCGAATGCCAAAAAATCGCCACAAAATGAAAAAACTCTAAAAATCGTTAAAAATTCAAAAGTTGCCATATGAATTCCAAATTAACTTTATTGAAAAGAAGACAACATTTACTGTATTAGGATAAAAAAATTAAATATAATGCTTTTCACTAATGTGGAAAAATTATCGCGAAATGCATAAAAATAGCTAGAAAACATGTAAAAAATCACTAAAAATTAAAATATCGCAGAGGACAAAATTTATAGTGGTAGTTTTAATTGGAATTTTTTCACAAATGTCAAAAAATTTCTACGGAATGCGAAAAAATGATAAAAATCGCATTAATAATCGATAAAAATTAAAAAATCATGGAGGACAAAATATGGATCTTTAGGCTAAATCTTTGTATGGTTTAAGTAACTTTGTGCGTTTCTGGGGTGGGTGGGGTGAACTCCACACCAAAACCTCAAACCCACCATAACACTTTCTCAAAATTTTAACAGAGTAAAGAAACTACTTGGTTGGTACTTATTAATGCAATACCTCATGGGGGAAAAAAAAAGAAACTTGTAAATGTATATTTACAAATGTAGATTTCCAATAATCTTCCAAAAATTATTGGAAGATTAACTATTTACACAAGCTTAAAAAAACATAACTTTGTCTGTAATTCAATATTGACTAGATAGGTAGAAAAACATGCAAGTTGTTTGGATCAGGGCTCCGGCAAATGAAAACTTTACCATGGTACTTGAAGAATGAATTTTCCCGGGAAAAAATGCAACGATATAGCAAGCTATGCAAGTTATCTTGACATTTTAATATCATAGTTACAGCGTGCTAAAAGAAATACGACTTCTCAAATTAACTCTATCCAGTAAAAGTTGACTTCTATAATCCTGACGAATTTTAAAAACAATAAACTTATAATGCTCAAATTGTGATAGCTAAATTTTACTTTAGAAAATAAGCATGCATACTTTCACTAGATACATTATCGAATGCAAGCTTGCATCCAAAAGCACAAATAATCAATGCCTTGAAAAGATGGAACTGGAACAAGCATAAGCCAGAGCAGGCAAAAGCACCCTGCAAAACAGAATTGCTATCTTTTGAACTGGTAGCGTTGTGGTGACAGCCAATGAGAAATGAGTATGCGATTTAACATTTACTTTTAAAATTTAAATTATGGGAAATTACAAAAAAATAACTTTAACATAATTTAAAGCTAATATAAAATAGAAAAAGGACATTTTGAATAATGAAAAAAGATATTGCAATCATAATTGAAAATGGCCAAATGCTCGGGAAAGAATGCGTTGTAAATGAAACTTCACTCAGATGTGAAAAATGTAAACAAATGCCAAATGGGCCGCGAAAGAGAAAAGTAAGTAAAATATAAATATGTGGGAGTCCAAGTTTACAATAAAAAATGAATTGGATGGAAAAGGATGGGAAAAACTAAATCCTACAGTTTGAAACTGAATTTTTTTTACGTGTCAAAAAATTGCTGCAAAATGTGAAAAATCGCCAAAAGTTCAAAAATCGTAAAGGACAAAATTTACCGTAGTACGCTAATGGTTTTAAATGAATTCCTTTTCCGAATGTCAAAAAATTGCATAAAAAAATTTGTGAAAAATTCAAAAATTGCTGTATGAATTCCGAATAAATTTTATTGAAAAGAGAACAACATTTATTAAACTGGGCTAAAAGATTGAAATGAGATTCCTTTAATGAATTTCTAAACATTGACATAGAATGCGAAAACTCTAAATAATCATGTAAAGTTCAAAAATCATTGTACGAATTCTGAATAAACTTTATTGGAAAGAGGCCAACGTGTACTATATTGGGCTAAAAAATTTAAACCGGTTTCCTTTTATCAATGTGAAAAATTACTGCAAAATGCATAAAACCGTTAAAAATCACTTAAAAAATTCCTAAAAATTAAAAAATTACAGAGGACAAAATTTATTATAGTGGGCTAAAACTTTGTAATCATAATTCATTCACAATTGTATTTGTAATCATCGTGGAATGCGAAAAAACAATAACAATTAAAAATCGTTAAAAACTCAAAAGTCATGGAGGACAAAATTTACAATTTTAGACTAAAAGTTTGAAACCGAATTTCTTTTATGAATGTCAAAAAATTGCTGCTGAGTGTGAAAAAATAACAATTGCATTAAAAATTGCTAATAAATTCAAAAATTGCAGAGTATAAAATTTACAACTTTAGGCTTACAGTTTGAAACAGAATTCCTTTTACCAATAGCAAAATCACTGCGGAACATGAGAAAACTAAAAATGGCATAAAAAAACTAACAAAAAACAAAAATCTCTCTGTGAATTGTGAATAAACTTTATCGAAAAGAGGACAAAGTTTACTACATTGTGCTAAAAGATTGAAACCAGATTCTTTTTACTAATGTGGAAAAAAACTGCAAAACACAAAAAATCTGAAAAATCCCATAAAAAATTAAATTAAAAAATCTAGTAAAAAAATTGGCTACTTTAGACATACAGATACCTTTCTATCAAACCTTATAGCTCTATACGCAGCGATTTCTTCAGCAAACAAACATACAAATTTCAACTTCTATCATTATTATAATTGATTTACTTTTGATTTTGATAGAGTAGTATGTGCTTGGCTATTAAATAAAATCTTAATTACTTTTTTTTTTCATTTTTACTTTCTTCAATATATCTTTATCAGAAGAAAGTTGTTAGAATCATGAAAATGATTTCCATTTTTTGATGGATTTACAGGTTTTATGTTCACCTGAATACGATTTGACAATTTTTGAAAATGGCTGTCTGTATGTTATACAAATTTTGTGGCCATTCTATCTTAGGGAATTTCATCAAACGTTATATTTAATGAGACCTTAGTACTTAAAACTACTGATTAGGTTTTGGTGTATATGGCCCAACAGATGGCACTGCTATGCTGCATTTTTCGAGATTTTTGTGTTAATTATATCTTTAGCATCAATGGGATGAAATTTCATCAAACTTCACATCCAGTTAATCCTTGACATATAGTGATGCTGATTAGATTTTGGTGTATTTCATCTAACAGATGGCACTGCTAAGTCACATTTTTAGCGATTTCTGCAGTAGTTTGATCTCAGCATTTTTTAAATTCAATTTCGTCAAATTTTTATATGCAAGATGATCTTCTATGAAAAATTCTTGAGTTGGTTTTGGTTTTGATCGACCACCATAGTGTCTGCCAAGCTATACTTTTTTCAATGGACATTCTAGCTTATCTCGCCTTCTATTGTGTTGGAAGGTCAAAGAAGGACAATTTTATGTTTGAAGTTAAAATTTGTCAATATATATGTTAGCTTAATTTTAAAGTTTAAAATCCCTTGTATATATCCAAATTTAAAATCTGAAAGGGAATAATTTAAGATTGAAAATCACTTAATGTCACAGAATGATCTTATTTTTGCACAGATACGAGTTAAATAGAAAAAATTTAAAAATTGCTTTACAAGTTAGACATAGTTTATTGAAAAGAAGGGAAAATTAGTAATTTGAAAAATATGTGGGGCATGAATTATGTAAGTAAATATAGTGTTATGTTGATAATTTGGGTTTTTCTAGATAAGTAATTAAAAAAAAAAGTAATGTTATCTTTTAAGCTATTTTATTTAAATAATAGTTATTTTTCTAACTTTAGAATATCTTTTTCTTGTCAATTAATATTTACAAATTACTCCATATTATATCTAAAATATATTATTGTAATGTTCAATAACATTTTGAGGAAGTTTTTTTATGTTTGCTTGGTGCCCGCCGATATAAAGACTTTTCTCGGATATTTATGAATATTATCTGTGTAAAATTAAAGTTTATAGTGTTTTAAAATGTCTTAAAAAATATTTAAAGTTAAAGCTAATTCATAATTTAATCTTGAAAATATGTATTTAAATGTCAAAATATTATTTTAAAAGTTTTTAGAGATATTCTGTTAGATAATATATAAGTTTAATTTATTATTTTATATTTTACAAAACACATGGTTCCGAAACGTCGATGTTTTGGGTATTCATCCGCGACGATCGGACCACATTTTACAAGCATTTAAATACTCCTTTTTAAATTGAAAAATACTGGAAAAAGAAAATATACTAAGTATAAATCAAGCATCGATTAATCCATTTTAAAATAGATTGTAAATGATTAACAAATTATAACACTTCTTTTTAACCATTTATCCAGAATGATTAAGGCCAGATGTATTCCAGATAACTAGTTGGGCATTAAAACAACATTCTTTGATCACATTTGTAGAATGTAGGTGTCTGTAGCTTTGTTTCAGATTTCAAGGTAACTAATTATCAGACTTTGAAAGCAAGCAGTTTATGGTTATCAACAATTCTGCATAAAAATCATTACTCTCAATGTAACTAAATATGCTTACATTTCAAATCCTAGATGTTGGCATCAAATTATACCATGCTTGTGATAATGTATCAAACAATACACATCTCAAACTGGTACTGTATGCAGACCTGCCAACCTTTGAAAATGAGAAATCGTAGCACACAAAATTTAATCTGGAGGTTGGTTGGTTGGTTTTTCGTATTTCACAGCCATCTTTTGACATTCGTAAAAGGAATAAGGTTTCCGTCTTTCAACTCAATATAGTAAATTTTTTCCTCTGAAAATTTTTATACAATTTTTAGAGTTTATTTTCGTTTCGCAGCTTTTTTTTTTTTTACATTTGTAAAAGGAGCCTAGTTTCAATTTTTTAGCCTAGTGCAGTAAATTTTCACGGAATTCGCGATTTTTTTTTCCCGCCATCATTTCAGGATATTCACAATTTTTTCCCCACAATCGTAATTCACATTTTCCTATCACGATTCTTTGTTGAAATCCGCATTTTTTACGCGATCCTTTGACGAATTTCGCGTTTTATTACCACGATCCTTTGACTAAATTAGTGTTTTCTTTCAGCGATCTTCCGGTGAAATTTGCATTTCCTTATTAATCTTTCAATGAAATTTGCATTATCTTACTATCCTTTGACGAAATTCGCGTTTTCTTTCTGCGATATTTTGACAAAATTCACGTTTTTACCATGATCCTCTAACGAAATTTATTTTCTTCTGCGACCAATTGACGAAATTGATTTTTTTTACACGGTCATTTGTCGAAATTCGCGATAGTTTATCGCAAATCGTGCAATTTTGCACAGTATTTCAAACCTTGCCCCTTAAGGAACCCCCTCCAGAATTCTTAAAATGGCACCCTTATTGTTTCTAAGGAAGGGAATTCCTGTATAAATATTTACAAAAACACGATTAGAGTGTTTTATGTTAAGAAGTTTTTTTTTTTTTTTGCAGCCCAGAATTTTTTTTTCTCATGAGCATTTTTTAATGTCCGAATTTTCGGACTAATGGCCAATTTTTTAAAACTTTCGGAAATGAATTACTTGGAAACTTAGGAACAGAATCACTCCTGAAAAATATGCTGCGCGGGATAAAAATTGCAACTAGAAACAAAAAATGCTTTTGTGTTTTTTTGCAAAAAATCGTAGTTTAAGACCGATTTTCGTAGCATCGTAGTTCATAAGTCCAAATCGTAGCAACTACGATTTTTTCGTAGCAGTTGGCAGGTCTGTGTATGACACTTTTTTTCTGGAAAGATTCTGAAATCAGTCATTTGGAAATATTCCTAATAAACGGTTCCACACTGTATATTTAATTACAATAGTAACAGTGTCTTATTAATTTGGAAGACATCATATAATTACTGAAGATTGCATGATCTTTCTTCTTTGTTATTGAAAAACTTCTCCACAATTTATTTTTAACACACAATATATTTTACAAAAATAAAGGAGAAAATTACATTGAAATGAATTCTCAATACAGAATTATTCTTACTTAACATAATTTTTCTTCAATTTATTTCTGCGGGATGACTATCAAAGTTAGTCATCCTGAAGTACTTTAGTTAGTAACAGAATAAATTTTTGACATTGTCTCCCTTCTCTCTCTGTGTAAAGTATTAAATCCCATTTCACTGTAATTAGAGCTAAATGTATGTGAATAATTTTTTAGGACAGAATGGTTACTATTCTTTCAGATAAGTCTAAGTGTTGTTACCAAAAAATATAGACCACCTATTGTTTCACAATCACTTTAATTTTCCATTACTTATAAAAGTTTCAAATTAGATTAAAAAAAAAAAAAAAGCTATTAGTTGAAAACATCTAACAGTCTGTTTCATTTGCAGATTTTAATGATATACCGGAGTGGCAAAATATACCGTTTAAAAGAAAGATATAAATTTAGTGTATTTATTACTCTTTGCCAATCTGGTTTGCAAATGAAATCTTCCAATAAGGCATCATCACCTCTTTTTTTAATTAAAATTTACAAATTGGGTAAATAAACAAAAATGAATTTAAAGAAATTTGTATCAAAAATTTAAACAGAATAACAACTTTGAAAAGTTATCATCAGGAAGAAATAAATCAAAAAACATGTCTTGAACTATAGATTAAATGAGACATTATTAAAAAATATATATGCATAGGTAGAGTGTACACTATATGGCCAAAGGTGACCGGTCACTTGCAATTTTAGACGTTTTGTCAATTATCTAGAAAAATACATGAGAAATTAACCTGAAACTGCAGGTGTGTAAACAGTATAGTGTAAGTCATATATTTCAGCGAAGATTTTCTCCCGAAATCCCGTAGGGGACCGCCAACATATTGAAAAAGAATGAATATCTTTTGGATAACCCTGTAAAAACTAATGTAGCAAAAGCGTTCAAACTCCAGATTATTAATAAGTGGCTTGTTGTAATATACTGTGTTCATTTTTATGAGGATAGCATGTATTAGGTTATCCAAAAGATATTCGTTCTTTTTCAATTTGTTGACGGTCCCATATGGGGTTTCGGGAAAAAATCTTCGCGGAAATATATGACCTATACTATACTGTTTAAACACCTGCAGTTTCAGGTTAATTCCTCATGTATGTTTCTAGATATTTAACAAAACATCTAAAATCGCAAGTGACCGGTCACCTTTGGCCATATAGTGTACCTACTGAACAGTTTTTCAAACTGGGCAAATAGTCCAGGGGAAATGTACCAAAAAAAGGGGGTTACCTTGCAAAAGGTCGGGTGGAAGATTTTTTTTTTCTGAATTGTTTATAATGATGCCAACATGGAAAAACCAAGTTTTCTAACAAAATTTCTTAAGGCTAAATTTTCTGTGGCCGAAAAACAAGAAAATTTTGGGACCTTTTTTAGTTTTTTTTTTTAAATATCTCGAGACCCGTTGCTGTATCATGTTATTTGTCAATTACGATATTAAAGAAGATAAAATTCTCAACAACTTTCATATTTACAACTTTTTTATACACTCAATAGCAAGAGCAGTACGCAATTTCAAAAATAGGACAATTTTTTCAATTTTCTTAAAAACCAGGAAAAACGCAGTTCTGCCCCGATTATTCAAATGTTTCCCATGGATTTAATCGTGTATGTCAACTTCTATATATTAGTAGTAGTAAATTATGTGTTTCAGGGCTAAAATTAGCCTTTTTTGCACCTCTTTTAAAAAGAAAATTTACCAGGGGAATTTTAATAAATCTCTAATAGCCGGATTTTGAAAATTTTAAGTGTGTAAGCATTAAATACGTAATGCTAAACTACGTAATCAGCTTTACCAAACATTGATTCATTAAAACCTTGAAAACTGTACCGAAAGGAACCGAAATATATTCCGCTTTAAACAGGTTTCCATCTTAGCAGGTATAATTGTTAATATTTATTCTCTTAAAAAATATATACTCTTTTTTTAAAGGCTGAATTCCGTATATACAGATTTCATTTTCAAAGATTTTACGGTAGTTGTCATATTGAGGTGTTTAAAGTCACAGTTATATGAATTATGGGACTAAATTAGTCATACGAAGACATTCGCAAGGTAATATTAAACTTATGGGAGCGTTCTTGACAAATATCTCGCTCGCATTTTGTTACTTTTAAATAATTTTTTTTTTTCATGGGATACCTGAGATCAATATCTAATGTTATGCTTTTGTACTTTTTCGGTTTTGGTTGTCTTTTTTTTTGTTGTTGTTGTTTTTTTTTAAATATATATTCGGACATTTTCGTTTTGGGGAAAACTGTTTGGAACTCGTTCTGAAATTTAAAGTATCCTGTTTGAGCTTTAAAGCAATTAATAGATAATCTTAAAGTTTTATATATTTTTGCATGCTAAAATGATATATTCTCTTGTTATATTTATTGATATAAGTGGAAAAAAAATTGACAATATGGTTTAAAACTAATCTTTTAAATATTTTTTATAAAACTAGTGATCACAAATATTTTATTAACATAATTTATAAATTTTACAAGATATAAATGCATAACATTAGTTAGTGAAATAATCTGGTGTCATTTTTATTGTAGCTATTTTAAAAGTAAAAGTATTTCTTACATAAAAGATATTTATCTTTTGAGTCTTCCCCCCCCCCCCTTTTATATGGAACTACAATTCAATGTTTGCTATCTTTAAAACAGTAAAACATTAAAACATATTGTTATGTTGTAAAAGCTTTACATAACATTCCCCCTTCTTAAATTTACATAAATTTAATTTTGTATATTTTGTTAATTTTAATAATCTACTTCCATTTACAATCTTTCAACTTTGACAGCAAATGTTACTAAGTTTTAAATATTAAATCCTAAATCTTTATTCTTAATTATTTCATTTAAAATTACATGTATTGTATTCTAATTTCTTTTTCCATTTCTGTGATAAACTTTCATAAAATTACTGAAATCGTTTGTCAGAGAAACGAAATTCTAACTCCTACAGTTTCCCTTAATTTTATTACTTTCCATTCACCTCGCACCCCAAAAGATGCAACTTTTAAGAAGGTTTTGTCCCTTATCTCAAAACAGACAGGAAATTCCTTTTGACGTCAGAGGAACTCCCACATAGCGAACATTCCTTATTTTACCGCTCGTTAGAGTGTTGCCATTCTACAGTGATTATTCCGCCGCTAAGACATTTTTTCCCTGTTCACGTTCGATAGATCGTTCTCTTGGATTCAATGCATCGTCATTTGGAATATTCTGATTGGCTGACGTTGCCGAGATCGTTTCCAGATTTCGGCAGGCATTTCAAAAAGAGTTCAGTTCGTTATTTTTGTCGGAAGAGAAAACACTGGTTTGCAGATCGGCAATTTTTAAGTGGTCACCGTTGGGCCTTTGGGCCCAACGGGTGTTTCCCTGCAGTGATACAATAGTACCAAAGGGACATACTTTTACGAAATCAACATTTGTTTTCTTCAGCATATCGTTAGCTTCCAATCTGCCCAGATCTCTCAGTAGAGACGTCATCGAAGTTATAATTCACTTCAGAGATGTTTGATATGAATTCCCTGCTTTATGCTATCACCGTTCATCCCTAGTTTCTTGACGTGGATCACTTAAGTTAAGGATAATCGCGTCTATCGGATCATAACAAATCATTTCTGCTTCTTATCCCTTTCATCGCCATTCACATATTATTTTAATTGAATGACAAGACCAAATAGTTAAATGCTTATAGTGTAAATCTGGACAGCACATGTTCAATCTGGATTTAGCCGATTTTCGATATTATGTTCACTATTCTTCAGACGTCTAAGAAGTACCTATTTAGAGCAAAGATTTACTTTTCTTCTCATTTAATTACTCGAACTCCGAAAACTCTTCTTTACAAAGACATAAATACTAAAACTTCCAGAGTAATCCATCACTAAAGTATCTTCGTTATTTGTGTTAATAAAATACACTCTAAAGCAGATTAATTGTTTAATGTGTCTTCAGTAAAGAATGCACTAATATATTTTAAGACATAGTGTTAACTACATAATAATATATAATATAAATATATTGCAATATTAATATGTATCTTCTGCAAGGATCCTTCGCAGCTCGCTATATTTTTTATATAAATAAAATAATTAGTTTGGTAATATTGTTTCACTTTGTGTATCCATACTTACAGTGTCTCAAGGGGTGAGTGTTTATTATTTGTTTTTCCTTTTCAGATTTATTTAAATTTGTTTACATAGCTATTGCATTAACCACTATACGATCAAGGCCATAGTGTGATTTCGGGGAATGTGAATTGAATTTATTTCGATCAGATTTAAATATTTCTTTTCGAATTTTCGTTTCAATTTACATATTCCAGAATCTCACTTAACACACATGTTATCAATAATTGGTAAATAAAATATACCATTGTAGTGGGGAATAAAATATGTTTTTCGCAAATTTTCATACCTGGGTGATTTTCAAAAAAAGTGTCATGTTTTACTGTCCTTTCACATTTGCACAGAAAAATAGTTAAATATCATAATTTTAATTATTGCATTTTAACTATCATGTTTTTTTAATGATAATTTACAGATATATTATTATTTATAAAAAATTTAAAAATAAGAAATATATTTTTTTGTAGTCAAAATGTCATTACCATAGGTTGTCCCAACAAGCAATTTATTAGGTAAAGATTTGACAAATTTCTATTTCAAACAGATGGTTATAATTTTTTTATACACTAGGGTGCTTGGCCCCCTACGAGCTACGCTCGCCAACCCCCATTCAGACACCGCAGTTTCTAAAAGCACGCTAATTTAATGGGCTTTAAAAAGATTTTGAAAGATCAAATTATAATTTAAAAAACAGTGGCCGATCTCCCTGTGAACGGGTTTCTATTCATTTCTCTTTGATTGGGGAATTTTAAGGAAAAATCAGCTGCTGTTAAAAGATACTATGGCTGTTTTCCTCTTTGATTAAATAAAACCAGTTAAACATTTCAAAATAAGCTAATATAAAATGAATTAAGTAAACAGAGTCTTTGTCTCCCGGTATTTTTTAACAAAGCGAAAAGAAAGTTCTTTTAAATAAGACATTTTAAGCAGGCTCTCATGTCAAGCACACAAGTCGTATGTTTGTTGTTCAATAAATAAATAAATGAAAGACATTTTAAATGTATCTTTTTAATCTCATGCAATTTTCACCAAACTTTTATTTCTCTTTTTAATATTCACGTGAAAATACTTTTGTTAGAAATGAAATATTATTTGCTCTGTCCCAACAAAAATAGTTGAAAAGTTCATCTTGAAATATCAAATAAATGTCTCTCGCAATTTTTAAATTTAAACTGTTTTGCAATATTATTTTTTGTTCATTTTACGTAATAAGTGTAATGTGACGTAATTTCTCCTATTTAAGACTTCTAACGCATGTTAATGAATTTATTATTTTACAATATCCTTTCTCTGTTAAAATTCACGTGTAAATATAGTTTTTATGAAGTAATTTTCAATAAGTTCCTGCTTTTTATACATAATTATTTAATTCTAATTTGAAAGTTTTTTTTTTGTTTATAATAGTCACGTGTAAATAAATTTTTAATGTGAAGCAAACATTATTGTTTGCGCTGTTTATACAGTTGGTAACAGGTTAAATTAGTACAATTTTCTAAAATAAGTAAAAAATATCTCTCGAAATGCTGAAAATTTGAATTTAAAATAGAAATAAAAGCTCAAAAAATGAGTCAAATTTAAAAAATAAATGCATTCTGCACACCGGGAAATTATAGCGTATAAAATAATCTAAAAATGATTAAATTCCGATGTATAGTTTTTGCTCCTATAAAACTTTTTTAATGGAATGACTTTGTCCAACTTTAGCATTAAATATCTCTTAAAATAATTCTTCGATTTGAAAACTGTCTGCATCAGCGTGTTTATCAAACATTTCTCTATAATACTGCCGATTTTCATATTTTTGTATGTAATATTTTTCTTAATATTAACAGAGAAAGACCTCCGGTCACAAAAAATTAAAAACCAACGGCAGCGGTGATAGCGTAAGTTACTTTTTTTTAGAATAGAGAGATTTTTATTTATTAAGATGCTACTAATTAGAAAAATATTTATTTTCATTAATTAAACTTATCTATAATTCTTAATAATTTTTTTAAACCGTGTCCCAAGAAAGAGGTCATTGCCATGCTTCTGACAAAAAATCCCTCTGGATTTTTAGGTGAATAGAGTAAATAATTTTATAGTTTCAATAAAACAAGCAAAGACTTTGAATGTTTTGCGAGTATCCTTTTGCAAGGCATTACCGTACCCAATTCTAATTGATAATTAAATGAACTTTTATTTCTTAATCTGCTTTTATTATATGAGAAATAGAAAATCATTATATGGGTCAGAAGATATAATGGCTGCCACTTATGCCTGGGGAAAAATAAAAATATTTTGCTTAATTTGTCATTACCGTAGCTGTTTACCATGCTCACTTATGTCGTTACACCAAGTGCATTAAAATTTAAAAATTAGTTATAAAATGTTAAATTAGTAAGTTGGTCTCTGCTGATGCTTGTATATTAATGTTTATGAGGTAAGGTAATTATTTACAAACAATTAAAACTTTCTGATTATTTCTAAAAATTTGATTTTGTTATTCCAAAACATGGACAGATTTTTTGATACCTGGAAAAATATGTATGCATTATAAAAATTATAAAATTTATTAAAATTAAGCAAGAAATCTTTTTTAATTGAAACTATCGTGCCAATAAGTTACTATATATTGGAAAATTCTTTTAAACAATGCTTTGAAGTTAACATTGTATACACTTAAAGTTACTGTCTAAATATGAAAATTGCCCCATTCATCTACACTCTGCCATACTTTCAAAATTATATAAATTTATTGAATATAAAATGTCTGTTGAGATGAAAATAAAGACGTGAGTATGCAAATAATAGATAATTTACTGCTACCAATTTTTAGAAGTCGACATACACAATTAAAATCTGTGGGGAACATTTGAATAATCGTGGCAAAACTACACTTTTCACAGTTTTTAAGAAAATTGAAAAAATTGTCCCATTTTTGAAACAGCGTACTGCGCTTGCTATTGAGTGTATAAAAAAGTTGTAAATATGAAAGTTGTAGAGAATTTTATCCTCTTTTATATTGTAACTGACAAATAATATGCCATGGCAATGAGTCTCGAGATATTTTAAAAAAATCAAAAAATGTCCCAAAATTTTGTTATTTTTCGGCCACAGAAAATTTAGCCTTAAGAAATTTTGTTAGAAAACTTGGTTTTTCCATGTTGGCATCATTATAAACAATTTAGAAAAAAAAAATCTTCTACCCGACCTTTTGCAAGGTAAAATGTACATTTTCCTTGGACTAAAAGGACTGTTGTATTTTTTCAGCCTGAATTGTATACAATTGTGAATTTCCTTTGATGGTATACTTAGAAAGTTTATATAAGACCAAATGTTTATAAAAATAATTATGCTGAAAAAAGTTTATACTTACACTTGATTGAGAATGAATTTCTGGGTTAAACATAGGTTCTTTGACACATTGCCAAAACAGGTCTTGTATCCTGGATCTTAAACCTATCAGATTTTTTGCTTTAGTTCCCCTCAGTAACAAATCAATTTCTCTCTGAACTAATTGACGTAACATATTCGTTAGATTGTTGTTGTGGGGCTATACAAAGATAAAATCAATTAAGCATGGTGTATTTGTTAATGTAATTTTTTTAGCTTTAAGTTTTTTGTAACAAAAACAAACTTTTTATAGCATAGTCGAGTCAATAAAACATTATAAAGGGGGAAAAAATGGCATTTGCATTAATAAATCCTAAGGGAGAAAAAAACAATCATTATTTTATGACACAGAGGTTCTGTGGCTTCCCAGGTGGTAGTCTGTATATTTTATTGCAAATATGCTGCAGCTACAAATAAGTGCAAATTGCATCAAATATTTATGTTTATAAAGATTTTTATAGTGCATCATATAAGTAAAACATTAACATTTATACATTTTATATTCTCAATCTGAAAGTCTAAGAGTTTCAAAAAATTAGACTAAGTTTTATTAAAGAAGTCACTTTTGTAATTTTGTTTAAAATATTCTAGGTAGTGTCCATTTAATGTCATTGCATTATGTTGTCTTTTCATTAAAACAAAAGAGATGTCGCAGTCCAGATTTACCATTCCTCTAGTCTTCTGATCCATTTCTATGGGCAGCAAAGTGAACAAAAAATGTTCTTATATTGTAGCTTCTCATATTTCAGGCTGTTTATAAAGTCTATACTTTTAGGTAGATTTCGTAAGAAATACTACCTATTGCAGTCGTTACCATGGTGCGACTTTTGAAAAATTTCTTCATCACTTTTAATTATATGACCCCAGTAACCCAAAACCAACCCCACCTAAAAAGTTTATATATATATATGTATGTATGTACTAAACTTTGTCTGCACGATAAAAGTCACAATTATGCACAGGTCGTCTTCAAACTCGCCAACAACTTTGAGATGGCTAATATCTCGGCGGGGATTGAAAATGGGCAAAATCGGCCCAAGGGAATGGAAATGGGGAGGGTTAAAAATTTTGAATACCGTCTTAACAAGATTCTGATAGAACCAGCTTTTACACAACAATGACAGGAAAAAATAAATATTTTTCGTTATAGCAGTTGCCAACAATTAAAAAAAACTATAAAATTCTCACCACAATTGCTTTTCTATTGCAAAATTTTCACATGAAAAAAAAATTAAATAGTTTGATGAATTGAAAACAAATTGAATATTACATCATAAATTTTCTAGAGCAAGATTTCAGCATGAAAACTCAAAATGAAATAAATAGTTTGACGAATTAAAAATATATATATATTGCGTCATATTGGAAATATAATAGACCTCAGCAGGTGAATATGTAACGTCATGTGAATTTGAAGAAACGTATTAAAACATGATAAAAACCTGACTATGGAAATATTAACATATTTTAACACTTTGAGGTTCTCTGAATTTATTTTAGCCATTTTTAAACCTATTCCATATACATTAGGGTGGAGCGTAAAAATGATTTTTTCGAAATTATTTTCCCGCTAGCACGGAAAAGTTATGGAATGGTCTCAGAAATATACTCACAAAATTTTAAAAGAATCAATAAATATCTTCCGGTTCCAGTTTCGGGTCTAAGTATGCAATTTTAGCCGAAAATTATGTAAAATTTCACATTTCGGTAATATTTTTAACTATCAACTTTTTCTTCGCACTAGCGCGGAAAAGTTGAAAGAATATATAAGGAACATAAGTCCAAAATTTTAGAGCAGTTAAAAAATATCTCCCAGTTCCAGTTTGGGGTCAAAATGTGGAAAATTAGCCAAAAATGATGTAAATTTTCACATTTTAGGGATTTTTTAAATTTTCCATTTTCTATTCCCGCTAACACGGAAAAGTTGGAAAAATATACAAGAATGATAAGTGCAAAATTTTAAAATAATCAATAAATGTCTTCCGGTTCTCCTTTGGGGTCTAAATGTGAGAAATAATGCAAAAGTGAAGAAAATTTAGGGGTTGAAATATAAAAAAAAATGGAAAACTTTTTTGCATAAAAATTTATTTATGGAAGCTTTAAACATTTCTTTTTACAAAATTAGACATTCGTAAATAATAATTAGGAACATTAAACAATAAATCTTATTATTCACGCAATACACAGACTTTGTATAACTATTACAGAATAAAAGTTGCAAATATGCATTAAATGCATTTCATTCACATGTTTCTATATTTTTCACTTTATTCTGGTTTTAAACGATGGCATAGCACGCCTTGACTCCATTCTGGATATGATGTAGCCATCACGCTTTTTCTCTCAGATGACTGCAAGGGAAGCATCTGTTGTCAGTTTTACTCCCCTTTCAACACATTAAGTGTGGCACGGAAAGTTTATGTTTTCCAATGGTGATACCGGATATTCGCCAGATTTTTTCAGTTGCATTATGTGTTCGTTCGACAAGTGAGTCATATATGGAGGTTCCGGCAGTTGGCAATTCTGCCAGTCTATGAGATCCACGTAAAATTTAGTTTTAAAGTTAAGTACAAGAATTTGGAACATACGAACTCCTGCTCTCGATTTTCCCCTTGCTTTCAAAATCCTAAGTTTTCGCACATTCTGCTTTGGGTCAACAAGCATCGCAAGGATTATTGCTTCAGGATGACCAAAATAACCATTTCTCTGGGTGACGTGATCCACAACTATCATCTGTAAGATAACGTGAAGTTTCAATTGTTTTCCAAAAATGTCATGCTCCATCTGTGCAATTGGAGATTTGATTGTAATCCACGCAGGTGCGTAAACTTTTATGATAAACTCAGTTAATGATAAACTCAGTTAATGATAAACTCACAATCAAATCGCATGCCAATTGCACAGATGAAGCATGAAATCTTTAGAAAACAATTCAAGATTCACGTTATCTTGCAGATGATCTGGAGCTAGTTGTGGATTGCATCCCCCAGAGAAATGGTTATTTTGGTCATCCTGAATCAATAATAATCTTTGCAATGCTTGTCAACCCAAACCAGAATGTGTGAGAACTTGTGCTACGTAGGATTTTGAAAGCAAGGGAAAAAACGAGAGCAGAAATTCATGTGTTCCAAATTCCTGCCTTTAACTTTAAAGCTAAATCTTACGTGGATCTCATAGACTGCCAGAATTACCACTAACGAAACCTCCGATTACTACTCACTTGTCAAATGAACACATGAAGAAAGGTTTAAAGCTTCCATAGATAAATTTGTATGCAAATGTTTTCCATTTTTTTTCTATATTTCGACACCTAAATTTTCTTCTCTTTTGCATAATTTTACCTATTTAGACCCCGGAAGATATTTATTGATTATTCTAAAATTTTGCACTTATCATTCTTGTATATTTTCACAATTTTTTCGTGCTAGCGGAAATAGAAAATCAGAAATATAGAAAATCACTAAAATGTGAAAATTTACATCATTTTCGGCTAATTTTCCATATTTAGACCCCAAACTAGAACCGGAAGATATTTATTAACTGCTCTAAAATTTTGGACTTATGTTCCTTAGACATTCTTTCAACTTTTTCGTGCTAGCACGAAGAAAAAGTTAGAAGTTAAAATTACTACTGAAATGTGAAATTTTACAACTTTTTTGGCTAAAATTGCATATTTAGACCCTAAACTGGAACCAGAAGATATTTATTGATTATTTTAAAATTTTGTGAGTATATTTCTGAGGCCATTCCACAACTTTTCCGTGCTAGCGGGAAAAGAATTTTGAAAAAATGATTTTTACGCTCTGCCCTAATATACATGTGTGTGTGTATTCGTGTATATTAGAATTTTCACAAAATGTTTAGCTCCCTAGAGCTCATTCTTAGTGAAAGAACTGGGTTTATCTCTAATCTTGATTTAAGTTTTGTTGGTGAATTTAGTAATTAATTTCGAAATCTATCTCTGCCTGTAGGCCCGAGCCAGCAAGGATTTTTTGAGAAATAAGGTTCTAAATTCTATTTATTTTACATGTGGTCTGATAGAATACATTCAACAGAAGAAAAAAATAGCTATTGGTTGCACTCGTCTATGTAGATTAACATATGAATAAGAGCAAGAGGAGTTAATCTGCAAATTCAGAACATCAGCTCCTACCAGAGTAGCTCTTAAAAACTTGTTAAACGATATCAAGCGAAGTGATAGCATTAATAGATTTTTCAGGCGGACCTCTGATAACATCAGATGTTGAGCAAAAAGTACAAGAAAGTGGTTATGTGTAATTGCAAGTCATCTACTCAAATACTCTGCTCTGCTGGAATCTCGGTATTCCAAATTCTACTTTTTAAAAAATTCTCTATTATCAGTTAAACAAACAAGTATACCACATCCAAATTATGCATAAGCATGAAGCTGAAAATTATGTAGCTTGGTATCCAGCAAACAGGTATGTGTTACCATTTGCTGGAAGCTGTAGAGAATGAGAACTTAATGTGTGTGCAGTTCTCCTGCATTTTTTCATACGGTACTCCATGTAGATGAGCATAAACAGCGGCTTTTATTTCTTCTGTTGAAAGTATTCTATGAAATCACTTTAAAAAAAGGGAATTTAAGATCTAGTTTTCAAACATGTATAAAGACACTATAGACACCCACCCTGGACATTATGTGACATTCCAGAACAGTTTCCAAAAGTAAATTTTAATTGTTTTGAGATAGAAGTTCATAATATATACAAGCATTAAAAGCAAAATTTTCAAGTACATATTTATTTATTTTAAAGTCATTTTTGAAATTTTAACATTTTTAAAAAGTTTTTTCTACTTGAGGCCTTTTTAGGATTATTTTTTTTAGGAGTTTTTAAGTTTTACATGTAGATCCTGGTGGTGACATTCAGTTTATAACAAATATGAATACGAATACCCAGAGATAATATACTTAATTGCTAAAAGGTGTTAAACAAAGCAGTAAAAAAAGGTTTACATACAAACTGCCTACATGTTTTGGCTTCACCAAAGCCATTTTCAAGACAAATGAGTTTAGTTACTCTATGGTTACGAGTATGGAAATAAAAATCAAGTAAAAAAAAAAAAATAAATTGTGAGCTACCTGAGAGAGAATGTGAAAAACATGAACGATGGCATTTCAAACCATTGTATTATGGGTCATGTATCTGTAGAATCTTCTCATTTGTCTTGGAAATAGTCTCAGTGAAGTCAAAACATGTAGATAGTTAGTATAAAAAAGTTTGTTTTATTGAACTGAAGTGTTGAAATTACCTCTAGAAGTAAAAACTCATAAAAGCATTTTCAGTTGAATCTTTAAATATTGATAAATTTGTCCAGTAGACTCCCTCAAATCCGCATAACTGGGGACCAGAGGTTGTACATTTTTTAGAATTTTGTGGATTTCTCGTCACTGTTTTGTTTACATTTTTTAAACAGTAGTTTGAATGTAATAATGCATTCAAAATTATAATGAATGCTTACAATATACTAAAATATTAAAATAATTAAGTAAAGTAATAAAGTAAAATAATAAAAATTAAGAAAATTTAATAAATGACTAAAATATTAAAAGTAGAGATCAAGTAAATAATTAATAATACATATTTAAATATTCATAATGATGGTGAGATAAATTTTTCTTCAATTATCCAATGAAACTAACTTCATAAATGTACACTAATAATTTATACAGAAATCATAAAATAATGAATTTTTATTTCATTTTTAGCCAGACTTAATAACCAAAAAAAGATTAATATATAAATGTATTTTGTAAAAAGATCATGATCCCCACTGATATCTGCACTATCTTGAATTTTTCCAGAAATAAATTTATACTTAATTCATGATAAAGCATGAATTCAGTCATATTAACCAAAATTATATATTAAAATGTGTACAAAATGATATAAAAATAAAAAAAGTCTTGAATATTTCTCCTACATTTTTAACTGAAAGTTTCTTTGTTTACGTCTGCAATGATTTCAGATTTTAGGCATTTGCGGATTTGAAGGAGTCTCTGTATTTGGAAGCTATTTTAGTAATAAATTTCATGCAATTTATATATTTTAGAAAAGATATTTTGAAATGGTAGGAAAAAGTGAACACACTTCATAGAGCAGGCAGCGACGATAAAAATGACTATGTCATAGAGTTACGGGATGAAATCATGATGTAGGACAAGATTATTAGGAGTAGATGAAGGAATGACTGGTCTGCCTTGACATTTTTTGTTATGATATGAGCAGCAGTGGGCATCAATATCATGCCATGGAGTTACGGGATGAAATTGGTGGCAAATTAAAGGTAAAATAAAGTATTTTGCTCTGCGCATATCCTGGTAGAAACCCCCGGCAGACTAAAATTTATAACAAAAAAGACATATTGTACAATTCAAACCCGATAATATAATATTTTACATTACATCGCCCTATATATTACTTTCCCATCGACTTTCAAGATGAATTAATGATTTAAGAAAAGCTTATTAACGAGAAAGAATGACTGATTCAACATAACTTACAATGCGAGAAGAACAGGGCGTCAATCATTTTGGCAGTGATGGCACGTCATCGAGTTACAGCATGAAATTTTGGCATATTAAAGATACTGATTAGTAAAATACAAATATTTTAGTCTGTCTCGTGACACCTTGATATAAGATGAGCTTGAGCAGAGCGAAAAAATTTGGCGATTTCCGATGTTAGCTTAAATCGATTTAAGACCAATGATTAAATCAGATTTCCGATGTAAGCTTTAAATCGATTTAAGGCCCAGGCCTAATGAGCAGAGCGGGAAAAATTTAAGACATTAAAGATACAAATTATTACAATAAGAATATTTTAGCCTGCCTCATCATATCTTGGTACTAGATTGATGGGAACATCAACACTGTTCTCATTGCCTCTTACCTATATTTCATGCAGTTTTACCAGTTTAAATTACCGGTCTTTTGTTTAATTTATTACAATAGCACTAATAGTTTATCTTTATTGGCATTTAATTACATAAATATAATAGTTACTTACCCTTTCTAGACTGAATTCAACTTTAAATATCTTTTACATAATTTATTTACCGTCCATTTATCTTGTATAAACATTGTTAATCCTTGCCGTTTTCCCATATCTAAAACTGCGCATCTAATGCTAAAAGAGACTAGTGACGTTTTGAGCTAACGATCTATTCGACACTAGATGGTGACATAGGTATGATTTAATCGAATTGAATCAAACTCATATTTGCATATCTAAAATGATACTGGCAACTCATTGGAGCCCATGATGAGAAACTATTCACGCGTCGATCCAGCTGCATTATAAGTACTCCATCGTCAGTTAGAATCTTTGCTTCGTTTTTACTTCTCTTTTACGAGGAAGTATGTAAACTTGAGCGTCCGAAAAGCCATCGGCATTCATGGGAAATTAAGTTTAATAGTGTGATTGTTTTTATGAGTTCTTTTAACCAATGTTTAGTCTCTGATATTTTATTCAAGTTGTTGTTTTTACTGTGAATCAATGTATGTTTCTACATGCACTGCCATGATGATCATCTGTATTGTAAGTTCTTTTTAAAACAAGTTATTCTGATATCCTGATGTCATTTTATAATAATAAACATTAGCTTAAAGTCCAAACCAAAGACTTTGTTTCTTCATTTTCCTCAAGTATGCTTTACATGATTTTTGCTTCTGCTTTTTCTTCAGTTTACACTCCAACTAGCAAATGCCTTCACTGTGCTAATCTTCAGCTACATTTAAGTACAAACATTTGAAGGTATACATACATAGTAGTTAAATGTTCTAATTTTTTAACTGGAGCTGGGCTAGGCATCAATTCTTAATTTTGGTGGTACTATCACGTCGAGTTACGGCCTGAAAATTTAAGACATTAAAGATACAGATTAGTACAATAAGAATATTTCAGTCTGCCTTATCATATCTTGGTACGAGATGAACAGAGCGAGGCGCCAATTCTTATTTTTGGCTGTATTATCAGGTCATCGAGTTATAGCCTGAAAATTTATTGCATTAAAGATACAGATTAGTACAATAAGAATATTTCAGTTTGCCTCGTCATATCTTGGGACAAGATAAGCAGAGGCGAGTGCCAATTCTTAAATTTGACGGTACTATCACCTCATCAAGTTACAGCCTGAAATTTTAACACATTAAAGATACAGATTAGTACAATAAGAACGTTTCAGTCTCCCTTGTGGTATCATTATAGATTGTGAAGGAATGAAGGGATTATATGTTAGATTTTTGAACCCTTTCAAAATTAAGAATTGGTGCCCTGCTCTGTTCATCTCATACCAAAATATGACGATGAAGATTGAAATTTTCTTAATGCACTAACCCGTACCTTTAATGTATTTTCAGGCTTTAACTCGATGACGTGATAATACCACCAAAATTAAGAATTGGCGCCCCACTCTGCTCCAAGATTTTATGAGGCAGACTGAAATATTTGTATTATACTAATTGGTATATTTAATGTGCCAAAGTTTCATGTTGTACCTCGATGACATGATAGTACCATCAACATTGGGAATTAGCGCACTGCTCTTCTCGCTTTTTACCAAAGTTATGCTGAATCAGTCATTCTTTCACGTACTTGTAATAAGCTTTTCCTAAATCATTAATTCATCTTGGAAGTAATGTATAGGGCAATGTAATGTAAAATATTATGTTTACTGTGTTTGAATTGTACAATGTCTTTTTTTTTTGGTTATAAATTTTAGTCTGCCAGGGTTTTTTACCAGGATATGCACAGACAGACCAAAATATTTTCAAAATAGTTTATTTTACCTTTAATTTACCACCAATTTCATCCCATAACTTGATGACGTGATAGTGATGCCAAAATGACGAGTTGGTACCCACTGCTGCTCATATCATACCAATAAATGTCGAGGCAGACCACTCATTCCTTCATCAGCTCCTAATAATCTTGTCCTACATCATGATTTCATCTCGCAAGTCAATGACATAGTCATTTTTGTCGCCACCGCCCGCTCTATCAAGATCCATTTTACTTTCCAATGAAAAAAAAAGGGAAAATCTAAAATAAGAAAAAAAGCGAAAATCTAAATTTTAACATGAATGGCTTCTTACAGGAAGTTTCAAATCTCATTTGTTTAGCTTTGCTTTTAGTTTCCAGTTTTCTTTTCCAAGTATTTTGTCCCCCCTAAGTTATAGCTGGTATTTCTTTATACTGTTCTGAATATGTTTCAGATATGTGAAAACAGAAGAATCAAATGGGAAATTCAAAGTTATGTTTTGAATACAATCATTCCAACTATCAGCTATTGTAAATTTTGTTGTTAAATAAAATTTTAGAAAAAGTATGGATATAAATAACTGTATCAATAGCAGGGCTTTTTTTTTTTTTTTTTTTTTTTTCAGATATCAAATTACTGTTGCATTACAGAAGCATTCTGTAATTTTTATTAAAAATTCATGCAGTTTGTTACAATAATTAAAATAAATCTAAGCAGATGCCAGAACTAGCACTTTTAATAGCAAATGTGTAACAATATATACCTGAAGCAATTGTATCAAGCTTTGAAGAGCATCTATGCGATCTTGAGTAGATATATATTTCATAGATACAGTCATATATAAATCTTGTAAAGTTTTAGCTTTTTGAGTTGTCTCAGTAATTACAGGTATTTCTCTTTTATAGGCTTTCCACATCTTAGGCTTTCCTGCCTGCAATAATAATTAGTTTTCTCACTGTTATTACAATACAAGAATTGTATAAAATCAAAACAGTGTATTAAAACTAGTGTTGTGAAGGAATTTTCACCTTGTTATTAATATAAAAGTTAAAAACATGCATAAAATTACTTAAAATATACTAAAAACTTATAAAGATGTTAGTATTAAAGATCTCGGGGTATACTAACATCTTTATAAGTTTTTAGCACTTTTTAAGTAATTTTATGCATGTTTTTAACTTTTATACAAGAATTGTAGCATTTTTTTTCTCTTCTAAATTAAATATTCCACGTTTGTAACAAAATCTTAAGTTTAGCTTGTCTATATTTGAGATAATCCAGAATCATAAAAAATAAATTTGATAAGAAAGGTTTAGTGGTCTTGCATAGAATATATCAACTTCTGAATGAAATCATGGTTGATTTCATTTTACCAAACCCTAATATAGTAGACTCTCTCAAATCCATAACCCTAAAATCCAGAAATGCCTAAAATTTGCACATCATTACAGATGTAAACAATGAAACATTCAGTTCAGATGTAGGGTCAAAATTATAGACTTTATTTTTATATCATTCTGTATGTATTTTAAACATAATTTTCATTAATATGACTGTACTCATGCTTTTTCATGAAGGAAGTATAAATTTATTTCTGAAAAAATTCAAGATTGTGCTGCTATCTTTGGTAATCACAATCTTTTTACCTAATATATATTTATGTATTAATCAAGCTTTTTTGGTTATTAAGTCTGGCTAAACCAGAAATAAAACTTCCTTATTTTATGATGTCGATGTGAATTATTTGGATACCTTTATGAGGCAAGTTGCATTGAAAAATTCAAGAAAAATGTATCTTTACGGTGCATATTTAATTATACATTATTAATTATTTACTTGACATTTAGTTATAATAATTTAATCATTTTTAAAATATTCTTTGTTTTTATTATTTTAGTTAATTACTTTACTTAATTATTTTAATACTCTAATATATTATAAGCATTCATTACAATTTCAATTGTATTATTACATTCAAATTATGTTTAAAAAATGCAAACAAATCAATGATCAGAAATCCACAAAATTCTAAAATTCGCATAACCTCTGGTCTCAAGCAGTGCGGATTTGAGAAAGTCTACTGTAATGCTTTCCTGCAGTTTAATCTTAGTAGCTTGCAATTTTAGCATCTGTTATAAGTCAAAAATGTTCGATAGGATTAAGATAAGGACTGTTCTCTTGCCAGTTTAAAGCTTTGGTATCTGCTAAATTAAAATGGCCGTTTTGGTGAAAATTTTCTTTAAAAAAATTTATTGCTTTAATTAAAGGAGCAACCTTGTACAGTTCCAAATCTGTTTTAATTTCATTTCTACGATTACTAGAAAAGGAGTTATGGCCAATTTAATAAAGAGGAAGTAATGAGTCAAATACTAAAAGTGAGCAAGAAAGCCAGGAGAAATGTAAACAATGTTTTTTTGCATGATTTTCTTATGTTTTTTACATAAAAGCACTAATAAACCTTAATTGACACTTCTAGATTAATTTTATAGATAAGAAATAACACAGGATAAAAGCACCACTGATGGCCAAGGACGTAAGTTTGTTAGGTTTACGTAGTTTCGGTTTTTAGCCAATAATTCCTACATTGTGCATATTTCTGTCATGGTGATGATCAAAATAGAACAGGGAAAGATGAAAGAATACTAAAGAGTAAATAAAACTTTTATAACGCCGTTTTCTTATAATATAACTAATTACTCTTAACTAAGGAAGAAAACATAACTATAAGATTACTTATAGTTTATTATACATATGTACAAAAGCCGCTCAAGAGCAGCTATCAGAACAAGTCACATTTTACAACTGCGCAGAAATATATTCTTGGCTACGTGCAAAGCCTTACAATTCCAGAATGTCCGTGTATGGTGCTGCCATCTATTAATACAGATCGCTACTATTATTGAGATATGACACCCCTCCCCTCATAGTTCAAACGAACTACAGGCAATCTTGTTCTATGACTTCTTCGAACTGGAGCACTTTTCTGACAGTCCTCGTCATTGTTTTTAGTCAAATTTTCTTTTACAGTTTTATCTGTCGTAACATCATTTTTATTACTTACAACTGTACCTGCCACAATATCATGGGAAGGCTGAGATTGGCTTGGTTCTATAGTATTATCATTATTAAGCTGTTCTTTTATTTTTCCATTAATTCCAGAAAAACGGTTTTGGTTAACCCTTTCATACCTATCATAATTACTGTAATTTTTACCACTATGTCCCATATTTCCAACTTTGTCTGACATTAGTTTATCATTTCGATTTATCTCTATAACTCTCTCTGGTATTTCATCACTTATCTCTCTCTTTATTTCATCCCAACTGATCAACGTGACGTTTACACATTACTCCATCACATCTATTTACTAAAACCCATCTACTCCCCAATAATTTCATAATTTTTCCTTTTACCCATTTCTCCCCTTTTCCAAAATTTTTAACAAAAACTAAATCATGAAGCTTATATTTGTGCAGGGGTTGCTGTATTTTAGGTTTTGATGGTAATACCAAGTGAAGGGCTGTTCGAACTGGCCTTCCAAACATTAATTCAGCAGGAGTTTTACCAGTCACCGAATGAGGAGTGGAATGATTTTCTAATAAAAATCGTGAAATTGACAATGTTATGTCACTTTTATCTAGCTTTTTAAGGCAATTTTTCACAGTTTGCTCATACCTTTATGCTTGTCCGTTCGAAGACGGATGATAAGGTGGAACAGGCGTATGCTTAATTCCATTATTTTTAAGAAATTCCTCAAATTCATCACTTGTAAACGCGGGACCATTATCACTGACCAATTCAACAGGTAATCCAAATGTGGCAAAAATTCTTCTTAATACCTTAATTGTAGTTTTACTATCAGACCTGGGTACTACCTCTACCTCCAACCATTTAGTATAAGAATCGACTACTATTAAAAACATTTTACCTTCAAAAGGACCGGCATGATCTATATGGATCCTTTCCCAGGGCAGTTCAGATTTCCATTGTAAGGGTTCCATTTTGGGACAATCCCTCGCAAACATCTGGCATCTATTACAAGAATTTACCATTTGTTCAATTTCTTTATCCATATTTGGCCACCAAACTACCCCCCTAGCTTTCGCTTTCATGCTCGATATACCCTAATGAATGGAATGTGGTAATTTTAATATATATTCACGACCTTCCTCTGGAATGATCACTCTATGTCCCCACAATAGGCAATTTTCTAGACAGGAAATTTCCTCTCTTCTACGAAAATATGGTTGATATTCTTCTTGTTTAACCTTTTTAGGCCACCCATGTAACACCCACTCTAAAATTTGTTTAGTTACAGGGTTTTCAGTTGTCCACTTTGCAATAGTTTTAGAAGTAACAGGCCAATTATCATTATTTGAAACAAACATTATTTCCGCAGGGTTACTCACTATATTTATAGTTTCTGGGAGAGGTAATCTACTTAATGCATCAGCATTTTTATTATTTTTACCCTCGCGATACTCAATAGTATAATCATAACCAGCTAACATTAGCGACCATCTCAGCATTCTAGGTGATAATGTATCAGGTACCTTTTTAACAGGATCAAATAATCTAATTAAAGGTTTATGATCTGTTATAATTTAAAATTTTTTTCCAGCTAAATATTGGTGAAATTTAGTGACACCAAACATTACAGATAAAGCTTCTTTATCAATCATGGCATAATTTCTTTCAGTTTTATTTAAAGTTCTCGAAACATAAGCAATAGGTTTTTCTTTACCCTCAACAATGCGGCTTAAAACTGACCCTATGCCATATTCAGAAGCATCACAGTTTAAAACTATATCTTTGTTTACATCATATAATTCTAAAACAGGAGATGTACATAATAATTGTTTACTTTTTGAAACGCTTTTTCATGCTTTTCTGACCATGTCCAGTTTACATTATTATCTAATAATCTATGTAAAGGTTCTAAAACATCTGAAATATTAGGCAGAAAGTTTCTATAATAAGAAATTAAGCCTAAAAATGAACGCAATTGTGACACATTATTTGGAATAGGAGCATTCAAAATAGCATTAACTTTTTCTGGAATAGGTCTAATTCCTTCCTGAGATATTTTATGACCTAAATAAGAAACTTCCGAAACCATAAATTTTAATTTTTCCTTATTTAATCTTATACCATGCTCAGAAAAGCATTTCAGAACATTTTCAACTCTTTCAGAATGTTCTGCTTCATTACTAGCACTAATAATAACATCATCTAAAAATACACCAACATATTCAAACTTTTTAAAAATATGTTCAATTTTTCTTTGGAACATATCAGGAGCACATTTTACCCCAAATGCTAATTGTAACACATTAAACAAGCCTTTATGAGTATTTATAGTCAAAATTTTGCTACTTTCGATATCTACAGGTTGTTGTAAATAAGCATCTTTTAAATCAAAAACAGTAAAAAATTTACCACCTGATAATTTAGAAAATAATTCTTCCATTCTCGGAAGGGGATAATTATCATTTTCAGTATTAGAATTAACTGTTGCTCTATAATCACCACATATTCTAACAGAACCGTTAGGCTTAGAAACAATTGCTATAGGACTAGCCCATTCTGAATGATCAACAGGTTTTAAAATACCCCCATTAGTTAATCGTTCCAATTCAACATCAGTAGCTTTCCTTAAAGCAAAAGGAACAGGTTGAGACTTAAGAAAAACTGGTTTTGCATCTTTTTTCAATTTTATTGACGCGGGAGGACCCTTGATTGTCCCGATCCCGTCTGCAAAAACATTAGGAAAATTTCTAATTAAATTATCTTTCGAAATGCTTTTAATCATATTTACATTAGGCTAAAATAATTTTGATGCTTTTAACCAAGTTTTTCCGATTAGACTCAGACCCTCCTCTTTAATTACCAATATTCTTAAATCAGGTATAGAATATTCATTAACAACAGCATTTACTTTTAATTCCCCCAAAACAGTTAAAGAGTCTTTAGTATAAGTTTGCAATTTTATATTAGATTTAATTAAAGGCAGCTTACCTGAGAACAATTTATGAGCAACACTTTTACTTATGATAGTATGAGCCGTACCACTATCGATTTCAAATTGTATATTTACACCATTTATTTTAACAGATTTTACCCACGACAGATTATTCGAATTGTCGTCCATAAAATTTAAACAATATTCTTCCTGAACAGTTTTAATTTTTCTGTTCTTAAAAGGTTTCTCACTTTTCATTCCAAATTTTCGATTTCTGCAACAAACTTTAAGATGACCTAATCGACGGCAAAAATGACATTCTGCCGATTTAAAAGGGCAGAATTTCGCCTTATGATTTTTAGAACATCTATAACACAGTTTCACAGGCGCGAATCTATCTTCTTTAGGCTTAGGTGCATGAGTATACTTATCCACTTTCGATTTCTCTCCTTTAGAAACACGCACTTGATTGACAGTCGTATTATCTCCAATGTGTAGGGATTTTACTCCAGCCTCAGCACACTCGAAAGACTCAGCTATTTCTATCGCTGTTTGGAACGTTAAGTCTCTGGAATCCAGTAATTTTTGATGTATCTTTTCATCTTGAATCCCAAACACTAACTGATCACGGAGGCGGTCATTCAGCGTATTTCCGAAATTACAATGTTCGGATAAACGACGTAAATCTCGTACGAACTCGGCTATATTCTCTCCTTGCTTCCTTAGTCGTTTCTGGAACTTAAATCATTCCACAATTTCACTAGGGCGTGGTGAAAAATGATCTTCAGCTTTCTTTAAAAGATCCTCGTAGCTGATTTCTTTCAGCGTATTCGGAACAATTATATCACGTAACATAGCAAACGTTGTTGTTCCCACAGAACTTAATAATATGTTCTTTTTCATTTCATCATTTTTGATGCTATTTGCTGAGAAATAAAAATCAATTTTCTCGACGTAAATAGTCCAAGGAACATTTGCATTATATTCTTCCAAGCGTCCCAGAGAAATTATTTCTTTATCTGCCATTTTCCGTGCCACTTTTTCTTTTTCTCTTTCGAAAAAAAAATTTTTTTTCACAACATTTCACTTTGGGTTAAATTCCCATTTTCGTCGCCACTTTCATAACGCCGTTTTCTTATAATATAACTAATTACTCTTAACTAAGGAAGAAAACATAACTATAAGATTACTTATAGTTTGTTATACATATGTACAAAAGCCGCTCAAGAGCAGCTATCAGAACAAGTCACATTTTACAACTGCGCAAAAATATATTCTTGGCTACGTGCAAAGCCTTACAATTCCAGATTGTCCGTGTATGGTGCTGCCATCTATTAATACAGATCGCTACTATTATTGAGATATGACAAAAACCAAGAAAGCAAAAATTTATTCATTAGCACGACTTGTTTTAAAAAAAGCCCAAAAACATCAGTGATGGCTTTGCTTCAGTAATGGCCTATCTGTACACTAGTGATGGCCCACACAAGTCAATCCTTCTTTATGTAAAAATTTTTTGCTGCATTTGATCCTAGGCTTTTTTTTTTAGCCTTTTCAGCTTCTTTTGTTGCCTGTTTACTGCTATTTCTTACTGTTATACTAATTTTTGTTGGGTTTCTTATTTTTTCTGTTCCTTGCCATCTTTGCAATGCTAGGACGAAAGGCATTCTCTTGGACCTCATACTCCCTTTCATTTCACGACTGTATGGCTATTCAAGGACTTTATTTAACCAATGAGAGTGGTATTCAGCTGTGGAGGAGGAAGTGTGTGAATTTTCCAGCACTGAAAAACTGTTTTTGTCAGGAGTTTTTGCCTCCTGGTAAACAATTCCCAGATTCACAGGAATTTTTTTGAAGTTGTTGCTCTTATTGGAGCTCGTATTTTGTTTGGGTATCATATAATATCCACTGAGTCTGGTAATCTTCTTCTGCAGAGTTTGTTGCTGTTTCCGTATACCTGATTTGAATGTTTGATTTTTTCTCCTGAAGCTTGTACAAACGGCATAAAACTTCTAGTTCTTCACTTGATGGTTGTTGAGTATGCCCGACTTATGACAATCTTGATGACTGGAAGTCTTTGATCGATAGACATGGCAGTGCAGCATTCAGAGACTTATTATAAGAGATGATGAGAGATCACTGACAAGTTTATCAGAATTTTCAAAAATAAAATATGCTTCGGGAAAATCTAAGTGAGTGGGAGAGACAGGAGAAGAAATAATCCTGGCCATGGAGAAATTGAAACAGTGACTTGAAGTCCAACAGTGAGAGACAATCAAAGATTTTGAAATTGCTTGATTTGATATATACCTCCTCTGATGCTCGCTTAATCTGAACTTTAATGCTCAAAGATATGATGGTCAAACTAAGAGAGCATTAAAGTTCTGATTAAGCACCCACTTCCCCCTCTTAACTCATTTTTTCACCACTAGAGGGCATTTTAAAGTTTTAATTTTTCATTCCCCCTCTCCGTGAAACCACTCACACACCTCTGGAATTTTTAAAGAGGAAGACCTTCTCCCCGGAATTTACCCCCCCCCCCCCCCTCTTTGAAATTTTAAAAGAAAAAAGATAATATTTATCGGAGGTCTCCATCAGAAAGCAACACCTAAAGGATACTTATTGTAAAAAACACGACAGTTTTAAGCAAAATCCCCCCCACCCCCTCTCTCTCTCCTGAAATTAAACTCTCCCACCTTCTTTAAAATTTTTAAGTGATATCAAATGTTAAAATTAATCCAAAAAATCTGATGTAAAATAATAATTAGTGGACAAATGCTATTGTACAGAACTGTACTGTTTAAAAATTCCCTCATCCTCTCCCTGAAATTCAATTCTGCCTCTTTCATCAAAATTTTTAAGTGTTATCAAATATTTGAAATTTTAAAATCGTTCAAAAAAATCACAAGTAAAATAAAGATAATTAGTGGAGGAAGCTTAGATTTAAGTAATGTGCTGTTGGAAAGTCTTTCTTTTTCTTTTTAAAAATGGATTTTTTGGTAAAATAAAAAGTTAAAAAAAAAAAAAAAAAATAGATATTTGGAAACAGCGATGAAAAATATTAATAGATGCACATCTTTAAAATCTTTAAATGCACTATTTCTAACAATGTTACACACCGCAAAAAAATCCTAGTCCAAAAATTATCTATAGTTTTATCAGCAGGTGCTATAAATGTTCTTGGGGAGAAGGAAATGAAATTCAAAATAAATCCTCTCATGAAATCTGATTTTTAATTATGAGTAGAATGGAGTACTGGGAATATTTTAAAGAAAATTATTTATTTGTAATCAACAAAAAAAATTACACAAAGAGGCATTAATTATAAATCTCTAAATGCAATATTTGTAAAAAAATTATAGGCCAGGAAAAAGTCCTACTTCTCTTTAAGGCCCCCAAAGATTACAAACATTTGCTTTCTATAGCTTGTATTTCAACGGGAATAAAAAAGAGATTTTGAAATGAATTTTTAATGGATTTTTTTAAACTTTTTACTGGAGTATCGGAATAATTTTTAGAATTTTTGAAATGGGATTTTTATTTTTTTGCATTTGGCCATGCAGTTTTCAAGATTTTAGGCTTAGTAGATTTTAAAATATGGCCCTCTTTAAAAAGGCCCAATGCATTTATCACCCTTAGCAACCCTTCATTCCAGCAAACCCTGGGTCTCTCTTCGAGTTGTTGCGGAAGAAATTGTCTGCGATTTGATAAAAATCTATGCTTTAATTAAATTATGAATACTTTTCCATTCTTTTAATTGGGGTTTTTAATTAATAACTAAACTAATTATTAGAAATTTAAAATTCTGAGTCTCAAGTGCATCAGGAGACATTTTCAGTGATGAAACAGCATGAACCTCATTTTGGAGCAGCAAAACGCCATTTTAGAGCAGCAAAAAACTATTTTGGAGCATCAAAATATCATTTTGGTATTTTTTGACGAAATTCGCATTTTTTCATGATTCTTTGACGAAATTTGCGCTTTTTCCGCAATTCTTCGACGAAATGCGCATATTTCCGCGATTCTTCGACGAAATTCACATTTTTTTCCGCGACTCTCACGAAATTCGTGATGTGCTAGTCCTAGCACTAGGATTTTTCAAAATTTTAGGGGCAATTGTGATATTTTTAACATTAAAAGTATGCAATAACAGTATTTTTGTGCTAGTCAGGTACACTGCCAAACAATATTCCCATCATTCTAATGAATTCAGCCCTTGTTCCATGTGCTTGCATTGTTTGGGCTGAATGAGGGCATTTAAATTTGAGCAATAACCGGCTTCATATTACAAATCATTTTGACGGCTTACTGAAGCTGTATTAATCAGAATTCTGAGTTCCCGCATAATTGAGCCTAATCGGAGTGAATAAATACTCGCCTTCCCTCTTGGATGTTCTTGGTGAACCTATAGAACAAGACATAGGAGGTAGGGGTGATTATGGGTAAAAAAAAAAAAAAAAAAAAATTATGAAGTTCACAGCAAATTTTCTGAAAGGTTTTTTTTTTCACGATTTTTTGTCGAAATTTATGTTATTTCCGTGATCTTGTGACAAAATTTGCATTTTTTCCTCGAGCTTTTGACGAAATTTGCCTTGTTTTCACGATCTTTTGACGAATTTCGTCTCATTTGCACAATTTACTGACAAAAGTTCGCGTTTTTCTGCGATTCTTTGACGAAATTCGCGTTTGTTCGGCAATCTGACAAAATTTGCTATTCTTAGACGAAATTTGCGTTTTTTCTGCGATCTTTTTACGAATATTGAATTTCTTTTCGCGATCCTTTGACGAAATTCGCCTTATTTGCGCGATTTATTGACAAAATTTCGCGATTTTTTGACGAAATTTGTGGGGTTTTTCGCAATCTGTTGGCGAAAGTTGCGGTTTTTGTCAAAATTTGTTGTTTTTTCGCGATCTTTTGACCAAATTTGCGGTTTTTTCGTTATTTTTTGACGAAATTCGAGTTTCTTTGGGATTTTTTGACGAAATTTGTGGTTTTTTTTCTGCGATCTTTTGAAGAAGTTTGCGTTTTTTCGCGATTTTTTGACAAAATTCGCGTTTTTTCTCGATTTTTTGACGAAATTTGTGGGGGTTTTTTTCGATTTTTGGACGAAATGTGGTTTTTTTTCGCGATCTTTTGACAAAATTCATTTTTTTTGGCGACTATTTGTCGAAATTCGCGATATTTTTTATGTCCAAATTTTCATATTGATTTTTGACTGACCAATTTTTTTTTTTAATTTTCGGAAAATTCGGAACAGAATCACCACTGCTTTGAGGAGAAGCGACTTCGTTTCGTATCGGGAAAAATGACTGAATGGTGCAAAGAGACGGCGCAGTTTTTATGGAAAAGGATCGATTTGGCTCAAGAATTATTATCGAATTGGCACAGTTGGGTGCAATTTTGTTGAAAAATGATCGTTTTGGCACAGAAATGTGCAGCATTTTCGATTTGGAGCAATTGACGTAGCTGTTCCATCACTGCACTTTGGGCTAGTTTCACAAAATTTTTCAGCCTTGTATGTGCTGTACATTTTGCTAGTGATCGCATACACACACGCACACACAGAGTGAAACTTTGTTTTATTAGTATAGGTACATAAAATCTTTTATTTCTTATGTTTTTCTTGCATTTTTTCTTTTAGTTTTATTTTTTAATTTACTTCTTTTATATTATTTATTTATTAATTTTTTATTTTAATTTGTTTAATTCTTTTTATTTCCTTTACTCTTTTTTTTTAAATTTTTTCCAGGGCTGCGGATTCGGTGGGAAAAATGGTCGACTCCAACTCCAGGCTGTCTAATATACTAGTGTTGAATGTTGGTTAAAATTATGAGGGAATGCAAGAAAAATAAAGCGAAAATTTCCCTATTTCAGCGTTAATTCTGTTCTTATGGGCTTCGAAAGAAAAAAGGAAAAAAATTATATTTTCCGCTTTATTAATTGTACAGAAGATTCTGTTAACTGAAATTCTTTATAACTATTACTATTTTTAGAAAACCAATTCTGTCCAACATGTCCTGGAATAATGAAGTCCAGTTATGGCTCAAACCGAGTCTGCTGAAAAAATTAAACTCGGGCTCAGGCACTATCTAACTGTCCAATGCCGATCTCTAAGTTGGACATATTATGTTTCTGTATTGATGTTGTCAAACTAGCGTCAGCTAATGCAACATATTTGTCACCCCAATCCAGTCATGTCCTTTGGAAATCATTCCTATTTTATCAGCGTAGTTTGATTTTTTCAAATTTGTTATATTGGGTCGGTCAGCCTGCTTAATTTTTTGCCAGGCCATAAACAAAAATTGTCTTTATTTTGCTGACCTGGACCATTTAAAAAATTGCCTTCATTTTGCAGGCTTGAGCCCTTGTAAAGTACCTCTCTACCTCAGCTTCCACAAATGCAAAAAAAAAAAAAAAAAAAAAAAAAAAAAAACTAAGGTAAAGTACTCATATACTAAATGTAAAATATCCACTAGGGTTTTCAATTAAAAACTGTTTTCATCTACTGTGTAAACCGCATTTTTAACTTAATGAGACATCTTTATCTTGGGTAGTCTGGTATAGCCCAAAAATAGCAATAAATAATCCATTTTATAGATTTAAAATTACATATAATTGGTTTAATTTCACTTCAAACGGTCAAACAAAAAAAGCTGGGGTCCGAGTCGGCTTGTTTTTTAGCGACTCCGACTCTTTTGCTCAGAAAAATGGGCCTGGCTCCGACTTCGCAGACCTGATTTTTTCAATCATTTTGGCAACACTTTCCTCTTTTGCATGTGCCTCTCTGTGATTGGTGTTTACCTTTCAGCTATTGCCACCTGTCACATTCTTTGTAAGCTTTCCTCTCTGCCCTTACTGTTCATTTGTAACTTTGTCCCCTTACAGACATGTGTTTACATTGACTGATGACAGGCTTTTAAAATTTCCAACCCAAAACGTGTCCTGTGTGTTCTTTTGTTTTATAGTGATTCTTACAAAGTTTTATTATTTAATTGTAAAGTTAATATTGTTTTAAATAATTTTTATAAAATTTAAATAATTTTTATAAAATTAAATATATTGAAAAATAAAAACTTCCTTATTTTTCAAAATTTCCGCTGCTTGGATATGAACCCCAGTCTACAGCACCAAAAACAAGCATCATACCATTGAGACATCTTGTACTCTACTGAGAAAACTTGGAGCTATATTTTAAATTTTCAGCACTTGCTGTAGACATTATTTATGATACCGAAGTTAGGCATGCCAACTGCTTACAAAAGAACGTTGTGAATATACATAAGTATAATGGAATGTAAACGAAAACAAGAGGAATAGGCTAATATAAATTTTTATTCAAATAATTTGATTTAAATGCATGAAAGAAATAGATGTACTAAATAACGTTACTTCAATTAAAGACAACACGTAGTGATAAAGTATAAATGTAAGTGTGGGCCATCTTTGTTGCAATCCTAAAAAAGTGTGACACCAGTAATGGTCCAGCTCACTAGCTGGATTAATAAGCTTATTTTGATAATACTAATATGTTTACATGTTAATAACGTATAAAAACAGAAATTTTTGGGGAAAAAAAAACATGAATTGCAGTCAAAAAATTAGGCGGGACATTTAAGTTGTCCATTGAATGCTTATAAAAGGAGCGTGTTTTTTTTTTTTTTTACTTTTATACTTATTTAACTCAACCTGTTTTTTATATGCAAAGATAGAATTTTATAATCGATTTTTAATCCAGTTATTGATAGGCGAGAATTATAAAAATTACGTTTACAGGTGGTCTGTTTTCATTGACAATACAGCATTTTAATATTTTTAGAACTCTATTATAAATTAATACATTAATTTTAAGGCACTTTTTGATTAGCCCACAATAGGTGATCAATTGCCAAATATTCTCTGTAAAGGGTCCAATTGCATAAGAATTGAAACAACAATGTATTTAAAGATGCAGCAATAAACACATTCTAAATATGCCAACTGGTTGCCATAAGCTGCAACAAGGAAAGGTTTTATGGCCTTAAAAGTAGAAAATAAATTATAAATAAAATACAAAGAGTATAATATTTTTTAAAAAATACGCTTTTATCAATTAACAGTTTAACCAATACATTGAATTAACTAATACATTGAGAAATAAATACCGTAATTTCTCACGTATCCGCCGCGGCTTGGTTAAGTCTTTTTCAAACGGAAATTTTATTGGGAAAAAGAAATCAAATAAGTGCTAAGCAGAAACAGGTCACATTTCATTTAAAATAAATTCTGGTAGGAAATCAAGTTATTTGAGGTGCGGCGAGTATGCGAGAAATTACAGTATAGAAATTCTACAAAAGATAGTTTAAATAATGATTCAGTTTGCCCTATTATAAGAAGCAGCACAAAAATTATCTACTTTTTAATAAATTCACTTGTTTGCACTTTTAATCAAGTTTGGTAGTGGCACAAAATTAATTTATTTTAAAGGTAATTTTGGGGAAAGGATGTGAATTGCAGTAAAAAAAAAATAAAAAAAAATATATATATAAGCTTAAAAAACTACTTTTACTCTTATTTTTCAATAAACATAGAAAGGGAAATTTACTATATACAAAACATCAATAGGTCATGGAGGATATATTTATATCTATGACTCATAGTCTTAGCACGGTTGAAAGAGAAAAGTCAGTGAAAATGATGTCATAGTGGTGCAAAAATGATGCCATGTTTAAGTTTTTAATATAAAAATGCTTGTGCTGTTTTATATATACTGTCATTTTTTCCAGGGGTGTGTGTAGAATTCAAAAACAATCATTCGAAAAAAAAACAACAACATATTTTAAAGTAAATAGTAATAATAATAATAATAAATTTGTATATAGAAGGAAATTTGGATTGTCATTTATAAAAAGAAACATTTTGCATATGAATGCATATCCTGAGTGATATTATCCATGTTTTATAAAACTCAAAATTTATATTCGTTAACAATACTTGTCTAAGGCAATAGTTGGCAGCAAACATTCAACAACAATCTGGGAAGTTTGACAGAAAAATTCTCTTGCTTTTAGAATTGCTGCTAATTTTGCTATGTATCGCCATGGCATCATGTCTATGGCATCTACAGTGGTATCTACGCCATGGCATCTACAGTGATTTTTTCTAATAATATGGTAGTGGTTTTAAGCATAGCAAAAGTATAAGCACAATTATCTATCAGAAAATGATAGCATATTTACAGATAGTTTACAAAAATGTTTAAATTTCCCAAATCAACATGTGGTAGAATCAAATAATTTTACTTGGTCTAGGCATTTAAAACAATTTTTACGTATTCAGGATTTTAGGCCAGGAGATTAGGCCATTATCTCGTCCTCGATTTGGTATAGAAGTTAAACTATTAGCGCCACCTTTGAGATCTTCCTTTATCATGTTGATGATCATTGAGCAATAATATTGGTGATAATTCCAATTACGGAAGATTAAATATAAAAAAGTTGCTTAAACCTATCAAACAAATTTTTCCAAAGTTGAGACTTACAAGGAGAGGGTCCGAGGTTGGGGTCACCAAATACAGTGAACATTTGTGTATCGATACAGTATAGTTAGTATATAAATATATGACAGTCATAAGGTGTAACACCTGGGGTTCTTGAAAAAATAAGTTGCAAAGTTTACGCTATAGTTTATAATCGGATAAATTTCCTTCTCTGGCAAGCGGCTCAGTAGCATGGTCATCAGCATACCAGCTTTGAGATTTTTCTTTGTTAGTTTGAATCCTGCTCGGATTTATTTTTCGGAAGAAAAATTTCCATCAATTATTTTTGAACCGCAATTGAAAAAATATGTATAATAATTGAAAATTATGAAAAATATAAATTATATGTATGTTTTGTAGTGTATAAATGCATTTTTAACTATGAAATTTTGCATGCTTTAATATTTAATGAAAAGAAAAAAAAAGCCAATTTATATGTTTATAGACCAGAAATTTTTTGTTGTTATTTAAAATTATTTACAGTTATTTGAATGAATAATCTACTATTTTTCACAGAAAAATAAATAAAAATACGTGATATTAATGTGCACATGAATAAATATATTTTTATTTTGTTTCATTATGCAAATATTTCAAACATTTCATGATTTTGTAAAAAATATTGTTTTGAACTTTAAAATGATTTTTTTTCTTCTGATTTTTGATTTTGTACTTATTGCCTACTTAATAACTATTTTCAGCAATTCAATATATTTTTAAAACTTATTTTTTAGCATATAGACAATTATTTTAACTATAAGCATAAGAATCCAAGATTTAAAAAATTCAAAAGTTAAAAAGCTAGCTGCTAAAAAGTGATAAATAAAATAAAGCAGCATGTTATAATTTTATATAACATATTTTAATTTATTTCACTGTAGTTTAATTCATTATGTGAAGAATAACAACTTATTTATGTAAAAAACAGTAAATAAATTTTTAAATTAGCATAATTTTATGGTCTATAAAAGTTACAATTGACTTTTTTTCTTTTAGTTTATTATTATTATTATTATTTTTACTTTTCATTAAACATATAAACATGCAAAGATTCACTGTTAAAATTGTATTTATATAATTAAACTGCATTACATAAACATATTAAAAAGGGGAAAAAATTGAATTGCTAAAAAAATTTACTATGTAGACACTTATTCTAATTAAAAATCAAAAATGACTATAAAAAATCACATAAAAAATATAAAAGCGTATTATTTTTAATAAACCATGAAATATTTAAAGTATTTGCATAAGTAAACAAAATGAAAATAATATATTTGTTCATGTATTTTATTTCGCTATTAAAAATATTAGATATTCCTTAAAATAATGGTAAACAATTTTAAATAACAACAAAATTTCTTGTCTTATAGACATATAAATATGCCTACTTTTTTTTTTTTACTTTTCATTATATATTTAAACATCCAAAATTTTGTCGTTAAAAATACACTTATGTGCTACAAAATGCACATTTAATTTATATTTTTCGTAAATTTCAATTATTATACATATTTTTTCTATTACAGTTCAAAAATAATTGATGAAAATTTTCGTTCTGAAAAAAAAAAGGCTGTGCGGGATTCGAACTGACAAAGAAAAATCTCAAATCCGGTATGCTGATGACCATGCTACTGAGCCGCTTGCCAAAGAAGGAAATTTATCCGATTATAAACTGTAGCGTTAACTTTGTGACTTATTTTCTCGAGACCCCTAGGTGTTGTGCCTTATGACTGTCATATATTTATGTACTAACTATACTGTATCGATACACAAATGTTCACTGTATTCGGTCACCCCAACCTCGGACCCTCCCTCTCCTTGTTAGTTGGATGGTTTTCTTGTATTTGAATAAGGCTTATTTTATAAAATTCGTCAGAATTGTTTTAGATTAATACCATCATTTTAATGAAATTGATTTAATCATATAAAACAACTTTTCCCAAATTAGAGACTTGCTAGTTTTCTCGTGACCGAATTGATATAGGAAACAAGTTTCATGAAAATCGTTACAGTCATTTTCAAGATAACAGCATTTTCAGTGATGAGATTGTTTTAATTGGTGAAAATTAAGATTTCCATATTCGAAACCTGGCTAGATGGGTGTCTTAGTATAGAAAACATGCTTTGTGTAAATCGTTTGAGCATTTTTCCATTTATAAGAAAATCATTTTCAGTACTGAGTTTGTTTTACCCTGTTAAAATGAATTGTCTTGAATTTGAGACCTAGTTAGATCTTTTTCTCATGCTCGATTAAGTGTAGGAGGCAAGTGTTGGGAAAATCTTCCCAGCCTTTTACGATATCATTCATAATCAGGAAAATCGCTGCTCGTTTAATATATATGATAGGAAACTTCAAGAGGGAATAATTCCTTTAAAAATTCTCTACAAACTGCATGATGACAATTATGGAGATACATCTGTTTCAGATATAGATTTTCAGACATTTTTGTTACCCACTTTCGACCTGATCATACCATTCTCTCAACATTGCTAGTTTTATGATTTAATTTACGTCTCTCGCAATTGTAGACTGATGGCATCCTATTTTTTTCGCTGATCACATATGTTGAAACCCCTTCTTTAGCTAAAGTAATTGCCACATCTTTTTACCAGTGTGTCAATTGAAAGTATGAAGACATATTTTCATGGCATAAACAATCATGACAACTTATCATTCTCTTTTTTTGCCTTTCTAGTTATGGAAACCGGATAATGAAATAGTACTTTGTAACTGCCATATGATGCAAGAGTGACATGCAGTAATGTGATATGTTGCATTGGAGCAGTAAAATTAATTTTAATCAAACAAAATAGTGCATTAACATTACAAAAGGTTTTTTTTTTTTTTTCCCTAGGTGACACAATTTTTTTGTCTTCCTCTGTAGATAAAATTATATTACAGGATATGATAATATATAAATTATACTTAAAATAAATCAATGTATAATGTAATATTTTCACAAAATTATAAAAGTATTTTCTGAAATTTGTGAAAAAATCTAATAAAAGTTCTTCATAATGTTTATTAAATGAATAATGAATTTTTAGGTGAGCAAAGTTTATGCATATAATATTAACGAAAGATCAGTCATTTGATAGTTTGGAATGAAAAATAGAAGATCATTTAAAAAATGAAAAAAAAGGTATGTTTTAAAGCACACAGGACCTAGATCTGTATATTTCCATACTATAGTTTGTAGTCCCAGATCACTTTTGATCAATATTATATGGTTCACATGAATTCAATACTAAGTATAATATTTACACAAGTACTTTTTTTATCAGTGGTGATTTTTAAATAGGTGTTTTAATAAGACCAATGTCAGACGGGCGCCTTTTTATGCTGCTTTTTTGCTTAAGTATTATCCATTCTCTGACATTGGTCTAAGGACTAATTTATTCTTCCTCTTATTATATGTTAGAATAGTAAAAAAATCATATTCAAAATCAATCTGAGTAATCCAGTTTAAAAAAGAAAAGATTATTAATTAAACTTCAAATTAGTTTTCTATTGAAACAAAATAACATACTTCAACTAAGTTTTTCTGTCGTTGATGGAATATCTTTCTATTCTCTACATCAACTTTGATCTTGTCAATATCAGAAATTTTTTTTGCCTCCTCCTTAACCAATTCACGTAAAGCTTCTTGTTGTTCTGGTCCAGTTTTAGTTTTTAAAATGATTTCAGCTTCATTCTTCCACCAATCTGAAATAATTTCAAGAGTTATTATATTAGATAATATTGATCATAGACATAATAACTGTTAAAAGGATTATTATCAATTTTTATCTAATAATACTCTAAACAACTTCATAATTTCAGAAAATATATACTTTAACTGTGATATTTAACCACTTGCTTGTTGTGTTTAAATATGTTTTCTTTTTTTAAACAGAAATTGTCACTTTTTCTTTCTTTCTCCTTTCTCAAGATATGATTAGTAGAAACTATTAATAATACAAAACAGTGAAACTTACAGTTAAGTTGCAGGAACAAATTCAGATGGCACTCAAATCAGCGGCGACCACAATGGTTTTTTTTACTGATTTTTTTGTTAATCATGCTCTTTTGGCTATTACAGCTAATTAATTACTAAATAAAATTATGTTACTTTTGATTTTCATGTGTATTAGCGTATCTATAGCAAAAATTTGCCATATTGTAGGTCCTGCACAATATTCGCAAGTGTAAAATTGTAACAGAATTGCTTATTTTTCTTGCATTCTTTTCCCCATGCTTCAGTTTTTATTTTGTCAATATTACATACGAATTTTAATATTAATTCTGGTTAATATGACCAAACTCAAGCTTTTTTTAATTAAGAAATTTTGAATTTATTTCCAAAAAAAATCATGATTCAGCTAATATCAATGACTATCACAATCTTTTTTTTCCAAGACATTTTTTTAATCAATCAAGCTTTTTTGTTTATTAAATCTGGATAAACATGACATAAAATTTTGTTATTTTAAGATTATGGTGTGAATAATATTCTTACCTGAGATAAAAATTGGCACAACAAGTAGATTTCGCACAATACCTGTAACTGTTGAAGTCGTATTATTTATGTTTACTTTTTTTTGCTTAAGTTTTAATCTGCAATTATTTTTATTTTTTCATGATTTTGTACATAATTATGCCTAATATGGCTGATTCTAATATTTCTAATGAAAAAAAGACAGGAAAAGAAAACATGTTACTTTGATAATAATCCAAAAAGTAGAGATCATAAAAAAGCTTGATTCTGCTTTTAAAGCTAAATTTTTATTATTTTAAATAATTATTTTAATAATTTACTTTATTGTAATCATTCATTATAATTTTCAATACTTAACTACATTCAAATTACTGTTTAAAAAATGTAAACAAAACAGTGGCCAGAAATCTGCATAACCTCTGGTTTCAAGATGTGTGGATCCGAGGGAATCTACTGTATTAACTATGCACTTAAAATGCAGATAGCAAAAAATAAATAAACAAGAACATAAAAACATGCATTAAGTATAGATTATGAAACACACATTCATATTTCTATAATAAAACTTCACAGTTTAATAAGGTGAAAAAAGATGTCTAAATAAACAATTTGTAAAACACATAACACATTTGAAAACACAATTTCATCAAAAGTAAAAAAAAAAAAATCTGAATTTTGTGTGCAGTACTGTATATGAATTATAGATTTATCGTATAATACATATATGCTAAAATTTAGTTCAGTTAGAAAATGCATAGCACAGTTGAAAATTCCCCTTCAGCAATTTCCCTCAATAAATGGAAATGTATTTCAGATGTTTCGTGCAGCTCTCTGTATGTGATGTGTAGAGAAATATTTTTTTTAAAAGTTTAATTTAAAAACGCGTACCACAAAAGAAAATACACTTCCAGCAATTATTGTTCATAGAGAGTACTGTATCCAAATTATTTTGTGTGTCCCTGTATATCAATGATGAATGCTTGCACATCATATTTTATAGTAAATATCTTGCAGTACACCTCAGAGACATATATCAATTCTAATATGTTTGAAATAGTGTAGCTTGAATAAAATACACAACCAATTTTTCCCTGTAGATTGTCATATAAATGAATTTTTTTGAGTGTCCCTGTAAATGAATGATGAATGCTATCCATACCATATCGTATAGTAGGCATCTTGTAGTGTACTTCAGAGATATATATCAATTTCAATGAGTTTGAAATTGTGAAAAATTATAAAAAATCACCGCAAACAATTTTTCCTCATAGGCCGTAATGTAACGGAATTCTTTTGAATCTCCTTGTAAAGGAGCTGTAACTGCTACATGCTTCATTTTCAATGCCAAACATGCAATAGTGAATATCAATAATGTATATGAATTTCATGGCGATCCGACTATATTTACGCGTGTTAGAGCACAGGCGACAGATGGCAGTCAGACAAACCAAAGTCATAAACACGTTTCAACTATGTTGGAAAGTGTTGGGTTACTGTAATTAATATCCCTGTGCCATTGTTAATGTAGTGAGTGCGAGCTGGCTGGATAATATGCAAGTACCAATACGGGTACAAAATGACGAGTAATAAAATCTTCTAATTAATGTTATTACATAAATTATGCTTTGAAGGTTGTCTACATATTAAAAATTGTACCAATTTTCATTTTTGAAATATTATCTACTTTTAACACTTCCTTGAATAAAATCTTCCCAGAAAGTATATAGTTAATGCATTTTTACTTAAACCTTCAAAAAATTAGATTATGTTGCAATTTGAGGATGTTAATATTAAATCCATGTGACAAACTTTAATTTATAGCTTCCCAAAAAATCATTGGATTATTATTATTTTTTAAAAATGAGAAACAGTGAATAGATCCAAACATAATCTATACATTTCTCTTTTATTCAAATCATTTTTAATTATGAAAATTAATAAATTCATGTAAAAAAAATATATCATGACCTGTAATATTTTTTGCATAAAAAGAATAAGCGTAATCAAAATATGGCTATGCAAATTTACAGCTCATTCCTATCAATAGTTAGAGAAATATTACTTTTTGGCAGTTTAAGGGGATGATTTCTTGTTACTGTTTGTATCCTCATATAGGCTGGGAGGCGACCATATAAAACCTGATGTGATAAAATACAAGAAAAAATTATGTTTCATGTACACTTATATAGCCAATGATGACCGGTCACTTGTGATTTTAGACGTTTTGTTAAATATCTAGAAAAATACATGAGGAATTATCCTGAAACTCCAGGCATGTAAACAGAATAGTGTAGGTCATATATTTCGGTGAAGATTTTTTTCCCAAAACCCCATAGAGGACTGTCAAGAAATTAAAAAAGAATGAATATCTTTTGGATAACCCTATGAAAACTAATCTAGCAAAAGCGTTCAAACTGTGGAACATGATTAAGACGCTTATTGTAATGAATTGTGTTCTTTTTTATGAGGATAGCATGTATACTAGTAGAGAAATTAAGGTTTTTATAAAAACAGTCCCGAATTTCGCCAAGTTTTTTGCTTATAATTTGTAGAGTTATCATTGTAGTACTTTATACCGGGTGTCCCATAAAGGACTGACTGATTTTAAAATTCAATAACTTGCAAACGGTGACAGATATTTAAAAAATTATTGCAGGAGGGTTATGCATAAGGTCAAAAGTTTTTTTACAGTGATTTTCAATTTTAGTTCGAATTACAAACAATAGATGGCGCTGCAATCAATAGACGCTGAATTCAGGCTCGATTTTTGGTACTTCGTGGCCCGGATAATACATTTCCATCTCCTTTTTCAGCATGGAACAAGAGAAAGGACTAGAAATCGAGCCTGTATTTAGCGACTATTGCTTACAGCGCCATCTATTGTTTGTAATTCGAACTAAAATCGAAAATCACTGTAATAAAACTTTTGACCTTAAACATAAACCTCCTGCAAGAATTTTTTAAATATCTGTCACCGTTTGCAAGTTATTGAATTTTAAAATCAGTCAGTCCTTTTTGGGACACCCGGTATAAGTACTTGATATCTTAATATAAAAAAATGTTCTTTTCACAAACTATGACAAACAATATTGTACACAATACCCTGCAACCAGAATTGAAAAATAATAAAAATTGGATGAAAAATGAGCAGGTTTACTAAATAATGCTTCACTGTGCATGCATGAATGCAATCAAAATATAATGTGCATAATGTATTATCTAAGTGTATAGAGCAACTTTTGTGAAAGTCTCAAAAACATAAAATTCTGAAAATTATCATCGTAGAATAAGTTCAAAATCCGTTGTTCCCAAAAAGATGAGGAGCTGTGTCCAAATATCCATTGATTAGTGCCAGTATAGCATACACAATATTGCCCATACTACTATATTTGGATACAACCCCTCATCTTTTTGCTTCTGTTTGGGAACAACAGATTTTGAGCTTATTCTATCGACGATAATTTTCAGAATTTTCAAGCTATGTTTTTAAGACTTTCACAAAAGTTGCTCTTTACACTTAGCTAATACTTTATGTACATTATATTTTGATTGCATTCTCAGTGAAACATTATTTAGTAAACCTACTTATTTTGCATTCAATTTTTATTATTTTTTTTTAATTCTGATTGCAGGGTATTGTGTACAATGTTGCTTGTCATAGTTTGTGAAAAGAACATTTTTTTATATTAAGAATTCTGCAAATTATAAGCAAAAAACTTGGCAAAATTTAGGACTGTTTTTATTAAAAACCTTAATTTCTCTACTAGTATACATGCTATCCTCATAAAAACGAACACAGTTTATTACAATAAGCATCTTAATCATGTTCTACAGTTTGAACGCTTTTGCTACATTAGTTTTTACAGGGTTATACAAAGGATATTCGTTCTTTTTTAATTTGTTGATGGTCCCCTATGGAGTTTCAGGAAAAAATCTTCGTGGAAATATATGACCGCGGTCATCATTGGCCATATATTGTAAAAGTAGAAATAAGGGAATCTAATATTCCAGGGATGGCGAAAGTGAAATGGTAATATTCTGGTCTGCCTTGTCACAACCGGTGCAAAACATATTTTTACTGTAATTAAGTCAAAAGATAATACCACTTCCGGCGTATTTTAGAGCATTATTCTAAGGTATATAATACAAGAAAAATAAAGTATGGAAAATGTTGCCTTCATCTACTACTATGATAATATCCTGGTCTGCCTTGTCACAACCGGTGCAAAACATATTTTTACTGTAATTAAGTCAAAAGGTAATACCACTTCCGGTGTATTTTTAGAGCGTTATTCTAAGGTATACAGGGTGATTCAGCTCGTCGGTGACAAACTTTAAGGATCGATAGAGCACACCTAGACGAACATTTTTGAATAGGGAATGTAGGGTCCCTGACGCGATGGTAAGGCGCTAGGCGCTTTCGAAAATTTGGGTGCCGAAATTCGAAACGTCATAAAAACTAGGGAAATGGTTAGATTTTCTTGCTTGTTGCGTCGAAATGATTCTGTTTGTTTAGACTTTCTTCAGTACCAATTTGATAAGCGTATCTCTTAAAACATGGATAGGGGGCGCTGCAGACTTTGGAGAGCTAGACAACAACTTTAAGCCCGTTATTTTGATAATTTAACACATGCTCGCCAAAGTTTATACTCTAACTTAAAGTTTGAACCCAAAAGTAGAGCCCTGCAAAAAGCGTAAGAGCCGGAATAAAATGTCAAAGTACAGGGTGGTCGAAACTCGAAGGCTCCTAAGAGATAAACAAACAGATTTCTTGACTTATGGCATGCATTTTCATGATTCTGTTTGCTGGGGCTCTCTGAAACTCAGTTGAACGGTACAAAAAGAAACATCGATAGGGGGCGCTTTGGGCAAAAAACATAATTCGTTGACATTTCGGACGCTAACTGGAAACGGGGCGCTACGATCAGTTAGTAATAATGAAAACACATTTTCTACCTCTGCTCAACACTTCTGAATAAATTTAGACCAAAAACATCAATGATACTGGAAATTTATTTACAAAAAATAACACTACAGAAGATGCTCGAAATTTCGACCTTGGGCCATGATGCAGGCTTCGCACCTCCGTCGCATTGAGGAGTGTGTGTTTCCAACAATGCCAGGAGTATCTCTGATCTGCCCTGCAGCTGCCACAATGCGCGCCACAAGTTCTTCAGCACTGCTGACAGGTGTATGGTATACCTCGGCCTTCAGGTAACCCCAAAGGAAGAAATCCAAGCAGGTGAGGTCTGGTGATCGGGCAGGCCAGTGAACTGGACCCCCACGCCCGATCCACCGCTGGCCATACCTTGCGTTTAGATGGAGACGCACGTCGTTCGTGTAATGGGCCGGAGCTCCATCGTGCTGGAACCACATCTGGCGACGCGAACCTTCGGGTACGTGCGCCTCATCCAGAAGCTGCGGCAGCACTTGATCCAGGAAAATCAGGTAATTTCCACCTGTCAGCCGTTCAGGTAACAAATAAGGGCCAATGAGGCAATCCCCCAGAATGCCGGCCCACACATTTACTGAGAAACGCTCCTGGGCTGCTCGGCTTCTGGTTTCATGTGGATTTTCATCACACCACACATGACTGTTGTGGGCGTTCCACATTCCCTCCCGGCTGAAGGTGGACTCGTCCGTAAACAAAATGCTGTTTACAAAACGGGGATCCCTGGATCTCATCGCCAAGTACCATCTTGAGAATTCCACTCGAGGGCCAAAATCCTGCTCTCTGAGCAACTGCACCCGCTGGATGTGGTAGGGGTGCAGATTCCGGGAACGTAAGATGCGCCACGCAGTTGCTTGCGAAATGCCAACATGTCTGGCGATATCTCTCGTGCTAAGACCTGGGTTGTCCTCAACCAGGTTAAGCACAGCCTCTTCGTTGTCGGGGGTGCTCACTGATCGCTCCCGTTCAGGCCTGCCTCCGTCGAAAGATCCCGTTGTGGACAACCTCTGGTGTACTCGAGCGAAGAAGGCATGGCAGGGGATTTGCCTGTTGGGGTAACGCTCGGCGTACAACCGCTGAGCGGCTCGTCCATTACAACCAGCAGAGCCATACGCCAAATGCATGTCAGCCAATTCAGAGTTTGTGTACCGTTCCATCCTACTACCGATCTGCAGACAAGTAACCCGAAGCTTAAGTAGGTACCGCACGTTCAAAAGACGTGTCTGCGCATACAACTACGTCATCTCGCGTTGTCGTCTACGCATTACGTATCTTTTGCATATCGATATGGTACGATATCTTTTGCATAAATCAGCAAAAAGCACCTTATGTAAATTTTATTGCGCGCATTGTGCATGATTGAAACCAGCTATGTTTGTTAAAAAAAACAAACAAACTGCAGTTTTAATAGCTTCTTATGATAAGTAAATTACTCTCTTGTTTTGTTTCTAACTGATCGTAGCGCCCCGTTTCCAGTTAGCGTCCGAAATGTCAACGAATTATGTTTTTTGCCCAAAGCGCCCCCTATCGATGTTTCTTTTTGTACCGTTCAACTGAGTTTCAGAGAGCCCCAGCAAACAGAATCATGAAAATGCATGCCATAAGTCAAGAAATCTGTTTGTTTATCTCCTAGGAGCCTTCGAGTTTCGACCACCCTGTACTTTGACATTTTATTCCGGCTCTTACGCTTTTTGCAGGGCTCTACTTTTGGGTTCAAACTTTAAGTTAGAGTATAAACTTTGGCGAGCATGTGTTAAATTATCAAAATAACGGGCTTAAGGTTGTTGTCTAGCTCTCCAAAGTCTGCAGCGCCCCCTATCCATGTTTTAAGAGATACGCTTATCCAATTGGTACTGAAGAAAGTCTAAACAAACAGAATCATTTCGACGCAACAAGCAAGAAAATCTAACCATTTCCCTAGTTTTTATGACGTTTCGAATTTCGGCACCCAAATTTTCGAAAGCGCCTAGCGCCTTACCATCGCGTCAGGGACCCTACATTCCCTATTCAAAAATGTTCGTCTAGGTGTGCTCTATCGATCCTTAAAGTTTGTCACCGACGAGCTGAATCACCCTGTATAATACAAGAAAAATAAAGTATGGAAAATGTTGCCTTCATCTACTACTATGATAATATCCTGGTCTGCCTTGTCACAACCGGTGCAAAACATATTTTTACTGTAATTAAGTCAAAAGATAATACCACTTCCGGTGTATTTTTAGAGCGTTATTCTAAGGTATATAATACAAGAAAAATAAAATATGGAAAATGTTGCCTTCATCTACTACTATGATAATATCCTGGTCTGCCTTGTCACAACCGGTGCAAAACATATTTTTACTGTAATTAAGTCAAAAGATAATACCACTTCCGGTGTATTTTTAGAGCGTTATTCTAAGGTATATAATACAAGAAAAATAAAATATGGAAAATGTTGCCTTCATCTACTACTATGATAATATCCTTGTCTGCCTTGTCACAACCGGTGCAAAACATATTTTTACTGTAATTAAGTCAAAAGATAATACCACTTCCGGTGTATTTTAGAGCGTTATTCTAAGGTATATAATACAAGAAAAATAAAGTATGGAAAATGTTGCCTTCATCTACTAATATGATAATATCCTGGTCTGCCTTGTCACAACCGGTGCAAAACATATTTTTATTGTAATTATTTTTAAGGTTTATGTATGTTATCAAATACAAGGGTAATTTGTATTTTAAAATTATGTTTAAATAGCCTTATTACAGAAACCCAAAGGCTGGCAACATTCAGCTGCAACTAGACCTTCGGCTGAACAATTTACAAAATGTGCATTCAAATCATTTTGCATCGATTTCATTGAAGAAAACTAGCAAAAAACGCATTGGGATAATGGATTTAAATGTTAAATTATGGATGCAATATTTCCAAATAAGATGGGTGGTTAAATTAACCTGATTGGTGTGAAATTTAGCTAATAGATATGTCAGACATTCTAAATTATTTGTATATGTTTTGATGGAATTTTGTGCATCTGCTCGAAAAATATAAAACCTTTTAGTTTTTCAATTCTGTCTTCACCAGTTGCCTAGCAACCAATAATTTTTCTTGTTGCGAAAATGCAAAATTCTGTTAGATTTCCCCAGCATTCCACATCATTTATGGTATTAAGAGAGTGACGCAAAACATTCCCAAATGACTTAGTTTTCTTCGATTAAATCAATGCAAAATGACATGAACACACACTTTATAAATTGTTCTAATAAAGTTCTAGCTACAGCTGAATGTTGACAGCCCTCGATTTCCATAATAAAGCTATTTAAACATAATTTTAAAATACAAATTATCCTTATATTCAATAACATAGATAAACCTTAAAAATAATTACAATAAAAATGCGCCTGCAATGTGTTTGTCACCGGTTATGATAAGGCAGAGCAGGATATTATCATAGCACGAGATGAAGGCAACATTTTTCATATTCAATTTTTCTTGTATTAGATAACTTAGGATAAGCCTGCCAGAAGTGGTATTAATTTTTGGCTTTGGCATACCCCTGACTATGTGCATCTTTCAGAAGAATTAGGAAGAGGTAATCACTTTTTTCCAGAACTGTACAGTCGATCAGAAACAAACCTGTACCTTCTAATCTCCAAATTTCCACACATAAAAATTGAAACAGCCAATCAACTGGAAACTATGTATATTTTCAATTTATGTTAAAAAAATAAAATACGCTGAGGTGGTCATCTTCATGCTGAAATTGTACCAAATTGAAATTTTCAATGCAAACACCTAATAGGGACATTATATTTGATTTTCTCGGTTCATTTTACTTTAGGATACCAAACATGAAATCATTCTGCCCAATAGTTTAGGAATTAAAAAGAGTTAAAAGTTTGAAACTCCTAATTTAAAGTTTCTTTTTACTCGTTTCAGAACAGATTGCAATGTGGGGAAGATTTTTAAGCATAATTAAAATACTATTTGTTGGGATGAGCTGTAATTTTGGATTTGCATATTTAAAGCTTCTAGAAAAGGATATCTGTCAAAAGATTTATAAGTTACAATTAATACTTTTTTCAAAGTCTAATATAAAAATACTTTTTCGAAAAAATTATGAATTGTAACCTATAACTTTTTAAACAGAAATCTGCTTTTAAAAGCTTCAAATATGAAAATCCAAAATTAGAGCTCATTCTGCCAAGTACTTTTTGAATTATGCATACAAATCTAACCTGCATTGCAACTTGTTTTGCAACAATTACAAATGAATTTAACATTAAAAGTTTCAAACTTTAAACCTTTTTAATTCCTATTCCTAAACTACAAGACCGAATGATTTCCTGTTCAGTATCCCAAAGTAAAATTTACAGAAAAATCCAAATATGATCTCAAAATTAAGAGTTTGTATTGAATTGTTCAAAGTTTGATACAATATCCGTATGAAGACAGCCCCCTAAGATTACTTTTTTAATACTGTAAACTGAAAGAAGACATAACTACCAATTGAATGACTATTTCTGTTTTTCTGGGACAATTTGCTAATTAAAATGCATTGCTGCAATCTCATTTTTCTTGAACGACTGTATATTTTAAGAAACAAAACAAATTCTGCTTATTTATACTTTGTAAATCACTGAAAAGAAGAAGGAAGTCATCCTCTTTTATAGGATAAAGTTTCCGTCTTTGAAGATCCCTTAAGAAGTCGCTGTCTTGTTTTTCTCTGAGTTTTCTCTGTTGTTCTTCCCACAGTTGTTTATCTAATAAGTCCTGCTGCCTTCTTTTTAGTTCCTGCTGAGCAAGCCAACGTCTTACATACCTCTGTATTAATATTACCTATTGAAAACAAATCTAAATATAGAAAGTTTTTCTATTTTAAAAAAAGTATAAATAATACTGTTAAAATATTAAAATATAGTTGAAAAGAATTCCTAATACAGTACATGCTGCTTATACAAATCACTAATTAAATAAATGAGCAGATTTTATGAATCAGTTGATTGAGAAAGCAATTAAAATATCATTTTTTCATATATTGGAATGAGCTGCTTGACTGAACAAAAATTTGCAATACAAACAAAATTGTACTAAATGGCACTTAACTTGCTACAAGATAAAATTGTACAATATTGCATGCAAAGTCAGGATATTTAAAATTTATTTGAGTAGAAAATCCTTTGAAAAAGAAAAAGAAAAAAACTCAAAATACACTGATATTTTTTATACTGTACAAGTAAATTAAATCACACTAATTTCCTGGAAATATTCTATGTGAATATCAAAATAATATTGAGACTATACTATAAAATACACAATAAATGTATTTTAAAAATATAATTAATTAATTAATTTTTAGGCTTCAGCAGAATTTAAATAGGTTTTCATAGTTTACTAGGCATCAAAGGTATCATTTTTAATCATAAGGATTATTTTTAATAAGGAATATCTGTTCCATCTGAATAGGAAAATTAAATTACAGTAGAACCCCGATTTTATGTAACACGTTTCATACGTTTTCCCACTTCGTATGTTATTTTTCATTGGTCCCAAAAAATTTCTATTCTGATAATGTTAAAAGTATCTCGATTCTATGTCATTTACGCTTAACGTTTCCCGCTTGGTACGTCATTTTAGGTGAAGTACCTCTTAAATTTTTATCTTCTTTCACTCATGGAAAATTTTCGAAAGAACAAAAGTGCTTTCCAGGTGGTCAACTGGCTGTTTAAGTTCTTCCCCTCTCCTTAATACTATTGTGGGAAAATAATTATGAACTATTATTCGTCCACCAAGCACTTGACCACACCTGCGTCACGTGATGTCGTTAGGGGGATGATTCTTTATCTGTCGATCATTCATTTCAATTTCAACCCGCAGTAGAGTAGTTTTCTTTTACTATTTCTTAGTGATTGCAAGTCAAAAGTAGGATGTCAAAAAGAAAATGTTTCCCCATAGCCAAAAAGGCAGAAATTATCGAAAAATCCAAAATTTTTAAAGGAACTAAAGTTGATCTCGCAAAATCATTGGGCATCGCTTATTCCATGTTACAAACAATCCTAAAACAAGAGGTCTCTGTGGAATTAAAATCTGAAACACTGAGAAATTTGTCAAAGAAAAGAAAAACATTGAAAATCTCTCCTTTTGAAGAACTGGAAAATATTTTGTTCGAGTAGTTTAAACAAGCCCGTGCAGCCAAAATTCCAGTGAATGGCTCAATTTTGAAAAAAAAGGTGCTTGAAATTTCTTCTCGACTTGAAATGCAGAATTTCACGGCATCCAATGGTTGGATCGACCGATTCAAGAAGAGGTATAATTTGTCTTACAAGTTTATTTGTGGTGAATCAGATGGAGTAAATACTGCAGTCGTTGAGGAGTGGATGGAAAAAACGTTGCCTTCTCTTGCGTGTAATTATTCAAGAAAAGACATCTTTAACGCAGATGAGACTGGATTGCTTTTTAATATCTTCCCTGATAGAACATACACCATGAAAAGAGAAAAGTGTCATGGTGGGAAGCTATCAAAAATGCGATTAACAGTTTTGTAATGTATGAATGCAGACAGAACTGAGAAGCTAACACCCTTTGTGATTGGTAAATCCAAGAAGCCCCGATGCTTCAAAAACATCAAAAGTTTACCTACATATTATAATGCCAACCAGTCTGCTGGATGAACCTAAATCTTTTTGAAGATTTTGCAAGAAAATTGGATAAAAAAATGCACTTGCAAAAGCGAAAAATAATTTTATTCGTAGACCAGTGCTCTGCTCATCTAAACTTAAAGAATGTGCATATTGAATTTTTTCCACCCAACTGTACCAGTTTACTTCAACCTTGTGACTTGGGAATAATCAGATCCTTCAAAATGAATTATAGGAAGCAACTGGTAAGAAAAGCCTTTTTTTCCCTTGATCCTGGTGAGTTTCAAGATGCTTGGAAAATGAAGATAAATGTGCTCGATGCTCTTCACTTGATCTCATTGGCATGGGATACTATAGAGGAAAAATGCTTTTCGGAAGGGAGGATTTTTGAAATCTGATATTAACGTTGAAGCGCGACCAGAGGAGCCAGCTACGGAAGAGTATACAATAGAGGATGAATTTATACTTGCAGACATCAATATTGTTGAATACATTGATTGCGATAAAGATGTTATCACTACCACAGATATTCAGACTATTTCCGATTTGATTTTGCAAAATGGAAGTGAGGATGAGGATGAATATCCAGAAGACATCGTATCCTCATCGGTAGAGGCCATTGGGAGTTTAAAAATTTTAAAGAAATTTTTAACAGGACATGAAAATTAAGAAAAATATTTGCAAAAACTCGCATGTATCGAAAACAGTATATGTACATAAAAAGAAAAAGCAGTCAAAAATAACAGATTTTTTGAAGTACTAATGAGATATTGGTGTTTATTTTTGTTTGTTTTCTTGAAATATTTTTCTCTATTTGACCCCGATTTTACGTTTTCCCGTTTCATACGTTTTTTACTGCTGGTCCCATGAAAAACGTAAAATCAGGGTTCCACTGTATATAGAATTTCAAATATAATACTTAATCAATTGGTCAATTTGTGAAATTCCTTTACTTGTAAGGATAAAATAATTTATCTTCAGAATGAATAAATAAAGATATGTAGTATGGAATCATTTTCCAGAAACCAGTTAACCAAAAATCTAGTTATTCAGAATGATATTTCGAATTGATTAATTTCAGAATCCTTCCAAGAAAAAGTGCCATACAATGCCAGTTTGACATTTGCATTGCTTGAAATATTGCCACATGCATGATATAATTTGATGCTGATAGTTAGGATTTGAAATGACACCATATTTAGTTAAATATTGGGCATTTTGATATTTGTCCGGAATACATCTATCTGTCCCTGACAATTCTGGATAAATAGTTCTGTACTGTATACAATAGGGTTGTCAGATTTATTTCAGAGTAAAAAAGGAAGATTTCCATTGCACTACCCTAATTTTTCATACCCTACTACACTATGCTGAATGTGGCCAATAATCTTTTTGGTAAAATTGTGTTTAAAAAGAGATTAATGGATTTAACCATTTTTTAACTGTGTTTGTATTACACTATTCTATCAACATTGTTTAACTAATTTTACAGTCATTTATCTTATTATGAATAAAAACATCTGATTTAAGTGCATACATATATATAATAATACTGTATTAGTAATTTTGTAATTATACATACAAAAACATTTTAAAATTTAGTGATGATCATGAAAATTTTAGTAACAAACACCCTACAAAATAAATGTTTGTATTTAGGAATAAAGGGAAATTTTAAAACATAAGATAGAGATATACAAAATCAAAATTTTTATAATGTAAGTACTTACAGCTTATAATAATGTCAACTTCAAATGATATGAGAATAAAATAAAAGTCAGTATTCTTAGTTCATATCATTAAAGTGTCATTTTTTTTTTCTTTTAATGACCATTATTGGCACATTTAAGGTATATAAAAAATCTGACAATAAAATAAAAACGAATTCTTTGTCTAAGGTAAATATATTTTTTATATAAAAGCTGTTGCCATATTAATTTTAAGTATTAATTTAAATTAATCTCATATTTTTTTTGCATGAAATTTTACAGTGTGAATTTAGTATACATAATTTAGTAGGTTAAAAATAAGACACAGATAATTTAATATAGAAAAAAGGATTGCAAAAAGTCACCAATAAATCTACTATCATTAATGCATGCTGTGGCAAGTCACTAGCTCCAAGGACTCTCACATTTGCTCTTAACAACTTTCCAAAGCTTTTTGTCATCCAGATCAGAAACGAGTCTTTTTACATTTGATGTGCTTGCGTGTAACTTTTTTCAGCAAACAGACGAATTGTTTTAAGCAAATTGAAAATGGAAAAATTCTTGAAATTATTAAAAGTTGGATATGGTAAAAATACGGAAGAAATCACCGTACGGGGCAAATTTAAGGGTCCTGTCCCTGCCGGCGAAGACACTCACGAGCTAATGCTAATCCTATGGGGAGGGATTTTTCTAATATCTCATTTGCATTTCGACATTTTTAAATAATTTTTTTTGCATTGGATAGCCTAGGTCCATCTCTATAGCGCACCTTGGTTACTTTTTCGATTTTGGTTTCAGATATTTTTTAGAATGACACTTTCATTTTCAGAACCGGTTTTGAAAATGAAAGTAACTTTATTAAAAATATCTGCGACCCAAATCGAAAAAGTAACCAAGGTGCGCTGTAGAGACGGACCTCGGCTATCTAATGCAAAAAAAATTATTTAAAAATGTCGAAATGCAAACAAGATATTAGAAAAATCCCTCCCCATAGGATTAGCATTAGCTTGTGAGTGCCTTCACCGGCAGGGACAGGACCCTTAAACGCAGAAAATAACTTATGCCTAAAAATCTCTAAAAAACATAACTTATGAGAAAGACATACAACGTGGCAACCTTACTGTACACTCAACCTTAAAATTACAGTAGATAAAAATGGCCACAAATAAAAAAAAATCCTGAAGCTATTTTATTTGAAATAGATTGCACTAATTGAATAAAAAACTTAATGCATGAATATCATAAAGGAAATTTGTATGAATTACTTTAAAAGTTTATAAACTAAATTGAATGATCAAATTTATAAATTTTATCATTGTGTATAAATAATAATATGAAAATATTTAATTTTTTCAAGATTTTTATGTCCTGAAATTTCTTAAGAACACTTGATGCCTCAAAAATTTTGAATTTGATGAATATACTGATATTGATATTTGTATATTAAAGCAATCCATATATCATAAAGCCTATCATGACAAAATTTAAGTATCATATTAGAATACCAACTATACCTGTTTTTACAAATGTATGTTAATTTTTTGCCCTACTCATAAGTGCTGGCAAGGGGAGAACTATGCCTTCCTAAATTTTGAAAATTTAACAAAATGTTCTTATTATTTGATGAATATAAATAGCAAAATTGAATTTGGCGAAAAAGCAAAAGTTTCAAAAGAACCTTCTTGCAACCCTTTTATGCATTTTAAAAACATCATCAGATTATTATATCTTTATGAAATTATCTTTATCAACATGTCAACTGCACAAACAATTTGTTTTGAGAAGCTATTTGTTTAATTTATACATAAATAAGCCATATAATGTGATGCAAAGTATAATTAAGCCATATAAGAATAATTTATTTTTAATTGGCCATCGTTTCACTTTTATGATTGTTTATAATATTTGGAGTGAAATCTCATTTTCTTAAGACTGAATTATCATAAGCCCCCTATAACAAAGAAAATTTAAATTTATAAATATAATTAAGAGTAAAAGTGTTCTTATTTATTATAAGATATTGATTAACACAAAACTCCCAAAAAATGTTATCCTTCCTAGGATTTTCTTCTGATAGCACACTCGCATATTTATCTTTGTATGTCTTAGAAGGGGGGGAAAGTTACATTTAAAATATTTAGGCTTTGTTTAAGAAAATGCTTGAAAATTTTCATAGATTGATTTAAATAATTTGGAGTCTCCTTAAATATTAGGTGTATATTTTATTAAGTTTTCAAACACATGGAAATGCAACAACAAGGATATTGTAAATTCAAGCTAAATGATGAATATTTTGCCCCCTTTCAATATTATTTTTTAAATACATGGAAACAAGTATTTTACACAAAGTTCTTTCAATTATTTTTAATGTGTGTCAAAATTAGTCAAGTAGATCTCAGTTTATTACTTATAAACAAACAGAAAAAGTGTTTATTACTTTGTCAATTTTTAAAAGCAAAAACAGTCATCATGAATAATTAATAGCTAGATTAATATAAATTCATTTTTCAAACCTTGGATAAGTTTTCAGTGTGTATTTCATCAGCAGATATATATGTTTCTGATGGTTGAGTAAATTTATCATTAGTTGTCTGTATCAATATATTACGAACTTGCACCTGGGTAAAAGCATCTTTTGATGTCTGTTGTGTTTCATCTTTTGTTTCAATTGTCTGAGAATCACTAAAATATAAGCGAAAAAAAATATTAAAAACTATTGACATTCTTTGTCATTTTGCACAAATAATGTAGAATATTCAGATTTGGTAGATATCAACTGTAAGATGAAGTTAAAGAAAGACTCTGCCATTTTTAGAATTATGAAAAACTCTTTTTTACTTATTCATTATACTGATTAGATTAAGTACACAGCTAACTGTACTGATTAACTGAATTAATTAAGTAGTTTATTATCAAAAAAAAAAAATATATATATATATATGAATAATAAGAAAATATCTGCACAGATATACACAAATACTACTGAACTCTTATAAACAACTTATATTTTTGGAGGTTCATTTTACGGAAAACATCAGAACTTTGAGCACACAAATTTCAATAAATAAATTTAACCCAAAACATTTTCTACTGACATACATAGTTCATCTTTCATCTCTTTTAAGATTTATGAAGGTGATTGTATACTTTTTTTCATTATTTGGTGCTTAATTTATTTTATAAGGATTTAGAGAGTTGTAATTGCCTTAATAATATTATAATAGAGAATACAAATTCACAATGTTTTATTTCATAACAGCAGGCTTATTTAGTGTCGGATATTAAGCTTTAGGTAAATATCTCCTAAAAAGTTTTATATATATATATGTGAATTAAAAAGTTATTTTTATTAAATAAAGGCCGGTGCAATGTCTCGCGGGGACCTGTTACTTTGTGGGGTCCTAAGTCTCTGATTGCAATATTAAAGATCTCGAATAACAAATTTATTTTTAAACTGTGCCTATTATAGAATACAAAGCTGATTTCAAACAATGATCATGAACATTTGAGGTGATATTTCAAAAGAACATAGGTTTTACACATAATTTTTTTTTTCAACTGAATTATAAGTATGAAAAACACCATGCAACTTTTTTTGCATTTAACGTGCATAATTCTGATTTTAATCCTTAGTTCCCCCTACTTAATAAAATATATTAGGGTACAGACAGTTTAAATTAACGGAAGTTTAAAGTTGGTATAGTACTGATTAACCGAATTTGTTGCATAACTGAATGCCACATAACTAAAAATCAACTGTTGTCGTATTACCATGTATCGCGGTTAATAATTCTTAATTTTTTCAAGAGATAGCTCTGTAAAAAATGTTCGTTCACAGTCTTAACACTTTTTATGTCATTTTGTAGCTATGACAATACTTTTCAAAATGCTATTAATGATTAAGCATTCTTAAGTTATCGTTATATTTGTTTTCTTATGGTAAACATGTCCTGTTTCTGGTTAAACAGTTTTTTGTATTCAATCAAAAGAAAAACATGAGTGAATGTCGTCATATACGTGTGGAAACTTTCAGTGACAATGGCCTAATGCAAGATCAACGGTTGACCCAGGACAACCATCAACATCAACCGCAAAAACAAATCACTTTGGACAGAAGACAATGTAGTGCATTTTGTGGGGATCAGAAGGGTTCCGTATACCACATGCTTTTAAAATCAGTTGAAACAGTTAATACCATTCCCTACCCTCACCGAATGATCAATTTCAACCATGCATCCCATCCAAAAGCGATCAAAATGGGCTACAAGACATGAAAAAGTGATTTTGCTGCATGACCCCCCCCCCTCCACCCCACCCCCTCACACACAGCAAAAACGGCTATAGACACCATTTTTATACTTGTCTGGGAAATCTGGCTCACCCTCAGTACTCACCGAACTTGGTCCCTTCCCACTACCACTTGTTTTCATCGATGTCTCACGCACTCTCCATGAAACACTTCAACAATTACGGGGATGTCAAAAACTGGCTTGATGATTGGATTACCTCAAAAGATGTATGGTTTTTCTGGGAGTATATTCACAACTAGCTAAAGAGATGGGAAAATGTGTAGCCAGGGATGGTACATACTTTGAATAAACCCTTTGTTAGCTTTCGCCCAACTTAAAAGCATTTTTTAATGAAAAAATTAAGAATTATTAATTGCCCCACCTAGTACAACGAGATTCCTACTGAAGAATGTGGGAGGGTTTGCAGGTCTGACGATCTCTTTCAGCCAGTTCAAATGTGCTGAAACTAAGCATCTAAATCCTTGCTGCATGTTGTCTCATGTAGCCGTGATAAGCGTGCAGCAAGGCATGTTCTTCTCAAAAATCAGGACTGAAGTACTCGGCAGTGTACAAAAGCTATAATGGTGTCAACTGAGAAAATGTGGATGACATTATTTACTCAAAAGAAGAGGATGATGAAGCTGATGCCTGGGAAACCATCGACCAAGCCAACAGCGACAATGACTTTGACGACCAGGTTGATGATGTCGCAATAGGCTTGAAGAAGATCAAAGCTGTTGAAGAATAAGCAACCTACTCGTCTGCTCTTCAAGCTGAAGTTGACGAGCTAGAGCCATCATCCGCAAAGTGCTCCAGATGTTACTAATTAGTAAACTTAAGTTAAAAAAATTTTTACTGTATATATTTTTTACATACATTCATCTAAATACCTACTATTAATATTCTCCACTTAAGTTCTAAAAACACAATTTTTTTAATTATGTCAATTTTTTACAATGTTACTGTTGCAATTAATCATCATCGATATCATGCAAATATCTGTAATAAAAACAAGTTATGTTAAAGGAGATAAAATGAATGAAAAATGGTGTCAAAAGTTGGTTTTTTGTAATTTTTCATAAAGTCGAAAAAAAGGTATCATTTTACAAATACCGCAACGCTTAGTTTACAAAAAGGTTTTTATAATGAAATTTGTACAAAATTTAATGCTCTTTCTTTTTGTAATTAAGTGTGGTACACAAATTTTTATAGTTTTCGAGTTCTAAACAAACAACTGAAAAAAGTCTGAAAATTTCGTGGTTCTTTTGGATCCTCAAAGCTTAGCCTGAAGATATTTTGTTGGGAAACTATTAATTCCTGTTATTAGCATCCCTATAAACAGTTAAAAACGTAAAATCGTCTAGCAGATTTTTTGCATATATTTCTGACTATTTGACTGGACTATATTTCTATATATTTAAATTTCCAATTAAAAAAATTTATGATCATTTACCAAAAATAAGAACTCAAATTATTACCGAAAAACAGGCAAGTTGCAATAATAAAAATGTTAATATTTTTGTTTAACGGATTTAAACTTGGGATAATAAAACTTAAGTTAGATATTTAAGAAACTGACTTATCAAAATTTTTAGAGGATTTAATTATTAAACAATCAAAATATAACACAAAGCATATACATTTTTCTTCGATTTTACCACAGTATGTGTTTGTTCGTTTGCTGACCCTTTTTCCTTCAGTAATACCACCCTGAAAATTGACGTCTCCTTTAGTCATTTCCATCTATTTAAACCTAATTCTTCTGTTGTTACTACTTTAGCATATCTGCCAACCTTGCTATAGTCTTTTGGAAAATGTAGGTTAATTTGACTCAGGTTAACCCTTTTCCGACACGCTATGTTAAAATTGTACTTAAATTTCAGGAAAATGTTATAAAAAGGTTTAGATAGGCATGATTATGCAAATCATGACCAAAAAAAAAAATTCTCGATTTTTTTTTTTTTTACCTGGGGAGGTGGGACAGAAACTGACCCACCATGCAACAAAGGTATGTCATAAGTTACAGTGAGAGCTACTTACTGTCTTAAGTAATATATTTAATAGATGAATAAAAATGATATATTTACAGAAAACTTTTTTATAAATTGAATAAAAATGAAAATAAAAACATATAATACCATTTTACATGGTATTATATGTATAAAATGTTTAGACAATAATACAAAAATCTTGGATATAATATATGAATAATATGCGAAATACATGAATAATTTCAAAAACACGAGAATAATATGAGAAATATGAAATTAATATGAGAATAAATTTAGAAATAAGAGAATAATATAAGGAATAAAAATTTATGAATAAGAATATATAAATTTAAAATTTCAACTTCTTCTATAAATCTGGATATGTATATAGAAGCTTTGATGCTCATAATGTGTGAAAATATCGATAACCAACACTATATTATACAGATTCATAATTTTGTTGATAAAAAAAAGCAAAAATTCTATTTTTGATGAAATTTTGTGAAACAGGATGCTTCTGATTTTTGGAGGCAAAGCGGAACTTCACATGTTTCGCACATCCAAAATGCGCGATGCTCTTTTTTAGATGTGCTGCAATATGCACATCTCCTCCTATTACTTCTTACTGGAATGTGTCCAACATTTTTCAGTCTTTTCTCAGGGGGAACGTAGGGTTTTTTGCTCTTTATTTGAACTGGAAAAAATTTCTTTGTGTTTTCCTTTTCACCGGCTATTGACATTAAGCCTTCAATAACTGATAAACGGAAATCCTTTATATTTTTCACATCATGGTTTGGCTCTTTTAAGAATTTAAATATAATAAATGCGTTCACTAAGCTTGCATCCAAAAAATTAAAAAAAATACGATGCCACCATTTTTTGGATTTTCTATCAATCTCATAGAAACTCTTCAATTGGTCGAACATATCGACAAATCCCATATTCTTATTATAGTTTATAACAGCATTTGGGCATGGCACTTGTGTGATGTCTCCATCTTTTTCTCTTCTTGCTATTTCGATAACATTCAGGGGGTCTTTTAAAGTTGACAGTACACATACTGATCTTTTGTCCTTCCACTTCATGCAATAAATTTCATCATTACTTACTGCATAATCAAATTGACCTCTAGACATGTGTTTATCTTCAATTAAATCTTTTGGAAGGTTTTTTCTATTCATATTAACAGTTCCAGAAGCATAAACATTTTGCGTTTTTAAAAATAAAAGCAAGTTATAGCTTGTAAAATAGTTGTCAATGAAAACTTGGTGGTTTTTTCCATATAAAGGTTCGGTGAGAGATTTTACAACGCGCTCTCCTAAATTCTTTTCAACTTGGTTGCCAATTTTGCCAGTATAAATTTCAAATTGAGAAGCAAATCCTGTTTCATCGCACCTCATCCAAACCTTGTATCCCCGTTTAATTGGTTTTTTGGGTATGTACTGTTTTAAAGTGCTTCTACCCTTGAATTTAATGATCGACTCGTCAATGGCTTGGTGTTCACTTGGCTTGAATATATTTAAAAATCGTTCAGATAAGTATTCAAGGAATGGGCGCACTTTATATAGTTTGTCAAAATTGCTTTGACCCCTATTTGGCTGTAAACAGTTGTCATTGAGGTGCAAGTTTCCTAAAATCCAGCTGAATCGACTTACAGCCATAGCATTTGCAATGTAACTATCTCGAAGTAAAGGGGTGCTTCTCCAATAATCACGATAGCTGGGAAGTTTTTTTATGCCCATCAGTAAATTTATAGCGATGAAACGCAAAAATTCATCTTTTGTCAACATGGCATCGGAAGTTGTACCTTTCTGTGTCACATACAAGTTACTTTGAAAGACTATTGACTCAATAAGTTCCATTGTGAAAATACACAAAAAAAATGTTCAGTGGTGGAGGATCTTCTAAATTTAAGATTTCTTCGGACGGTCCACATTCTCCAGAGAATTGCGGTAAAGAAATATTAGCATTACTTTTGGTCCATATTGGAATCACAGGTTCTGGGGGTCCTGCAGCCTCTATTTCACTGTCATCCTCATTCTCATCCTCTTCAGGAATTATTCTTTCAATAGGTGCAATGCATTCTTCTTCATCAGAACTGGAATCTGACGCATTTTAGTCTGCATCCGATGGCAGCTCTTCAAATAAAGCTATTGCTTCTTCAATAGTCAATTTTTTTCTCGACATTTTGAGTAAACAACTACTTCACTATTCAAAAACTAAGAGAAAAGCACAATTTGGCGGGAAACAAAAGCTAGACACAACGAGAACAATTAGAATTATAATGTAAGGCTCTGCAAATTATGTGGTGCTGCCATCTGTTAGCGAGAATCTCATGTGTGTGATGGGTCAAATTCTGAACCGAATACTTTAGATGAATAAAAAATAATTTAAAATGTCCACTGAAATTTCTTTTTTTTGCTTGGAAAATACCTTGAGATAAATATAAATAATAGGCTTTCATGTACATATGTGCTTTGAAATTCGATAAAAATGACAGCTCTTTTAATACCTCTTTTTAGACCTCACTTTAAATATTTTTTAAAGAGAAACTATAATCTTTGTGATGTGCTGCCATCTACAGTTTAAAAGAGGGATTAAAAATGAAGAGATCCATATATTTGAATTATAAAGTGTGTGAATTGAGACTGATTTAAAAAAAAGTTAATTAGGTGGGACAGAAATTGACCCACCATGCCAGAAAGGATTAAACATGTTTCGAACCAGAATTTTTTAAAAGGAATTATATCAAGTAAGTTCCATGTAGAAACATGAAATTAAATAATTAATGATACATCTAAAACATTTTCTTTTTAGAAATCTGTTTAACCTGGTTTAAATTAACTCACATTTTATGGAAGTTAAGTTTAAAGTTGGCAAGTATACTCTAGAAGGGTAAAAGTAGATACATAAAAACTTATACGGTTCTTGGAATGTTCAAGGAATTGAGTTATCATGACAGTAGTAAAACTTTTCCATCAATGAACGTTTTGTAATTGATAGAAAAATAGTTTAAAATATTGAAAAGTATCTAGTAGTTCTACATCCAATAAACAGCTTCCTTTAACTGGTTGCTTTTGATATTTGAAATACATCTTGCCCGTTTTCAATTTTGTTTCAGCCACTTTCATCAGGAGAGCAAATTACTGAAAAATAGAGATCAATAAAATTGGTAATATATGCAAACGAAAAATAACTTTCAAGTCAAAGGGATTGGTGTTTATATGCATTAAACTTTAATACATTTTCAATATTCCGTTTTTTTTCTCTGCACCAAAAGGTCTGCATTCGGCTCATAATTTTTTACATGTTTTCGACATTTATGTAATTTTATATTGTTCTAAGAGAAGGTATTAGTTTATCTGTCTGAATGTAATTTTTCACAGATGTAGGTAGTTTTCATTATGAAATGGCCCCACAAAACGAAACGCCTCCTGCACCACAAGCAACCCTCCCCACTCCAAAAGGGAAAAAGTAAATTTCAGAAAGAGGGGGAGTGTAATTTAGATGATTATTTATTTATTGTTATAAAAGAACAACATACAAAACAGAAGATATAAAAAAAAAAGACTTTGAAGATTTTTAGCGTATATACTAGGGTGAGAAGTGAAAAGTTTGTAGAAAAGCAACAAATCGGTAGAAGAAAATTTTTAAATAAAATATTTAACAATTTTAATATTTTGAGGGAGGATCTTGGAGGGAGTGAGGGAATAATTTGTAGGGTTGATTATTTATTTGCTGTTACTAGAGAACAACAAGTAGGTCAAAATAATTTTTAAAAAGTAGTTTTTAAGATTTTAAATTTCATGTGTTGCAACCACTTGTGATAGGAGTGATGATGGTGAAACTTTGAAAAAGTGGAAATCTGCAGAAATGCAGAGGATTCTCAATTGTGGATCTTAGTAGACATTTAGAGGAGTTGCTGTTTAAAAACAGAAATTTGAGAGGTGGAGTCGAAATTTTGAAAGGTCCTGCAGATAAATATTTTAAAATCAAGAATTTTGTAAGAGCATATAATCCCTGAATCAATTGTCATAGTCTGGTATATACATATAGATACTTTTTATAATTTTAATCCATTACTGCCAGGTGTGATGATATGAACATGATAAAAAAGTACAAAAAAAAAAAAAAAAAAAATAGTTAATGACCCTAAAACATCACTTCTTATAATGTTATGTTTCAAAAAGACATCTTATTTAACATGTTTTTAGGATACTTGTTTGCCTCGCCATCTTATTTAATATGTTTTTAGGATACTTGTTTGCCTCGCCTTTTTTTTTTTTTTTTTTTTTACTTTGTGCAATTCAGGAAAGTGAAATTTGTTTCTAAACAATACAAACAGTTATGAAAGTATAAAGTTATTACCTGAAGAATTTTTATGTTTGTATATAAAATAGATAAATGATTTCTTTATATTAAATAAATTATATAAATATGGAAAAAAAATTGCTTGTGTGCATGAAACAGAGAATAGGTTGTTAGAAAATATGTATAGAGAAGGTCATTTTATCTACCTTGCCAAGCCCCCTATAACAAACAAGTACCTATTTTTATCTCATTTAAGTATCTAATTTGTTATTAACAATTAGTTTTATTGATATAAAATGATTTCTGCCTTCACCCATTGCCATTAATGGGTCAATTGAATTATTCTTATAATTTATGATAATAAATTACATAATTTCATACTCTTTTATAATACATTCCTGAACAATAATATGAACACATCACAAAACATTATGGCTTGTTTATTTTTAACACAATCTTTCATCAGAAAAGTTTGAGTACATAAACTAATTATTTTAATAAGTAATAATGGAGTCATTGCATCATTATTAACTATGTATGAAATTATTTACAATAATTGTATTTGATTCTTTATTAAAATCATTATGGAAAGATTATGTAGTACTATATACATCTGAATTCTTTCAATAAATATTACTTATGAGTGTAAAAAAATAAATTAATTTGAAGAATTTAAATAAAATCATCATAGACTCATACAAAAGCTTATTCAATATTCTATCTATAGGTCAGAATTAATCATAAAAGGGTGCTTTTAATGAGCACCACTTTGCTCCAAGTGCAAATGCCGGTGCTAAAGCTAACTAAAAGGCCATTTGTAAATATGAAAAGTATATGAAAAATTAGGTAGAAGATAGGAATAGTAATCCTAATGATAAATGTATAGTTTAATGAAAAGTATAGCTAATTTACTATATAGAAAAATTCACAAATAAAAAAAAATGAATTGAAGAGTTCATTTAGCATTGTTGAGAATGTCTGTTACATTATTATTATTATTTTTTTTTCTATGCCTGTGGTGTTACATAAATTAATTAAGATTCTAGATTAGTAAGATTAATTTATAGAATATTGACAGAAATCAATGGGTGTACACTACAGAAACGTAGATTGAACAGCAGTTATTAGGGAAATGCAGGAATCTTGAAATAAATTTGTATGTGTGTTCTTTGACCTCAGTGCTATTTTAGGGCTTCAAAATCAGGAATATGCCATATTACCACCTACTTTTATGAACAAATTTCACAATATGGATTGTACTTTGCCCACTCATTCACTTAACCACACAGCATTTATGACTTAATAATTGCCAAATTATGTAAGCCATATTCTTATATGAAAGCCATTTTCTTATTAAAAAAAGAAAAAAAAAATCATCTTGAAAAAGGAAAAATAATTTACAAGTAAGAATTTATAATCAGATTACTAAACTTGCTGAAGAGAAATAAACAGTTTACTCAGGGGCGGCACCAGAACGTGCCCGACAGGGGGGCACAGTATCCCAGACAGGAGGGCCAAATTAATAATATATATTAGAGGTCTCCACGGGCCTGGGCCTGTCCCGAATCCTGATGTCAGTAAAAGTTTCTTTCATTAAACTCGGGTCAGGCTTAATTTTATCTGACAACTCGGTACGGGCTCGGGCTAAATGCTAGCTTTTGAAAATTTGGTCCTGGGCCTGAACTTCATTCTTCCCTGCACATGTCAGGGTCTTGCATTTTTTCTGTAGATTCGGGCCGGACCGGGACTGTATTTATACTTCAGAAATTTTTTTTCCCATGGTAAAGTCGTCGTAACCTTTCTCCTTTATTAGTGGAGTATATGAACAGTAAAACATTTATTTATTATTTTTTTTCCATGTTTTAAATAACAAGTGGAATATGTTGATTAATCAGGTGAAAAACATAAAATTTTCGCGTCCAGATTTCGTATATTCCGAAAAAAAAGCAGATCTCTAACACTCATACTGCTATTTAAATCAGAGATGAATTGCAGATGGTCAAACAATTTTTATTCGAAACATAAATTTCGAAGTTTGTCAAAGAATATTGTAAATAAATGAAGTGAAAAAAAAGCTCTTAAGGTTATTTTTGAAACACCTCACTAATCACCTAATCTTCATAGGCAGACGAATCCACAAAAGAAAAAGTTTCACACTTTTGAGCATTAAACGAAAGGAAAAAATTTGCTTTGTACTCTTCTTCCACTCAGCAACCTCCCAATAAGAGGTCATTAAATATTACAAATTTTACGTGCACATATATTGCACATACACAGCAGTGTGTGAGTGACAAAGTATGGAACAGTTCTCCGGTTATGAGTCGAACCATTGCGGAGCATCCTGCCACTTAAGAAAATGCAAAGGCATACAAACAAGAATCCCACATAAAGTATAGTGGATAACCAATTTTTTTCGAAATGCTTAAATTTGTTAGTGAAAGTGTCATCGTGAAAACTAGTGATTACACCTAACTAGGGTCCTGACTGGATAGTAAATAAAATTTGCAGCCCTGCAAATTTTATTTAAAACCAAGCTGCAACCCGAACCGAACCCAATCAAAAATATTCCGTCTACCCTGAACCCAAAATACTTAATTCCAATCACAACCTGAAACCCAGTGTTGTGTTTGGAGATAGGAGGTGAAAGAATAATATTGTAAAGTTATTTTTAATATTGCCAATTAATAATCCAGAAATCATTTTTTTAGGATCAATCGTATAGTGTTATAATATTTTGTTGTGGCCACAAAAGACCACTTTGACATAACAGTCATTAATAAAAATAATTCTGTACTTTTCATATATTTGATAATCAAGAACAAAAATAAAAGCAAAAGCATTACCTGCACTGACCTGAAAGAACAGAAAATGAGGGACACATTGTAGAAAGGAAAAGAAATAGATGACAAATCATCCTTGAAAATTTTTTATTTATGAAGAAAATTCTATCGTAGAGTACATCTCTTTTTCTTTTAGATGTACTTTTTTTTATGATGAAACACATACAATAAACGTTTATTATATGCTCTTACTGGAGAAAATATAATCATTTTTTTTTTCTTGGGGAGTGTGGAGCCACCAGTAAAAAGAAGTAGCGCATTTAGAAGATTTTTTTTAGCATTGAATACCACAACTTCTAACACAAGCACCAGTTGAATAAAAAAAATAGTAACACATGCTATGCAGACATATGATAAGGTTCTATCCACTTTTATTATTTGAAGAATCGTCGATGCATCACGGTTAGAGGAACCGTTGTTAAATCTGAACTCAAACAGAAGAAAAATAAGTAGCCGATCACTCCTTCTAAAAAAATATTCCTTCATTTTACTACTTTCTTTACTCACACAAGATTATTCGCAGAGGAAAAAAAAAAGGCACCATTCTACATTAAAAACCGAACCACTCTCATACCAGCGCGCACATGAATTTTCACAGAACGGCAAAAAGGCAGCCATTCTGCATTGAAATCCCAACTCAACTGACTGCGCATGAGCTCACCATAGAAGAGGAGTAAAGGGGTTGCTATAATACCTGAAACACGCCAACTTTGGCGAAACGAACTTACAAGCGCCCTGCGTTGGCATAAAATGCAATGCTAAAGCATATAAAAACTGCTTAAAATTAGAGGAAATTTTATAGATTTCACTAAGATAAGATGCCAAACAGTAGTAAAGTGCTACGAATTTTGAAATTACGTATTAAACTGATTTAAATATTATTGGCTAAGGGGCGGAGCTACAAAAGGATATGACCTCACAAATAGAAAGTTATGGAATTTTCCAGATAATTCTTTTACCGGAAGTACAGATTTCAAAACGACGTTTATGATTTTAAATAAATGAAATGCAATGCCAGAAAGAAAAACTTACAGGGGAAGTTTGAAAAAAAAGGGAATTAAAATAATTTTAGAATGCGAATATTAAAATTAAATACAAGATTAATAAAAATATTTTCTAAATGAAATTAAATAAAAATATGGCTGTGGTTGTAAGTAACCACAACATATTACTCCGGCCTCCCCAAAAGAAAATATTGGTAAGATGGAGAAATTTAATAATTTTGACATTGAGCCAATATTTTCTAAACTATATATATATACAACATGCATATAACTTCAAATAATGAGAAACAAAATAAAAATAATAATCGGTTAGATTCTTCTGACAAAAGGTACACAGAGTCTTTCAAAGTAAAGTTGCTAAAAGTTCATTCACTGATATGTGAAATAGCAAATACAACATTGTAAAGTAAGATCAGTGTATATTAAAAGAGTGGGGAAAAAAAAATTGTAATAATGTACACATAAACAAATAATATTATATGATACAAATTGATAAACATATTAATAGTGACTTTGCATCCTTCAATATAGTACAATATATGAGTAATAAAACCTTTCTATTTTTGAAAAAATAAAGCAATAATTCAAAGTAGTACCTTTAAATCACAACTCTATTTCAAGTCACAGTCGTACATTTCAATTTTTCTATCAATTCTTCAATAAATTACTCATCTGATAATTTTCCATAACAAAAATTCAAAATGTAAGTAAATAGTCAAGAGAGAATATTTACACTCTCATTAAAAATATTTATATATAAATATAGCACTTTTTAAGAAATCAACTTTTCTTAGATGAATAACTAATATCGTGTTATTCTACAACCACAATAATAATACTTTCAAAGAAAATAAATGCAAAGAGAGGATTTTTAAGCTCTCATAAATGTAGTACCACGTAACTTTAATAACATTGGTCTTACAAACAAATTATCACACAAAGTATTTATACTACATATTCTGAAATGCTTATTGAATTATGTTTAATTCAAACATCTGTAAGAATAAATATATGATTATTTTTTTTCATGTAAAATACATAAGTATTTTTATTTTTTTTTGTAAAGACTCAAAATAATCTTTGGATCCAAAGTACAAAATTTTCATGTGCACAAAGATTTTTTCAATTTGGTAATTTTCAAACACTTAAAAAGCTTAATGTATTTTCAACCACTTTACATAATACACCAATAATAACAGTAGAAGTATTAGCATGCATAACTTTCACTATTATTTTTTTTAGATGTTAGAAAGAGGTTAGTTGTTAGAACATGCATGAATTATAATTAAGAACAAAGTAACATTTTGAATTACTCTAGAAGTGACAATAGGTAAAGGGATGACATATGTACTCATATTATATTTTATATCAATAACAATTTACTTTTTAAAGATAAATACCATATCAAAATAAAGAAATCAATGGCACTTCATTTGCAACTAAAATAATGAATTATAAAATCTTTGATTTGATTTTTCTAAGAATCTGCCTTAATATTTAAATCAAATACTGAAATTAAAAATTCTGAGTTATCAGCACATTTTTTATTTATTTATTTATTTATTTTTACAATAAATATAAATTCTAAAGAAATGAATAAGGTTTTGAAGAAAATATTTCAGTGAGCAACATAGTGAACAGGAAAAAAAAGATTTACGTACATTTTCAGGATGACAGTTCCACAGTGTCAAGGCGAAGGCGACTTAAAAAAAAAATAAACATAAAATTTACACAAATGCTGCCTGCAGCTTTTGTAGAAGTAAAAAAAAATAAACAGTCAGTCTTCGTATTTGACAATCCAGTCTAGCTAGCATAGATGAGATTTTTTTACAATAGTAAAGGCATCCTAAATAAAATTGGAGATTAATTTATATTTTATAGTGTTTATGACTGCGAGGACGAAGATCATAATGTTTTTTACTTTGAGTAGATTTATTTAGAACTGTAGTGGAAGTTTTACTACCAGATGCTTGAGAATGCACTGAACTATGTGAATGCGAAGATGTTTGTTGGTACTTCGAAGTCGTGTGAATTTGAGCAGAATCACAATTAGTAGTATGAGTAGGCATATGTCGTTTCACAGGAGAAGAAGATGCACTATCAACAGTCGTTTGATCATGTGTTGCACTTCTAGATGAATCAGAAGGATGAAGCAATGCTTCATTTCTTTTCTGGAGTTCCAAGATTCTGTTAGTATGAATTAACACAGGTGATGTTTGATTATTATTGCAATCTTGAATTTGAATAAGTACAGGTTAAATTATTTTCTTTACCATATAAGGTGTACATGTACAAGGACCTTATTGTTTAACAAAACTATCAGAAAGTTTTGAACTTTCACCACTATCCCATTATTCAGGCTATAAACTTGGTAATAATGTTGATTAGATTTTTGAAGAGGTGGTGAATCATAGCTATCTTGTAAAAATTATGCTCGTTCAAGAGCTAACTCAAAAGTGGAAATGTTTTCTTCTAGAATTTTCCTTTTAATTTGCTTAGGTAAAGCTTGAATAAAATGAGTAAATTTCAAAGAATCTAGAGCAGCTGGATCTAATTTAGGATACGCAAGTCGAAGCTGTTTAGCCAGACGATATGAAAAATTTTTAACTGACTCATTAGAATCCAATTTTAAATTTTGAAGAGACTTCAGAGTGTCAGATTTTTTACTTGGCAGAAAATAGTTAATAAATTCTTTTCGAATGGTTTGAAGGTTAGAATTTTTGAATTGAAATTGTGTTTCGAGAAAGAAATGTAATGCAGTACCCTGTAATTTTGACTTGAAAAGAGCAAAAAGTTCTTTTTCAGAGTAATTATATAATTCCTGCAAATCTGATAACTGGTTGAAGAAAAATTCGACCATCTGAGGATTTCCATCAAATGGTTGAATACAAAGGTTTAAATTTGCTTTTGGAGGCATGGTGATAAATTTCAAAACAATTTTGAACAAATTTCAAAACAATTCTGAGCAAATTTCAAAACAAATCCGAATAAATTTTAAAATAATGTGGTGAAGTAAAAAAAAAAATAATCTCATATGAAGTCACCTTTTAAAAATAATGTCAATTCAACAGAATAATGTAATAATTGTTCTCGAAATATTATCAAACAAAATGGCATCAATAAATCAATCATTTACTTATAAGTAAGAAAATTATTTTTCTTAACTCATCTTTTTTGTAAATAACCTCATAAGCAATCATTTTTCCTTAATAATAAACTGTAAATATTACATGAATTCTTTCTCTCTTTTTTTTTAGAAAGATTGTATAAAAATTTAAGGAAGCCACTTTTTCTAAATATCAAATATTTCAATAATAATACATTAAAACAAATTTTCATATCAAAATATAATTTAATAACTGTCATGTCATAAAGGTTTCTAAAGGTTCACGGTACCAGGAAAGAAGTCTGTTGTGTTAGATAGGAGGTGAAAGAATAATATTGTAAAGTTATTTTTAATATTGCCAATTAATAATCCAGAAATCATTTTTTTAGGATCAATCGTATAGTGTTATAATATTTTGTTGTGGCCACAAAAGACCACTTTGACATAACAGTCATTAATAAAAATAATTCTGTACTTTTCATATATTTGATAATCAAGAACAAAAATAAAAGCAAAAGCATTACCTGCACTGACCTGAAAGAACAGAAAATGATGGACACATTGTAGAAAGGAAAAGAAATAGATGACAAATCATCCTTGAAAATTTTTTATTTATGAAGAAAATTCCATTGTAGAGTACATCTGTTTTTCTTTTAGATGTATACTTTTTTTTATGATGAAACACATACAATCAACGTTTATTATATGCTCTTACTGGAGAAAATATAATCATTTTTTTTCTTGGGGAGTGTGGAGCCACCAGTAAAAAGAAGTTGCGCATTTAGGAGATTTTTTTTAGCATTGAATACCACAACTTCTAACACAAGCACTAGTTGAATAAAAAAAATAGTAACACATGCTATGCAGACATACGATAAGGTTCTATCCACTTTTATTATTTGAAGAATCATCGATGCATCACGGTTAGAGGAACCGTTGTCAAATCAGAACTCAAACAGAAGAAAAATAAGTAACCGATCACTCCTTCTGAAAAAATATTCCTTCATTTTACTACTTTCTTTACTCACACAAGATTATTCGCAGAGGAAAAAAAAAAAGGCAGGCACCATTCTACATTAAAAACCGAACCACTCTCATGCCGGCGCGCACACGAGTTTTCACAGAGCGGCAAAAAGGCAGCCATTCTGCATTGAAATCCCAACTCAACTGACTGCGCACGAGCTCACCGTAGAAGAGGAGTAAAGGGGTTGCTATAATACCTGAAACACACCAACTTTGGCGGAACGAACTTACAAGCGCCCTGCGTTGACATAAAATGCAATGCTAAAGCATATAAAAACTGCTTTACATTAGAGGAAATTTTATAGATTTCACTAAGATAAGATGCCAAACAGTAGTAAAGTGCTACGAATTTTGAAATTACGTATTAAACTGATTTAAATATTATTGGCTAAGGGGCGGAGCTACAAAAGGATATGACCTCACAAATAGAAAGTTATAGAATTTTCCAGATAATTCTTTTACCGGAAGTACAGATTTCAAAACGACGTTTATGATTTTAAATAAATGAAATGCAACGCCAGAAAGAAAAACTTACAGGGGAAGTTTGAAAAAAAAGGGAATTAAAATAATTTTAGAATGCGAATAAATAAATTAAATGAATACAAGATTAATAAAAATATTTTCAAAATGAAATTAAATAAAAATATGGTAGTGGTTGTAAGTAATCACAACACCTAGAACCAGAGAAAATTTATCCAAAATATAATGTAATTATAGAAAAATAGACTGTAATAGTATCTCCAATATTAATGTTATCCTTTATGTAGAAAAATAAGCATGTAAGAAGTCATTCATATTCAAATACGTATTTTTCATCTGAAATAGATTCCTGCGCTGGTTGGGTTATACCCAACCCAAACATTCAACTTAAAGTCAATCCGAAACCTACCAAAAAATTTCTGTTGACACAAAATCCGACCTGAACCCGACAACAATTTTTCTATTGACCCTAAACTGAAACATTTCAACCCGAACCCGACTCGACACAAAAAAGATCTATAATTTAATACAGTTATGAAAAATTGTCTGCAATCATATCTCTAATATCAATTCTATCTTTTATGTAGAAAATAAACATGTAAAGTGACTCATTCGTATTTAATAATATAATTTTTCATCTAAAACAACAGTTTAGGCTTTCTTTTATTAAAATTGAGCTAATTTGAACTTGGCTCGTAAGTAGTGTTGTCAGATCTATGCATCGCAATAAAGCGGGACAGAGAGGAAAAAAAGTGGGACAGGCTCTTGAAAATTGGGACATCCTAAGCACTACAATAAAACCTGTTAAAACGGAACCAGTGTAATGGAATAATGCTTTAAACTGAAAAATTTTGCAATATCGGCAAAATACTACTATACAATTATAAAGGAACAATATATTTGCTAAGAATAAAACTGGAAAGTTCTTCCGATTCTTTGTCGTTCCATTCCATCTTAGCAGATTGCTATATTAAAAAGCTTCCTTTCTTCGTATTGAATGTATGTGAATTATACTTTATCCATAAAGGAATGGTGTGAAATTAATTAGTCAGACTAGAGTTTTTTAAATAATTAACAGTAATTTTATGACAATAATGCTCGATTTATAAACACCGCATTTTATTTTTTTCATTATTCTGCATTTCAATCATTTTTGAAAAAGTGCAATTACTATTACGTGCACTCTCAAAAAACATTTCGTCAAACTTAAAAAGCACAGGCAGCTATTTTGCCGGAACACACCTGTGGTTGGAAGAGATTTTCCATTATTTCAAGAAATTTCTGTTTTTTGACTTGAGAATTTTTTAAAAAATTGAGCTTCGGTTTGCAAACTTTTCATGAAAGAGACTTTCGTAAAAAAACCAGCTTCTAATACAAAAAAGTAACAAGCAGCACCGTTACAGGAGCACTCCTGGGATTTGACGAAAATGCGACTTCAAGTAATTTTTACGTTAGTTTAATGAATTTTTTGTATTTTGGGGGGAAATGGGCAAATCAAAACAGCAATTTTCGTGTTTTAATAATAAAAATATAAGCAGTTGAAGAAACACCTTCAAATCACATATATTTTTTTAGAGTATATATATTGATCGAAACCAGGCAGCGTGGTCCTCTAACTTCTGATAAGATACAGAATTTAAATCTGAGACTAAAACTGAAATATAAAATTCTCAAGAAAAATGTAAGTTAAAGGAAAACTTGTAAAATAGGTTAGAATGTAAAAGTTCATTATTTTAATATCAGATCAATCATAAAACAAAGTCTTGTTGATCTTAAAAAAAAAAAATCTTTAAATTCATTCTTATTTCGAAATAGCCAAAGTTTAGAGGTCTGCACAGGCTAGGCTCGGGCCTATTTTCATTTATGGCACTTGGGCCGGGCCTTACTTTTTTCTGAAAGATCGGGCTGGGCCAGGCGTAACTTCTTTTTTCGGTGCCGAGACGGGACAGGTTTAATTTTTCCTAGGTCTTCATAAGTTGATATTTTTAGTCCCGGTCTCGATCCAGCCCGTATGAAAATCATTGTCTCGGCATGGCCTGGTCTGTGCAAAAATCAGTAAAATTTGGACCGGTCCAAAAATTTTTGCAATAAGTGTATATATTTTTAAATCGACATTATTACACAATTAAACATCAAATTTATTAATTTTAAGGAATAGTAGATTTCTAGGCAGTAATGTTAAAATACAGTAAAATGTGTGGAAAAGAACCGTCCTATGACGGAATCCTGCCTTATATGGAAAATTTTATTGATCCATGCAAAATGAATATATAATATGTGAGAAAAGAATATAGTAATACAGTTACATCTGCTACAAAGGGAACTTGTTTATAACACATTTTTTTTTTCTTTCCTATGCGATTCCGTCTTAGAAGATTTTACTGTATAGCATTTTTAAGTCTCCAATACATAATACAGTAGAAGATCTTTATAACGCAAACATAAAAACGCAAGGCTGTGCGTTATATAGAATTTTGCATTATATGGATCACATCATTAAATTCACCTTGTAAACATGGCCAAATATGTCTGAAACATATCAAAATACTCTAGAATACCTTTATACTGCATTCCTTGTTACCAGGAGTTATCCAAATAATAAATTTTTGCATAATATAGGTCAGACATTGTTAAATTTACTTTATAAACATGATCCAAATATAACTGACAAAACTATCCCTTATATTAGACATTTTTAAAAATGTTTATTGTAATAATAACATTTTTTTCAGAAAAAAAATTTTAAATTAGAAGATAAAGTTGAACTAATGTATCAAATTTAGTCCTCTAGAGAGTAGCAATATTTTACAATGTGAAAATGCAGGTGCTTATCAATTGCAAAAATCATTGTTTACATCTGAGAAGTTGTGCGTTATATGGAGAATTGCGTTATAAAGATCTTCTACTGTATATTGATTAATGATATTAATTATAGCCGAAATACAGTATAGGATCCGTTATCCGGAATCCTTGGGACCTGGGGCATTCCGGATAAGGGGTTTTTCCGTAATTCAGAACACTACCACAAATATTTTCTAATGTACATAAATATGAAATACTGGTTAGCATAAATAATATTAAAAATACTGTATTACACATTTGTGGAATTGATTCAATAAAACACAATTATGGAAAAGTTTAATTTTTATTTAAAAAAAAAAGTTAAGAAATAATTTTAAATTTTAATAAAACTTACAAATGAACAAGATCAAAAATAAAATTTAGTTTTGGGGTTCAGATGCAGATGCTTGGGAATTAGTTTTTTGGAAAAATCCTTTTAAAGTTGGCTGTTTGTAACGTTTCTCTTTTACAAGCTGGTCTTGAATTTTATATAAGGACATTTTTTGTTGTTCATGGAAATAACTTCTTTGTTCCATGCCTTGAATTAATTGTTGAGTGTAAAATATCATTTGTTCATTAGACATTTTTTCTACCTCCTCATTCTTGTCATCATCATCACTACGATCATCAGATGCATCTTTAGTCACCATTTCACAAGTTTCACTGTATGTCATCTGATGACTAAGTGGAGCATTACTGTCTATATTGAAACAAACTTGAACTGCATCTTCATCCAATAATTGGGGAGGGAGGGAGGGGAATATATTGAAAGTTGACTTTTTATTTATTTTTGTTTTGTTTACGAATTTATCGCATGGAAAGCGGACAGAAAAATACAAGAGGCAAAATTATCAACACTTAAAATGCAGATTTCCGCAAATTTGCGGAGATAAAGAAATGCATAATTACTGTAATATTCCATTAACCCACCCTCCTCTATTTTGTAAACAAATTTGATATTTAAAAAAAATCCCACGAAAGCACCCCCCCCCCTCCCATTCCCCCCCCCCCCCAAAAAAAAAAAAAAAAATCGTGCGAAGCGCCGTACCATTATCTTATCAGATTCCGTATATCTGTTTTTCTACTGTTCGATGGACGCAGCTGAAACCGATAAAACAACGTTTCTCTCATTCTCCTAATTGGCCGAATTGTAGGTGCGCCTTTAGATGACGTCAAAGGTCGGAGCTTGCCAACAGATTTTCATCGCGGAAAACGCATTCAAATTCTAAGTGACGTTTCGAAAATATTTTTTTTCGAAAGGTTAAAATCAAAATTTTTTATAATGGATTTTAGAGTTTGAAACAGAAAAATACGAAATTTAAGAATATGTAGTTAGTTTTCCCCTATTTCTAAACGGTTACGACGATGCGAAGTCATAAAAATGATCAAAAAGAGAACTTATGTCCGATGATTGCATACATTCAATTCTTATCTTTCACGGGAGCCTCATAAGTGGGATCGTAGGGAGAGCGCGCTTTTAAGTTCGCGCTTTTTAAGTTCTGATTTTTAATTATCTGGGTTAACAAAAAAAGAAAAATCTGAATATCAGGGCAGGCTTTGGACTATTGTTATAAACATTTTCGGATTTCAACAGGCGGTAGATTTCGATAGGCCACTTTTAATCCCTGTAAGCGGCCTCTCCGATTACTTCACGATTTTTTGCCGCGTTTGGGGGGGGGGGGGGGGGGTGTGTGATTAATGGGATATTGCGGTACCTTGAGGTGTATGAGAAAAAGTTTAAAATATTTAAAATATCGATTTATAAAGCATGTTAACTCTTCAATAAAATATGAAAAAAAAACTGCAAATTTTTATGAAATGAAAGCTTTTACTAAGTTTCGGTTTCAGATCGTTTAGCGTTCCGATTTTTAGAGCGTTCCGGATATTGGGACACCGGATAATAGATCCTATACTGTATTTACATACAACAGAGATTCATTAAAAAAAAGTATATCACAACCTAGGATGCTTCTTTAAAAACGAAGATTATAAACATGAAAAAAAAGCTAAAAGAAGTATTTTTGGTCAGAACTCCTCCTTTTAACAAAATCAATGTAAAAATCCATGTTTTGCAGAAATTCCGTCGGGCTGGGTCGGACTCAGGCGAAATTTTAACTTTTTTCCGTGCTGGACCATTAATGTTTTTTGTATGGGCTGGGTCATTGCTGTTTTTTGTACGGGCTGGTCCAAGCTCGGGCCGAAGTTTTAACTTTTATGCCGGGCCCGGCCTGGAAATTTCAGCACGTACAAACCTCTACAAAATATAACTAAGTTACTAATTAAAATTGTTCATTCTAATAATACAATCAAGTTTAAATTATCAACTAAGTCAGTATTCTGATTTACATGATTTTTGAAAATTCCTAAATACAAACTTACAATCCTAAACACGAACAGTTAATTACAACCCTGCACGGTTCGAGTTATGCCGAAATCGACCGGGGGGGCATATGCCCCTCGGACCCCCCTCTGGCACCGCCCTTGAGTTTACTACACTTGGCAAAAAGCTGCGACTGGTGTTCACCTAGTGGAAGAATATCCAAAAGAAATCAGCAGCCATAAGATTTTCTGGTACAGATGTCATATTCACCCCATATTGGCGTGATTTTTTTCGGTTGCCAATTTGGCGAAAACATCAACAGCATAAAAAACATAATCCGGGTTACCACATCAAGCAAAATAACGACACTTTGACACAAGTTAAGTACCTCTTGCCTATATGATATTGGCGACAGAAAAAAATCACGCCAATATGGGGCGAATATGACATCTGTTCTGATTTTCTTTGGTACTTTTCCATTATACAGACACCATTGTCACCAAGCGTAATAGTTGGCGCAAAATGAAAATCACATGAATTGAAACATTTGAAAAATAAAAGAAAGAACATTGTTGATAGTAAAGTGAGTATTTTAAAAGTATAACATTTGAAAATTACAGACTTTTACAAACTATTTTATTAAATCACAAATATATACTTAGAATAAGTGAACCACTCCAAAATAAAACTTATATTAAACTTATGCAATTCGCATGGTTTACAATAAAAATTCTTTTCTCGATCAGGGTTGAAATAATTGGTGCATTAGCATACATTTTGGCATGGTGTCCGTTATAACGGAAAATAAACTTTTCTTTTTATATAAAACTATAGTTCAAGTGTTTGAATCCATCTGTTTCCCCAAAATTCTTTTCTATCCTTTCAGACTTTTATTCAATAAGAATTGATGAGAAATTTTTACGAATACTCATGTAAAAAAAGAAAAAAAATACAATAATCAGATTTGAATTTTAAAAAATTGTTTTAATGAGCATAAGGGCAATTCCATGCTACAGAGGACAACATGTTAAAAAAAATAAATGTCATACATGAATACCATTTTGTTCTCATACATTTAAAGAAAGTATGTATTTTCTTATTTATTATGGTAAAATTTATTACCAACAGTATTTTTTATTTTTTTGCTAAAATAATTGTGGCATCATTGTTTACCTATGTTAAGAACCGTTTTTCAAGGAGAATCAAAGTCTCAACTTTTGCATCAAAATCAATTAGGTAAGTACTTTTTACAATTTATTATTAATAATTAACATGTTATAAGAATAAATAACTAATAAATAAGCTTAAATTTATTTTATTTTGTTTCTATTTACCACTTATAAATAAAGCCTAAAATTTGTGTAACATCAGTCACAAAAATGTACAATTGTTTCTGTTACTCAAAATATTTCAAACTATAAAGTGTAATAAGATGTCTTCTCCTTCTTTGTAAAGTTATTAAGAATGTAGATAATTTAAATAGGGTATAACATAAGTATATAATAACTTTAAATAGGTATATTTAAAATATGTAACATCAGTCACATTGTAACATCAGTCACATTGTAACATCAGTCACACTTATTTTCTGTTCTTTTTCAGATCTTATTTTAAATAAATAACATTTAAAATGCCCCTGATTGCAGCAGAAAGACAGAAAATTAAAAGTAGAAGGAAAGTGTGAAGAATATAAAAAAAGAAACAGGGAAGATGCTAAAAAAAGTAGAAAAAAAGAAGATAGCTTGTCAAAATTGCCAAAACCAGTACAATGAATGGTACTTTTCGGTTAGCTGGGCACCAGTGTTATATATACATATTTATATACATACATAATGTAATATACATATATAATGTAAATATACATACATATATATATACATATATTGTGTATGTACACACACATATACATGCATATATATATATGTATATATACATACATGTATATCAACATATATATGTACATGTAACACTGGTGCCCGGCTAACCGAAAAGTACCCAATGAAGAGTAAGAAAGGAAATGAAAGAAAATGTTAGGAAAAGAGTTGAAAAGTGCAGAAAACTGAAACAAAAAGTATCACTTATACAAAAGTATATTAATTCTGAGGATTTAAATTGTTTTTTAAAAAATTCTAGAGCTTTAGGAAAAGCCACAACTCATGGGAAACACAGCTTGCCATCTGCACCTAGGCAAAGAAAAGCTGTCATAAAATGACAGTTCAAAAAGAAATAAGTGAAGATAACATCAGCAATACAGAACTAAATCCAGAAGCTTGCCTTTACAAACAAAAGATCTTGTTCCAGAGTTTTATGAGAGAGATGATGTCAGCAGACAAGCTCCAAGTCGCAAAGCAGCTGCTGCAACAGTTTCAAATATAAAAGTATATGAAATATTGCCATCAAAACTACAAAACAGATATAAAATCATGAAAAATCTTTTCAATGCAGCTTCAATCGAAGCGATGAAACTCTGTCATTTCTTTGAAGTAATCCATGGAAAAACTGAAGGACTGTGATTTTCTGATGCATCAACAGAGACTGATCATTTCAAGCCAGACAAATCAGTCAGTTTCATAGCATCAGTTATAGATTGGGTTAAAGTAGATTATGGTATATTGGGTTAAAGTAGGAGCTTTTTCCTGGTGAAGTAAAATCTATTTCTAATAAAGAATATCTTGTAAGTGTTATGATCCAAGCAGGAAATTATTGGAAGTAGCCTTTGAAAGTTGATGATGTCTTTTATCCACGGGAGCAAGTAACATGGAAATTTAATGCACCGATGTTCTGAATGGTCGTAGACATTTTAAATTCAATAGCATGCCTTAAATTTGAACAATTTGTTTTATATTACCTATTTTGTATGTAAGATGTAATAAAAATCGTAGTTTTTAAAGTAATTTGGATGTGTAACATCAGCCACATAAAAAGTTTAACGTCAGTCACAGGTCATTTTTTTTCATTTGCCAATATTTATATGTTTTTCCATGTGTATTTTTTATGTTTCCTATTAATTAGAAGTATTTTATAACCAAGTAAAAAGGAACTATCCCATTATTATCCATAGAGGAAGGAGAATTTCTAAATAAAAAAAGGATGTTTTACTTCATGTCTTTTTTATGTAACATCAGTCACATTTTAATTTTTTTTTGTCCAAGTCGCAAAATATTTTGTTTATACCCATATTCTTGTTCGCATAATAATATTACGCTACTAAAGAGTATTCCACATCATTTTCAGAAAATTTAAAAAATATTTAACCATAGAAAAAAAAAAATAAGATTAAGAAATTATCTCAAAATGTAATGTCAGTAACCATGGAATTGCCCATAAAACCAAAACTGGAGTATTTGAGTACTAGAGATTATTTGTTTTTGCCAAAAAGCCGATAACTCTAAAGTGAATAACGAAAACATATGTTTTCTCCAATAATGACACAACTTTCATAAGTTACAATAAGTTTTTACCGAGAAAACTGCACATTTTTTCTATAATTCCAGGGTGGCTTTATTGTTTGTGTTGCTGCATGATGATAGATTACTCCCGTTAATTTATTTCTATAACCACCTAAGAATTGCTTTCTGCTTCTGACATCAGAAAATTTAAGAATATCAGGAGTTTCTTCAGGAGAATTTGAACTGTTAGGCACAAAAACATCTTCGACAGCTATTGTACTCGCTTTTGAGAAATCTGTGCTGCCTTCATTATCTAATTAAAAGAGAAAAGAAGGCCAGAATAACACACTATTCAAGTAGTTTCAAAACAATTAAATATAGCATATATATAACAAAATAAACACCTGTAGACATTTCTTTTTAGTAAAAATAAATCTGGCTTAAAGTTTACATAATACATTCTCAGCATCGCTTATATGAAATGGATCAGTGTTTACAGTTTACATTTCATATCACGTAGCCATGGTAACACGAGCAGTTTCTCTAGAGCTGTGTAGAAAGATAAAGACCACAGAGTTGATTATTATTGATTGGCCAGATCTACAAGTCAAATAGCAATCCACTCGAAAATCAGACCAATCAAATATCAGATATTGAAAGTTGTCTTTGGTCTTTATTTTTATTATAATTTGGTTATTATTTTTTTTTTATGCTTCTCACAGGATTGAAAAGCCAACACCCTTCTGATTTGTTTATTGAATTATTTAATAATTCATCATTCAGCAAAATCTTTTCAGCATTCAAGTTGGTTTGTAGGCTTTGAAGTGAAGAGAAGTGATATAATTGTGTTTTCGCTTCTGCTTTTGCTATTTGTACCAGAAAGAAATATTTAACAAGCAATATATATATATATTTATATATATTATATCTTTTATAGCTTATAACGTTTTATTTTCTAAATTTGATAGATTGAAATCTATTCACTTTTTCCTGTTGCTGTAAATCTAAAGCAAAGCACTTATGATTAATTCCTTCTGGAATATATGCAGCACCTGTCCGATGCCCAGAGAGGAGAAGGTTAGAATATAATTTATTAAATATACATAGAAGTGATTTTAACTAACATTTTATTTTTAGTTATTTTGTTATCTTCAAGTGTTTTCTTTTTCAAACATTTTTATTTTTAAAAGAATCTTTTACTAATTCTCATTTTACAATAAGTGACCAGTGTCATATCGCTTAACCTAACAACTATTAATGCAAAAAATAAATGATGTTAATCTTTTGATCTTTATAACGAGAAAATTTGTATAATTTCAAACCTATTAAATGCAACTGAAGTTTTGATTTTCACGAATAACTTAATTCATATAAGGGCTGTCTCTAGGGATGTAGTGGAGGGTATACGGTGGTATACGCCGTATACCTTCTGGATTTTTTTAAAAGAACACCGTATACCCTCTGTGGCTTAGATGTATTATAATCCCGCATCAGCTATCTTGGATTTTTTTCTTGCATAAAAACTCCTTTTTTGCGAAGTAGTAAATGTCGCCAATGGTTAAATATTGTTAATAGATTAATATAATGAAAAAAAAAATGGAATATAATAATTATAACTATTAATTAAAAAACAATTTTTAATTCACGCCTAGAAAAAAATCCAAGATGGCGGATGTGGGATTATAATACATATGTTTCTAATAAAAGCTATAGCACATCATATTGGCGCGATTTCTTTCTGACGCCAATGTCATATAGTACGTATTGGGTACTTAACTTCAGGGTTGGACAGTATTTACCGTCTGATGGTTTTAACCGGTTTTTACCATGATTTTTACCGTCTTTGGAAAAAACATGTGGAACAGATGTCATATTCGCCCCATATTGGCGCGATTTTTTTTTGTCGCCAATATCATATAGGCAACAGGTACTTAACTTGTGCCAAAGTGCTTGATGTGGTAACCCGGATTATGTTGTTTATGCTGTTGATGTTTTCGCCAAATTGGCAACCGAAAAAAATCGCGCCAATATGGGGTGAATATGACATCTGTACCAAACATGTTTTTACCACATATGAAAAAACTTATTAGTTTGTCTGATTTTTTGTCATTTATATGAAAATTTATCCATTAATTTATTTTCCCAGGGGTGAAAGTTTTCTCGGTACCATAATTCTGTATAACAATATTCACCTAATTTAGTTTCTGATTAGGTAAGTAAAAGAATACGGTACTTTTCGGTTAGCTGGGCACCAGTGTTATATATGCATATGTATGTATAGCTATATATACATATATGTGTATATTTATGCATATATAGAAGCTATATGTATACATACAGTGGAACCCGGTTAAGACGCTCACGGTTAATACGCGATACCGCTTAATATGCGGATTTTATCTGATCCCTTGCACATCGCCCATAAGGCTAATGTAAAAATATCATGTCTAATACGCAAACGGTTACTACGCAATCCCGCTTAAAACGCGATAGATTTTCGGTCTTTTGAGGAAAAAAATCACGCTCAAGACGCGAATTCATTCATCAAGATGCGAATTCCTTCTCTCTTCTCGAGTGCTGCCAATTATCAGATTTTTTTTTTTTTAATCCGATAAAAACACTGTTTGAGAATAGTATTATTTATTTATATTTAATTAATTACTTTATTTAATAACAGATTAATTAAGGTAAAAATTACTAATCGGAAATAGGTGTCGATTTTTTAATAAAATCAAAACCCGCAAAACTGTAATTCTTCTTTGATCCCGGCTCTTAAAATTCTTTCTCTCTCGCTTCGTCTATGTTTTTACTATTGTTAGAGATATAGACGAATTCAGGTTACTCAGATACGTCATAAAATTTATCATGATTGGAGGTGATCATACCTTTTGTTAATGAAGTTTTAAATGCATATTATATCACTACTATTTTTTATAATGTATCCTATAGGCAAAAATGAAAAAAGGAAAAGAGAAACTTGCAAAGATTAAGCAAATATGACTACAATTGAATAATTCTTTTATGTTTTCTATGCCTTTAGCTATGCTAACGATATTTTTACACGAAGATTAATAAGGATAGTTTTTTTCTTATATGAAAAAGAAGGACAGATTAAAATGGTGCTCATTATTACAAGTGCTAAATATCGTTTTAAAAGCTGGGATGTACTTCAAACATTTAATATAATTTTTTTCTTTTTGTAAAAAAAAAAAAAAAATTAGCCTAGTACAAAAATTATTTTTGTCTTATTTTTAGTTGCAACATATAAATCGACAATAAAACCATTTTCGAATCCATATTTATTTTCCGTTAGTATTCCAGTCGGTCCATATACAAAGAAACAATGAATTAAATTTAAATCTAAGTACAATTTTCGACCGTAAACATGTAAATAAAAGCTCTAAAGTCCATTTAGACAATTAAATGTGTCGATATGACCAGATCCTACAACATTATACAAATCACGTTTAATACGCGACTTTTGTCCACTCCCTTGAAACGCGTCTTAACCGGGTTCCACTGTATATATGTGTGTGTATTGTGTATATATATACATATATATGTATATATAGATATACATACATATGTATATATAACACTGGCGCCCGGCTAACCGAAAAGTACCAAGAATACTATACAAAAATAATGGTTTTTAAGGAATGTAAAAAGCATGGAAAACTTTCATCTGTGTTTTCCTCTTACAAAAATTCAAAATTTTAAAGATATTATTGTACATATATCATTAGTATTAAGCTTAAAAATTATTATATAACTATTATTATGAGAATGCACATTACAATATTTATTATATTTATCTTAATGGAGACTAGTTTACTAATTTTCACTTAAAGGAAAAGAAATATTATAAGTACCCTTTTATCACGCATAAAAACCTTAATCATTTTAATAAAAACAGAATGCTTACAAATATTAATTGTCACATAATGTAGTTTGTGCAAATGTTAGTAAAGTACATTTTGCCAATCTATGTCCTTGGAGCCTTTTGGCATTCTATAACAAAATACAAGCTTTACAGCTTTCTCTACACCAAGACTATTTATTAATTTACTGTGGGTAAAAGTTCGAAAAAATTCGCTCTATGAGTGAAGAACTACAAGGTATGGAGCGAAGATTCACCATTAAAATGAATTCGGGATTTATTTCTTTGTTATTTAACACTTTCTGCCAAACTTTGGCTTTTGCATCTTTTGTTTTAAAGAAGCTCCTTGGAAATGGTAAGAGTAGAAGTGGAATGGAAACCTGCCTTGTGAAACAGATAGTAAACATCTGTTGTTCTATTTATAAATGGGGAATAGAAAATATGGTAAAATCTCTGATTAAAGCACTGCATCAGCAACTTTGGAGAACTAACTCTTTATTTTCCATCTCTTTATACACTATATACAGGGGTCGATGCAGGTTTTTATTCTTGGGGCCCATTTTGTAAAAAGTAGAAGTTATTATTGTGAATTTTATTATATTTTTGTGAAAAATAACATTTTGTATTGAAAGTTGAAATCCAGTTACTCAAATTCGAACCAAGAATTTACAAACAAAAACATTCTTTAAATCCCCTTGCGAAAGTTTGTTTTTCATGATCTGGCTTTTTTATTTACAAATTACACATTTTAAAACAGTTTTTATGAAAAAGAATATTACGTAGGGGGCCTATTTTATTAAAAGGAATTTTGTGAAGGGGCCTGTTTTATTAAGTTCATTCTTGAGAAGGGGCCCATTTTATTAAATTTATTTTTGTGAAGGGCCTATTTTATTAAATAGATGATTAATAGTATAACAATCAGAAAATTTAAGGCATTCGGTTCCGAAAATTAAAAAAAAAAAGGCCATCAGCCTGAAAATTCAGGCATAAAAAAATATCACTTAAAAATATTGCGAATTTCAACAAATGGTCGCCGAAAAAAAAACAATTTCGTCAAAGCATCGCGGAAAAAACGTGAATTTCGTCAAAAAATGAAAAAACCGCGATCAAAAGATCGCGAAATGCACATGGATTTTGTCAAAATCGAAAAACTTGCGAGTTTTATCAAAATATCCCAAAAAACACACCATATTAGTCAAATGATCACGAAAAAAGTGGGAATTTTGTCAAAAACAAACAAAACGCTGTCAAAAGATCGCGAAAAAACGTGAATTTCATCAAAAGGTCGCGAAACAAACAGCAACTTTCATGAAAAAACGAACAAAACGCGGTCAAAAGATAGAAAAAAAAAACCCTGTAAATTTCTACAAAAGATTGCGAAAAACAAGCGAAATCTACCCAAAGATCACGGAAAACACGCGAATTTCGGCAAAAGATCCCGAAAAATATGCGATTTTAGTCAAAAGATTAAAAAAAAACACGCAAATTTTGTCAAAAAATCGCAAAAATACACGAATTTCGTCAAAAGACTGCAAAAAAATACGCGAATTTCGTCAAAAGACCGCAAAAAAATACGCGAATTTCGTCAGAATACCGCAAAAATAGGCGAATTTCGATAAAAGATCGCGAAAAACAAGCGAATTTCGACAAAAGACTGCAAAAATACGCAAATTTCGTCATAAGACCGCAAAAATACGCGAATTTCGTTAAAAGATCGCGAAAAATAAGCAAATTTCTTCGAAAGATTGTGAAAGTCACTCAAATTTCGGCAAAAGATCGCAAAAAACACTCAAATTTTGGCAAAAGATTGTGAAATCACGTTAATTTTGTAAAAGAATCGCGAAAAACGCTAATTTTGCGAAATGATTGCGCAGATTTTGTTTATTTTATTTTGTGATTTGCTGAAATTAGGTCCCCAAAGGTTCCTTTTTATGCGAAATATATGGTCTTTTTTGGTCCCTTTAAAAAAAAAATGATCCCCTTTTACCCTTTTTTACTATAAAAGCTGAGTGGGAGTCCTGTATGTTGTATTCATAGGCTTTCCTTTGATTAATTAAAATTATTGCTCTAAAATAATATTTTTTAAAGCCAAATAAACTGATTTTTTTTTCTTCCTGCTGCTAATTCTTCATTATTGCAATCTGTACCCAATTGTCGTTTAGTTAGCCCAGAGTTACCAAAATGTGTGCAGAAATTTTATTTGTGTAATTATTCTTTCAAATGTGAAAATATTTTCAAAATAGCAATCATTTTAATTTTTAGGAGTTTATTAGCATAAGAATTTCAGTCTGCTCCAAAAACAGAATTTTAATTTTATTGCTAGAATATTAGATTTTTACTGATCGAAAATCAGATTTTTGCTGCTCCAAAAATGGATTTTACTGCTCCAAAATCACATTTTTGCTGCTCCAAAATCACATTTTTGCTGCTCCAAAATGGCTTTAGTGCACTTTCATCCCTGCATCAGTTATCTTTAATGGTGATACCTATGAATAGACCTCTCCCTATAAAATGTGATTCAGTTGTTTCAGAAGCAATGTCGTATTCTTTCTGTGAACAAAGTGACTGGTATTTTGTGCAAATAGATATTAAGGATTGGGCTGTTTCTAAATGCATTGACAAAATTATTGATAAGAATTCCCCTTTTCTTATCATGGATTTTTAGCTTTATTATTTTTTTCAACTAAAATAATTATACTTTAATTAATATCAATTAATTTTTAATTTAAATGGAAATTACTTTAAAACTACTGTTTTTAATTAATATCGTCAAAATAATGTAACACATTATTTTATTAAACATTAATTTAATTTGCAGAAAGTTTTTTCCCAATATTTGCGTGCACAGAAAGTTTTTGGTTTTATACAAGTCTGAATTTCTATTATTACATAATTAAAATTTTATTAATTAAAGCAAAAAAACATAGATTATGTTAGTAATTGGAGCGTTATTCATTTTAGAAATGCTTAATTCTTGGTAGGGGAAGGTGGGGCACGTTGGGACATGGCCCACCTTGGGACATCTCAATTTTGAGGCTTAATTTTGCAGTTAAAAATTAGCACATATAAGTGCCAATATATGATACTACAATCTACTCTTCCACGTGTTTTGGAATCACTGGTGTTTGCTGGCAACAAATAATATCATTATTTTTGTTTTGAATGAGATTGAGTAACATTTATGTGTTTTTTAAAATATAATTTTTTTATTAAAGAAATGAAATAATACAAGTGGGGGCATGTTGTGACGAAAAAACATTGATTTATTGTTATTTTAAGGGTAAAAAATAGACTGCAATGCTAAGCTTAACTGTTTTAAAGTTTTTGTTAATGTGCGAGGTGGGGCAGGTTGGGACACTCAGTTGTGGGACACCTTGGGACATGTCCAAAAATGCTGTAAAGACCAAATGCAGCTTACTGAAGGAAAAAAAAAGTACACAACCAATTAGAATTTTCATCAAGCAGGGAGGATGAGACAGTTGCGCTAGCAAAATTGGTAAAAATTACCCCTGGCAGGAAAACAAATATAAATGATTTGTGTAATGGCAGTAGTGATGAATTCAGCTGTTCATGTGGTGCTGATTTTCCTACAGATTGCAAACTTACTTAAGATAAGTCCAGATACTTAAAGGATAGAGGTAAAACAACTGTGGGATAGTGTACATTGGCAAAGTTTGCAGGAAAACAAAGCATTGTTGTATTTGTGTTCAAAATGTTGAGGACAGCAGTGAGTATGAGATATCCATTTTGAGAAGACAAAATCTAGAGTTGTCATTTTTTTTTTTTTTTTTTTTTTTAAATCCTGATAAACATGATAGCTCATTTGTGTATCAAACAGATATTCTTTTAAAACTTGGCACTCCTGAAAACAAAATATGTTAAAGATGTGTTTTATTATAATTTGATGAACACCATTTTTTTCACATCAAGTACAAGATCTATTAATGAAAACATATTACAATTCAAATTATTAAAGTGTTTCAATGCTTAAATTATTTCATGTTCAACTAAAGCTTTATAAATTAAGCTTTGTTTATCAATTAAATATAAAATGTTACATGTATTTTTGATTAAAACTAGTGTCCTAACCTGCCCCACCATGTGGGGCAGGTTGGGACATTTTAAAGGCTTTTTTGTTTTGTTTTCACTCTCTTCCTATGTGAGATATTAGATTACTATAAGGTTTATTTGATGCAGAAATGTTTATACTTTATGTCTAATTGGTTCTAAAATAAGAATAAATATTAATAAAATTTAGAAAAATTATTTACTGAAAAACGTCCCAAGGTGCCCCACCTTCCCCTATATGTTTAATATTTTAACACAGGGAAAAAAATAAAAAAAATCTGATTTAAATAAAAAAAATCATGATTTTTTTACACCCTACATCTGAGACAGTTTCAGAATACACTGTTGTAGAGCTTTAATCCATTTGCACAGTTTTAATCCAATTTCACCTTTTTTTGTGTGCATCATACGTGAATTAAGCTCATCAAAGGATGTGAATATGTTTAAAATATGTATACAGTCAACTCCCTCTAATTTGCACAGCTTGGGACCAAAGGTTGTGCACATTATATAATTTTGCTGATTATAGGTCATTACTTTGTTTACATTTTTTCCCCTCTAAATTTACAGTAAATTACTGATGCATATATTAATTGGTAAAAAAGATAGATATTGTAATACATTGGGTTATTTAATTGAAAAAAGCATTACATTTATGGAAAATTTATTATTATATTTTTTATTGTTTGAGAACTTCTTTTGGTCTTGTATTTTTTCTTGGAGTCTATTTATAATCATTATTTCTTGTTTTGTAACAAAACTGAAGAAAATCTAGATATTTATAACCAACTGCCAAACCCTGCTCAAGAGTTACTTTTCCACCTTCATCATCCGATTGTGTGAGAATTATGCTGATTTTCAGTAGAGTTTAACAGAGTAGTACTTTTAATGCCATCATCTGGTAAATTTTCTGTATCTGGAGCTTTATTTTGGGAGGACATCCATTCAGTTACATTTTTCTTTATTCAAGAAATCAGGCACAACAGTTAGTGAGTTTTTTGCAAACATAAAAGATCTACAGATTTCTTTTTTGCATTATCCAAACTGAAGCCACCAAAGTCAATATCATTGTCTAAATGGGCAATTCTTACGTGATGTACGGGACATTTACATGTGTTTAAACCATTAAATTTTACCGAAATTAAAGTTATTAAATACTTTGATAATTCTGAGGTATAAGACTTTAACTTGTACTTCAGAAAGACATGCTGGGTTTTTCCCCACATTAAAAATTGATTAAATAAGAAATTTAAATGTATGTGTGATGCACGGGACTCGCAAAAAATCAAAAAGCATACATCATATGGTATTAACGTTAATTTCTGTGATGCTTCATGGATTTATTGATTATACTTTTTTTTGTAATGAAAGAACATTTAATAGACTGATTTGGTGTAATATTAAGTTCATTTTAAAAATTAATAAATTACGTAGATTTTATTGATGTGATGCGCAGGACAAATAAAAGTGATGCACGGGACAAGTCTGACTTGTTTGCATACCACCTGAGATTTATGACCTTTCTCAATATATTTAGGATGTTAAATTGTGAGAATACATGATAAAAAGATATTAATCATGTATTCCACTTGATGCAGATATTAATTACTTAAAATAATTGCCAGTAGATGGCACTAATGTACTCATAATTTGAAATTTTTTAAAAAGTAAATTTTCTGGGTGTGTTTGAAAATATGTTTTATTTTGACATGTATCGATCAATGCCAATGTATGATTTGTGAGACATTCTTCCTAAAGTTAAGATATCTAAAGATAACGCATAATTCTGAAATGTTTCGGAATGAAGCATTATGTAATAATACTAACAATTCTCACTGTTGGCAAGGTGTTTGTAGCGATTGTTTTCATGGAGAAAAGATTGAAAATGATGAGCCGGATGAAAATACAGTCATATGGACCCAATGAACAAAAGATAGAGGAGGCAAGTTAAGATGTAATGTGAAAGAAGGCTGCATTGCCAAAGTTTTATCAAGTTTAAAAGAAACCTTTTATTTAGTCACTTGCCACTTAAATATTAAACAAATTCAAAATTAAGAATTTCAGAATGATAAAGGAGGCCCCCAAAGAAAAGTTCTTCAGAAAGAATTTGCTATGAATTATAATGTGAATATCAAAATGAAATTCATCGTGCTCTAGAAGTAGTGTGACTTTATTCACAGCAGCTCAACATTTTTAATTCTGTTCGGATGCAAAAGAAAAGGAAAAAAATACAGCCAGAGCTTTTATTGAGTTACTTTACTCTGATCTGGAGCCCCTTTTCAAATGAAAACAAAAATTGAAGTGGTATGGACAAACGACCCATCATCTGAATTCAAGAATAAATTTATGGCTCTTTTCTCACAAGAACTTAGCTGGAAATAGTTTGCTACTTCACATGGAAAAGTGACATAGATAGAATAGGTGGAAGAGCTAAATCACTTGTTCCTCAAAAAGTTATAAGAAAGCAAATTTCTCAAATTGTGCATTCTGCTTCTGATTTTTACAACCTTGTATAAGATTTTAATGCCAACAATAAAAGTTTTATTAGTTGAAGAGAGAAATATTCCATAGAATGAAATGTATGCCAAATAATGTACCATCTCTCTATTACAGTTTTGTGGATTTATGTTAAAGAACATGATGATGGATGCATGCTTTTTTTTTTTTTATCGAAACTATCATTTTTGTATTTTTTCAAAACATTTTTTTAATTATTATTTAGCATAAAAATATGTCAAGCTTTGAAATTTCTAAATTAGTCTCTTTTTTTTTTTTTTCCAAAATTTAACATAAATGATGCACAGGACAAGGGTGTGTGATGCACGGGACAAATTTAAAATGCTTATAATTTGAACAATTATTAACATGAATTTATTTTACCAATATATATCTTTTTATTTTTAAAAGTATACAGTAAATCAGAAATGTTTTCCATCTAAAATAAATATTACTACTTCTAGTAAAACCTAATGCAGTTTTAATGTGATGCACGGGACATCACTTTGAAATATCTTAAATCACAAACTACAATTTGAAAAAAATTAAAATGGAAGTAATTTTTTATTAAATTAAATAGAAATATACCTGCAGGCAGGGTTGGCACGGTTTAAACCAAGTGGTTTTAACCATGGTTTAAACCACGGTTTAAACCAATTGGTTTTTTTGTCAAAAAAACCATTTGGTTTTTTAGAAAAAAATCTAATGTAATATTTTCTCTTTTTTGTAATTTATTTGTTTTAAATTATTGATAGAAGTAATTTCTACTTTTAACACTTCATCTCAGCAGTCAACATGAGACATAATGAGCTTAGGTCATGTTTCTATGCATGTAGAATGAAAATTAGCATGTGCTGATGAACATATCTGGTACCCTAAAGATTTTTCTTAAAACATGTGAAATTAGAAAAGATAAAATAGATAAATAATATTCAGTTTTTAGCATAAAATATTTTCATTTAAAAAACGCAGATTATTTACAGCAGTTAATAACAAAATACAATGATTTTTAAGATTTTGGTTAAGTTGTAAAAGAAAATTTTCTGGATTGAAATTGGGGAAGATTATCCTTAAAGAATTTAAAAGAGTAACTTAAGATATCAAATTGAATAACACAGCTTGCAAAATCTGAGTGCTAGTTATAGCATTTCAATTATACCAATCAATCTTTTCTGTTAGTTGCGGAATCTAATGGCCAAAAGTGTTTACTTGGACACTTGGAATTATCACTCAGAAAACAAAATAACTAGAAGTATTTGGATATTAAAAAAAATAATAATAACCACAGAATAATATTATATTCATGAAACTGCATCAAATGTTTGATTGATTGATTATTATATTATTAATCAAAGGATCCTTCATACGATTTTCAAGGTATCAATGTTCACTGTGTAGAACAGTTTACTATGAACATAAGACATAGCTGTTACTAATAATGTTTAAATTAGAAATGATTTCAATTTTCTACATAATTGACTGTAATTATTCAATTTAAATATTTTCAAAAGTTATATTACTTATATAATATCCAAAAATGTTTATTTTATCAACAGATATGCATCTGTATGCAATAGGAAATTATATTTTTTAAAAAAAAACCCGGTTTAAACCAAAAAAACCTGGTTTAAACCAAATAAACCGGTTTTTTTGGTTTTTTACAAAAAAACCTGGTTTTTTTCCAACCCTGCCTGCAGGTACTTTGAAAAGCCAAAAATTGAATAAAAGTGCAGTATATTTGTTTATAGAGATTAACAAAGTATAGGTGTATGAATGCATGCGTTTTTCAATATTGTTAACATCAATTTTGACTTTCATGAACACTTTTAGAAACGAACCATATAAAAATAAAAAAATGCATGAATTAAATACTTCAGACTATGTACTTTAATTAGCCATGAATAATAAAGAAAAATTTTATACTTTATTTTTTGAGGGTATGGTTCACTTTTGGGAGAAAATGCCCAAATGCTGGAGACACACAAAAAAAAAGACCCTCATTTTCGACCTTTTTTTTTCTCCCTATTTGAAAAAAATTTTTACTTCATTGAAATGCCCAAATTTAGGAGAGCAAAAATTGAATACCAACCGTCGATCAAATTGCCCCAATTTTAAATTTCTTTCAGAAAGTTAATGGTAACTAAGTTTTCAATGTTTACATCTAACAGTGTGCAAATTATAGGTGTTTGCGTATTATAGAGTTGCAGATTAGAGGTTGTTGACTGTATATTAAATACATCTTTTCTGACATTTTCAAAGTTAAACAACTAACAATACTGAATCATCCCTAGTTATTCCTTATCACCATATGTTTGGAATGATTCTTAATCATCCCACATTTTATTTAATCAGCTTCCTCCTTCCTTATTTAATGCACTCTAGAGAGAAAAAAAAAGTGTATTATTTGAACTGCTAACAACATTTTTAAGCAGTAAGGAATGTTAGTACCGTATTTTTCGGCCTATAATCCGCGGATTATCTGTTAAAAAACGTCAAAAATTTTAAGTGCGGATTATCTGCGGACATTTTTTTAAGCAGAAGTTCATGCCAGATATTCTGTTTCTACCGGCAGTCAAAATAAAAATGTAAACAGCTATCACACGATTGTTTACTATCGACCGATCGTGGAGTCGCTCGTGATTCGTTCACATATGACGTGTACGTGCTAGTGGGAGTGGCTTCTGATTTTTGTTATAATTTTTAGCCTTTTGGCAACATGTTTTTATGAAGAACAAAGCGTTTCTCAACTCATCTCTTTCAAAAATTGCAATGCAATATAATAAATAATGTCTAACAGAAAACGTGTTATTTAACAGTACAGAATTTAAACTGAACGTTATTATAAAAGCGGAAAATGATTTAAAAACAGCAATCATTATACAATTATCTGTATTTACAAGACAGTCTACATTTTAGATATAAGATTCAATGAAAAAAAGTATTTGTATTTTTAACTTGTAATTATTTTATAATTTTTTTTTCAATTATTTTATTACAATTATCATTTAAATAGAGCAACTAAATAAATAGGGAGGTGGTTTATCAGTAGTACTTTGGAATGTTGAAAACAATGAGTAATCCTCGTATATTCCGGCGTATTATCCGCGGATTATAGGCCGATGCGGATTATCTGATGAAATTTTTTTATAAGCACTAAAAATTGCAGCTGCGGATTATAGGCCGAAAAATATGGTATATTATATCAATAAACTTAAGTAATTTAGTTATATTTAGCAAAAAATAAGAAACATAAACCACCTATTCAAAAAGAAGTTTGATTGTAAGAAATCAGAGATTCCTTTCTTATAACAAATATAAAAATGGCTGAATGAAATTCTGTTGCCAGTTCTGTTGATAAGGAATCACTTTATTAGTGTTGCCAGTTTCAGAGACTGAATTGCATTTTTTTCCTTGTTTTAGACCTAGGAATCAAGTCTCCCCTACATGTCACTAAAGTATTCTGTATGCTTCCTAGTGCCGTTGTTACACATTTGCATTGACAATTACAGCATCAGCTTGGTTTCTACAATTGTTTCCAGTCTATGATTAATTTTTGTGACCTGTCTGATATTATTCATTTTGGAATGCTAAGATGCACTATTATATAAATTTATGTTAACAAAGTATGTAGTAAAACTTCAAAATAATGGATGTTTTGGGACTGCCGAATTTCTCTGCTATTTAGATGTAAAAATGTGAAAATAATATTGGAGTTGAGGATTGAAAACTCTTTTGCTAAATAGAGGTGTCCATCATAGAGCTTTTTCTGTATTTCAAAGTTCCATCATTTTTCTAAGATTAATTGCTGAAGTGATTGCAATTTTTTTTTTTTTTTCTTTTTTTAAATAAATTAGGGGTGCACAGCTTTTAATAAGAGAAGGGCTACTCACAAAAATGACTGAGTTGTCGAGGGTCAATATATGTAGCATAGACATAATTTGGTTTTGGAGAAGGGGAGCTTATAAAAACTGATTTTTAAAAAAAGGAAAGAGTTTTAGCTCCCTATACTCAACCTCCTTCCCAATCAACATACCCAATTCAGTTGGCAAGACAGTATCATGACAGTTTTGCTTGTATGCAGGCGGATCCAAAATGGAAGGTAAAAGCAGGTATACAAAAATAATCGAAATTCACATAGGAACTTGGGGTGATAAATGCCATCCGGGGGTGCTAGAGGCTAGAGGATGTTTCTATGAAAACACGAGATGAACAAATTGAGTGATTTTGATGTGTATAATTTCAGCAGGACAGAGCTCATGCACATTTTAGCAGGCAAGTCAGAACACATCTGCAGGCTGCCTTTTCCAGGCTTTGGATTGGTTGATGTGGACCAATCGCATGGCCAATGCATAGGCGTAGAATTTTCAAAATTATTGGAGGGGCTCAGCCAGTGGTGCAGGCAAAGGGGGGGGGGTTACCGACCCCTGGAACAAGGATTAAATTTACTAAGTAATGATTACAAAAATAGTAAAAACTGCTAAGACAAAATTACAAATAACCGCTGAATGTTTCCGTTTTATACAGGTTTTCGTCTGCCTTAGGAGGTAAAAATTCAAAGAGTTCCTTTCGATGGATCATGAAACGTTTGTCATTAGACAAGATTTTGTAATAGACAGGTTCCGTTTCCATATCCATATAGTAAAACCTTTTGTAAAAGCAATCGTAAGCGACCGAAACAATATTCTGTTTAAGACAGATTTCTGGCTAATTAAGTAAAATTGTACGACAATCTTTCATTCTGGAGCACGAAAAGTTTCCATTTAAGACAGGATTATGCCATAGACAGTGAATCAGCAGTTTTTACTCTACATATATCATAAATATCTATATGTCTAATAATAAAAGACAAGATCGCTGTTTGTGTGTTTATTGCCGATGGCTAGGAAAATCTACTGCCCGCAGAGGTCTGAAAATTTATATGAGAATAGTTCATTGCCGGTATGGATACCCGTGAGGCTCACATTTTTAATTTTTTGATAATTGACAGAGATATTAATTAAAAACTCATCAAAAAAGAGAGCTTTTTTTTAAATTAGTGGAGGTGCGCTCGTACATGACCAGAACCTGCTTTTCAAGAGGAAAGGAAGGAAGAACTAATAGTCCAGGCAATAGAGACCGTATAGGCCTAGCAAATTCATGGTAGTTCTGGAAAAAGGCTTACTATATGTTTTTTGGGGGTCTTTGAATCCGAATTTTTGACTTCCCACCAAAATTTCCTCCGGCAACCTCCCCATCCCCAAATTTTGGTAAAATGCCCCCAAAAAAGGTTTTTATTAAAAAAATCCTTTTTTTTATTGTTTTAGGGAAAGAGTATCTAGAAATTCAGAAAGTAGACAAAATTTGCAACAAATTAGATATATGACATTATGACTTAGGATGAAGGGGGGATCTGCCTCGGAACATGCGCGCGGTGCTGTGTGAACTAAGTTGAGCAATTCCACTTAACCACTCACACGCAGTGCTGTAGTTGAAAAAAAAAATTTGCGGGAACGCACCTTTTCATAGAGTAGATGTTGATGCTACCGGATTTTTGCTAAGCCGAAATCAAATTTAAAACATTTAGCCAAAAATTCGACTTTTTTCAATTAATAGTTATAATTATTAGATTCTAATTCTTATAGTATTGTATTTGTATAGCATCCATCTAAAAGCAATATTTAATCAATCTCATAGTAACATTCTATATTATGAATCAAAATAATTTGAAAAAACAGGAATGAATCCATATATTAGTTACTGGCATATCTATCCTAGAAGTTTCCAAAAGAGCGATGAAGAAAGGTTGTTTTCTGTCATGGAGGGTTTTCTGTGCTCTGTGACTTACGACAAGCTGCTAATTTTCTTCCTGATCACTACCAAGATTTAACATATGGTTTAGGACAAAAACTTTTTAAGGGAGGTCCTACACGGATTTTGAATATAAGTGGAACAGATCTTCTTAAAATTAGTATAAATTATTGTTCCGCTTGAAAAAAAAAATGTGCTCGTACGCGATATCTTATACTATAATACAAGCAAAAATTGTGTGTATGTAAATTTTATCTTGAAAACAGCTCGAACGATTTTGATTAAATTTTGCACCCTACCGTTTTCGGGTACGAAAATACCATTGGGATGGGTCTCGTGTTCGAGAAAATTCGATTAGTGGGTCATTTTGGGTCATGATGGGTCAGGGTCAAGCTAATTATATCTAAAGAACGGCTCAATCGATTTTGACTAAATTTTGTATCTAACCATTTTCAAGCACGAAAAGTCCATTGGAATGGGTCACGTGTTCGAGAAAACTCGATTAGTGGGTCACTGTGGGTCAAGATATTTTTATCTAAAAAACGGCTCTAACGATTTTCACTAAATTTTGTATCTAACCATTTTCAGGCATGAAAAGACCATTGGGATGGGTCTCGTGTTAGAGAAAATTCGATTAGTGGGTCATTTTCGGTCATAATGGGTCTGGGTCAAGCTAATTATACCTAAAGAACGGCTCAATCGATTTTGACTAAATTTTGTATCTAACCATTTTCAGGCACGAAAAGTCCATTGGAATGGGTCACGTGTTTGAGAAAACTCGATTAGTGGGCCATTTTGGGGTCACTGTGGGTCAAGATATTTTTATCTAAAAAACGGCTCAATCGATTTTGACTAAATTTTGTATCTAACCATTTTCAGGCACGAAAAGACTATTGGAATGGGTATCGTGTTCGAGAAAATTCGATTAGTGGGTCATAATGGGTCAGGGCCAAGCTAACTATATCTAGAGAACGGCTCAATCGATTTTGACTAAATTTTGTATATAACCATTTTCGGGTAAGAAAGGATCATTGGAATGGATCTCGTGTTTAAAAAAATTAGATTAAGGGGTCATAATGGGTCAGGTTCAAGCTAATTATATGTAAAGAACGGCTCAATCGATTTTGACTAAATTTTGTATGTAACCATTTTCGGGCACGAAAAGACTATTGGGATGGGTATCGTGTTCGAGAAAATTCGATTAGTGGGTCATTTTGGATCATGATGGGTCAGGGTCAAGCTAATTATATCTAGAGAACGGCTCAATCGATTTTGACTAAATTTTGTATCTAACCATTTTCGGGCAAGAAAGGATCATTGGAATGGGTCTCGCGTTCAAAAAAATTAGATTAAGGGGTCGTTTTGGGTCATAATGGGTGCTGGTGAAGCTAATTATATCTAGAGAACGGCTCAATCGATTTTGACTAAATTTTGTATCTAACCATTTTCGGGCACGAAAAGACCACTGGGATGGGTAACGTAATTCGATTAGCGGTTCTTTTTTGGGTCACCGTGGGTCCAGCTAACTTTATTTAGATAACGGCTCTAACGATTTTGACGAAATTCTGTAATCTATCGTTTTCGGGCACGAAAAGACCATTGGGATGGTTCACGTGTTTGAGAAAATTCGATTAGTGGGTCATTATAGCGAGGGTCAAGCTAATTATATCTAAAAAATGGCTCAAGACATTTTCACAAATTTTTTTAGCATACGGCCTTTTCTGGTCATGAGATGACCACTGTGTTAAATCATATGTTTCAGAAAATTCTAAGAGTGGGTCATTTTGGGTCACAATGAGCCAGGGTCAAGCTAATTGAATTTAAAAACATGCTCAAAAGATTTTGACCAAATTATATATTATACCGTTTCTGGGCATGAGAAGAGAATTGGGCAAATTCACATGTTCGAGGAAATTCGATTAGTGGGTCATTTTGGATCACAATGGGTCAGGGTCCAGCTAATTGCATCTAAAAGAATGGCTTAAACGATTTTGACTAAATTTTGTATTCTATCGTTTTGGGGCTCGAGAAAACCATTGGTCTAGGTCGCATGTTCAACAAAATTCGATCAGTGGATCATTTTGGGTCACAATTGGATCAGGGTCAAGGTAATTGTATTTAAAAAGCGCTTCAAAAGATTTTGACAAAATTTTGTATAATACCGTTTCCGGGCATGAAAAGACCGTTTGGCAGGTCGAATGTTAAAGAAAATTCAATCAATGGGTCATTTTGGGTCCTAATGGATCAGGATCAAGCTAACTGTATCTAAAAATCTGCTCAAAAGATTTCTACAAAACTTTGTACTACACCATTTCTGGACAAGATAAAACCATTGAGCTGGGTTGCATGCTCAAGAAAATTCTATTAGTGGGCCATTAACGGGTCGGGATCTATCTAACGGCATCTCAAAAACGTTCAAACAATTTTGACATTTTTTTTTTTTTTTTTTTTTGTTATACCGTTTCACAGTACAAAAAGACCATTGAAATAGCTCACATGTTAGATAAATTTCGGTTAGTGGGTTTTTGAATCAACATGGGTCAAGCTTATTTGATCTAGAAAACGACTAACGATTTTCACTAAATTTTGCATTCCATCGTTTTCAGGCTCGAGAAGAGCATTGTGTTAGGTCGCATGTTCGAAAAAATTCGATTAGTGGGTCATTTTGGGTCACTATGTCTCAGGGTCAAGCTAGTTGCATCAGAAACAACAAGAATGATTCAGTGGGAATAATATATCGAGATAAACACAAAGCTAATTTTGACCGAGCTTAGCTCGGTCATTCCTGCTAGTATATATATATTTGCTGTAACAATTAACAAACCAAATATTTCTGGGAACGGCGTTCCTACGCGTTCCCACCCAACTACAGCACTGCTCACACGTTTACATTCGCCCTCCCATCTCCCCTTTGAACTTTATAAGGTTTACTTTAAGTTTTTTGGGTCGCTGAATCCGAATTTTTAACTTCCCCCCAAAATTTTCTCCCCTGAAAACCCCCACAAATAGTTGTTTTTAACTTAAATTTCTTATTGTTTTAAGGGAAAAGCATTACGAAATTCAGAAACTAGACAAAATTTGAAACAAATAGGATATAGGGGAGGGGGAAGGCTGCCTCTGAACATGCACTGCGGCGCTACGTGCACTAAGTTATGAAGTCCAAGCAATAGGGGATTTTACCTGGAAAAATTAATACTAGTTCTGGGTTTCGACTCACTTTATGTTTTTTGGGTCGCTGAATCCGAATTTGTAACTTCTCACCAAAATTTCACCCGGCAACCCCCCCAAAAATTGATTTTTTGTCCTCTTTTCAAAAAAGCTTATTCGAAATTCGTACAGCAATTTTTGAATTTTTCGCAAATATTTGTATGCGATTTTTAGCGTTATTTTGTGTTTCGCAGCGATTTTTTTTATATTGATAAAAGGAATTTGGTTTCAAATTTTTAGCATTATACAGTAAATTTTGTCCTCCGAAATTTTTGAATTTTTTATTCGATTTTTAATGCGTGTTTTTGAGATTTTTTGCAACGAGTTTTGACACTCGTGAAAGAATTCCGGTTAAAATGTTTTAGAGTACTTGTAGTAATTTTTCGCCTTTGTGACTTTTAGAATTTTAGCGGTTTTTAATGCAATTTTCAGCGGTTTTTTGCGCTCCGCAGTGACTTTTTTACATTGGTAAAACGAATTCGATTTTAAACTTTTAGCCTAGTGTAGTAAATTTTGTTCACTTTGAGAGGTTTTTATTGCGATTTTTTGAAGTCCGTGGAGATTTTTGACATTCTTGAAAAAATTCCCATTAATGTTTTAATCCACTATAGTGAATTTTGTTCTCAGCGATTTTTGAATTTTTAATGCTCTTTTTTGCGTTTTTTTTTTCGTATTCCGTAGCGATTTTTTGGCATTCATAATATTTTTGCGATTTCAAACTTTCAGCTTAATATAGCAAATTTTTTTTTCCGCGATTTCTGAAAAAAAGTTTCCCCATCTCAACTCGATTTTTAGCGTTTTTACGCGTTCTGTACTTTTTTTTTTACATTTATAAAAGAAATTCGTTTCAAACTTGTAACATGCTGTTGTAATCTTTTCCCTCTGCTATTTTTTATTTTTATCGATTTTTAATGCGATGTTTAGCGTTCCGCTGCTATCTTTTGACATTCGTAAAAGGAATTGGGTGTCAAACTTTTAGCCCAATATAATAAATTTTGTTATATTTTCAATAAAGTTTATTCGAAAATTATACAGCGATTTTTGATTTTTTTTCTAATTTTTATGCATTGTTTTGAGATTTTTCGCATTCCGCGGTGATTTTTCTACATTCGTAAAAGGAATCCTGTTTTAATGTTTTAGCCCATAATAACAAAATTTTGCCATCGGCGATTTTTTGAATTTTTGGAGTTTTCTTGCGATTCTCTACAATTTTTCCAAATTTAGTAAAAGGAAATTGGTTATCTTCTAGCCCAAAATAGTAAATTTTGTTTCTTTTCATGTAAATTTATTTGGAATTCGTGCAGCTTTTTTTTAATTTTTCGAGAAATTTTTCAGATTTTTCGTGTTTCGTATTATTTTTTGATGGACCGGACGACGCCGGGCATGTCAGCTGGTTAGTGTATGAATGCATAATATAAATACTACAGGGTTGCGCACGGAAAAGTGGCCCTGCTGTATTTGCCATGAATGCGTATGTACAGATAGATACTCTTATATGAACATCGAAAAGTTTGAAAATATCAAGAAAATCAAATCAAATGTCAGTCCGAAGCGACACAGAAAAAATGAAGTTTAAGAATGGCCGGGTTTACAGAAAAAAATTAGACCCGGTCCCTACCCAGCCTGATATTAATGAAAGAAAGCGGCCCCGAGAAAGGGTTTCTTGCTCGGCCTGAATAAGAACAATTGGATATGTAATGTTTATTGTTACCAGATCCTGGTGAATCGTCATTTGCTATACAGAGAGACCGCTTGATAGATTTGGATTATTTTAATAAGTATGAGCTTTATGCATGATTTAGAGACAAAGAATTTCTCCCTTTATATTCTATTCTTTCGAGACACTGGTGATTCCTCCTGGCTTCTAGTTTTATCATTTGGAACAAAACTTAAATCCTCTCCCACCTCCCTCCCGAGATCTTTAAAGCTCGTAAATTGGAGTCACTTTCTTTGTAGGTTCGAAAAACGGCGAACCATCTTATCTGTGCTCTAATCAGATCATATCGGACACCATTTGTTGTCCGTTAAAAATGTGAATTTATTGCCCTATGTCTATGACGCCGAATCAGAAAAAGAAATTCTTCCCAGAAAGTCTGCCCATGCCCAGTGTCTAAAGAAGGAAGAAAGCCCCACCATGGAGAGTGCTTAGTTATTCCCATACGCCACGCTAAAATTTTCCAGTTTTTTACTTGTTTACAAAGAATAAAAGTAAACAGCGAATTTAGAGAAAGAACAATTATCCATCGAAAACATTATACGCTAAAAACTTTTGTAAATTATATGAAATTCCAAAATCTGAGGTTTTTTTCTATATCAGTTGGCGCAAAAAAATATAGCCCATCTGAAAAAATTATTGGAGGGGCCCGAGCCCCACGGGCCCATATAACTTTACGCCTATGGGCCAATGTGATCACCAGATTTGTCTCCAGTAGAATTTTTCTTATGAGGGTTTTGAAAAGGACTTATTTATGAAATACTTATTTCTTCACAGGGTGATTTAGTAGGAAGGATTGTTGTGGCAGCAGGATGTGTTAGAGGTACACCTGATATGTTTGAGATTGAGAATGTGTGTCAGCCCATGCACCGGTGATGTAATGCATGTCTCCAGGTGTCTGGCAAAAACATATTGAAATTTATAAATTACTAGAAGACTTGCACAAAATTTATGAAAAAGCCTATTCTAACATTAAATTTGCTCAAGATAAAAGATATAAAATGTACAGTCGAAAAGCTAAATTAAGAAACATCTGTTTGAAAGACATTGTATACTTAAAAACAGTTGACAAAGTTAAACCTAGATATACAGGACCATACATAGTTACACATAAACATTCACCTGTGTCTTTCTCGATAAAAATATTACATGCTGCTGATGATACAGCATTTCGTGTGCACATAGATAGATTACTCCTTGCACCACCTCATTATGGACATTTGTTTGATCCTTCAAGTCATGTTAATAACAGTAATTTCACTAGTAACTTTCAACCACACACTTATAATTTAAGACGAAGATAATCATTTATTATTTACAAGACTTATTTTGAATTTATGTATTGTGACACTATGTTGTTGATCTCTGGCCAAGATTATACATGTGTTGTTTATAGGTGATCTTTGACAATGTTGTGGCTGGTCCATGAGTGTGTTGCTTCGAAGATCATGTGTGAACAATATTCTGTGTCACTTTGCATTTTTCTCTATATGTTTTTTTTACGCACGTAAGCTAATCAAAACACGCTAACTTTAAATGCTTTCACTTTTAGTTACAACTTAACAGTAACAAGTCTAGCTAGATATTCTTTTGTCATTCAAAAAAAAAAAGGTTATAATTTTTACATGTCACTTATATCTATTGTTAAAAAAAAAAAGAAAAAAAACCTTCAATTAAATTCTATACCTGCTTACATGACTTGAACATAATTTTATGAGTTTATATCACTTCGTCTCTCACCACTTTAGGATTGTCCTTCTTGAGAAGTCTGATATTTACAACTTAGTTTTTTTTTCCTTTTTTATAATCATTGCCCTCAAGAAGCCGTGAACCGTTCAAAATTGTTGCCCTAAGGTTCATGCGACACTGTGATGAGAGACACCTTTCACGTGAATTGGTTTTCCAATTCAAATTCCTTACAAAGAATTTATGAGAGATACTGAATCGCGCTCCTTTCACACATCACTGTGATCTACTGGGGAGTGAGGAGGCTCATGTTGTGCTCAATGTGAGTCGTCCTTTTTATTTCCTCTTCCTCTAGGGCTGAGGTCTTAAACCGAAGCCATAATACTTGTTGACATACAAGAATTAGGGCCACCCCTTTTTTTATGGGCGTGCTTTAGGCACCTCTTTATTTTGTGGTCCTGTGCCATGTGCACAAATTTTCAATTTTTACATTTATTCTCTTCATGTGTACATCTAAGTTTTAGTTACAATTACTCATACCTTATATATTTTTCATTTTTACTTTTAGTGTCTTGAATTGTGTTTTTTTTAAAATTATTTCTTTTAAATGCTTGCAAATGTGTATTACATGGCTGATCCCAAATAGGGTCAAAGTAAAAAAAAGTGAGTCTTGGTACCAAGGACACAAAAAATGATTGCTCAGTGACTTTAAAGTTGCAATGGATCCAAAGACTTAAGCAACCTAGTTGAATTTATGCTTTACATGCATATAACTTTTAAACATGTTTTTTTTTCTTCAAATTGCAAGCTCATATATAAGCATTTTCTAATGTGTTTACTTTGTGAAACTGTGTTTGAAGATTTACAATTTGAAGATGGACAATTTGTCTGTTTTTCTATAAAGCTGCAACGCACCGTCACAGCTTTTTCTCAGTTGCGTCGGTGAGATATGTGGCAGATTTTATCTGCAACATATCAATTTCACCCCCCGTTTCTCAAAATCTACTTTAAACAAGTAAATTCATTAATGGTAATTCTTTTCCTAAAACAATTCATACTTCTACATTCATTTATTAGTTTTTTTTTTTTTTTCCTTTCTCAAGGAACTTTTCTCAACACATATAAAGATTTATGGTTTCAGATATTTTGTTTCACTTATTCAAAATTCTCATTCTCGATTATTTATTTATTTATTTATTTCCCTTCCTAACGGTTTTTAGTTACCAGCAATCATGCGCAGTTATAATTCGTACAGCTGTACTTCCCCTTTAATGGTTCATTTTCTTTAATGTATTTTTATCTGCACTATAAATAAACCACTCTCATTTCCTATTAGAACTTGACGGGTAAAAAAGAAAATAATGTATTTATTGGAATTGCAGTTTTAAATTATATTTTCATTTATCATCATTATGCTTTCTACATTTCACATATATTTTAAAGTTACAGTCTTTATAAAGTTAAAGATTACTCAATCGCATTTAACTGCAATCTGTTTTTTAATATAAACAAATGCGAGACTTTTCGTCGCACTTATTCTTGAAACATGTAGGGTTGCTTCACATCCTGTGGGTGCGCCGAAAGGTGGGGCTGCCACGTAATTTGTCTGCTAATCCTGTCGCCAATGCTTTGTCTATGTAATATAGGCGCCGTCAAAATCTTGATTAGTTGGCGATAATACAATATGCCAAGACATATGAGTTCAGTACGCGTTATGACACAGTTTACCCCCAGTGGCGTAGCTACATTTTTTGGCGCCCGGGAGCAGGAAGAAAATTTGCCCTCCCCTCCCTAAATAAAAAAGTGACCTCATTATTTTTCCTCAAGACAAAAAAAAAAAAGTATTTTTGGCTTGTACGGAGAGGAAAAGGCAACTTCACTCTTTTTTGCTTTTAAGGATTCAGCTAATTTTACCGAAACACACGAAACCTAAATGTGTGGAACAAGATTATAGAAGATTTCTAGTTTTTGTCAATACTAAATTTAAATGGGAATTTCAAAAACTTAGTAGAAAATTCACGGGACATAACTGTTGTTTTAAGCGTATGGGAGTAGAAACATTGAAAATAAATTTTCAAATAACTACATTTGCTAAAACGCCTAAAATTCGCCTGATTATGAAAAAAAATATCCTGGTTTAAAACGGCAGCCACCCTAGAATTTTAAATTGCCATACCCTTTTTTAAGATAGATTGGAAACCAAAAAATGTTCTTGAATCCTTTTATCAAGACTTAATGATTATGCAAGAAATAAATTATAATTTTTTGTATATTTTTATTTTAGTTTGAAATTTTTAAGGAGTTTCCAGTTTGAAACAGGATGGTGGACGGAGATTCAAGACGTCCAACGAATTTGGTCGAGATCATCCAAATCGATTTATAAATACGTACACAGTCACATGACAATGATCAGATTTATAGAGAGAGATACATACTATATATATATAGATGAAAAAGATAAGAATTATTTTACAATTGATATTAAATTTAAAAAATTTGTTAAAATCCTTAAGTTCTGTTTCCTAACTTTAAATCTTATATTCTAAAATCCGTTTTACCCCTTGTAACTTGTTTCCCAGCACAACTTTTACGTTCTCCATTAAATTCAGAGAGTAACTAAGATAAAAAATGCTGACGTTTGGACAATTTTCCTTCATTTGTGGTTAAAACCTTGAACGTCACAGCCGGGGGGCATTTTAATCTCTGGTTTCACAGGACTGATTTCTGTGGAATTTTTTTTCTTTCAACTCGTCTTGCGATTCGCTTCAGATTTTCCAGTGCATGCAAAGCACATCTGCTATACGGGGACGTACGCAGCGGGTAACCGTGCCGGAGATTCATTGTGAAAGAGATAAATGTGAACGGAGGTTTTTAGTGGGTAGCACTCCCAGTCTACACTACCGAAGGCTGTGGAGACCCACCCAGAGGTTCATTTTGAGAGATTCACACACACACACATGTATATATATATATATATATATATATAATTTTAATATGAATAGAGGTTTTAATCATTCGTGGTTCGTTTGGTAAAATCGACGGGCAGGTCAGCTAGTATACTAATGAAAAAAGTTCTTTTGATACCAGAAATGTAACTCCAAGTCACAAACAGGCCTTTTGATTTATAAACTGGAGGTTAGACAGTTAGAAACCCCCAACAGCGATTGACATACTTATAGATCTCGTCAACCCCCCCTCCCGATCTTCACTGAATTTCTTCAAAACATTCATACACACACACAAAGGTCAACAATTCTTATTTATTGTCAAAATATGTGAAATAATGCCGGTTCAAACCTCCTCCCAATCCCCCCCCCCCCGCCCCCCACACACACACTATTTAATCTTTTTGCGCCTCGATTCAGGTACAGTCTAGAAAAAAAAAAAGTAAACACACCCAACTAACTCCTCAACAAATTATTGTAGAAGAAAGTTACTGTTACCGAACGATTGGAAATAAAGTCTTCTTTTAAATGATGTATATAAAATTTGCTTAGGGGGCCATTCACATATTAAAACGAACCAAAACTTTGTTTTTTTCGATAGCAGTACACAATTCTGACAGCATAAATGAACCCTACTCCCTTCAATTAGCCTAAAAACAAATTTTTATGCAATTCGTACGATAAGTTTCTGAGATATTAATTATTTTAAAACGAGCGTATTTTAAGGTCTGTATCCAAATTGAAGTTCGAAACTCGATTGTTAACCGAGGGAGCCCCCATCTTGATCAAGGGACCATAAGAAGTCAATGAAGCCTGCTAGATTACAGGACAGCAGAAGAAATTTTTAAATATCTAGTCACTTCTATTTATAGACGGCCCCTTAAATCATCATTTTGCCGTTTTTTAAGCATAATTTGAAAACTACTTGGAAGAAAAATGTGAAATTTTGGATTTCCCTAAAGCAGGACTTAATAAATCTAAATCCATCAAAAAAATGGTAGGTTGCAATTCATAATTTTTTCAAATATTAATTTCATAAATCATAATTCATATCATAAAATTATAAAAATTGCAAATTCAGCGTATTTATGTTTGGGTATATTAGTATTATTGCTGCAAAAAAAAAAAAAAAAAAAAAAAAAAAAAATAGCACATTAAGAGCATAATTTCAGGAGCTATAAATAAAAATATGAAAATGTAATTTACCATTAGAGACACTCAATTTTGAATGTTTATAATTTAAAAACTTAGCATTCAAATGGCTTGAAATTCAGTGCTTAGGCATAGTTTGAACCGAAGATTTGAAATACCTCGTTAAAATTGGGTATTGCCATTGAAAAAAAATGAAGTTTGATTTCATTTTAATATGTAGATGGCCCCTAAGCAAATTTTATATACATCATTTAAAAACAGACTTTATTTTCAATTGTGCGGTACCAGAAACTTTCTTCTACGATAATTTGTTGAGGAGTTAGTAGGGGGTGTTTACTTTTTTTTTTCTACAACTGTACAACTTTCTTAGGTATCAAGTGTGTTGAGCCATCCCCAGAAACATTTACAGAAGCTTTTTCTTTCTTCCTTTTTTGGATATAACAAAATATCTCACTAAATAAAGCATTCACACACACACACAAAAAAAATCAACATTTCTTATTTATTGTCCAAACATGTGAAATAATTTCGGTTTAAATCTCCTCTCAAGTCGGTGCCCCCTATTTAATCTTTTTGTGCCTCAATTCAGGTACACACTATATCATAGGTACCAAGTTTGTTGAGCCATCACTAAAAACATTTACAGAAGCTTTTCCTTTCTTCATTATTTGTATATAACAAAATATCTTACTAAAGAAGACATTCACAAACAGACAAAAAATATCAACTTCTTATTTATTGTCAAAATATGGGAAATAATTTCGGTTTAAACCTCTCTCAATTTGGCACCCCTTGACCTCAGCACCCGGAGCGGTCGCCCCCCTTGCCCCCCCTTAGCTACGCCACTGTTTCCCCCTGACCGCCTGACTGGAAGGTCCGTTAAAGGACCGCTGTTGTTTTCCTTTTTCTTTTTTGTGACGTTGTGTAGCAGTGGTGAAACGAATTTGTTTATACACATCGAGATACTTAATGTGTCCTTCTGTATTGCTTCATATCCGAAGCTCCATTTTTATGAGATGTCTTCCTTTGTTTTTGAACATAAATGAATAAGTGATTGTACTTTCATCGATATGTTGGAGTTTTTTTAATCATCTTTTCAGCGAACCCCAGAACCAACCTGATGCGATCCCCACGATAGTGTTGGTCGTAACATGTGTGGAAATACAGTATAAATAAAATGATGTAGAATGATTTTTGGTTATTCTTCTTGAATTACATATAATTTTACCACTTCTAGCAGTCCCGGATGGTGTTTGCGACCATATGCTCCTATGTGATTTTTTTATTCTTTTTGTATGCCTGCCTTGCCCTTTCATTTTGGCCATGTTATTTTGAATCATCCTGTACATGATAGAGATACAGCTTCTAGGGTTTTTGTTTTTTTTACACGGAGTGAAAATATTCTTGCAGGTTTGTCCCTGCGATAAATTGACGAAATTCACAATTTTTTTCAACGAAATTGGTGATTATTTTCCATGAGAAATTTGCGATTTTTTTTCTTACAAGTGACTGTTGAATGTTGCGATATTTTTTCCTCACAATAAATAAATTGACAGAATTCATGATTTTTTCGCTTTTGATTGACAAAATTCACGATTTTTCTGCATCAGATCAATGAAATTTATATTTTTTCACTGGCATTTAACAAAATTAGTGATTTTTTTCCTTTATGATTGACGAAATTCGTGATTTTATTTGCATGAGTGATAGACGAAATTCAGGATTTTATTTCCACAAATAATCGATGAAATTCACAATTTTATTTCCACAAATAATCGATGAAATTCACAATTTTATTTCCACAAATAATCGATGAAATTCATGATTTTATTTCCACAAAGGATAGACAAAATTCACTATTTTATTTCCATGAGTGATAGATGAAATTCACGATTCTTTCCACGAACTGTCAACGAAATTCACATTTTTTTATCCGCAATAAATTGACGAAATTTGTGTTTTTTCTTTTTCCCATGAACATTTGACGAAATTAGTGGTTTTTTCCCACGACCGATTGATGAAATTCGCAACTTTGAAATTTCTGATGTTGGTATCTATCAGGGTTGGGTTTTTGACATGACAGTGGTAAAAACCATGTTTTTACCGATTTATTCCGTCAAAAATCTATCATTTGTGATTTTCCTCCAATTTATAGTATGGAGGAAGTTTTTGGTTCCCAATTTACAGTTTATGAAAGTGTAGCATACAATACATTTCTAGATTAATTTTTCCTTGTTGTTCTTGTTATTACTATTCACAATTACTTTATTAAATTTATTTAAAAGAAGAGCATTTCCTAAATGGGAAAAATTTTAAAATACAAGAGTAAAAGGAAAGAACAATATTTGTCATAATCTCCACCACTAATGTAGATTCTACTAACTGCAATGAACATTAATATTATATGATAATAAAAGGTTATTATAATTATTAAATAACATTCTACATACATTTTTAATAAAATACATTAAAATTATTTTAGAGATGCAAAAATGCTGTTATATGGTATGACAATAGATCTCAAGCATGGACTGTGGCCATTGGATAAATTTGAATATTCTTAGATGTAATATTTGCAAATGCATATCTTATGTATTTCATAAATGCAATTATTGTGATTTTCATTTTCACTTTAATAAGCATAATCTTAAAATTTTAAATTAATAATTTTTTTATACAAACAAGTAGAACTTGATTTCAGGTGAAAGCTCTTAGACTTAAAATTTAACACATAACAAAACAATATTTAAGAAAAATCAGAATATAATGTCCTGTTCCTGTATACATTTTACTTAAAATTATTTAGGCATTATTTAAAGTGAATTGAAAGAAATAACACATTGCATATTTTTATTACATACATATGACTGTATGAGTAAAATTCTTTTATCGTTAAAATTATTCTTAAATTATTATTAAATTTAGAGAGATTCTTAAATGTTTTATTTATTTTTTAATGCAGTTAACTTTTTAATTAATGGATCTACAATTCTGCTTTAGCGCATTCATGCCGGCACAGTGGGTCACACTCGACTGTCTCAGAGTTGTCAAGTCTCCGGCTTTTTGCACACCACTGTAATTTTAGAGAAAATGTTGTTCCTTTAAATCGCCTAATTGTTCTAATTAAATAAAACAACATTTTCTGTATTAAAATACTGGTATCCAAAAGGCTGGAGACTTGCCAGCTCTGAGACAGTCGAGTGTGACCTACCGTGCCGGCGTGAACGTGTTAAAGTAATATTTAATTATTTATTTATTTTAAGGAAATAATTAAATTACTTAACAAAATAACAAATAATAAATTACTTAACAAAAATATATAGTTAAAAATTAAGTTTTCACATGGTTTAAAGTTTATGGATTTGCAATTTTAATCTCTACAAGATTTAACTTTGAAGAACAAGTCTTATTCCTTTATCCCAAAAGATGTATGTAATTCTCAACTATCAAAATATATTGTATTTTATTTATTTATATATTTATTTATTTAAATCAAGTTTTGTTATATAGAAATAAAAATAATCAATGAATAATTTTGATTTAACACTTTAAGAAATCTTACTTCTGAAGAAATTTCTGAGAAAGCTATTTAGTTTTAAAGAGTGTAATAAATTCTGCCGAAATTATACACATTTTTTAATCTTCACTTATGGGTTATAGAATTTCTTTAAAAAATCTAATTTTTACAGAATATGCCAAATAGCTTAAGATTATTATAGAGATCTGCTAACAGAGATGTATATGTATTATTCTAATGCAATTCTTTTTTGTTTTTCTCGGATAGATAAATATACTTCAGAGTCTTTTCGATATTGAATATTTCATGTAAAATAACTTAATACTTAAAGACAGAATAAAAAAAGATAATGAAAAAACAAACTACTACTAAAAAATGAGTTTTTGACAGTTTTCGACCTTTTTGACAAAGAGGTTTTTGACATGACGGTAAAAACCATGGTAAAATCCGGTAAAAACCGTCATGCAAAACTTGCCAACCCTGGTATCTATATTATTTATATCCGTTAACTGATTAACGGAATTCATTATTTTTTGAGTTTGATTGATGAAAATCGTGATTTTTATATGCCTGATTGACGAAATTCATAATTTTTATATGCCTGATTGACGAAATTCATGATTTTTTTTTGCTACATATTGACAAAATTCACAGGCCAGATGTTGTACATCTCTATTTTAAACCAATGATCTTGATCAGAATGTATGTATAAGAATTATTTCTGCCACAGAAAATGACAATCTCAATCTTCATGCAAATTTAGAAAAAAATGATTAATCCTGACAAAGCTATAGTAATAGCTTTTTTTATAAATGAAATTAACGGTTTTCTGCTACTTATAGCAGAATTTCCATCGTGTTTAAAAAATGACAGGGTGAAGGTTGATGGAAAAGGTTGGTGGACTTTTTATGTTTAAAGGCACTTTTAATATTTAAAAAATTGAAGACTAGGGATGCACCAAATACAAATAGTGATTTTGGCTGAATGCCAAATGTTCGGCCTACAGGCAAGATAGATACTGAATATTCGGCTAGCCGAATAGTAACTGTTAGGCCGAATAACGACTATTTGGCTGGCCAAATACAACCATATATAATTAAGGAAATTCTAAGTTTCAAAATATGTCCCAACAGGGAGGTATGGGACAGCTCTAAAACAAAGTATGATAAGGCACATATAGTCTAATGTTGGCTACATACAGGGGTTTAGAATATGTCCGATCCGGCGATCGGGGGAAATTTTGCAGAAACATATACAATCGGTTTCGATTTTAACAACGAATTCCATAATTCCCTGAGATAGAAAATGTAATTACAAATAAAAAGATCCGTATGGCAACTATAGGTCAAAATTAACATTTTTACTCACTGGCCTCTGGCCAGTACACTGATTTTTTTCGCTGGCCAGTAACAAAGTTATGAACGCTCCATACAAAATTGTGTAACATATTATTCAGAATCCGGGGTGGAAACTATCTTATGTTACGAAATAAAACTGGATAACTTATCTTTGACTAATAAGTTTTAATATTTACATCCTATTTACATGTTACTATTTACAAAATAACTCTTTTAATTTAAAATACGGCATAGCACAAATGCCTTGTCGGCAACCACTTTGTAAACATTCTTTCCTCTCTCTTAAAGTCTAATTTACTCAGCTTGTCAGTTCTTTTGAAGGAAAAGAAAAAAAAAAGAAAAGGAGAACAAATATGATGGAGTGCGTATTGTTCGAGCGTTACACTCTTCCCCTCACACTGCATTACTGGTCCCTCAGATGCAGTGTGCATTTCCTGGGTGGATTCCTTCGGGATGCTTTCTGGTGCCTAAAATCCTCTATGGTTCTCGTGTTTTGTGATCCTTTCGTAAATATTTGCTGGCTGGGCGTCTGACGTTTCCCGGGTCTGCCTCTAGGACGAATAAGCCTTTAGAAGATCCACCATCATCTTGCGTGTAAGGACACAAAGCTGATATATGATAATTTCCTAAAGGAGAAAAGGGATTTTCTTTAGTGACAATGGTATAAAAAGTAGGAGATCTTTGTTTTCCATAATACCCATTATCATGTCTGTAACTTCCAGACCTATAATCCAATTTGTAATTATCCTGATCATTAGTTCTAAGATCATTTTCATATCTCTTTTCGAATTTGCTAGACGAATCTGGAGTTTGCCGTGCACTATACCAGTGTGATGGTTGGGAATTTCTTTGCTCCTGATAGCTACCTCTACCCGATCGTCGGCCATCATAATTATAATTATTTCAAGCTTGATAGTAGACTCTATTTTTGTACCTAGGAGAAAAATTTGGATTATACTTTACTTTTGAGGTAAGTTAAGCACTTTCTAGCGTTTCAGATGCATCATTAGGTTCAACCATATCTGATGAACTATTCACCAGACCTTCACTTTCTGTCATATCTTGAGACATTAAAGAATCTTTAGTCTCAAAATTTTGAGGAATCTCCGATTCATCTTGGTAAGAATTCTCTGAACCATGTTTCTCATAACTATTTTTATTGTAATTTCCATGGTTAAATGACTGTTTAACATATTTTTGGCCATATCTATTATTGCTTCTGTTAACAATTGGTCTATTAAAATTTCTGTTCTTACCCCTATAATCCAAATTCCTACGGCAATCTTTTACATAGCCTTTTCTATCATGTGCAGGACTATCAATTTCATCAGATAAAATTATGCCCATCCGTGATCCTGTATCAATATAATGTTTAACTTTAGGTGTAGTCTCTTCCCCTAGTTGGAAGCTACTAGTAAATTTTCCAAGCAGTTCATTCAACCTAACTTGTTGCTCTGAAGTGAGATGTCTACCTTCATCTTCTCTAAGAAAAACGGTGTCTAATTCAACGGATTTTATCGCTAATTCACTGGGAGGTCTATATGTATCTTCAGCGAATCTATACTTCCACTTACATCTATCAGCGAAGAACCATTCTTGTTTTACTACATCCAAAACAATTTTTGCTTTGCGTAAAAAATCGATTCCTAAAATTGTACGATTATTTCTGGCATTCGGCAGAGCATAAAGTGTTGTTTTAATGTCGCGACCTTCAATTTTAACATGAACTTCTGTTTTATAAACTTCGGTAGTGTTTTTGTAGCCCATCTGCTAAGACTACGATCATTTGAGTTTTTTCAAACTTCACACCTTGGTCTTTTAATAAAGAATACAAAACTTCACCTGCAACGCAATGTGTTGCGCCAGTGTCAGCACAAGCTGTGCCAGAGAGACCATTTATGCTTATTTTTACCAATAATGTTGGTGATGTTTGCATATTACATGTACGAAATTCTAGTGATTGAAAGTGCACCGATACATTTTTCGGAGAACAGGTTGGACACTTGGATTTAATAACTCCCTGGTTTCCACAACCATAGCAAATTAACATTGGTCGATTTAAATTCGAAGGGTAATTAATTTTATTTCTCTTGGACTCCTTTTGATTGCCAATTTTACCAAAATCATTTCTTTTAAAATCTAAAGGCGTTTTTTCAAAGCGATTAGAATTCCCGACCTCACTGATTTTATTTGATCTCTTTATTTCTACTTTGTGTGACCTCAAATTGTCATATAAATCTAACTTTTCAGCTAATTCAACAGGATCTGTTAAATTCTCCCATTGGTCTAAATAATGGTCTTTACAATCAGGGGAAACCTTTTTCTTTAATTGGTCAGCAATAATTAATTCCGATAATTTTTCAAAGGAATTTATATTTAATTTGGATAGCCATCCCTCAAAATAGCTTCTGATTTCAAAATAATATTCTTTCCAGCTAATATCGGTTCGCTTTGGATGTCGACTAAACAAAACTCTAAACCTTTCAGCTGTTAACTTGAACCTCTGCAACAATATATCTTTAATATAAGAATAATCCTCAAATTTTTCTTCCGGTTCACGCGCTATTAATTTACCGATTTCATTTGGAAGGACTCCAATTAAATACGTAATCCACCGTTCTTTAGAAACCTTTAAAAGTTTCATTTGCCCCTCAAAAGTTATTAAAAATAAATTCATATCATCCTTTTCAGGATTGAAATCGGGTAAAACCTTTTTCAAGTCAACGCGGATTGAAGAAGTTTCTAGAGGGTTGCTTGTATTTGCAACAACATCTCTTGTTCCTGCTTCTAACCTGAGCTTCTGTAGCTCAAATTCTCTTTCTTCGGCTAAACGTTTCTCTTCCTCAAGAGTCTTTTGATGGAAGTTGCATTTTTTCTGCGAACTTTTCACGAAATTTGTGTTTTTCCGCTATCTTTTGATGAAATTTGTATTTTTTCCACAATCTTTTCGCGAAATTTGAGTTTTTTCCACGATCTTTTGACAAAAGTTGTTTTTTCTGCAATCTTTTCATGAAATTCGCGTTTTTTCCTCGAACTTTTCACGAATTTTGTGTTTTATCCGCAAAATTTGAGTTTTTCCGCGATCTTTTGACGAAATTTGCGTTTTTACCGCGAACTTGTCACGAAATTTGCGTTTTTTCTGCGATCTTGTTATAAAATTTGCATTTTATCCACGAAATTTGCACTTAACGATCTTTTCACGATATCTGCGTTTTCTGTGCGATACTTTGAAGAATTTTGTGATTCTTTTTCACGATTCTTTGACAAAATTTGCGTTTTTTCCGTGATTTTTTGATGAAATTCGCGCTTTTTATGTGGTTTTTGGGCGAAATTCATGCTTTTTCGTGATTCTTTGATGGAATTGGTGATTTTTTTCTGCGAACAATTGATAAAATTGATTTTTTTCGGCAACCATATCGAAATTAGCGATATTTTTATGTCCAAATTTTCAGACTGATGACCGATTTTTTTTTTTTTTTTTTTTTCGGAGAATTCAAGACAGAATCACTCCTGCCACTTTCTTTTCTTACATTCAGAGAACTGCCGATCTGGATGCTGTAAATTCTGAACGAATTTCACCCCTTTCCTCCCTGGCATCGATCTTTCAACCATCACGTTTGGCGAGTGGTGCCGATTCAGTTTGGCAAGTGAGGACAATAAAGTTAATCGCCACATTTTAAGTGTTACTCGACGATTGGCGAGTGCTAATTTTGTGCTATAATGGCGACCTTCATAAAATCAATCTCAGAATAATATGTACCGTATATCAGGGGTGATTCTGTTCTGAATTTTCCAAAAATTGAAAAGAAATCGGTCATCAATCGGGAAAATTCGGACATAAAAATGAAATTTGTCCAAGAATTACGGAAAAAACACGAATTTCGTCATAAGATTGAAAAATAGCCACAAATTTCCTCAAAAGATCGCGAAAGAATGGCAAGTTTTGTCAAAAGATTGCAAAATGAACGCAAATTTTGTCAAAAGATTGCAAAATGAATGCAAATTTTGTTAAAAGATTGCGAAAAACCCACAAATTTTGTCAAAAGATTGTGAAAAACCTGCAAATTTTGTCAAAAGATCATGAAACAACCACAAATTCTGTCAGAAGATCACAAAACAACCACAAATTTCGTCAAAAGATGGCAAAACAACTGTGAATTTCGTCAAAAGATCGTGAAATAACTGCAAATTTCGTCAAAAGATAGCGAAATAACTGCACATTTCGTCAAAAGATCACGAAAAAATGTTTTTTTTCTTTACTCGGAATCATCCCTGCTATATATACTCGCACATAAGTTGGCAAATATTGGAAAAATAAATTTTCTATACCTACAGCAATACAGCATTTACCTACAAAATTTTGGGGAAAATTTAATGTGGATTGGGGAAATGTTGGGATTAGAAACATTTCTTCACCCCTGGCTACATATACAGTCTAACAAAGATTGTAGGTTGATAAATATACTTGAAATGCAAATAGTAACCAGACAGTTTGACCAATCATTTGTGGAGCTGGCAATTCTAACAAAACGCCTTGTCTTCTCAATATAGCTTATGTCAAGTTGTCAAAGAAAATGAAATCTCCAGTTTTCATTCTTTTTTCTTATGAATTGTACATAAAACCAAAATTGTCCTCTACAGCTTCAATTATTCGTGTAATTTATGTCTGCTGCCTTGGTATAATACTTAACAAGAATCATTTACACCAATGTCAACATTATCATTAGACTGGTTGATTTCCTACATTACAAATTTTTTATCTTCAGTGCTTAATGCGAAAAGGTGTGTCATAATGGTCAAAGGTGTGTGCCTGTGTCATAATATCAAATTCCAGTATCTTCGTCACTGGAAGTTTCTAAAAACTAAAAAGTATTTCTTTTTTCCTTTCTTTGCTTGTTTATTTTATGTCTCTGTCGTAAGTTGTAAAATATTTTCTGTTCCATCTTTCAGCTATTTCTCTTTAAATTTAATCTTTTTTATTAAAATATTTGCATATTATTAGTAATTTACATTTGTCTTATTCAAAAGAAGAAATTGGATTTGTCCCGTTCCTCCCTTTGCTGGCATGTCCCATTCCTCCCCACTACCTTCTTTTATGTTTAACTACTTGTATAAACAACAGTGCTGCCTTTTAAGCTTAGTTTAAATTATGAATAATATACAGTATAATGTTTTATAAAAAGGGAAACTATTATTACATCTGCACGTATACCTACAAGTCATTAATATACAGCAAGCATAAAAAGTATATGAAGCAAATTTGCTTTCGATTCTTGAAATAATCTTTTCCTTTGTGCAGATCAGCAACTTGTTTCTACAGAAGATTTGGCTACCACTGCTTCATCTAGTGTGTGATTGATGAAATGTTTAGAATGAGACGAGAAAAACCTACTGTCCCATTCCACCCATTCTCCCCTACGTCATGCATATAGTATCAAATAGATTTACAAAAATTCAAATAAAACTATTAATGTTACGAAATGTTTTGAAATAAATTAGGAGATTTTTGATCTATTACAGTAGACTCCCTCAAATCCGCACAGCTTGGGACCAGAGGTTGTGCGGATTTTAGAATTTTGCAGATATCTGGTCACTGATTTGTTTACATTTTTGAAACATTAATTTGATTGGTAGTTAAGCAAGGGAAATTATAATGAATGCTTACAAAAAAGTGAAACATTAAAATAAGTAAAATATTAAAATAATTTATTAATTTAAAAGTAAGTAATTATTAAAATAATTATTTAAAATAAAAATTTAGAAAAACATTAAATTATTACCAATGAAATCGATTCAATTCGATTCCAAAAGTCCTATGCTGCCATCTAGTGGTAAAGGGATCGTAAGATCGATACATCACTATTCGTTCTTAGCACTTTTAACTTTAGTAACTTTTTTCATTGTTATTTAGAGTCTTGAATGCTTTACTTATACTGCTTTGTATGTTTAGAAATAAATTTGTCTATAATTTAAAAAGAATTCCGCGAACAATAATTTTAAAATAGCGTTCCGGATCGTGGATTTTTCTATTTCGAACCCTAGAATTTTTGATATAGATATGCTAATTTATATCAAAATCAAACGTAATATAAATTTATTTAGTAATAAATCAGCTGCAATAGTCAAAAGAGAATGATTAACAAAAAATTTAGTAAAAAAAAAAACTGCGGTAGTCGCTGATTTCGGCTCCATCTTGAATTTTGTTCCTGCAACTTAACTGTAGATTTCATTGTTTACATCTGAAAAAATACGCAGATTTTAGGCGTTCGTGGATTTTAGGGTTGTGTATTTAAGGGTTAATTACTTAATTAATGTAATGTTAATAACTTAATATGTTAATTACTGTATACGATTTACTGATTTAGTATAGGATTTACTGGTTTATTATATGATTATTGGATAGGATTGATTTATTACAGGATTTCCCATTTAAATCTTGATTTACGGATTTTAGCTTGATTTATATTGCGATAAACCTGTTGTGTATCAGATTTACAGTGTTGTTGGACCCTTGATGCTCATTAAGTTTGTCTTTCATAGTTCTTCCTCTGTAGCAGGTGCTAATTTTCAAACCAAAGTGCAGCAGTGCTGAAACTGTCTTGGGGGAAACTCTGCTATATCAATATTTTCATCTGTGATAGCCTTTTGCAAATATACAGAGTTCATTCTAGGATTAAGGGCAGGCAGGGTGCACTTCCCCATAAAAGGGCACTTCAAAGAAAAAAAGGGGCACATTCATGAATTATAAAAAGTGTTTGTGTGTGCGTACGTATATGTAAAATATATATTTACAAACTTTGATTTTATTAACACAATTTACATAACTACAGACATACACACATTAAAATTTTATTAAAAACAATTAAAATATAATTAAAGAAATATATTTTTTATTGATATATTGAATTTGACTATGGACATAGTTTAACCCTTTACTCTCTTATGTTTAGTAGACTTGGACAAACTGATGACCACTTTTTGTACAGGGATCTCAGTGGTCACCTTTTTAGCTACACTATTTCTAAACAATAATCTTCATGGTAATTTACATTGCAAATGTTGTGGAAATTTACCACAGAGATTATTGTTTAGAAATTGTAGTAGCCAAAAAAAATGACCACTAAATTCACTGTATGGGCCAATTACCATGCAAAGGCACACTCAATAAATAAGTGCAAAAGGTTAAATAGTAGAATTTACAACATATTTGACACACCTTTTATCATTATCATAAAGATTTTATTCTTAAATCAAATCAGATGATTAGTCATTAATCTATAATACAGGTTCCGTACACATTTCTTTAAATAAAAATCAAAGAAGTTTAAGGATCTACAAATTGAATAAACTATTTAATATGCATTTTTCATTGAACGGTTTAATTTTTGTAAATATAAGATTTAAATTTTCAAATTGCAAGAGGTGTGGGAATGTTGGCAAGTGGAAGTAGAAAGTTAGAAGACTATTACTACATATAGCAGACATTCTACCGGCTCTAGGGGTGATTCTGTGTAAAAAAAAAAAAAAAAAGATTCTGAAATTCACAGCAAATTTTCTGAAAGGTTACAGCAGAGAGGGGGGGGGGGGGAATCCACTTCCGGCACTAATTACGTATTGTATTTCGCGCCCCCTTTGACAAAATTTGCATTTTTTCGTGATCTTTTGACAAAATTTGTCGTTTTTTCGGGCTCTTTTGACGAAATTTTCCATTTTTTTGTGATCTTTAGATGGAATTTGCCGTGTTTTCATGATCTACTGACGGATTTTGCCTCTTTTACGCAATCTACTGATGAATTTTGCCATTTTTACATGATCTTTTGACGAATTTTGCCATTTTTTCACAATCTTGATGAAATTTGTCGTTTTTGCGTGATCATTTGACGAAATGAGCCATTTTTTCGCGATCTACTGACGAATTTTGCTGTTTTTTCACGATCTTTTGACGAAATTTGCCATTTTTTGCGATCTTTTGATGAAATTTGCTGTTTTTCTGCAGTCTTCTGACGAAATTTGTCGTTTTTTCACGATCCTTTGAAAAAAATTGCGTTTTTTTTTTCACGATCTTTTATGGAATTTGCGTTTTCCGCGATTCTTTGACGAAATTAGCTTTTTTTCGTGATTCCTGGATGAAATTTGCGATCCTTTAGCGAAATTTGCTTTCTTTTCGCGATCCTCTGATGAAATTCGCGTTTTTCCCATGATCCCTTGACAAAATTTGTGATTTTTCTTCGAACGATTGATGAAATTGATCTTTTTCGGCGATCATTTGTCGAAATTTGCGATACATTTTATGTCTGAATTTTCGGATTTATGACTGATTATTTTTAATTTTCGGAAATGGCTGCCTGAATTTTTCAGAAAATTCGGAAGAGAAAATCACCCTTGTGCAATACTTTGACAAAATCCGCTATTTTTTTCGCAACCCTATTACAAAAATCGTCTTTTTCCACGATATTATGACGAAATGTGCCACTTTTTTTCGAGATTTTCTTTATGAAATTCTGCTTTTTCCGCAATTTTTTGACGAAATTCGTATTTTTTCGCGATTCTTTGACGAATACGCGTTTTTCCGCGGCTCTGTTACGAAAATTGTGGTTTTTTTCGCGATACTTTGCCAAAATTTGTGCTTTTTTTTTTTTGCGATCCTTTGACGAAATTCGGCTTTTTTCCACGATTTTTTGACAAAATTTGCATTGTTTTCGCAATTCTTTGACGAAATCTGCTATTTTTTCGCAGCCCTGTTCCGAAAATAGTTTTTTTCCCACGATATTGTGACGAAATGTGTCTTTTTTTTTTCGTGATCCTTTGACGAAATTCGGCTTTTTTCCACGGTTTTTTGACGAAATTCGCTATTTTTTCGGAATTCTGCGACGAAATCCGCTACTTTTTCACGATCCTGTTACGAAAATCGTGTTTTTTCACGATATTGTGCTGCCTTTTTCGAGATTCTTTGGCAAAATTCGGCTTTTTTCCGTGATTTTTTAACGAAATTACACATCTCACGGGGCGAGTAAGAGCTATTTTTTTGCTTGCCGTCTCCGTTTTTTCGCATAATTTACGCACTATAGCGTGTCCGGGACATCATTGACAGTTTGTTGGAATGAAATTTATATAGAGGGATTTTTTTCTGGCCAATTTTTCGAGTGATAGGGTTCATGGTGTGGAGCTTTAGGGCAGTGGGGGCATCGGGGCAGCAAATTTTGTAAAGAAGGGCAGGCAGGGCGGCCCGTCCCGCGAAAAACACCTAGAATGAACTCTGATACAATTTAGATTTTCTTTATTACAAAGAAATGTGAAATTCATTCAGAAAATCGAATATTATGATTACATGGAACTTTCAGATATGTATTAATTTCAAGCATACCAAAGATCTTTAAAGTAAATAGTAATTATTTTATTCTCTTAACACAGAGAAATAAAAGCCAATAAATATGATGTCATATGGACATGATCATAGTAAGATATTTTATTTTCATGGATGAAAATACATCTTTTGAAAATGATGACATTTTCATCACCAGAATCATTTTGCTCTTCCGAGATAAGGATATCATTTAGTATAATCCTTTTAAAATGTTTGAGTTTTATAAATGCCAATACAATTTTTATGTTAAATATGACAGCATTTTCATTGGTGAAAATATGCTTCTGATTGGTAAATTGTGATCAGACAAATTGAATTTTATATTAGATTATATAAATGTAGAAAATGTTTTAAATTTATAATTTTTGTCATATTGCAAATGTTGCTTTTATGTTTATTATTTGTTTATTTTTTGATTTGCATGAATACCTTATGCATGACTGATATTATTTTGTATTATTTCAGCAAATTTTAATTTATTGCTGCCATTTTTATTTGGAGATTTTGATTAGTCACTTATACATGAGTGTATGTAACTTTACTTTTCACCCCCAACCTCCTATATGACTTTTATAAATACCTGATGTTCTGCTCCACAATTCTCTTTATTTATTTTGGTAAGTTTTGCATGTATTTTTATGATTTTAATATTTATTTATTTTTCTAAAATTTTTATTTGTTTATAATTTTTTTTAGTATTTCTTTTTAGTTACTATATAGTGTAATGTCGTTATTCATTATTTTATTTTATGCACTATCAAAAATGTTTAAAATTGGAAAGGCAGCTGCATTACTGGAACTGCGTTTCAGCTGAAGTTAAAGAAACTACTAATATAAATTCATCTAAACATAAAACTAAGATATGATTTTTTTTTTAGGGTTTCGTTCATCTGACGCAATCCTATTCGTCTCACTCCTCTATCTGTCTGTCACAGAGCCCGTTCTCAGAAACTATGTATGTTGGAGACTTGAAATTTTCCATACTTATAGCTGAACACCTCACATCAAACAACAAATCATAAAATTTTGAAAAAGTCGTAATTAACAGACATTATTAATTAAAAAAAACCCAATTACAAGATCGAAAAAGCATTCATAATTCAACAAAAGCATATTTTTTATCAAATTGCAAAAACGATCTCTTTCCACAGATTAAAAACAGGTGTCATCATTATCTGCAAACATATTGGCACCTGAGTGATTTAAGCAGATCACGTGGTTTTTCGTACTAGGATTTTTTTAAACAAATTTTAAACTTTTAAATTATTAAATTTTTTGATTAATTTTTTTTACATCCAAACGTAAAATTTTTAGCTGATTTCATCAATGTCCATTTCAATCTTCTATCTTAATTACAAGCTGAGATATTAATTATTATTTAAATAATTGGTTTTATTTCTATCAAATGCTTATTTTAAAATGAAGTAACATGCTTTTTTAACCATGATTTCATTTAAAGTAGGAAATCTAACAAGGTGATCTGTTGGAAACTTGAAGGTAGTTTATATTTCAGGTAGGGGGGGGGGGGGGTCGCTAATTTCACTAATTGATTTATTCCTATTATATACTACTTATTTTAAAAGACAGTCACGTGATGTTTCATTGCAGTATTCTTCAGAACAGTGTTCGATTTTTAAAAATACAGCATAAATGTTATATATGCCAGATAAAAATGTCAGAAGTATTGATACCTCTATTTTGGAATAGTAATTTCAGCAAATATATTAAATTCTTAGTTAAGACTGCCAGCGCCACCCACCCCGACCCATGTATATACCGATAGGTCGTGTAAAGGAGTTTCGTTCAGATACACTTTTGTTAAGAATAGAGTGTGCTCTCTGGTGGTGGAATGTGGAACTAACAGACCGCGATTTCATTTTAAGTAGGAATTCTAGCAAAGTGATCTGTTTGAGACTTTAGGATAATTTATAACAAGTACTAAAAGATTATAAAAAATAATTCAGGTTGGTCACATTCCGGTTGGGGGGGGGGGGGGGTGGTAGGGGGGAAAGGCACAAATAAAATTAGGCACTATAACAGGGTATTTTGTACTGTTTTGTGTGCGGTTTTTTGATGGCGTGATGAGATAACTATTACTTGTTCAATATCAAAAATTTTATAAGTGTTCATACCATTATTTTCGAATAGTAATTTAAGCATATATCTTAAATTCTTGGTTAAGACCGCCACCCTCCTCGACTAGCGTATCTCCTGATAGGTTGTTTAACAGAGTTACGTTCAGATACAGTTTTGTTAAGAATAGAGTGTGCTTCCTAGTGGTGGAATGTGGAACTAACAGACTGCGATTTCATTTAAAGTAGGAAATCTAACAAGGCGATCTGTTTGAAACTTTAACGCTCTATTCATGAATAACTTCAACTGAGGGTTAAACCGCGGGTTCAGTAACCCCAGGCTGGTATTTTCAACCGGGAGTTGAAAACTCGTATTCACCGTTTACTTCGGATGAAAAGTTACCCAACTCGGAGTTTCTCGACCTAGGTTGAACGAAATGTGTTTATTGGTTAAAAAAATCACATGCCTTGTTCGATTTCGCGTTGAGACTTCGTTTGTTTATGTTTTGGAAGAAAAACGGCAACTGAAAAAAAAAAAAAGAAAGAAAGAAAAGAAAGATTCAATGTAGTGGTTTTTAGGTAGCTTTCTTTACATAAAAGCTACCTATTGCAGCCGTTCGGAGGAAAGCGATTTCAAAAAATTTTGGTATATTTTCATCGATCATGACCCCCAGACCCCGAAACCACCCTCCGTTCAAAATTGATATATATATATATATATATATATATATATATATCTATATATATATATATATATATATATATCTGACCTATGTCACACTGTAACTCCCGTAATTATGAACCGATTTCGATGTAATTCGGTGTGTACATAGTACATACCAATGTCTCGACCGAGTTCGTTGGCCAGCTTCATCCGCCGTTTTGTTTCAAAATGGCGGCCATTTAAAATTTTTAAAAAAAATTAAAACTTGAAATGTGGTACCAAAAAATTAAAAATGGAAAAATATTTTTTTCTTATGTATTTGACCTTTATACAAAGATTCCGGAGCAGTTTTTGTTTCGTCTATATCTTAAAAAATGGCTGAGTTATAGCATTTTGAATTTCTAGCGTGGCTGACATTTTGAAACGTCCTGAATTTTGTCCCTCGATAAAAGGCGTATTTATGAACCGATTTGGATGTAATTCGGTGTGTACATAGTACATACCAATCTCTCGACCGAGTTCGTTGGCCAGCTTCATCCGCCATTTTGTTTCAAAATGGCGGCCATTTAAAAAATTTTTAAAAATTTAAAATTTGAAATGTGGTACCAAAAAATTGAAAATGGAAAAATATTTTTTTCTTATGTATTTGACCTTTATACAAAGATTTCGGAGCAGTTTTTGTTTCGTCTATATCTTAAAAAATGGCTGAGTTATAGCATTTTGAATTTCTAGCGTGGCTGACATTTTGAAACGTCCTGAAATTTATCACGCGATAAAAGGCGTATTTATGAACCGATTTGGATGTAACTTCGTTTATACATAGTACATACCAATGTCTCGACCGGGTTCGTTGGCCAGCTTCACCCGCCATCTTGTTTAAAAATGGCGGCCATTTAAATTTTTAAGAAAAATTTAAATTTGAAATGTGGTACCAAAAATTGAAAATTGAAAAAATATTTTCTTCTTATGTGTTTGACCTTTATAAAAAGATTCGGGAGCAGTTTTTGTTTCGTCTATATCTTAAGAAATGGCTGAGTTATAGCATTTTGAATTTCTAGCGTGGCTGACATTTTGAAACGTCCTGATTTTTCTCACGTAATAACAGGCGTATTTATGAACCGACTTGGATGTACCTTGGTGTGTACATAGTACATACAAATATCTCGACCGAGTTCGTTGGCCAGCTTCATCCGCCATCTTGTTTCAAAATGGCGGCCATTTAAAAAAATTAAAAAATAAAAAAATTTAAATGAGATACCAAAAAATTGGAAAATGGAAAAGATTTTTTTTGTATGCGTTTGACCTTAATACAAAGATTCCGGAACAGTTTTTCTTTCGTCTATATCTAAAAAAAATGGCTGAGTAATAGCATTTTGAATTTCTCTTGTGGCTGACATTTTAAAACGACCTGATTTTTGTCACGCGATAACAGGCGTATTTATGAACCTATTTGGATGTAACTTGGTCTGTACATAGTACATACCAATGTCTCGACCGAGTTCGTTGGCCAGCTTCATTCGCCATCTTGTTTCAAAAGGGTTGCCATTTAAAAAATAATTAAATTAAAAATTCAAAATGAGGTATTAAAAAATTGGAAAATGAAAAAGATTTTTTTTTATGTGTTTGGCCTTGATACAAAGATTCCGGAGCAGTTTTTGTTTCTGAAAATTTGTTCTTTTGTTGATATCTTAAAAAATGGTTGATTTATAGCACTTTGAATTTCTAGCATGGCTAACATTTTGAAACGATCTTGTATTTGTCACGCGATAACACACGTATTCGCCTATTTCGATGTAAGAAGGCATGTGGATAGTATACATCAACACCTCGACCAAGTTCGCTGGCCAGATTCATCAGCCATCTTGTTTCAAAATGGCGGCCATTAAATTAAAAAATATATATATATTTAAAGTGAGGTGCAAAAAAATTAGAAATTGAAAAAGGTTTCTTTCTTAAGTATTTGATCTTGATATAAGGATTCAGAAGTATTTTTTGTTTGTCTTTACCTTAAAAAATGGCTCAGATATAGCAGTTTCAATTTCTATTGTGGGTGACATTTTGAAAAATCTGATTTTTTGCATGCGACAGCACTCCTATATATTAACTGATTCCGATGTGAGTGAGCATGTGCACAGCAATTACTAAGGTCTCGACCAAGTTCACTGCTTAGTCTCATCCACCATGTTGTCTTAAAATGACAGGCACTTTAAGAAATTGCCGAATTTGGCAGCCAAATATAAGTTACTTTAAAGAAAATCAGCTTGGATAAAGCTGACTAATTTCGCGAAATTCTCATTCATTATATTGATAAAAATTAGTATTGAATCTCCTATATTCGGTTTCCACTAAATTGAGCTTCGTGTGTTTGCATGATATAAGTTGGCTTTTTTTAAATAAGGATTATGAAAGCTACCTCTTCCTCCCGGCACTGGCCGGAAGGACTTTTTTTTTTTTTTTTTTTTATTTCCACAAAATGTATGGACAAAATAAAAACCTGTAATCACTAAATATGGATCAACTTAATTTTTCTTGAAAGTTTTAATATTTTTTAAATAATTATTTTTTTTTAATTTATTAATGAGTTAGGTTAATGATATGAAACGTGTCAACTGCTAAAATAAATGTTAAAAGGTTCTTTTTCAAAATAAATTTTTGCATAGTTGCTAAAAAATGGAACTTGATTTGGGCCAAAACTAATGAAACTTGATTTGAATAAAAACTAAAATTTTATTTCAACAGCAATTATGATGATTTCTATTATTAATAGCTCTAGTTAGCAATTAAACAATTTCTGATAATGAAAATATTAAAATGGAGAAAAAAGGAAAAAAATTAAGAAAGTAGTCTATTGTACTTTATATATACTATTTCTTTTATTAGTATAGATGGTATCGCAGATGTATTAATTTTATTGTTTGGATTTTCAGCGAGCTAATTAAAATGTTTAATTCTATTTAAATTAGATAGTAATTAATATTCCAGGTTGACAGAAAAAAGTAGTGAAATAATATTAACAGAACTGCAGAAAAAGCGGAACAGGTGATCCTAGCGGTGCCCTGGCACCAGGTACCAAGCCGCAGAGGCGCTCCATGGGCGCACATAGTTTTCACTTCCGAGCGATTGATAAACATTTTTCATTTAACTAGTCACTAAATAAAACTCTATACTTCCTTTAAGTTTAAACTGTGTGTAGTGGAGATATTTTATAAGATATTATTTTAAGGAACACAAATATTTTAAACTTTTTAAGACTACTAGTGTATAGTGTATGAATTTCCATTCAACACATATAATCGAATAAGGCCTTTCCTAAATCATGATAAATGTATTCTGAATACTATCTGGACAAATAAATGTGAAATATTACAGAAAGTTGAATTTTTATCGACCAGCTTTTAGGACCTATTCCCACCCCTTCCCCTCCAGCCATTTGTATGAGAATTTTTCTATTATCACATTTACAAGAATCAAAGCTATTCACTTGATCTATCTTTGACTATTTTTTGATAAATTAGCCTAATAATTACGAAATATTATTGCATGCACGAAGGCACTTGTTTTTAGTTGCAGTGTTGCATTTGAAAAAATGTATTTATTTAGAAACTGTTATTTTATTTTCTACATTTTTTCCAGCTTCTTAATTTCATATTTTTAACTCATTTAGATATCACTTCATTAGATGTAATAAGAATCTCATTTAGAATAGAAATTAAAAGTGGGATTCTTTTTTCTTTTTTTTTTATGGCTGATTAATGATAGATTTCTAGACTAAATAGGCAGAATAATGATAGTTTGTAATCTAACGAAACAACTCAAATTAATTGTTAATAATTTCATATAATTTTACATTATCTAATAAATAAAATAGCTGTCTGTTTGTGAATCAGTGCAGAAAAACAAGTTCCCATTTGTACCACCCTACCCATTCCCTCTATTTTTTCTCTTTTTTGGTGTCATTCTTTAATTTAAGTAAATTAAACGTTTCTCAAGATGCTGTGTAAGATATAGAAATAAAAAGAAAGTTTAAAGTACATATTACCAAAAATAGAAGAATATATGTAATCTCATACATACACACATATATATATATATTATCTATACATTTTTTGACTGGTTTGTTTATATTTATACATTATATCTCCTTCATTACATGTTGAATTGTTTGCTTTCATTAATACTCATGATCACAAAAAATTTATTTACCTTAAAAATAGTCATCATTACTGCAAGGGCTGATAAAAATATTTTTGGTGTGGGGTTATTTAAAAAAAGGAAAGTTTTTTTTTTTTTTTTTTTTTTTAACCAGCGTATTTCAACCCTTTAGTAATTTATTTTAATTTAGCTGTCAATTAAGAAGCAAAAATTGTAAGTGATCTCTAAAAAAAGTCACAATTTCAGGAGGTAATATTGAAAAGTTATTCATTTTAGGATTTATTATTACTATTATTATTTTCGTATAAAATAGTACTAATGCAATATTTTATATTATTAGTCCAGTCAAATTAGGCAGATTTTGGGTCATTTTGGGACATAATTATGAGAGTTTTGAAACTTGGTAATATTGTTTGGAAGGGTCTATTAATGAACATACTAAAAGTCCTGATGGATAGGGGGTGAGCGCGAGGGCGGGGAAGGTAAAAGAAAGTACCATTTTTCGGTTTTTTGTTAATATTTCATAATCTATAAGTCCTACGGAAAAATTTCTAATGCAAAAGTTAAAGAGAATTAAGTTCTCTACAAAAAAGGCTATAAACTTTTTTCTCTAGAAACCATAGTTAACGAGATAATCGCATTCAAAAATGTAGAAACTTGCCGAAAGTCACACCAGTGCCAGAAAGCAGGTCAATGGCACTTGCATTGCATCTATTTAACTTAAATTTATATGACCGTAAATAATTGTTGTGGTCAGGTGAATGGAAGCCTGAACAATAAATTCAACAAATGACATTTTTCTTAACTATACATTATGTTATATAGATTATATGTTCCGTAATCGGGTTTGAAGTTATTTTAAAAAGCATGGATTAACGCCAATTTAATTTCCTTCTGTTACTTGTGTTTGGTATACTTTTTTTTACATAGATTATAGATATGTTGAGCCCTCATTCTGTCAGGACCAAAGAGGAATACGACAAGTTTGTTTGATAGAGCTATTTCACGATTCGACGCGGCGACAAGTTTTGGACAGGAATTTGGTTTGACGTAACTATTGAGCAAAAACTAATGCTATCTATGAAATGCTCTGTAGGGCTCACACATGGACAAGGAATAAGTGCGGTCTGGGCACCATGGCTACCTTTCATATTTGTACCGCCCTGGAAGAATTCTGTGGTTTAACTCTTTCTTCCGGTGAACAACATAAGGATTTTCGTGAAGCTCGGATGAATACAGATGCTGCGGATATCTTCAAACTTTCAACTTGGTTTGAAAATCACCCGCCCTTTCCTCAGATAGATATAATTATATCAATATCTTCTGGGTTTATTTGGAGATGAAACTTAGTGTTTTTCCTAGAATAAAAAAGGGCAGGGTGCTCCTTCAAGAAAAGGCACTTCAGCTGAACAAAAAGGGCACTTTAGCTGATCAAAAAGGGCACTTTTTTAAGAAAAAGAGTTTTGAAAATTGTTTTTGTTGCTATTTATTTGATTGCCGCGAATTTCGTCAAAAGATCGCGAAAAAAGCGCGAATTTCGTCAAAAGATCGCAGATAAAACGTGAATTTCGTCAAAAGATCGCGGATAAAACGCAAATTTCGTCAAAAGATCACGGATAAAACGCAAAGTTCGTCAAAAAATTGTGGGAAAAGCACAAATTTCGTCAAAAAATTTGGAAAAGTGCGAATTTCGTCAAAAAATTGTGGAAAAAGTGCGAATTTTGTCAAAAAATTGTAGAAAAAGTGCAAATTTCGTCAAAAAAACTGTGGAAAAAACACGAATTTCGTCAAAGGATCACGGAAAAAACGCCAATTTCGTCAAAACATCGCGGATAAAACGCGAATTTTGTCAAAAAATTGTGGGAAAAGTGCGAATCTCGTAAAAAAATTGTGGGAAAAGTGCGAATCTCATCAAAAAATTGTGGAAAAAGCACGAATTTCGCGAAAAAATTGTGAAAACGCCAATTTCGTCAAAGGATCGCGGAAAAAACGCGAATTTCGTCAAAGTATAGCGGAAAAAAGTAAATTTTTGTCAAAGGATCGCGAAAAAAAGTAAATTTTTGTCAAAGGATCGCGGAAAAACGCAAATTTCTGTCAAAGGATCGCGGAAAAACACGAATTTTTGTAAAATGATTGCCGAAAAATGCGAATTTCATTAAAGGATAGCGTAAAAAACGCGAATTTTGAAGGATACCGTAAAAAATGCGAATTTTGTTAAAGGGTTGCAGAAAATTTGCGAATTTCGTTAAAAAATTGAGGAAAAGGCGCAAATTTCGTTAAAGAATTGCAGAAAAAACTAATTTCGTCAAACGATCGCAAGAAAAAAATGCAAATTTTGTCGAAAGATCGATGAAAAACACCGAATTTTGTCTAAGGACCACAGAAAAAAACCCGTAATTAGTTGTTCATCCCTGATTTAGTTATATATTGGAATTTAGATTTTTATGTAGAAGGAACAAGGGAATTCTTGTTTGCAAGGTATTCTCATAGACTACTTTCTCAGAAACTCAATTTTTAAAATTTGTTCGGATCAGATTTTTTAAATCTGTAATGTAATAATTGATTTGATATCAGAAACAATACTACAACAACATATATTCTACAAATCCAATATATTCTGCTTTAATGACCAATCAGCTATCCAAAACATATCTATCTTCAACCAATCTAGGTAAATGATTCTGCACCGCACATTTTTTAATTTTCTATGCGTTTTTCGCGATTCGCAGCTAATTTTCCATGTTAGCAAAAGGGATCTATTTCAATCTTTTAGCCCAATACACTAAATTTATTCCTTTTAAATTAAGTTTTTACAGAATTCCTACAACTATATTTTTTGCGACCATTTGACGAAATTCACGAATTTTTCTTCCACGATCGTTTTGCGAAATTCATAATTTTTTTCCACGATGGTTTCGTGAAACACGATTTTTTCCGCGACTGTTTCGTGAAATTCACGAATTTTTTCCACGATCGTTTCGCGAAAAGCATCATTCTTTTTTCACGATCGCTCCGCGAAATACCCAATTTTTTTCCACGATCGTTTCGCAAAACTCGTGGTTTTATCACGATTTTTCCTCCGACTATTTTGCGAAATTCACGATTGTTTACCACGATCATTTGTCGAAATTCACGTTTTTTCCCCGCGTTCCTTTGATGAAATTAGTGTTTTTTGTTCGCTTGGTTGGCGATTCTTTTTTCTGCGGCCGATTGATCAAATTGGCGATATTTTTTTGCGGCCGATCAACATAATTAGCGATGTTTGTTTGCGCAGTCTTGACGAAGTTGATGATACTTTTTATGCAATCTTTTGACGAAATTTGCGTTTTTTCTCCCTGACCGATGAATGAATTTATTAACCATTTAGAAAAATGGTTATTATTATTTTCTGTCAGGGTACGAAATCAAAAACAAATCTGAGGCGTTTTATTGGTTGAATCCGCATTTTATTCGTTTTCTGATTGGTCTATACAGTAATCTGTATTTCCCCTTTATTTTCACCAGAGATAGATACTTCTGTTGCCACTATGACAAAAAAGTAACAAAAACTACAAAAAAAATTTAATAACTCAGAAACAAATTGAGATACAGCTTTCAAACAAATTGCATTTAAAAGTACATCTTTTTTTCTATACGACGGTGTAAAAAGTAATATTGTGGGATGTTTAGAAGTTTAAGAATGAAATTTCATATAAAATGGGTCGTCAGATTTCTATGATGGAAAATCCTTTTCAAGAACAGCCAATGAAATGCTTGGATAATACTTAAGTTTCAGGTGGATAATACGTAAGTTTCAGGAAATCTGACGGTCGCAGGTGGTTTTTGTCGCTTGCAATTTTTATGCGTAATGTAGAGGTCTGCACGGCCCGGGCCGGTGGAATGAAGGCGAATTTTCAAATGGGCTGGGACGGCAGAATTAAGAGAATTTTTTCAACGGGCCAGGCCGGGCCGGTAAAAAAATAAATCGGGCCTATCGTCCCAATATAATAATTCAAGCTAAGCAGATAAAATATGAGCCATTTTCAATTACTATGATTTTCCCGAGAAGTATAAATGTGCGTCCGGAGCCTATGTGAGTTTAACAACATCAATACTGAAATGCAACATGTCCATCGTAGACATTCGGCATCATACGGTTACAAGATGTTTGAATCCGGTATTTTGTACGTTTTTTTCCTTTCCTGTGCTATCGCTTCCTGAAATTCGATTCAAAACGCCAATTTTGGCAGTATTTTCAGAAAGATATATTGCTTTTATCTATGAAAATCGACATTTACATAGTTTCTGAATAAGAATACCTGCCAATCTTACGCGTTTCCGAAAAGAAATGAATTCATAAATGTATCGAAATGTAGCTCCTTTGGATTTGAAAAAAGCCTTAAAAATGAGAGAAATATTTTTACAAATCTCCTTTTTATTATACAGCTTCAAAAGCTATCATGTTTTTAATCCTTTATTCTGAACTACATCAATCTTTTAATGCATCCTTATTTGAATTTAGAAATGTCAGTAGAGACGATGATTAAAACACTGTAAGTAATCGTTAATGTTTACTATTTTGTGTTTTCTGTTTTGCAAACACACAGTAATCTAAAATGTACTGTAAAATGTTCCCATAAATATGTATGTAGTATTCATTAAAAGAATCTTAGTTGTACGTCGAGAAAACGGCGGAATTTTTTTTGTAGAAATTGAGTCGGGCCGGGCCGGGCTTGTTTTCGCTAATATTTGTACGGGCCGGGCCGAACTTTCAATTTTTACACCGGGCCGGGCTCGGGCCTGGAAATTCCGGCCCATGCAGACATCTAGTGTAATGACACTATTAATGTTTAATTCATGGCGTACGTAATGTAGGATCAACTCCGCGTGATTTTTTATGTCTTAAATTTTAGTCTTTGAAAAAATCATTTACCAAGTGGTCGTTGTAATTTGTTAAATTGCTATTTTTTTCTTTATTTTTTTCTTGCGATCGATTGATGATTTTTGTGATATTTTCCACCAACTTATTGGGACATTTTGAGGTTTTCTTGTGATCCATTGAAGAATTTCGAGGGGGGGTTTCCCGCGATCGATCGACAATTTTCGCGGCTTTCTTACCGCGAGTAACTGAAGGATTTCGTGATTCTCTTCCTGCGTTTGATTAATATAATTGCCGATATTTTCCAGCTACCTTTCAGCGAATTTCGTAGGTTTTTTCTTTGAACCATGAAATGGTTCAAAGAAACATGGATTTTCTTTGGCTGATTCCCATAGTTTTTTTTTTTTTTTTTTAAACTCAATCGTGTACGAATTTCACTATTTTTTTCAATGCGAGTAATTAACAAATTTCGCGATTTTTTTCTGGGTGCGATTTTTGAATTTTGCGATTTCTTTTCTTGTGACTGATTGATGATTTTTGCGTTATTTTCTAGCAAATTTTTCAAATTTCGTGGGGTTTTCCCGTGAACGCGCGGGGTTTTTGGAGGTTTTCCCTGTTAGGAATTAACAAGCTAGTTTCTTTATTCTCAATGCCTCTAACAGTATTAAATACCTCTTTAACTTATTACAATATAATATGCAGTACTTTATTTATTGCACTTTATTTTTACCAAAGTAACTTTATTCAAATATAATTTATTCTGAAATAAAACTTACCTTTATTCTGTTCTAATTCATTTATTCTTTAGTTATTTAAGAAGTCTTTTCAGTTTCTTTAAGTTACGTTCCTTTAAATACTTTGGTTACGTTTTTCAAACTTCCGATGGTGTAATTTGCCAGGCATCACTTTCAATGTTGTAGATCATACTACGCGGTTTTTCTTTCGCCCGGTGGCTGTCTTCATGAATGAATTAGATGACGTAATCCACTCCGGCGAATCACTGCTCATCGAACGTTCCGGAAAGGGAATGAGTCGGCACGTGCACCGCTAGCTATTGCATAAAAGGGTTTTTCCCTCCTCGGATCTTCATTCAGTTTTTCAGTTCTTCTCTTCGTTTGTGTTGTGGAGTTTCGCCATTGGTCATGCAATGTAATAGAAAGTGATTTTATTTACGTTTGTGTTTGACATCATGCTTCAGTTTTTAGACTACATAGCTTTTTTAAATAGATAGCAGTTTTTCATGTCTTCATCGTATTCTTGTGGAATGGTTTCTGTCATCATTTAGTGTTAAGCTATTCTTCCCCAGTGTGCCTACGTAGCTGTTTACGGAGAAGTGAATTTCTTTCCGGTTGTAAGCTGATTCTTGGATGCTTGAATGTCCTGAAGGAATGTAGCTTGAGTGGGCTAAGTATTTGGAGGAGTTAGCGATGTGTCATCAAGACCTTTTTCTCATTGACGATGTTGACCAGAAATATAATTCCTCGGTGATGTTGTTCTTAAATGAATCATGATTAATGTTTTTAATATGAAGCCTATTATCTTTTGCACGATATGCCATGGAGTCCTGGGGTAGATATATATAAATGCCATTACATATATTTATAGACATACATTTAATAGTTGTTATAATTTATGAAAGTTAAGTTTGTTGTTTGCTCTTGGTTTTTAATAAATACGTTTTTATTTATATATATTGGTATCTGTTTTACTTAATCCACCACAGTCATAGTTTAATTTTAGTTAAAATATATACAAGTTTATAGTAATATGTCTTTAAATCTTTTAACTAAATTTATTGATTAGATCGTGTCATGCTATGTCAGAAGTTAGCCATATACGCTCCATTGCTAGTGCATAACTCTGCTAATTTATATTCATAGCCATTTTCTTTGATATTGGCTATCATTCCCCCCGTGACCTACTGAAGAAGAGGATTTCGTGATTGTTTTCCTGTGATCTATTAACATAATTGGCAATATTTTCCAGCTACATATTAGCGAATTTTGCGGAATTTATTCTTGGGACCGATTGCATAATTTCCGGGGCTTACTGGCGGAACTCGTGGTTTTTTTTTCATGCTAACATAAATGAATTACATGATTTTCTTTCCGCGAACGATCGACAGATTTCGCGATTAGAGATTTTTTTTTTTAGTTTTTCGTGCGTTAGACTAACGAAATTCACGATTTTTTTCCCGCGTCCGGCTGAAACAGTTCGTTTTTTCCGAATAACTGATGAATTTCATAATATTTTCAGGGTTTGATAAGACTTTTTTTGTGATATTTTCCGCGACCGACAGACAAATTTCACAATCTTTTTTCGCTATCAATAGACTAATTTTGCGATAAATTTCCCGCGATTGACTCTAGAATTTCAGATCCAACGACCGATTGCAAATTTCCGGATTTTTTTCGCAACCTATTGTTAAAATCCGTTAGTTGAAATATGCCGACGGCAAAATTTTGCAAACCCAAAATCAATAGGGCGCACTTTCAGTTATATAAAAACGGGCAGGGCGCATTTACAGCTATAAAAAAACAGGCAGGGCGCTGCGCCCTCGTGAAAACGCCTAGGGGAAACACTAAAACTATCACCTGATTCAAAACTTTAGAAATCGGGAGTAAAAAGATGATTCAGGTGTCTAGCAAATGTTACTCAGATGAGAAACTAACTCGGAAAGTATAGCACAATCACTCAACTGTACGCACAATTCAATAAAATTTCATGATACTACTAAAACTGTAGATCCTCTAGTTATATTCCAACGGATTTCCTTGAGCAAACGTAGTAATGATGATTTAGCAAATTACCTACAGTATGAATTGGTTCCTTATCCTCTCTCTTTTCAATGATTGCAGAATGTACAAGACAAAGAAAAGTGCTTTGTGTCAAATATTTGAACAATCAGTTGAGATAATATACCAACAACAAACAATAGTTGTGGATGGTGAGTTCCTGTTATATGAGGTGATGTGGAAGAAGGGATCAACAATACAGGAATTTGCAACACCTAAATAAAGTACGTTAAGAAACACTATTGTGGAAAGGGATGTAGAATTGTTTTCGATGGATATACTACTGTAAACAGTACCAATGTAGCTGAACAAAATAGAAAGTGCTCAGCGAAAACTTCAGTTTACATATATTTTGAAGAACATACTGTCATCAGTGTTCCCCAAAATCAGTTTCTCTCAAATAAGAACAATAAGATAATGTAGATTCCCATTCTATCCTCTAATTTAAATGACAAAGGAGTCTCATGACAGCAAAGTCCTAATTATGCCGACACTCTGACTCTTCAGATTGCTATAGATGCACTGAGTTAAAGTGACAACGTTACTGTTGTTGAACAGGATGTGAATATACTTGATCTTATCTCAGGCTTAACCTCTTCAGATAAAAATATATGCTTACAGATACAGCTGTGGCAGTGAAATGAACTGTCTCCTGAGATTTGGGGTTGGAAACGTAAGCTCGTTCATACGTTAGTGCCTATCACAACCACCGATCCTGTTGCCCTTGAGGCAATACTAAACCTCATCCAGTGTACAACTTGTTGTAGGCAAAAATGTTAAGCCTTAGTTACATTTGCTAGACACCTGAATCATTCTTTTACTCCCGATTTTCAAAGTTTTGAAGCAGGTGATAGTTTCATCTCCAATAACCCAAGAAGATATTGATATAATTATATCTATCTGAGGAAAGGGCGGGTGATTTTCAAACCAAGTTGAAAGTTTGAAGATATCCGCAGCATCTGTATTCATCCGAGCTTCATGAAAATCCTTATGTTGTTCACCGGAAGAAAGAGTTAAACCACAGAATTCTTCCAGGGCGGTACAAATGTGAAAGGTAGCTGTGGTGCCCAGACCGCACTTATTCCACGTCCATGTGTGAGCCCTACAGAGCATTTCATAGATAACATTAGTTTTTGCTCAATAGTTACGTCAAACTAAACTCCTGTCCAAAACTTGTCGCCGTGTCGAATCGTGAAATAGCTCTATCGAACAAACTTGTCGTATTCCTCTTTGGTCCTGGCAGAATGAAGGCTTAACATATCTATAATCTATGTAAAAAAGAGTATACCAAACAAAAGTAACAGAAGGAAATTAAATTGGCTTTAATCCATGCTTTTTAAAATAACTTCAAACCCGATTACGGAACATATAATCTATATAACATAATCTATAGTTAAGAAAAATGTCATTTGTTGAATTTATTGTTCAGGCTTCCATTCACCTGATCACAACATTTATTAACGGTCATTTAAATTTAAGTTAAATAGATGCAATGAGTCTCACATTGATGAATAGAGTCTCACATTTTAATTAGAACTTATGCAAGTATGGCGTTTATTTCGGCCCTGTTAAAATACATTTGTGAATTTTTTAACATCAAAATTGCAAAAAATAAATTACCTTAAACGCGACAGTTGTTACTTTAGAAGCAATTATTCGGCTGTTTAAGTAATATTGGCTATTTTTAAGGCAAATAAATTTGTCGTGACCACGCGTATTTATGTAAACAAACAATTCAACATGTATTCAATATATAGAGGTTATATACATAAATATAAACAAATCAGATAAAAATATTGAAGATAATTACATATATATGAGATTACATACCTTTGCATAATGTTATTCCATTTTATTTAATACTAGAACTTCTATATTTTACACAGCACATTCTATCAGCACATCTGCCGCCATTGTAAAATGGCGGTCTTCTCCCTCTCCTCACTCTAACCGCTTGTTTTTCGTTAAATACGCATGCTCGGTTGAAAAATCCTGGCTTGAACCTGCTTTAGACCAAGGTTGGGTTACTGAACCCGGCGTTAGATTTCAACCTCTAACCAGTTCAGTGGGGTTGACGGTGAATGCCATTTGAGTTTTCAACTTGGGTTTTCTGCGTAACTCCGGGTCGAAGTTATTTGTGAATACGAGCGCAAGATAGTTTATAATGCATAAGAAAAAGTTTATAAAAAATGACGCATAAAATTTCGGGCTGGTGGGGAGAGAGGGAGGGCAAAATATTTCTTACATTTTTGTTTCATATTGTTCCAGGTGTGGTTTTTTGACGGAGTCCTCAGATACATGCTTTATTAAATATAAATATGTCAAAAGTTAAGTTACCAATATTTCCGAATATTAATTTTAACAAATATTTTTAATTCTTGCTGAAGACCACCACCCCCTCGAGTAATATATCTACTGATAGGTTGTGTAAAGGAGTTTCGTTCAGATACGCTTTTGCTAAAAGTAGAGTGCGCTCCCTGGTGGTGGAATGTGGAACTAACAGGCCACGATTTCATTTAAAGTAGGAAATCTAACAATGCGATCTGTTTTAAGCTTTAAGATACTTTATAACACATGATAAAAAAGTATAAAGAAGAATGGCGCGTCACATTTTGAGGGGGGGGGGGGGTGAGGAGGGACGCGAACAAAATTAGGAAATATAGCTGGACAATCTGTTTGAAACTTTAATATAGCTTATAAAACATAAAAAAAAATTTTTAAACATCAGGCCGCGTCAAAAATTATGGTGACCATGCCCCACTTTGCCTCTAAACTTGGCAGATACCCGTCATGTGATATAGCGTAACATTTTGGGAGGGGGGGGGGGGGGCGGGCACGAACAAAATTAGGAAATATAAGAAGGCAAATCTGTTTGAAGCTTTACGATAGTTTAGGAAGGGTTTGCCAAAATTTAGAATGTGTTTCATAGCGATAAATGTACTGGACGTTTTGAAAGGAATATTAAACTAAACCCTCTGTGCGATCTATGATCACACTTACCCATTTGTTTTAAATAATTTGTGCACTTAACTACATTTTTGAAGAATATTTAAATTTAGAACAGTGACTTTAATAATTTAAATATAGTTAGCTATTTTTTAGGAAATAAAAAATTTCTTTTTTACAAAGATGTGATAATACTAATTAAGCTAAAAGATAGTAAAAACAAATATTGTATCTGCAACTGTAACTGTTGAAGCCGCATTGTTTATGTTTACTTTTTTTCATTTGTTTGTTCAGTATTGAATTTAAGTTTTAATCTGTAATGATTTTTATTTATATTTTTTTCGTGATTTCATAGGTCATTAATATGGCTGATTCCAATATTTCTAATGAAAAAAAAAAAAAAAAAAAAACAGGAAAAGAAAACACATTAGTTTGGCAATAATTCAAAAAGTAGAGATCATAAAAAAGTTTGATCTGGTTCATCTACTCGTTTTTTTGGCATAATTTCATGGAATAAGCCCTAGTATGTATATCATTAAAAAAAAATAATAAAAAAAATATGAACAGTGGCAGCAATGCTGGTATCGCAGAGAGAAAAACAGTTTATTTTTAATATTCTAATCTTTTTCTAAATTTTTATTATTTTGCATAATTATTTATTTTGTGTAATTATTAATTGTTAGATTAATAAATTATTTTAATATTTTACTTAATCACTTTAATATTTTACTTTATTGTAAGTATTCCTTATAATTTCCAATGCTTAATTACATTTAAATTACTGTTTAAAAAATGTAAACAAAACAATGACTAAAAATCTGTTAAATCCTAAAATCTGCACTACCTCTTGTTTCAAGCTGTGCAGATTTGAGGGAGTCTACTGTACTTTTAAATAAAGTAAAATGTCTGCCTGACTTCCAAAATGTAGAGTACTTGCCTACACTGCAAATTTTAATTCTGTGATAAAAATATAGGCATAGTCAGATAATATAAATGAATGTTCAAACACTGTCTGTAGAAATGTTTTTAAAGTTTGGAAAGGAAGGTCACTCATTTTGTAATCATTAAAAAAAACAGACTCAATCGTAATCTTTTGGTGATTTGAGATTGGTATCGATTTTGAATATTCCTCATGTCTAAATGAGCAATTCGATCGCAATCTCCATATTAGCGATGCTTCACGCGAGCGTTTGAAGATCGTAGGAGAAACCGGTCTCACTCTCATCCATGCGATCTCCATATTAGCTATGTTTCACGCGAGCATTCGAAGATCGTAGGTGAAACCAGTCATAACCACTGGTCTCGCTCTAACCATGCAATCTCCATATTAGCAATGCATCACGCGAGCTTTCGAAGATCAGAGGTGAAACTGGTTTTACCCATCTGTCTCGTTCATCATCGGTCTGGCGTGATGCATCGTATGGTATTGATTCAACACTAAACGAAAGATCAGGAAGGCGGTTTGATGGTTTATGATTTAAATCGATATCTTGCAATGCATCGCCCAGTCCTATTCGTCAGTACATTATTCAGTATCTGGATTGTATACTGTTTTACAATTCAGAATGAAAATATTAAATATATCTTCAACTGCAGCTAACTTGCTTGTTTTTTGTCTCTCTGATCTAGTTTCTAAATTATCAAATCTAATGAACCTCAGCAAATCCTTTATTCTGGTACAAGTCATTGTTGCACAGAAAATCGGTTGTTGCAGTACTAAATGTTTAGTGCTCCACAGTTCTAAAATGGGTTTTTGGCATGCCTTGAATGAACCCGCAATAATTGTTTTTCCATCCAGTGTTTTAACGGCACATAAATGTAGCAATTAAGAATTTAATAACTTATTCAAGTAAGTTTAATGAGAAATATAAATGTGCAATACATACTATTTTATATTTTGCTGTTAATTTTTATGAGAAATTTAAATTATTATGGTGATATGAGCAAGGTATGTATTAATTTTATGTATATATCATTTATTACTATTGTGTTTAAAACATTGAAAATTTTCATCAAATTGTATTTAAAAGTATTAATATACAATCATTTATATAAGTCATACACAAAAATGTATCACCAAAAAAAGAAAAAAAGGCTTTTTAATTATTTTGCGTATTGAAGATATCTAGCCCATGTGTGCATGCAAAATAACTGCAAATTTATTTCAATCTGAAAGTTTTAACATTTTCTCAAAAATGCTGATGAAAATACAATGGAAAAGGAAAAAAAAATCCTTCCTAAGTATTTTTCTGAATACAGTAAACTCCCGATTATCTGCGAGTCTAAATTTCTTTTTTTTTTCTTTTTTTATCTTTGAGAAGAAACTTATTTCTGCGATGTAGGATGAGTTTTCGATCCTTTTTACTAAATATGATTTCCATTTGAAAACGTGGAACAATCACGTGCACAAAGCAGGTGCAGCTAATCTTGAGGGTGTCGCAAGGCCACACACCTGTTGATAAACAATGTACGGGTACTGAAAGTCACCCCCGCCCCCCCTGTTATGATTTTGTTTCTCCCGTTTTTCATAAAGCACACCAGTTTGCTTGTTTTAGCTGAGCTGTGAACACGTGTCTTACAGAAGTTCGCGTTTGTATTTAAATTTTATAGTTTTGCATTTTCAATATGTATTTGAAAAATGTTACAAAAAAGAAAAAGAGTTGTGTTAACGATTCAAGATAAATTAGAACTCATTAAAAAAATTGAAAATGGTGCTACAAGAAAACAAATAAGCTTGCAATATGGAATTGGAGAATGCACAGTTAGGGAAGAAGTGTTTCAGTACAAAAAAACAGACACTTTTGACGGATTTTCTAAAGAAATAAACCTACAAGTGTAATGAATAATTTTATTATTCCTGAAGTAATAAGTATCTTTATGTTACCCATTGTGCGTAGAAACTGTAAAATGTATGCTTGTGTTACTTATTATGTGTATAAATTGTTCAAGTACATATTTGTGTTGATTTGTTCCCTTTTTTCAAAATTTTGTGGATTATCTGCGAAATCAATTATTCGCGATAGTTGCACCACCCAATTCTGTGGATAATCGAGAGTTTACTGTATATGAAAATTAATAAATTAATATTTATAGATCTTTTGTGGGATATTTACAACTCTATTCAAATAATTTTTTTAAAATATTATGCAAAATTTTTATTTTTTCAAAACTGCCCTAATTACCTATCCTCGCAGTATCAGGCATGATATATTTGATGATAATTTAAAAAGAAGCATCATATGCTTTAAATTTTTTTTTTTTTTACATAATTCAATTTATTTACTCAAATTACAGTATAATTTTTATTTCAGTTCATACTGTATAAAACTTTAAAAAATAAAAACTTTGGAGAATTTAAGAACTTTGGAAAACAAAAGTGACTTTCACATCAAGAAAGTATTACAGAATATTACCAAACTATTTTATCTTTAATTTAACTTCAAAGCAAGATTTGTATTCCCTTGTTAAGAACTTTATGTTAACTTATGTTCATATGAGGTTGGAATTATAATTACAGTGGAACTTCCCTTTAACGAAGTCTCTATTTAACGAAGTTTTCTACTTAACGAAATTTTCTTCTGAACCTTGACTTTAGACGCCATTAACATGTAAATTAATCTCCATATTATGAGGAATATATTCTATGTAACAAAGTTTATTCCACTTTCGTCCATGTGCAGCATTCAAACGAAGAAGTTGCTGTTGCGATGGATGTATGAATTTATTTCAGAGGATTGTACGGAAATGAAATTATTTATTTTTTGAATCATTTTCATTTTTCTTGGTACTAACTAAAACATTTTTTTTCAAACTAAGAAAAACACTTGCTATCGTCATTCTCTCACACAGACATTCTGATGTTTGTGCAATTTCCCTTTTAAATTTGTCCGGTTTCAATTTTTGATTTTTTTTTTTTTTTTTCAAACCTGGCTTCTGCTAGAGTGTCTTTTATTCAGGGTGTGTCTGGGTACCTACAAACCTTGCTTCTGCAAAAGAGTCGGGATAGAGTAGAAGAATAAAGGGCTGCAGATGAAGAGAGGCCGCTCGCCGCAGCTGTTGACCCTGCCCCAACTGCTGACCGAGACTAATAATAAGCTCAAAGTAGCAGTGGTTAGTCGGTAGCTCGCCCCAAGCCCTCCCTTCCCACTCTTCGATGTCTTTAATTTGTGCAATTTCCCTTTTAAATTTGTACGGTTTCAATTTTTTATTTTTTTATTTCCAACCTGGCTTCCGCTAGAGTGTCTTTTATTCGAGACGTGGCTGGGGACCTACGAACATTGCTTTCACAAAAGAGTCGAGATAGAGTAGAAGAATTAAGGGCTGCGGACGAAGGGAGTCCGCTCCCCGCTGCGGTTGGGGGGGAAGCCTTCGATACAATATGAAGGGGATTCCAGTTTCACGAAAACGTATACTTATAAATATAGCGAAAATTTTCATGAACAGCGTATTTTTTTATAAGAAATCTGCACAAAATAATATTACAGACTTTATTAAAGTTAAGGATTGGGAATACTGGGAAAAAAAGAGAAAAGTTACGCCCGCTTCAGTTTTTGTTTACCTCTCTTTATTTTGTGTTTTTTTTAGACATTATTGTAATTAATTTCTTATATCACTACATTGCATAAAAAAATGTTACTGCCCAAATTAAAACACATTTTTCGAATATTTTCATTTTATGCATGTGTATTTTATTATACAAATTTCATGAATTTAAGTTGATTTCTATTCAACGAATTTTCTTCATAACGAAGTGTTTAAGGGTAACGTTGAGACTTCGTTAAATGGAAGTTTCACTGTATCTTAAAATATATTTCTAAAAAATGAAGTAAAGGTCCACATGCTGACGCATGGTGTGTGAAGGACCTTAGTTTAATATGCAAAAATACTTAAAGAAAATAATAAAAGGTTAGCAGAGGCAGTGTTTTCATGCTTTCAGTGCTTTAATGTTAAATCCAGTTGTCTCAGTTTATAAGTTTTACACTCATTTTCCAATTTCTTTATATTGAAATTCAATAAAATTCCTTTCATTTGATATTTTTAATCTGCAAAATCAAAATATCATTCATTATTTTAGGTCTTCAAATGTTGAAGCCTTTTTATTTTTTCAGTAGCTTTCTGAACTAATTTATTATAGATGCTTTTTTTTAAGAACTAGTAAATAGTAACTTGATTTGCAATTTTCTAACTAAACCATAAATATCTTACAATATATTTTTTAATATAATAATAATTTTTTCCGTAGCTGAATTCCGAGTACAAGAGAAACTATGTTTGGCATCCTCAATATAAACCTTTGGCTCAAGATGTTATCAGCTGTGCCCCTCAATCATGTAAGTCAATACATAAAATGCCACATTTTTACTCAAAAGGGGTGGGGAAAATACATATACAAATCTACATTCTTCTTTTGAATATGTGAACTTTTATGTTTAATAATATATTTTTAAAGTTCAGTTAAGGATGCTAGTCACTCAGCTTCTGAATTTCCCTCACCAGTGCTAAGTCTATGGGTATGGGATGTATTCGTATATTTAAAATATTCTCTGGAAATTAATGTTTTTAATTGCTTTCTTCTTTGTACTCTCCTTAAAAAATGTCTCTTTTTTTTTTCCTTAGTTCAAAGTATTTCTAAAATCTATGCTTAATTTAATTTTTTTTATGCTAAAAGCTAACAAATTGCGAGTAAGATTTTAACACTTCATATAAAATCAAGTATATATTTCAGAAATACTTTGAGACCTAAGGAAAAAAGAAACATCCTTTAAAAAGAGTACAAAGAAAAAAGAAGTTAAAAATATTAATTTTCCGTAGAGATATTTTAAATATACGAATGCACAGGGTTCGTTGATATATATATATATATATATATATAGATCAATGGATCTATATCTTGATATATATCCGATATTTATTTTTAAAATATCAAGATTTTTGATATTTTGGATATTTTCAAATTCTTGATATTTATTTTCAAAATATCACCGTGCAAGATAATTTTGATATTTTCTTCAGTCAAAGCAATTATAAAAGAAATTTTCAACAGTTATTGATTGTGTCATTCTGTAGATAAAGAACTTTTGTCTCTGGCAGTGATCAATATCTTTTCCAAGCTTTATATTTGAACCTTTTATTTTTAAATGTAGAACTAATAATTATGTGAGACAATTAATTCAGAACAGCCACTGAAAGATAAACTGTAAATTAGATAATTATTTATATACAGCATTATTAGAAAAGGATCTTTTCTGGTTTTTGTTAAGTTGAGTCTAAACTGTACACAACAGCTTAGGGAATAAAAAATAAAATAAGGCAAGCTTACATTTGTTAAAATTCTTCAATTTAAAGAAAAACTATTTTGCATTTAAAATTTTGTTTTATAAAACATAAAACTTTCTTGATACTTGATACAAATCCTATAGTTTATATAAGTGTATAAAGCAAATTGTATCTGTTTTCAATTAGTTGACCTTCAATTTTGTTCTAAGTGAAAAAAAGGAAAAAGAGAAATGCATTTTTAGGATATTGCTTAAGTTTTCATGTTAAGTGCAATATGTTTTTAGTTTCTAATTTATATTATACTTGAAAATATTTATTATCAGCAGTAAGTTGACTATTTTGAAAATATCGGATATACAGTCGACTCTGTGAAATTCGCACACTCATCAGTTTGATTACTATTTATTTTTTAAAGTCTGACTATGAATTAGGAACAACTCCCACAAAAATTGTAATAGAAAAGAAAAATATAATGCAACATTGGTTTAATATATTTAATAACTAAGTTAATTTAAAGAAAAATTAACCAACCAACCAAACATTGATGCCTATTTAAAACAACAATTTCTATTTTGATTTGATTGTCTCTTTTACTGTGTACAAATTTTCATTTTCGAATGCAGGGTTCAAATTATATAAATTTTCTTAAATCACAGTTTATTTCATTGGAAAAATGATAATTCATGAAACATACCACATTTAACTTTATCTATGAGTTTAACTGTTAATGAAAATTTTCACTGTTTGCATTCCAACATGTAGTGCCGATAATAGAAGTTTATGGATTTTACATTGGTGGATTTCACAGAGTTGACTGTATATCAAAATATCGGATATTTTTTATATTTTTGAAAATATCATGATATTTACGAATTCTGCGAATACATCAAATGCCCATAGACTTAACATTACTGGGAGGAATTCAGAAGCTGAGTGACTAGGAGCCTTAACTATAAATTATAATAAGCAAAAGTTCATCTAAAAGTTGAACATTGACTGCTATGATAGTGGCAAATGAAACTTATGTATTGGTCTATTTGTGTGATTTAGTACAAATAAAAACTTAATCAAAGTTATGTAACTTAATATAATTTTTTCCTGTGAAACAGTTATGCATTCTACAGTCTTTTTTCCCATTTTCTTACTTTGTTTTATTATATTTTAGTAATAATGATAAGTTTTTGTATTTACTGTGGTAGTGATTGATCTAATGCCATTTTTATTTTTATTTTTACTTATTTTATTTTAATCCAACATGCCAAATGCTGATTTAGACAATTTTTTTGTGAATTTTGAAAATTAAAAAAAAAATACTTTTGTTAATAGTTTATATTTAACTTTCTTTTTTCGTAGATAAATTACAATTATTGAAAAACCAATGGCTTGAATCACTTAAAAAAATTTCAAATATTTTGTAAAAAGAAATATAATTTGATTTTGATTCTGTTGTTGTTTTTCTAGACACATTGTATTATTGACAAATGAAAGTAAGCTCCTCTGTTGGTGGCAGGTGTTCTGAAAGTCCTGGCTCTAAAAATTTCTTGATGCACTCTTTATAAATTTTATTCTTTGTAAATGAAACTACAGAATCACCCTTACCAGTGGTTCTTAGTCAGTGCCAGCTAAAATTTTGGCAGTTCTTCCTAACAGAGATTACAGACACACATTATCAATATAGAGTTTACAAAGTCTCAATTTAGAGTAGTTTCTGTGAATCCAATTTTCTTAACAGCCATTTTTGTTTCTTATTTCTCGAGTAATTAAATTTTGAATTATGTTATTCTTAGAATTTTATACACACATATGTACCAGGATTCATAATCTTTAAAAGTGCTTAAAAATCTTGGATTTTTTTAAATAGCAAATCTTTAAGTACTTTATTATTATTATTATTTACATTTTGCTATGATGCTTTATCTTCTTTAATAGGTGCTTAATTTTTTATTCAGACATAATAATAAAATAGAGAAATCAAATGGGTGTGTGTGTGTGTGTGGGGGGGGGGGGGGGGGTCATGTTAAATAATTTTCAAAAATGTGTTTTTGGGCAATATAGTTTATTCCTGATAATCTCCTGAGAGGTTAAAACACCATGTGTTTTCACTCTGGTTTACTCACATCCCCCATTCCTTTCTCTCTTAGGATTAAATTGACAAAACAGAAAAAGAAAATGAAATGGCATTGGTAATTTGCTATATCTGTCAGTCATCTGAAAATTTTTACTCTCTTTTATTTAACTCAACTTGACTTTTGCATGTAAAGGTGGAATTTTCTAATTTATTTTTCACTAACTTTCTCATATGCTACAATTAAAAAAATTATATTCACAGGTGTGTTTCAGATGATCACTGCAGCTGTTTAATATTTTTAGAACTTAATTGTGTAAATTGATACATTAATTTTAAGGCATTTTCCCCTTTACAGGTGGTAAATCGGCAAATATTCTTGACAGTTACAATTGTAATGAATTTAATTATGTACCAAAACATGCTTGCCAAAATAGGCCAAATAGCTGTGAAACTACAACATTAAATTTTAAACACTAACAAGTAGAAAATAAAATAAAAATACAAAATTAGCATGTAATAATTTAAAAAACATGCTTTTATCAATTAATAGTTTCGTATAAATTAAATTATGATTATACGTTGAGAAATTAATTTAGAAATCCTAAAAAGATAGTTTAAATAATGTTTGTTTTTCTTTCCTGCTCATATCTTAGAAAAGAAACAGAGAAAAAAAAAATCATAATTATTTAAAATAAATTTACAAGTTTACTCTTTCTATCTAGTGTAAATAGAAGTGGTAAATTTTCGGTTTTGGTGCCCATGTCATATTTGCACGTTTTTTCGAAAATTGTTAAGAAAAATCCTGAATTGCAGTTATGCTATGCAGGATTTTCAAGACAGTGTGCTTATAAAAAAGTTATTTTTATATATAGTTATTTTCTGTATAATATCATCATAATACATATAGGGTGTCACTGATTTTAAACAAATAATTTTAATCAGTGATTAAATTGTGATTTTAATCACCTGATTAAAAAAAAAAAAGTCATTTATTAAAATTATAAATTTTCTAAATGTTTAAAATTACATAAAAACTTATTAAAATATAAGATGAACATAATTTGGAAAGTTTATATGAGGCATTCTCACAATCTTTTATCTTTTCTATATTTTTCTGTCCCTGAATAATAATTTTTATTTTAATACATATTCTTGGTTTTTTTTTTTAAATTTCTTATACTGGAAAACATCCTATTGCATGACTGCATAACAATATTAACGAGATAAATAAGTTTTGGACGATGTTGGGGGTCCAAATATACAATGAAATTCCTATACCGTCCCATGTGTCTGAGCTGATTTTTAAGTTTCGAGCTGTCTGTATAAAATTGTTTCAATAAAAGTAATTTGATGTAATTTTTTTCTGAAACTGGGACTATTGTTTTATATAAATATGTAGCAAAACATTAACCTGCATGCATTTTTAGGGTTGTTATTATTTTTTAAACTCTGTCCCTGGGTTTTTGATTCCTTACAGTCTCTCTTCTAAAATTATACAGAAAATCACTTCAGATGCAGCCACAGAATTTTTTTCAACTTTTTTCTCGTGCAGAAGTATGCTAGAGAAAGAAAGGCTAAAATTTTTTGACAGGAAATTTACTGCAGAATTTAAATCAACATTTAAATATCAATTTCAAGCATTGTGGCTTTATTGGTAGTCTTACTGTCCCCAAGGTTTATTCCTGCACTTTTCAAGGAAAATTAAAATTTTAATCCAATGTAAATAACTGTTTCTAAAAATCAATGAACATTGCGGCTATCACTTAGTCTTAACATGATTTGTGTAAAAATAGGAGGTAATTTTCCTTGCCATTCCATCCTTACCATCCCTTTTTTCCCCCTTACCGTCCCCTTTTTAACACCCCTTTAAGACAATGTTATACAAAAATTTGGTATTAAAATTACTACATTGTTATTATTTCTTATTTGAATGTCCTGTGGGTACTATGCAAATTCATTATAAGTAAAAATTTAGAAGAAAATAAAAAGTTATAGCGGTAAAATGGTAAGTATTATTAAACTCACAAGTTTAACTTAAACCTCAGTTAAATAAAAAAAAATTTGCTGCTGACCATTTTTTCTTTATTTTGAATCATTAAGGCATTCATTTATAAGTTTAAAATGTTATTTTAAAGTAAGTTTAATTTCACCAGATTTTTGTTCCTGAAAAATCAAAAGATTGTGAGAATGCCCCATATAGGTATATTCCCTTATAAATAAACAGAAAAAGCTTTAAATGTTTCTAAGCTTAAACTATTCCTTAGACTTGTAAAAAAATAAGTACAGTACTAAGTTTTTAAAAAGCAAGCTTTTATCTGGCATAAAAAATCATTCAACTTTCATTTAAAAATGATATTTAAATCTAATATATTCACAATATCATAACTTTCTTTAACTAATCAAATTATTCATTCTTTTGTATAAAATAAGCATAGCAAGTATATTAAATTTCTGCTAATAAAAAAATAAGTAGTCTGTATGTTAATTTCCCATTCTACATTTGCAATAATAAATTTATAGTAAATTGGGACTAAAGGAGAATGACAGAATGACACCTGCTCAACAACTATTATAAAAGAATATATAAGAAACAAGTAATATAAAAATTTTGTTTTTAAAGTCAATTCCTACTTAGGCCATCAAAGAAAAAATTAACATAATCCCTTAAGCTAATATTAGTTTTTGTTGCATTAAAATATCTCAATTTGTTGATTTTCTATAAGCAAGTAGGTTTACAATGGAACTCTATGGGAATTTGGCGAAATATTAGAGATATCGCCATGTTGGCGACTCATTTTGGCTGCCAAATTTGGCGATAACTTTGGCGGTATTTGGCAACAGAACAGGGTCCCCCCCCTATGATAACCCCTTAATGAAAATACTTTCATTGACCTTCAGTAACCAATGGCCGCCATTTTATTTCCAATGCAAAACTAAAATTAATTAATTAATTAATATTTGAAAAAACTGTATTAACATCCATTGTCATCCAGTACAAGTTAAAAAAAAAAATTATTTCAACTTGATAGGATGAATAATGAGTATTTTATTAACGATTGAAAATTTGAACAAGATAAATATATAAATATATAAATAAATAAATATAGGGAGAGTGTGAGCTAATAGTAGGAACTGAAAAAATAACTAATTTGTATAAAAATGATAAGCACAGAAAGAGCTTCTTCGGTAGATGTTAAATTACTTATTTGAAGTTTTTATTAATTCTGTAATTATTTACTGTTCCCTCTAGGCCACTTTTTAAGGTTGCAACAATCTGCTCTTTTTAGAATTGGCAAAATGCACCCTGCTAAAAAAAAAATAAATAAATAAATAAATAAAAAAAATAAAAAAATAGTGAAATTCACCTTTAGTTGTGCCCAGAGATTTTGTGTAAAGAAATTCCCCATACCACAGTATTTTTAAATCTGTGTGCCCAAGACTTTGCAAAAATTAAAGAACTTTATTTCTTTAGAAAAATAAGGATATTATTACATCATGTTATTTGTCTTTTTCAATTTGTAATTTATAAAGTCATGAAAAATTAATGCCACTTTATTTATCATATTAAAAAATATATACTTTTTCCCTTATTTTATTACTAAACAGATTACTAATATATTTTCTCATGGAATAATGCTTTTTTTTCGCCTTTTTTACTGAAATAGTGCCTTTTCTGGGAACTAGCACCTTGCCCCTTTCTCTTTCTAGAATGAATACAAAATTATTAATTATTTTAGTAATTAAAGCATAAAAATGTATATTATTTTCCTAATTAGATAGTTAATTGTTTAATATTTTTTATTAGTTAATTGTTTAATATTTTTTATTTTTAAGCGGTGTTGTCTTTCTTGTTTTCTTGAAATAACACATTTACTATAATATGTTAATTGTCAAAAACCACCAGTGTAGAGAAGGGGGTAGGTTTAGAGACTAATATCTCTTTCAGAAGGTTTAAAAACTGGTAAGATGTATACAAAACAAGTCATATTAAGATTATTAACAAATTTTTGAATGCAACTTTTTGAAGGCTTCGTATTAGGAACCCCTGCATCAATTAAAATTGAATGAAAGAGAGAATGGAAAACAATAGCAGCAAACTACATTACTGCTTCAGTCTTTTTCACGACCTTTCTGTTAGCTTCAAATGAAGATTGTAGAATATGATCTTTTTACAAAGCTATCAAGCATCTCAATATTAAATTTACATTGATTGCTTATTTTTGTCTATTTCATCTGTTTTTAGTTGCCACATATTTACTAAAAACTACTTTATAAGCATGTAAAAGCAATGATTTTCATAATCAATTGTAGAACATCTCTATTGTAGATTCTGGGAAGTAATTGATGACTGTATTGAGTGTTTTTTTAATGATGACGATTCTTTTTCAATTTGTAAATTCTTGAGAATCGCCCATCACTACACTGATTGATTGGTAGAATCATGTATCTCAGCTCCTATTCGGAATTTCTAGAAAATTCCTTCAGATTCTGAAAGCCAATTTTTTTGCCAAATATCACCAAATTTGGCAACGTTCTTTCATTCATCGCCAAGTATGTGTTTTGTCATTGGTAATCTTGAAATTCGATTTTACCACCCAATGTCACCAATCTTTTGCCAAATTTCATGAAATTTTGCGACTTTGTTTACTGCCAACTTTTCAGCAACTTAATATCGTTTCAACCTTCATTCCCACTGAATTGCATTTAACATTAGCCTAATGGTCTTCTCACGCCCGAAAAAGGTGGGATACAAAATTTAGTCAAAATCGTTAGAGCCGTTTTTAGGGTTCCGTACTTGAAAAGTAAAAACGGAACCATTATAAGATCACTCCTGTGTCTCTGTCTGTCACAGCCATTTTACTCGCAAACTATGGAACATGGAAAGTTCAAATTCGGGGAAGTAATAAAGACTATTGACCCACATATTTTCAGATTAATAAACATTGATAAATATTTTTAGTAAAAATGTAGAGGGGCTAATTATGCTACTTGAAAAAAAAAAAAAACCTCTTTTCTTTGTATATAGTGTGAAAGCTTTTGTAACGCTGAATTCAAAAATACATTCCTTTTAATTTTAGATATTATATTTTCAAAGATATTGTTGAGAATGTAGCACTAAAATATGTTTCCCCCCCATCTAATTCTGAATCTACTGAAACTAAAATTATGAAAAAATTAGAGGTAGTAGACGATTTAAAGCTTGCAGGAAAATTATAGCGATTACCCTAGATCACATAGTTTTTGAGAAAATCGCATTTTTCTGTTACACATAAATTTCGATTTACGGCATTCAGCAAAAGTGTTGAGCAGCACTGAAGGTACCTATCGTAGCAGAAGTATAAAAGCATTGTTGATAATGATTTTTGAAAAAAATCGTCATTAATTAGCCGAGATATTAACCCTTAAAGATACGTACAGTTTGGACATACATAATGACAGGGGCGGCGTACTCTATGCCTATTTAACAACTTTTAATGATATATATGTGTAATGTAATGTCCAGTAGCAGTATAAAAGAAATAAATGTCAAATTGTTAAAAACAGACTAATTTAAGGGGTCTCGGGACTTTTAAAATTGGAAAAAATGAAAAAAAAAAAAGACCATTTTCAACATTTAATGTCTTTAAATGTATATGATTTTAAAACACAATTTTAATTGGGATGAAAGATATAAGTATGTTCTTTCATTTTATGCATTTAAAAAATTGCAAGATGCAGAATTAGTATTTATAGGGGTTCAAAACTGTTAGACATTTGTTGAACAGAAAATTGGCATAACAGTTTACGTGCAGGATTACAAAATAAATATTGCAACTAGAATGAAAGTTTTGGTGCTGACTTATACTTCAGACTGTAATAATTACCCTGAACGTAAATAAATTTGTATTTAAAGCATTTTTATATTTTTAATGCAATGTTGCATTTAGCTAATACAAAATTTTGAAAATTTCAACAGTATAATCACCTACAAAAGTTTTTTTTTTTTCAAGCAATAAAAAGGAAATTTTAGGTTCCGTTTATACAGAATAACATGAAATATGTGTTTTGAAAACTTCATGAAAAAAATATGTAGGAGTTTTTGAGGTATCTTGCGCGTTATGCCCAAAAACGTCATTTGGAGAAAACTGACTTCAAAGATTCGGAAACGGCACTTCAGCTATTGAACGGGTATAATTCTAAAAGCCATAACTTCTGTTCTAATGGGAATTTCAAGGAAACAATTATATCAAAATGTTCAGAAAAGATAGGAGTTTAATATCTAAAAAAATTTAAATTTGTAAAATTTTGAAGCTTTAAGAGTACTGCGACCACTTAAACCTTTCCGGTGCGGAGTAATTCTGTTTATAAACTAAAGAAATAATGGATTGACACCAGAATTTATAAACGAATTTATTAGAAAATACATACTTGCTTATTTTCGCGTACATTATAAAAGAAAAATTTAAATTAAATATTCTTGGTGCCATTTGTCAGTTTTGGAATTAAAATTAGGTGTTTAAGAACACCGCCCTCGAAAGGTTTAATTAGAATGAATGACGTAAATACTGTGGGATTCGCGACTAGTTTGCATTGAGTGGATCTCCCAAAATGTCTCGAGTGACTTTAAAAGTTAATTAAAAACCTATCTCTAAAAACGTGCCACGGACCAAGGTGGCGTTACAACTTTGCGACTTCCTTTCAAAGAGTGCTTAACACAATACCAAATTTGAACTTTGAACAAAGGTTTTATTTTAGCTACACTGTAGAAATAAAGGTTATTACTACGCTGAATTTAATTTTATGAAATGCCAAATGACGTTTAAATATGCCCGGTTTTTATTGTCAGTACCGAATGAAGTTCATCATAAACAGATTAGGATAATATTAAAAAATGAGTTATACAGAATAGCTATATTTGATATTATTTAGGTTCCATATCTCTTTGAACTTTCATGGTATATCCATTTACACTTTTCTAGTATATACAGTTATACCCAAGCCTACGTTGTATAGTTTTTTACAAAGGCTTAGTATTTTTTTAGCAACTTTTTTTTTAACAATACAATTACAAATTCATATGTTTATTCTACGGAACCAAGGTGTGTGAGTAATAGGGGAGAAGGGGGCTAGTGTGGACAACTTGAATAATTCTCTTATTTTTTAGTTAAAGTTGCTCTGTAAATTTTTGTAGATTGACAACACTGATATACACCTCCATGTGTAATTACATGAGAATACACTTCATAGTTCATTTGCAATTTATAAAAAAAAGGTTTTTATGGTGAAAAAGTAAATTCATGGTTTGTTTTTTAATTACTAATTTAGACTATTTATATTCATTATTTCAAATGAAAGGGATTATTATATTATAAATGAATCTAATCAGTATATTTTTTGATATTCACTTTTGCTCTTCATGGTTTACATTTACCAGTGTTAGTCTTAAAAAAATAAATGGCACCATGGGGCTAGTGTGGACACATGATGGTGGGGCTACTGTGGACATGTCCACACTAGCCCCATTTAGCTTTCAGTTGTAAAAACATTATTTAGATATATAAATATATCACATTTTATGCTATTTGTATACTAAATTAGATTCATTTGTGAAGTAATAACTGAATTTAAGTGTAGAATACATACATAGTAGAATTTAGTTAGATAAAAATTTTTCATTTAAATTACTAATGCTAGTCCATTATAATAGCATAGGTAGGATGTATCCTAGAGTAAATTATAAGGGTTAATTTCTTGTTGGTGCTCCGACTGAAAGTCTAGATTTGCCTTCAAAAAGCGGATGGATGGTGAAAGAACTATTTCCAGCTGTTTTACACCATATACAAGAATACACAAAATCTGATATTGACCACCCTGTTTTTTTGCTTCTCAATAATCATAATTCATGCATTTCTCTTGTAGCAATTACATATATGTGAAGGAAAATTACATTGTGTTACTGTCTTTCCCATCACATTCCTCCCATAAACTTCAACCCCTAGATGTTGCAATTTATGGTGCATTCAAAGGAATCTGTAAAGTTGCATTTAATGACTGGATGTTAAATTATCCCGGCAAAACAGTATCAGTCTGATATTCCTTCCTTAGCAGCAAAAGCATATCTAAATTATTTACACTAAGTAATATTATATCAAGACTTGCAAAAACCTGGAATTATCCCATTAAATTGATTAGCCTTTTGAGATGATTACTTTTTTTGGAGCTATATTATCGTCCGTGAATGTCCAGATACTACAAAAGATTAGGTAAGCACACAAGAAGACAGTGGAAACAGCCTTTTGACATGGAAGTTGATGAATTAGAAATTGAAGAAATAGAAATGAGTGAAAAAAACAATCAAGCCAGGAGATTTTGCATTGGCTCAAGTTTCTTTAATTTGCAAAAAGTCCAACCGCAGCAGATTTTATAAATATGTAGCAGTTATTCAAAGTCTGTTTTTGTTGTCGAGTATGAAACAGTGCCTCAAGAGTATTAGCTCTAAGAAAAACCACTTATATTGAAAATGCTGTTTCACAAATAAACATCATTGAAAAACTCTCATAGCCAGACGTTATTCAAGAAGCCATCATGCTTATTATGCAGTTTCCTGGCTGTGTAAACACTAATGAAAAACATTTAGTTGCTTTGACAAATACTTTAACCTTGTAAACAAACTTAAGATTTTAAGATAGGTAAATACATCCATACATTTTTATTTTTACCAGTGTTTTGTACTTTTGTAATGTATTTAATTTTGTCTTTGAAATAGATTCATAACATACCCAACTGCAGTCCTCAGTAATAACAAAAAAAATTATGTATAACATTAATTAAGTTATATTTTATTATGATTAATATATTTACTATGTTGTTTAGGTTCAAATTTATTTTATAATGGTTTTGCAAACACTTATAAGAGTTGTATTACATTGTCTAAATCAGTATTCTAGCTTGCCCACACTAGCCCCACCACATGGGGCTAGTGTGGACAAAAAAAAACTTAAAAAAAAATATATTAATAGATAACTGTATTGCCAAATAATTTAATATATCAACCAAATCAAAGATAAAATAGTAAATTCTTGTAAAAAAAATACTTGAAGTGTGAAAAATGGTATTTAGTACACTTTTTTGCGAAATTTATAAAAATTGTCCACACTAGCCCCTTTCTCCCCTACCCGCACTTGACCGTTTATTTAGATAAAATTTGTATAGACACACACAAGATTTGCTCGTATTAAAATATATATGATAATAAATCTCCTGTAAATTTACATAAAAAGAATCAATATAATAATCTTAATTATGTAAAGCTGATCATATTGCAAGATAAATTGTAAAAAATATGCGAATTGTGCAACAATAAAATAAAAATAAAGAGTAAGAAATAGCTTATATTGTGAGGCACTTTATCAGGGGCATTTTCTCACAATAAAAGCAAAGGATATGAGGTTTCTGTCTATGATGATTGCAGTTAAAAAAAATTTTAACATGGAATGCACAGTCTTTTAAAATGAAATGCAAATGTATAAATCTGCTCATAATTTCGAACTTTAATCCAAGATAAATTAATGTAATAATAAACACTTTAAAAAACAAATTCCATCCTATATCAAATCCAAATAACATGAAATTTAATTTAAATATCCAGATTAAAAAAAAAAAAAAAAATCTTGTGTAATACTGTAAAACTCTTGAATGCAGGAACAGAACATGCAGAAAAAAGCTTGTAAAAATTATCTAAGCTGGGTGTATTTTCTCTGTAAAGAATAATATTTGCATTTAACTTTTGTTCAAAATGATTATGTAGGAAAAGTTAAAATATGGGGACAGTGAATAGAGATTTTTTTTGGCTTGGAAAAAAAGAAATGGGTATTTTAATTTGTTTTGGTAAAGTTCTTATTAAGTAATTTAGCTTTGTAAAATCCACTTAGCTCCTGAAGAACTGCCACACGCATCCATTAATTTTATGAAGCTTTCAATCAGTATAAGCACTTTTAGACTATCTGGGGGCACGGCGGTGCCCCTACCAAGTCGAGAAAGCACAGCCGTAAGCATCCTTTTCTGGAAGCAACTCAGGGTACTTTTGACAGTCCCATATCCCTGCTCTGGAATTTTCCAGGAACTTGAATCTTTGTTTTTCTAAAAGTACTCTTCAAGCGAAAGCAAATGTTTAAATTTCCGTTTTTCTATCTTTTCTAGTTCAGAAAATATATGAAATCAAAGTTTCGCTTTTTCGACACTGACTGACCGATCATCAAAAATTTGAGGTACATCCTGTAGCCCTAGAAATTTGAAATTTGGTAGTATTTGGGATACAAAAAAAGGAAAAATTAAAAAATTCGAAAATCTTTTATCTTCTGTAATCAGAATTCTTGCCAATACTGTTGCTCACTGATTATCAACACGATAAAACGCATTTTTCAGTTAAACCATCGATTTGTCAACTATACTAAATCGAGCACGAAATAGCTGGGTCCTGAAATACAGTAAAATTCGTTTTGACTAGAACAAATAAAGGTACTACTTGATTATCCCGTCAACTGAAAAACTATAAGATTAAATGCCAATAATGGATGATCGTAAATGTTACATTCACTTGACATTAAACACCATACACGTGTTTGTTACGTCATCAAATGATTTTTAATTCGACTTTTTACTTGTAGTTTTATTAAGGTTTTATTAATTTATTTGTTTTTTCGTTATTTAAAATAAAAATTACGGCAATTTATGCAACTTGGCGAATTGTTTGGCAAAATTGATCGACGGGATAATCAAATAGTACCCAAATAAAATTTATTTATTTTACCAAATGTTAATTTGGTGAATTTAAATATTTTATAAACATTCTGCAAATATGCTAACATTTCTTGATAGATAGCTTTTCTTATACTTTTGCTATATTTAACATCACTACCATATTATTTTAAACATTGCTATAGTTTGATGCAATGGCAATAGACCATGGTGCAAAATTAGCAGCAATTTTAAAAGCAAGAGGATTTTGCTATCAAACTTACCTCATATTTACAAAATAGTTCACATTTGCTGCCAAACTATTGACGTAGACAACAATTGTTGAAGAATAATAAATTCAATTTTTAGAAAACATGGAGAGTGGCATTCAGGATATGACTAACATAATCGCATACGTAAAAAAAAGTTTACTTTTTTTAATGTCAATACAAACTCCCCTGCGATGTATAATTTTTTTAATATGTTTTTTAGGTACTCAAATTATCATTTTGGAATTCAAAATCAAAATTCTACATTCCTCTCTCTCCAGAAAAAATGACATATTGAAAAGAAATCAATTATTTTTTAAAACTTCATCACTTTTGCACCACTATGACGTCATTTTCTCTGACTTTTCACTTTCAACCATGCTAAGACTACGAGCGGTAGATATGAATATTCAGTGAACAACTGTGGACTTCCAAGGGAGGCCATTTTTCATCTGTACTAACTGAAATCTCCAATAAACGATGCCTTTAACATTAATTAAAATATGATGGGGAAATGAAACTGCCCGCATTAACCGGAGATACATTTCAAGAGGAGACACATTAACGAAAATTCCAATATATTCTCTGCAACTTATTGATGTTCTGCGGATAGTATCTATCGCATTTCTACATTTACTAAAACAAAATAAATATTTTAAAAAAACTACTGAACTATGCTCGGTCTTCTGTGTACTAAAATCATTTAAATAAAAAAATTATTACCATTTACTTTAAATTCGAAAGTATGAAGGTTTGAATGTTTAGTATAAAATTCTTTCACCTACTTGTTTCTAAGAAAACTTGATTGTAGGTGTTACATATCGAAAAGAGGAATAACTGAATTTCAAATTTTGGCGATACAGTTTTTTATTGTGTAAAATTTGAATTCTAGATTTCAGTGTGCATGTGCAAAATTGATGAAAAGACGTGGTGACGGAGGGAAACGCAAAATTGTATGATATTCCAACGAAAGACATTGTTGATCGAAGAAAGTTTGAAAGGAAAAAACTGAAATGTTATATTTTGATCACAGCGAAGAAAGTCCTCATGGAGTAGTTCCTACATCTGGAGATCGTTCGTATCTGTTTCATCTATATTTTCTTTTCTGTGCTGGCTAACATAGCCTAGTCGTATGATATCAGATGTGCTATAGTTGAGTATGTGGTTGCGTACTGGGATTAGCTGGGATTAGTTTCTTAGGAGGTCACTTTGACGTTCTACTTCCTCTTCTTAACAGCTAGCAATAATCTATTATTTTTCCAAATGAATACCTATCACAGAGAGATCAGCTAAAGAAAAAAATTAGAAGGCCTATTGAGGTCAAAAGGGGAAGGCCTAATCGTTCCGAGAAATCATGTTCTCAACAGCTCCAAGAAGCTAGAGCTCTCTATCGTCAAAACCATCTTCGAAAACAAAAACACACATTAAAACATTACAGCGATTCACACCCTGAAATGGGAAAACGTAGCTCACTAAGAAGTTGTGCGCTGTTCTGTTGCCCATCCTGGTATGAATATTGGAGCTTACTAACAAAAAAGGTCTAGAGGTAAGCTGCAGTTTAAAATAAACTCTTTAGAAAACATTACGAAAGCTATAATTAAAAAAATGGGAAATAGACTGGAGGCAGACAAAGTTATAAAATGGACTGTGCACAGTAGAATTAACTTTGGAGGACTTTGATTGAACAGCTGATAAATTGATAGAAAAACTAATATAGTTACTAGAAAAATTGAATGAATGGATTTCAAACAGTAGCACACATGACAAATTCGTTTTTCTAGGAAAAGCGGAACATCGAAGCAATCAGGAGCCATAAAGCCTATGAAGTTAAAGATAGTGTAATTGAAATCGACGCTACTGGAAAAGCTTTCTTTGGCTTTTTCCTTACAAAAAGAAGTGAAATCCCATCAAAAACATCTCATGTAAAAAAAAGCCAAGTCTCCTGATTCTTTGACCGTAAAAAGTTCTGAGATCATGTGTAGAGCCAAGCTTAGCTCTCTTATTAACTCTGATATTTTAATTCACAAATTACTATTAGTCTCTACACCTTTAATAAATGATTATTTTGTGACTACGCAATGACGCAGCATGAGAATGTAAAGGCTGTTGTTTACATTTTAATATTAATGTTTATTTATAAAGTTTTGCATAAAATAGTTTCTATAAGAGCGCTAAACGTATATGTATTTGTAGCATGGAAATAATTTTACATTACATTGTAAGCCCGGATGTGAAAGCTCTCTACTGGTCAACCTTGATGTCCGGAGTTTTGGGTGATTTTCTTCCTATCTAACGTGAATACGAGCCAGACCCCTCTTTTACAAAGACCCCCAATCAGTGCATCCCTCCTTCAGGCTTCTATCCCTCGCGTTCATATTCAGCCTTAATCAAATAATCTAATCCCAATTCAAAACATAAGTAAAGTGTTTACGTAATAACTTTCCCGTGCTGCGTAATTACCAAGTCACAAAATAATCATTTACTAAAAGTGTAGAGACTAGAAGTAATTTGTGAATTAAAGTATCAGAGTTAAGGCTCCGCTTCACTGAAACTCCCCGATCGCGAAATCCCATGTTAGCCTATGGGGAAACTTTCAAGCGCGATGACTCATTACCTAATATAATTATTAAAATACCGTTTTCAGCATCAGAAAGTAGACGTCAGATGCTGATGATGTGCGTTTTTAAAAATTACCTCCGTAAATTTTAAGTACTTAAAAAATCCCTATAAACTTTTAAATTTCCATTTGATTAAAATGTATCCTCTTCTTTCAAAAACTTAAAATTTACGTAGACAATTTTTAAAAACGCACATCATCGGCATTTGATGCCTACTTTCTGATGGTGAAAACGGTATTTTAATAATTATATTAGTTAATGAGTGATAGCACTTGGAAGTTTTCCCATAGGCTAACATGGGATTTCGCGATCGGGGAGTTTCAGTGAAGCAGAGCCTTAATAAGAGAGCTAAGCTTGGCTCTACACATGATCTCAGAACTTTTTACAGTCAACGAGTCAGGAGACTTGGCTTTTTTTTTACATGAGATGTTTTTGATGGGATAAAATATTCTCTTTATTTCACTTGAAACTTGTTTAGAACAAAAGCATATTTTGAATCTCAAATTTTTTTTTTCTGCCTCCAGAATCGTCGTCTGGATAGCAGGATATTAAAACACTTTTAAGCACAATTGCCCTTGGCTAAAGCACAGGTACACATTTATTTATTCCTCGGTTTCATCAGGAATTCGGGCCACACCATTGGGATGCTGCTTTGTGAAACCCACTTCTATAATATTATTAGTAGTCTCCACAATTGTAAAGATTGAAACGTTATTTCAGTTAAAACGGTACTTGGAGATTTAGTTAGAAATGAGCATTTAATACACACTTCTTGACTACCTAATGTATTGTATGATACATATTTTATACACTATTTACATAAGTTCATATTTACAAATGGATTAATTTCAGAAGAAATCCTCCTGCTGCAAATCATCATCATTCTGTGTGCCACATGCCAACCATTTCATTCAAACTCCAGTCGTACTGTGCATATTTTACAACCTCTATATCTCAGCTTCTGATGAAGACTCGTATGCACAACTATGAGAGCCGCAAATGCAGGAAAAAGTAGCTGCCGATTGATGCTGCCACCTACTGACCGAAAAAATGTTAAAATATTTGAGCCTGTTACAACTTGTTTTATTTTTGCTTGTCTTAATTTTATATACTTTATATTTAAAAAATGATTTTATTGAGTCTTTTGTCTGTTTAAGGGAAAAAAATTCTCTCTCTCTCTCTCTGTGTGTGTGTGTGTGGAGGGATGGGAGGATAGTTTTGAGGGCTTCAAGCACCATGTCAAATTTTAAAGTTCTCTTATAGCCTTTGAATTTTTCCTGTTACTTTTTTTTTTTTCTTTATAAATAAAAGTTTATTTTAAAAGATGCTTTTAAAATAGATGTTAATTTTAGCATTATTTTTTATTACTAACTTCTTACTGAAAGTTTGGATAGACCTAGCATAATCTATAGAAAATTATTTATAATATTTAGCTACATAATATTTATTTAAAGTTTAAAATATTCTTTTCTTATACAGTTGCAAAGGAGATTGGAATTCAGCGTCGTAAGCAGTATCCAGAATTGGCTAATCGTAGCAGTGAGGTGATGCATCATGATGTAGGGCAGCATTCAAAAGATGTTGTAGATTTAAGAGCTAGGGTAATTATTACCTTTTTTTTCAGCTATATCATATTTAATGGGACTGTGTATATATATATATTTTAAGTTATTCCTTTAACCATTTAAAATTTTTACAAAGTAATAATTTAACATATTAAACATATAAAGTAATAATTTTGTAATTATTTTCATATGTTTTCAGTGAAAAACACTGTAAATAATATACATTTAAGACAAGTTTTAAGAATTAAAGACAATTTTTTTAGAAAAAAAAAATTCTTTTATCAAAAAGTGAAGCCTATTTTCAATGAATTCAAAAAATAAAATAAATTATGTAAAATATATTTATTATGTAAAAACGTTTTATAAAAGTATGAAGTTAGTTGTTCCTCTGAAATTGCTGTGTTTTATTTCTAGATCCCATTAAAAATAACCTTAAATAATGTGCGTATCATTTTTTCATATTTACATTTTACATAAATCATTTTTCCAAGCTGTTATATGATTTTATTTGTTTCAAACATATTTGTGTATCCAAAATCATTACATTAGTACAGCCCAAAAAAGCTTTTCAAAGTATTCATGCTCTTTTTTGTTCAAATTTAAAGTAAACCTTGTTTAAAATTCCATCTTTAGCAAGAAATTCATAATAGTATTTGGGTCCATTATATGAATGCGAATGAAATGTTTGTAACTGCCAAGAAGATATTAGATTAAATAAAATGTAGGCCTACTTAAACCATTAACCATCTCTAGGTAAACTATTTGTTAAAGGTTTGTTTTAGAACTAATGGTCTTTACTGTGTATAAAATGTTTAAAACTATGCTGTCTGGATAGTAGATTATTTTGCAGTAGCATTTCATCGTCAATAATGGAAAACATATTGTGTTTAATATTTATGCTAAAGTTCATTATCTTAGAGGTTATAGGCCAATAGGTAAAATCCCTTAACCAAAGGGGCCATTAGGTAAAATATCTAAATCAGAGTAATAACGTATGTACTCATAAAATTTATCTCTCGTTACAAGCAACAGCTCATCAAAGGAGGCTTAGCCTCCTTTCTTAAAATGCTTTAAAATGAAAACTGCAATAAAGTATTAATATAAATGAAATTTAAAATAGTAGTATGAAACTTTTTGAAATAGTAATGAAAGTGTTTATTGAATCATTTAAAATAAACCTATCAGAACTGTATGTATTTATTTTTTGGAGTCTGCAGACAGAGGCTAGGAATAAGATTGCCTCTAGCATCACCGTTCAAAAGTGAAGAATTTCAGAGAAGGAGGGGGGAGTGGAGAAATCCGTTAAGTGCCAATTGCGGATGGAGGCTCCTCAGTGTCTAGCCTCCAGCTTATAAAACAAAGGGTAAGGATTGCCCTGCTGGCGTCACATGCATAACTAGCTATTGTGCACTCTCAAATTTTCATACCCCACCGTTTCTTATATCTAAAAGAGAGCATTTGTTTAACTTTTTATTTGTTTTTAGATGAGTAAATTTATTATATAAAAGTTATTTTCTAAGTAAACATTTTTATCTATTTTATCTAAAAATAATACAATCAGTGCATTTTTTCAGTTATTTTTTAAAAGATTTATTTATTTTTTACAAATTAACTATATATGTATTGTGCAAACACATAGCATCTTATTTCAATTACACGTGCCTATAAACACAGAAGCGAGTCTTGACCATTATCATTGTTTCAGTAAGTTGGGGGATGTGGGTAATTGAACTTTTTTTGCTATCAATCTTAGTCACCTCTCTTATTTCGCTCAATGTCTGCCTACTGCTTGTTACTCAAATATTGACGATAGCATGTATGTCACATCACTAGTCAATCAAAATGGCAGGTGTTTTAAATTCTGCGATAGATTTTATGGCTGGAAATGAATAGCCAGTTTCATGCGAGCCTTGTGGCTAAGGGTACACATACAGAACATTTGTGACTATTTCAAAGAAAATAAAAACTTGAAACACTCTCCAAGAAATCTGCTACAAGAGACATGAAATACTTTACATTGTTCTTCTATTATAATGTATTGAAACTGTGTACTTCTTTTAAATTATCCTGTAACTCAGTACTGTAGACTCCCTTAAATCTGCATAGTTTGGAAGAGAGGTTGTGAAGATTTTAGAATATTGCAGTTTTTTGGTCACTGTTTTGTATACATTTTTTAAACAGTAATTTGGACAGTGTTTCTACAAGACTGGAAAACAGGGAATTACCAGGGAAAATAACAAGCGCTCAAAAAGTCATGGAAAAGCAGAGGCCGCGCTAACCATTCGCCTACTCGCCAAATGCGAATACATTGTGATATTGGCGAGAAAAGAATTATTGTGGTGAAAAAGCTGGCAAATGATTTGGGACTCTTTTGTTGTGTAATCATGTTTTGGAACGTAAATGAATTTCCGTTTTTAGCGTGAGTTCGCATACGGCCGTATTTCCAGTTTATATTCCCCTCTTCTTCTCGACTGGCTAATTAGGTGTGATTCTGTTCCAATTTTTCCGAAAACTTAAGGAAATAATTTCCAAAAATTAAAAAAAATTGGTTATCAAAATTGGGACATAAAAAAACAGCGCAAATTTCGAAAAATGGTCGCAGAAAAAAATTAATTTTGTCAATTGTTTGCAGAAAAATCGAGAATTCCGTCAAAGGATCATGGGAAAACACAAATTTCGTCAAAGAATTGCGGAAAAACGTAAATTTTTGTCATAAGATCGCGAAAACCCCATAAATTTTGTCAAAAGATCGCTAAAAACCCCACAAATTTCGTCAAAATAACAAGAAAAACCGCACATTTCGTCAAAAGATCACGAAAAAAAAAAAAAAAACGCAAATTTTGTCAGAAGATCACGAAAAAAACCCCCACAAATTTCATCAAAAGAGCAAAAAACCCTGCATATTTCCTCAAAATATCACGAAAAGCCGATACTTCGTCAAAAGGTCACGAAAAACTGCGAATTTTGTCAAAAAATACCGAAAAAAAATGCAAATTTCACCGAAAAATCGCGAAAATCCCATAAGTTTTGTCAAAAAATCGCGAAAAAAAACCTACAAATTTCGTCAAAAGAGCGAAAACCCCCCACAAATTTCATGAAAAGATTGCAAAACAGCACAAATTTCGTCAAAAGATCGCAAAAAAACCCCATCACAAATGTCAGAGAAATATTAGGAGATTTTTTTTTTAAGTAATATATTAGATAATTACATTTTTTAGAAAACTTCTTTTAAAAATAATATTATAAGGTTACTAAAAAGTAACTTTGTAATAATTAATTTTGTGTTAATTTTGATCTATAGCTTTAGATATTCAGTGCAAGATGTGATCCAGTAATTATTGTTAATCTTAAAAAATACAACTCACCTCTGTGTGCATTTTTTAAAGCAAATGATTTTGAAATGGACAACTTCTGTTTTAATGGGCAAAGTTTACAAGTTACAGTGTAATTTCTACTGACTTGTATGATAATTTTAAAATACTCATTATATGCCGATCAGGCAGTTCAGTTGTTTTTTTCTCTGTCATATTTTCAGTTCCAAAAGAAGAAATCCAGCATTAAACATAAGATTTAATAAAGCATTAGTAGGGGGGCGGGTGTCTTAAACACCAATTTAAGATACTGTAGAAGATCTTTATAACACAATTCTATATAACGTAATTCTCCATATAACACACAACTTCTCAGATGTAAACAATGATTTTTGCAGTTAAAAAGCACCTGCATTTTCACATTATAAAATATTACTACTCTCCAGTGGACTATATTTGATACATTAGTTCAACTTTATCTTCTAATTTAAGACCTTTTTATTGAAAAAAAAAATGCTATTATTACGATAAACATTTTTGAAAATGTCTAATATAAGTATAATAATTGTGTCAGTTATATTTAGATCATGTTTATAAAGTAAATTTAACAATGTCTGATATATATTATGCAAAAATTTATAATTTGGACAACTCTTGGTAACAAGGAATACAGTATAAAGATATTCTAATGTATTTTGATATGTTTCAGTCATATTTGGCCATATTTACAAGATAAATTTAATGATGTGATCCATATAACGCAAAATTCTATATAACGCACAACCTTGTGTTTTTAGGTTTGCGTTTTAAAGATCTTCTACTGTATTTGCTGAAATTACTATTCTAAAATAGTGGTATCGACACTTATGAATTCTTTTATATTGAACTAGTAGCATTTATCTCGGGACTCCGTCAAAAAATCGCATATAAAACAGTAAAAAACGCTAAGTTGTAAAAAAAAAAAAAAAAAAAAATTGAACGCCATCCAGAAATTTCTCGTGCCATTATTTTTTAACTTTTTATTATGTGTTATAAACTATCTTAAAGTTTCAAACAGATCAAGTTGTTAGATTTCATAATTAAAATAAAATCGCGGTCTGTTAGTTTCACATTTCACCACCAGCGAGCGCTGTCTATTCTTAACAAAAGTGTATCTGAACGAAACTCTTTATACAACTTATCTGTAGATACATTAGTCGAGGGGTTGGCAGTCTTAAACACCAATTTAAGATATTTGCTAAATTACTATTCTAAAATAGTGGTATCAACACTTGTGAAATTTCTTATATTGAATAAGTAATATTTATATCATCACGCAGGGGCAAAGTGGTGGGATGGACACCTCAGATGCATAATATCATTAAGCGGTCACAGACATTTCCAATAATATATCACTTCACAGGTATCGCCAAAATTTAGAAAAGTGCCCCTTATTGGGGGAGCAAAGGGGGGAGGGGGATGAAAACTGGAGATGCATAACATGATTAAGGGTCACAGACCTTTCCTACGATATATCACATGATGGGTAACTGCAGAATACAGAAATAGTCACCCTTGGGGAGGGTGGGGGGGCAAAGTGGGAGGATGGTTATTTATAAAAAAAAAAAAAAAAAGAGATTGCCATTTGATCGGCAGGGAAAAGTTAGCTTTGCTGGAGCCTTCTCAGTTATATTTCTCCCCGCTGACGCTCAATTAGGCCAAAGTTATGGCCCAAAGAAAAAACAGCGGCAAACGTTGGGGCGCCCCTGCGGGGTGGGAGTGTATCAAACCAGTATTTCATACTTATCGAAAAATATTTAAAAGGGGCCCTATCCGGGCCCTTAATAGAGTTAGAGGAAATCGGAAGATGGCAAAATTATCATTGGGAAAAGTTTGTTTGTGTGCCGGGGAGCTAATTTTGGCGTGAGATCCAAGGCCAATAGAAACCGACCAATAGGAACCGAGATATTTAAGAAAATGTGAAAAAAAGATAGGATTTCTTTGTAGAAGATAATAGTAATTTTAAGTTTTAAAGTGCTAAGCCGCCCCTAAAGGGTTAGCACTTTAAAAGTGCTATCTCATAGTCTTGTGCTATCAAAACAGCCATGATAGCACAAGGCCCCTTAAGACCCAAGATTGTTGGAATTACTTTCAAATTTTCATATTTAAAAGAACTGGTTCTATTTTAAGTCTTTACAAATCAAGATTTCCCGTAGTGCAACAGCAATCTCCAGAAGCATTTTATAGAAATAAAACAATTTAGTTAAATAATAATTAAATCTCAGCTTGTAATTAAGATAGAAGATTGAAATTAACATTGATGAAATCAGCGAAAAATTTTACGTCCGTATGTAAAAAAAAATTAATAATTTAAAAGTTTAAAATCCGTTTTAAAAAATCCTAGTACGAAAAAGCATGTTATCTGCTTAACCCTTCACTGCACAATTTTTAACCATTTGGAAAAATGGTTATTGTCCTCATCAGGGTAGGAAATCAAAAGCATATCTGAGGCTTTTTATTGGTTGAATCCGCATTTTATTTGTTTTCTGATTGGTCTATACAGTAATCTGTATTTTCCTTTACTTTCAACAGAGATGGATACTTCTGTTGGCACTATGACAAAAAAGTAATAAAAACTACAAAAAAAAAAAAAATTAATAACTCAGAAACAAATTGAGATACAGCTTTCAAACAAATTGCATTTAAAATTACATTTTTTTCTCTATACGACGTTGTAAAAAGTAATATTGTGGGATGTTTAGAAGTTTAAGAATGAAATTTCATTTAAAATTGGTCGATGGAAAAGCCTTTTCCCGAACAGCCAATGGAATGCTTGGATAATACGTAAGTTTCAGGAAATCTGACGAGTTGCAGGCGATTTTTGTCGCTGTTGTTAATTGCTGTGTTAATGTTTAATTCATGGCGTACGTAATGTATGATCAACTCCGTGCGATTTTAATGTCTTAAATTTTAGTCTTTGAAAAAATCATTTTCCAAATGGTCGTTGTAATTTGTTAAATTGCACTTTTTATTTCTATTTGTACGAAAAAAATTATTTGATTTCTATATATCCTTCTAATAACGGAAAAAATATTAAAAAAAAAAATTAAATTTCAAATTTTCAGCTAAAATTTGACATTTTATGGCATGTTACCCTATGTACACAATTAAAGTTTTAAAAAATTCTATTGCTATGTTTTACAACTAAATGAGCTTAAATTAATTAATTTTATCTGCTTAACACTCTGCGACTTTGTTTATATTAATATTTTTAAGTATTTAGTAAAAATAATGAAAGTAAATTTTACCTTACTAGCTTGATCGAAATTTTTTTTGTTTCTGAAGAACAAATTTTAATTTTTGGTCAAATGCAGCCATCTGACATGGACAAAATAAGTGTTATTCCATTCATTGACTGTTCTTAATCAGGGATAGAGATCATATTGGCCAAATTCATGGCACATAATAAGAATTAGTGTCTTTAGGTGTGTGCCAGATGTGGCACTTCATGGAGTGAAGGGTTAAATTGCTCGGGTGCCAATACGTCTGCAAATAATGACACCTGTTTATAATCTGTGGAAGAGATCGTTTTTGCAATTTGATAAAAAATCCATGCTTTTGTTGAATTATGAACGCTTTTCCAATCTTGTAATTGGCAGTTTTTTAATTAATAACGTCCATTAACTGCAACTTTTTCAAAATTTTATGATTTGTCGTTTGATGTGAGGTATGCAAAATTTCAAGGCTCCAATGCATATAGTTTCTGAGAACAGGCTCTGTGATAGACAGACAGACAGAGGAGTGAGACGAATAGGGTTTCGTCAGATGAACGAAACCCTAAAAATGGCATCCCCCCCCCCCCCCCCCCCCTCCTTTCCTAAAGTAGTGTGAAAGCTTGCTACAGACTTCTAAAGTTTTATATTGTGCTATTCCCTACTCTGCAGTTATGCAGGTGCTGCTGCAGTTTTTAATGTAGTGCGCTACTCTACAAACAACTAGAAAAGTAGTGACTACTGTAGTTTCGCTACTTGTAGCACGCTACTTCTGACCCCTGGGTACACTAATATTTACATAAAAATCTTGTAATAACGAAATTTTATTTCATGTTTAGCCAGACTTAATAACCAAAAAAAAACTTGATTAATACTTAAATGTATTTGGTAAAAAGGTCGCAGTCGCCATTGATATCAGTGCTATCTTAAATTTGTACTACCTTCATCAGAAAACATGAGTTCTGACATACTAATCAAAATAACATATTAAAAATGCATACAGAACGACATAAAAATAATAAAATCTTGAATTTTTTACCTACATCTTAACTAAACTGTAAGTTTTACTGTTTACATCTGCAACGATGTGTGGATTTGAGAGAGCCTACTGTATTGTCTAAATTTATGGGTCACATGTTTATGATTCCCCTAAGATATCACTTTCTCCTGTGGCAAAATTAATTATAAAATTTCATTTACCTTTTTATAAATTAAATTTATCTTTTTATAAGTTGCTATTCAATTTCCATCTTTTCTAATTTTTTTCTCCTCTTGCTTTTGAAGAGCGAAGAAAGAGATACAAGCCAAGCTTCGAAATCAGGACCACGAAGTAGATCCGCTGAGCCTGGTATGGGTCATCAGCAACAAAAGATGGTTTGTTCTTTATTTAATTTAATTTGTTAGTTTGTATATTTATTTGCAAAAATACCTTTTTTGAGATAAAGGATAGTTTATATGTCAATTTTATTTTTAAATGGAGGGCTTATATCCTATGTTTCATAGATTTTAATAGTCTTTGCAATTTAGAAACAAGTTATACAAGCAACCAGCATGACTCAAATTTGCTTCTTTGGTTGATATGATTAACTTCTCAACGAGAGAGAGAGAAAAGAAAAGGACAGATTTTTATTTTATTACTAGCAGTATACGTGCTCTTCGCATGATCGAAAATGAAAAAAAAATACTCATTAACCCTAAACATAGAGAATGAGAATTACGTTCATAAAAGTATATCAGAAATTTCACCCATAAAAGTGAAACATATGTTACAATGATTGGTTAAAGGAGATCCACTGTTATTTTCAGTTTAGACTAAGATGTATGCCTAACTCTAGGTTCCTTTGGATAGATTTTGTTTAAAAGTATAATATAATATGCAAAATTGAGGGTGTACGCTGCTGAAATCATGGGGCTATCAACACTTAAATTTAAAGTTAAAATTCAAAATTTTAAAATTTAAAGTCCCAACTAATATTCTTTTTAACTTTAATTCTGATGCTTAAAGCTTTTTGCCCCTGGTAACTTTCCTTTCCAGCAATACATCTATTACTTTCAGATTTCATTTTCGGTCGATCTTTAAGATTAAAATTGCTGCCTAAGGGATTTTTGCAGGCATTTGTGATTAGGGCTAAGTATGTCAGTGAGCCTGGGAATTGTACGGGTCTTAACCACATGTCATTCAACAGCTCAACTTCCAATAAAATTAAAGTTTCCTCCCATTAGAAACAAAATGCCCTCTGCCAGAAATAATGTTAATTACATCTTTTGAATAGCCGGGAGCAGCTTTTTTGCATGGCTTTTTTCCATCATGCCTTGGTAATCAAATCTACATCGCTCTACTGAGTGTTTCAAGAATATTTTAAACAACCCAGCTGGGCCTGGTTTCAAAAGGAGTGACGTATAAAAATGATAATTAACCAGGTCCCAAGAACTTTAGAGTGTCTTCTCTGAGTCTCTATTCGACCACGACTACTTTCCGTAACAGAAACTAAACTTCTAGTTAAAAGCAGTTCATTACCAAATCGTGATGAATGTTATTAGTCATGCCGGATAATTATAAACGTGAACACTAGTCATTTCATATATATATATATATATATTCTTTTATAACAAACGTTTGAGGCCTTTATTGTTTTTTATTATTATTTTTAGTTATTCATATAATAAAATGTTTGCAGAAAGAGTTTTAAAATGCTTAATATTTAACTTTTCACTTGGTCGAAAAGAAGTATTCAGAATGTGCTGATTTAAGAATCTTAATAGCTAGTATTTCCAGGTGTCCCGATTTTCAGGGATCCTGAGACCCGTCCTATGGAACCCCTATGGGATGTTAAATGTGCAATTTTTCACCATACCCAAATTTTATTCCTTAGTATGAAATAAGAAAATTGAACTACATTTTGGTCACATCACATTGGTAATATGTTACCAAATACCTTTTATTTTGTTTAGAACTTGTGCACTCTCCTGTTCAAAGTTTATTTGATTGACTGCAAACAACAGAAGCCTATAAGAAATAAGATTCAAGAAGAGACAGGACATGTGAAAATTCATATGCTTGCTTTGGTCTTTTTATTAAAATGCATTTGGTGGGTATTTGTATAAATGAATGAGTAAATAAGTTTTTTTTTATTATTATTCCAATTAACTCAGTATCAAACTACAAATTGCTTCTTTGTTAATTCATTTCAACATACACTGGAGTTTCATTTCATAATAATACATTTAATATATAGATGAGAAATGAAAATTATAAATGAGAAAATATGGACATACATTATTGAAAAAACTATGTGAAGATGTATATTTTGTACTATAGTATCTATAGCAATAACTAGAGTCTGCATTGGGTTAGATAGCCCAATTCTACCAGAATGTGTTAGCTTCTAATGGCTCTAAATTTTTTTTTGCGTTCCTGGTTGAATTGACTCTTGTGTTTAAATTTAGGGTCATCTTGAATTAGAGTTATGTTTCTTGCTAGTCGGGTTCGGGTACGTTCAATTTTTCAAAAAAAGTCCAGAACATTGTTTTAAATAATAAAAAAATAATTGTATATGAATGAATATATATATATATATATATATATATATATATATATATATAAATTTGAAATCACAAATATATGAAGAAATTGATAAAGTTCTAAAGATGATTTAGAAATGAACATATGAAACCAGTATGTAATATAAGAAACTATGAATGACTCACAGAATCATCAGAGAAGCTTGTGAGTTCATTCATAGAAGATGTGTTATTTCATCCAATTTTGTCGGCATTAAGCCTAAAATGACAAAATTTGCTCCTTATAGCGCAAATATTACAGAATCTATACTAATAAAAGAATAGATCACACTGTGTGTGTGTGTGCGATAGCTAGCGAAAACTACTGTACGTACGATGTTGAAAAATTTTCTGAACAGAGTCCAAGGCCTCTCCTAATGCACCTGACTTTCAGAATTTTAATATTCTAATTAATAGCTGAGTAATTAATTTACAAACGCAACTCACTTTCATCAAAAATACGCTTTTTTCTCGGCTTTTTTAATCCGATTGCTTTCGGTTGGTTGGTTGCATAAAATTTTCTCAGAAGAAATTAAATAAACTGGGATAGCAATGACATTGGGTATGTTCAAGATGCACGTGCGCTGCGCGCGAGAGCTTAGGGAGACAGCAACATGGAGTGGGTCTTTATCGTGGATGCAATAAACGTTCAGCGCGTTCACGAACAAACTGTTAGGGATTAGCACTAATACCAATTCCCCAACATCTTACACTTGTAACACTGATTAAAAAATTATGTTGATAACGCAGAGTTCAACAGTGGGAGTAGATCGGAGGATGGATTTCTAAAATATGTAAATGAGAAAAATTATGAAGTACGTTGAATGAAGAAATGTTAAAAAGTGGATGAAGTAAATTGACAGATGAGATAAAGCTCCAGGCTTAAACTTCTTTTATTAAGATCCAAAGTTCACAGTAAAATATCTTGATAAAAACAGTCTTTAAAAATAAACCAAATATTGATGAAATAAACAACGAGTCACGTTAAAACAAAACAGCCATTTTTAAACACTTTAACTTAGAAGCCATGAAGAACAGAAAAGCTTAAATATCGTAACTTTAAAAGATGATTTTAAAAACAGAACGAAAAATAAAAATAAGCCGCATGATTTTAAACTTTTACCACAAGATCAAATGCAGCATCCCGAGAACGCTTAAAGCAATTCTCGTATCGAGAACATTGGTAGATAAAACAAGTAAGTAACATTTCCTTCCAACTAACCCCTTTAAATACAGCAGCTGGAACGGCACGTGTCGACACGCCCACTCTCCAGAATGATCTACGAGGTGGTGATTTGCCGGTGACGAACTACGTCAACTAATTCATTCATAAATCCGTTCCCGCCATCTGTCGGGAGAAAAGTACACCACGTCATACGCTCTCGTAAATTCTACTATGTCGCGTGGAAAACGTAAACATCTGCAGTTATAAAAATAAAGATACGGCGTTATCAATGAACTGTAACTAAAGAAACGTAAAGCTGAATAAATAACTAAAGGATTAAAAGAATGAACGCAAGATAAAAGGTGAGTTTAATTTCAGAATACTTTTAAATACAGAATACTTTATACTTATACTATTTAAATAAAATGACCTTAATAAAAATAAAGATTTATAAATAACGAACTGTAAATTATACTACCAGGGTTAATGTACTATTGAATATAATTAGAGGCATTGAGAACTGGGAAATAAGCTTGTTAATATTTCTTAACAAGTGCCCCCCCTCTCAATGTCTCAATCAAAAACGAAAAATAAAAGATCTAAAAAAAACTTCACTGACCATGGAACACCTTCTTTCTATAAAAACGGTTAAAAACAATGAACAAAACTAAACGAAATATTAATCCTAACACTTAACATGAGGAATGCCCGATAATGGCTAACAACTAACAAGAATTAAGCATTAATAAACTCCCAATGCTTTAAATTTAACAACTAACATTAAAAACCGAGAAATGCCCAACAAAAATTTCCAAACGAAATCCCACCAATTAACCATCAAAAAAAACTTTAAAGTCAAAAGCCAAAAGATCCAGCATAAAAACTCGCCTAAATCCATTCATGGCCTCTTTACAAAAATTCAAAATTTAAATTTCTAACAATATAAACACAATTCAAACATTTAACAAATTGAAAAATATCACAATGAAAAATCAACATACGTACCAACTTACAAAAGTAACGTTTCAATTTGGAACTATACATACTAGCCAACTCCGTCATCTTGACCACAGCTAAATATGCAAATTTATACAAAACTTAAATAACTTTTATTTAACAAGAACAAAGATAGAAAAATTAATTAGAGTAACTTCATCAGTCTCTCCCAGTAGCTTCCAAAATCCAGTAAAAATGACAAACTTAAGCAATAACTTGGCATCTGATTAATAAGACACAACAATAAATAGCTGTACACTTATCCATCTACAGACAACATCTTACAGCAATATCCATTTTCTCTACCTACATTCGCACAAATATTCACATTGAAGATATCAGATGCCTGCAAATAAAAGATCTATTAGAAACAACATAATCAATACAAAAATAGTCCATTATCATAAGATATATTCCTGTAACAAAACTTCTATATAAATATAACAGTACTAAATCCAGCTTAAGACTTAACAAAGGTATAACAACTTTAAAAACATAAACCTCAAAAAAAACTGTTGCTACAAAGGAGAGAAACTGGATTTCCTAAACAAAAATTCATATACTTAATTTCTATTACTTTAACTTTAATTTAATATATATTTAAACTTCAAACAGATTAATCAGAAACTTTAAACTATTAAATAGATATATCCAAAAAAAAACAAGTTACATATACTTCTCTCAACCAGCTGATAAACGGGGACTAGTGACATTCTCATATATAAAAACTAGGGACTCACAAAATCAAAAATACAATGCCCGCAGCAGATCCGCCAGTGGCGGTTACCTCTCACACAAACTACCTCAGAAAGTTCTCTGGCATTTGTCTCCCAAGGGACCACCCACCCGAAACGGTACTGTGGGCTGCTCGAACCCCCAAGAATAGAATGGTAAGAGGCACCATTTCCACCATTGGATGGGAATTAAATGCTTAACAGCTAGACGAAAAAGGTAATGAAAAACAATTGTGATCAAGATACTTCATAAAAAGCTAGATAAAAACTTGCTAAACATCGTTTGTTTAAACCATGTAAATGGCTATGGCCACTCACCACGTACACAGGATTACAAACTTTATACATCTTAATACACGTAAATCTTATACTGAAGAAAAATGGTGGTACGCAGTATGATTTCTAAAAACTTCAAACAAAAATCTAAAAACAATCTGAAAAACTATTTAAACATTAAAAACCTGTATCAAATACAGTTCTAACAAAAATTAACAAATCGTGTTTGGTCTGAGGCTTCGTAAAGACATCACTGAGGTTTGACTTACTAGGAATATATTCTAAATCAAAAGCTTCACTGTAAATTAAATCCCTAATAAAAAATAACTTGACATCTATATGACGAGATTTATAGTTTTCTATAGGTGATTTTACAAAATTAATGGCCGCCTGGTTATCTGCACAAAGCTTCGACTTGATACCTAAATCGCGTATGATTGCTCTATCCCGACACTCCTGCAGGATCCGGTCAAACCAAACCAGGTTTTTGGAGGCCTCAGTCATGGCGACAAATTCCGACTCCATTGTGGATAAACTGACGCACTTTTCTTTAAAGGTACGCCAGTCCACGGGGGAACTGCCAACCATGACTATTTGCCCACCAACCGATGTTCGGTCATCCCGATTCGCCGCAAAATCAGCGTCAGAAAAGGCAACCAACTTCTCCTCGTTACACCGTAACCGGAGATGGTAGTGTCGAGTATACTTTAAATAACCAAGCAACCGTAATAACCCATCCCAATGTGAAATACCCGGATTAGACTGAAACTGACTATATATATTAACCGCATAACTAATATCTGGCCTGGTTCTACTGGCAATAAATGATAAACAACCCAGTAAGCTTCTGTAAGGAAAACGAGCCATGTACCCCTTTTCGGAATCAGAAGAAGGACAATTAACTTTAGATAATATAACACCCTTACTAATAGGGAGAGATGAAATAGGAATTCGAAAATTCTTAAATTTACCACACACCTCATCAATATAACTAGACTGGTGTATGCATAATGAATTCCCCTTTTCAACAAATTCGACCCCTAAAAGTTTACGTGTTCTTCCTAAAAGCTTGATGTCAAAATTCTTTCCAAGCAAATCCAGGATTATGTCAATCTTCTTCTTAAATTTTCCAAAAACTACGAAGTCATCAACGTATAGTAGCAGAACTATATCAGAATCAAAAAGGTAAGTACAGTTACATGACTCAAATTTCCTAAAACCAATCTTTAATAAAACTTTATGGATTTCATAATACCACTCCCGGCCACTTTGATGCAGCCCATACAGCGCTCGATCCAGTTTGCAATACATATGCTCTTTACCGGGGATAACGAAACCGGGCGGTTGTGACATAAAAACAGACTCCCGTAGCGGGGCGTATAGGTAGGCGCTTGTTACGTCACACTGAACGTGTGACCATCCGCAACACGATACTAAGAGGGAAAAGAAAAATCGAATCACTCCAAAGTTTACAACAGGGCTGAAGGACTCCTCATACGATTCGCCCTTCACTTGTTTAAATCCCTGGGCCACCAAACGGGCCTTAAAACGAGCGATTCGTCCTCTTTCGTCCCTCTTGACCGTGTATACCCACCGACAGCCCACTGGGGTCACGTTTCCTGGCAAATTTTCCAAATGCCAAACCGACCGTTCGTTCATAACCCCGATTTCCTTTCGCATTGCATCAAACCACATCGCACGCTGCGGAGACTTCTGAGCCTGCTTAAAAGAGTTAGGAATTATTATATTGTCTAGTCATGCAGATATATTTGAAGATTCAGGATTATCAGAGTTCTCGTCATCAGATTCAGAATGTATAGGGACTAAACCAGCATACGTATTTGAGCCACTGAAATCAAAAAGATTTGGATCATACTTAATACCATTTACATTACAATACCTCTCAACTTCTGCAGGTGATCTTAATCTATTAGTTTTACCTTCCTCAAAATAGTAAATATCTGTTCTGTCCCTGGAAGATCGCACTACGGGTTTACGTAACCACCTAACTTCTCGCTTGGAGGAAATAGGGGTCTTAACGTCTTCAGCTTCGGAATCGGACTCGGAATCCGCAACCCCCTCCCCATTAACCCGGGAATCCGGTGGTATGCCGGGAGGATTCAAGGGTCCCCAAGAATCTACTCCTCCAGCATCTTCACCCTGATTATCACCGGAGTCAATGGAGAAAGGATCACAGGACCCCGGGCCCATCACGAATCCACTGCCTCCAGGAACATCCTCAGGAATCTCTCTAAATGTAACACTAATAGTTTCAACAATTTGATCATTTTCAGGTATCCAGATCCGGTAACCCTTGGTATTAAAAGCATAACCCACAAGATAGCCCTTTTTTGCTTTTGGATCTAACTTCGAATTACGTTTCTGGTGAGGAATTCCCACGTAAGCAGTTGTCCCAAAAGGTTTAAGATGCCTCACAGATGGCTTTCGGCCCCCATACAATTCAAAAGGAGTCTTCGTTAAAGAATTAGGACAGACCCGGTTCCAGGTATAACAAAAATATTTTAAGGCCTCTGGCCAAAACCTGGGATTCAATTTACTTTCAGCCAAAATAGTACGGACTCCATTGACAGCCGTCTGCATAAACCTCTCAATGACCCCATTCTGTTGGGGAGAAAATGGATTTGTCAACTCGTGATGTATTCCCTTTTCATCAAAATATATTTCAAAATTATCATTGACGAACTCACCCCCGTTATCAGACTTAAAATTCTTTACTTTTCTACCCAAGAAATTTTCTGCACGAGTAATATGAGATTTGACAATATCAAAAACATCCGATTTTAATCTCATTGGGTATACTGAAACTCTACGGGAGTAGTCGTCCATAATTGAAAGAAAATACCTTTCCCCATTTCTCCCAACAGTTCTACAAGGTCCCCAAACATCTGCAAATAAAAGTTCTAAGGGATGTTCAGAACGAATGCTGCCAATGGGTTTAAATGAAGGTCTTATAAACTTATTCAACTTACAGACTTCACAATGAAAATCGTTATCTTTCAGATCAACCAATCCCCGGACCCCATTTTCTTTGCATGTATGAATCAAAACAGAGGGACTAATATGCCCACATCGGCGGTGCCATAATTGCATTTTACTTATACGTTTAGCATTACCCGCAGAATTAGATTCAAAAGATACATTTTTCAAAGATTTAGGAGCCCTAGGGAAAAACTGATAAAACCCATTTTTCAAAAATGCATTGAATAAAATAATGTCTCCCCTCATGATGTCAATTACGCCTCCACCACCCAGAAAAGTTAAGCCTCTCTTATCCAACTGAGGGCCAGAGATTAGATTACGTCTTAGTTGGCTCGAGTACATCACCTCCGTAAAGGTGAACACTCTTTGTCCAAAGCGTAATCTTACCTCTCCCTTACCCTCAATCGGAAAAGATATATCCTTAACAGCCACATTCATTTGTTCATCTGAAACATTACAAAATTTAACAAATAAATTACGATTAGAACAGAAATGATGTGAAGCACCTGAATCAAAGATCCAGGTGTCAACATCCGATGCATTACATAAACTGGCTTGAGATACAACATAAGTTGACTTACGTGAGCTGTCAGGAAAGTCCTCTATATCTGCTCCATGCTTTCTGGGCTGTTGTCTGGATACATGATTCTTTCCAAAATTACGGGATCTTCTGTAAGGCCTGGGCGATGGAGATCTAGGGTACTGTCTGGAATCACGAGAAAAACTCCGGCCAGCAGCGGAATCAGTCGATGAGTCACGATAATCACGTCGGTGAGATCCTCTACCTCTGGGCACAGTCGGAGAAAAATCAGAAGAACTCCTGGATTTTGGTGAAGATTCTGCATAAGTTGGATAGCTCTGTCGATCAGGATTATAACGAGAGTTCAGATACTTGCGACACTTGCTTCGAACGTGACCAGAAACCCCACAATGCCAACATTTCTTATAAAAACGAGGTTTCTTCTTGCATTTTACACTATTAGCTGATGGCACGTACTTAGAACTATCTTGATCACGAACAGTCAATCTGGTCTCTTCAGACACTAATTCTAAAACTATCTTCTCAAACTTAAACTCGTCTTCGGACCACCTCAAGATACTCTGCACAATACCATCATATTTCCGTGGTAAATACCGTATTAATTGAAAACTTAAATAAATCTCGTTAAACCCTTTATCTTGTTCTTTAATTATACTCATAAGCCTCCTTAATCTAGTTGCAAAGATACTTATCGACTCGCTCTCCTTCTTTCTGCATTCTATCAATTCACTAAATGACTTCATCAAGAATGACCTGGAGTCGGGATGGAAATGTAACCTGATTTTGTTCCAAGCTTGAACAGCGTTTGTACATTCAGCAATTACACGCTTAAATTCTCCCTCAATATTTAAAAATATTGCCGAAAGAGCTTGCCTTGAACGCTGTTTAAAAATGCTTGCATCTGATTCAGTTACTGAACTACTCGGGACCAGCTCCTCTTTACCAGATTCTATAATGTCCCATAGTCCTTTGTCAATTAGGACATATTTCATGTCAATACTCCATCCAGCATAATTCGTGGAGTTCAGCTTTTCTATTGTGTTGCCGGCCATTTTTCATCAACAAAAAAAAAAATAAATGAAGATGAATGATAAAACTAGAATTTAAAAATATAAAACTTTCTCCATAATCTTCTTCAAAAAAAATTTTTTTTTTTTTTTTTTTTTTCAGACACGTACTAAATCTTCGGCCCCCCCCTCTTTTTAATCACGCTGCGTCATTCTTTTTAACTTAAATATTTCTCATAGACCTCTATAAAGGGTAAAGGGCCAACTGAAGATTATCAAATTCAATCCTCTCCATTAATCCATATCCTCAAATCTGGACTTATCTGCCCATAACCTAAACTGTTAGGGATTAGCACTAATACCAATTCCCCAACATCTTACACTTGTAACACTGATTAAAAAATTATGTTGATAACGCAGAGTTCAACAGTGGGAGTAGATCGGAGGATGGATTTCTAAAATATGTAAATGAGAAAAATTATGAAGTACGTTGAATGAAGAAATGTTAAAAAGTGGATGAAGTAAATTGACAGATGAGATAAAGCTCCAGGCTTAAACTTCTTTTATTAAGATCCAAAGTTCACAGTAAAATATCTTGATAAAAACAGTCTTTAAAAATAAACCAAATATTGATGAAATAAACAACGAGTCACGTTAAAACAAAACAGCCATTTTTAAACACTTTAACTTAGAAGCCATGAAGAACAGAAAAGCTTAAATATCGTAACTTTAAAAGATGATTTTAAAAACAGAACGAAAAATAAAAATAAGCCGCATGATTTTAAACTTTTACCACAAGATCAAATGCAGCATCCCGAGAACGCTTAAAGCAATTCTCGTATCGAGAACATTGGTAGATAAAACAAGTAAGTAACATTTCCTTCCAACTAACCCCTTTAAATACAGCAGCTGGAACGGCACGTGTCGACACGCCCACTCTCCAGAATGATCTACGAGGTGGTGATTTGCCGGTGACGAACTACGTCAACTAATTCATTCATAAATCCGTTCCCGCCATCTGTCGGGAGAAAAGTACACCACGTCATACGCTCTCGTAAATTCTACTATGTCGCGTGGAAAACGTAAACATCTGCAGTTATAAAAATAAAGATACGGCGTTATCAATGAACTGTAACTAAAGAAACGTAAAGCTGAATAAATAACTAAAGGATTAAAAGAATGAACGCAAGATAAAAGGTGAGTTTAATTTCAGAATACTTTTAAATACAGAATACTTTATACTTATACTATTTAAATAAAATGACCTTAATAAAAATAAAGATTTATAAATAACGAACTGTAAATTATACTACCAGGGTTAATGTACTATTGAATATAATTAGAGGCATTGAGAACTGGGAAATAAGCTTGTTAATATTTCTTAACACAAATCACGGTTTGATTAATTACGGTACTAATTATAAAGATAATTTGTTGAAGTGGAAGGCGAGCTAGATAGCTGAATGGATAGCGCTTTGAACTCGGGAATCGGGGCTATGGGTTCGAATCCTTCGTGCCCCAAATTGTTTTATAAGTTTGTTTTTTTTTGGGTTGCTTTATATTTTTCATAATAAATAAGATATTTTTGATAAAGATAAATTTATATATCATGGAAGACGGTAGTATTTCGAGTGACGCAGCCTTAAGCCTAAAATCGTATCGTATCGTTAAAATCGTATCGTATCGTATCATAGAATTCGTAGATGGCGGAACTCATATATACAGCTAACTCGACATCAAAGAAAACGCGAAAAGCCGCCTTTTAATAACTCAGCAGATATATGTCTTATTGTTCTGAATTTTCTAGAACAGTCTTATATCTGCAGTCTAATCGTATACTGAAATTTTTGCATTTCTACGTGCAGTATATTTTGAGATCTAAATAGCCATTTTTAAAGTGAAAACGTTGGTATAATATCGAGGAAGTTCCTAATTTGAAAATCTCGAAAACGGTTCTAACGATTATTTTTAAATTGATACATAATATAAATGTGATTAAGGCGAGGTGAATAACACTTTTCTTTTTTCTGGGAAAACTCTCTTTCGTTAAATAATTCGATTTTTTTTTCTCTAGAAAATGACACGGGCGATTTTTTAAAAATCAAATAAATATGTTTCAGATGAACCAAATAACAATTTACTTGTTTCCAGCAAGACTCTTGTTCGTTTTATAATGCGCATGAAAAATCGGACTATATTTCTTCGCCATTCTATGGAAATTTCACCGAAAATGCATGACACTGTATTCATACACACGCTTTCTTTTTAACCACGTTTGGGGAGAAAAATTTTGTGTTCCCACTGGCTGAGTGGCTAAGGGCCATCGTTTCCTGACCTTAAGATAGGCAGTTCGATACTCCCTGATACGTATTTTCACATGTGAATGTTTTTTTTTTTTTTTTTTAAAGTCTGCTAGTTGACCATTATTCTCAGTTCCTTTGTAATTTTTTTAATTGCTATTAAGTTAAATAAAATTACAATTATAATGACGCCAATTTGATGATGATTATTTCTTGGCAATTTTTCAACAATAAAAATATTACCATAAATTTTATAAATATATTTAATTTCAATCACTTTACAAAAAATATACATTAATAATTATTATCTGAATATAAATCACACGATCAGAAACGTAAAAAAATAATTCATTTCAGCTCTTCTTTTTATAATATCATTTTTTATTATTATGACGGTCAATCAATATATAATCACTGACATCCATAATATTATTATTATTATAATTATTATTTTCCTTGCATAAAAGCTATTGTGATGTAATAATTCTTTTATAATAAATAATTTAGTTGAAATGTTTTATTTATAAATATCAATGAAGTTTGATAACCCGAGACAATTCTTTGCAATATTTACAGTTTACATAATAAGCATATCAGAATTCTGGTGTCGCCATCTATTGACGCAATTGCGTAGTATTATAGAGAAATGTTTGATAAAAATGTTGAAGTAGACAGTTTTTAAATCGAAGAATTATTTTAAGAGATATTTAATGTTAAATCTGGATAAAATTGTCTCATTAAAAAAGTCTCATAGGAAAAAAAATATACATGGGAATTTAATCATTTTCATTCAATTTAATCATTCAATAGAAACTCGAAGTTTGCAGAGTGCATTCTTAACTTGCCTAATTTTTGACGGTTTATTTCAATTTTAAATTAAAATTTTCAGAATTTCCAGAGATATTTTTTACATATTTTAGAAAAGGTTCCTTTAAATTGTTGCAAAACGTTAAAACAGCGCAAAGAATAATATATCCTTTAAATTAAAAATTTATTCACACGTGACTATTATAAACAGAAAAAAATCCTTTTAAATTAGAATTAAATGATAACGTGTTAAAAGCAGGAAAATATTAAACATTACGTCATAAAAATTGTTTTTACACATGCTTACTTAAAATGAAAGAAAATTATAAAATAATCAATTATTTTCAAATTAGAATTAAATGATTACGCATTGAAAGAAGGAAAACATTGAAAATTACGTCATAAAAATTATATTTACACGTGAATATTAAAAGAAAAAGAAAATTTTTAAATAATAAATTCATTGATATGTGTTAAAAGTCGTAAATGCAGGAAATTACGTCATATTGGCCAAAGTGGCCAAAACAGTTTACAAAACACATTGCAAAACATATTGCAAAACAGTGTAAATTAAAAAATATATTTATATGAGAGATTTATTTCAAATTTCGAGATGATATTTTTAACTATAGTTGCTAATTTTAAGGTAGCGCAAATAATAATATTATCTTTCTAATAATAAAAATATTTTCAGTTGAATGTTACAAAGAGAAAGGAAAGTTTGGTGAAAATTATGTCAGATTTAAAACGTTACATTTAAAATCTCTTATTTAAAATCATTTTCTTATAGCGTTGTTAAAAAATACCATAAAGCAAAGACTCTGTTGACTTAGTTCCTTTTATATTTGGTAATTTTCAAATGTTTAACTAATCTTATTTAATCAAGCAGGGAAACAGCAACTAACATCAGCTGATTCGGTTTTGAAATCCCTCAGTAAAAGGGAAACCCGTTTACAGTAAGATCGCCATTGATTTTTTAATTATACAGAGCAGCCTCGATTATCCGAGCTAATTGGGACTGTTAGTAAATCGGAATCGGAAATCTCGGTTAATAGAAACTGTGTGTAAAAACTCGCCGTGCTTGCGAATTTAACATCTCTTTTAAAAAAATATATAGAACGTTTTTTAAATAATAAAAGTAAATATATGTAAAGTTCTGTTTCACAGCTTAACAAATTTAAAAAGAAAATCAACTACCAGTAGTAAATTTTAAAATGCAAATTGAAAAATTTACGAAAGTTCACACAGCCACTGCAAACAAAGCATTGTTCGCTATTGACTTCTCAGAGTCCAATGTTTCTTTGGAGTTGAGGGCTTTTGGGGGCAGAAGGGCCTGTATAGCACGGACAGTGAGCTAAAGAGTGTGGTTATTTTTAAGGCTCATTCAAAAGGAAAAAAAAAAATCAGACTTTGTTATCGGCTCGGTTAACAGAAACCTCGATTAATCGAAGCTCGGTTAATCCAGGTTCTACTATAATTCAATCTTCCGTAATGTTTTTAAAGCAGATCAAATTAATGGACTTTAGCACAAAGTCACATAGCTGATAACTGCCATGCTTGTTGGCCACCTTTTTCTCAAAAAGTTTGCTTCACCTTATTCAATTAATGAGATATCTCCGATAAAATAAGTCACATTTTTCCGTTCTAAAATACTGGTATCCAAAAATCGTAGCATGTAACTGACACTACAAGTACTCATGGAACTAGACTATTTTAAGTCTGATTTTTATTATAGACTATATAAAATTATTAAAAATATATATTATGATAGGAACTAGCGGGCTTCGTCCGCTATTTACGTTACGGATATAAAAATCATGTTTTTTTTTAGGGAAAAAGAAATAAAAACCTATTTGACGATAGGTTTATAAAGACACATTTTGTATTTGTTATATTTCCGGGGATGAGGAGGTGGGGGGGCTATTTTGATTAAATATCGCAATTAGTCTACATGGCAGATATAATTATGATAGACACTAGCGGGCTTCGCCCCTCTATGGCGCCTTATGGGTCCAGCTTCCATAACTCAGAAACTACCTTTCGGACATCAATGCAACAGATTCCAAACGTTATAATTAACTTAATAATCACCCTATATAGCATTAAAGTAAATTTATGAGTACTGCATACTATTTTTTTATCGTAATTTCTGAAGAGAAAAAATTATTTCGGTTCCATTCTTAGGTACTGGTCTGAAAAATTTTGAAAAAGGGGGGAAGGAGGGGACATGAGACTGCTGTTTGTCAAACAACACAACGGGATCTGGCTTATTCAACTTGGTTTTTGATGACTTCAATTGGAAGGTGGTTTGTTTAAAAGAGTGCGTTCCCTGCCCCATGAAAATTGGAACTATTGGTGCTACATCTATGTAAGGATTTAATAATTATAAATTAACATTTTGGATTTATTAATTTAAGGATAAAGTGTTTTTAAAGGAATATCAAATGAAACCCTCTGTGCGATCTGCGATTATACTTACCCAGTTGTTTTTATATACAAACTGCTATAAGGAAAATTGTAATAAAATAGTAAAAATTAAATCTGCATTAAATTCCATAAGTATCTTTTTTTTAATAATTTTATCACTAACCTCAAAAAAGTAATGATATCAATGCAAAAACCCTTGACGGGTTAAAAGTTTCTGACGCAGCACTTTATCTTATGCTCTAAGAATTTTAAATATGGAACTTAAAAATACTGATATCAAATTTTGAGTGACGTTATGCTATTTCTTAAAAAATATATTTGTATTTATTTCACCATTTTATTTTTGTTTTATTTATAATCGCATGTGCAAAAGTTATGTTCAACATGAAAAGCTGCATAAAATTTTATTCGCTGTTGCTTTATCATTTACATCTCTCATAAATTCAAAATATGTGTTTTAAAAGATATGATATAAAATTTAAGTGACGCCTTGATGTGACTTTAAAAGGTTTGTTTTTTAAAATTCAATTTAAATTATTTTTGACTTGGTTAAAATATTTTTTTTACATCTATACAATACTTTTAATTTTCCAATTCACTGTTAAATATATCACTTTCATTGAATCTATACTATGCATTGAAATGTATTTATTTCAATAAATTGATTTATCTTTTGTGTCACGCTATTCAAAATTGTGAGTAAGATTTATGTAAATGGTTTCTTTGCGTCATTGTGTCCAAACTACATGAAATGTATGAAAAAGGATAGTTTGACGCAAATAAACCATTTACATAAATCTTACTCACAATTTTGAATAGCGTGACACAAAAGATAAATCAATTTATTGAAATAAATACATTTCAATGCATAGTATAGATTCAATGAAAGTGATATATTTAACAGTGAATTGGAAAATTAAAAGTATTGTGTAGATGTAAAAAAAATATTTTAACCAAGTCAAAAATAATTTAAATTGAATTTTAAAAAACAAACCTTTTAAAGTCACATCAAGGCGTCACTTAAATTTTATATCATATCTTTTAAAACACATATTTTGAATTTATGAGAGATGTAAATGATAAAGCAACAGCGAATAAAATTTTATGCAGCTTTTCATGTTGAACATAACTTTTGCACATGCGATTATAAATAAAACAAAAATAAAATGGTGAAATAAATACAAATATATTTTTTAAGAAATAGCATAACGTCACTCAAAATTTGATATCAGTATTTTTAAGTTCCATATTTAAAATTCTTAGAGCATAAGATAAAGTGCTGCGTCAGAAACTTTTAACCCGTCAAGGGTTTTTGCATTGATATATAATACAGAAGCATATGTATTTCTATTATGATAATAAAATACTTATTTAAATACCAGAAAATGAGGTATTTCGCAGTGAAAATTTTACATTTGGACGTCTTTTAATATTCAAAGTGATATTAAGCAAATGAAAAAATAAGTATTGCGCGAAAATATACGTTTGCGCTTAGGATAATTTCTTGATGTGCTTCTTTTTTTTTTTTTTTTAGTATTTTAGGAGTGAATTTTTGTCAAGACTGGAATGCAAATCATATTTTACGGTGTTAAAATCAACATGGAAAATATTATAAAAATAAAATGTAATAGATGTACAATATTTTACTGAAAATATCTGCACATACAGTAGAACCTCGATTATCCGAAGTAATTGGGACCGAACATCTTTCGGAAAATAGAAATTTTCGGATAATCGAGAATGCTTCAATTTTAAAATTAAGGAGAAATATATGCAAAATTTCTTATTATGTTAAAAAGTGCTTCAAAAAAGTAAAGCAATAGCAAAATAGAAACAAGAATAAATTACCCGAATTTTAATTTTGAAATTAAGTACCTTTTACATATATCACAAGGGTTTAAAAAAATGTTTTGTTTGATGCAGTTTCGATTGCTTTTGCTTTGAAGCTCTATCACGGAGTTTTTTAATATTACTTCACCAGTATCGCAGTGCTACGCCTATATCTAGGTCCCCTTTTTAAGCATTTACACCAGGGTCGGCGAACCTATGGCACGCGTGCCAAAAGTGGCACGTGAAAGAATAATTTTGGCACGACATTGCTTGTGGCTTTAAATGAAAATAAAGTGAGATTAAATAAAATTTCCACTGATCTTTTCTAAATTCGATTAAATGGAAATTGAAAATTTTTTATTGTGGCATATTATATTCCAATCTGATTAATTATGGTTTAAAAAAAAAAAAAATTCAAACAATTTGATATTTGAAAACTGTCGACAAGAATTGCTTATTAGACATTGCTAAATTCTAATGATGAGTTATGGCATATTTGAATTTATTTCAAAGCTATTAAAAAAAAAAAAAAACTGTTTACCATTTTAACAGTTTTTCTGACTATCTATGCTTTCAAGCCACTGTTTTCACGAATGAATAATATCAAAATTCATACTGAAAACACTTGTCAGTTAAATCCGGAGTTTAGTTTGCATTAAAATTAACCTGATATTAAGATGTAGCAACATAAATCAAATTACATAGCATTTTTTTTTTTTTAATTTCTAAAATATACTTGTTGCCATAATTATTACAGTATAACTACATGTATGTTCCTCATATTTTTCAAATCTTAATAGAAAATTTTAAGCAATTTTAATCCATTATTTTTCCACCTACTAAATTTGTTTTTAGGGTTTCGTTCATCTGACGAAACCCTATTCGTCTCGCTCCTCTGTCTGTCTGTCCGTCTGTCCGTCACAGAGCCCGTTCTCAGAAACTATACATGTTGGAGACTTGAAATTTTGGGTACTTATAGCTGAACACCTCACATCAAACAACAAATCATAAAATTTTGAAAAAGTTGGTAATTAACCTAATTACAGGCTAATTAAATTCTAAAATTAACTAATCAACCTTTTGAATGCAGGTGAAAATGCACGTTATCGAAATCCTCCCCAGTTTCTCCTAATGGTTGCCAGTAAACTCGGCGGATACTCCGTCAAATCAGCCGGTGCAGGGTTACCACGGAGTACTTTAAGCAATAAATGAAGTGGACCTTCAAAAAGCAAAATTGGATCTGCCGAAATATCGGTCGTACAAATTCGTAACAGGTGTAGAAATACGCGGAAAAAATTCTACTTTATTTTGGTATAAATTTCAAATTTCTGCGTAGGATAGAACGCAAAAAATCCACTAAAAATCGATCGATAAAATTTAATTTCTGTGTTTTTAAAAACAATGAAAACAGATTTCCATTCAACGGAAGGCAGCTGTCATCATTTCTCGACGTATCGGCGCGGGAGAAATTTAAGGGGAGGAAAGTCTAATACGAAATTTAAACTTTTTAAATATTAAATTTTTCGATTACATTTTTTGACATCCGGACTGGAAATTTCTCGCAGATTCCATACATACCCGGTTCAAAGAGATTGCTTCATTACGAGCCGAGATATTAATTATTATTTTATTAATTCCTTTTATTTTCATCAAATGCCAGATTAAGACGGAGGCACGTGCTTTTTTAACGGAGATTTCATTTAAATTAGGAAATTAACAATTTGCGTGGGGTGTTTCGACGGCGCGCTATGAGATAAGTATTAATTATTCAATATGAAAAAGTTTATAGGTTTATAAGTGTTCATCCCACTATTTCCGAATAGCAATTTCAGGAAATATCTAAAATTATTGTTTAAGACCGCCACTCGATATGTTCGAAACTTTAAGATACTTTATAACACATAAGAAAAAGTGTAAAAAAGAATGGAGTGTGATATTTCGAGGAGTGGAGGGGGGGGGACACTAGATTTATTTATTAAATCTTAGCGTTTGTTATCGCAGAAAATGTTTTAAATTGTTGGTTAAGACTGCACTGCCACCCTCCCGACCATGTATCTATGGAGAGATTGCGCAAAGGAGTTTCGTTCAGATATGCTTTTGTTAAGAATAGAGTGCGCTCCCTGGTGGTGGAATGCGGAACTAACATAACACGATTTTGTTAAAATTAGGAAATATAACAAGGTGATCCGTTTGCAACTTTAAGATACTTCATGACACATAATAAAAAGCTTATAAAATAATGGTGCATGCAATTTCCTGTGAAGGGAGGGCGGGGGAGGGGCGCTGGATTTCTTTTTTAAAAAATAGCGTTTACGACCTTTTTAGGTGTCGTTTTTTGAGCACTATGATATACTCAGACACGTGCTGCTTATGAAATATAAAAATGTCAAAATTTTAGTTACCACTATTTCCGAATAGTACTTTCAGCAAATTTCTTAATTTCTCGCTTAAGGCCGCCACCAACTCCAGTAACACATCCACTGATAGGTTGTTTAACAGAGTTTCGATCTGATACACTTTTGTTATGAATAGTGTGCGCTCCCTGGTGGTGGAATTTGCAACTAACATAACGCAATTTTGTTAAAATTATGAAATCTAACAAGTCGATCTGCTGGAAACTTTGACATAGTTCATAACACATAATAAAAAGCTTATAAAAGAATGTTCCATGCAATTTGTTCTCGGTCCGGAAACAGGACCGGTCTAGAATTACTAAAATTGTAGCAGAGTATGGAATATATTTTAACTTTAAGTGCTGTAGGTAACCATGGCAGGATAGTGACTGAGAAAATGTAAAAGTGTAAAACAAGTAAAGATGCATTTAGGTTTGAAATAAAACTAACGTTTATTTAACGAAAAACATGACTTAAATAATTATCAAACAATATAATAAAAATAAATAATGATGAAATAATTTAGTGACAAATGGCAGTAAACAGTATGAATTAAATGGTTGAACAGTTCTCAATATTCACATACAACAAAAATAAAAAGAGGAACTCACGGTTCAACTTTAGGCTGAATACGGCACACTGGTATACTTTCCATGTAGACAACACAATAATAATTTTTCAATGCCAATAACGATGTTTTCAAATATATGCAAGAATAATGAAGAACCAAGTCCACTTGAAACATTTTTAAAAAAAATAAGTTTCCAGAGATTCAACAAATATCAGGCTTCCAACATTAGCAAAGTTTTTCCATTCCTTAAGTTGTTTAAAAACGAACATCATTTATGAACATGCTACGAAATAAAGCTATTTAAAATTAAACACCAGCTTTTTCAAACTAACACAGGCTTCCTTTAAAATCAACATGACAAGCTGTTTAAAAATAACATGACCAGCATTCTTCAAAACGCTACAGCAAGAAGCACCCACACAATTTCAAACTAAAAATACGACCAGCTCTTACAAGACAAGCTCTCACAACTTCAAAATCATCGGCATATATCGTCTGCTTCCAACACGCCCTCTTACGATCAAAACATTCCCTCCCGTTCCAGCAGAGTTGAGAAAAACGTATCCTGCCTTACGGCAAAACCAAAGGATGAAAAATCGTATCTTCCGACACGGTGCAAAGATCAGCAATCGGGAAAAGACGTGACGTCACATCGGTACGTACGAAGATCGGAGCCGTTGGAGAAATAAACAGACGATCTTTGAAAAACGATTGTAACGAAATAAATGATGAACGATGCGTGAATGAAAGTTTGAAAAATAAATAAATGAAAAAATAACCAAAAGAAAACTTGGTTATTGTGACGTAGTTGTATTAGAATGGAAATAAGGAAAACCAATGGAATAAAGGTAAGTACCATTTCAGGGTGTATAAGTATCAAGGAAAACAGGCTGTCATATTCTGACAATTGCCCCCCTCCTTGACACTTATACTGAAAAACTGGAAATGGATAAATAAAAGATTCCTTTACCTATTAATTCAAAACTAACTATCAACATTTGATAGTATGATATACACATTATGCAAATACGATTAAAAAATAGATATACTTATATCCATAACAATACATTTCAAAAATACACATTATATAAATTTAATACACATTTTATACAAATTTAATACATATATCAAAAATAACTACAGAATCCTCATTACTTTGAGGAATGCTTTAACACATGAGTTATTCAACGATAACCCTCTTGGTAACCTTAAAGTTCAAAGTTCAAAAGTTCTTTTCAACGCAAAAGTTCATTTTGAAGAAAAAGCTCTTTTTCGATTTTGTTACACAATACCTCATCACGTCAAAAACGTGACTACTTTACCGCTATTTTAGTTGATGACGAAATTCAGGTAATTTACATTTTTATGTAGACAATTTTAAAGATTTTCACTTAGGACAATTTCATTTTCAAGATTTGAAATATTCAAATGCACTTTGATTTTTCAAGAAAACACATTTTCAAATGACACATTTTACTTAACTATAGTGAGAATACTTATTCATCTACATTAGGGATGCACAACCTGTGGCCCGCGGGCCAAAAGTGGCCCGCGATGGGTTAGCGTGTGGCCCGCGAATTCCGTCGATATATAACTGCAAAAAATTGCAATTTTTGTCCATAGGTCGCAGGAAAAGTTGTGATTTTCGTCAATTTGCTGCGAAAAAAATTGAAAATTTCATCAGCCATTTAAGAATCGTGAATTTTGACGATCAGGCGCGAAAAAAATCGCAAATTTCGTTTATCGGGCACGGAAAAATCGCGAGTATTGTTGATCAAGCTCAGAAGAATCGCGAATTTTGTCAATGATGCGCGAAAAAATTGAAAATTTCATTGACCAGCAGCTGAAAAATCGGGAGTTTCTCAGTTTATTGGGGGAAAAAAACGCGAATTCTATCAATTTGCCGCAGGAAAAAAATTGCAAATTTCATCAGAGTCAGTTAAGAATCGCGAATTTCGTTGATTGGGTATGGAAAAATTGCAAATTTCTTCTATCAGGGGTGGAAAAACGGCACATTTCGTCGATCGGGCATGGAAAAATCTTGAATTTTGTTGGTCGGGCGCGGAATAATCGCGAATTTTGTCGATGATGTGCGGAAAAATTTAAAATTTTGTTGACCGGCAGCTGAAAAATTATGAATTTCTCAGTTTATTGGGAGAAATAAACGCTAATTCTGTCAATTTTCCACTGGAAAAGATTGCAAATTTTGTTACAATCAGTTAAGAATTGCGAATTTCGTCGGTCAAGTGCAGAAAAATGCAAATTTCGTCGATCGGGTACGGTAAAATCGCGAGTTTTGTCGATCGGGCTCTGAAACATTGGGCATTTCGTTGGTCGAGCACGAAAAAATCGCAAATTTTGTCAATCAGGCGCGGATATATCGAAAATTTCATCCACCGGGCGTGGAAAAATAGCGAATTTCGTCGATCAGGCGCGAAAAAAAGCAAATTTTTCTATCGGGTTCGGAAAAATTGTGAATTTTATCTGTCAGACGCGGAAAAATCGCGAATTTCATTGATCAGGCGGTGGAAAAATCTCAAATTTCGTTGATTGGCTCATTTTCTCCTCTTCGTTCATAAAATTCCATTTCTTTTCTTTTTTTTTTTTTTTTTTTACGCTAGCCACTTTTATGCATATGTTTGTTTTTTAGCACATATAATAAAACAAAATTTAATCCCCTGAATAAAGTCAAGGAATATTATGACTCCTTGAAAGCAACCCTTCCTTTTACCTGTGTTATATATACAAACGCAAACTGTTAATATATCCTTGCCAACGGAATTGCATATATTGACTAGGTAGGGGAACCTAGAGGGGTAAAACTCCCCCTCCTCTGAAACCATATATTTTATCTGATTATAGGCCACAGATCACTCCCCCCCCCCCCTCCCGAAATAGAATTGTCTCCGTGTTACTGATGTGGTCCTCGACAACCCAGAAATTTTTGTAAGAGGCCCTTCTCTAAAAAAGGTTGTGCACCCCTAATCTACATAGTGAACAAAACTAATATATATATACCAATACTATTTCTATATAGTGAGCTCACTTAACAAGTATTGTATTAACTACTAGATAACTTATAAAAATTACTTATATTGACTACTTATGTAATACACAACCAGAAAGGTATTTTCATAAAAATACGCTGCATAATGAAAAAATGCAATATGCATAAAAGTTTACGGCTCGATTTCCAATAGCACGGACGGGACAAAAGTGGCAGTTCCAGTAATCATAACGAGGGACTTACTGAAATAAAATAAAAATGCCCGCGAGAGGCCTTCCTGTGGCCAGAACAATCACGAAGGCCGCTACCCCCTGCAGACCACTCTGGCTATTTACAAGGGCACCTCGCGAGTCGCTTCCTGAGGCTGCTCGGGTCCCGGAGGATGAACCAACGTGAGGTCCGACCACATTCCAGCGGGAATTAAACTGTCCGCGCCATTGGAAATGAGGGTAATAAAACATCACTGTACTTTATACTGAAAAACAAGAAAATCAACAAGTGTATAAGTACGGTGCAATAGTAATGAAAAACAAGTGTATATACATAAGATTCAAACAATATAAAAAGACATGTTTCTGAAACTTGGAAGTTTCAGTATTCAAAAATGTTAAACAACTTTAACAGTTTAACCATCAAAAACATTTATACAAGCATTTTCAAAAAATACTTGGTTTAAGTTCAAAGGAGGAGGTTTTTTGAAAGAAAATATCATACAGAATTATTTAGACTTTAAATTAAAAATTACCTCAATGAACTTGTTTAAATCATACTTAGTAAATGGTTTTGTAAAAATATCTGAAAGATTGGATTTACTGGCTACGTGCTTAACATTGAATACCTCTTGGTTTAAAAGATCACGAATGAAAAATAATTTAACGTCTATATGCTTGGTACGGTAGTTTTCAATGGGAGATTTTATGAAGTCAATGGCTGCCATATTGTCTACTAATAGAGTGGGTTTAGTTTGTTGGTCGGTAAAAATGTGTTTGTTATAACATTCTGTTATAATTCTACTAAACCATAAAAGCTCTTTCGTTGCTTCGGTAAGGGCAACGAATTCTGACTCCATTGTAGACAGGCTGATAGTTTTCTGTTTAAAGGCTCTCCACATTATTGGAGCTCTATCCAGCAATAAAAGTTGACCCCCCATTGACGTCCTGTCGTCCCGATTTGCAGCAAAATCGGCATCAGTATACGTGATCAAATTGATTTTCTGACAAGGTAAACGTAATTTGTAATGTTGAGTGCTTTGGACATAACCCAGTAGTTTCAAGAGGCCAATCCAGTGGGCAATACCAGGATTGCTCTGGAATTGGCTAAAAATATTCACCGCATATGCGATGTCTGGGCGAGTTCTACTAGTGAGGAATGCGAGACAGCCTAAAACATTTCTGTACGGATACCTGTGCATCTCTTGCATTTCAGAATCGGTTTGGGGACATTGCAATTTCGTGTACACCATGCCCTTACTTATTGGGAGTGAGGAGATAGGTATGTTGTACTGTTGAAAACGTGAACATACCTCGTTGATATATCCAATCTGATGAATTGAGACAACACCCTCTCTATCTTCCTCGAACTCTACCCCAAGTAATTTTCTTGTTTTACCCAAAACCTTTATGTCAAAAATGTTTATTCAATAAAATTAAAACCTTGTTAATATTATCCTGATGCTTACTCAAAATTACAAAATCATCAACATATAACAATAAAACAATGTGATCAAGCAGAGTATATACACAATTGCACCAATTTAATTTAACAAAACCAAGAGATATTAGGACTTTGTGCAGCTCATAGAACCAGACACGACCACTCTGATGGAGCCCATAGAGTGCCCTCTGAAGCTTACAAACTAGGTGTTCCTTCCCCTTGACCTCAAACCCTGGAGGTTGCTTAATGTAGACTGTGTCAGTAAGAGGTGCATATAAATATGCCCCCTTTACGTCACATTGTGTGTGTATCCAACCATGACATCAGCCGCGAAAAAGAAACGGATTAAGCTAAAATTGACCACAGGCGAGAAAGTCTCGTCGTAGGTTTCCCCTTTAACCTGCTTATATCCTTGTGCAACTAATCGTGCTTTATACCTGGCTATCTGGCCCCTGTCATCACGCTTCAGAGTGAACACCCATCTACACCCCAGAGGTTCTACATTATTTGGTAAGGCAGTTAGATTCCAAACTTTCCTGTCATTAATGACATCTAACTCCTCTTTCATGGCTTGTTTCCAGAACTCCCATTGAGGGGATTTAAGAGCCTGTTTGTAAGTGTTTGGTAAGGTGTCTAGTCATATGTCTGCGTTACTACTAGGTCCAGGTGAAGATGTAGTATATGAATCAAATATAGAAGATATGGAAGCGTATGGTGGTGTTTGGCTAGGACTGGAATTATAGCTTACGTTAGTAGTGTCAACTAACCCCTCATACGTATTCTTTCCTTTAAAACTAAACCATCTTGCATCAAATCTAATACCATGTTTTTGACAATAATCTCTAACTTCTCTGAGTGATCTCAACCTTTTTGTTTCACCTACCTCATAATAATATATGTCCCTGCGTTTATCGCCACGACGTCGTACTGCCTTTCTAAACCATGCCGCATCTCTTAAACTTCGTGAACACCTCTCGCTCTCCTCGTCACTTTCATCCAGAGATGTGCGACTGGAGGCGGGATCATCAGAGTGAGACTGGTCTGGCTCAGAAACGGCAGGAGGTGGTTTATCAGGCTGTAATTCTCTAAAAGGATTGATTTCAGGATGTTGTGTACCTATAATGCAAGTGGGACCCAGACCGCTTCCGTTGCGCTCTTCTGCAACATCGAAAGGGTCTGTTCCTATGGAATAAGTAGGACCTGGTTCACTGTGGGTTTGCCAATCCTTGGGCAGAGTTGCTTCATTACTAAATCTGACATTGATGGTTTCAATTATTTTATTCCCATCAGGAAGCCACACTCTGTATCCCTTTGTGGACATTGCATACCCCACCAGTATTCCCTTTTTGGCTTTCGCCTCAAACTTGGATCCCCTGAGTTGTCTAGGTACCCCTACATATACAATTGATCCAAATGGACGCAAGTGACGAATAGAAGGTTTATTTCCACAGTAATATTCAAAAGGAGTTTTGGTTTGGGACTTGTGGCAAACACGATTCAGTGTGTAAGCATAGTAGAGAATGGCCTCAGGCCAGAACTTCAGGTTCATCTTACTCTCATTCAGAATTGATCTGGCTCCATCTACTAGCATTTGATTAAGACGTTCCGAAACTCCATCTTGTTCCGGAGAATAGATATTTGTGAATTCGTGTTTTATCCCATTTGTTTCAAAGTAATTCTTAAAAGCTTCATTTGAGAATTCCCTCCCATTGTCACTGCGAACACTTTTAAGTTTAGTATTCAAAAACCGCTCGGCTCTTTTGACGTGGTTTGTGAAAACTTTGAAGACCTGTGTCTTATTACACAATGGGTAAACTGCAACTTTTCTGGAGAAGTCGTCAGTAATAGTTAAAAAGTATTTCTCCCCATTTCTGCCAGTGATTTTAGTTGGTCCCCATAAATCTGTGTGCAAGAGTTCGAGTGGCTTTTTGGATCTTATTTGTTTTAAAGGTTTGAATGAGGTGCGTCTATGTTTATTTAACTTACATACCTCACACTCAAAATCCCTGTTTTTGGTGTGGAAGACCCCTCACCCCATTACACTTGTCAGTATGTTCGATTAAGGACGGACTGATGTGCCCTAGTCTTCTGTGCCAAAGCTTTAGGTCATCCTTTTGGATGGTTGATGCCTCAAATCGAACATGTTTAGTTTTAAGATTACTTTTAAGTTTAGAATTAGTTATGGTTCTAGAACTAGGTTCAGGGTGGATATAATATATGCCATTTTTAAGAAATGCACGGAAAAGGGTTCTATCTTCGCGATAAGCCTTTACTCTCCCCTCACCTCCTTTGAACCTTGCCCCTTTTGTATCGAGGCGAGACCCTGATATAAGATTACGTCTCAGGCTAGGACAAAACATAACGTCCCCGAAACGGACCTTTTCCCCATTTAATTTTAAATCTACAGTGCCTGTCCCTTTGATTGGGAAGGTGGCGCCATCAACGGCTACAGCAAGTTCTTGATTTCTGAGAGGTTTAAAATCAACGTAAAGATCTTCGTTTTTACAGAAATGATGTGACGCGCCCGTGTCAAAGACCCAGGCGTCGTCATCACCCTTTACTTTACTGAGATTGGATTGTATTAAATAATGTACCTGGCTGCTATGGTGACGTTGAGGCTTAAAAGTGGACTTAGGCTTTGAAGTGGCACCTCTGTTCCTTGGGCGAACAGGATTGGATCTAGGGACGGTCTCTCTGGAAGTGGATGAGTCACGGGAGCTATTTCCGGCAGACGAGTCGAGACCAGAAGTTTCAGGATTAGAATAGGCACAGTTTCTTTTCACGTGGCCCGTTCGTCCACACCTGTGGCACTTTCCTTGGAACTTCCGTCTGTAATTAGAGTTCCTAGGTGGTCTAGTTCTAGAAAAGTTGCTTTGGATAGATTCAGCTCTGTCTTCGGATCGTAGTTTTAGGCGGGATTCCTCTGCGATCAGCTCGGTCAGTATGTCGTTGAACTTGAATTTATCCTCAGACCATCGGAGAATGCTCTGGACTAAACCGTCGTATCTTTTCGGGAGCCATCGTAGGAGCTGGAATGAAAGATATGTCTCCTTGATGGGTTCATTCATCGCTGTTAATTGGTTTGCAATTCTCTGCAGGCGGGCTGCATACATGTCGATTGCTTCATCAGCTTCAATTCGGCAAGCCAATACCTCAGAGAATAACTGCATGTGACGGGAACGGTTGTCCGGTTGGAAATGTCTTTTGAGCTTCTCCCATGTTACCTTGGTCCCACCAGTGGCCGAGAGGTTCTGCTCTCGAATCTGGTAGACGGGAGGTGCTGGGTTCGATCCCAATCGCGCTTGTCGGCCTAATCTTTCAGAGTTTTCGTGGTTTTCTTCGAGCCGTGGATTTTCCATGCGTAAATACGGATTAGGTTCCCTTAGAAAGACCCCCACGGAGGGCACTCCCCCCGGACCTATATCCCTCGTGAAGATAATCGGCCGTCAAAAATCAAAACAAAAACAAAACAACCCATGTTACCTTTGGGTCGTCAATATTTTCTATTATTCGTCTGAACTCCGGTTCTACATTCAGATATATTATGGAAAGGGCTGACCTGACTCTGGACTGGTAGTTCTCATCTGCTGCTGCATCTGTTTTGTCGGGAGCTTTCTCCGTTCCATTTACAATGCCCCAGGCATTCTTATCAAGCAGTAGGTACTTTACATCAGCGGCCCAGTTTCCATAGTTGTTCGAATTCAATTTGCTGATACTAACCTGAATACTAGCCATTGTCAGAAGAAAATAGAAAATTTAAGACGAGAATTTTTTTTTTTTCAAAGTAAAAAAAAAATGTACCGGGAGCCAGATATAAACAGTACAGTACAAAAAACTTATAAAAAAACTTTGAAAAATTTCAAGAAAAAATTTAAATTTTTTTTTTTTTTTAAGTCATTACAATCTTTACTTTATAAATATAAAAAATTTCATAAAGAAAATTACATCTACAGTGCGGCCCCCCGGACTAGAATTCACTAGGAGTTCGTATGGCCGACTGTAGCTAACACTTGTCACTTCCAATTTGCACCAAATGGTTACTGCTGACGCTCAAGGGTTAAAATAGGCCTGGGCCCATAACCCGTGTTCTCGGTCCGGAAACAGGACCGGTCTAGAATTACTAAAATTGTAGCAGAGTATGGAATATATTTTAACTTTAAGTGCTGTAGGTAACCATGGCAGGATAGTGACTGAGAAAATGTAAAAGTGTAAAACAAGTAAAGATGCATTTAGGTTTGAAATAAAACTAACGTTTATTTAACGAAAAACATGACTTAAATAATTATCAAACAATATAATAAAAATAAATAATGATGAAATAATTTAGTGACAAATGGCAGTAAACAGTATGAATTAAATGGCTGAACAGTTCTCAATATTCACATACAACAAAAATAAAAAGAGGAACTCACGGTTCAACTTTAGGCTGAATACGGCACACTGGTATACTTTCCATGTAGACAACACAATAATAATTTTTCAATGCCAATAACGATGTTTTCAAATATATGCAAGAATAATGAAGAACCAAGTCCACTTGAAACATTTTTAAAAAAAATAAGTTTCCAGAGATTCAACAAATATCAGGCTTCCAACATTAGCAAAGTTTTTCCATTCCTTAAGTTGTTTAAAAACGAACATCATTTATGAACATGCTACGAAATAAAGCTATTTAAAATTAAACACCAGCTTTTTCAAACTAACACAGGCTTCCTTTAAAATCAACATGACAAGCTGTTTAAAAATAACATGACCAGCATTCTTCAAAACGCTACAGCAAGAAGCACCCACACAATTTCAAACTAAAAATACGACCAGCTCTTACAAGACAAGCTCTCACAACTTCAAAATCATCGGCATATATCGTCTGCTTCCAACACGCCCTCTTACGATCAAAACATTCCCTCCCGTTCCAGCAGAGTTGAGAAAAACGCATCCTGCCTTACGGCAAAACCAAAGGATGAAAAATCGTATCTTCCGACACGGTGCAAAGATCAGCAATCGGGAAAAGACGTGACGTCACATCGGTACGTACGAAGATCGGAGCCGTTGGAGAAATAAACAGACGATCTTTGAAAAACGATTGTAACGAAATAAATGATGAACGATGCGTGAATGAAAGTTTGAAAAATAAATAAATGAAAAAATAACCAAAAGAAAACTTGGTTATTGTGACGTAGTTGTATTAGAATGGAAATAAGGAAAACCAATGGAATAAAGGTAAGTACCATTTCAGGGTGTATAAGTATCAAGGAAAACAGGCTGTCATATTCTGACACAATTTCCTGGGGCGCCTACCTATCTTGGGTGCTATAGACCCTATCCCCTCGACTAATATACCTACGGATAGGTTGTAAAACGGAGTTTCCTTTGGATAGAGGTTTGTGTAGAATAGAGTGCGCCCCTGGTTGCGAAATGTGGAACTAACAGATTTGACAAAAGGATAAAGTGTTTTAAAGGAATATTAAACGAAACCCTCTGTGCGATCTGTGATCACACTTACCCACTTGTTTAATTGGCACGTCATGGTCACGTAAAATATTTTTTGACTAAACTTGGCACGCGGCAACAAAAAGGTTCGCCGACCCTGATTTACACCATTATTGCGCATTTTTAATAAATATTATTCTAATGATTATTTCATATCCTATGATTAATTTTGACAAATTGAAGATCTAAAACGCTAAGTACTAAAACGGTTTAACATGTTTTCATGTTAGGGCCCTGTTCTCAACTATCAGTTGGTCCCTTTTGGGCCCCCTATTATAACTCCCTTAAAAATAGTCCGATTCACTAGCCTTTTTTTTCTAACAACATCTTAGGCTCTCCAGCTTTTACACGAACGAAAAAAAAAATTTGCAGACTTCAGCTACCACCAATTTTGTTCCACCAAATATTAATCGCCTTCTTGGACCCTTGGTGAAGCTTCTTTAAAAATGATCCGAATGACTTACAATTTTCTTTACCATTTTTTTAGCATCATCTGATTACTTTAAAAACTACTAAAAAGTATACAGTAGAGGACCTCAAATCCGGAATCCTAAAATCCGGAAGACCCAAAATCCGGAATGAATAAAGAAATCTGAAATTCCGCGATGAGACGGAATAAATAATTCCGGAAAATGCCCATAGATGGCGCTATGCGCACAGTTCCAATTAAGCAAGACTAAAGAACTACACTCAACTGAATAAGTTTGTTGCAATGTTTTTATATTATAGTTTTAATCTAAAAACTATTTGCTGGCAGAGTTAGAAAAGTTAGTGTGTGCGCACATTTTAAATTTATTTTAAAAAGAAATCTTGTTCTTCATTTAATAGAAAATACAAAAAGAACAAATAAATACCCAGAAGAAAGAACTATTTTTAAAAGATGCATAGAATATATTTGCAATATTTGTGTGTAAAGATGTTTTGCTATCTCCCCCCCCCCTCTCCTCTCCTTCCTTCAAATGTTCAACAAATTTCATTTTTCGAAAAAATTCTGTTTGTAAGCACCATACCAAAAATATTTTTTCTTTAACTCAAAGAAGGAAAAAAAATATCTATGCATGGTTTCTTTCTGCATGGCAAAACATACTATCCATCCAAAGCTGATGATCTCATTCTGATAACGTTGACTTCCCATTTCACAGAGTTAAATAAACAAGTTGAATAAACAAAACAAACCACAGATAGATATCTCGTTTTTCTTTGCAGTTACTCTATAGTGGCCTTTTTTTTAGAGGTACATTATATTTTAATAAAAATTTGTTACACAGGCTAATTTACTATTATTGCAGCTTGCTGAAAATTTGAAAGAAATTAGTCAATTAGCAACGGATATAATTATTTTTTTAATAGAGGAAAAAAACTGGTTTTGCTCTTTTTTTCTGTTTGCTTGCACTCAATAATTTCTTTCTTGTGCAATCAAACAACGCGAACTTAATAACACATTTACGAAGTCCTTTTTATACGAAAAGAATAGAGTTTGAATAGATTTCCTCTTGCTTTTGTTTATTTTTAAACTTTCTTAGAACATTTTATTTTAAAAATTTAAATGTTTCTCTCTTTATTTTCACTGAGTCTAATACCGCAATTCGCGATATAGATTCCTAGACCTCTCTAGGCTCTCACGAACGACGCATTTTCATTTTCTAAAAGATGTTTTAAAGTTTCTAATAATGTGTAGGATTTAAAAAAAATTCTTATTCTTATTTTAAATTCTTTTTTTGTAATTTGTTTTCGTCTGTTTACTTAAACTAAGCCGTACACGGCAATTGATATAGATTCCTAGGCCTAACTCGGCTCTCGTGAACAACGACGCATTTTCTAAAAGATGTTTTAATATTTCTAAGAATATGATGTATTAAAAAAAAAATTCTTATCCTTATTTTCAATTATTTTTTGTAATTTGCATTTTTGACTGTTTATTTACTCTAAGCCAAACATAGCAATTCGCGTTATAGACTGCTTCGCAGCATGTAAAATTTTACCATGGCCATCTACTGTGAGATGAAATCTCACAGTGTTTAAATTATGTTACTGTTTTATTTCTTTTGGCCTTATACATCGATGTTCTTTAAACTTAAATTCATATTTATTTTTGTGCGGGCGATTCGTTTCAACCGCAGATCGGCAAGTTCGCTGACGTTCGGCTGCGCCTGGCATAGGATGCTTCTCCTTTGAACTTTGTATGATTGTGATGACATCATCAGAGCAAGCCTCTCACGGCATATGCATTGAATGGATGATTGATCTTTCGGAGGTGTGTCTATTCGCCGTGCGTGGAGCAAATGAAAATAAAGCTTTTTAAATGTTTTCTTTCGGATTTGTTTATTAAGACATTAGCTAATATTTTAAATTCTCTAATAGATTTAAATCTTTTCTTTCATTAACTTTTGAAGTCCCCGTATTCTTACTATAAATTAAAAAATTCCGTTAATTTTAAATAAGAATCTGTTTTGTTGGAGAGTTGTCATGACTTAGTTTTGGTTTTTTAAAGATCGCAGGCCGCGAGCTTCGGCTCCGGTCTATCTGTCTGCCGATGGAGGTGGAATCCGGTAAAGAGTTTTTCGAAAACGATGTCTACGATTTTAACAACTCCGGTTAAATTATTTCTTGATAATTTCTTGATTTATGCTGCACTTTTATTTTTAAAAGAAATATCTATCTTCAAGTGGAGTAGATGCTTTTATTGGCAAGAATTAATTTATGAACGGTGACCAACGGGAAGCCTTTTCTTCTCTTCTAAAAAGATGGAATAAACATGTAATTTATATTGTTATCAAGTCTCCTCTTCATTTATTGTACAGACGACACGATCCAAGTAAGAAGTTTCATTTATTTCTATTTTTTTACAATTGCTGACCTCAAAGAACAGAGGGTTTTATTGCAATATTACACAATGCATGTAACTAAAAAGAACTTCAAATTCCATTATACCTTTCATATCATGGCACATTATTAGTAATACCACATTTTGGTGCCGCAAAAACAGTGGTTCTGAAGAAAATTTAAATTGATTTAAAGAAAATCGTAATATTTTAGAACTTTTGTTCTCAGAATAACTTTTGAAAAATTTTTTGATGTGTTTAATAGATTTCAAGATTTGTTCTTTTAGTGAATTTTAAGAAATATGGAATATTTTATGCAAGAATTTTTGCATAACTACATATGACAATATTTTTTTAGTATTGGAAGTTTCTGGTCTCAAGAATTTCTTGCATAGATTTTTGCTATTTTGAAGAATTAAATTTTATAATTCTAGAATGAATTTCGTTCTGCTCCATCTTGAAGAATATAATATATTTTACTAAGTTTCCCATATTCTTTTAAAACAATTATTTAAATTAAGATCAATTTCCTATTGAAGATTAGTCATATTTTTGATGATGCATAATTATTATTCTATTTAAATAGTTTTATTTGAAAGAATTTCATCTACATATTCTTCTATTTGTAATGAATTATTAGAGAACATAATTTTTTTTAAGGAATGATTATTTAGTATATATTTTTTTTTTAAATGAATTATATATTGTTCTTAGAAAAATTCTAATGAATTTGAAATAATAAAGTTGTTTTCAAGAACATATTTTAAGAGGCTATGACTTTGGGTTTTTAAATTAAAATTTTTTATGGCACTATTAAATTGCAACAAATTTGCAAATTCTATATATATTTATAAGAAGCATTATTTTTAAAATTATGATTATTGGTACTGAGAAATGTTATTCTTATGTCATACTTATTATGCTGAAGTTGAAATTCTTCACAGAAGTTATTAGTTGTAAATATCCTATATAACATTCTTGGAGATTTCTATGCTTCTGTTCTACAAATTTCAAATCAAGATATTTTGTTTAACAATAACTTGAATACAAGAGTTTGTTCATAGATTTATTCTTATGCCATCTGGACTGTGATGTTCTATTATAATCATACAGTTTGGCTTAGTGCAAAGATAATCTGCAATTTACAAATTAAGAATGTATGCATTTAAGAATATTTTCACATTTATTATACAACTGTTCTCATGTTGTTTCTAAAAGAATTCTCAGCTGACAAAATTTTACATTTGAAAAATTCTTGTTGCTTTTTTTTTTTTTTTAAATATATTCTTATGGCAAGTTGTAATTTTGACATCAAGACCTTTCCACTTCATCGTATGTGCAGATTATGACAGTTTTCAACAGACAAGATTCTCATGTTGTTCTCAGAAAAAGAATGAAAGCAGCATTATTTTTTTACTCTTGAGAAGAAGTAGGCATGGGGCTACTTCATTCCTGTTATAATTATATTCTTGAAATTATTTTACATCACCTATTTAAAAAAGTCTTATGGTTTTATACAGCTTTTAAAATAAGTTCTCATATTGTCAGTATTTCTCTGCAATAATTTTAACTGTGTGTCACTGCTGTTTCGCATATTTAAAGACTGTCTCTCTACATATGCTGCTCTAAGAGTTCTCTTCCAACCTGTTAAAAAAAAACAAAAAAAAAAACAACTTTGCTTCATTTTCAACAGTTTCTCTTATCTGATGAAGTTGGCCATTCACTGATGTGTTGTATCCATTTGTGCTGACCTCTTCTCTAGTATTTTCCTTGTTTGATGATAGAAGATAAATGTATTAATACTTACTTGCTTAACTCATTGTTTTAAAATAATAACTTTAAAATTTATGCTTCATTTTCAACGCTGAAGTAACTATTGAAGAAGAGTCATGTTTGAGTCATTTTATCCTTACAATGTCTGATTCAATTCAATATCTTCGATGTTTGTCTTTAAAGCTAAAATAAGATTTATGAGTAATCTCAGATGTTTTCTCAAGTAACAGCTGTCACAAGACCTGATTATGGAAGTTTTGTTGATTGCCCTTTTCTCTTGTGAGACGTAAATTATCCTTACTAAGTGGATTGGTTGACTTATCTGCTCCTAAAAATCAGTGTTGCTATTTTTTGCAAAATTTTTTTTTGCTAAATCAAGAAAATTTATGAAATATTATAAAATTAGTTACTTTCAATATTGATTTTGTATGTGTGTTCTTACATATACCTGCAGTTACAAGAGTTGTATTTTGATTCAGGAATTCTCAAGATCAATTTATTTTCTGTTTAAATTCCCCATATTTCAGATGTTTTATTGTGCCTTTGTTTTCATTTGTGAATATACCCAAAGTCTCTAAATTTTTATGTTGTCATATGCCTCATATTTTTACACAAGTAATTAATTGAATGAATTCTGAAGATTTATTATTAATGAAGAAATTAAAAATTTTTTAAGCATCAAATCAATTCCTATACAAGATTACATAAAAAGAAAAGAAAAGCACAGTTCTTAGTAACTATTTAACAGCGCCTTTTGATATAGAAGTGTTCCTTGATGAATCTTCAAAATTACTAAGAAGTTTAAAGAAAAAGTGCTTATTGATATCATCACCTACCTACTTATGTCTCATTTGTTTACCCAAGATGTGTGTGTGAATCTTCATTACATTATCGATTTTTCACCAAATACAACATCATTTTGTCTACTTCAGTGCTCTATAATTCATCCTTTTAGTGTGTCCGAAAATAGTGATTACTGAAAGTTAATGATTAGCTTCAAAAGAAGTGAAGCACACAGATGTTGTGTTGTCGCCAAAAAAAGTTCTCGTCCAATGTTCCTGTAAAATGTCTATTCAACTGTTAAGTTGATGTTGCCTTTTTCTGTATGTCATCTAGAAATGTGCGTTTGTTTCTACATGGTAAACAAATGTTTACACCTTTCCATCAATACACATACCTGATGTCTTTTTTTTGTGTACCAAAGCTGTCAGCTTGTTTTTGAACATTCTGATAACATTTATTTATTTTATTTTTCATGCAAACTTTAAATTGTGTTTATAACGCTAAAGAATCAAGGATCTGTAAAGAAGGACATTGCTGTTGTTTTTGCAGTTATGGGATGGTATATTGTGCTATTCAGTGTATATAGTTATTTTTTTCTTTTTGCACAAGGTGTCAGGAGCCTTGTTTAGGGAAAATCCAAGCCACCTGAAATCTTGAGTAAAACATGAGTAGTCACAGTGTATATTGTTCTATGATTGTGGATAATAGTATATTTTTTACATAATTCTCTTGATTTTTCTGCATGAAATATTTTATGTAAATGATTTATAATATTTATATTATGGTACACTTAAAAATTTAAATTTCCCATGATAGTGTCAATTTTCTTTCATTGTATATGAAAGCATTTATTATTTTTTTCTGGGGATCCCCACCCACTCAACCAAGTGCCTACTTATTCTTAAAACCATGGTTTCTCTGTTTGTCTGTTTATCTATAAGTTTATGAGTTTATCTTTATACATATTTAAAAATTGTATTAAGGATGTCTCATATTTTAAAGAATAGTATATACACTGCTCAAAACAATTAAAGGATATTGCAGTTTTAGGTGGATTTTGTATCTGGTAAACTGTTTAGCTGATTGATACATGGTTGACAGACATAGTAGGTTATATGAGAATAAATTACACATGTTTGGCAGAAAAAAATGCATTTTATTGAGCATTTGTATACTAAAGGAAAAAAACACAATTTGTGCATATCAGAAAAAAAGAATAAGAAAAGGTGTTTTCTTCAAAAAAAATCATTTTCAGTAGGGGGTATGGTTTCCACGGGCGGCCAGCAACGTTGAACACCTTTGAGGCATGGACTCAATGAGGCTATTAATGACGAGTTGGGGGTATTCTGCCCCACTCTTCCAGAAGAGCTCTTTCCAGTTCTTGGAGAGTTTGTGGGGGTTATTGACGGCCAGAAACTCGTCTTCCTAGAGCGTCCCAAACGTGCTCGATTGGATTCATATCTGGAGAACATGCTGGCCATTCCATTCGAACGATTCCTTCCTCGAAAAGGAAATCCTCCACCAGGTTTGCACGATGTGGCCTGCAGTTATCGTCCATTAAAATGAAGTTATCTCCGATTGCTACAGCGTAAGGGACTACAATAGGTCTGAGGATCTCATCCCTATATCGGCGACCAGTCACAGCTCCATCTCGAATGATGTAGAGGTCAGTGCGCTCGTCAATGGAGATGCCACCATACACCAACACTCCTTCACCGCCAAATCTGACACTTTCGTGCACGAACGCAGGATTATTCCTACTGCCACGGTCCCTCCAGATGAAAATACGCCTATTATCCGGATGCACAGAAAAACGGGACTCGTCAGAAAACAGAATATTGCTCCATTCATTTCTCCTCCAGTTGACATGCTCGGTTGCCCACTCCCTGCGGTCGCGACGATGCCTTGATGTTAATCTAACACATACCATCGGTCGGCGAGCATACAGACCTACAGCATGGAGCCGGTTTCGGACAGTCTGAGTTGAAATCGTGGTGCCTGTAGCCGAGTGAAGGTGTTGTTGGAGAAGAGTAGCGTTCATGGTTTGGTGTCTCCGAGCTGTTAACGCTAAATACCGATCTTCATTGGGCATTGTTGCCCGTCAACGACCTTGCCCTGGTCTTCGGCCTGCACATCCACTCTCCAAAAAACGGTTCCAGATCCTGGAAATGACACTTTGTGACACTCCAATGGCTTGCGCTACTTCGGCTTGAGTTTGGCCCCTTCTAACTTACCAACAATTCTCAAAGCTTCTGAATCTGTCAAATGACTTCGCTGAGACATCGTACTCATCGAAACAAAGCAATCACTGAATGCCGATCATCCTTGTCTTCATTCTCTTTTATCCAGTTGAAAGTCAAATTTCATTCGCTGCCGCTGAAGCAACGTTTTTGACGTCGAACTCAAAATTTGCATACTCCACAGTTTGAAAACCAGAAAAATTTGTATTTGTGATTCTCTTCTTCTATTTTCGTCAAAAAAAAATTCGTTTATATCTTTATTTTATATAAAACTTCAAATATCCTTTAATTGTTTTGAGCAGTGTACTTTGAAAATTTTTGATGAGTAAATAATACAAGTATTGGTGTTTGTTGATATATTGCTTTTGCAATACATATTTTCAGGGCTAATGAAAAGTAGTAAAAGTATATGTTTCAACAGTAAAACACTTAATTCCTTTTAGACATGTCTCTCTCATATATATATATTGTTGCAACTACTTTAACTATCTGTGTTTTACATGTGGGTGGTCATTTAGTGCACGATTTGGCCACTTGTTCATGTGGAATACAGCTGGTTGTTTGAAGTCAAAATATTTAGTACTAAATTGAATAATAAAAAAAAAATGATGAATATCATATTGTGAAAATGTTACTAAAGATTTTTTTTATGTATGGCCAGTTTAGAGTAATTAAAAATAAATGCTCTGTTTTATAAATTGTAAGTCCTAGGCTGTGATCAAAAACTGGAGTTATTTTAATCTTTGTTGCTTGTAAAATGCAACTTTTCTTATATGGTATACCAATTTAATTAAATGTTTGATAATTCTCATTTTATATATGCTAATTCTCATTTTATATATGCTAATTCTGATTTTGTTTAGCATTTTTACTTAAGTAATACATAAGATTTTATATATGCTAATTATTTTCTTTAGCATTTGTACTTAAGTATTATTTTTCAAGATAAGTTTACGACATCATACTGCAATTGCCATAAATAGAAGATTTGGCATTTTTTTATGTATACTATTTGAATATACTATGTATACTTTTGATGTATTTTCTTTTTCTTCTCTCTTCCCTTTTGGTCACCACTAATTTTTATTTGCAGCAGTTTAACTTTAGTCTTTACTTTAATATTTTATCTTTTTTTTCTCTGTCTTTGGCATCTAAAATTTTGTCATCCCGTTTCTGTAAAAGGTTTTTATTTCATTTTACCTTTTACATCACTTGCTCTGCCAAAATTTTACTCGGTAAATGGGGGTATTGTGAGATGAAATCTCAGTGTTTAAATTATGTTACTGTTTTATTTCTTTTGGCCTTATACATCCATGTTCTTTAAACTTAAATTCATATTTATTTTTGCACCGGCAATTCGTTTCGACCGCAGATCGGCAAGTTCGCTGACGTTCGGCTGCGCCTGGCATAGGATGCTTCTCCTTTGAACTTTGTACGATTGTGATGACGTCATCGGAGCAACCCTCTCACGGCATATCCATTGAATGGATGATTGATCTTTCGGAGGTGTGTCTATTCGCCGTGCGTGGAGCAAATGAAAATAAAGCTTTTTAAATGTTTTCTTTCAGATTTGTTTATTAAGACATTAGCTAATATTTTAAATTCTCTAATAGATTTATATCTTTTCTTTCAGTAACTTTTGAAGTCCCCGTATTCTTACTATAAATTAAAAAATTCCATTAATTTTAAATCAGAATCTGTTTTGTTGAAGAGTTGTCATGACTTAGTTTTGGTTTTTTAAAGATCGTGGGCCGCGAGCTTCAGCTCCGGTCTATCTGTCTGCCGATGGAGGTGGAATCCGGTAAAGAGTTTTTCGAAAACGATGTCTACGATTTTAACAACTCCGGTTAAATTATTTCTTGATAATTTCTTGATTTATGCTGCACTTTAATTTTTAAAAGAAATATCTATCTTCAAGTGGAGTAGATGCTTTTATTGGCAAGAATTAATTTATGAACGGTGATCAACGGGAAGCCTTTTCTTCTCTTCTAAAAAGATGGAATAAACATGTAATTTATATTGTTATCAAGTCTCCTCTTCATTTATTTTACAGACGACACGATCCAAGTAAGAAGTTTCATTTATTTCTATTTTTTTACAATTGCTGACCTCAAAGAACAGAGGGTTTTATTGCAATATTACACAACGCATGTAACTAAAAAGAACTTCAAATTAATTATACCTTCAAATTAACAGCACTTTATTAGTAATACCACATCTACTGTATCAGTTTATTTATGGTTTTGGTTAAGGACCTGAAATCCGGAACGATCGCGGTCTCGGCCAGTCCGGATTTGAGGTCCCATACTGTATTTATACTAAACTACATGACACTTGAGTTCCTGATCCTCTGGGATCCGGTACAGGGCTCCTTGAAGCTTTTGCACCATAAATTGTTAATAGATTGCCCTTCTTAATCCGATCTTCATTTTTACCATTTTTGCATTTAGTCATTCTCCTGTTACTATATCCCAGTTAAAATCCTGGGGCACCTTACGGTCCTGTAGGGCCCGATCCGGTTGCCCTACAGGTGTGCCATTCATTTTCACCCCTAATTTTCTGACCTTCTGATTGCATAATTTTAAAATTGAGTCTTGGACTCTTCTCCCTAGACAAACACCCTCATATTTTTATCGGGGCTCTAGGGCCCCTTTATAAGCATTTACACCATTTTTGCGCATTTCTTTAAAACATTATTCTAATGATTATTTCATACCCTATGATTAATTTTGACTAATTGAAAATCTAAAACGCTAATTACTATAACATTTAAACATGTTTTCATTTTAGGGTCCTACTCTCAACTATCAGTTGGACCATTTTGGGCCCCTGTTATAGCTCCTTTAAAAATGGTCCGATTCACGAACTTTTTTTTCTAACAACTTCTTAGGTTCTCCAGCTACTACATGAACAACAACAACAAAAAAAACTTGCAGACTTCAGCTACCACCAATTTTGAATATTAATCGTCTTCTTGGGGCCTTTGTTGCAGCTTCTTTAAAAACTATCCTATTCTATTGCAATTTTCTTTAACTTAGTTTTAGCGTCTTCAAGCTACTTTAAAACCACTACTAAATTTTCGTATACCCAACTACTTTCTAGATAACACTCTGGCCCCAAGGGCTCGGTCTTTCTTTATACCTCAGCTACCACCTTTTTTGATCATTAATCTCCTTTTCCAGCATCAACTTACGTCTACTCACTACAGCCGTAAATTAAAAATCGCATTACTTTAAGGTATCTTTAGATAAGAGATTTCATCCATTTATTAAATATGTTTTAATGCTAACTATAATTCATGAAATTTACAAGAGGAGGGGCATCTTCCACCGCTTGGGGGTGCAATATTTCCTCGGGTTTAAGGGTCAACGGGAAGTTTCAACGGGATTTGCTTCCTTCAACTTAGATTACAATTCAGCTACTTTCTGTATTATGAAATTTTATCTTGGACTTTAGTTACGAACATTTTCTAACATTAATGGTGCATTCTTTTTTTATTATTATTCTATGGGCTTGATGCTTACGAGGTTTGTCTCACTCAACTTTGTTTTCGATTGTCTCCAGCACGTGCGGGCACTTCTGGTAAATGCTGCCACAGATAGCGGGGAACTAGATTACAGGTTCCTTCGAAAAGAAGTTTGATAGGAACACACTAGACGCTGTGGAAGGAAATGGGGCCTCCAAAATTAGGTTCATTTAAAAGAATTTCCAAAGATATAAAATCATGCAAACTTAAGTTTTGTTTAACCATTTCACTGGCGACGGGTATAGGGAAACAATGCTTTTACCCCCGACTTATCTCGGGGCAGCCGTTGAAGTGGTTAAGGTTATTATTTACAAACCCCGGGCAATGCCGGGCGGGTCTGCTAGTACATAATAAAAAGCTAAGAGATCCAAAGAAAGATGCACCTCATACAGGATATTAAAAGTTATTAGAGCACAATACCTGAATGACATACTGAGTCAAAACTACTGCATATCAGCATGGAAAACAAAATTAAGACTATTTTAACATGTGATCTACAGTTGAGCATCTGAGTGAAACCCATAACTGTGCTGCCATCTGGTGTGAGAAAGGAAAAATGTAAATTGGAACTGGATTAATAACAATAATGTTTAGAGTTGCCATCTTAAGCCCCCCCAAAAAATAAATAAATAAATAAATAAAATGAATGAAAATGATTGAAGAAATCAAGAAAAGACTTAGATTAACTTTTAGTTAAACTAGAATGAAAAAATAGGAATAAACTTAATAAGTACTGAGTGAATACAAAATAAAATAAAGAAAAGGAATAAATGAATATAAAGAAATAAATAAAGAATTATATAAAAATAAATAAAAGGGCAATTGATTAAATTAACGTTTTAAAGACAAAAAATTGTAATATAAAAAAATGAGAATATAAATAACATTTAAAAAGATGAGGAATATTTGAGATAGTAAAATTTAGCCTTGTATTATGTAAATAAAATTGAAATTTTAAAAAGCAATGAGGAATATTGCGATAGAAAAATATATCCTTAAATTATGATGCAATAATGTTAAATGCATGATACCCCATAATTCTTTTTAAATATATGTTCATACAATATATAAGCATATATACATACACTTATACACGCTCACACACATAAAAACATACAAAGTTTTAAACTTTTTTTAGCATTCCCGACCTCAACCCTCCATAATGGTATTTTTATTTTTTATGTTTTTAGTGTATAATGTATGGAAAAACATACACATACTTCTTTTTTAAGAATATATATATATCATCATCATCAACCGTTTTCAATCCACTGCTGGATGTAGGTCTCCCCCAGATTTTTCCAATGTTTCCTGTCTAGTGCTTTAGTCATCCAATTTACACCGGCTACTTTTCTGATTTCATCACTCCATCTTACTTGAGGTCGTCTTCTTGGCCGTTTTACATCTCTGGGATACCACTGTAAGGTGTTTGTGCTCCATCTATTGTCTTGTCTTCTTGCGATGTGCCCAGCCCATTTCCATTTTAGCCGTTTAATTCTTTCAATGATGTCAAAAACTTTCGTCTGACTTCTTATCCAGGTTATTCTTTTTCTGTCTCTTCTAGTTATACCTAGCATACATCTTTCCATACTTCTCTGTGTTGTTTGTAATCTTTGTACCATCCGTTTTGTTAGCGTCCATGTTTCTGCTCCATAAGTTAGGACAGGCAAAACACATTGGTTAAATACCTTTCTTTTCAAACACAGGGGCATGCTACTCTTCAGAATAATATTGTTCTTCCCAAAAGCACTCCATCCATTTCTTATTCTTCTATTGATTTCAATCATGATACTATTATCAGATGATATTTCTTGCCCAAGGTACACATAACTTTGCACTTCTTTAATTTCAGTGTTCTTGTAGACGATTTTCTTTTTTGATGCAAATGAATTGAACATCACCTTAGTCTTTTCCAAGTTTATTTCTAATCCCACATTAATGCTAGCTTTTGCCAAATCTTTTAGCATATTTTCCAATTCTTCAGGACTGTTACTGAAAATTAAAATGTCGTCAGCGAATCGGAGATGACTTAAATATTCCCCATTTATTCTAATCCCTTTGTTTTCCCAATCCAGCTTCTAGAAAATATTATCTAAGACAGCAGTAAAAAGCTTAGGCGAAATGGTGTCTCCTTGTCTTACCCCTCTTCCAAGCTTGATCTTTGCTTTTCCTTTGTCCAAGCATATGGTTGCTGTTGCTTTCTTGTAAATCTTCTTTATAATATTGATGTAAGGTTTGTCTATACCAATGTCCTCCAGAGATTCTACTACTGCTGATGTGTAGACTGAATCAAATGCTTTTTCATAATCAATAAAGGCAAGGCAAAGAGGTAAATTATATTCCTTATGTTTTTCTATGAGTTCCCTTACCGTTTGGATATGATCCATTGTGCTGAATCCACTTCGGAATCCTGCTTGTTCTCTAGGTTGAGCTGAGTCCAGAGCTGATTCAAGTCTTGTCGTTAAAACTTTGGTGAAAATTTTATAAATCACTGACAGTAAGCTGATTGGACGGTAGTTTTTAATGTTTTCCTTTTCTCCTTTCTTGTAAAGTAGCACCATCACAGCATTATTCCAATCTTCTGGTACATCTGACTTCTGGAGACATTTGGAAAACAGTAAGGATAGCATTTTTGCAAATTCTTCTCCTGCTTCTTTGATAAGGTCAATTGTAATTCCATCTTCTCTGGGGCATTTACCTTTTTTCATAAATTTAATGGCTTGTAAAACTTCGTCTGTCGTCACTGGGATTATGGCATCGGTTTCTGTTAAGTTTTCTCGTGGATCACATAAGTTGATTTCGCTCTGATCTTCACATTTATATAAATCGTTATAGAATTTTTCGACAATGTGTACTATTTCTTTATTGATTTTGGTGATTGTTCCATCTGCCCTCTTTAGTGCAAAAATACCTTTTCTTCCAACACAAAGTTTTCGCCTAGCTGATTTTAAACTTTTGTTATCTTCTAGAATTTTCTTGACAAGATCAGAGTTAAATTTTCTGATATCTTCTGTAACACATTTTCTTACCGTTTTACATAATTCAGCATATTCAACTCTTGATTTAGGATCATTTTTCTTCATTTTAAATTCTCTGCGTTTCTTCATCAATCTTCATATATATACATACATACATACATACATACATACATATAATTTTTTGTGTGTATGATTTTTATAATTTTTTCAGCAATCCACATCCCACCCTCCATAATAGTGTTTTCGTTTTTTAGTTTTTTTAAACATATTAAATGCCTATACTGGTAAGAAGTAGAAAAAAATGAATATTAAGATTTGAGCCATGCAGATATAAAAGAGATGGGATAATTATAAGACAATGTTAATTGCTTTAATTTAAAAATGTTAGGCTGTAAGAATTGGGAGGAACATAAACATTTCATACGAAGACAATGATTAAGCAAAATATTTCTATATACTGAAATATGCAAGCAGGAATTAAAGTTCCTAAAATTAATTACATTAAATAAAAATTCATTGCGTTTATCATAAATGTTGAATGTTAGGGTGTTATTAGGGAGAATATTAATTTTAACATCCATAAAATTGATACTAGAATTATTTGAAAAGGTAGTACTAAGTTCTAGATTAGAAGGGTACTTTACAGGAAGAGATATAGAATTATTATCTGTAACAGAAAGAATAATTATATCATCTATGTATCTGTAGAGCAATAAATTATTATTAATAAATTTACATTCATAAAAGTAAAGATATAAAGCAGATAACATGCTTGATGAAGCAGCTCCTTGAGAGATGCCCTGTATTTGAATTAAAAAAAAGCATTGTCTTGGAAAATAAAATTATGAAATAGTAGAAAGTTAGTCAAAGATGTGAAGTAGTCAATATCAATGTTATCAGGTAAATTTAATAAAGGAAAATATTCTAGAAATAATGAATTGATAATAGAATGCAAGTCTTTTAGAATATTATTAAATAGGTCTTTGAAATCTAAAGTAATAATATTATTGACATTTGTTAATGGCTTTATTTTATCCACCAATTCAAAACTGTTTTTAATGCAGTGAGTGTTGTCTGTTTTAACTGATAACTCATAAATTTGTGTAAGAATATTTAAAAAGAGTATATTAGCACAAGTATTATATGTATTACATCCTACAGTGACAGTGCAGGATTTAAGAGGATTTTTCTTTTCATTTAATCATGTACATTTCTGCAATGTGCTGCCCTCTGTTTGTGAATACTAATAATCATTACTCAAATTCGCGACAACCTCCCACCTTGAGTTTTCGACAGATACACTCAACAATGGGTACAACAAAATGCAAAATCAAATAAAATGTGCCTAATACTTATATTATACGGCTAAAACATGAATTTCTTACATTTTTTTCCCTTCAAAACAGGTTAACAAACATTTTCTTCCGCAAAATACAAATAAATTTAAACATATTATTACAGATTCAAATTAACACTATGAAACATATAAAATACTAGTGTAAATACCCGTCCTAGGATGGTGGGTAAAAATTGTGTTTTTCACTTAAAATTTGAAAAAACTGATAAAAATAATTGACAATATGGAAGCGTTTAGACGAGCAAAGTTCGGCTAGTTTTCGGAAATTGTATTTGTATGGTCAATCCCCCCTCCTGTCCCTCCAAAAGAAAATATATTGATTAATAAATACAGTAGAGCACCGATTATCGGAACTCCAATTAACCGAACTTCCAATTATCCGAACAGCCTATTTCTCTCAATTTTTTTTTTTAAACCAAACTTCGATTTATCCGAACAGCCTATTTCTCTCAAAATTTTCTTGTAATAGTGATGATATTGTGGTTGAGATTTAAGATGAAGAAGAAATTGAAGAAATGAAAACGAATGCTGTGAAAATGACCCAGGTCCTTCACATAACAAAGCCTTTGAATGTTTGGATTCATCTATGAAATAGTTCGAACGGCAGAAGAACTCTGATCCTATTCAAGTAACGTATTTAAGAAGAATCCAAGGTATGGCAGCATTGGAAAGGACGTCTTCTTTGAAGCAATCAACGATCGAAAGCTTTTTCGCTTAAATTATAATCTTTGGAGCTCAGAAAATTATAAAAGGAGAAAAATAAAATTTTAAATGATAGAAAAGAAATAAAAAAAAAACCCCAGTTTTTAAACACGGTAGTACTAACTGGTGCTGCCAAACCCAAGCCTGGATAAAATGGGAAGGTTTTAGTATAGTCAGGAACATCCCTAAGCTGTTTGTCCGTTTATCCGAACTTTTGCTTATCCAAACTAGAGTCGGTCCCGACTTGTTCGGATAATCGGCGCTCTACTGTAGGATAAATTTTAAGGAAATAAAACTCTGTGTGTTTTAAATCTGCCAATAAAACTTGTAAGCAAAAGACGAAAGCTATTTTTATTCAAGGATGAGTTTTATAAATGCCTTTTAGTGTTTTGTAACCTTAATATTTTTATATATCTATGTAGTTTTTAAATTTTTGTAAAGCAAAGAAGAATCAAACATAGTTAATGCCTATTTTTAACAACTGTAGAAAACGTTTTTTGCTCGAAAAAGATGTTACATTAAAAAATATTCAGACTAAAATTAGCCCCTCCCTTTTCAACTTATTTAAATGAATTTGAAAATGTTTTTTTTGCTCGAAAAAGATGTTACATTAAAAAATATCCAGACTAAAGTTAGCCGCTTCCTTTTCAACTTATTTAAATGAATTTGACTAAATGACTTTAAATATATGCCTCTTCAAACTTTAGTTTTATCAATCATATGAATGTTTATTTATTATTATTTAAATATTTTTAATAATGTTTAATTTTATATTTTTTTATCAATGTAATTTTGTTATTTTATACAATATTTATTTATATAACTAATTATTGTAAAATTATAGACTATTATGTGTATTTACATAATATTTTGCAAACAACACATAAACTATATAATTTTTTTAGAGAATGGAAAATTCATATGTTAGCTTTATAGTTTATAATTTTAGTATGTATATATCTCTTCACAATCAGATTTTCTTTTTTCTTTCTTTCTTTTTTTTTTTTTTTTTTTTTTTTTTTTTAAAATATAAATAATTGTCTAAATGGAAAATATAAATAAAAATAATAATATAAATGCAAAATATAAATAAATAATTTTTTATGCTAAAATAAATTTTTGAAATGATATTCATGGTTATTTATTTAAATTCCATGCTTTCACATCAAATTATTTTTAAATACATGTAAGACATTCTGGGGATATTGTAAACTCCTCCCGCCCTCCTCGTTTGTTTTGCTATCAGAAATCAAGAAAAAAATTTTGAAAGCGGAGGCAATCATCTTATTATTTTTTCTTACACTCATCTGACTGACTATCAATTATTCTTAAGTATAACACAACTAATTTTTTTAGTAAATAAATAAATAACAAACAATTCTAGGAATATTGAGCTAAACTTTAGACAGGCATATAGTAAAGTCACTACAATTAAAAACAGTCATTAACAATTTTTTCTTCTTTGTATTACAACTCTTAAAACTACATACATATCTGAAAAATTAAGATTTTTGGGAAACAGTGAAAAGCATTCATAAAACTTACCTGTGAATAAAAACAGCAATGGATATCCTTTTTCATTCCTTTCAACAAAGCCATTTGTACTTTGAAAATGACCACCAAAGAAACCTTTGCAACTGTTTCGACCTTGTCCATTCTAGAGAACCTGTTTCTCTAGTGCGGGAGGGAGTGTGGTTCTGTACTTATCGCCGGATAGGGAGACCATAGTTAATTTGTTTACAGAAGTTGATTTGCACGAGAGAAGTATACCTCCATGGTTTAATTTTTTTTCAATGAATCAAGTGAATGACTCAATACCGCTTGTTTACGTTTTACGCTAATGTATGCTTTTAACTCTATTTCTGAAATTGTTTTTCAACTGTGCAAATCATTTAAATTTTGTTAATTTTGAATAAATTATGTTGAACAGAAGGGATTTCAGGTAGAAAAGATTTATATTTAGACAGAAGTTTTCTCTTACACATCTCAAATCGTAATTAAGCCTAACGTGGCTCCATCTTATCGGAGACTGGTAAGATCGATGGGTTCGGCCCAGATGCGTTACACTGCCTTTTATTATATAGAGATATTGAAAAATAAGAATAAGCCCTATACTACATAATAAAAATAAGGAAAAATGTCTTTTCAGTTCAATTATAATTAAAGTTTATAACATTTTAGAACAGTCACTGTTCTGCCACTTCTTGTTCGCGCCACTGGATCATTAGATAGTTCTTTTGGAATCTCTAAATTATACAGTTTTTGCACAGGTCTCAAAAGTTCATCATTTTCAGTTTTTATTCCTGCAACTCTTGTGTGATCATCTTTTCTAGAAATAAGCTCTTGCACACAGGCTAAAGGCCAATATGCACATTTCTTATCAGACCCCTACGAGTAAGACATCACCAATGGTCAGTTGCTTGACATTCTTTTGTAGAGAACTTTGTTGGCGTAATTGCCCTAAGTACTCAATACGGAATCGTTTTCGAAGGTGTTCTCGAACATGTTGCCTACACTTAACTCTTTTATTTAATTCTTGTGAGTCAATCGTTTCAAAATCTACCATATCTGAAGATCTTACTTCCTGTAGGAACATCGATGGTGTTAATGGTGCTGGATCGTCCACATCTTCTGTAACATACGTTAATGGTCTAGCATTTACAACTTGTTCACAATCACAAAGAATTGTGATCAGTTCTTCATAGGATAATGAAGGACATAGGACTTTTCTCAAGATGCGTTTCACAGCATTTGTATCAACCGCTCCCACCAACCACCCCACCAGGCAGCGGTAGGCGGGTTGAATTTCCAGCAAATCTTTTGTACTGCTGCTATGACCAGAAATTTGCTCCCAATCTATTTCTAAAAAGGCTTTGTCTGCACCGACAAAATTTCTGCCGTTATCAGAATACACTTTGGTTGGTCTTCCTCTTCGGGCTATAAAACACCTGAAAGACTGGAGAAAGGCATCAGTTGACAATGACGTCACTAATTCTAAGTGTATGGCCCTATACACTGCACAAGTCTGCAGCACAATCCATGTTTTTTTTTTATCATTCTTTAAATATAAGGGTCCGGCAAAATCAGCCCCTGTTATTTGGAACACTGCTGTGTCTTGAACTCTATCTGCAGGTAATGCTATAGCAATTGACTCTGTATTCTGAGCACTAAATCTTCTGTATTGCACACATTTCTGAACTACTGCTCAAATAGTTTTCCTGGCTTTCTGGATCCAGTAGTCTTCTCGTAACAATGACATCAAAAGAGCCACTCCTGCATGTAAAAGCTCTTGGTGTTTCCAGGAGATCAGTTGGTGGACTACAGGATGGTCAGAAGGCAAAAGAACTGGGTACTTAAAATTGATAGTATCCTCTCTATAAATAACTTGTGTTTTCACTCTTATGATACCATCTTCATCTAGAATTGGTCTTAAGCTACGAACATTCTGATTCTTCTTCTCATCGAATCTGTCTCTCTGGATCAAAATCACCAATCTTCTTTTAGCTTGTTCTGATTCAAAACATGTAAGTTCAGAAACTTCTTTTGAATTTGGTTTTCTTGAAATGTTTATGAATCTTAGGATCCAAGCGATCAATCTTAAAAATTTTCTTGTATGATGAAAACTGTCAATAATACCAATCATTAGATTTTGTGTTCTTGTTCATTGCTGAATTGACACTCTTCCGTTTTTCAGCATTAATAACTTCATCTGGAGATTTGTCACTTTGAGGCCAAGTAAATTCTGCTTCAGCCAACCAGGCTGGCCCCTCCCACCATCTTAGCCGTAAGAATTGTTCTACGGAACAACCTGAAGGGAGATCAGCCAGGTTAAATTTTCCTGAAATGTGTCGCCATTAGTCTTTTTGAGTTAAGGATTTGATTTCTTCTACGCGATTCCAAACAAATGTTCCCCATCTATTGTCTTGTTTTATCCAGCTTAAAGTGGTGGTTGAGTCACTCCAATAAAATATCTTCAGATTTAGAATTCATAAATCAGATATGACATGGCTTCCCAACCTGGCTGCAATGCAACATGCTAAAAGCTCTAACTGTGGTATAGTTAGGTTCTTAAGGGGTGCTACTCTTGCGTGTGACTGTATAAAAGTCACCAGAATTTTACCTTTCATCTTTATTCTCAGAAAAGTACAAGTAGCATATGCATGTTTACTGTCGTCACAAAATATGTGAAGACCTACATCATTACTTTCATAATTATCAAAATTCATCTAGTGCTGCAATTTGACGTCAGAAGTCAGTTTCATCCCCTGCACCCACTTTAAAAATTGTTTTGCTAAATTCGTTGGTATTAACTCATCCCACTTGATTTTTAACTTCCAGCATTCTTGTAGAATAAGTTTAGGGAGCAAAGTCACAGGTGAGGTAAATCCAAGAGGATCAAAAACTTTCTGAGCCAATGAAAGTAGAGCTCGTTTTGTAGGAACAATTTGTTCTTCCTCAATAGAGTCGATTTTGCAAAATAGGGTATCGTTTTCCAGATCCCTGTTTTAACCTAATACGGGAGTCATATAAACTGAAATTCTTTCAGAAATAAATAGAATGGGATAATTTTACAGCCATTCCCTCAGACTAAATTTTGCAGAGGACAGTAACATTTGGGACTCAAATATAAACTTGTTTAATTCTTTAATTGTGTTGAAACTGCAAACACAATTGTCTACATAAAAAGATTCATTCAAAGTCTCTGCTGTAGAACCAAAGTTATCAGGTGCATTTTCTAAGTGATGTTTCAATGTAGCCACTAGTAAAAAGTGGCTGCAATTGATACCAAAAACTACACATTTATGTCTATAAATTGTATCATTTTCCCATAAAAATTGCAGATAGTCTCTATTCTTTTCTTTAATAGCAATTTGTAGAAATGCCTTCTCTATAGCAGATACTACACCAATAGGAAATTTCTGAAAACGATGCAATATTAAAGGAATAGTTTCAATAGGCAATCATTTAGAGAGGGATCCTTTACCATGAGCCTAAGTATCAAAAACTGGTCTAACTTTAGTAGTTTCACTCGATTCTTTAAACACAGGCCTGTGTGGCAAATAATGTACTTTAGTTTCTTTATTATCAACCACCCTTTCAATTATTCCTGCATTTACCCATGAATCAAATATTTCGCTATAAATCTCATTTTTATTTAAATTTGATAACTTTTTCTTCATTGCAGCAAGCCGTTTTTCGGCCAATTTCCTATTACTAGGTAAGCGGGCATTATTGAGCACCCTAGGCAATACTACTTCGTACCTCCCTTCTGAATCTATTCTTATGTTATTCTTAAAATGCTGCATAGTTTCTTCATAAATCTCAGATTTAGTTTTAGATTCTACTAGATCAGTTACACTGATAATATCCAGTTTCCACAAATCAGCAACAGAACTATCGTTCCAAAGTGATGAATTAACCATAGGAGAATCATTTGTTTCAGATTTAACACCAGGAATTTTTCCCATTAGAGTCCATCCGAAATGGGTTTTTACAACAACCGGACTGCTTTTTAAAACTTTAATATTTCTGGTGAGCAATTTTTTCACTATATCAGAACCAATTAATAATTGCATTTCATTTCGGTTTTACATTCACTATTTTCTACATCAGAAATCTTGATACCACATTTGTTCTATTCTGATAACCAAATAATTTGTGAATTAAATTAATTTCAGCAATATTTTTATAATTTAAATATTTAATTACATCTTCTGATAAATATCTTGAAATCTTGAGCGTTATGATCCATTGTCAATAACTCCATGCACAATTTTCTCTTTACCATCGTGCTTTATACGTACATTCAAAGTTTGGAGTAACACAGTTGGATCTGAACCTTGAGTAGTTAAAACAGTGTCATTACTCCCTGACTCATGTTTGCGACTTTCTAATGCCGCATTACCTTCTTCATTAAAAACATTTTGACATAATATAAAATGTTTTTTTCCACAATTTGTACATTTAATTGTAGATCTACATGTGATTCTTCTTCAAGCAAAGGAAACAAACCCCTTTTCTCAAAATTAAACTACATTTTTCATCAAAAGAAAGTGAATTAGCTTTAAAACATTTTTCTGATAAGAGGCACTTGTCATAAAATATACAAATATCTTCATATTTCTTAGCTAAATGTTTATCTTTAGACTTATCACTTATAAACAAATCAGTAGCAGTTGGCATAGAATTGTATTAGCAGTTGACATAGAATTGTATTCATTATTTAATCTATTAAATTTCTTAGTGTTATCAAAGCCAAGACTAGAACATGCTAAAAGAGCACATTCTTCTGAAATTACTTCATTTTTCAAAAATTCAAGAATAGAATTTAATTCGCTCTTACCTTGAGCAGTCTTCTCACGCTGTCTTTCCCATATTCGTAGCATGCCATGAGGAGAGCAGGATTCCACCAGGGGAAAAAGAATGCTTGCATACTTGTCTTCTGTAACGCCTAGAGATTCCAGAATCAATTCAGAAAAGTGTTTAATTATTGTCTGCCTCATTAAAAATATTCTTTCCCTTAAAATGTCGCAGGAAAATAATCAGTGGATCGAAGGTTATATACAGAGGTTGTTCACACATTTTTATAATGATTTTGAAAAAATAAATCTGTAAACAAAGATGAGAATACAAAGATGATAAATTAAACTCTCTTCTTGACGCTCAATTATTACTTAATCCTAGTTGCAACAAATCTCTTACGTAAATCTGTATTAATGTGTCTTCTCTTCCAAATCATTCTTTAAGATGTTGGATTACTTTTGGATAATTGTCTGCGGAAACCGGATAATTAATCACGATTTGTGAGGCTTTAGATTTCGGCGTTATTGCCTGCAGAAGGTACACGAATTTCGAATAGTCATCTAAAGCGTTGTCCTCATAAATTTTTCTAAAAGCATTCTAAAACGTCTACCATACTCTTGCATCGCCATCAAATGGTTGTAGGTTTATTTCAGGTAAGTGAAGTGGTCGGGACATCGTTCTTTCAACATCTATAAAATTCTGTGAATGCTTTTCTTCGATAGGCTTAGTAAAAAAATTGCTTTACTTTTTGCTTTATTTCAATCAACTTTTCAGTGTATTCTTCACAAGCTTCGAATTCTTTTGAGTAATCTTTTTCAGTAACACTGTTAATTAGCATAAAATTTAAAATTTATTCATCCACAACACGCAGTCTTGCACTTTTGTCTTCTAACTGATGTAAAAATTGCTCTATCAAATTAACATCAGGGCTTGATTCATTTAAAGCATTATATGTCTTTGTAAATGCGCTTCTCAAAGGTGCTCTCTTTATTTTTAGGCCATCCATACTTCGTGTTTAAAAAAGAGTTCTGTTTTCAATCCAAAGTAATTACTTCACACATCCTTGTTCGGGTGCCAAAATGTCTCAGACAGTAGCAACTCGATAAAATAATATCTAACCGATCATATTTTACCGTCATAAAATCAGCGCATGAAATAATATCTTTACTCAACAGGAAAAATGAAAAATCATTTTAGGTAAAAATCAACATTATTTTATTTCTGCTTTTGTGCCGAGAGATATTTTGACACACCTTCAATGCATATATGCATAATCATATGCAGAATTTAAAATTTGGTTCTTGCGAAATCTTATTTTCTATTGCGAATGGTCAGCAAGAAATAAAATAGTAAGAAAATTAAACAATAAAACCTGTATGAAAAAAAATAATAAAACCTATATGGAATCAATTCGGTATAGTGTTTAATTATTGTCTGCATCATTAAAAATATCCTTTGCCTTAAAATGTCGCTGGAAAATAATCAATGGATCGAAGGCAGGGTTCCTACGCAACTGGAAAACCTGGAAAACAGGGAATTGTCAGGGAAAATGGAAAGTGCTCAAAAAGTCATGGAAAAGTCAGGAAAAATTAAAAAAATTTTCTAAAACCTAGAAAAGTCAGGATTTTTTTTTTTTTTTTTTTTTTTTTTTTTTTTTTAAATGCGCTATCATGTGTCAAAATTCTCCCAAATTCACGGTGCGTCCGCAAAAAAATTCCAAATGTTCCCTTAAAAGGAGAGTTTTTGCTATATTCACATTTTTAACATAAAGATGTTTTAGCTACACAAAGATACTTTGGGGGATGTATTTAAATGGAATAGCCTCAATTCCAGTTCCATTTCTTCTTATTATTTTTTAATATAGTAATAGATTTAGAGGTATGGCTGGTAGCTTTATCCTGATGGAACACAATGAAAAGTGTTTCAGAAAAGTGATGCAATGTCTTTTTTGAATGCAGGTGTTAAAACATAATTCTGGTAGTAATCCCAGTAAGTTTTGACTTTTTTTTCTACTTTCCATATTTTATGTTTTCCACTATAAGAGAATTCAGTAATAACCATAAAATCAGTAGCAAAATTTTTCTTGTTTCCTCTGAACCAAACTTTTAAATCTTTTTCTCCTTTTTCTCCCTTTTTTTTTTTTTTTTTTTTTTTTTTGTAGTAAATTGATCTTTTTCTATTGCAGCCAGATAAATATATCCGAGCCTCATCAATTGTACCAACATGTTTCCATTTTTCACATACCAAATAATTTTCATCTGGACATACTCTTACGCTTAAAAACATGTTTTTGCATTAGGCAGTGAACATCATATTTTCTTGTTTATCAGATTTAATAATTTCATTTACAGTTCATATAAAGATGCCTAAAGATTTTTCGATAGTTTTTTGGGGTGTTAGATTTTATTTTAAAACAGATACACAACTTTAAATATAAAAAGCCCTGAAAGTGCTTTTTATAGTTGGGTATATATTTTTTACTTTTTTCCCAGTCCAATGTAACATTTGTCACTTATCTTACATGTAGAAATCTCAAAACCATATTTTTCAGAGCTTTTTTGTGTAATCACATGAGAGTATTTTTCTTCATAAAGGGCAAATACATAGCCAATGATTAACTTTTTATTTTCCAGCGACATTTTAAAGCAAATAATATGTTTAATGATGTACACTATAATTAAATACTATTCTGAATTGATGCCATATAGGTTTTATTTACTAGTTGTGAACACCCTCTGCATTTTAATAACGATTTAAATCTGATTTAGAAAGTTACTACATTTACAGGGTTAGTACGATCCTTGACAGTCCTTAAAAGTGCTTAAATTTTCCAAATAGAATTTTTGGTGCTTAAAAGTACTTATTTTCATGCAAAATTTCTGATGTAAAAATAAATCTTAACCCCCCCCCCCCCCCTCTTGCCTCTCCTTCTTCCCAAATTTCACTTCCTCCTTTTGTTCATTCCTCTGCAGTACCAAAGTTTAAAATCTTTAAAACTTAATTTTTGTAAACTTTTCTACTGTATTTGTTACTTTATAGTGAATAAATAATCAGCCTTAAATTTCATTGACAACTCATTTCATTAAAATTTCATCTGAATTTCACACACTCAAAATTTTCCTTCTCCGTTTTTGTCCCCCCCCCCCCCACAGTATTCAAAGTATTAAATAAAATAAATATGCTGTATTTGTCATTTTATTGTCACAATAAATAATCTATCATGAAGATTTTTCTTCCCACCCGAAATTGGCATTTTCCCTTTGCTCCGGTTTCCCTCCACTTAAAGAGTACTTGCATTTTTTTTACGATTTCTGCAATAGCTCTTATCTCAAGAACTAATGCATGAATTTTCATCCAACTTCAGATTCAGGTATACCTTGATAAATATTGGTACTGATTATGTTTTGGTCTAAATCACCCGATAGGTGCATTGCTATGCTTTTTTTTTTGTGTGATTTCTACAATAGCTCTATCTCAAAAACTGATGCATGAATTTTCATCAAACTTCAAATTCAGGTATACCTTGATAAATATTGGTGCTGATTATGTTTTGGTGTAATTGCCCAACAGTTGGCGCTGCTATGCTTTATTTTTCAAGATTTTCGCAATAGCTCTCTATCTGAAAAAGTATTGCACAGATTTTCATCAAACTTTAGATTCAGTTAGATGTTGGCATAAGTTGTTGCTGATTAGGTTTTGGTGTAAATCACCCAACAGGTGGCATTTCCATGCTGCATTTTGCAGGATTTACATGATTTTGAAAATTTAATAACCAAATTTTATGCAGTTTTGTCTTATTTAATATGTTTCTTTTCCGATTTAATGATGATTTTCAAAAAACTATTTGTAATTGTTAAATTTCGACTGTATTTACTTCCATTTCCTAATTCTACATATAAGAGCAAATTAGTAGTCACAAACTAATGCAAATTAGTAGTAATCTTTACTTTGACATACAGAGCATGAAATTTAAATGTTAAAGGAGATTTAACGGGCTGTTTCATCATCAAGTGTCACAACGCTACATCTTGACGTCATTTACGTAATCGCGCCATGCATGGATTTCACAAAATAAAAATATTTATATTCGTATTTTTGTTTGTCATCGGTTCTGCTAAGGTTATTTTACTCAATTCGTAAAGTTTAAAAACTTATGGCGTTTTTGCACCTTTTCTTCAGTTTAAATATTTTAAGTGCTCTACTTACTCATGGCACAGACGTGAAGTGAGACAATGTGCTAAGGATATAAGGCGGAAATTTGGAGTGGGACAGTTGAATATCATCAGCCAGTTGGAAGGAAGGTGGTGCTTTTGAGATAGAGATGAAAGGCAATATCCAGAGGGCCCTCACGTAACTTTTTCTTCCTTTTCTTTTTTTAGGGTTTCGTTCATCTGACGAAACCCTATTCGTCTCACTCCTTTGTCTGTCCGTCACAGAACCCGTTCACAGAAACTATACATGTTGGAGACTTGAAATTTTTAGTACTTATAGCTGAACTCCTCACATGAAACGACAAATCCTAAAATTTTGAAAAAGTCTTAAATTTAACCCTTTGGGCTCCTACATGTGCATTACAAACAATTCTTTCTAAATTAGCCCCTAATAAGGTTGGAGCCATGAAATTGCACATACTTATAGCTGAATACCTGAGACAACAAGACAAATCATAAAAGTTTTATATTTAACCCTTTGGGCTCCAACTTGTGTATTTTAAGCAATTTTTTCTAACAGAGCCCCTAATTAAGTTAGAGACATGGAATTTTGAATTATTATAGTTAAACACATGATCCCACACAACAAATCATAAAACTTTGAAAAAGTGTTATATTTAACCCTTTGGGCTCCAATTTGTGTATTTTCAGCAATCCTTTATAACAGAATTCCTAATCAAATTGGAGGCATGCAATTTTGTATTCATATAGCTAAACACCTCAGATCACACGACAAATAATAAATTTAGAAAAAGTTTTATCTTTAACCCTTTGGAGTCCAGCTTGTGTATTTTAAGCAATTCATTTTAATAGAGTCCCTAAATGAATTGGGGACTTGAAATTTTGCATACTTATAGCTGAACACCTCAGATCACACGCCAAATAATAAATTTCAAAAAAGTTTTATATTTAACCCTTTGGACTCCAGCTTGTGTGTTTTAATCAATTATTTTTAACAGAGCCCCTAATTGTATTGGAGACTTGAAATTTTGCATACTTATAGACTGAGTTAATATTGTTATTGCTGTTTATCAATTATTAATAACATACATCAATTATTATTAACATCAATAATTAAAAACAATATTATTATCAATAATATTGTTATTGATAGTTTATTGCTGAAAACTTCAGATTACACGACAGATAATAAATTTCGAAAATTTTCATATTTCACCCTTTGGACTCCAGCTTGTGTATTTTAAGCAATTCTTTCTAACTGAGCCCATAATTAAATTGGAGATTTGAAATTTTGCATACTTATAGCAGAACACCTGAGGCCAGGCGACAGATCATAAAATCGTGAAAAAGTCTTATATTTAACCCTTTGAGCTCCCACATATATATTTTAAGCAATTCTTTCTAAATGAGACCGATAATTAAGCTGGAGACATGAAATTTTGCATACTTATAGCAGAACACCTGAAACCACACGACAAATATTTATTTTTTTTCGAAAAAGTTTTATATTTAACCCTTTGGACTCCAGCTTGTGTTTTTTAATCAATTCTTTCTAACTGAGCCCCTAATTAAATTGGAGACATGAAATTTTGCATACTTATAGCTGAACACTTCAGATCACACTACAAATAATAAACTTCGAAAAACATTTTATATTTAACCCTTTCGACTCCAGCTTGTTTATTTTAAGCAATTCTTTCTAACTGAGATCATATTTAAATTAGAGATTTGAAATTTTGCATACTTATTGCAGAACACCTGAGGCCAGGCAACAAATTATAAAATCTTGAAAAAGTCTTACATTTAACCCTTTGAGCTCCCACATATATATATTTTAAGCAATTCTTTCTAAATGAGACCGATAATTAAGCTGGAGACATGAAATTTTGCATACTTATAGCAGAACACCTGAAACCACACGACAAATATTTATTTTTTTTCGAAAAAGTTTTATATTTAACCCTTCGGACTCCAACTTGTGTTTTTTAATCAATTCTTTCTAACTGAGCCCCTAATTAAATTGGAAACATGAAATTTTGCATACTTATAGCTGAATGCGTCAGATCATAAGACAAAATATGAATTTTTGAAAAAGCCCTATAATTAACCCTTTGGGCTTCAACTTCTGTATTATAAGCAATTATTTCTAACTGATCCCTAATTAAGCTGGGGATATGAAATTTTGCATACTTATAGTTGAACACTTGTGATCACACGACAAATGATAAATTTTTCAAAAAGCGTTATATTATCGACTCCTCTGGGCTCTAACTTGTGTTTTTTAAGCATTTTTTTTTAATTAGCCGCTAATGAAGCTACAGCGAGCTAGTTTCAGTTGAAGGCTCCGTAAGGGGGGGGGGGGGATCAATTTTTCCCCAAACCCCTCATCTGATATATCATTTGATGAACCTTCGGCCACTCTTTCATTTTATGCACAGCCTTTCATATTTTATTTCCACTTGGCCAGGAGGGCTTTCCTATTTTAAGTTTTATGGGTCCAATTTCCTCGACTAATATAAGTGCGAATAAGTTCTAAAACGGAGTTTTGTCAGGCAGACGTTTGTTTAGAATAGAGTTCACTCCCTAGTTTCGAATTGTGGAGCTAACAGATTTTGCAAAAGGATAGTGTTTGAAAGAAATATTAAACGAAACCCTTTGTGCAATCTGTGATCACACTTACCCACTTGTTTAACTAGTGTCATGATGCTTGCTTTAATTCTTCTTTTGTTTTAATATTTATTCTTGTCGATTTCCCCCTTAGCACTATCCTCAGGCACAAGTCAGTTGATTTTAGATTACCAGTAGCTCCTTATCGCAATAATTAAAATTGTAACAATCAACCAGATATTATAATAGTGATGTGTAATTTTAATTATGAGATTCATAACTTCATTAATATTAAGGTTCGAACATGTTATTAAGGAAAATAAAAATGGTAATTAATTGGTTATGATATGCAAAGTATGTTTATTTTATATACTAATCCACATCTGTTGTAGTAAGAGGAAAATATTGTTACTTTAATGTTATATATCCCTTAACTTTGATTTTCAATAGAAGAAGCAAATAATGTTTTGTAATTTTGCCTTAACAGATTCTTTACAATAAATTAATGTATAAATTATCTTGCATCAGTTTTTATTCCTGCTGTGCCCTTGTTATTGGTGCAATATATTTCATTTTCCAGGAAATACAGATAATTTCATGAAGGTCAATATTTCCTGATTCCAAATTTTTCAAGGTAGCTTTGTTAATTTAAATTTAATTTTAATACATGCTTCTGTAACTTATGTAATATTTTGAATTTAAATTCTGAACCCTCTTGAGAAATCTATACTGGTTAATCTCTGTTTATTAGTATCAAAAACTGTTAAAATTCTGTCAAGACAATTCAGAATTCAGAATTTTGAAATTTATATTAAATTATCCATTTTTTATTGAGAGATAGTATGATTTTGATGTTTATTTATTTTTTTTATCTTGTTGGCTGAATTATTTTTGACAGTTTTTGATATTCAACCTTTTCGATTCTCTTTTGATTAAGTAAAGATGACTTGACAAGGATGGCCAGATTGTGATTCTTGATAAAAAGCAAATGAAGGTGTAAGAAATCTTATTAATGATGGTCCATATAAACTTCTATCTCGGGAAATCTTCTCAGGAATTATCATGCATTAAATCAGTTAGAAAGTCTTGTCCTCTACTTCCTAAGCCTACGCAATCGTATATTTCTCCTTCTGTCGCTAATTGTGCACGATTTTATACCCTTCCAAAAGTTCATAAACCCAATATACCTTTTCATTCAATAGTTTCAGACATTGGCACGGCCTCGTATCATTTAGCGAAATATCTAACCACAGTTTTTTCTCCTGTCCTGTCCGCTAATACATATACGGTAAAGAATTCCATCACCTTTGCTAAACGTATTCAGAATTTACCCTCTACCAACCTTACTATGGTATCTTTTGACATTAAATCGCTTTCCACGAATGTTTCGTCCAGTGGTGCCCTCTCATGTCTTGAAATGAGACTTCGTGAATTCCATTATTATTTTTTCGAAATTCAAGAGCTGTTATCTCTCACTCATACTTGTCTCTCACAAACAACTTTTTCATTTCAAGGTAATTACTACAGACAAACTGATGGCTTAACCATGGGTCCCCCCCCCCCCCACCACCACCCATGCTCGTTCTTGTCACCCTCCCAGCCAAAAAATGGCTGTCTTTTACACTTTCATAAATCATGCCATACATGTTTGTTCTGACTCTCACTCACTTAATAGTGAAATTAAATATATCAAGGCCATTGCGATTGACAGAGGTTACAACCCTTCTATTATTGATAGTGCTTTACGTAAATTACAGCACCCTTGTTCCTCTAACTCAAATCAGTCCTCTTCTCTTTCCGTTATTAGCATTGTGTTACCTTTCTTTCCTAAATCCAGTTTTCCTATTGCCAAAATTCTTAGACAACATGATTTCAGAATAATTTTCACCCCTACCAATAAACTTACTCTCTCAAAACTCAAAGATCCTATTGAGTTATTCAACTCATGGGGTATCTACAGGGTGTCCGGTCTCAATGGTGTCCTATGGCTAATTCCTAAACCGTTAGTCATAGACAAATAGTTCCAATTACAAAAATGTTTTCGATCAGGTAAAGAAATATTTTAAAAGCGATTTGGGTCAATAAAAACATTTCTTTAAAAATTAAGAAATTTAAATTTTTATACTGTCCCCCAGTCCTATAAGTGATATTTAGTAAAATTTTCCTTTTACACTGACAAGTAATACAAAAAAAAAAAAAAAAAAAAAAAAAAAAAGCCCCATTATTCTATGATTAAAATTGACCGAGTAATAGCTGCTTAAAGTTGGAGCATATTTTTTGCTGCAAATCGGGGGTCATTCACAAATTTATTCGAAATATAATTTCGTCAGATATATTAAAAAAATGGTTGAGAGTAAAATTAACATTGAAATATAAATTTGAAATCTTTAATCATTCTGACATATTTATGCAAAATATGCAATTTGCAATAAACATTTAAGAAGAAATTAGAAGCAGAATTATTGTTTAAAATTATGCTAAATTAACAGCCTCAATTCTTTATAAAATGATACGTATTTAAAAATATTATTAGGTTGCACTAACCTGCAAAAGTTAGGTTATGTCATGTTTTTTAGCTTTTGATAATTGATTCTTATGTATTCTGTACCACTGAATCCGAAATTGGCCTTCATTTTTAACCATAACATCAGGATTTTTCGCAAATTTCAAAGTTAAAAAATTCAAAGTTAAAATTTAATCTCCTCTCCTATCTCTGGACCACTCAGCTGGTTAGCTGTAAGAATCCCAGGATAAGCAAAAATATCAAATAAATTATTGAATAAAATAAAATAAAATAAGTTTTACATATGTTTTATAGTATGAGCTTTTCACTATATTTTGACTTACACATTTATGATTTGCAAAAAAATTCTAATGTGATGGATTAAAATGAAGGTCATTTTCAGATTTAGTGCTAAAAAGTACGTAAAAATCAATTATCAAAAGTTAAAAAACACAACCATCTCCTCTACTTTATAGTATCCGATTTTTGTTATTCTTTAACTTTCACAATTTATGATTTGCGAAATATCCTGATATGATGGTTAAAAATTAAGGTAATTTCGAATTCAGTGTTAAAAAATATACAAAAGTTAAAAAACCCAACAATCGCAGTCTTGTATTATCTAATCTAAAACTTTTTCTTAAACTTCTTGGCAGCAATCTATCCAAAATTTTTTGTGTTATCCTGTAAAATAAGTATAAATGGTAACCACCAAAAATCATAATAAATATTAGATTGTTATCGGATTTGCGCCAGTATGTTAAATGTAATCTTAATCGGATATTTCAAAAAGTTCGAGTACAAATTTTGAACTGGTAAAACACACATACGATCATTGAAGTAACATAAAAACTTATAAAAATAACATAATTTTTGTGAAAAGAAATCAAATCCTGACAAAGTAAAACATATGTTATTTTAGCCAATCTGAAATTTAATAAATATTAACTTAATCGTAATACTTGTACGATTTTTTTCCAAGCGCAGATACACATGAAATAAGATCTTCGAGTACTTTAAGCACTTGTTATGTGACCCCTCAAAGCCAAGCGAACTCATTTGTTTTCAGAGCAGAAAAGTGGCATAAGTTATGCATTTTTAAAGTTTCATAACTTGCACAATTTTAATGTTATATGAATGGGACTTTTTTTGTCTTACTTGTCAGTGTAGTAGGAAAATTTTACTAAATATAACTTATAGGACCAGGGAGCCATATAAAAATTTAAATTTCGCAATTTTTAAGAAATGTTTTTATTGAACCAAATCGCTTTTAAAATATTTCTTTGCCTGATTTAAAACATTTTTGTAATTGGAACTATATGTGTATGACTAACGGTTTAGGAATTAGCCATTGGACACCGTTGAGACCGGACACCCTGTGTAATATTAATTGCCAGTGCGGTCTTTCCTACATTGGACAGGCCAAACAGGGTTTAAAATTTCGTATTAAAGAACACCAACAACACATTCAAAAACAGGAAACCAATAAATCCTCAATTGCTAAACATTGCTGGGAGAGGAACCACTCTTTTGATTTCAATTCAACTAAAATCATTTCTAAACCCACTTCTATACATGAACTGAACTTTCTTGAAGCATTTCATATTTATAAAAATTTGGGCAATATTGTTAATTGTGAATTTGCTATTCCCCCTTTATCAAATCCTCCTTTTCTTAATTTCTAACAATTTTTTATTTATTTTTTTCTTTCTTCACACTTTTGGTTGCAGTACCTATTCTATTTTCCTATTGGCTGGTTCTCATATTTTACTCTTTTCCTATTGATCCATGAACTTCTTACTTGAATCTGCTTCTCCCCCCCCTGTATAACTAAGCAAGTTTCTGTTATTCTTTGCACTGAGGATGGTATGCTAAAAGCTACCGAAACTAATCTGCTTAAAGTTTACCTATTCTGGCATTTTTAACGTTGTTTTAAAATTTATAAAGAGGACTATCACTTGAAAGACTATGTTAGAGTATGAACAACTTATCTTTAACTTTGAGAATATTTATACAGTCGGACCTCTATTTAACGAACCTCTATTTTGTGAATTTCTCTATTTTGCGAAGTTTTCCTTGGAACTAAGAACATTTTGCGAATTTCTTCGTAAATTAACCTCCAAATAGCGAAGTGCATTCTCTATTTAACGAACTTTTTCTTGCGATCAAATTTTTTTTTCTCCCCATTTCTCAAAATATTTCTGAACATTTCAAACTTATTCTTTCTTTAAACGCATTTTATGATGTTCAACGGCCTTGAACTTTTTTTACCAGGCGCCTTCTTTGTCAGCAGTGAGAATTCGGTAAGTACGGAGGACGACGATCCCTTAGAGTAACTTAAAAAAATGTGGATAGAGTGAGAAAAAAAGAAGAAATTAACTATGATGTGCTTATTGATGATTGTATTTCATTTAATTCTGAAATTGCGATCTCGGAAAAACTATCCGAATTGGATATTTTCGACAGTGTGAAAAATAAAAACAATACAGCAATGAATTGCGATGAAGACGAATATGATGATGATAGAAATGATCATTATGCAGGAATTAACAAAACATTGTATGATGAAATGCTAAAATCATTTGAAACAATCCGACGCAGATTATAGTTAGAAGTAAATATGCATGAAGGGGTTTTTGGGGCATTGTAAAGATGCGAGACATATTATGAGAGAAAGCACTTTTTAAAATAAAAAACTCAGGTAAAATTAAGAGTTTTTCAGAAATTAAATTTAAGGACGCATATGTTAATGTATGGTTAAAATTATTTGTTATAATAATAATAAATACGATAATGTCATTAAAATTCGTTAATTTTAATGTAAAACTATTCACTTTAAATAGAAAATACAGTGTATTCCCGGACAATGTTTTGTTTTCCTGGCCGATTTCAAAGACACATGGAAAAAATGAATTGATGATGGATATTGGTGGATAAAATAAATAAAACAAATCGATATAATTTATTAAAAAAAATGTGATTAATTACTTAAGTAAAAATATTTAGTGTTTATGAACTTAAAATCTGTTTTATGTAGTTTAAAGTATTTTAAAAGGTGGAATCTCTATTTAACGAATTTTCCATATAACGAACTTTTTTCCGGGATTTAGCGACTTCGTTAAATAGAGGTTCGACAGTACTTAATACAGTGATGGAACAGTTGCGCCAAATTGATAATGCTGCACATTTCTGCGCCAAAACGATAATTTTTCAACAAAATTGCGCCCAACTGCACCAAATCGTAATATATTTTGAGCCAAATGGATCATTTTCCACCCAAATGCCACCAAAAGATTGCGAAAAACATGCCAATTTGGTCAAAAGATCGCGAAAAACACGTGATGTTTCTCAAATGATCACGAAAACATAAAACGTGAATTTTAACAAAGGATCGCTAATTTCGTCAAAAAACGAAAAAAACGCGCTCCAAAAGATTGCGGAAAAATGTGATTTCGTTAAAAGAACGCGAATAAAACGCAAATTTATCAGAAGATCGCGAAAACACGCAAATTTTGTCGAAAGATTGCGAAAAACACGCGAATTTTGTCCAAAGATCACAAAAAACACTCAAATTTCATCACAAGATCGCGAAAAACTCGCTTATTTCGTCAAAAGATCGCGAAAAATATACAAATTTCATCACAAGATCGCAAATAACTCGCTCATTTCGTCAAAAGATCGCGGAAAGCATGCAAATTTCATCAAAAGTTCGCGAGAAACACGCAAATTTCATCAAAAGATCTCGTAAAACACATGAATTTCGTCAAAGGATCGTGAGAAAAACGTGAATTTTGTCAAAGGATCGTTGATTTCGTCAAAAAACGAACAAAAGATTGTGAAAAAACGCTAATTTATTTAAAAGAAAAAATTTCATCAAAAGGTCTCAACAAAAGATCGTGAATTTCGTTAAAAGATCGCGAATAACACGCGAATTTCGTCAAAGGATCGCGAAAAAACGTGAATTTAGTTAAAAGGTCGCGAAAAACATGCGAATTTCGTCAAAAGGTCGCGAAAACACGCGAATTTCGTCAAAAGATTGCGCAAAACACGTGAATTTCGTCAAAGGATTGCGACAAAAACGTGAATTTCGTCAAATAACGAACAAAACACGGTCAAAAGTTCGTGAAAAAACGCTACTTTCGTTAAAATATCTCGTAAAAAGCCGCAAATTTCATCAAAAGGTCGCGAAAAACACGCGAATTTCGTCAAAAGGTCGCGAAAAACACGTGAATTTTGTCAAAGGATCGCTAATATCGTCAAATAACGAACGAAACACTGTCAAAAGATCGTGAAAAAACGCTACTTTCGTTTAAATATCGCGAAAACCCCCGCAAATTTCATCAAAAGGTCGCGAAAAACACGCGAATTTCGTCAAAAAACGAACAAAACACTGTCAAAAGATTGTGAAAAAAGGGTAATTTATTTAAAAGATAGAAAAAAAGCCCGCAATTTTCATCAAAAGTTCTCAACAAAAGATCGCGAATTTCGTCAAGAGATCGTGAATAACACGCGAATTTCGTCAAAAGGTCGCGAAAAACATGCGAATTTCGTCAAAGGATTGCGACAAAAACGTGAATTTTGTCAAAAGATCGCTAATTTCGTCAAATAACGAACAAAACACGGTCAAAAGATCGTGAAAAAACGTTACTTTCGTTAAAATATCTCGAAAAAACCCGCAAATTTCATCAAAATGTCACGAAAAACATTCGAATTTCGTCAAAAGGTCGCGAAAAACACGCGAATTTCGTCAAAAGATCGCGAAAAACATGTGAATTTTGTCAAAGGATCGCTAATATCGTCAAATAACGAACGAAACACTGTCAAAAGATCGTGAAAAAATGCTACTTTCGTTAAAATATCGCGAAAAAAACCGCAAATTTTATCAAAAGATTGCTAAAAACACGCGAATTTTGTCAAAAGATCTCGAAAAAAAAAAAACAAAAAAAAACGTGAATTTTGTCAAAGGATCGCTAATTTCTCAAAAAACGAACAGAACGGTATCAGAAGTTAGTGAAAAAACGCTACTTTTGTTAAAAAATCGCGCGAAAAAACGTAAATTTCATTAAAAGATCGCGAATAAAACGCAAATTTCGTCAAAAGATCGCGAAAAACACGCGAATTTCGTCAAAGGATCACGAAAAAAAACGTGAATTTTGCCAAAGGATAAGTAACTTCATCAAAAAATGAACAAAACACGGTCGAAAGATTGTGAAAAAAATGCTACTTTCATTAAAATATTGCGGAAAACGCAATTTTAATCAAAAGGTTGCAAAAAACACGGGAATTTCGCAAACAGATCGCGAAAAACACGCTAATCTTGTCAAAGGATCGTGAAAAAACATGAATTTTGTCAAAGGATCTCTAATTTCGTCAAAAAACGAACAAAACGAGGCCAAAATACTGTGAAAAAACGATAATTTCATTAAAAGATCACGGAAAAAACCACAAATTTCCTCAAAAGGTCGCAGAAAACCGCAAATTTTGTCAAAAAAATCTCACATTTTGTCAAAAGATAAAAAAAAAAGCACGCTAATTTCATCAAAAGATAAGGAAAAACACGCTGATTTCAACAAAGGGTCCAAATAACACGCGAATTTCTTCAAAGAATTGCAAAAAAAAAAAAAAAAAAAAAGAAACGCGAATTTTGTAAAAGAGTCGCGGAAAAAACGTGAATTTTGTCAAAAAATCTCAGGAAAAACACAAATTCCATCAAAAAATTGCAGAAATAACCAGTGGTGTAGTCGTAAAACAAACAGAGGGTATACGATCTAAGCAGAGGGTATACGCTCAAGGCCGAGCGTATACCCTAGAGTGTATATACTATAGCTTTCTTGAGAAACAGAGGGTATACGGTATTCCTTAAAAAAATCCAGAAGGTATACGGCGTATACCCCAGTATACCCTCCACTACATCCCTGGAAATAACGTGAATTTTGTCAAAGAATACCAAAATGACATTTTGATGCTCCAAAATAGTTATTTTTCGTTCCAAACTGACATTTTGACGCTCCAAAATAGTTATTTTCTGCTCCAAAATGAGGTCCTACTGTTCCATCACTGTTAATAAAATGTCTATCAATAATATAGTTAAATTATAGATTTTTAATGATTCTGAAGTCAGCATTGAATTATTGACCAAGCATTTGTGTTAGAGAGCATTTATTCAGTGGCGCAGCCACGGGAGGGGTTTGGGGGTTAAAACACCCCCCAGAGCTAAGAAAAATTACTATAATTGCCTCTTATATGAATCAAAACCAAAATTAATATTTAAACGTTTTGGCATTTTTCGAAATCCGCCGCTTTGAGAAATCAAACTCTATTCAACAAAGATTCTGATTCAATTAAACGGCGAAAATTCTACTTAAAACTGTGAAAGCGCATATTACGTGCACTGGTTTTGTGAAAATTGATTATTTGGACTAAGTCACTTTTTCGAGACGTCTTATGCTAAAAGAATGGTCATTTCCTGTCACACAGACGCTTTGAGTTTAAGTATTATACAATGGGCCATTTCTTAATTGCACTTCTGTCTTTGTTCCATGTTCGAAACAATAATAGACCATTGAATTTCAGACAAAACGTGAAACATACATTTTGCAGATCTCTCTCAGTTTCAAACGCCCTGTTTTACGCTTTTTGCTCCCAATTATATCTAAGACCAAGCTTTTTACGTACTCAAGTAAAAATCTTTGTAAAATGAGAATTAAAAAAGTAGTAATTATAAAGTTGTAAAAAGCTGTTTTTGATTGTGATTGAACAAATTATCGCAATCAGTGTGTCTTTCGAACCATTTGTTCCTTAGGAGATCTGTACATAAATTTAAAGAATGTATTCCATTAGTTAGTAATGTAGCAACGAGTAATGGTGCTTGCTCTCGGAGAAGCATTGCCACCCGTGTCACGTAGGAAAGAAACATTTATTGTAATTTCATTGCGTTATAGATAATATGTCTGTGAGTATGGATTTTGAAAAGAGAGGGGTTAAATGTAAAACATTTTCTTAGGCTGTTTAAAATATAATTATACACAGTTTTATGCTAACCATGCATTAATTTAAATTAATAAGCACATTGTTAAAAATCTGCAGTTTTAGTTTTGTAGTCACTTGCTATTATAGAAAACGGTTACTTGAATATATTATGGAATATTCTCATTATTTTTTATTATTCTCATTCTACCTTAAACGTAACCACGATGTAAAAAACCAAGTTTTTATACCAACTACACTATATGGCCGAAGGTCACCGGTCACTTGTAATTTTAGACGTTTTGTTAAATATCTAGAAAAATACATGAGGAATTAACCTGAAACTGCAGGTGCGTAAATAGTATAGTATAAGTCATATATTTCCGAGAAAATTGTTTTCCCGAAACCCCATAGGGGACCGTCAACAAATTGAAAAAGAACGAATATGTTTTGGATAACCCTGTAAAAACTAATGTAGCAAAAACCATCAAACTCGAGATTATTAATAAGTTGCTTATTGTAACATACTGTGTTCATTTTTATGAGGATAGCATGTATACCCGTAGAGAAATTAAGGTTTTTATAAAAACAGTCCCAAATTTCACCAAGTTTTTTGCTTATAATTTGCAGAGTTCTTATTATAAAAAAAGTTCTTTTCAGAAAATATGACAAACAACATTGTACATAATACCCTGCAATCAGAACTAAAAAAAAATAAAAATTGAATGAAAACTGAGTAGGTTTACTAAAAAATGTTTCACTGCGCATGCGCGAATGCAATCAAAATATAATGTGCATAATGTATTAGCTAATTATATAGAGCAAATTTTGTGAAAGTCTCAAAATCATAGCTTGAAAATTCTGAAAATTATCGTCAATAGAATAAACTCGAAATCCCTTGTTCCCAAAAGGAAGCAAAAAGATGAGGGATTGTATCCAAATACAGTAGTACGTGCAATATTGTGTACGCTATCTTGGCACTAATCAACAGATATTTGATACAACCCCTCATCTTTTTGCTTCTTTTTGGGAACAATCGATTTCGAGCTTATTCTATCGACGATAATTTTCAGAATTTTCATTCTATGATTTTGATACTTTCATAAAAGTTTCTCTATATATTTAGCTAATACATTATGCACATTATATTTTGATTGCATTCGCGCATGCGCAGTGAAACATTTTTTAATAAACCTCCTCATTTTTCATCCAATTTTTATTATTTTTCAATTCTGATTACAGAGTATTATGTACAATGTTGTTTGTCATATTTTCTGAAAAGAACTTTTTTTTATATTAATAATTCTGCAAATTATAAGCAAAAAACGTGGCGAAATATGGGACTGCTTTTATAAAAACCTTAATTTCTCTACGGGTATACATGCTATCCTCATAAAAATGAACACAGTATATTGCAATAAGCCATTTATTAATAATCTTGAGTTTGATGGTTTTTGCTACATTAGTTTTTACAGGGTTATCCAAAAGATATTAGTTCCTTTTCAATTTGTTGACGGTCCCCTATGGGGTTTCGGAAAAAAAATCTTCGCGGAAATATATGACCTATACTATACTGTTTACACACCTGCAGTTTCAGGTTAATTCCTCATGCATTTTCTAGATATTTAACAAAACGTCTAAAATCGCAAGTGACCGATCATCTTTGGCCATATAGTATATATCGCACAAACTGCAGTCTTAGAACGTCTTTTTCTCTTGCATCCTTTTAATTTCGAATTTTTGGAAAACTGTTCGTGGTGATCATTTACGTTTCTAGAGTAACAGCCATGCCAAACTTAATGTATCTAGCTCTAACAATTCCTAATAAATCATAATTAAGGCTATATAATGCTGCTAGCATTGTGTAAGGGTAATACATAAGTAAAAAAGTGTGCAAAAAGACGTCAGTCTGACATTAGCCTTAGATCGTTTTCAGATTGTTTTCTGCTCATTTCATCCTTTTTAAATTGAATTTTTTTTTAGGAACCGTTCTTGAGTATTTATACATCCCAAAAGTTATCACCATGCCAGATTCTAACCTTCTATACAAAATGTATCACACAAATCGCAATTTTAGAAAGTTTTTTTTTTTTTCTTGCACCCTTTAAAATTTCAAATTTTTACAAAAACTGTTCAGGGCATGCATTTAAGTCTCTAAATTAACAACCATGCCAAATTTCATGTTTCTAGCTGTTGTTTTACCGATGTAAAATATAGCTTATGTTGAAACGGAGATAGTCACCATCATTTTGCCATTATTATTAAGGTTCCACTCTACGCTTAAAAAGTAAAATCAGAATTATTATAAGATCATTCGTGCGTCTTATTTTTCTGGCGGTCAGCGGGGGAGTTGAGTGCACTTGGTGTACCTAAGTGACGTAGAATCTTCTAAGGATTGTCGGTAATGATTTTCGAAAAAATGCGTCTGTAATTTGCCGAGATATTAATTTAAAAACTATGTAGAAAACAACGGTACGGATCAAAAGAGTGTTGCTACTTTGTGACCTCCTTTCGAAGCGTGCTTGGCACAGTGCCAAGTTTAAACTTTGTATAAGATCTTTGTTTTAGGTAAGGTGAAACATAGTGATAAGCACTTTTTATTCCAATTGAATTCAATTATTGAAGGCAAATATTAAAATGATAATTCATATAATAATTCCAAGACATTAAAAGTCAGTAATTTTGAGACAAAAATTGCTTATAATTCAATAAATAATTCATTTACAAGGAAAAAACTTTTCGATTAGAAATCATTTCAATAATTATGTCTGAATATGCTTTTATTTTTAAAAATGAATAGAAAAGTTTCACGTTATTAAGCGTACTTTTTTTTATTCCTTTAAAATTGTCCACTATTACATGAAATATGATTTACAAGTGACTATTCGTGAGAATCTCTGCGACCTCTTTCCGAAGCGTGATTGGTTCTCTACCAAGTTTAAACTTTGTACAAAGTCTGTGTTTTAGAGGGAGAAATATTCATCTGTTTTCATTCCAGTAGAATTAAACTATGGCATGTGGTATTGTTATATGTACGCAAGTAAATATTATCTTTGAACAGTTCTGATATTTTGTATGGAACCCTTTGTATGCGAGTTACGTTCGCACACGGCCGATTATCTTTTTAAATCCGTTCGGTAGTTCCAAAAGTAACCCCTACAAAAAAGGTTACTTCTTTATAATATTAGTACAGGTACGATTTCAGTTTGAACCCGGATATTTTTAGAGAACTTTAACAATAATAGATTTGTTTTAACGAAATTTTCAACAGATTTACGTTACTTAATGGCAAATTCGACGTCATGTAAAGTACTGGAAGTGCACAATAAAAAAAAAACAATAAAATACCATTTTTAATATCAACTACATTCGAAAATATGGATTACCTAACTGAGCACTAATTGGACGTAAATGATGATAAATTCCACCAATTTTCGTGATGTTGTTACATTTGACAGAAGCACGGTAAGTATATTGAAAATTTTGTTAAAATAGCTTCATTATTATTAAAGTTAAAAACAAGAATTTGAGATTGTTTTGGAATGAAATCCTGTGTATTTTTGGTTGATCAAGTGGATTGGAATTCCGCTATTTTCTATGCAAAAATTATTTGCTGGACTGTACACTTACAACTCTTAAAGTTTCCCTCATCATTTTTAAACACTTTTTATAAATCTAATCTAGTTTGGGGTTATTTCATTGGTGCATTTTATGTTTTCTAACTCTAATACTGTAAACGCTGTTTAAATGAAACACAAGCAATGTAACTGCGGGTAAAAAGCATTATGATTTGATTAATTAAAAAGACAGATTATATTAACCGGTGATTCAAATACCCGGCGAACACCTTTATCAAAAAACTCAAAACCCCCCCTAGAACCGAATTCTGGCTGCGCCACTGCATTTATTTATGAGTTTTTCTTTTCTTAAGTTTTCATGTAAAAGTAAACATGTTTTCAACCAGAAAATTTATTTAATGAAATATGTTGTGTTTCTATGCGGTACTAATTTGCATCTATTTATTAAGTAATATTTCTGCTTCAAAATATATTTATTTGTCTTGGAAAAAAAATCCAAAGTTTGAAACTATTATTGTGATAATTGTGAAATTACTTACCCAATAATTTATATTTTAGCTCATGATTCAAAGTTTTCCGCCAGTCACATCAGGACGTGTGTCGATGTTACCAAATACTGAAGAATTTCCTAACATCAGTGAACAGCCTTCTGAGACTAGTGAGTATAAATCTCAATTTGCTTGGCCTCGTAAGACTGCAGAAAGCACACCTTGTATGGCTAGAAAATCTGTTTCAATGAGCATCATTAAAGGTTCTGATGAAACAGGTAATTTTTATTATAGTTGGTAAGTTGCCATTTTAACATTTATAGCTACTTAGAGTTATTACTGAGTCTGATTTTATTGTTGTTTTAATTATTGTTCCACTTACACACATTGGCATTGCCAATTCTTGATTTTGTTAATAGTTCATCCTTTGTACTAACATTTGCCTTTTTCATAGGATAGGATAGCCGATAGGTTATAGAGGTCATATCATAATTTCGATACTGATATTAGATACATTCTCATATTAGGTGGGTCATGAAATTTTTTTTTACTTGAAGATTAGTTGCGTGCTAATAAAAGTTGGGAACTGCTGCTGTAGGCTAAACCATGTGAACACCCTATTGCAGTTGCTATGTTGTCTATTGTTGTTTGCTTGTCAGCTCTAACCATTTCCTCAACATTCTGCATTGTCGCAATCTCAACATGATGACTACTTTGTTCGTCATCAACAACTTTTGAATGCATGTCAGAAAATTACTTGACCCAATTGTAGACTGCTTGACGGGACCAACAATTTTCACTATAGACAGAAAGCATTTCCTTCTGGATATCCTTTGCCAGAATTTCCACAAGAAACGCACAACACTTCGCTGCTCTTCTAGTGTACAAGCCTCGAGCATAGTTGTCATTTTCAAATGCAGCTGCTCATCTTGTACAACTGTTGTCTCATAAATTCGAAATTAACATCTTACAGTTGGATAGTGCTGCTACCTTTTGGCATATTTGGAAATAATTTACTACTAATTTCTGACCCCTCATATCGGTTTGTAACCTACTTACTTTCTCTCATAATTTTGGCACATACTTATACCACTTGGATTTGTCACTGGATGCTTCAGGTTGAACTAAAGATTTTCCTGTAGATATTTTTGCTTTATTATTTTTGTTTTCTTTAACATTTCTTGCAGTAATTCCAATCTGATTGTCTCCTATTTTCTGTTTAGAAGTCTTATTGGATTTTCCTTTCTAACCATTTTTCTTTTGGGCTTTGTTGTACTATAACTTTTTTCTATAAAATTTCTATTCTCTGCAGATGTTTCACCTTCTGTTTCTTTTTTGGTTCCATTTTTGCACTGATCTTCTGTAGCAGCTTTTCTTTTAAAGCTTTTTCTACTCTTTTTATGTTTAAAATTTTTAGTATCTCCACAAACAGTCATTGAACTGTTTCTATTTTGTTTCGGATCTCTGTCTAGCAGTGACTATTTTCTTATCAATTTCTTTTTCCTTCCTTGGGATTACTGGTGTCGCAAAATCTGAGGAACTCCGTCTAATGATCCCATCATCTAACCACTGCTGTACTTGTTTATTTATGATTTTCTGCTCAACTAGAGGGAATCTCCTTGGACGTTTGCAGATAGGTTTTTCATATGTCAGTAGGGCAATTCCATTATAACAGATTAACAGTCATAGAAGAGAAAAATGTCTTTACCTTATTTAAAAAATAATAATCAGGTAATTAAAAGATGGCTACAATTAGTACATGATATTATAAGATAATTTAGTTATTATGAATAAATTATTTAATGTGAATAATTATGATTAAAAAGGTGGTATTGTAACTGATAAATGAGATTTACCATGCTTTTCGGACACCTTAATCTTTATCTATAATATTTATAAAATAACATACAATTTATTATAACAAAAAATGTATTTTCATTCAGAGTCTGTTCAGAAACATTAACTTCCACAAAATTTGACTGTTGCCATAATATATTTATGAAAAATATGTAATCTTATCTGTAACAGACCAACATCCAATATGTAACAGACAAACAAATAAGTCTATAAAAAGAAGCTATGCTGATTATAATTGATTTGATTGATTCTGACTATTCAACCTTTTATAAAATATATTGCAAATATAAAATATATAAGTTTAATACTATCAGAAAATATGTGTATTACCTATTTGATGTAAAAAGTAAAATACTAAAAATAATAAACATTGGCTTGGACAGGGTGTCTAGCCACCTGGGAAACCTGGATAACCTGGAAAAGTCAGGGGAATTTGCCGTTCTTGAGGAAAAGTCAGGAAAATTTTTAAACTCCGAGAAAGAGTTTAAAAATTTGAAACTTTCAAGAAAAAATTTCTTATTATAAAAACTAAGGATACTATATTGCTTATAAAAACTAAGGATTTGAAATTGCAGCATCAGGAAAGTGAAATTTTGCGCTTTATAAGTACTTTAAAGAGTATTTCAGCAGGTTTTGCAAATAATTTTGTCTACTACCCCTTTTCAATCCTTCCTTGTAACTCTCATTTTTTCAACTCCCGCTTCACTGAGTGTTTGTACTGAATGTTGTAGGATTGATTAGATGTTTCAGTCTGTTCACATATCTTTGTTTTGGAACTGAATATTTGTTAGCTTAATTTATTGAATACTTATTAACCATTTGGAAAAAATGGTTATTGTCCTCGTCAGGGTAGGAAATCAAAAACATATCGGAAGCTTTTTATTGGTTTAATCCGCATTTTATTAGTGTTCTGATTGGTCTATACAGTAATCTGTATTTTCCCTTTACTTTCAACAGAGATGGATTACTTCTGTTGCCACTGTAACAAAAAAGTAATAAAAACTACAAAAAAAAATTAATAACTCAGAAACAAATTGAGATATAGCTTTCAAACAAATTGCATTTAAAAGTACATTTATTTCTCTATACGATGGTGTAAAAAGTAATATTGTGGGATGTTTAGAAGTTTAAGAATGAAATTTCATTTAAAATTGCTTGGAAATCTGACGATGGAAAAGCCTTTTCCCGAACAGCCAATGGAATGCTTAGATGATACGTAAGTTTCAGGTGGATAATACGTAAGTTTTAAGAAATCTGACGGGTTGCAGGCGATTTTTGTCGCTTGCAATTTTTACGTGTAATAACACTATTAATGTTTAATTCATGGCATACGTAATGTATGTAATCTACTCTGTGCGATTTTTTATGTCTTAAATTTTAGTCTTTGAAAAAATCTTTTTCCAAATGGTCGTTGTAATTTGTTAAATTGCTTTTTTTTTTTTTTTTTAATATTAATATGTTGAATCAAAATGTATTTAAATGTGACTGATGTGATTAAGAATTTCATCCTGCTATGACAAAATAAGTAGAACCTGATGCTAAAAGTGTCTATTTGCAAAATGTTTAGTATGTAAAAAGTTCAACAATTTGGAAATTTTGCAAGAATTTGTTTAACATTCAGTAGTTGTTACTTCAGCATTAGTTGTGTGAAAGTTCCACTCTCAAATTCACAACTTTTAAGAGCTTTTGTGTGTAACATCACAAAGTCTCGATAGCTGGAAAAGTCAGGGAAATTTGTTGCTGATCTGGAATAGACATCCTGCTTGGAATTGCCCAATGGTATTTTCATCTTTAATGTTAGTAGTATTTTAACTTTGCTAACAGTACCTGCGTGAAGTTCATTTTCCTCAAGTGGTAAATTATTTATTTTCTCAATATAAAAACAAAGTATAGGTAAGATAAATTGGGCTTACCTTGTATTTATGTGTATCCATATACTGTCTGGTATCCGACATTGGCAAGGGTAATTCCATCTACATTTTCTCATTGTATGTCTGTTCTAGTCCATATGTGATCGTGTGGTATTCCGTGTTATTAAAAACACACATGGTTTTGTGACTTGTAAAATTTTAAATATGTTGGAACTTTTAAAGAAAAATAACATTTAATTCAGCATTAAAAAATCACATTTCTCCATTCTGGAGTCTGGGTTACAAGTAAGAGTAGAAAAACATATACAATACATTATTGGCAATAAAAAACAGGAAATTAGTGCCATTTATCTTAATATTAAATTATTTATATCAATATTTATACTTATAGCAATTTCAGGGGTCGATCCAGACAAAATTTGGGGCCTATTTAGGGCCCCTTCACAAAAATAAATTTAATAAAATGGGCCCCTTCACAAAAATAAATTTAATAAAATGGGCCCCTTCACAAAAATAAACTTAATAGAGCAGGCCCCTTCACAAAAATAAACTTAATAAAGCAGGCCCCATCACAAAAATAAACTTAATAAAGCAGGCCCCTTCACAAAATTCCTTTTAATAAAATAGAACCTCTATGTAACATTATTTTTCATAAAAACTATTTTAAAATGTGTAATTTATAAATCAAACCATGTCACGAAAAACAAAAACTTTAGCAAAGGGATTTGAAGAATGTTTTTGTTCATAAATTCTTGGTTCGAATTTTAGTAACTGGATTTAAACTTTCCTTACAAAATGTTTTTTTCACAAAAATATAATAAAATTCACAAAAATAACTTCTACTTTTTACAAAATGGGCCCCAAGAATAAAAATCTGCATCGACTCCTGAATTTAAAAGAAGTTTATTAATGTTTTTAATGTCTTTAGTTCTTGAATATGATGAAATGTTTATAATAGAATGTTTATTTACAATTGTGCAATCACTTTTCACTTCCTTGCTTCAGATAATAACCACTTTTCATAATTGCTTTTATAAATCACATTTGACACATGAAAAGCAATTTACTTAGTTTGATTATTTTAATGTCCTCGATTTGGAGATTATGTTTCACAATAACTGTCAACATTTAACCCAGTATCTTTTGTTTTAGTCGGCTTCTCTCCATTTTTGAGATTCCGGAAGAATTTTAGCTTGTCAGCAGTACTGCAGTATAACTATTTCAGTTAAAAGGGCTTACTCAATTTGTGATTCATTTTCTGGCTCTTTTTTTTCTCTAGTATGATTTTACTTTGGTTATGTATTTTCAGACGATAAATTGGCTATAGTATCATTAATTACACTGTCAACAAATTTGAATTTTTTCTCTTTCACAAAACCGAAATTAGTTGTTTCTTGTGTGTTTTTTTGCTGATTCCGAATCTAGTTTATTTACTCTAGCAGGGCTTGTTTTTGAGATATTTACATATTTCCATTTATGCAAGTTTTGTACAATTATATGCAAATTTAAGACATAAAGCACAGGCTGCCACTTGAGACTAAAATTAGCTATTTTCAATATCAGGCGACTATTTTAGGTAAAAAAACATTAAAAAGCAACTATTTCAAGAAAAAAGGCGACTTTTTTTGGATTCCAGCGGCTATTTTTAGCAAAAATAATCTTTCTCCCCAAAGTGCCTGTAAATGCATCTTCCCCAATGCACTCGGTCGGTCATTTCTTTCTCCTACTGTACGCAATCGGTAAGTGGTCGCTTCCAATGGCAAAATAGGGAAGGCAGCTCTGCTGTACTGATGGGATCGTTTTGGAATTAGAGCGAAATGTTTCGTTTTAAGGTGAATTGTATGCCTTTAACATCCTACCTACATATGGATATAGACAGGAGCGTCATTTGGGGGAGGGGAGGGAGTGCAATTCACGAAATAACAAAAATCGGCATTTATTACCGCGACCTTTGGTAAAATTCAAGATTTTTTTTACGGTTGTATGGGGAGATTCGTGATTTTTTCCATGACGAATTGCAAAATTCGCGATTTTTTTCCCCCAATTTAATGACGAAAATAGTAATTTCTTTTCAAGATTTTTTGCTACGATCGTTAAAGGAGATTTTGATGACACATTGCAAATTTCCCGATCTTTTCTTCCACCAATCATTTTTAGGAACTCACAATTTATTTCTGCGATCCTTTGCTAAATTTCACAGTTTTTTTTTTTTCTGCCAATAATTTTTAGGAACTCTCAATTTATTTCTGCAATCATTTGCCAAATTTCACCGTTTTTTTTTTTTTTTTCCGCCAATCGTTTCACGGAACTCACGATTTTTTTCGTGATCCTTTGCCAAATTTCGTGAATTTTTCTGTGACAGATTGACGAAATTGATTTTTTACTGCTACTACTTGTTGAAATTTGCAATATATATTTTTTTCTGCAATCGATTAATGGTATTCGCTATTTGTTTCAGTGAGTACAATCCCCCCCCTCCCCCTCTCTAAATCAATTTTTTTTCTCTTCTTTTTTCTCTATTATGGGTTCCAATGCATTATCTTGGCAAGCAATGGATTATATTTTGCTTATTTAGCTAGTCTTTTTTTATGAAATAATGCATTTTTCAGCAACATGTGGTATTTTTGCCAACTGATTAATGAGTACTTGCATGTTGCTCTGCTTCTCATCTTTATTTTCTTTCATTATGTTTTTCAATTATGTTTTGTTCCTCTTGTGATTAATTCCTTTTTAATTTCAATTTTATTTGGTATCTTCCACATATATATTGAAATTTTTTTGATTGTCAATATATGTTGAGATCTCGTAGTGGGTTCTATTTGCTAAAAAGTTTTACATAAATGTTTAGTTTACTATAAAAATTAAAGTTTAATATTATTACATGCTATTTTCATTTAGTGATTTGGTCATTACGAATTTTTTAGGTAATTTTTCATTCAAAGGTATTCTGTATACAGGGTTCAATCCAGGCAAAATTTAGGGCCCCTTCACAAAAATCCATTTAATAAAACAGGCCCCTTCACAAAATTCCTTTTAATAAAACAAACCCCTTCACATAATCCTATTCAAAAAACATACTCTTCATTAATTATTTTTATATTGTTAGGTTTTAAAATGTGTAAATCGCAAAGAAAACAAGTTCACTAGAAGGTTGAACTTTAGCAGAAGGACTTAAAGAAGTTATCTCTATAATAATAGCCTAAGTCATGTGACTGTCATCAACAGTCCCAGGCTGACTGCTTCATTCTTTATATGTCAGGCCGCTATTTTGGTACTTTTATGTTAGCCGGTTGCAGGTGATAAATCGACAAATATTGTTCCATGCCCATCATTTCAACTATATTATAATATATAAAAGCACATAAATTAACGTCTGAATTCCACATTTTTTTATTATTAAAGGTACACATATATTAACCTTTTATCTACTGATGGTACTTAACTTATAAGTACCACTCACTTTAAACTTTCATCTCATGGTGAATATTATTAATATTCTAATGTTACTTCGTAAAAACACTCTTTTAACTCCATTTTATCCGGATTCATGGCAGCAATAGTTCTAGGTTTGTTATTTTAGCGAGGAAGGGGGTTATCTTTGAAACAGTCGATGTGTTTTGTGCCAACATTTTGTATAGATTGTCGCGCTCGTCATTTTATTCCTGCAAACACAGTAAAGGATATAAGATAAGTGTTGGATTTTTTTTATGTGTTCATTATGATCTTAGAATAAAATCTGACTAATTATTTTAGGTGAATGGTGTATGTATTTGATTTAACAGTTGAATTACTTGGTGGTACTTATAAGTACCGTCAGTTAGGGCTGGGCAATGTCTGGAATTATATATCATGATAAATCGGCATCTTTATACCATGATATTTCGATATATCGATATTATGAACAAAGTAATAAAATATAGTCGGAAATATATATATATATATACTTTTTTGCGTGCTCAAGAAATCAGGGACAGGGCAATGAAAATGAATGGGTGCGTTTGCTGATTTTCAAAAAATAATTCAGAAAATTAAAAATTTTTTGAAAATCTGCTAATTGTAAAATTCTACTCTTTTGTAAAACAACAACAACAACAAAACTTTTTTTTTTTTGCTGACTTCTATTCAAATTATGTTTTAAGCTATATGTTTTAAGCTTATGTTATATGGCTATAATTATTTTTTAAATTTTTTATATAATTCTTAAATTCCTACATTGCTTTTTGGCAGGTATGTTTAAACATTGTCTAACATGGTGGCGTCTCCGACAGAAAATTCTTATTTTATTTAATTTTTATATTCTTCATTTAAAAAAAAAAAAAAAAAAAAAAAAAAAAAAAAAAAAAAAAAAAAAAAAAACCTGCCTATGCTGCGGCCTACAATCAAATGTCTTTCGAAATTTACCTTATCCTTTGTTTCGTTCTTCCGATTCCGAAGCCCATATATGCTGTATATATGTAGCGTTATAAATATTTTTTTGCAACAGCAGATTAGGATTTTAATGAGTCACTGTCCCTTCCAAATACGGGATACGCAACGCACTATCTTCCGCACCAAAGAAAGGCTGAGAGAGGGGGGGGGGGGGGGGGCAAAGAGAGAGAGAGAGAGAGAGAAACATACCAACACCAAGTGCATATCGCACGACATGCCGCAAATAATCATAATCGAACTTCCAGTTTTGCTAAATCCAATCCCTTTGCTTAAAAATAGTTCCACAGTTGCTACTCTTTTGTAAAACAACAACAACAACAACAAAACTTTTTTTTTTTTGCTGACTTCTATTCAAATTATGTTTTAAGCTCGGTACTAACAATCCATAAATACAATAATTCCATTTTGGGCTTATGTTAGGATGCAATTGTTATTGTGAAATTGTTATTGTATGAATTGTTATTGTATTTTATCTTGTGCGTATTTTTACCTGAACCGAAATATTTAACATGAATCCGAAACAAAATTAAAGGAAATTAATGCCACATTTTCATGTGACTATACGGTAAAATAGACTACAGTCACGCCTCTAGTTTTGAATTTAAAAAGGAAAATATTTGATTCAAAAAATTCTGAATTAAAAAATATATCTTTTCCTAACCTTTAAGACTCTATTTCTTATGCTTGTGCTACCGGGAAAGTTGGATAAGAATCTCTTGCGTTTCGACATATATTAAATATAGCTTTTCCTCATAACTGGATTAATTTCTATAAACAAAAACTACTTAATATAGTAAACAGAACTTTTTTTTACACATGGTATTTTTTTAAGAACCACCTGTATAGTTCTTCTTGCATTTTTTAATAGTTTTATAATTTCAAAAAATTGTTCACATGTGCCCCATCTGCAGGGTAGGTGTGAACACACGTGGGGCACATGTGAACACAAGGAAAAAATATCCTTTAACTTTTTATTCTGTTATTCATTTGTCATCGTAATCATTAGTTATATTACCTTTTATATTCACCATAAAGAAAAAAATATACATATATTTCTCTAGTTTCTGGGTGATATGTTAAGTTAAAGATTATAAAATAAAAATAAGTAGATTTGGAAGGGAGAGGCTTAGATGATTCATTAAATATTGTTGCAATAACAAAAAATAAATAAATAAAGAAGCAATTTTAAAAAAGAAATTAAAACTTTTAAATTTTGCTTAAGGGTTTTTGTTTGGGGGAAATTTTAGGGAGGGGGCATTTACATACTATTTATCGGAAATCTGCCGAAATACGAAAGATTCTCACTCCTGTATTTGTATTATTTACTTGTAAATTACAGACAAAGAAGGGTTTTTTAAGGATTAAAAAAAAAAAAAATCTCGACTATAACCACCGCGCCCCCCCTAACTTCTTTTGCTTTTGACAGAGAGGGGGGGGGGGGTACAATCGGGATTTTATGGTAGTTATCAGTTTAAAAATTTTACTTTCTTAAAATATTACTGGTATTTATGGATATGGTATTTTGAATGAATAGCTCCATTCAAAGCATCATATACATAACTGTTTTAGAGATGGAAGTAAGCCATCGTTGCAAGGTTAGAACATATGTAACAGAAAAATTTTCAAAGTTATTCAAGGTTATACTTTTGTATTAACAATGCATAAAAAATATTGTTCTAAACCGTTTAGTAAAATAATATATAACTCTTATTGCATTTTAGAAAACATTAAATTTATGTGAAGGGCAATTGAACGTAAACGAGCTTGTTGCTTTTTATGCATTTGCTGAAAGATGTGTTTGTGGAAGTTTCAATACAAAATAAACTTTGTGTGAGGAAAATATCTTCTATTTCAGGAAAATAGTAGGCAATGGAACTTACTTTATTTCTCATTAAGTTAACTGAAAGAAACAGAATCACAGAATGATTATTGGGACACTTATGAACTGTTCATATCTGCCCCAACTAGTCTGTTCACAAGTGCCCCACATTGCTGCTTTTGTTAAATTGATAAATCATTAACATTTCTCAATTTTAGAAGAAAAAGAACTGTATCAAAAATGTTTATTAGTATTCATAGTATATGTTAAAACACTCAAATTCAAATAAATGAATAAATAAATAAAGTTATTCGCTTATCAACTTGGAACAAAGATTTTACTTTTGAGATCTAAACTCAGTGTTTTGGCTACAGAGGATAAACAAAATGTCATAGAGCTTCAACAAATTTTTACCATATGCATAGATGCCAATATCTCCGGAAATTCCGGAGTTTCTCCGGAAATATAGGATAAAATACGGAAGTACAGTAATAAGGCAGAAAATACGGAAATTTGAGGCAAAAAAAATCATGAATTTCTTCGATCGATCGCGGCAAAAAATTACGAATTTCGTCAGTTAGTCGCGGCTAAAAATCGCTGTTTTCGTCAGTCAGTCGTGGCAAAAAATCACTGTTTTGAAAATATAAGGCATTCGGTTCCGAAAATTAAAAAAAAAAATAGGTCATCAATTCGAAAACTCGGACATAAAAAATATCGCGAATTTCGACAATAATCAATTTTGTCAATCGTTCGTAAAAAAAAAAATCCGCGAATTTCATCAAAAGATCGCAAAAAACCCGCAAATTTCGTCAAAAATATAACGAATAACAAAAATCTCGTCAAAGGATCGCGAAAGAACACTAATTTTGTCAAAGGGGCGCAGAAAAAACACATAGTTATTGTCGAGGGTATATCCTCCCCTCACCCCTCTGCTGTAACCTTTCAGGAAAATTTGCTGTGAATTTCAGAATTTTTTTTTTTTTACTCAGAATTACCTCTGGTCAATCAGACGCGACAAAACATCGCGATTCTCGTCTGCCAGTCGCGGCAAAACATCGCGATTGTAGTCCATGAGTCACAGCAAAACATCGCGATTGTAGTCCATGAGTCGCAGCAAAACATCGCGATTGTAGTCCATGAGTCGCGGCAAAACATCGCGATTTTCGTCCGTCAGTCGTGGCAAAGCATCGCGATTGTCGTCCGTCAGACGCGACAAAACATCGTGATTCTCGTATGCCAGTCGCAGTCAAACATTGCGATTGTCGTCCATCAGTCGCGGGAAAACATCGCGATTGTCATCCGTCAGTCGCGGCAAAACATCGCGATTCTCGTCCGTCAGTCGTGGCAAATCATCGCGATTTTCGCCCATCAGACGCGACAAAACATCGCGATTCTCGTCTGCCAGTCGCGGTAAAGCATCGCGATTGTCGCCCGTCTGTCGCGGCAAAACATCGCGATTGTCGCCCGTCAGTTGTGGCAAAACATCGCGATTGTCGTCCGTCAGTCGTGGCAAAACATCGCGATTGTCGTCCGTCAGTCGTGGCAAATCATCGCGATTCTAGTCTGTCAGTCGCGGCAAAACAACGCGATTCGTCTGCAAATCGCGGCAAAACATCACGATTTTCATCCATCAGTCGCAGCAAAACATCGTGATTTTCACCAGTCAATCTCGGCGAAAAATCTCAAATTTTCTTAATTGGTCCCGGAAAAAAGTCACTTTATATTTACTAGGGGGGGAAAATAGTCATGTAATTTCACACAGTTATATCACTCACTGATTTTTTGCTTGTAGGGATAAAAAAAAATTCCATTTTTATAAATGTATTATAAAAAATTATTAATGCATTAAAAGTAAAAGTAAATTAAGTAACTTTATTTAAATTATGTTTTTGTGGATAAATTAAAAAGCTGCAAGAGGACTCTGAGAATATTTGTAAAAAATATGGCTCGTAAAAAATTATGTGTAACTCCTGAAATGACTCCTGAAATGTGAACATTTTACTCCTGAAAAGTGTCCAAAACTCCTGAAATTTAACTGGTTTACTCCTGATACTGTGTTTACAATGTTGGCGTATATGCATATGTCTACAGGTGCTATCATCTTTAGTAATTTCTTTCAAATAAAAAATCTTATAATAACTATCTAAAAATTTCGATGTTCACATGTGCCCCCATCTCCCCTATTACTAAAGAAGTATTGTTTCATTTATTCAATTAAATCGCCTGTTGCAAATAAAATGTAATATTTAATTTCTTTGTGGTCCTGATTATTCGCACATTGTTCAAAAACAAAGAGCAAATATTCATCAACACGGCTGAAATCTAAATACCAGAACGAAATTAAAATCATGGCATTTGATCTGTAGCATTTTGAGCACCGTCAATATTGTAAAAGCAACATATCATCTGCTGACGACAATGCATGCGAAAACCAGATGTATGATATTTATCACTCGTCATATAAACATCGAAACGATCACGTTTTCTTCTTTTCAAAAACCGTTTAGGCTGAGGGAAATCATACCGTTAATACCATGATAGTCGCCAACCGAGGATTCGATATTTAATAAGACGATTGAAGCTAGGAGAATCTTGAGGAGCCACCATGGTTTAGGGTGAGAGAAATCACACCGTCCGTATCATGATGATCGAAACCGATTAATCGGTATTTAATATCACTGGTGACTGTTGAGGCAGGGAGAGTCTTGAGGAATCGTCATGGTTTAGGCAGGGATAAATTACTCCATTAGTATCATGATCATCGAAATGCTCTGCGGTTTAGAATGGTAGAATCTTGAGTACTCGAAGTTAAAGAAGCGCCGATTGCAGTTTAATAAAAAAAAAAGTGTGATAATCGCGGTTTACATCCCGATTATGATCATCGCGGTTTGCATCACGATTATGATATTCGTGATGTACCGTTATATAGGATTTTTTGATATCGTTATCACGATTTATATATTTTATATCGATTTTATCGATATATCGCCCAGCCCTACCGTCAGTACACTGGGTGTTGGAGAAAAACTTCTTGTTTACTTTTCATCTGTGTAGTTATCCATCGTTTTCATCTGTTTTAAAATGTAATTACTAAAATGTAGTGTAGTAATATTTTCCCCAGTATTTCTTTTCTGTTTCATTATTATTTTTTTATAGGAAATCGAAAAAGTTGTGGCACCGGCTCTTTTTTGCTATGCTGGAAATTGCATATGTAAATTCATATATTACATATGTGGAGATGCGAGAGAACATATTGTCCCTGGAATATAGACGTTGCATAACTAAAAGACTGCTAATGAGATCGAAACCTTAAAAAAAAAAGTTTTTTTTTAACCCTTTCAGGGGCAGAGAATTTTCAATGTTGAAATAAATGATTGGCACCAGAATTTGACAAAAAATTCATTTATAAATAAGAAAAAGGCTATATTTCACATACTTATTAAATCAAAAATATTTTACCACAATTCTGGTGCCATTTGAAATACAGTAGACTCCCTCGAATCTGCAACCCTAAAATCTACAACTCTCTAAAATCCACACATAATTTACAGATGTAAACAATGAAATTTCAGTTCAGATGTACGGGCAAAATTTGAATTTTTTTAGTTTTATATCAATTTTATATATATTTTAATCTGTATTTTTTGTTAATATTACTGAATTTGTTCTTTTTCATGAAGGAAGAATAAATTTATTTCTGAAAAAAAAAATCAAGATATTGCTGACATCACTGATAATCACAATCTTTTTGCCAAACGTATTTATGCATTAATCAAGCTTTTTTGATTATTAAGTAGTCTGGGTAAACCTGAAATGAAACTTCCTTATTTTATTATTTTCATTTAAATTAGTAGCGTACCTTTATGAGGAGACTTTCATTGAATAATTTAGGAAAAATGCATCTCATCTTTATAATGAATATTTAATTATACATTATTGATTATTTACTTGACCTTTGCTTTTAATATTTTAATCATTTTAAAAAATTATCTAATTATTATTTTAGTTTATTACTTAATTATTTTAATATTTTCTTATACTGTAAGCATTCATTATAATTTCAATTGCATTATTAATTACATTCAAATTACTGTTTAAAAAATGTAAACAAAGCAATGACCAGAAATCTGCAAAATTCTAAAATCCGCACAACCTCTGGTCCCAAGCTGTGTGGATTTGAGGGAGTCCTTGTGTACCTTGTGTGTTTTCTGTTACAATACTATTTTAGTCATAGTGTACTGACAGTACTTTAAAGTACTACTTTAATTAATTACCTCTAAGGAATTAAATTTCTCATGGGTGAGTATTTTTTTGTTTATCCTTTAATTTTCATTGTAGTGACTAAAAAAAAATTACATGAAAAAAATCTCAGTAGATCATATTGCAATAGATAAAGGGTTAAGACAGACTTTAAACACAATTAATACAATAAACCCAACTGAAGTGAAAAATGTATTATATTACAATAGTCCAAGTCAAACTGATCACTGATAATAGACTGTCAGACAATTATGGGCTTACCCCTTCGCTTTTTATATGCAAGGCAGCCATTCTTAACCAAAATTTTTTTTTAACCGACTTAAAAAAAAAAAAAGGAGAAGGTTATCAATTCAACAATTTTTTTTTTTTAAATGTATGTTCACCGATTGCTCTGGAACTTTTTGTCCGATTTATGTGATTTTTGTTTTAATTGAAAGAGGATACTCTCGAATTGGTACCACTACCATTTCATCGAAATTGGTTCAGTAGTGTTTTAGTAATTCAACAAAAACCAATAAAATGAAGGATTTCCAGACCTGCCAACCTTTGAAAATGAGAAATCGTAGCACACAAAATTAAAATTAATCTGGAGGTTGATTGGTTGGTTTTTCGTGTTTCGCAGCCATCTTTTGATATTCGTAAAAGGAATAAGGTTTCAGTCTTTCAACTCAATACAGTAATTTTTTTCCACCGAAAATTTTTATACGATTTTTAGAATTTCTTCTCGTTTCACAGCGTTTTTTGAGATTTGTAAAAGGAGCCTGGTTCCAATTTCTTATCCCAGTGCAGTAAATTTTGATGAAATTTGTGATTTTTTTCACACGATCGTTTCAGGATATTCACAATTTTTTCCCAATTGGGGAAATTCCATTATTCTACAAGAAAAAAAAATTCGCGAACTTCCAAGAAATTTCAAAATATACTTGCAGAAGAATCATAGGTCTGTGGAAGAATTTACAGGTGGAAATACTGCACAACGTTTTTCATTATGCAGGACTTTCCTTTTCCATGCACAAATCGTGCGATTTTGCACACTATTTCAAACCTTTCCCCTCAAAGAACACCCCCTCCCTCCAGAGATTCTTAAAATGGCATCCCTGTTTGTAAGGAAGGGAATTCCTGTACTATAAATATTTACAGAAACACGATTCACTCGTGGTTAATATACATAAAGAGAGTTTTATGCTAAAAAGTTTGTTTTGTAGCCCAGATTTTTTTTTACCATGAGCATTTTTTAATGTCCGAATTTTCGGGCTAATGGCCAATTTTTTTAAACTTTCGGAAATAAATACTTTGAAATTTTGGAAATTTCGGAACAGAATCACTCCTGAAAAATATGCTGCGTGGGATAAAAATCGCAACTAGAAACAAAAAAATGCAATTGTGTTTTTTGCAAAAAATCGTAGTTTAAGACCGATTTTCGTAGCATCGTAGTTTATAGGTCCAAATCGTAGCAACTACGATTTTTTCGTAGCAGTTGGCAGGTATTTCTCGCAAATTATCTTTCATTGTTGTAACCTGTTTCTCAATCATAAGCATAAAACTATGTATTTATATATGTTAGTGCCAAGTTGTTGCTAAACTTGGCACCATTAGGTGAAATATCACCAAATTTGGTGACCAAAATAAGTCACCATAAATGAAGCCAACTTGGTGATATTCCCATTCAAATTCAGTAATGGATTTTCTCCAATCTGTTTCTTCACATTTTCTAATCGGCAGTCATATCTACAATTCTCAATTGCCAATCATGTTCAAAATAGTAATTTAATGTACATTAATTAAAAATATAACATTATTTAAAATACTAAATAATACAGAAGCAAACTAAATTAATACAAAACAATAGTATACAGAAGTTTAGTTTAATTAAACACATAACATCAGACTGGCAGCACATAGTAAAAAATAAATATATATATATAAAATATTTTATACATATCTTTATTATATTAAATAGTTATATGTATGAATGCGTTTTGATTGCCTTTAATATTTCCGTTGCGGAAAAAAATTACATTCTCAATCAACTCTGTCAGCATCGTGCATTTGAAAATCTGTGTTTGGCTATGATTTTTTTACATAACCCTTAATTTAGCACACATAATTATAGCTAATCTCACTTGAAAATACATGTAATCAGATGAAATGTTTCATAAATGGTAAAATTAAAATTTTATAACTAAAGAATAAATTGTAAAAAAAACTCAGATATTTGGATGTGTATCTGTTGGATAATTATACTTAACTTTGTTTGACTGGCACAGACTCCAAAAAATCAAATTAATGTACATAAATATAATAATATGCATGGTAAATACAATGCTCTTAATTTAATTTCTTATTAACTATTATGTAAAAAAATTATTTTTTACTTTGCAGTAGCTTTTGAAGTCAGTTTTATTTTTGGTAAAAAAGTTTATTTGAATAAATCTACGTAAAGGTTGCTATGATTGCAAAGAATTTTTCATACTTTTATGTTAGCTGGACGCAAATCTCGCCAACAGCATTTTTTAACTTGCCAATTAGCATTTTTTATTTTTCACGTGTTAAATTAAAACAATCCTTTGATGTTGAAATGATCATGGTTTACGGTATTATTTATTAATTTTCTTTATTATTTTTTTTTCTTTAAAATATAAAAAAAAATAAGTGAAAGTCATGAATTTTAAATGTTTCAGTTTTAAATTGAAGTTATGTATTTTAAATGACATAAGGGAAAGGATTATATTTTAATTTAAATTATTGAAATACAAAAAAATGCAACAGGAACAATGTTTGGTGATTTATCACCTGTGCCCGGCTAACATAAAAATACTAATCTCTTGATTTCTCTATCAGAATCTTCCGATTTGGTGATGGATTAAGCAAGTAAATTAAATTATGAAGAAAAGTAACATGATACAATGCTTAGCATACATTTAATCAAGACCAAAGTGGTCGCCAAGGGCGGCTAGTTATTAATAAATGCTTGGTTCGATTTTCAGTAACTGGATTTCATATTTTGTTTCAAAAAGTTACTTTTCACAAAAATAAAATAAATTTCACAAAAATTACTTTTACTTTTTACAAAATGGGTCCCAAGATAAAAACCCTGCATCAACCCCTAGTATATCTTCAACTCTATTTTTTTCTGAAACAATATTTTGTGAAAATAATCTTTTAATTGAAAATCAGGTATGTTCAAACCAAACTTATAGAACCAAATCCTAATCTAAAATCAGAGGCTGTGATGGGGGGGGGGGGGGGTTATTTGGGGTGTTAAATATCTTCCATATTTCTTTCCGTGCTTGATTTTAGCTCATTAATATAATTATCAATATGTAGAATATTTTAAGCTTCACTAAATTCAAAAAATTAAAAAAAAAAATGCAAAGATAATTTAATTTTTGATCTATTTTGTACAATAAGGTCAAAACACTGTATTAAACACTAGTGTTGTGAAGGAAATTTTCACCTTGTTTTTAATAAACTTTATAACATACTTATAACTACTTAAAATGTGACACAAACATATAAAAATATTATTTAATGCAACCCTAATATTTTTATTCAGTCAGTCATCTTTTTCCCTTTGAAAAGGAACGTGTGTGTGTTCGAAAGATCTCAGGGTTGCATTAAATAATATTTTTATATGTTTGTGTCACCTTTTCAGTAGTTATAAGTATAAAGTCTATTTTGTACATGTGGTGATTAATTAATTGATATAATAGTTTTGATTTTTTGGCCATGTTTTAATTTTTGTTTTGCTTTATTAATTTTGATGTGACTAATGATCATTAAATTATTTAGGTGAATTTTCCAAGATAGACAAACTCTTAACTTCCATATAATTTATTTTTTTAGGTCAGCTAACAAATGATAGTTTGGACTAGTCAAATTTTAACAGTAACTGTAGTTTTTTTTTTTTTTTTTTCTTATCATGCATGAGTAACAATATGTTACTCATGCGTTACGTTGCAGATATTTTGATCATATATAGGTAACATAAATTAAGATGTAATAAAGGTAAATCAATATACAACTAATTTAATGCTTAATTAATTATAATTGATGCATAATTAGCATAAATTAGTGTATAATTATAGGTAGTACTTTTATAGGTGTAAATGGAAATTCTTCACCCTTAACTTCTTTTAGAAATTACTATGCACAGACCTGTCTAAAATGGATGTCAAATTGAAAGAAATAAAATTAATATGACTTGCAGCTTATCTGATCTGTGGGGAGTGTGAGGTTCAGATAAAATTGGCTTATCAGACCAAATACAGGACTCTGATTGTGTGATGGTTTAGTTTAATTTTATGCTCCCACAATCCAAAGCACAAAACATTATGTTTCAGCAATTTCTTTTATTCTCTTTTTGCACATAAATGTAACAAAATCTCTTATGCACAAATTTGATAGTGAAATAACTTATTCTTTCAATTATTTAGACACACTTTTGCCAAAATCAAGATTAGCTCCTGTGCACAGACCATGTGTAAAGCACAAAGAAGAAGCAAAAGCTGAAAAGTCTGCTAAAGATTCTAGGTGATTTATAAAAAGAAAATAAGTTTATTTTAAATCTTTCATATGTTTTCACTTTTCACTGGTTTTGATAACTGTAAAATTTCAAAAATAATACCCCACCTGAATTGTAATTCCCCCCCCCCCCTTTTCTCAACGAATTTCATTAAAAAAAAATTGTTTGTAAGCCTCCTACCAAAAATTGTTTTTTCTTTAATAAAAAAAAAAATCTATGCACAGTTTCTGCATAACAAAACATATTATCCATCCAAAGCTGATGATCTGATTCTGATAATGTTCAACTTCCAATTTCACAGAATTGAATAAACAACACAAACTGCAAATAGCTCTCTCCTTTTTCTTAGTAGCTGCTCAATAGTGGGCTTGTTTGTGGGGTGCTCTAATTTTCTAAAAACTTTTAATATTTTGATAACAACATACCTTTACACAACCTAATTTACTATTATGGCAACTTGCTGAAAATTTGAACGAAATAAGTCAATTAATAACAAAGATATCAATTATTTTTGTTAATAGAAAGGAAAATACGGGTTTTGCTTTTCTTTCAATTATTTTTTCTGTTTGCTTGTAGCTCAATATTTTCTTTTTCATGCAATAAAACAACGCAAACTTGATGACACATTCACAGAGTCCTTTTTATACGCAAAAGAATAGAATTTGAACAGTTGCTTTCTTGTTTTTGTTTATTTTAAAAATCTTAACTTTCTTACAACATTTTGTTTTAAATATTTATGGAATATACCTTACCATGGGCTTAGATGCTGTATATTCACGCGGCCGCTATCTTGGATTTCTTGGCAATCGTTATCGATATGGCAACCTCGTCGAGTGATGTGTTCTGGCAACCTTTTTTTTTTTTTTTTTTTTTGCAAGATTGAAAAATTAACTCAGCGGTGTTTTGACAACTGAACTCTGCATGTTTTTTAATTTGTAGTAAGAAAAGTTTAGGAGAAAGAAGACATTTTGTATTTGTTTTTAATTGTAAAATTAAAATTATGGCAATGCAAAGTTTGATATTGCTAGTATATGTTCAATATTGCAAGTTATAGTTCTTGTGTGATTTAGTTTGAAATTTTGAGTATTTGTTAATTTTTTTTTTGCTGTAAAGTTAAATGACAGTTTACCGATGACTTGAAATTTGCAAAATTATAACAATTGAACATTTTTTAGAGTTGGGTTTCAAGAAAGGAGATGTCTGTTAAGGTATGTTAATAATTTTATGTATATTTTGTTGTAATGTTTTATATTAGCCGTTTATTGTATATTTCTCATGCATTTTGTGCATTTTTGAGATTGCTGCACAGCATCATACGTGCATTTACTAACTGCCTGCTTTTTCAGATTGCTGCAGAAGTAGTTTGCTGAATCCAGTGATGTTTTGTTTTCGGTTTATGAACGCATAGTGTCCATACGTTCATTTACTAATTGCCGCTTTAACGAGTTTCGTGTATTTTTCAGAATGCTGCAGAAGTAGTTTGCTAAATCTAGTGATTTTTTTTTTTTTTTTTTCGGTTTGTGAACGCATAACATTCATACGTTCATTTACTAATTGCTGCTTTAAGGAGTTTCCTGCGTTTTTCAGGTTTATATTTTATTATTTACATTTTATTTTTGTTAAGCCTAACATGTGCATAAATCGCTGCTTGGCGACATTTACTACTTGGCAGAAAAGGAATTTTCACGCCAAGAAAAAATCCAAGATAGCAGCCATGAGAATATATGACATCTCTTCCTCATCATGTGCCAATTAATTTCGGTTAATAGTCATTAATGTTAAGAGTTAGTATTGTAGAAATTTTCAAAAAAATTCTGTTCATAAGTCCCTTTCTCACTTTTGTTGGGCTAATATTTCATAGTTTCAAGAGAAGGGGTTAAATTATTGATCAGGGTTTGAAATAAGTTTGAATTTTAGGGGAATTATGCCCTTTAATCTAAATTTTAGAGGAGATTTCATAATTCAGTTTATTTATTCCAAAATTTGTTTTGCATTTGTATATTATGTTTAAAGTAATAATTACAATGCTGTTAAATTATTTGCTTTTTTTCATCACATGAGATTTTTAATATCATCTTTTATTTTTATCAGTAAATAGTTTACTACTATGAATAATGTAAATATCAGGACTGGTCATAAGGAGTTGCAACGAGTCCAATGCATGCTCCATGCTTATAAGGGAACCCAATGTAACTAACAGATTTTTTTCTTTAAGGCCTTAAAAATGTTTGCATTTTGGCTCACATATACCTCTCATACTTTATAGTAGAAGGCTTCTATTGAGACTAGAGATGGAAATGCTTGAAAAAAAAAAGTTTTTCTGAAGAGGTTTATTTTTCACTTGCAAAATGTAATATTTCATTTTTGAAATATTTAAATTTTCATAATAGCAATATTTTGTTTTCTTCCCCTTATATTTTTGTCTTCATCATGGCACCTCCCACATGAAAACATTAAGTTGGAAAATATAATTAAATATTAATTCTCCCCTATAAATGAAAATCTATGTGTAACAGAGGTGGACGGTATCAGAAATACTTGAAATACATTTGTATTTTGTATTTTAAACCAACAAAATGAAAATCTTTTGGTAATGTGTTTAAGAATGCTTTTTTCAAATATTTTGTATTTTCAAAATAACTCAAAATACATTTTATAAGATTTCAAACTGCCATGTAAACTGCAAATTAGTGGTTCACAACAAGGAAATAGATGCTTGTCTATTTTGTTTAGTCTTCGAATTCGTTCCTGGACACTGAGTATAATTTAGTTGTGATAATACACGGTGCATTATTAGGGGAAGATATTTCAAAATAATATCCATTGATGCTAATGGAATAATTAAGGCAAAATGACAGTTGTATAAAACAAGATGTTTGTTTATGCATGGAGTTTAAAGTTACAATATCAATACTATTAATCATATGTATTAAGCAAGCAATTTTCCCGATTACAGATGGTATCGTAAAGGACTGGGACGATTTTTACTAAACTTGCCTCTTATATTAAATTGAGCTTGAGAAAAATGTCTAGCTAGGTTGAAAATTCAAGAAAATTTGTTTAAAGGGTTAAAACAAACTCAGCACTGGAAAATTCTTCTTTGTATAAATCGAAAAATGCTCATGCTATTTACACGAAACTTGCCTTCTATTCTAATTCAAGCACAAGAAAATGAACTTAGCTAGACGCCAAATTTAGGGAAATTTGTTTTGGCATGTTAATACAAACTCAGCACTGAAAGAGCTGCTATATATCGAAACCGGCTCTAACAATTTTTACAAAACTTGACTCCTATACTATTTCGAGCTCAAGAAAATGATCTAGCTAGATCTCTAATTGGGAAAAATTTGTTTTATATGGTTAAAACAAGTTTATTACCAAAATGATAGTAGTAATCAGGGATGTAGTGGAGGGTATACGGGGGTATATGCCGTATACCCTCTGGATTTTTTTAAGAAACACCGTATACCCTCTGTTTCTCAAGGAAGCTATAGTAAATAGGCTCTAGGGTAGGGGTGCACAACCTTTTTAAGAGAAGGGCCACTTACAAAAATTTCTGGGTTGTCGAGGGCCACATCATTAACACGGAGAGAATTCTATTTCGGGGAGGTGATCTGTAGCCTATAATCAAATAAAAAATAGGGTTTCAGAGGGGGGGGGGGGGGGGAGTTTTGCCCTTCTAAGTTCTCCTACTTCAACATATCCAATTCAGTTGGCAAGGATATATCAACAGTTTACGCTTGCATATATAACAAAGATATAACAAGGATTATTTAAAAGGAGTGATAATATTCATTGACTTTATTCGGGGGAGTAAATTTTGTTTTATTAAAAGTGCTAAAAAACAAGCATACGCATGAAAGTGGATAGTGCCGAAAAAAAATGTGAAAGTTATGACCGAAGGGGAGAGGAGGAGCCGATCAACGATATTCGCGATTTTTCCGTGCCTGATCGACAAAATTCGCAATTTTTTCGAGACCGGTTGACAAAATTCCCAATTTTTCCACTCCTGATTGACGAAATTAGCTATTTTTCTGCACTTGATCGATGAAATTCTCGAATTTTTTTGCCCTGACGACGAAACTCACGATTTTACGGAGCTCGATCAACAAAACTCGCAATTTCTCAGTGCTTGATCGACGAAATTTGGGATTTGTCAACCCCTGATTTTTGAAATTCGTAATTCTTAGCGGACTCTGACGAAATTCGCAATTTTTCCTCGCGATAAACTGACGAAACTAGCGATTTTTTTCGCAGCCGATCAACAAAATTTTAAATCTTTTTCGCTCACTATCGAGAAAATTCGCGATTTTTCGTCAACAAATTTGCTATTTTTCCTGCCAGACCAACGAAATTCGCTATTTTTCCATTTGATGAAATTTGCGATTTTTTTGCAAATTATCGACGAAATTGCGATTTTTTTCGCGAATGATCAACAAAATTAGCAATTTTTCCACTCCTGATCGATGAAATTAGCTATTTTCCGCACCTGATCGACGAAACATGCAATTTTTCCGCAGCCGATCAACAAAATTTGAGATTTTTCTACTTTTAATGCACAAAATTCCCAATTTTTCCGCACCCGATCGATGAAATTCGTCATTCTTAACTGTGTGATGAAATTTGCTATTTTCTCCCACGGCAAATTGACGAAATTAGCGATTTCTTCTCGCGATTGACGAAACTCACGATTTTTCCGCAGCCGATCAACAAAATTTGCAACTTTCCGCACATCATAAAAAAATTGGCGATTTTTTTCATGTTCGATCAACGAAATTTGCAATTTTTCTGCGCCTGATCGACAAAAATTTGTGATTTTTCCGAGCTCGATGGACAAAACTCGCAGCGATTTTTCCGTGCCCGATCGGCAAAATTTGCATTTTTTTCCATGCTTCATCGACAACATTCGCACTTTTTTGTGTCCGATCAACAAAATTTGCGATTTTACCGTGCCTCGTCGAAAAAATTCGCTATTTCCTCGCACCCGATCAACGAAATACCCAATTCTTAATTGACTGACGAAATTTTCAAATTTTCGAGCCGCAAATTGAAGAAATTCATGATTTTTTCCTGAGACCTATGGACAAAAATTGCAATTCTTTCCGGTTATAAATTGAAGAAATTCGCAGGCCACACGTTAACCCATCGCGGGCCACAGGTTGTGCATCTCTACTCTAGGGTATACGCTCCGCCTCGAGTGTATACCCTCTGCTTCGAGCGCATACCCTCTGTTTTTTTTACGACTACACCACTGGTAGTAATCAAAAATAATTCTGACGATTTTTATGAAATAAGCTTTGTTTGAATAAGAGAAAACCAGTCTACTTACCTTACCCTCGGAAAAATTTGTTTTGATAGGTTTAAACAGTCTTTTTTTTTTTAAATATTTAATCTTCCATAATCAGAATTATTGATATTGGTCATAGATCATCAACACAATAAAGGTTGATCCCAAATGCTAAATTTTCTTGATAGTTAACTGCGCTTTTACTTTTGCTATGTTTAAAATCAGAGTTGGGCAAATTTGTAATCTCAATTATTATCAGTGTAATTACAGGTTAATTGCATGTAATTGATTATAGTTACACACATTCAAACACAGAAATTTTGTTAAATAATGGGATGGGAGTGGTTCCCATTACAGAGCTGCAACATTTTTTTACGGCATGTAATTTTAACTATAATTAATTACATTGCAGATAATTGGAATTACAAATTTGCCCAACTTTGTTTAAAACCACTACCATACCATTGCTATGTTTAAAACCTCTACCATATTGTTACATAAAATCACTACCATATAGTTTAATGCCATGGTGATACACCCTGGTGCAAAATTAACAGCAATTTTAAAAGCAAAAGAATCTTTCTTCCAAACTTAACGCCTTGTTGCTGAAATAGATCATGTTTGCCACCAACTATTGATTTGGACGATAATTGTTGAAGAATCATTATTTAAATTTTTATAAAATATAAAAAATACCATTAAGATACGCCTTACATAATTGCATCGATGTGACAAAAACTTTTTTTTTTATAAATGGTAATCCAAATTTCTTGCTATATACATTTTTTTTTTTTTTTTTTTTTTTTTTTTTTTTTTTTAAACTTTGAAATATGTTTTTCAGGTACTCAAATGAATGCTTCAAAATCTAAATTCTACAACCCCATTTTCCCCAGAAAAAATGGCATTATATTTAAAAGAAAACAAGCTTTTTATATTTAAAACTGAAACATGCCATCACTTTTGCACCACTATGACATCATTTTCACTAACTTTTCACTTTCGACCATGCTAAAACGTCCATAACTTATTGATGTTTTACGTATAGTAACTTTCCTTATTCTATGTTTATTGAAGAAAAATAAATAAATAAATGTTTTTAAAAAGTACCGAGCAAGGCTTTGTCTACCAGGTACTAAATTTTGAAATCCTTAAAAGTTGATTTTAGTTTTGAACCGTGAAACATTAATTTTAACAATACTTTTTCTAGTCTCTTGGTATTCATTAATTTAAGGTTTCTGTGTGGTTTTTCATACCCTTTATATTAATTTGGGTGAAATTTATTACAAAATTAGTTCTATTTATTGATACAGAATTCAAATGTTCATTAATTCTATTTATCTTTGAGTACATTAAATATAGGGCTTTTAGTTAAGGATTTGTTTTTAGTGGAATTAAATGTTTATGCCGTGACTTTGAAAGACAAAAATTCAACTCATTTTAGTTTTTATTTTATATTTTTTACGAAATAATTAACACAATACATATATGTGAAACTTTCTCAGAAGGAAATTTTAAGCTGTTAATATAAACATGCATACAAATACATTATTAATACTGCTTAACTAGTTTATTAAACTCATTTCACCTTACAAAGACATTTATAATTATGCTAATGTAAGTATGACCATATGTTTGTTTAAAACAAAATAAAAAATATTATTACCATAAAATACCATTAATCCACCCCTCCAAACACGACGGAAAATCGTAAAAACATCGGAGGGGGTGCTTACCATGGTATTAAAATTGTAGTAATGATATCTATGAATGGTGGGGTGGGGATGGTAATGGCCGATCGTCGCAAAATATGCATTATTTTAATAAAGGGAGAAAAGAAAAACATTTTGAAAAAAAAAAAAATGTACAAAATAGGAAAACAGTATAACTTCACGATTAACAGCGATTTGAAATTATAGAAAATTCTGGATATTGAAAGCTTTGAAACTGGAATGCATTTAGATAAATAATAACACTAATATCTCTCATAAGATAAATAACAACACTAATATTTGTCATTAATATGGTAACAGAAAAATAAAAGGAACTTAATAGTTTAAAATAATTAAAAAACTCTAAAAAATTACATTTGAAAATGTCCTAAAATTCTTTCTAAAACTAGTAACATTTTATGTGGTGTCGCCACCTGTTGTAAATTACGGAGATTAAATAATCGTATTTTTTTTTAAATCATCATTTCTTATCTATAAAGGCTAAATAAATAATACAAATCACAAAAATAACTATATTAATATGAAAAATATTGCAAATGAAACTAATTTTTTTAAAAAAAAGAAGAAATGTGATATAATGGGAAATTTAAATCAGACTGACATAGAATTAATTTAAAAATATAACTTTATCCCTATATTAACTCATTTTAAATAGTGATTATAAAGTAAATATTATGTATATCACCTTCAAATATCAAATTAAATCACCAATTCAATACTTTATAATAATAATAATAAAATAAATAATACCAATAAATCCGATTTTGCGTTATTTTGGCACCATCTACCATAACTTAGAAGAAAGAAAACCAACACGATATAAAATTAATGCCGAAAGTTACTAAAAGAAAAGGCTGTAAATTGTTATTATCACTATTATTTTATATATTTAGTAATAATAATATACAAAGCTAATAGTATTATGAAATATATGAATTATACGTGTAAATATAAAGTTATGTAGCTGTATTGAACGGAAATGCCAATCGGAAGTGAAAAATCCCATGACGTGAATCGAATCATAAAACAAACAACTGAACTGCGTTTACGGCTTCCTCTGAGGTTTACAGTGACATTAAAACAAAAGGTAAGTGCAAACTCCAAAACAAGATTTGAATAAACAGAAAGAAATAAATGAAACCAAAGGTAAGTAGAAAAGAAATGACTGAAATAAAGTTAGTAACTTTCAAAGTATAAACATCAAGGAAAAATAGCACTAACAATTACCTTCATATCGCCATGGAGATAAATCTACAGCAAAACTAATGTTTGGTTATATTGTTTTTCCAGATTGGCAACAGTTGAAGTAGTATGTTACTATTTACGTTTGCGATATGTTAAAGCATCATCATGCCTTTCTGATCTGTCGGGGGAAAAAAAAAAATCACTCGCAAGATAAAATTTTTGGTATTGATCTTGACGTGCGCGTCGAAATTTTTTTGCGGGGTTTTGCTTTCTTGGGATTTCTTGAATTTTCCAATTTGTTTACAAAGTGGGAGGGGGCACTTAATCTGGAAGAGCGGATTAACGGGATTTTACGGTAAATTACTATTTTGTAATATTTTATGACTAATAATCAAATGCATTTATTTGTTACTAACTGATGTATTTATATGTTGATAGTTCAAAAATTGATATCATTGTTCATTATACAGTGAGAGTTTCAACGTTTATTGTTTGACTTTTAAATTAATACAAAGAAAAATATACAAAACATTATTTTCTAAGAATGGTTTTCATGGTGCGCATGTAAGGACATCCACCCACACAACTCGAGCATCATTATAGAGTTTTAGTTTTTAAAAAAAAATTGAAATGTTCTTCAAATGATAATAAATAATTTGCAAAAAACCCAGAGCTAAAATCTTCATTCCTATTGCAGAACAAAATTCTAAAAAACACCCCTTTTTTGGCCTTCTATAGGCAAATCTCGCATTAGAACTCTTTAATGTTCAAATTGATCAAAGTTCAGTTAAATAAGTGTTATAAGATCAAAAACTATGCATGATGATTTAATCTTCTAATTCATCTTTTGAAAGAATGTATGGGGCTAGATTCCAGTATGCAATGTCCAGTCGTTTTCTCAAAAACACCCTTTTTTCAGCATTAGGCAAATTTCCCATTAAGCACTCTTTTCAGTTAAATAAGTATTATAGAATCAAAAACTATGCATAGCAATTTAACATCTTTTACAAGCATATACGGGACTAGATTGCAGTTGCAATGTCCAGTCATTTTTTAAATTTGTATAATTTTTTTTTTTGTTGTTGTTGTTCATTATTTCAGTATCACAGTAGCAATTTATTTTATATTTCGAGAAACTCATTTTTTTACCTATTGTTGCCAAATTTTAAAAAAGCGAAAATATTTCCAAACATTTTACAATTGAAAAATATGAAGAATAAAAAACACATTTCTAAAAGAATAATTCGTGCATTTAAGTTTTACAAAATAAAAAATTACATAAAATAAGATTCATACTTATTAAAATATTTATTAATTTGCAATATTTTAGTTTTTACTTGTATCTCAGATGTGCAACATAAGAAAAGGTTGACGTATTATACGAAAAATGTATCTCTGATTTTTTTCATTATTTTTCCAGTGTAATAAACCTTTCTGAGAATCATATATAATTTTTTCGAAACAAAATAAAAAATCATGCATTTAAGGGTTAAACAATATCTTGTTGAATGCACTAATATATGTATATATAATATAATAATATTATATATAATAATATCATAAAATATGCATGTAATTCAAGGATTAGAACAGCCAAACTGCAGAAGAATCTTTTACTTTCCTTCTGCATATTTAGAAATCCCCCCCCTCCCCCCCCCACACACACACCACCACCATTTGGGGAGAAAGGATGAAGCAAAAATTTCAAAGAGGATGAAGATTTTAGATGAGTGATACTTTGTATGAGATTATGTAGATGAGATTTTAGATCAATCACCTTGCTACAAAATACAGTTGAATCTTGATAATCCGGACATCCAAATTCCGAAAATCTCTAAAATCCGGACATTTTTCTGATTTCCGTTTTATTAATTTTTAAAAGAAGACTGCTGTATCTTTCGTATTTCTCATCTAATGCAGTTAAATTCTTTCAACTATAAACACTAAATAAATAAATATAAATATATTCTGGTATATTTTTATAATGATTGGCCGTTAATTAAAGTCTTTAATTATTACAAAAACGGGAAAGTTAAAAAACGGCAAAAAAAAGAAAAAAAGAAAGACTGGACTTTAAACATTGATGACTCGAAGCATATATTTTAATTCTAATAAAATCACTAAAGAAACAAACATGCAGTTTCATTTTCTTTTGATTGAACTGAAAGATAAACATACTTGATAGTCATTCCATTAACAACTGCTCCTTCTCCAACAGAATGATCAACCTAGTGACATATTGCCCTATGACCTTGATGCGCACATTTTCCGATTTCGATGTGTTGTTTGTTTCAGTTTTGTTTCTTTGAAAAGAACTTAGAATGCAGTAGGAAAATGAGAAAACAAGATGAGGTTTTTTTTGCGATCTTTTGACAAAATTCTCGTTTTTTTTTCTCTCTCTTCCCGCAATCCTTTGCAAAATTTGCTGTTTTTTTCAGTTCGCGATCGTTTGACAAAATTGGCAATTTTTTCTGCGATTGATTGACAAAATTGATTTTTTGTTTTGGACGATCATTTGTCGAAATTCATGATATTTTTCTGTGGCAGACTGACAAAATACATTATTTTTTTTCTCACTCTTGACGAAATTTGCGATAATTTTTTTTCTTTATCGTTTATCGAAACTCTGATTTTTTTTTTTCTGCAACCTATGACGAAATTCGCGATTTTTCTCAGCGAATTATACACAAATTTGATTTCTTTCTGCCTTTAATTGATTATTGAAATTAGTAACTCTTTACAGCGATCAGTTGAAAAAAAAAATCTAATTGTTTCTTAAATATGTGACGAAATTCTCTAAATATATTCTTGGAAGAATCGCGCAATTTTACATGTTATCTCAAAGAAACTCTAGAAATGGCACTAAACCTTCTCAGATAAAGAATTTGTGACGTAACTACACGATTTCACTCATATTTAACATCCATTAAGAGGATTTTATGTTAAGAAGTTTGTTTTCTTTTCCAGATTTTCTTTTTTTCTGAGGATTTTTTTAATGTCTGATTTTTTGGACTGGTGGCCGATATTTCTTTAATTTTCGGAACCGAATGACTTAAATTTTCAGAAAATTTGGAATAAAATCACTTCTGTATTATTTATTGTGTACTATATTTTAATTTATAGTGTTTTAATATGTATATTTAATTTCAGCATAAGTGTTATGCTTTAGTGTATCATTCCAATTTTATAACTTAATTCAGGAATTTAATTGTCGTTTATTTGCACTAGGGGGAAAAAATGCATTTTGTATGTTATTATATTGCCATAAAAAATATTTTTTAACAGATCTCCAAAATCCAGAAAATTCGAAAATCCGGAATCGTCGCGGTTTTTCCCACAAAAAATTTTCTGAAAGGAAGGGAGGGGGCTTATATTTGGGAGTGTAAAAGAAAATGAAAAAAGTGGGAGGGGGGCTTACTTTTGAGGGGGGGCTTACAATCGGGATTTTACGGTACATTTATATAAATTCTACATACCATAAAATCCCGTTAATCCACCCTTCCCAATTAAGCGTCCCCCCCTCCCACTTTAACAAATTGGAAAATTCAAGAAATCCCAAGAAAGTGCGCCCTCCCCGCAAAAAAATTTCGGTGCGCACGTCAAGATCAATTTCAATTATTTCTTTAATTTTTCTTTTCAACTAAATCTAATATTCTACTTACCTTTGATTTCATTTATTTCTTTCAGTTTATTCAAATCTCCTTTCGGCGTTTGCACTTACCTTTTGTTTTCATATCGTCTTAAACCTCAAAGGAAGCCGTAAACGCAGTTCAGTATTCGTTTTAAGATTCGATTAAGAATCGATTCACATCATCGAACTACCGAACGGTACTTCCATTCTGTACAGCTACGTAACTTCATATTTATACATATAATTAATACTTTTCATAATACCATTCATTAGCCTTGTGTATTATTATTACCAAATATATAAAATAATAGTGATAATAACAATATACAGCCTTTTTAGTAACTTTCGGAATTTTATCTCGTGTTGCTTTTCTTTCTTCTAAGTTATGGTAGATGCACCAAAATAACACGAAATCAGATTTATTGGTATTATTTATTTTATTATTATTATTATTAAGTATTGAATTGTTGATTAAATTTGATATTTCAAGGTGATATACATAATATTTACTTTATATATCACTGTTTAAAATGAGTTAATGTAGTGATAAAGTTATTTTTTAAAATTAATTCTATGTCAGTCTGATTTAAATTTCCCATTATAACACATTTCTTCTTTTTTTTTAAAAAATTAGTTTCATTGGCAATATTTTTCATGTTATTATTGTGATTTGTATTATTTATTTAGCCTTTATAGATAAGAAATGATGATTAAAAAAATATATATACGGTTATTTAATGTCCCTAATATACAAAAGATGGCGACACCGCATAAAATGTTACTAAAACGCAATTTCTTAGTGTTTTTTAATTATTTTAAATTAAGTTTACCATATTAATGACAAATATTAGTGTTGTTATTTATCTTATGACAGATATTAGTGCTATTATTTATCTAAATGCATTCCAGTTTCAAAGCTTTTGAAATCCAGAATTTTCTATAATTTGAAATCGCCGTTTAACGCGAAGTTATATGGTTTTTCTATTTTGTATATAATTTTTTTTTTAAATGTTTTCTTCCCTTACTTTATTAAAATAATGCATATTTTGGGACGATTGGCCATTACCATCCCCCACCCTACCTCCCATAGATATCAGTACTACAATTTTAATACTGTGTAAGTGCCCCCTCCGATTTTTTTACGATTTCCCGTCATGTTTGGGGGGGGGGGGGGATTAACGGTATTTTACGGTAGTGTGTTAAAATTAGCTTGGTAACAAAACATATAATTAGGCTAAAACACGGTCAGCAATTTTTATCAATAGGCGAAAAAAATATTTGAATTCTTTTGTACAGTCCTGTATCCCCCCCTCCACTTTTTATACATACCCAGTAGTGCACAAAGCTTAGTTAAACTTAAAAACATGTATGATAACTGAAAACACACTTCCAGCAATTATCGCTACTAGACTGTGCTTTCTGTATTGCATCCGATACATTTTGTGTGTTCTAGTAAATGAACGATAAATGATATGCACATCATATTCTACAGTAAGTATATGGTATTAAATCTCAGTAATGTATGTCATTTTCATTATATTTGAAATAGTGTAACATCATTAAAATATTCTGTAAACAGTTTTTCTCTGTAGACTATTATGTAATGGCATTTGTTTGTGTGGTTCTGTAAATGAGTAATAAATGCTTTGCACCCCATAAATTCATATAAATTTCATTATATTTGAAATGGTGCACATTATTAAAATACACTTGATTCTTTCTCAATTACCATAATGTTAACAGAATACTTTTGGCAATGAGGATTCAATGGGGATTTTGTTATGGTAAATGTCAATAACATGTTAAATTACAGAGCAATCCAAGTAGTATAATTACGAGAATTGGAGCACGGACAGACAAACCAAAGTCATAAATATTTTCAATTGTGTTGGAAAGTGTTAAAGTCATAATAATCTTTTATCACTCAATAAATAGATAGAAGAAATAGCTACAAAAAGCATTTTTGTTTCTTTCTCATTACTAGATTGAGATAATGGTTTTATGATATATGAAAATACAGTGCTGTTAATGTATGAAAAAGAATGTTTGAACTATTATACTTTTTCATATGACTGATGTCGTGTTTTTATAACTGGAAATAAATAAATAAATAAATAAGAATTTAAGAATCTAACTTCCCCTACTTCACCCTAATTGAAAAAGGAAAATTCTAATTTTATCGTTTCTTTACATTATTTAAAGCTGTTAAAAACTGTATAAAAAATAAAGACTAGTCTCAACAACTTGAATCTTTCCAATACATTCTTACATAAAAATTTTAAATTTGCTTACTATTCAATCGAATATCATTTTTTATATTTTTATTTTAATATATTTGGAATTATAATAGAATCGCTAGGAGATGACAGCTATTTCCTGATTGTTGTATCTAAAACCAATTCACAATACCAACTTTTGACATCATTTTGAGAATAATCTTTTGCCTTCATCAGAAAAAAAGAAAAGGTAAACGATTTTTTAGCATCTGAATAAGAATATCGGTAAATTTCGTGCAATTAAAATTATACATATATGATTTTGAAAATGTGATTTGAATGTGTGAAATCTCTTTTGATTTGAGAACAGCTCTTTCTTTGAAGATGCAATTGGAAACCTTTCTTGTCATCTCGCGTCTGCTAATCATTTTTTTCTGGAGGTGGTATCTATTTGTGTTTTCTCCAATCGGTTGCAGGAGAAATCTCAATATACACCAGTCGGTTATTTAAAGTATTTCCGAATTTTATAAATCCAGATGCAGAAAAAATCACTAATTTCATTAATTGCTCATGGGAAAAAATTTCATAATTTCCGTCAGTTGTCAGGGAGGGAAAAATTCAACATTTGAAAATTCCCCATTCGGTTGCGAAAGACAAAATCGCAGATTTCATCAATCGAATGCCCGAAAAAAAAATCAGCAATTTCATCAGTGTATCTTTAAAAAAAAAATATGAATTTTATCATTCGGTCGTTGAACAAAAAATCGTGGATTTCGTTAATCGGTCATTTAAAAAAATTGCAAATTCAATCAACCATTGATAAAAATCACGATTTTCGTCAGTCATTCACTGCAAAAGATTGAGAACATCACCAATCGGTCATATAAAAAAGTAAAATAAAATTTTGTCAATCAAAAGTAACAAAATTTGTTGATTGTCCCATTGATAAAAATTACTCATGGCAAAAAATCACAAATTTCTTAAATCAGTTGTGCAAAAATATTGAAAATTTTGTCAGTCGGTCATTGATAAAAATTCCGAATTTTGTCGATTACTCGCAGATTTCACCAATCGGTCTTTGGAAAAAATCAAATTTTATCAATCAGTCTCTGAAAATATTGCGAAATTCATCAGTCAGACTTGGCAAAAAACGAAAAATTCGTTAATTGGTTGTAAAAATTGCATATTTCAACAAGGCATGTCAAAAAATCATGAATTTCGTCTCTCGGTCATTCAAAAAAAAAGAAAAAAAAAAGGCAAATATTGTCAATCAATGATAAAATGAATGTCAGCCAATGATAGATAAAAAAAAAAAAAATCTTGGAATTTCTTCAAAACGTCGGAATTTCTACATTCAGTTGCTGCAAAAATTCACGGATTTTATCAGTCAGTAGTGGAAAATAAACGCAAATTTTGTAAATCAATCATTGATTAATATCACAAATTTCTTCAATCAGTCGTGAAATTTGTCCATCAGTTGTTGACAAAAATCGCTAACTTTGTCAATCGCTCACTGCAAAAAAATCAGGTATTTCGCCAAACGATCTTTGAAAAAAAAAAAAAAAAAAAAAAAAAAAAAAAATCAAATTTTGTCCATAGGTTGCGGAAAACTATCACGAAATTTGTTCATCTGTTCCAGTGGCCAGTGAATAAAAAAGTTAATTTTGACCTGTATTTTAGCCCCATTTTTAAGTAAGTTATATGTAATTCAATTAGAATAAGTTAATACTTTATCATTATATTATTAAAAATATGCATATAAACTAATATATTGCTCTATTATGCATATAAATTAATACTCTGGAGACAAAATCTTTGTTATTTTGCACATTCGGATATACAGGGTGTCCGGTCTCAACGGTGTCCAATGGCTAATTCCTAAACCGTTAGTCATAGACATATAGTTCCAATTACAAAAATGTTTAAAATCAGGTAAAGAAATGTTTTAAAGGTGAATTGGGTCAATAAAAACATTTCTTAAAAAAATACGAAATTTAAATTTTTATACGGTCCCCCGGTCCTATAAGTTATATTTAGCAAAATTTTCCTTTTACACTGACAAGTAATACACAAAAAGTCCCGTTATTCTACGATTAAAGTTGACCGAGTAATAACTGTTTAAAGTTGGAAAATATTTTTTGCTGCAAATTGGGGGTCATTCACAAATTTAGTCGAAATATAATTTCATCAGATATAAAAAATGTTTGGGAGTAAAATTAATATTGCAATATAAATTTGAAATCTTTAATTATTCTGGCATATTAATGAAAAATATAAAATTTGTAATAAACACTTACGAAGAAAGAAAAAACAGAATTTTTGTTAAATAAAATGATGCTAAATTAACAGCCTCAATTCTGTACAAAATGATACGTATTTTAAAATATTATTAGATTACAATAGCCTGCAAAAGTTTGGTTATGTCAGGTTTTTTAGCTTTTGATAATTGATTCTTATGTATTCTGTACCGTTGAATCTGAAATTGACCTTCATTTTTAACCATCACATCAGGATTTTTCGCAGATTTCAAAGTTAAAAAGTTTAAAGTTAAAATTCAATCTCTTCCTTCATCTCATCGTACCACTCAGTTATTTAGCTGTAAGAATTACAGGATAAGCAAAATTATCGAATAAATTATTGATTAAAATAAAATAAAATAAAATAAAACAAAAAAAATTTTACATATGCTTTATAGTATGAGATTTTCGATATATTTTAACTTACACATTTACGATTTGCAAAAAAATTCTAACGTGATGGTTAAAAATGAAGGTCATTTTCAGATTCAGTGCTAAACACAACCATCTCCTCTACTTTATAGTATCCGATTTTTGTTATTCTTTAAATTTGACAATTTATGATTTGCGAAATATCCTGACATGATGGTTGAAAATTAATGTAATTTTTCGGATTCAGAGCTAAAAAATACATAAAAGTTTAAAAAGAAAACAATCGCAGTCTTGTATTATCTAATCTAAAACTTTTTCTTAAACTTCTTGGCGTAATCTATATCCGAAATTTTTTGTGTTATCCTGTAAAATAAGCATAAATGGTAACCAACGAAAATCATAATAATATTAGATTGTTATTGGATTTGCGCCAGTATGTAAAATGTAATCTCGATCGGATTTTTAAAAGTGAGTTAAAGCTCGAGTACAAATTTTGAACTGGAAAAACATACATACGATCGTTGAAGTAACATAAAAATTTATAAAAATAACATATTTTTTGTTAAAAGAAATCATAAAAGAAACAGTCTCAAATCCTGACAAAATAAAACATATGTTATTTTAGCCAATCTGAAACTTAATAAGTGTTAACTTAATCGTAATACTTGTACGATTTTTTTCAAAGCGCATATACACATGAAATAAGATCTTCGAATACTTTAAGCGCTTGTTATGTGACCCCTCAAAGCCAAGCCGAACTGATTTGTTTTGAGAGCAGAAAAGTGGCATAAGTCATGCATTTTTAAAGTTTCATAACTCGCTCAATTTTAGTGTTATATGAATGGGACTTTTTTTGTCTTACTTGTCAGTGTAATAGGAAAATTTTACTAAATGTAACTTATAGGACCGCGGGACCGTATAAAAATTTAAATTTCGTAATTTTTAAAGAAATGTTTTTATTGACCCAAATCGCTTTTAAAACATTTCTTTACCTGATTTTAAACATTTTTGTAATTGGAACTATATGTCTATGACTAACGGTTTAGGAATTAGCCATTGGACACCGTTGAGACCGGACACCCTGTATAGTGCTTTTCCCATGTCTTCCAAATGTGCGAGATTTAACGAGGGGCAACTGTATAATGGAAAAGTAGCTCACATGCATCGGCAAACAGCCGACCAATAAAAAAAATATTGAAAAAAAAGTTGTAATGAAAAAACAATCTGCAATTAAATCTGTGTCTCAGCAAGCTAGTAAGATGATGTGGAGAAAAGAACTGTTATATGAAAAGGAGAAAATAATTTTGAAAGTTCAGAATAATCTTGAAATTAGATTTTTCTGTGAAATATAGTATTTTCATATACACAGGCATGAAAGAGTTCCTCCTAAACGAGGAATTTCACCTTATTTAAAACAATTTTGGTCATTCTCTGGATTGATGCAAAAATGCAACAAAATTATTGGAAGCGCATATAAAGTTTGGGGGGGAGGGAAGGTCATCGAAAATTTAATAATCAAACATTTTGTCTACTCAAATCCTCGGAGTTTCTTTCTGAATTGCTGTGCAAAAGAGCTATCAAATCAAAGGTGATCTTATAAGTATATGAAAGCGTTATTAAAATATCTTTCAATAGTGAAACTTTTTTCAGTCTTTAAAAGAGAAAGGAGGTTTCCATAAGGTTCTTTATGGAGTAGAATATTTTGTCCTATTACTACACTTTTGATTTAAAAGTATAAATTTGTTTTTGTTTTTAATACTTTCTAAGTTACGAAAAGAAAATAACTATCATACGTACACTTTTATTTCATTTTATTCTATAAATAACTTAAATGCGTCTAAATTATAAGAGTTTGGCATAATTCTATAGATGGAAAAGATTTTCCACCTTTTTTCCTATTTCCCGCTTTCATGCCTGTATACAGTAAAACCTCAAAAATCCGGCATTCAGAAATCTGACATTAAACTTATCTCTCCATCCTCCTTCTTTTACACTTCTAACAAGAAAAATAGCAATTGTTTACGAATTTAAAACTTTGGGATCGAAAGCGGTGGATTAGAAGACGGCAAGATCGCTGACGCTGTGCTAAATAGAACCACCGATAACGCTGGTAGTAGTCCATAGGAATGGGGACAAGGAGCTGGCAAAAGAAATGGTGTCACTGAAAAAATGGAAAAATTTGTCTGGAAAATTAAATCTGTTTTAGAGAAACAAGACTGTATTTCAGAAATCAATATTCTACTCTTGTATAAATTCCAAGTAAAACTTGTTAAAGACTGGCCAGCAAAACTGAATAAAATCAATTTGACATCAATGTTTTGGAAATTAAACAAGAAGAAATGACTTCACTGTTCATTAGAATTTTTTTTTTTCTTTATATCATAGAAAATACTAATTAAAGTAAAATTTTCTTAAATATTTAATTTTCTTTTTTTCTCACATATATTAATGTGTGATATTTCACTTGGCTGCAAATTAAATTATGAATAAAGGTACCATTAAGAATGTCGGAAATACTTTTGATATTCTTTCAGAAATCCGGAATTTTAAAAAATCCAGCTTAGTCTCGGTCCCAATGATGCCAGATTTTCGAGGTTATACTGTACATTGAAAATATAGATGAAACTTCGGAAAAAGTGGGGTATTTAGCAATGCCCTCCAAAAAAATTTAAAGGGTGGGAGGGGAGAATCCCATGCAACATTTTCCATTTTTGGGGTTTGCCTAGTCTGATTTTTTTAAATATTAGTAATGATGGTATTTTTATTTATTCATTTTAAGTTTCTTTTTCACAGAAAATTTAAGACAGAGTATAAAGCCAAGTACAAGCCATTCACATCATACGTTTATGTTGATGGTCAGTGGAAAAAGACATCTAGACTTGTTAAGGTGATTTCCTTTTATTTATATTTGTTTAGGTTCTTATGCCTTTTATATTGAAAATATCAATGTCTTGGTAAATGGGTTTAATGATAGCAATGAGTAATCACTCAGTCATCTTGATCAGCCATCATCCTTCTTCCTTATTTATTAAACAAATAATGTATGTTTGATAAATAAATTAAATGTATAGTTTTGAAGGGTTTTTTTTTTTTTTTTCTCATATTTAAAAATTCGTTTATAAATTAAATTTAAAAGATACTCCTAAGTTCTTCACATCTACACATGTTGTTATGTCAATTCTGGCATAGCTTTGGGGGTAACACAAGATTGAGACTTACTTCAGATATTGAATCGCTGGGAATTTCAAAAGTAGATGGAACTCAGTTTATGGTCATTGGGCTTGACACATTTTTGTCTCTCCTTACCTCAGCGGGTCTATGTTTTGATGCTGGTTCTGCCCCTCAGTTATTACAGTACATAAGTAACTGGTTCTTTGGGGTGTTATTGTACCCAGTATCTACTTGTTACCTAGAGAATAATTACTAATATACTACTGTGATCAAAAAGTACCCGGAATCGTGACATAAAAAAAGGTATCAATTTATTGGTCAAAATTTATTGCATCTTCTTCAAAGTAATCTCCTCCGACTGCGATGCACTTCGCCAATGTTTTTTTTTTTTTTTTCAATTACCAAAACATGCCTTAAGGTCATTTTTGTGAAATCCCTTCAGAGTTTGTAGAGAATTTTCTCTTATCGAATTAATGGGTAGTCATGAATATCTTTTTTTGTACTCCACTTAAACTTTTCATTTCCTGTAGGTTCCATAGCATTTAGTTTTATTAATTTGTCACCAATTTTCAATATTTCTCCAGGATGCATTTTATTTTCATACTTCACAATTATCCAATCGAACATTTAAAAGGCCCTGTTAATTGAAATGTATTTAAGATTTTATTATGTCACTAACTAAATTATATTAAATCACTTAAAAAATTCTCTAAAGAAAGAAAGAAAACTTTCTGCAACTAATTTCTCGTCTTTTCTTTTTATCTGGCAAACAAAAATTACTAGTCAAAGACCTAAAAGAAAGATATTCCACATCAGATGAATATGCAATTTGGTGAACTTTTTGAGTTCTAATTAATGTATTTATTTTTCGATTATTTAAAAGATTACCTATTTCAGATATTTCTTCTGCAGTAATCTCTGTTAGTTTTTTTATACCTGTGCATTTTATCTTCAGTACTCACATTAATTTTTTGAAATTTTCAATATCAAGACCTTCTCCTACAATTCTGTCAGCAATCTGTTTCAAAGTTGTTCCCATATCATTTGGAGCACCTTTCCTGTGTCCTGCTTCTTTAAAATTTTATGTACATGTGGATATATTTGGTAGAAGATTTGATAAATCGTTAGAAATCAAATAAAAAAAAATTTCCTGATATTGTGAACATGGTCCATCACTTAATATATGTACATTTTTTATCTGATAATTGATATCGGCAACACATTTTAAAATTGATTTTAAATGAGCTCACACTGCTGCTGCATCATGTCTGATAGATTTGCTTAAATTGCAAAAGGAATGTACTTTCAATTTCTGTCTAGTCATTTCAGAAAGTGATTTTGTCTGGCCTTTTTTTTTTAAAACATTTTAGGTGCTCTTTGATTTGCATTTCTTTTTTTGTGACAGGATAACTCTATAATTTTTCCCTTCTTTTTTGTCATTTTCTCTTTTTTCAACGTTATATCAACTAACTTTTGGGATTTGACAGCTATAAGAAAATACAAATAATACACAATATAAATTTTACTAAACTTATAAATCATATTTTCGACCTATTATAGTATGTTTCTTACTCAGAATTTAAATAATTTAAGCATTAAATTGTGAAATTAAACAAAATCGACATATATTAAATTTTGTAGTTTTATCAATATTAATTTTTAATTCAAAAGATTTTTTCCTTTTAGTATTTGGCACAAACATTCTTTGATTCATTGAAAACATGTGACTTATCCTAAAATATCCTAAATAATAAGTGAGTAACTTATCCTAAAATATTTTAAACTAATTGCTTAAAAAAAAAATAACAAATGAACAAAAATATCTTTTTAACTAGTTTTTAAAAATAATGGAACCATTCCCTTACATAAGCATCATTCCTTCACATGAGGGAATGACCAGTGAGGGACTGATAAAATTAACATGATCAGCTTCTGAAATTTGTATGAATATGAATAAATAAAATTGAATAAACAATACATATTCTCAATTTATCCTTTTAGGGAAAATTAAACTACCCATTAATATATTTTAAGGAATTACCTTTATAAATTTAAATGAGGGATTGATAATACAGTAAAACCTGTCTATAATGATATTCTAGGGGCTGGAAAAAAATATTGTTATACGCAATTTATCATTATAGACAGGTTATAATGTGCAAGTGTTATAACATGATACATAATACAGTGATGGAACATGGAACAGCTGCTCCAATTGCGCCAAATCGATAATGCTGCGTATTTCTGCGCCAAAACGATCCTTTTTCAACAAAATTGCGCCCAACTGCGCCAATTCAATAATAATTCTTGAGCCAAATCGATCATTTTCCACCTGAATTTCGCCAAAAGATTGCGAAAAACATGTGAATTTGGTCAAAAGATCGCGAAAAACACGCGATGTTTCTCAAATGATCACGAAAAAAAAAGTGAATTATAACAAAGGACCGCTAATTTCGTCAAAAAACAAAACAAAAAAAAAAAACGTGATTTCGTTAAAAGATCGCGAATAAAACGGAAATTTTGTCGAAAGATCAGGAAAAACACGCGAATTTTGTCAAAAGATCGCGAAAAACACGCGAATTTCGTCAAAAGATCGTGAAAAACACGCGAATTTCGTGAAAGGATCGTGAGAAAAACGCGAATTTTGTCTGAAGATCGCCAATTTCGTCAAAAAACGAACAAAACACGGTCAAAAGATCGTAAAAAAAAAAAATGCTAATTTATTTAAAAAATAGAAAAAAAGAAAAACCCCGCAAATTTCATCAAAAGGCTTCAAATGTAGATAAAAGATCGTGAAAAACACGAAATGTTAGTCAAAAGATCGCGAAAAACACGCGAATTTCATCAAAAGATCGCGAAAAACACGCGAATTTCGTCAAAAGATCGCGAATAACATGCGAATTTCGTCAAAGGATTGCGAAAAAAACGTGAATTTAGTCAAAAGAGCGCTAACTTCATCAAAACACTGTCAAAAGATCGCGAAAAAATGCTACTTTCGTTAAAAGGTCGCAAAAAAGACGCAAATTTCGTCAAAAGATCGCGAAAAACAAACGAATTTTGTCAAAGGATCGCGAGAAAAAACGTGAATTTTGTCAAACGATCCCTAATTTCGTCAAAAAACGAATAAAACGGGGTCAAAAGATCGTGAAAAAACGCTTTTTCGTTAAAATAACGTGGGAAAAAAATCCCGCACATTTCATCAAAAGAGCGCAAATAGAACGCAAATTTCGCCAAAAGATCGCGAAAAACACGCGAATTTCGTCAAAGGATCACGAAAAAAAACGTGAATTTTGCCAAAGGATAGCTAACTTCGGCAAAAAACGAACAAAACACTGTCAAAAGATGGTAAAAAACGCTACTTTCGTTAAAATATCACAAAAAAAAAAAACGCAAATTTCATCAAAAGGTCTCAAAAAACACGCGAATTTCGTCAAAAGATCGCAAAAAATACACGAATATCGTCAAAAGATCGCAAAAAACAGGCGAATTTTGTCAAAGGATCGCGAAAAAAACGTGAGTTTTGTCAAAGGATCACTAATTTAGTCAAAAAACGAACAAAAAGGGAATCAAAAGATTGTGAAAAAATGCGAATTTCATTAAAAGATCGCAGGAAAAACCACAAATTTCCTCAAAAGGTCGCAAAAAACCGCAAATGTTGTCAAAAGATCGCGAAAAACTGCAAATTTCGTCAAAAGATTTCGAAAAACACGCTAATTTCGTCAAAGGATAGCCAAAAACTGCAAATTTCGTCAAAAGATTTCGAAAATCATGCTGATTTCAACAAAGGATAAAAAAAAAAAAAAAAAAAAAAAAAAAAAAAAAAAAAAAAAAAAAAATGCGAATTTCATCAAAGGATTGCGAAATAATGCAAATTTTGTGAAAGAGTTGTGGAAAAAACGCGACTTTCGTCAAAGAATTGCAGAAAAAACATGAATTTCGTCAAAGAATACCAAAATGATGTTTTGAGGCTCCAAAATAGTTGTTTTCTGCTCCAAAATGAGCCTTTTTGTTGCTCCAAAGTAGCTTTTTGCTGCTCCAAAATAATTATTTTCTGCTGCTCCAAAATGGCTTTTTTCTGCTCCAAAATGAGGTCCATGCTGTTTCATCACTGATAATAGGTAAACAGTACATATCTTACAATAATAAGAGTTTTGGGTTGTAAACAGTATACATGTGTAACTATTTTATAGATTCACATGTTTTTAACAGAAAATAAATCTAATCTTCTTGTTTGTTTACATTTTGATGAGAATGCAGCCTGTATGCACATATTTTTTAATCAATCCATTGAGTTCAAAAATGCTTGTGGAACATTCGGTAATGTTGAAACATAATTTTCAAGAATGACAATTAACTGCACATCCTCAGGAGAGTATTTTTGTGTTATTTTCTTCATTACAGGTTGTTTTCCGTTGTTCCCACTCGACCAAGAAGCGGTAACCTTTTCTTGAAATAAACATCATCCTTCCCATCAGCACGTGATGGTGGGAGGAAAGCGCACCAAACCGTTTTTTCCCCTTCAAACTGTCTTTGAATTTCCTACCTCCTGCTCCCACAAAGACCTTTATGAAACAGAAAGTTGCCAAAAAAGGGATCACTGCCAAAAAACGACATTCTTTTGGCGAAAAAAGCTGAATCATGTTTGTCTCAATTTCTCCCGGTCGAACAATGAAGATCCGACATCTAATGTATTCCTGATCTAAGGTGATCAGGCTTACATAGCTGAAAGAAATCCCACCCACCACAGTTAATTTACTAACTTTTTGTTCGAAAAGAGGAGGGTATGACGTCAAAGGTGTTAGGGGAAATAGCCTATTGTTCCCTTCCCTGTGTTTAGTGTCCAGCAACTCCTCCGTCAGTCCAGCACAAGGACGTTGCATTGCAAATCTTCTCAGTAACATTGCAGCTCTGAGCTATCAATCAATTTGCCTAATCAATGAGACATCCGTAAACGCACCATGATGGTCTTTCTATTCTATACCTTATTCAGAGAATTTAGAAGTTGGGGGGTTTTTCAACAGTTAGTTAAAAGGGATTGAGAAACAGAAAGTGGCCATTTACAAAAGCGCAAAATTATCGTTATATACAGGTTTCATCTTAAACCATTTATTGTTATAGACGGTTTCAGTATACATTAAATGAATTGGAATTCTGGACCAAAGGAAATATCGTTATATACAGGTTTATCGTTATAGACAATATCATTATATACAGGTTTCACTGTATCATCTTAACATTTACACAATCTGTTTATTCAATTCTTCCTTGTATCCCCTTAAGACACAGCCCGCACAATCGTGCGGGTTAGACATTCATTTAAATTTTTCCTTCTGAGTCGTATGTAAGAATCATATGTAATAAAAACCTGAATCGAACAATCATTCTGGTTTGCAGAAAGATTAAAGTATTATTTTTCATCAACAGATAGCGGTTGTAATACATGTTTTACTTTCAGCCGGCATGAATAGCTTTGTTTACAAACACAATCCATACAGCTCATCGGGTCTTAAAGGGTTAAACTTAAGTATTTCTCGAGAATGGCTGAAAATTGCTATACAGACAGGTTAGAACATGTGTTCAGTACATGAGCAGTGTTTTTATCTACACATATATTTACCTATCTGAAACATCTCCAATTACTAACGAGTGAGGGAATGATATGAAATACGAGTTGCAAACTGTTTGCCAAATAAAAATTGCATGTGTGGACCAAAAAAATAATTTAATACATAGAAAGAATACTTCATGTCTCATTTTAAAAGACTAAAGTAAGATATATGTCTATGTGTATTTCAGTAATTAATTATTATTATTATTAATTTTTTTTTTTTTTTGTATATTTGGGTGGTGATGATTGTATATGAGGGAATGATATTTGAAAAAATTAAAATATTCAGTTTCATCATTATGGCCGATTTGCGTAGAATCACCCATATATTGTTAATTATTAATCTCAAACATGAAATTTAGTTCCTTTCTACACAATATAAGCTGAGATGAGCAATAATTCATCAGAAAAAGCATAGTATGGCAACACATTCCTGGGAAGTGATAAAAACCAATATTGAATCAACAGTTATTTATAATCATCTTGCATATTAAATTTGGTGAAAATCCATTCCAAACATGCTGAGATCTGGCTATTACGGAAATCGTTAAAAATGTGTCCCAGTAGCACCACCTGTTGGGTATGGAAATTTGATACACGTTGATACATGAAAATTTAATCAGCATCAATTTATGTCAAGGTTTAACTATTTTACCAAGAAATGCTGAGATATAGTTATCATGTAAATTGAGAAAAATGTACCACCTAAGCACCACCTCTAGGGCCATATATGCCAAAATTAATTAGCATCTGTATGTGCTAAGTCTAATTAAATATGGCATTTGATGAAATTTTATGTTTAATTTTTTCAGATAGAGTAACTACAAAATTTGTATTGGATGCAGAGAGAGATTTTCAAAAACTTGCCAAATCTCATTCAGTTGAATTTGTAGTGGACTAGCAGCTTTCTTATAAAGAGACTCTAGTTTTTTCAATGTGAACGTACTGTCAACATTTAACCTGTGTGCTTAATAGTGACATCTATACTTTATATTAGACTTTAATCTACGGTTTCTGGTTTTTGCTGTAAGTTCATGCAAATTAGGCTTTGTCGGTCAATCTGTATAGTATAAAAAAGAAGCACAAGTCTGTATCAACGGATTTTGGCCGAGTTCTGCTTCTTTGCTAATCAAGGCCGTTGTCGAAGAATAAAAGTTATGATTTTGACACCTGTTACGCAGAATCAAATCTTGCTGAGTGAGAATTTGCAGATTGGGTTATATACTTTAAAGCAGCCATACTCAACCTGTGCCTCGGCGGTATTTTATGTGCGGCCCAAGACACATAATCATTAATCCATATTTATAAAATTAAGTGGTGCATAAAAAATACTACTTAAGACCTTTACTATTGTTTTACATATTTTCAAAGACAAAATTTGTCCCTAATACTTTTAATTCATTTAAAACTATGTTAAAATATCTTAAATGCCATTTTCTTATTCAAAAGTTCTTTTTATATGTACTCCCATTTGTGCTACAATGTTGCATGTATTTCTTAATTTTCAACACTAAATAAATTTTATTTGAAATTAATTAGATTTGCACAGTACATTTCTACAATTAAAATAAAATGAAATTTTTGCATTGGGCAAAATTATTTATTCGAGAAAATCTGATGATTTTTTTTTTCTTTAGAACTTTGAAATTCTACATTGTTGCATTATAGCATTTTATGTGTATTATATAGCTAATACTGATTTTTCGAGTTGAACATTTATCGCGAAAGAAATTGCCACCAAAATATTTTTACCCTACTTTTTACCAAACAACAAACATCGCGGCCTATATTTACAGCATTTGCAATAAAGATTTACCACGAAGTTTATTGTTCGTAAATACTGCAGCTAAAATATCTTGTGTAATGTGATTCTGGGTCAAGTAAATTTAAGTGTGAAATCAAATTGAAAAATTCAACTTGAATTAAAATATTTCCAATTTATAAACCCAAAGTCACAGTACAGCCGGTCTCGTATAGTGGCCGAAACATTCACGTCGAAATTAAATGAATTTGAAAATTATTAAATTTCAAATAATGTCAAAATATTATTTTACTATTAATTAGAAATCATTCAGAAGTAGTGGCCAAATAACAAGTGTGTTGAAAAAATATTTCTATTTAAAACTGGCCAAACATAGTTTAAAAATGCGAATCTGAAAATAAAAACAAGGAAATTTTACTCGCCCCATTTTATGACATATATGATTTGACACAAATAACTCAAGATGATCAAATTATAAAGGAAGTTTTATTTAACACATTATCTATAAATTTTATTACTGGATCCAGTCATTATAATTTTATACCCAGAAATTATTATTTTATGGTAGAGCATCATAATTTATATCACTTGATTATTATTATTACATTCAGTTCCTGAAATAAAATATCGTTTTAGTCACTCATGAATATATCAGATTCAGGGTTCGTACGGTCCTTGACAGTCCTTAAAAGTGCTTACATTTTTCAAAGGAAATTTTTGGTGCTTAAAAGTACTTATTTTCATGCAAAATCTGAAAAAAGTCCTTAAAAGTGCTTAATTCTAATCTCATATTAATTCTTAATCAAAGGTAAAACTCTTCTGCATTTCTTTTAATTTCTGATTTAAAAAAAAATCTTAATCCCGCCTTACCTCCCCTTCTGACATATCACGTCCCCCTTCGTAATATCAAAGTTAAAAACTTTTTTTTAACCTTTTTCTACTCTCAGGGATGTAAGACCTGCGCCAATTGCGCCAGACGAAGCCAAAATCGCTTTACTGCTCCAAGCTTCTACGAAACCGCTATTTTTTTTCATTTTGCACCAAACCTGCGCCAAAACGTACTTAGTGCCAAGATGAAATTTTGTACGATTTCGTCGATCCGAGAAACAGAAAAAAATCCATTTTTAACCTTTTTCTAGGCCGCTAATTGCGTCAAAAAAGCAAAAAACTGCGGTCAAAAGATCTCGAAAAATACGCGATGTTTGTCAAATGATCACGAAAAAACGTGAATTTTGTCAAAGGATCGCTAATTTCGTCAAAAACGATAATTTTGTTAAAAGATGGCGAAAAAACTCCGCAAATTTCATCAAAAGGTCGCAAAAAAACCACAAGTTTCGTCAAAAGCTCGCGAAAAACATGCAAATTTCGTCAAAAGATCGCGAAATACACGCAAATTTTGTCATAAGATCGCGGAAAACGCACGATTTCGTCAAAAGATCGCGAAAAACGCGCAAATTTTGTCGGAAGATCGCGAATTTTGGCAAAGGATCGCTAATTTCGTCAAAACACGATCAAAAGATCGTAAAAACGCTATTTTTATTAAAAGATGGCGAAAAGACCCCGCAAATTTAATCAAAAAGTTGCAAAAAACACACGAATTTCGTCAAAATATCGCAAAAAAATGTGCATTTTGTCTCAAAAGATAGCTGACTTCATCAAAAAACTAACAAAACGCGGTCAAAAGATTGTGAAAAACACGAATTTCGTTAAAAGATTGTGAAAAACGCGAATTTCGTTAAAAGATCGCGAAAAATACGCTAATTTTGTCAAAAGATTGCCAAAAATACGCAAATTTCGCCAAAAGATTGCCGAAAATACACAAATTTCGTCAAAAGATCGTGAAAAACATGCGAATTTTGTCATAGCGAAAAAAAGACCCCGTTAATTTTGTCAAAGGGATTACCAATTACTTCTAAAAACGAACAAAATGGGGTCAAAAGGTTCTGAAAAAACGCAAATTTCCTTAAAAGATCTCGAAAAAAACCACAAATTTCATCAAAAGGTCACAAAAAACCGCAAATTTTGTCAAAAGATTTAAAAAAAAACGCTAATTTCGTCAAAAAATAGGGAACAGCACACTGATTTCAACAAAGGGTAGCAAAAAATACGCGACTTTTGTCAAAAGATCGCGAAAAATACGCGAATTTCGTCAAAAGATCACGAAAAATACGCGAATTTCGCCAAAAGATCGTGAGAAATACGCAAATTTCGACAAAAGATGGCGAGAAATACGCAAATTTCGCCAAAAGATCGCAAGAAATATGCAAATTTCATCAAAAGATCGCGAAAATACGCAAATTTGTTTTTTATTAGCATTAGAATTTCAATTTGCTCCAAAAACAGTTTTTATGGCTACAAAATTAATTTTTGCTGCTACAAAAATGGATTTTACTGCTACAAAATCAGATTTTTGCTGCTACAAAAATAGATTTTACTGCTCCAAAATTCGATTTTTGCTGCTACAAAACTGCTACAAAATGGCTTTAGTGCACTTTCATACCTGTACTCTATTTCTTACTTTATATTGAATAAATAATCTGTCCTAAATTTCTGTAACAATTCATTCTATCACATTTCATTAAAATTTCACCTGAATTTCACCCTCAAAATTTATCTTCCTCCGTTTTTCTTTGCTCCCCCACAGTACTCAAAGTTTAAAAACTCTTCGAAACTGTTTAATTATTTTTTTTTTTTGCTTTGTCATTTTATTGCCACAATAAATAATCAATCAAGATTTCTCTTCCCACCCGAAATTGGAATTTTTCTCCCCCCCCCCCCCACACACACACACTTAAAGAACACATGGAATTTATAGTCTTTAAAACTCCTCTCAGTTTTTTGTTCTTGGAAATTAAAAATCTTGTATTATCTTGTAAGGTAAATAAATAAGTCATCTAATAAACTCCCTCCCTCCCTAAAAAATTAAAAAAAATATGCTTGTCCCTTTGCCCCCTCAACTTATAAAGTTTAAAATCTTAAAAATCATTGCTTTTTTAAAAATTTTTTCTGCTCCATTAATTTATTGTAACAATAACTAATCGATCATACAGTTTTACTCCCCCCTCCACCGAAATTGACGTTTCCCCGCCCTCCCCTTTACTTTCCAAGCATACAAAATTTAAAGTCTTTTAAACTGTAAGTTAATTATAAATCTGTTAAACTACCCCCCCCCCCCCCCAATAATAAGAAAAAATTATGTTTCTCCTCTTTGTTTATCTTTACAATAAGAAAGTATTGGATTCAGGAAAATTTTCGACCGATTTACATGTTTTATGGGTCAGATATCCTGAAAAACATGTTTTTACAAAATGAGTCTGACTCTGTTTGTCTGTATGTGACACAAATTTTGTGGGTGGTGTATCTCAAGAACTAATGCACAAAATTTAATAAAAATTTATATTCAGTTAATCCTCGATATAAATTAGTGTTGATTAGTTTTTGATGTAAATCGCCCTACAGGTGATGCTGCTATGCTGCATTTTTCATGATTTACGCCATAGCTATATCTCAAGAACTAAAGCACGAATTTTCATCAAACTTCAGATTCAGGTATACCTTGATAATTATAGGTGCTGATTATGGTTTGGTGTTAATCTCGCAACAGATGGCGCTGCTATGCTGCATTTTTCACGATTTCTGCAATAGTTATATTGCAAGAACTAATGCACGGATTTTCATCAAACTTCAGATTCAGTTAGATGTTTACATAAGTTGTTGCTGATTAGGTTTTGGTGTAAATCACCCTACAGGTGGTTCTGCTATGCTATATTTTGCAGGATTTGCACGGTTTTCAAGTCGTATCTCAAGAACTAATGCACGGAATTTCATATCTTTAGAATCCTCATGAGGGGCATAGACCATTTAATTTTGGCACTCTGATAATGAATTTTGTAGTATTAACATGTATGAGATAGAAGAAAGTTTTGGGATTTGCACATCTGACTAGTTTTTTCTTCTGCTGTATGTTATTTTAAAATTTTCTAAATTTCTACTGCCACATGGTGAAATCCCCCCCCCCCCCCTTCCCGTCCGTTTGAATATTTAAAACTTTTACAAAAATGAAAGAAACCCTTTATTAAAAAATGCATGTTATAATTTATTAGTTTATTTAATTTGAAGGTCCTTAAGTTTTTTTGGTTTTGGTCCTTGAAAGTCCTTAAAAGTACTTGATTTTTATTTAAAGAAATGTGTACGAACCCTGAGATTGATGAATCAAACTCAAGGATTGTATACTTTGTTGAAGAACCATATTTCACGAAGAATTTAATGCAATAAAATTTTATCTAAACTGTTTAGTTCTGCTGAATCTAGGAATGTTCAGTGCTATTTTTCATTTATTTTTACTCTTTGATGGAGAAATGTATTTCACAAAGTACTTTTAATATAGTTCTGTTGAGTGATAGAAAGTTTGCGTCAAATTTTCATTATCTTTACTCAAGGAAAGCATCGCATATACTCAGGATTAGTTACACGGTTAGAAGAGATGATGATGTCTGGATGCGAAATGATGATAGGAGATACTCACTCCAAAATTTATCTTGTTTTCGTTGACATTGATGGAATTAAATTATATAACTATATAAGTTTAAGCAGAGTTTAAATTAGAAAGGCAGAAGAAACGTTCATTAACTGAACAGCTCCAAAACCTATTAAGTATATCTATTAAAAATAAAGGCAAGACTATGTAGTTAAATAAATATCAGAGAAGTTTAAAATACACAAAATGTTTATTAAAAACAAAAGATATATATATATAAAACAGAATAATCATTTAAGGAAAGTAAACTAGCTTTAACAGAAATAAACCTGAATGAAAAAATGTAACACTTTACTTTATGAATTATTATATCAATGAGCTTCATAACAAGAAATATGAAAGACAATACTTTCAATTTAAGGAAAGCATATGTAATCGATGCTTCAGAGCAAGCCAACATTCCATCGTTATCTATCAAAGCAACTCAAGATGAATATCACATAACTAAAGTTTAAAATTCCATAAATCAATAAGCCGGTCCGGACTTCAGTAAAATGAATCCTCTAATAACAATCGTGAAAGCCATGGTGTTGATTCACATAAACACTTTCATCATATCACATCCACTTTACGATAAAACATTTCACCCGAAAACTCATTATAAGAAACACGATGAACTGTATGGAACTTCATTACTCACACAACCATCTTCCTGCCTTTCGTTAAATGCCGCATTATGTTAGTAGGTCAAGGAAGGAAAGGGCAAGTGAGAATCTCCTGCACGGCACTTTATACGATCCAAAGAAACAAAAACTAAGTCATTACGCAATGCAACTGACAGCTTCAAACACTTGCAAAGATGACAACATGATTTATATGACATCGTTACGTGGTAGCTGTTAGGATTACGTCATCATGTACTTAGTGGAGTTTTTGAAACATGACAGAAGAAGTAAATATTGAAGAAGTACGATACGTATGTTAGGAAAGTAAATAAAACGTTATTTAAAAAGAGAAAGAAGAATAGGGTAAGTTAATTTATTATAATGCATAGTATATTACTGTAAATAAAAAGATACTTTAATAAAAGGAATAGTGAATAAAGATAAATAGATTTATCAATGGAGGTAAAACACGTACAGTGACAAGAACAGGTATATATTGCTATCAAATGCCCCCCCCCCCCCCTTCTTGTCACATGTACGGCATGAAAAAGGACAATTGCCTGAAGGATCACATAAGCACGAATTCACAATTACAAACATGCTGGTACCCACATAGACTAACAAGTACCCATAGCTCCAAAGAAAGACTTTCAAAAAAAAAAAAAAAAGAAGTTCCATATAGAAAAACTTCAGATATCCACAAGACGAACTCCAGCTATATAAAAAGTTATCAATGACCTAAAAAAAACTGCAAGCTCTGGAACACCGAACACATAAGAAAACATGAATACACAGTTAATATAAACGATATACATAAATATATATTACTAAAAACACTTTTTCCAATCCACAGATATCCCACAGCAGCACTTGATATCTATCTATATACCATTTGACATTACCTTTCAAAATGCAGAATATCAAGTTAAAATGAAATCAATGACTCTTTTACAATTCTTTAAAAGAATTAAAGCTTAGAATTGTTAGTAGAGCTTAAAATTCTGAATAAAATGAGTACCTACACTTAATACGTTTGTTGGATATTAAGGTTACAATTCTACTTTAAAGTTTTAGCACCGTGGTCAGAGGGTTGAACTCAGAATTAATTAGCGGAAAACTGGAAATCATTTTAATCCCTTCAGATTAGGTCTAAAATGAATATTTTATGTTTTCCCCCTCGTACCAAGTGAGCGTTAGGAAATATGTACGTATTTACATTTGAAAAACATGTTTTACCTTAATATTTTTAACAATATCTCAAAATAGTTAATTCTATCAAAAACATTGTCAATGCAAATATTGTAGAGCTTAAAATTCTGAATAAAATGAGCACCAACATTAGTATTTTTGTTCAAAATTAAGGTCGCAATTCTAATTTCAAAATTTTGCCTTAATCGCTAATCAAGAGCTTGAAGTCTGGAGAGACCAAGTTACCTAAGAATATCTCAAAAACAACTAAGTCTATCAAAAACATTGTCAGTACAAATGTTGTAGAGAATAAAATTCTGAATAAAATGAGCACCCACATTAATATTTTTGTTCAAAATTAAGGTCGCAATTCCATTTCAAAATTTTGCCTTAATCACTAATCAACAGTTTCAAGATAGGAGAGTTCAGATTACCTTAACAATATCTCAGAACAGCTAGCTATATCAAAAAATTGCCAATACAGATGTTGTAGAGCTTAAAATTCTGAATAAAATGAATACTCACATTAATATTTTTGTTCAAAATTAAGGTCGCAATTTCAGATATTGTTAAAAATATTAAACGTGTTTTTCGAATGTAAATGTGTACATATTTCCTAACGCTCACTTAGTACGAAGGGGAAAACATAGAATATTCATTTTAGACCTAATCTGAAGGGATTAAAAAGATTTCCAGTTTTCTCCTAATTAATTCTGAGTTCAACCCTCTGACCATGGGGCCAAAATTTTAAAGTAGAATTGTGACCCTAATATTCAACAAAAGTATTAAGTGTAGGTACTCATTTTATTCAGAATTTTAAGTTCTACAACATTTGTATTGACAATGTTTTTGAAAAAGTTGGTGATTACAAGATAGTGTTATGGTATTTAAAAAAAAACGTGTTTTTTGACTATAAATCAATGCATAATTCCTAACGCTCACCTAGTATGAGGGGGAAAACGTAGCACATTCATTCTAGACATAAACTGAAGGGATTAAAACAATTTCCAGCTTTCCCCTAATTATTTCCGAATTGGGCCTTTTTTTGCTCCCCTACCACTGGGCTAAAAGATATATTTAACTATCTACTCCACATATAAAATACACTTATAAAACTTGAGTTCTTCGAGAAGACTTGCATTGTTAGTTAGATAAATTTTCAAGAAAGGGTTTCGTATGTAACACATATCATTCTACGTTGCTTAGTTATAGAATTATGTGCGAAAACTCTTTAATCAGTGAACCCTATTTCGAAAGATTAGCCTTTTTAAAAGGTTCTACTCAGTTGAGTTCGATGGAATTAGCACTAGTTGTTAGATAATTTTCCAGGAAAGGTTTTAGTATATAACACATATCGTTTTATATTATAGAATTTTAGGTAAATGTTCTATAATCTGGTGAACCTGATTATGAAAAATTAGTCTTATCAGAAAGTTCTTTTGAACGGATTTTAATGAGATTTGCATTTTTAAATTTTCAGGGATGATTTTAATATACTACGTATTGTTCTACCGCTCTTTTCCATATTCTAATGATCAACTAAAAGATTTGCTCCTTAACAGTCCAAATTTTGTCTGACACATTAGAAGATATAAAATCGTAATGGCGTTAATATTGTTTTCAGCCATGCGGAAGATCATTGGAGATAAATGTATATTTTGCTGTAAAACAGAAGATCAAATACACCAATATATTCCATTTGATTAAAGTTTTGTTTGGAGAAACTGACCAGCGTAGCGGGCGAAGGCTGCTAGTAGTGAATAAAGATAGATTTATTAATGGAGGTAAAACACGTACGGTGATAAGAACAGGTATATATTGCTATCAGGCATCTGTACTTTTCTCACCAATAATGTGAGAATACTTCTCACAGTGTTTAAATTTGGTTTATTTTTATTTCCTTTCAGCTATTTTTTTTGCATCAATGTTTATTTAAACTCAATCTTTACGCCGCGATGTTGACGCTTTTATCTCTCACCGTAAAGCAAGTTCATTTTTCGCCGCCGATCTGTTTCTCTCGGCCTTCGGGCGAATCGGCAGCTTGCGCATGCGCACTCCGTATTTTAGGAGCACATTTCTGGAGCTCTCGTTTCGTTGGAGCCAATTTGATTATGATGACGTCATTGAAATTATGCTCCGCCCTCTTTTGACGCCGATCGCTGACAGGAGAATAGTTTGGTTTCGTTTTCCAATCAGTGAAACTTTTTAAATTCTGCAGCTTGTAATTCGATTTTCATTAATTTCTCGTAAATGTTAATTTAGCTAATCAATTTAAATTCTGCCTTTTAATTACTTTGTCAACCCCGTATTCATCATTTAAAAACTAAAACTCGCTAATTTTAAATTCAGAATTTGGTTTGATGTTGTCTGAAAAAGATGTAGTCTTTTAACGTAGATTTAGCGGAGCGCCAGCCCGCTGGCCGGCCGTTCGAATGCCGTGCCGCTTTTTTTTGGCCGAATGAGTTTGATATTTTATTTAAGTGGATGTGTTTTTTTTTAAAGTTTAATCCTTTAAAGTTGTGCTGCTCTCATTAAAAGGAATCCTATGGATTTATTCCGTGTTGGCTGCTATTTTTCTTCTTAAAAGATTAGTTCTTCTATTTTAAAATGGTGACCAGAAGCAAGTATTTTCATAACCTTCTACCGCTACTAACGTAAGAAATAAAGAATAGTTGTTTTCATCAAATTGCCTCTTCACTGTCTACATTTCAAGTAAGAACTCTCCAGTTTTATTATTTCTTTAACGATCAATAGTAATTTATTAAAAGACCTTCGCAATTTGTTCTAAACCACTTAAACGATCACTTAATTACCGCCACATTATGACTTTAAGACTTATCTAAATCATGGCGAACCAAATTATTGCAACTGAAAAACTGTAGCGGTTGTAAAAAAATACCATTATTTACTCTTGTATCATATTAATTAATATCCATTCTTGACATGGCATATTCCTTTTGTATCGGTATTTGGAGGGTAGAATACTTTCTTAATGAAGCTGAACGTCATCTGACAAAAATCTTCATTTGCCGCTGAGCCCATTTGCCCAACGGTGAAAATCTGACAGCAGAATTACACGACCTTCCGTCTCAGGAAATTCTAAGCCAACTCCCTAACTTCAAAACAAACGCCGAAGTTTGAGGTTATCTTTTCAGCGAAACGAGCCAATCAGAATGCGGGAAAAACGGCTTGTCGATAGCATCATAGACGAAAAAGGTTTTTGAGCTAGCATTACGGCTGTGAATGGCAACAGTGAATCGTACGGGAGAAAAACAGACGCTTAGCTGTAATATACGTGATATTGGAATTTCCGCTAGCATTCCACGATATGGTTTCTACTTGGGGGGTAAAATGCTCTTTTGAGGCATAATGGTGAAGCGTGAATTCAAATATCCAAAGCCAGAGCCATTATAAATATAGAAAAGACTAGAAAATATTTTCTTGTTTATCCGACAAAGTAGAAAAATAATTACTTTGAAATTTTGCCAGATGAATGAAAAAAAATATTAGAATTCAATAAATATGATTCGAAATCAAAATATCTAAGAATAAAGGTTTTAGATTTTGAATATTTAAGACTTATTAAATATTGCTGTCAATTTGATAGATCGAATTTGAAGTTTTGTTTATTTTAATAAACAAAGTATAAAAATTTGTTAATTTTAAATGGGAAATGTTATGTAATACTTTTATAACATAACATTTTAGTAAATTTTTTTCTGCAACAGACATTTAATCCACTGACAATATTAACTTTGTTGTATTGCTCTGTGCGGCCCGCCTAATGTCTCAAACACATGTTTGCAGCCCGCGAGGAAAAAAGGTTGAGTATGGCTGCTTTAAAGTATAGTTTGAAAAATAAATCATATAATCAAGATAAGTACTCAAGATAAAGTAATCAGTTAAGGATCAGTCTAATCTTTATAATTACCACTTTGACACAGTCATAATAATTATCTTAGTTTTATTATTGATAAAGTATGTTTCAAGCTAAGCATAAATTTATTTTCACCAGCATAAACATCCCATATGTTCTTCTCATATTCTAAATCCATGTACCATTTTAACTTGATTTTTATCCGAGACCCTAATGAATAAAAACTCCTGAAATTTACATCATTTAGACATATTTGTCATAAAATTAGGGTGTAAAAAAATCATGATTTTTTTTAAAAAATCAAAAAAATCAATTTTTTTTATTTAAATCGGATTTTTTTATTTAAATCTGATTTTTATGATTTTTTTCCCAGTGTTCAAATACTGAATAACTACGAAGAGTTTTAGGTTTCTAAAACAATTAAACCACTAATTGCTAACATAATCTATGTTTTTACACTTTAATTAATAAAATTATAATTATTAGTAATTACAGAAATTATAAAAACTGTAAATTAGTAGTTTCATTAGTTACTATCATACAACAATGTTATATAAATTAATATTGTAATAATTATGTAAAACTTTATAAATACTAGTGACATTTAACACTTATTAAAATTATTAACTGCTCTTTATATTAAATAAAATAGTTAACACTACTTCAAAATAATAATTATTAAACAATTAACTCTCTAATTAGGAGCATAACATTTTTAAGCCTTAAAATTATTAAAATGGTAATAATGTAGTATTCATTTTAGAAAGAAAAAGGGACAGGATGCTAGTTCCAAAAAAAGGGCACTATTTCATGAGGAAATATATTAGTAATGTGTTTAGTAATGATATAAGGAAAAAAAGAAAAATAAAATAATTTTTAGTATGATAAATAAAGTGTCCTTAATTTTTAATAATTTTATGAATAACAAATTGAAAAATACAATTAAATAACATATTTTAATTATATCCTGTTTTTTCTAAAGAAATAAAGTTCTATATTTTTGCAAGATCTTGACCACGTGAATTTAGAAATACTGTTGAATGGGGAAGTTTTTTACAAGAAATATCTGGCTACAACTAAAGGTGAATTTCAACTATTTTTTTTTAAGGCAGGGTGCATTTTGCCAATTTCAAAAGGGGCATGGTGCGGCACCATTAAAAAATTGGCCTAGAAGAAACAGTAAGTGATTACAGAATTAAATAAAAACTGCAAATAAGTAATTTCATTAGTTAGTAGCACAGATATAACAAAACTAACAAATATTATTTGCAACTCGTTTTGCATTTGTATTTAGGAAAATTACTGTAAACCACAAAAATCTAAATTTACACACATGTATGTGTATGCTAACAAAAAAATTAATTATGAAAATGAGTTAAACCCATTCATATAGAATAAATAGAAGTTAGCCACTTATATCCGAAATCCTCAAAATATTTAAGTAACAGCATTATTACCTCTCAGTGTGGATTATTAGCTTTCAATGGTTTTTCTTCTTTTTTTTTTTTTTAAAGAAAATTTTTTTTGCGTTTTCAATCCCCAATTATTAATTTTTATTTAGTATATATGAGCTACAAAGTTAAAAGTATTTATTCAACCTAAACCGAAGAAGCTCTTGCTGAGTTTAGCATTTTTATACCAATTATTTCTTTTTTTTTTCTTATGCATTCATTTACAATTTAGCTTTGAAAAAATGTCATTCTTTCATTCTTCTTTAACTTCAGATTTCTATTAATTACTATTTATTCTTTTACTTGTAGAAATGTATTACACTTGCTATATGTAATTTTATATAAAATAATGCATAAATTGATTACCTAAAGAAAATTATGACATTGCAAATTATATTAGATTTAAATATCATTTTTAAATTAAACTGTTTTAATTTGGATAAAAACTTAGAAACAATGTTTTTTACAAACTCAATTGTTTTTAATTTTTTACAGTACTCATGAATTAAGCTTAGAAACAATTATTTAAAGCTCTTTTTTTTTGTTTATTCATAAGTCAAAATAGCTGTAGGAACTTTCAAATTATGTTCATGTTAGATTTTAATACTTTTTTTGACATTTTAAACATTTAGAAATTTTTTTATTTAAATCAATGATTTTTTTTTAAAAAATCGGTTGATTAAAATCATGATTTAATCGCTGATTTAAATCAACTAATTAAAATCGTTGACACCCTACATAAAATACTTCAATTTTATCAATAAAAATGCTAGATTCCTTTTAAAATTGACATCAATTTAACTTCATGAAATATTTCACCCCATTAAGGCCTTAAACTCAGTAGCCAGTGCTGCCAATTTAGTGTATTTTTGAATACCACTATTTGCAAATTTTTGCCTTATTTAAATGCAAAATTTTACAATTAAATAAATTCAACAATCTGTTAAATTCTAAACTAATTTATGATATAAATTAAAAATATATCAAAAATTAAATCCGTAAATTCACTTTAACTATAATATAATATATGAATAGAATACAAAATTAATTTGGTCAAAATATACTGAAAGGTGTTTAAAATGTTAATATACTGAAAGGTGTTTAAAATGTTAATATACTGAAAGGTGTTTAAAATGTTGTTAATGTAATTGATCTAATAGCACATTTAACTTAGCCAAAAAGAATTTAAACTATACAAATTTGAATATATTCCTGTTTTATGTGAAAGACTAAAATATTGCTTACAGAAATATAAAATAAATTTAAATTCTAATCCACCAACGAAGCTAAAAGTAAAACTGTATAACAGTACATGTACAGTCCCACACCCCTGTGTGAAACTGCAGGAGTCTACCTTATACCAGTGACCACAAATAATGACAAGAAAGAAAAGTTTGATTATATTGGTATGACAACACGGAAATTCAAATTACTTCTTAAAAAACACATTTTAGATATAAAATTTGACCGAAGTCCTCGATTTACGTAACCCCGCATTTACGTCGTCTGGCCTGGAAAAAATTAAGACGCACTTTGAAGTTTTTTGAAGACTTTTGGTTCTATGAAGAAAAACTTTCTCACGACAATCAAGTCATAGTGACAAAAAAATAAAAATAGTCACTAGTAAAAGCTTAGAAAACTCACTCTGCTGTTACAAAGAGCTTCTAAAAGTAGAAAAGAAAATTTGTCAGATCAAACTTCATTGCAAGATTTTTTTGCATCCTCGGACTCTATTGGGACAGCTAGAAGAACAGTAATTTGTAAGTTAAGAACTTATTTATTACAAATTCTTGTATTGCAAACTCATTTTTTTTTGCTAATGTTAAATATATGTAACATAATCCCTAAATACAATATGTTCATTTGATTTTGGAGAAATTTTATTACTTATCTTTTTTTGCTTACCTAAATGTAACTCGACTTATGTCGCTAGTCTTAGAACTAATAGCTGACATAAGTCGAGGTATTACTGTACAGTTTAAATAATCTAAGATCATCAAGAAAATAGTTGTTTATAACAGTTCATGCGTTTGAGAATGATTGGAAATCATATGCAGAAATAATAACACCTGTAACGATACTTTATCCTGCAATATCCTACAAATCTGGATCAATTTACTAGCAGTTAGCTCCATTTTAGAACATTCCAGTATCATTCTTGGCTTGAAAGGACTTTTTTCTCTGTTTTGTATTTTATTTCAAACCCCGATGATGAGTACAAAAGTACGTGAGAGTACTTTGTTTTTAGATGTACAATTTTTGTGTTTTATATTATTAACAACATTTTAAATGCCTTTTATTAAATTTTGACCGAATTAAATTTGTATTTAATTAATGTACAGTACAGAACCATGTATCCGGAATGGTTGGGGTCAGATGTATTCCAGTTAACTGGTTTTCCCGGTTAACTGGTTGGGCATTAAAGCAGCATCCATTTGATAAGTTTTGTGGCATATATGTGGTTGTGGCATTATTTCTGATTTTAAATTATTAAATTACTTGGATTAAAAATCAGATGCAAGAAAGATCAAAAGTTAATCAGAGTTTGAAAGAAGGTAATTTATGGGAATCCCTTGGGAACAAAAATTCTTCTGTTTCTTCTGCATAAAAATTAAAGCGTCTAAAATACAACTAAATATGTTTCCATTTCAAATACTAGATGTTGTCATCAAATTATACAATTGTTTCAAGCAATGCATATGTCAAACTGGCAGTATATGACACTTTTTTTCTGCAAAGATGCTCAAATCAGTCTATTAGAAATAGCATTCCGGATAACTGGTTTTCTGGTTAACTGGTTTCCGGATAAATGGTTCCATACTGTATTACATTTGCTAAATTGTCAATACCGTTCAATACTATTTCAATAAAAGAGTTATAAAAATAACTTTCACACAACTGCATTAAAATGTAACAGTTTTATGAATAAAAATGCATTTTTTCTAAGCATATCATTTTCATTAATCGAAGTTTTACATTCGTTCTACAATTAGGAAATGATCAAGATCTTTTTGGTCTTATTCTCTGTGCAGATTTAAAGTTCGCTTATTTAATCAATTAAACAATAATTGGCCATAGTTAATAATATATTTCAAATGTGGTTTTGTTCATAAAAAAACTAGACATCCTATTGTGTTGACCAGATTTAGTAATATGTTATAATCTAATTAACAAATTTACATTATATAATTTAAACTATTCAAGTTTTTAGCATTTTCATGGAAATTAGAGCATTATCAAAGAATATAATTGAACACTAAAACAACATCATTGGTGTCTTTTCTAATTACATTGAAAACCAATTAACATGAGATTATGTTTTGTAAACTATGTTAATCTGTTAAAAAAAAGAAAAGAAAAAATGAAATTAGTAGAATATTATGTTTATTTGATGTTTTGTGATTGTTGTAAAATGTTTATATTTTATGCTCAGGTACCTGAGAAGGAAAATGAAAATTCTGAGGAACCTTGGTTTGTTGAGGTTGTTGAGAGACTGCAGAAGGCCAATGAATATAGATGGAGGGGTCATGGTCATCTTTATGGGGATTTATTACCAGAAGTGTATAAAAAACTCCCTGAGGTTCCAACTCCTCGACCTAAAGTTGTTGCATCTGAGCTTCTCGTCAATCAACCTAAGTGAGCCATAAAACCCTAAATAGTTAATATGTCTGGCATTTATCATAAGCAGTTTCTCTTCTCAAACATTAAGAACACATGTATCTTATTTTGCAGAGTTTAATTATATTGGCAATGTTTAAAATTATTGGTGGTCCATTTTTTCTAAAGACCACTTGGGGGGGGGGGGGGGGGGTCTATAAGGTTAGTCAGTAACTGAAAGGTTTTTTATCCTTTTTCCTGTGAAAATATGCTAGCATTAACGTTTTGCCTCACAATTCACGTGCATTCAAAGTTTGTGTTATCCATTGAAATTGACAGACGGTTTAGGAATTTAAGTGAAAAATGAGATTGTCCACTAACAATGGCAAAAAGCATTTTTATATGAAAAATATCAATCATGTATTCAAATAAAATTTTGAAAAAAAATTAAAAGTGATACTTTCATGTCAGAAGTTAATAGCAGAAAAATCGCCAAAGATTTTGTTACTTAAAGTAACTTTTTTGATTTCATAATTTCAGTAGTTTAAGCATGTAGTTCAATGTTTTCAATTCTGTTCGTAGTTCAATTATGTCTGTTATTAAATGTGTGTTTTATTTATATTATTTTTATTTATTGATAAAGTTTTAATTTAATTATAGAATCTTAGCTGGAAACAAATACTGAACTGTTTATATTGTTTTAAGAGCAAATTGGTTCATCTTTCGTAATTGAGCTGCATTCAATAAAGATAAATTAAAAAAAAATTCATGCTTCAAAATTATTTTAAAAATTATGAAAAATCATTAAATAGAGATACCACTTTCAAACAAATTGCATTTGAAAGGAAAAAAAAAAAAATACAACTTGACTGTGTAAAAATTTAAATTGTGAGATGTTTATAGAAGTTAAAAAAATTTCAGAAAAATCAAAATTTATTGGCCAGGTGTCAATATGATGTCAGCTTTACTCTGATGTATTTTTGCGTTATACTATAGATTTCAAAATGCTGTAATCCTTCAAATGTAAATTGGATTTTCAGCAGCTAGATGAATCTAATTGAACATGTTTTCTTTGCAATTGTAGTATTGTGTAATTGTGTCGCATTACCAGAAAGTATTCATTTTGTAGTTTTTGTATTTCCCACATTTTATTTTCTGACTTTTTAAATGCAGAATCTTCCCTCCTATTCTTATCTTATAGCTAATTTCTAAACTGTTAATTTTAGAGGTGTGGTCCCAGTTTCAAAATGTTTCAAATGTTGTTCATCATATCAAAAGCCATTTATGCCAAAATAGTTATTATTGTATCTTAAATTTAACATAATTAAAATTTTTACACGATGTTTGGGTCTTATAATTCATATATAGAAAGTGTTTCTCAGCATGTTCAAAGTAAAATAGTAAAAGTTCCATTTTTATATGACAAACTTAGCAAGTTATGAAATTTTGACTTTTATTAATTTTCAGCTTTTTCTGGCAATAAAAACAGAAAAATGGGTTTTTTTATCTTTTTTTTTTTCTTTTGTATTTTATTACCTATTTTTTTTTTTTTTTTTTTCTTTTCTTAATTTTCTCTTTTGCAAAGTTGGTGTTATCTTCTGATTGATATAGCTGAAACAGCTAAGTAATTATTCAAGGCCGATACCAGCTTTTTTTTCACCTGCGTTAAACATGAATTTTGGGGACCTCTTCCTCCTCTACAAAGTAAGTTTACAAAGAGAATTTAACTAAGTTTCTAATAGCTAAGTTATTTTCTAAAATTTAAAATCTATATGATAATAGCCGAAATCATGTGACTGTCATCAACAATTCCGGGCTGACCGCTTCACTTTTTATATGCCAGTCGGCCGTTTCGCTACTTTAATGCTAGCTAGGTGCAGGTGATTAAACTGCCAAATAAGGTTCCATCAACCTCATTTCATTTAAAATATAAACCTATCACTAATTTGATTTAAAATAATGTACATGATACATTTTATATATGTAATAACGCCAAGTGTATAACACTTCCTAAGTGAACTCATCTGGATTCTGATAATCTTTCTTTAAAATCAGCCATTTTATTTTAATTTTCAGAGATTGCTGAAATAGAGAAAAGTTTCTTGGCCTGAAGGAAGTTTGGCAATGTATTTTCTGACAACCTATTTACTGTTTGATACTCACAAGCAATTTTTTCCTTATATATACAATTTATTTAATAAAAAGAAGCTTTTTATCCATTTTTATAAAGAAACAGACACAATTTGTATATAAAAAAATATATGTATTTAGAAATAATTTTTTTATGTATATAAATACATATATAAATAAAAATAAAAGTTTATCAGGTTTGTTTGCATAGCTGTTTATATATTTTGGCTATATAGCTAGCTCACTTTCTGAAACCCAAATTGCGCCAAGCTTTTTTTTTTTTTTTTTTTAAATGCAAAGGATCCTATAGTGGAAAAGTACCTAAATAAATAATTATTAATAATAAATACATATATAAGCAAAAATAAAAAGTCATCAAGTTTGTTTTCATAGCTATTTGTATATTTTTGCAATATATCTCCCTTTCTGAAGTCTGAATTGCACCAAGCTTTTTTTTTAAAAAATGCCCTGTAATGGAAAAGTACCTAAATAAATTATTAATAGAAATAATTAGTAAAATAAACCAAAACATTTTATTTCAAGATCAAAGCATTGTTTTTAATTTAGACTAATATATATCCTCCGTTGAAATTAGGTTGACAGCTTAATATCTCATTCCATAAGCCTAAACAAACACAAGAGATTCATTCATCGTGAATGGTAAAAAATATTAAACCATTGAGGCAATCATTCACAAAGCAAGTTCTCCAAAAATCAAAGGACAATATTCTTATGACGTCATACTAGGTAAAATGGGCGCTTCGTTTGTTTACGGTTTGCATTCACAAAGGTTTTATTTTGCAATTTCATGTTTATGAACAAAAAATCAAATTAATGAAACCAAAAGCATGTTTTTTCATTATTTAATTATTAAATGAAAAAATTCATAAATGCCTGATTTGAAAAATTATTTTTTTTTCAAAATACTAAAAAATAACACTGAAGTAACAGCATGTTTAAGTTAAATAAGTTTAATTTAGATAATTACTGAGCAAATCTCAGTTTAAACACTTAAAATTTCACAATTCTCGCCAATAGTTGTTGTTATTTTTTGCGCCTGTAAATTAAAAGCAATGCTTTGGTACTGAAATAAAATGTTTTTGTAATTTACACTACATAATAATAGCTGTCGAGTTACTGCAATTAGTATTACAGGCGGTGTGTTATTGGCGCGGCGTATTTATGTAATACAGATCTTAAAAATCAGTAGAAATTAAACATAAATGCTGAAGTCAATGAGTTACGCAGTTATAAAAATTGTAGTATGCAACCCGATTATGTCACATTATCCAAGATACGATTAGATGATAATAATGATAGAATTTCTAATCTTCCGTAATCAAATCTACTGCCATGGCTAGGATGAAACAAACAAATATTAGAAACAATAATTTTAAATGTAAATGTGGATATCATTAATTGCTTTTGACAAAAATATTCCATTGTGCCAAATTGTTTTAGCTACAATGGTCCCAGATACAGAAGAATACTTAATAGATTTAAAAATCCCTGCCTTAGCTAATGTATTGCAACTGATAAGCAGAAGGAAATGAAGCATAAATGCCTAACTGAATTAAGCGGTATATTTGTCAAAAAGGACGAAATACGTAACAACAAAAGGAGTATAAAGTACTACCATGATCACAAAGAGTTGTTGATTTCTTTTTCAGAATCTTCAGATTTGGGGAAAGATTAAGCAAGTTTATTAAATTAAGAATAAAAGTAACATGATGCAATGCTTAGCATACATTTAAGAGAGACCAAACTGCTCGCCAGAGGTGACTAGTATGTAATATTGGACTACAAAATCAGGTTTGTGAAATATTTATTCATTAAAACCTGTGAAACCGAAATCAAAAGAACCAGGAAAAGTTCTGTTTTATAAAGCTTCACAATACCTAGACTATATAAAAGAGACTGCAAGAACAGTGTTTTAAAGAAAATGTGCTGCAAACCTCTCCTAAAGTAACATCATAAATAAATTATTTGAAACAACGTTTAAACACACAATAAAACAACATATTTGACCATACGTATACGTTTCGTGAGTACAAGGACTCACATCCTCAGTGTAAAAACTTTAAAAGCTCTAAAAACAATATCCCCCCAACTGCATGTACGGTGAAAAAAACCCAAATGTCAAAACATAATACCAAAAGACCATCAAGTTCTAACAGCCAATGAAATTAATGCGGAAGTGAAGGGTCGTGACACAACAAATCCATCCAGAAAGTTGAGATGTATGGTGTACTAGATAAATCATTAACCAAGGAGTCTTTAAATTTATGGATATGAATAGCCTCATAAAAGTCTAAATCCAGAGGAGTAATACATTTCTTGATAATGGTAGCTGAGTCAAAATTAAAATTATGTCCCTCCCCCCAGCAATGAGAGGCGATAGAGGATTTCTGTAATTCTTTTTTCTTTACATAGTTTCTGTGTTCATTGATTCTGTAACGGAGTTTTCGCTTAGTTTGTCCAATGTAGGACAAACCACATTGGCATTGAATGTTGTAAATGCCCCAATAATTATGTGGGGGAATTTGGTCCTTAAGTTGCGAAAAAGATAATTTATTAACCGGTTTAAAAACCACATTAAAATCATAATGTCTTAAGATATTAGCCATCTTAAAGCTAATGCTATTATAAAATGGTAAAATGATAAGATTGGAAATGGAAACCGTAGTAACAAGAGAATCAAGATTATTAACATATTTATTAAGACTATGAGAAATTAAATTATTGATATAAGACAAACTAAAACCTCGATCAATAGCCACAGATCTAATGTAATTTAATTCTGTAATAAGTGAATTATTGTCTGAACAAATTAAGCGAGCTCTATTAATCAAAAAATGAAAAGCCGAAGCTTTTTGGGAAGGGGGGTGACATGAATTGAAATGGGGGGGGGAGTGTGACAGCAAAAGGTTTACGGTAAACGCAAGTGTCAAAGGTATTAGGCTGACGTGTAACCAACACATCCAGAAATGGCAATCTATTATCTATTTCAACTTCATAAGTGAATTGAATGACTGAATCTATTGAGTTTAAAATCGTTAATATATTGTCAACAGAAAATAGAGAAAGGTCCAAGAGTGCAAAAGAATCGTCTACATATCTGCAATAAAATGGGAAGTTGATAAGGTTAAACATTTTAACCTCAAAGTAATGCATATATAAATCTGCTAAAAAAGGGCTAAGGGGATTACCCATTGCTAAACCATCTGTCATAGAATAATATTGATTAGAAATTTGAAATGAATTTTGTTTTAAACAAGTACTGAATAACTCAATAATGTGATTGATTTCATAATCTGTGTAATGAAATTCTTTTAATCTAATAGTGAGACTTTGTAGTGCACCTTGAACTGGAACATGGGTAAACAGAGAAGTAACATCAAATGAAACCATGCGTAAAGAGGGGGAGGGGGGGAAGTTTTTAATCCGATTAACAAAAGAACTAGAATTCTTAATAGTGTACATATTAGAATTTGAAAGGAATGAAAAGCGTTTCACTAAATATTTAGCAAGAGGGTATGAAGCAGTACCGATATTGGATACGATAGGCCGGAGGGGAACACCAATTTTATGAACTTTAGGTAGAGCGTAAAAGCGACTGCAGTTAGCAATTGACGGTATTAATGACATTTTAATACTGTCATCAATACAGGGAGAGGTTTTTATAAGTTTTCTGGTGCTTGTTAAATCACTGTCAGAAGGATCCCGATTTAATTTAATGTATGGGCCGGATTGTAAAAGATTTTGCACTTTATCCAAATAAGCTGTTTTATCCTGTACCACTATTTGACCTCCTTTATCAGCTTTAGAGATAACAATGTCATCATTAGATTTTATAGAGGATAAAGCTTCTTTAAGATCCTTTGTTATGTTTGGTTTGAAGTTCTTAGAATTGTGATCAACTGTGTTTTTAATGAGAACTCTAATGGAATCCTTTTGAGAACTAGATAGTTTGCTAAATTTGAAACTTCTTTCAACTGGAGCAATAAGATTAGGTAAATCTGGCCGTTTGCTAAAAGAAAAATTATAATTAAGTTTGAGAGCTTTCTCCTGTGTAGGTGACAGTTGTGTGGTTGAAAGGTTTACAATAGCATTATTGTTCACCTCTGGAAGCCAAGGAGGGGGTGTAGCAGTAAGAGGGAGTAAATTTGAAAGTTTCTTTACTAACGAAAGTTTATGAAAAGCAGAGAACTTGACATCTAGTTCTCAAAAGGATTCCATTAGAGTTCTCATTAAAAACACAGTTGATCACAATTCTAAGAACTTCAAACCAAACATAACAAAGGATCTTAAAGAAGCTTTATCCTCTATAAAATCTAATGATTACATTGTTATCTCTAAAGCTGATAAAGGAGGTCAAATAGTGGTACAGGATAAAACAGCTTATTTGGATAAAGTGCAAAATCTTTTACAATCCGGCCCATACATTAAATTAAATCGGGATCCTTCTGACAGTGATTTAACAAGCACCAGAAAACTTATAAAAACCTCTCCCTGTATTGATGACAGTATTAAAATGTCATTAATACCGTCAATTGCTAACTGCAGTCGCTTTTACGCTCTACCTAAAGTTCATAAAATTGGTGTTCCCCTCCGGCCTATCGTATCCAATATCGGTACTGCTTCATACCCTCTTGCTAAATATTTAGTGAAACGCTTTTCATTCCTTTCAAATTCTAATATGTACACTATTAAGAATTCTAGTTCTTTTGTTAATCGGATTAAAAACTTCCCCCCCTCCCCCTCTTTACGCATGGTTTCATTTGATGTTACTTCTCTGTTTACCCATGTTCCAGTTCAAGGTGCACTACAAAGTCTCACTATTAGATTAAAAGAATTTCATTACACAGATTATGAAATCAATCACATTATTGAGTTATTCAGTACTTGTTTAAAACAAAATTCATTTCAAATTTCTAATCAATATTATTCTATGACAGATGGTTTAGCAATGGGTAATCCCCTTAGCCCTTTTTTAGCAGATTTATATATGCATTACTTTGAGGTTAAAATGTTTAACCTTATCAACTTCCCATTTTATTGCAGATATGTAGACGATTCTTTTGCACTCTTGGACCTTTCTCTATTTTCTGTTGACAATATATTAATGATTTTAAACTCAATAGATTCAGTCATTCAATTCACTTATGAAGTTGAAATAGATAATAGATTGCCATTTCTGGATGTGTTGGTTACACGTCAGCCTAATACCTTTGACACTTGCGTTTACCGTAAACCTTTTGCTGTCACACTCCCCCCCCCCCATTTCAATTCATGTCACCCCCCTTCCCAAAAAGCTTCGGCTTTTCATTTTTTGATTAATAGAGCTCGCTTAATTTGTTCAGACAATAATTCACTTATTACAGAATTAAATTACATTAGATCTGTGGCTATTGATCGAGGTTTTAGTTTGTCTTATATCAATAATTTAATTTCTCATAGTCTTAATAAATATGTTAATAATCTTGATTCTCTTGTTACTACGGTTTCCATTTCCAATCTTATCATTTTACCATTTTATAATAGCATTAGCTTTAAGATGGCTAATATCTTAAGACATTATGATTTTAATGTGGTTTTTAAACCGGTTAATAAATTATCTTTTTCGCAACTTAAGGACCAAATTCCTCCACATAATTATTGGGGCATTTACAACATTCAATGCCAATGTGGTTTGTCCTACATTGGACAAACTAAGCGAAAACTCCGTTACAGAATCAATGATCACAGAAACTATGTAAAGAAAAAAGAATTACAGAAATCCTCTATCGCCTCTCATTGCTGGGGGGAGGGACATAATTTTAATTTTGACTCAGCTACCATTATCAAGAAATGTATTACTCCTCTGGATTTAGACTTTTATGAGGCTATTCATATCCATAAATTTAAAGACTCCTTGGTTAATGATTTATCTAGTACACCATACATCTCAACTTTCTGGATGGATTTGTTGTGTCACGACCCTTCACTTCCGCATTAATTTCATTGGCTGTTAGAACTTGATGGTCTTTTGGTATTATGTTTTGACATTTGGGTTTTTTTCACCGTACATGCAGTTGGGGGGATATTGTTTTTAGAGCTTTTAAAGTTTTTACACTGAGGATGTGAGTCCTTGTACTCACGAAACGTATACGTATGGTCAAATATGTTGTTTTATTGTGTGTTTAAACGTTGTTTTAAATAATTTATATTTTCACACAAGTTCTGTACTTATTATATTTGGTTGCAACGGACCTATTTGGGGGTTTTTATCATGTCTGATCTTAATCGTTTTTACAAACTTAGATTAAGATGTGAAAAAGTTTTAAATCATTTGAACTATTTATGTAGTTGTAAACGTCGTGGTGTTGTTCCTGGTTTTATTCGCTTGGGTTTTAAACTTCAATTAACTAAACGTCTTTCGAAATCTTTACACACTTGCAAGTTGGTGTTACTTCGCGCCATTATTCAGGATACTCGTAGTAAGCTCGCTTTTATTGAAAAAGAACTTTTTCATTTACATCTTTCTCTTGGAAACTCAGTGTCAAATTTTGACACACTTGATCGGTTATCATGGTACCGTTCTGTCAAGTTCTCTGCTTTTCATAAACTTTCGTTAGTAAAGAAACTTTCAAATTTACTCCCTCTTACTGCTACACCCCCTCCTTGGCTTCCAGAGGTGAACAATAATGCTATTGTAAACCTTTCAACCACACAACTGTCACCTACACAGGAGAAAGCTCTCAAACTTAATTATAATTTTTCTTTTAGCAAACGTCCAGATTTACCTAATCTTATTGCTCCAGTTGAAAGAAGTTTCAAATTTAGCAAACTATCTAGTTCTCAAAAGGATTCCATTAGAGTTCTCATTAAAAACACAGTTGATCACAATTCTAAGAACTTCAAACCAAACATAACAAAGGATCTTAAAGAAGCTTTATCCTCTATAAAATCTAATGATGACATTGTTATCTCTAAAGCTGATAAAGGAGGTCAAATAGTGGTACAGGATAAAACAGCTTATTTGGATAAAGTGCAAAATCTTTTACAATCCGGCCCATACATTAAATTAAATCGGGATCCTTCTGACAGTGATTTAACAAGCACCAGAAAACTTATAAAAACCTCTCCCTGTATTGATGACAGTATTAAAATGTCATTAATACCGTCAATTGCTAACTGCAGTCGCTTTTACGCTCTACCTAAAGTTCATAAAATTGGTGTTCCCCTCCGGCCTATCGTATCCAATATCGGTACTGCTTCATACCCTCTTGCTAAATATTTAGTGAAACGCTTTTCATTCCTTTCAAATTCTAATATGTACACTATTAAGAATTCTAGTTCTTTTGTTAATCGGATTAAAAACTTCCCCCCCTCCCCCTCTTTACGCATGGTTTCATTTGATGTTACTTCTCTGTTTACCCATGTTCCAGTTCAAGGTGCACTACAAAGTCTCACTATTAGATTAAAAGAATTTCATTACACAGATTATGAAATCAATCACATTATTGAGTTATTCAGTACTTGTTTAAAACAAAATTCATTTCAAATTTCTAATCAATATTATTCTATGACAGATGGTTTAGCAATGGGTAATCCCCTTAGCCCTTTTTTAGCAGATTTATATATGCATTACTTTGAGGTTAAAATGTTTAACCTTATCAACTTCCCATTTTATTGCAGATATGTAGACGATTCTTTTGCACTCTTGGACCTTTCTCTATTTTCTGTTGACAATATATTAACGATTTTAAACTCAATAGATTCAGTCATTCAATTCACTTATGAAGTTGAAATAGATAATAGATTGCCATTTCTGGATGTGTTGGTTACACGTCAGCCTAATACCTTTGACACTTGCGTTTACCGTAAACCTTTTGCTGTCACACTCCCCCCCCCATTTCAATTCATGTCACCCCCCTTCCCAAAAAGCTTCGGCTTTTCATTTTTTGATTAATAGAGCTCGCTTAATTTGTTTAGACAATAGTTCACTTATTACAGAATTAAATTACATTAGATCTGTGGCTATTGATCGAGGTTTTAGTTTGTCTTATATCAATAATTTAATTTCTCATAGTCTTAATAAATATGTTAATAATCTTGATTCTCTTGTTACTACGGTTTCCATTTCCAATCTTATCATTTTACCATTTTATAATAGCATTAGCTTTAAGATGGCTAATATCTTAAGACATTATGATTTTAATGTGGTTTTTAAACCGGTTAATAAATTATCTTTTTCGCAACTTAAGGACCAAATTCCTCCACATAATTATTGGGGCATTTACAACATTCAATGCCAATGTGGTTTGTCCTACATTGGACAAACTAAGCGAAAACTCCGTTACAGAATCAATGAACACAGAAACTATGTAAAGAAAAAAGAATTACAGAAATCCTCTATCGCCTCTCATTGCTGGGGGGAGGGACATAATTTTAATTTTGACTCAGCTACCATTATCAAGAAATGTATTACTCCTCTGGATTTAGACTTTTATGAGGCTATTCATATCCATAAATTTAAAGACTCCTTGGTTAATGATTTATCTAGTACACCATACATCTCAACTTTCTGGATGGATTTGTTGTGTCACGACCCTTCACTTCCGCATTAATTTCATTGGCTGTTAGAACTTGATGGTCTTTTGGTATTATGTTTTGACATTTGGGTTTTTTTCACCGTACATGCAGTTGGGGGGATATTGTTTTTAGAGCTTTTAAAGTTTTTACACTGAGGATGTGAGTCCTTGTACTCACGAAACGTATACGTATGGTCAAATATGTTGTTTTATTGTGTGTTTAAACGTTGTTTTAAATAATTTATATTTTCACACAAGTTCTGTACTTATTAACATCATAAATAGGTCAGAATGGGCCATAGATTAAGGACCAAGATGGGACATTTACGGCAAAATCTGTAATGGCAACAGTACTAGCGTAACTATTGGCAAGGGAGAAGAACTAACAAACCTCCGAAATTTACCTATGTTGAAGAAATATGTTTATCCTCTATGGTTTGAATATCTATTCGTTCCTAAAACGAAACAGGTGTCAGACTATATTCTATTCATGCTTGCTTTATTTATTTAGCTGCTTTTTTACTGTACTTGTATTGTTCATTTTTAACTTACAGAATGATAATTAGATTAATAATATAAAAGAAAGCCGCCAGAAAATTCTGTTAAGAATGCAAATATGTAAGTTTATAAGATTAAATTGTAAAAAATCAAATTCAGGTATTGCGTCAATTTATTCATATCGAATAAAATTTTATTGAGTGTAATGTCAGTACCTCTATTTATTTTTAACTTTTAAATTTATACAATTCTAAAAATTTGTCGAAAGGAATTTTTCCCTATCTGTAATATTATTATTTCTTATATGTTAATATTATAAACATTATTGAATTGATTGTATACGTTATTTACATTAAAAACAATATTTTTATTTTATCTGTAAGGAAGTGAAAATGCATAAATTTTAAAAGATTATTGTAACGATTGTTTAATATGTTAAACTTCATAAATTTATAAAACACGGGCTATAAAAATTTTCCTGCCAAAGGGGAATAATTATGAAATTTTCTGAGTTCAACATTTCATATATTTTTATGTTACACCATTGCTTTTGATATATAGCATTCAAGACGAAATTTTTACCTAGTATTCGTTGCACTTAAAACCGTTCACTAATCATGTAAAAAAAAAAAAAAAAAAAAAAAAATCATATATCCGTGCATGAACATAGAATAGATATTAGATATATAAAATAGAATGTTTATTCTATGTTCATGTATCGGTGTAAGATTCTATCGAAAACGTAAACATGTAACATTAAAAAAAAGAAAGATCACAATAAGGTAGATACTCAATAATAAGCATACTACAAGGATGGGGAGTTTCTTCCCCATTGTCACTAAGGGCGCTACGATTGCAATCACATTACCATTACGCTCTATGGGAATGTCCGATCTTGGATGTTAATCTATGGAATGGGCTGGCCTCAAAAGTACATGTACGGGTACAAGTGGCTCACCATATTATTCAGCAATGAAAAGAAGTGGAATCTAGATAGTCCTGATGACTGGAAATGTTACTGGCATGACCTCAAGAAACAGTCATGTACTTTCTTCAGTAGTCGACAGGTCCCTGATGATTTAGGGGTGATTGGCTTTAATCACCAAACCTGTCTGGCAGTTCGCTATGGGAAATAAAATTCAACAAAGTATCAAGAGACACTAGTGCAAAAAACATCTACTTTCATTTGGTGACATCTGAGTGGAGATTTCAGCATGGATCCACAATCAATCCACAACTTGTGTAGTATGAAACAGTGGTTTTTGTCCGAAATGTTAACATTTTAGATTGGCCTGATTTAAGCCCGGACTTATAAACTCAATTGAGAACATTTACAGTATCTTAAGCGTGAAGTAGACAAGAATGCAAAGCAATATGACTCTACTAAAGAGCTTCTTATCCATTTTAGAAAACTGAACTTGTAATGATATTTTATATGTGAGTTATAAATAATTTATAACTTATTTAGAACAAATAAAAAATTTAAATTATCATGTACAGATTCTAATTAAAGACTAGCAAAACTAGCTCACGATATGTCAAATGACGATCTTGCTTTATCAGTTCACACACAGCATCAATATTTTCTGGCACAACAATCGATTTTGGATGACCTCTTTTGTACAAGATGAATTTTTCAATTTACTGTAAATAACACAAATCAAACTAAAATGGCAAATCGTTCTGAAGAATTTATGATTAAAAATATGAAACTTTCAATTGAAATCATCTGCGGTCGCCTAGTAACAATTCCTGTTGCCAAAGTAAGAAATATAAATAGCAACCCTCGTAATACCAACGTAACTGATTTGCCACATTTGACGTACAATTTCCGACTTATTTTTCACGTGGTATATTAAAAGCAATGCTTTGAAATTGAATTCAAATGCCTTGATTTATGGTATTATTTATTGTTTTTCGTTTTTCTTATCTTTCTTTTCTTTAATAAGCAAAAGTCATATATTTTAAATGTTTGTGTTTTAAATTAAAGTTATGTAATTTAAATAAAATGAATAAAAGAATTATATTTTTAATGAAATATGAAAAAATTTGACTGGAACAATATTTGGCGATTTATCACCTGCACCCGGCTAGCATAAAAGTACAGAGTTGATTTCTCTACCAGAATCTTCCCATTTGGCGAAGAATGGAGCAAGTAAATTAATTAAATTACAAATAAAAGTAACATGATGCAAAAATAGTGAAAATTATAATTTTATGTACACAAATTAAATTTCATAATTTATCACTGAAAAGCAACTGAGCAAGTTGTCATCAGAAACTCTGGCTATAGATTAAGTCACAAGTTCTGCAGCAAGAAGTCAGCAAGAGTTCTGTTTTATTCTGAGTCCTGCTTGTACTCGGTAATATACAAATGACTCAGTCACTTGAAACTTAGCATGCTAGAACATAGCTGATAAGAAATAGCGTATGTTAAAAGAAGTTATTTATTCGATAGCTTATGTAGTATATAAACCAAATTAAATTCAGCTCAATTTTTACTGCTTCTAGAAGGAAATTTGCTATAAAATTTATAAAAAGAATTTTATTTAAGATTCTTTTTAAAGCTATTAAAAAGGGTCTTTTTATACTAATATATATTATTAAATGTTTAACTATTGGTAAATAAAAATCACATGGCAGATCTGCGGTACTCTGAAAACATCTTATTTTTAAGAAGTTTTATTATAATTTACATTAGATTTTAATTTGAAATTTAAGGAAATATTTGTAATATAATACCTATTGTGTTGAATAAAATTTAGAAATTCACAAAACAAGTTTGAAAATGAGATGAAAACCAGTTCTTTAACTCAAGTAGATTACTTGCTATAAAAAAATTAAAAAAATGTAAATAAATTTTAGAAATAAATTTAGAAATAAATAAATTGAATTGAAGGACTATTACGTCTTGAAAATAAACGCACAAAAATAATTAAAAAGATTTACTAAAAAACGTATACAACATATAAAAGTTGACACTTTTAAAACATTAAATAAAAGTTAAAAACCAACAAGTTTCAGCCACCCTGTGGCATCATCAGGATCTTATTTCACTCTAAGAGAAAAAGATACTTATAAGTTCGTAAAAGTCAAAAGAATCAGCATACTGTGTTGAACACACCTCCAAAACAATGCCATCTGTACAGCTGCAGTCCAACCATCCAACCACAAAAGAGAGAAAACTTGAAGAAACCAGATTATTAATGTCAATAATTACGTCAGACCTCTTTAACTTTGAGTTAAATTCTGTTTTAAAAAATCCAACCACAACTTATGAATGCCGTAAGAAACACCTTCATTACAGACATCACCAATTCTCAATTCAATTTCTATGGATTTTCGAAGTTTTTTTTTTAAAGTATTTTTTGTATTTTTATGAATTTCTTTTACTTTTATGTATTCCTCTAACGATCACAATGCAATTTCTCAGTATATTATTTATTTTTTAAAAAACTGCACTAATATATAATTTATACTAGCTTTCCTCTGGCGACCAGTTTCGTCTCCCTTAAATGTATCTAGGGTTGCAGCATGTTACTTTTATTCATAATGTTATTTAGTTACGTAACCTTCACTAACGTAAATGTAAAGATTCTGATAGAGCAATCAACAAATCTATGCGATCAGGACAGCATTTCGTTTATATATTATATATATATACATATGTTTGTCATTATGAATGCAGGTAAACATTGAATTAAAAATCCCTTCATAAAGTAACAAACATGTGTAACGAATCTGATGTCAAGATAATTTATTCTTGCTGTGTGAATGATTACCTCCATAAATTAATATTTTTTTCATTCACTGAAGAACGAATATTTTATGTTTACTTCAGTAGAAAGAGATATAGACTGTCAATCTAATTTTAACTGAAGTTATTTCAAAGCATATACATATTTTTTAGTATAACTCATCTCTCAAAAATTGTTTTAAATATTTGGTACTACTTAGTTATCCCGTCGACCAAAAATCTATCGCCAAACTATAAAATTAAATGGCTATAATCGTTGATCGTAAATGTCACATTCACTTGACTTTAAGCAAGTTACACGTATTTACGTCATCGAGTTATTTTTATTTCTACGTTTTATTTGTATTTTTATTAATGTTATACTAATTTATTTGTTTTTTCGCTATTTAAAATAAAAATTATGTCAATTTGTATAATTTGGCGAGTGGTTTGGCTATTTATATAATTTGGTGAAATTGGTCGACAGGATAACTAAGTAGTACCAAATATTTTTCTAAAAAATCAAATTTTAAGCAGTTTTATTTAAAAAAAAATTGAGTAAAAATGGCTGAACTTTTTATTTTGGGCAGACGCAGATCTCGCCAACAGCATTTTCCCTGTTGCTAGCTTATATTTTTCGGGTGTGTAAATTAGAAACAGTGCTTTGATGTTACTATAAAATATTTTAGTATATGTTATTATTACTATTAATTATTTATTTAGATATTTTTCCACTATAGGCGCATTGGCATTTTTTAAAAAGCTTGGTGCAATTCTGGCTTAAAAAAGGAAGTATGTTGCCAAAATATATAAACAGCTCTGAAAATAAACCTGATTTTATAAACATTTTATTTCTACATATTTTTGTACATACAAATTACTTCTGTTTCTATATAAAAAAAGGATAAATGGCTTCTTTATATTAAATAAATTGTATTAAAATCTGAAAAAAAAAAAATGCTTGTGTATATGCAGTAGTAAATAGGTTGCCAGTAAATACATTGCCAAATTTCATTTCTTGCCAAACACTTTTTCGTCAAGTACTTATACTGAAAAAGTACCTTTATTTATTTTTTTATGGTGTTCTAAATGATATGGAGAAAGATGTGTATTTTAAATGTATCTCATGTATGTATTTTAAATTTATTTGCTTTAATTGAAAGTCCTGTATTTTAAATGAAGTCAGTGATAACTTTATATTTTAAATGAAATGATGGCGATGGAACCCTATTTGGTGATTGAATCACCTGCGCCCAGCTAACATAAAAGTAGCAAAATGGCATATAAAAAGTGAAGTGATCAGCCGGAACTGTTGATGACAGTCACATGATTTAGGCTATTATTATATAGATACCACAAGTGATAGTAGAACAAAATAGCAAGAAAGAAATAGAAATTTTTAATATAGCTATATTGAAGCTTTTGTAGGAAAAAGAGATATGCTCTCTTCCTTCCAGATAATTAGTAAATCCATGATTCTGCCAAATCAGTTTTATCATTATTAGGGTTACTCCTACCTGCCGCACCTGAGGAAGATAGCTGCTAATTAATTGCTCCTAAAATTACTATAATGGATTACTACTTATCTGTAAGAAAAATAAGATTTTCTTATTAATACTAATTTGATGCATAAAATGTATTGTAGGTGTCATCAGACGGTTTCTAAGCGTATTGACTTGACTAAGAAAGAAATGACCTTAGAACCAATTGCAGAGAAAAGAAAAGAGAAGAAAGTATCTCCTCACTTAAGTAAGCAAGCTCTGTATCCTGCTTTTAAAATATTATATAGTTAAGGAAGATTGAGAGAAATTATCTTGAACTGCAATGATCATCTGTAATTAGGTTGTCGCACATTTCCGTTTAAAAGAGCCATTTTTTTGTTACCATGACCTCATCCACTGCTGCTGCGACAGCTAATAGCTGTTTTTGTGATTGATAAGATCGATTACACATTTGAAAATCAGCTAGAATAATATAATTAAGTTAAATATCGCTGCCTCTTGGACTTTTATAATGATGCTATGGGCAATATTCTTCCTTTGGGTTTGAGGTTACAAAACTATGTCAGCTTGCGAATAGCATTCAGAACTATAGTATTGAAAAGCACTGTGTTTTGAAATTTTATGCTTATATTTTATGCTTAGATCGAGTTTTAGATATTTTCAGAAACAAATACAGCTTATGCATAAATTCTTTTCTCTATCTTAGTACACCATCATGCATAGTTTCATGTTATTTTTTAAATGTAAATTGTTTATTTTAATTAATAAGGCTATACTAATTTTATAGTACAGGGTGGTCATAAAAAAACTTTGCCGATATATGGAACTCTAGCGGCCGTTCCGTTTAACCGATTGAGATGAGATTTCAGATATAGTTATTCAGAGGTATGAGCTCGGGATTCTGTGAACGGCAACAAATTGGCGCTCACGGTTATGGTTATAGGTACAGAAACTCGAAATTTTCGAATGTCAATGCCCATTTTTTTTTTACGCATGTGAAAACCCTAAATAGCGCTGGAACGGTACATGTATCGCAATAAACGGACGCGTTATGCACGCACAAAAAACAGCTCAGCGAACGGCCAAAAACAAAACAATCAGGACGCACGGAGGAAATTTGCATATGACAGAGGCAAGAATCCGTTTTCTACGCTGATTATCTGTCGAACGGCGTTCTGTGATTGTTGTCTTGCCTCTGTCATATGCAAATTTCCTCCGTGCACCCCGATCGTGTTGTTTTTGGCCGTTCGCGGAGCTGTTTTTTATGCATGCATAACGCGTCCGTTTATTGCGATACACGTACCATTCAAGCGCTATTTAGGGTTTTCGCTTGCGCTGAGCATTTTGCGACGAAAAAAGATGGGCGTTGCCATTCGAAAATTTCGAGTTTCTGTACCTATAACCGTAACCGTGAGCGCCAATTTGTTGCCGTTCACAGAATCCCGAGCTCATACCTCTGAATAACTATATCTGAAATCTCATATTGATCGGTTAAATGGACCGGCCGCTAGAGTTCCATACATCGGCAAAGTTTTTTTATGACCACCTTGTATGTATTTAACAAATAGTATTCGTCCAAAATAAATTTAAGATACTTTATGCATGCATTTACCTGTATTTATGTTGCATCACGTGATAAAATATATGAACAAATTTCCTAGCCATGCTACTTTTACACCATGTGATTCCCACTGTTTTGTCGCATGAATATTGTCCATAAGAAAATAGTTTTAAATGTATTGTTTTAATATACGACATAATTTTTATCATTAAATGGGTTTCACATGTAATAATTTTATTATTTTAAGGCTTTCTTTCTTTGATATTCATGTGTAAACATATTTTATATGATGTAATTTCCCCTATTTCCTGGTTTAACACGTGATCATTCAATTTATTTTAATGTTTTCTTTCTGCTTTCGATAGTCATGTGCAAATACATTTTTTTTTTTTTTTTTTTTTTAAATTGAAATGAAATATTATTATTTGCTCTGTTTTACAATTTGGCCACAGTTTACACAAATATCTTTTTCTAAATATGAAATAAATCTCCAATGAAATAATGAAAATTTAAATAACAAATTGACTCTAAAAAAATTAGTAAAATGTCTCTATTCTAAAAAAAAAGTAACTAATGCTGTCGCCGCCGCCACTGCCGGTTTTAAATTTTTTGTGACCGGAGGTCTTTCTTCGTTAATATTAACCCTTAACCCGGGAGAACTTGTTGTGTCTTACCACAACAAAAATCAATCCCACAATTCAAACTGAGAAAACAAAATTGTAAGAAAGAGTAATGCTGTGATAAAAGACAACACAAAAATAAAAATTTAAATTTATTTACTACTTTATTTTTACCGACCTGAAACATATTTCCTTAACTTTCTAAACCATCATTTAAAACCATTAACTTATCCCATGAAAAATACAATCCTTTAAATAACACTTATTCCATTAATATTAATCCCATTAAAATCATAATTACTACCCCTTTAAATCATCTTAAATTAAAACTATTAAATAATTAACAAAAATTAATGTTGATTGGCGTTGTGAACAATCAACTCTAAAATTGAGAAAACCCGCAAAAACCAGATCCTAGTCTAGAGATCACTATTAATTAATTACATTTAAATTTAATCTTCCCGAGCCATGCACTTCGCATAACTCCTTAAAAACAATTAAAAATTAATCCCAGGTCATGTACTACACATGACTTCTTCAAAAGACAAATCTCTCTTCAATTTTTTCCAAATACTCAGCAGAAACAATCAAATTCAAGAAAAACAAAGAAAATTAAAACTTAATTAACAATAACAATAATCCAAAATCACATTACTAAAACCTAACTTCCAGACAATCTTAACTAACTTCAAGAATAAAATTATTTCTGCCAAGTTAATCCTGAAAAGACCCCACCTTAATGTGAGTAAAATCTCTTACATTACCTGAAAAATAGTGCTTACAAATTAAGGATGTACACTGCAGTAATTACAAGCAAAATTAGGGATGACAAAATTTAAGTTTAATTCATCTATTATTCTTTACAAAAATGAGTTCAATTACCAACAAACAATACTTCATAATGAAGCCTTCCAGATTCAGTACATGTTTAATACAATTTCTTTCTTACTCATAACATTCAATTAATAAAAAAAAAATGTTCGTTCTTCCTTTACTATTAATTATTGTCACTTAAAAATTTGCATCATTTTACAATATTATTATAATTACTAAGACTAACATCCCTAAAAATACTTTTCTGTATTAGGAGCTACTGGCAGTAACAATAAAAAAAATATGTGGAAGGCTTACATTCCACGATCTAATTGGCCATTTAAAATAAAATAAAATAAAACATGCAATAAAAGTTAGCAGATAATTAGAAAGAAAAGAAGACTTAGCCGGGGCCCCACGACATCTTCTACAATCTCAAGGCAGCTTCCACTTCAAGCACCTACTCCGATCACTGTTGCCTCTCCAACTGTCGAAAAATCTTCCTAATAGTCTTAGTAATTATAATAATATTGTAAAATGATGCAAATTTTTAAGTGACAATAATTAATAGTAAAGGAAGAACGAACATTTTTTTTTTATTAATTGAATGTTATGAGTAAGAAAGAAATTGTATTAAACATGTACTGAATCTGGAAGGCTTCATTATGAAGTATTGTTTGTTGGTAATTGAACTCATTTTTGTAAAGAATAATAGATGAATTAAACTTAAATTTTGTCATCCCTAATTTTGCTTGTAATTACTGCAGTGTACATCCTTAATTTGTAAGCACTATTTTTCAGGTAATGTAAGAGATTTTACTCACATTAAGGTGGGTCTTTTCAGGATTAACTTGGCAGAAATAATTTTATTCTTGAAGTTAGTTAAGATTGTCTGGAAGTTAGGTTTTAGCAATGTGATTTTGGATTATTGTTATTGTTAATTAAGTTTTAATTTTCTTTGTTTTTCTTGAATTTGATTGTTTCTGCTGAGTATTTGGAAAAAATTGAAGAGAGATTTGTCTTTTGAAGAAGTCATGTGTAGTACATGACCTGGGATTAATTTTTAATTGTTTTTAAGGAGTTATGCGAAGTGCATGGCTCGGGAAGATTAAATTTAAATGTAATTAATTAATAGTGATCTCTAGACTAGGATCTGGTTTTTGCGGAGTTTTCTCAATTTTAGAGTTGATTGTTCACAACGCCAATCAACATTAATTTTTGTTAATTATTTAATAGTTTTAATTTAAGACGATTTAAAGGGGTAGTAATTATGATTTTAATGGAATTAATATTAATGGAATAAGTGTTATTTAAAGGATTGTATTTTTCATGGGATAAGTTAATGGCTTTAAATGATGGTTTAGAAAGTTAAGGAAATATGTTTCAGGTCGGTAAAAATAAAGTAGTAAATAAATTTAAATTTTTATTTTTGTGTTGTCTTTTATCACAGCATTACTCTTTCTTACAATTTTGTTTTCTCAGTTTGAATTGTGGGATTGATTTTTGTTGTGGTAAGACACAACACATTTCTGGTGCCGTGCTGACTTGGTGAATCCTTTGAGTAAAAAAAAAAAAAAAAAAAAAAAAAAAAAATTAGTTAAATAATTGATGCATTGCAAATAAAGATTTTATGTCAATTTTGGTGGGAAATTTTGTCAATTTTGATGGACAGTGAATTTTCTAACTGTATTATTGTTTATATATATATATGTGGGTGTGTGTATATTTTGAGTGATCTTTTGAATTATTAAGAGTAATAAATAAACAAAATTGCACAATGTCTACCGAAGAGGAACAAACACCTAAAATTAGTAACGATGATGAACAAAATCTTACAAATGAACATAGCACTGAACCAGTTTTACTAGAAAAACCGATAAACGAACAAATACTGCCAGAGAAAACTATAGAGGGTGCAATAGAGACAGAAAAAATTTCAGACGTTCCTACAGGGTTATTGAATGAGTCTATTCTGAATATGACGCTTAATAATATAGAAAATGGGGCGGTAGCACGTACCTCTGAGACATCACTACCAGACATAGTTGAGCTAAAAGTAAATAGTTTTTCTGATTTTTTGGCAATGTTGCCTTCCTTCTCAGGAATCGAAGACGGATTATTGATAGAAGAATTCTTAGAACAAATAGAAGAGATTGGGCAATTTGCACGATGGGACGATAAACACATGATATTAGCTTCAAAAATGAAATTAACAAATGAAGCAGCAATGTTTTCTAAATTTCACCCGAAACTAAAACATACCAAATCGTGAGATGAATTTAAAAATGAGCTAAAAAATAGATTTGGCAAGATTGGAGATGGGCAAAACAAAATTTTACAATTTACACAAGCCACACAAAAACACTCAGAGTCTACACGGTGATTTTTATCCAGATTATCTGGTCTAGCATATAGATGTTTTCCAATTGAAGAAAAGGTTAGGGAAAGTCTACTCTTTAACCAAGCACTAAAGGGGCTCAATATACCTACTCGTAGGTTTATTATGAGTCTAACGCCAAAGACATTTAATGACATTTGGCAAGCTGCCCTTCAGGAAGAAAAATGCCTAGCCTTTGATAGGCATAATGCGGAAATTAACGTAGCCGCTACCTTATCAGAAGTGAAGAAGGATTCAAATGCAGATTTAGTAGAGATTAAAAAACTCTTACAAATGAATATGTTGGAGTCGGATAAAAAGATTCTCGAATTACAGCAACAGGTACAACAACTTACCATGCTAGTCAACAACCAACAAATACCACCTCCTAATCAACAACCATTATACATGCAACAACAACCACAACTTACACAACAGACACTACCACCACAACAACAGCAGTTCCAACAACATAACAGAAATAGACCACCAATAAGATGTTATGAATGTGGGAAATTAGGCCACATTAGTAGAGTTTGTAGAAATAAAAAACCTTCACAACCAGCAGCGAATTTAAACTCAGAAGGGGGCAATTAGTACAGGCACAGTCTAACTTGAATACAAACCCCTTGTGCGTGAGATCAGACTCTGCGGTTAGTTTGGGTCACTCCTTACCTCTAATAGAAATTAAAGTAGGAGACATAGGATTAAAAGGATTAGTCGATTCAGGAGCAACGGTAAATTTAATAAATTTCAATACTGTAAAGAATCTCTTAACAAATAATCTAGTACAGAATGTAGAAGATTGTTTTCTCAAGGTTACAGGTGTGACGGGGGATGATGCTATCATAACTAATTTTATAAATCTTAATATAAATTTGAATGATAAAACTGTAAACACTAAATTCTATGTCATTAATAGATTAGATTCGGAAGATTATAATATTATTTTGGGTAATGAATTCCTAACGATGAATAAAGTTAAAATTAACTTTGAGACTAAAGCTATAGAAATTGAAAATACTAATGTAAAATTCTCCGACTATGCAGCTCATGATTCTTGTAATTTAGTTGAAATTGATTATTTAAATGTGGGGAAATGTAAAAGAAAATATAAGTTACCTGCTAAAGCTGAAATTTTTGTAGAAGTGCAAAGTAAAGGTAAACAAAAACAATCTGAATTAGTGCTTATAACCCCTACAAAACACTCCTTTGATAGTAATTGGACGGTTAGTAGTTCAGTAAATAAATTTAATGATACAGGTACTTATTGGGTCAAATTAGCAAATTTTTCTGATTCTGCGGTGTATATTAATAAAGGTACTAAGTTAGTAAATATAGAGGAAGTGGAAGGGTTGGAGTTGCAGAATAATAATGTTAATTCTATTGAAGTAAGTCAAATTGATAAAGATTTTGATTTGTTTGGTGGACAATTTGACTTAAAACATTTAAATGAGGAGCAAAAACAACAAATGCTAAAATTAATTCGCAAACATAAAAATATTTTTGCGGACTCAGTTAAAGATTTAACAGGGTGTTGTACTATTAAGCATCGGGTATATCTTTCAGATGACATTCCAATTAGGAGTAGACCCTATAGAACCCCTCATGCCCTTAAGGAGGAGTTGAAAAGACAGGTTGACGATCTCTTAGATGCTGGAATTATCTCTATGAGTGACTCTCCATATGCTTCGCCAGTCCTTTTAGTAAAGAAAAAGAATAACAGTTACAGACTCGTTTGTGATTACCGTAAATTAAATATTAAAACTCAACCCTTACCATATCCATTACCTTTAATCTCCGATTTAATTGATTCTCTCGAGGGAGCAAATTTTTATTCTTGTCTTGATCTGTGTTCGGGATATTGGCAAATGCATTTAGATCCCAATGACAGACACAAGACTGCTTTTTGTACCGATTTTGGACATTTTGAATGGAATAGATTACCGCAGGGACTGTGCAATGCAGCATCTTCCTTTCAAAGGTTATTAGAGATTATTTTAGCGGGTTTAAAACAATTTAACATAAGCACATATATAGATGATTTAATTATAGCCTCTAAAACTTTTCAAGATCATTTACATAAATTAGATTTAGTATTCAATAGACTTAGCCAACATAACTTAAAAATAAATCCATCTAAATGTCAATTAGCTCAACAACAGATTAATTACCTTGGCTTTCAAATTAAAGATGGTAAAATTTTCCCTGAAGATAAGAATTTAAAGGCAATAAGACAATTTCCAATTCCGAAAAACAAGAAAAATATCCGACAATTTTTAGGTCTATGCAATTATTATAGAAAATTTTTAAATAAATTTGCAGAAACTGCACTACCTTTAACTCGTTTAACTAAAGACAAGGTAAATTTTCAGTGGAATGAGGAATGTACACAGGCATTTGAAACCTTAAAATCTGGTTTAATTAAATCACCATGTTTAACGATACCAAATGTAAATAGAGATTTTATTTTACACACTGATGCTTCGGGATTTGCCTTAGGAGCCGTGTTGAGTCAATATGATGATAAGGGAGAATTACATCCAGTGGGATTTGCTAGTAGGACACTGAAAGATGCTGAAACAAGGTATTCGGTTTTCGAGAGAGAGCTTTTAGCAATTGTGTGGGGAGTGGGACATTTCAGACAATATCTGTATGGTAGAAAATTTACGTTATTTTGTGACCAGAAGAGTCTGTCTCACGCACTTGAGCTAAAAGACTGTGGTAGAGTAACCAGGTGGGCTCTTGCTTTACAAAACTTTGATTATGAAATTAAACACACACCTGGGAAAGATAACATTCCTGCGGATGTGCTCTCGAGGGCGGTTAATATAGCGAAAACAGAAAATACACTTATTTCATTAAACAATATATCAGATAACAGATTAACAGAACTACAAACATTAGACTCAAAGTGCAAAGATATCATAGATTTAATAGGTAACCAACAAAACATCACAATAGGTAAAAACACATTTTTTTTTAAAAAACAATGTCCTTTACTGTCACCAAAATTCTAAATCCAAATTTAATATTAAAGACAAATTAGTGGTTCCAAAATGTTTAATTCCAGAAATATTATATTTAGCCCATGATTCGCCCGCCTCAGCACATCCTGGTTTTATGAAAACAACTAACAAAATTCGCAAACACTACTTTTGGCACAATATGAAATAGCATGTCTTAAACCACATTAAATCTTGTATTTCTTGTATAAAAAAGAGGGGATATAGGAAAGGTGATAAAGCACCGCTTCAAAGGATGCCAATTCCTACCCGCCCATTTGAGAGGATAGCGATTGATGCTGTTGGTCCTTTGACGGTGACTTTGGAAGGAAATAGACATGTCTTAGTCATAAGTGACTACTTTAGTAGATGGGTAGAGGCCTACCCAGTTAGAAATGTAGAGTCAGAAACAGTGGCTGTAGTTCTGGAAAAGTTCATTGCCACTCATGGAGTACCCGAACATATAGTGTCAGATAAAGGGAAGGCATTTCTGTCAGACGCTATACAACAGGTTTACGAGAATTTTCATATCAAAAAACACACGACGACTAGCTACCACCCTTCTTCAGATGGGGTTGTCGAGCGGGCAAATGCCACAATTATCAATGCACTTAAGCATTTGGTTACAGCTACAGATTATCAGTGGGATAAGTATCTGAGTTCAGCCCTTTTGGCTTATAGAACCTCTTATCATTCCACAATCCAAGATACTCCTGCGCATATTGTATATGGAAGAGATTTGGTTATTCCTGTTGACTTATTAAATAGGGAGAAGAAATTCTCTTATGCGGATACAAGGGAATATAGTGAGGACATAGAGATGAGGTTGAAGGGAGCCTTCAACATTGTTAGGGAAAATTTGGAAAAGGCCGCTGAGAAACAAGAAAGTTATAGGAATAGAACAGCAAAAGATAAAAAGATTATGGTGGGAGATTTAGTAATGTTGTACACACCAGCATTTAAAAAGGGTCAGGCTAGGAAGTTTCAGGATGTACAGAAGGGTCCTTATAGAGTCAAAAGCAAAACTAGTCCAGTTAATTTCCAAATAATGCACATCAATAACCCAAAAGATATACAATTAATCCATGTTGACAGATTAACACGATTAGAAGAGAGAATTACTTTTCCATACCTTTATGAAACAGAAAACAAAGATAATAATGAATCTCAAATTGAAACACCTCCAGATCAACTAAATGGTAATGATAACATTAATCGAATTAGCACTTCTAATACAGGTTACTTACCAAAAAGAAAATCTTTTGAAGTCATCTTCAGAAGACCAAACAATACATTACCTATTACTTCCAATGCTTCTAACTTGGTCCCTGAAAGTTCCCAAATGGTTCTTGACACACCACCAACGGTTGATAATGATGAGGTCATACAGATTGTTGACACTAACACAGTTATGCCTTTGCAAAATATTAGTAGGCATTCAGCTGTCCCTGCTGGCCAGGGGCAAACCCTAAATGTCAATAAACACACTTACAATCTGCGAACACTTCCAAAGCGTTCGTATAGATTCTGAGTATAATGTTTTGGCAAACTATATGTATATATGTGTCTGATTGTATATATTGTCTAAGTTATATTCTAAATAGCTATTGTTATAAATTGGTTAGTTTAATTTAACAGGCTAAAGAGAAAATGTAACTGGGCAAAAATTTTTGTGGTATTCAGTTAGTAATCGTTAAGGGTAGTTTAAAAGCTATTTTATGCAATGTTTTGTAAATATAAATTTTTGTATTATTGTGTTCGTTGTTTTAAATTTACCTGAAGTTGGTAATTCATGTTATGCTCTAATTGATCAATTTGAAAAAGTCGTTAGGAATTTTGGAAGAGGTGAATTATACTGGTATGTTAAATAAATGGGTTTTGGAATTGTTAAGAAATCAAATTTCTAAACACACTCATGGTTAACTGTTAATGTGCCTTTATTACTTTTCATGATGTATTTTGTATGATATTCACGATTGAGATATTATGTTATGGATATGGACCATGTGAAATGCTGGAAGGGATCCAGAACAGAACTATGCGAATTCAAGAAACAGGCTGAGGATGCAGATGATCTTAAGCAAAGATTCTAGAAGATGGAAGAATGTCCTACTGATTCATACATATATAATTGAACAATTGTAGGTTATAATTGTGAGGAGATATAAATTTTGTCATTTATGTAAAAGAATTGTGACTTTTATGATTAGGGATTTTTGCCATGTTATTTTGCCAGTGTTATTCATGCATGCTAAGTAATAACACTCAAACATAGTATGTCAGAAAATTTTTGTTTTGGAATTTCAGCCATTTCCTTGGCTTCATGAAGGAAAATTTGTATTTTGCAAAATTTTGTGCCAAAATTTTTAGTCGAAAAGGGAGGTATGTGTTATGTTGCTAAATTAACAAACTTAATTGAATCAAATTTTAGTTAGTAAAAAATAACAAACTTTCTAATTTGGAATTAAATTAATATTTAAATATGTTTTTCTTTAGTTATTAGATAAATAAATTATTAAATTGGAGTAGATTTCTTCACATTACGATGGCACAGAATTTTAAATATATAAAAGCAGTTCATTGTCCACCATATTCAATAATAATGTCATAAATAATTTATTTAAGTAGTTGTAATGAAATTGTGAAATGATTATGTTTGTATATCATGATATTTTATGAATTGGCCTGTGATGGAGAGAAATTGCGCGCCTTCTTTTTATTTCACGCTAATTCTCGAAATTATTGTGTTAAAATAACGATGTCATTGTACGATTTTTTACAGATTTTAAACACCTTAAACTGTTAAATTAAATAACTGTAAGGAGTACTGGTGATTTAAAGAGTGTTATGGAGGTTACTGGTTAATTTAAATATAAAAATCTTATTATTTTCTTAGCGATTCTATAATAAATTCTTTTACTAATTATCCTTTTCTAAACAAATTCATATGCCTTGCCATTATTTTCTCTCTATTCTCGCGATGAATACGAATCACAGAGGAAGCAAAAAGGTCTGGAAAAGTCATTAAGAGGCGAACGGACCTTGAACGTTCCACGTCACATGCTGACGTCACGGAGCGGGTTGGAGAAAAACATCGGAGAATGATGAGCGGAAAAACATATGTGCGTAGGATTACAAATGCAATTAAACGTTCATATAATGTATTTTCAATAATTGGTTTGAAAATAACCAATTAAATTACATTTGTTTATTGCCTTATCTTCATATATTTTCTATAATTAACAATAATAAGGCATAATAAATTATTGCTTTGAAAATGACAGTGGAACACTTTACTGTACGCGCACATACGTTTTAGAGAGGTGTAAATGGAGGTGAATGGCAAGAGAGGGGAAAAAAATGGGATTCTGACTGGAGATTCCGGAGGAGGAAGAGCTGAAAATCTGATGCTCCAAGTTGAAGGGAGCGAGCAAAGAGAATTAAACCGATGACTGATATGGAGCTCTTGATTTTCATACAGGTGCACCCTATACTATCTCTTCTTAATTTTCTAGCATGCTATTAAATACTAACATCCTTCCTAAAGGGAAATTAAATGCTAAATTTTTAATTATGGCTATAGAATATTTCTCTTTTTGATATAATTAACCAGTACTCCGCTAATAAAATTTTATTAAAAAAGAATATGAATATCAATGTGATGAATGAAAATGAAATCAAATATTTAGGGAAAAATTGTAATTGCTTAATATTAATATGATAACTTACAATAAACTTATTATTGTTAACTAAGTAATGAGTTTTTATTATACTATGGCAGTGCTCTTTATTTTTAATTACAAAAGGATATCTACTCTTCTTTTAGGTGAATATTAGTGATTATTTGAAGGGTTATCAAAATTTGTAGAATTAGTACATTAAATAAAATAATTCTAGAATAAAGAATCGATAAATTGTTGAATTTAACACTTAATTCATTAACAATAATAATAAATTATCTTCATTTTTCTTGCCCTTCTAATGATTGAAAATATTCAATGAATGAACTCTGAAGAGAATTAACATGACAGAACCAATTAAAATACTAGTTAAGATAAGATAAGGAAAGGTAAATATATTGGAATATTCAATTAAGATAATTTTAGGAATGATTGAATGATTAAAATTTATGATACCTATTGATGACCTTGACTCCATATTCAGTAACATAATTGTTTCTGTCATGAAATTAAGAATATAAGATAGAGGTATTTTATTTTGCAAGAAGTCAACGTATGGATTCACTGGTCACGCACTTGGAGTTATTTTAAAAATTAGAATGTTTTCTTAAGATTTATACACAACGCAATTGTTTATTAAGAGAGTTGACTATTAAATTAAATTCTAGAATTAAAATTGAGTGATAAATTAAATTAATTGTAATCAGTGTAATTAAAATTCATTGTATTAGTCAGGAATTAATCTAATATATAATTCTTAATTGGAGATTTAGTTGAATATTTAATTCATTACTACTACATAAGATGAGGAAGTTAAATTAATGCTTATGATTGAATATATATCAACAACATCTATTAATTTTGAAGATAGTAACTTTCATTAATTAAGATTAACTAATTACAATTCTAATTGTTGTGTTAAGACACAACAAACTCGCTAGTGAGAATGCCCAATTGCTTTTCTTTTACTTTACATTCATATAATATCAACTTTTTTTGGTTGGCTTAGTACTTTTATTCACAAAATAGGTAAAATAATTGAAAAACATTTTGAAATTTTAATTAAAATGAAAAATGATTTAAATAAGAATCTTAAAAAAGTACGACTGTGAGAGAAGATCTCATGCAGCGAGTTCTCCCGGGTTAAATGCCTGATTTTTCAAAAATCATTTTTAAAATGTTTTCCAGCTTTCATTTTTTAAATAAATCATGAGAAAAATACTTTTAAAAAATCATATTTTGTTTTAAGTATGGTTTACGGCTAAAAAAACTGCTTGTTACTTATCGGCAATACTGGTCTTTAATTGAAAAAATAATTTTCCTTGATAAAATTCTATAATATTAAACATACAAGAATTTTAAGAACTATGATAAGAAATAAATTTTGCTTGCTCCTTGCAGAAAAAATAGGGTATTTCACAAGCTTCCACACAACACAAAAAGAACATGTAGCAACAATTGAAAAAATAAATCTATCTTTAGTTTTACACTGTAAAAGTGTTGCCATCTACTTGTTGAAAATCGATTTAATAATATTTTCAGAATGTATTTTATTGGCAGCATTAGGCATTATAGCTTCAATATTATTCTAATAGTATTTTAGAAGCCTAAATTGGGTATGTTGTCAAAGGGCAACACACAGCATTTAAGGGTTAAGAAAAATGTTGCATACAAAAATATGAAAATTGGTGGTATTATAGAGAAATGTTTGATAAACACGCTGATTCAGTTTTCAAATCGAAGAATTATTTTAAGAGATATTTAATGTTAAAGTTAGTCAAAATCATTCCATTAAAACAGTTTTATAGGAGCAAAAACTATACATGGGAATTTAACCATTTTTAGATCATTTTATACATTAAAATTGCCTGGTGTGCAGACTACATTTATTTTTTTGACTCATTTTTTGAGGTTTTATTTCTATTTTAAATTCAATTTTTCAGCATTTTTAGTGGCATTTTTTACAACTTTTAGAAAAGGGTATTATTTTAAATTGTTGCCAAATTTTAAAACAGCACAATGAATATTTCCTTCAAATTAAAAATTGTTTACACGTGACTATTATAAACAGAATAAAACTTTCAAATGAGAATTAAATGATTACGTATTAAAAGCAGGAAGATATTTATAATTATGTCAAAAACTATATTTACACGGGAATTTTAAAAGAGAAAGAAAATTGTAAAATAATATATCCATTAATATGCATTAAAAGTATACATGGAGGAAATTACGGCACATTTAAAATTGCCAATTCATAATATTGCCAAACAGTTTAAATTAAAATATATTTGCACGAGACATTTATTTCATATTTTGAGATAATCTTTTTAAACTATTGTTGAGAATTCTAAGATAGCGTAAATAATATTTCCTTTCTAACAACAAAAGTATTTTCATTTGATTATTAAAACGAGAAAGAAAACTTTGATGAAAATTATTTCAGATTTAAAGCGATACATTTAAAACGTCGTATTTAAAAAAAACTTATAAAAATACCAAGAGTCAAAGACTCTGTTTACTTGCTTTGTAGTTATTAGTTTGTTTCACTGATTTGATTTAATCAAAGACAAAAACAAACCGTTAGCAGGGAGATCATCACTGTTATTTTAATTATAATTCATTCTTCCGAAATTTTTTTAAAGCTGATCAAATTAGCGTACTTTTAGAGTTTGTGGTGTCTGAGCAGGGGTTGGTAAGCGTAGCTCATAGGGGCAGAGCCCCCTAGTTAATAAAATATTTACACACAAGGATTGTCAAGCATCTTACTGTAAAAGATGGTTAAACAGCTATTCATAGTTTTTGTTCCTATAAAACCTTTTTAATAGAACTATTTTCACAGACTTTAACATTAAATAACTCGTAAAATAATTATTTAATATAAAAAATGTCTGCTTCAGCTTATTTATCAAACATTTCTCTATAAATCTACCAATTTTTGCACATTTATATGCAATAGTTTTCTTAATATTAGCCTAGAAAGACCCACAATCACAAAAAATTCATTTACATCAGTGGTTGTAACTGTTAATGCAAGCATTCAAATTTAATTCTCTATGTAAAGATGTAGGATTTTTTTTTTGTATGAATTTGTGCATCGCTAACTAGGCGGGATACAAACACAGTGAAAAACTGCCCAACCCCGCACTCAAATTAGGGTCATTTTCATAGCACACCAGTACTCTATCAACCAAGTTATTCCGATGATACCCAGCATGGCACCTCTCACTCAACATATGTTAGCAAGGCTGCATTTGCAGCACAAGATGGAATATCTTCATGAGCCACAACCCTGTGTACCTGTGTCAAACATAAGATGAAATAAACCAAGCACTTTTCCCTCTGTTGATTTTACACCTAGTTAGCAATACAAAAGTTCATGGAATAAAAACAAAATTAATATTTCAGGTGTATTTCATAACTACAAAATTATATTTATGCAGTAGAATTACAGTACTTGTTACAACAAATGTCCAAATGCCAGTTTAACGAATATAATTTGGATTGTATAAAAAATCTTGTTCTATTTCGGTATAAAAATATTCACTTTAACAATTTTTTTAGTATAGCGAAATCGAAATTAATCAGTGCTCGCCAGAGACTCATTGTTACAAGATTACTGTATATATGTATTTTTAATATTTTCATTTTTCGATATTTTAAGACATTTTTATAATGCCAAATTATTTTTTAATGCTGCCATTTTAACAAATTTTGGAAAAATTCTAAGCTGTGACATATTCAATACACTAAAGATTAATTGCATTAAGAGTTTTCTTCTTTTCTTTTAATGTTTCAGGAAAGCTTGGTAAAAGTGCCCAGCTGGCACTGCATTTTTAGGACACCCTCGTTTATATGGATGTCAAAGACAAAGTATGAAATTTTGTTTATGAAAAAATTATTGAACTCTCTCCAAACATAAAAATATATTGCAAAACTTCCAACAGATATCAGTGAAACTCACAAAAATCCTTAAGTATGATCTTTATTTTGATGGTCAAACTTGTATCACCCCTTAACCCCTTGGGGACTATCAACCAGTGTACATTCCACATAACATGCTCAGAATCCGTGATTATTCTCACCAATAAATTTTTATTCTACATTTCGCCTTATTTAATCCGAGCATTTTCCCGTTTCAACTAGGCAAAAATATTTGTTTTAAAAAACCTGTGACAAAAGATTAAAAATTCTGTAAAAGACGCTCATCCCAAAGGGTTAAAGTTTATAAAACAAAATCCGTCATCAATTTCAGATCACTATTTATGATTTGGTATTAGCGTAATTTAATGTAATTATCAAACAAGAAACAAATTTAAAACAAAGTATAACACTGCATTTCTGTAATTATAGTCCTTTCATAATAATTTGACCAATGAGTAACATAAATTTAGATGGATTTATTCTTTTAATTAAGGTGACAATTCCTACTAGCAACTAGTAGAATCCAGCTTTCATTAAATAATGCATTTTTTGCATCTTTTGTGGCAGTTTGCAAATTTCTTTTCCCATAACATTTCAAACTCTTTCCAGGTCATCAGCCAAGTTATGGTATGAGGACTATAATAATTATTCTAAATGAAGTACCAAAAAGAAACATTTGATTTTGCTGAATATTTGTTATAGCTTCATCAAAACTTATCACACTCCATTGTTCCATTTCTTTCATATCTAATGCAGGAGAGTTTGCTGTATAAAGCCAAAAAAATATACCAGTATTTAAAATTTTGAGAGCTATTATGTTACTACAGAATTATTCTGATGTAATGTTGATAATAAATCAGGCCCATTTGATTTAATTTTTTACCTGTTTATAGCATCAAGTTTTATTGTTTAATATGCCAATTATTGTTTATAGCTGAACATTTTAAATCAATCTTTTGCTATAAGAATACTTTTGTTTATATATTTTTTGAAATAAATGTTATGCCACCTTAATTATATTTTTATAACAATTTTATTTCAACCATATGCAGAAAGATTAATAAAGAGTAATTTTTATCCCTGTGGTTTGGGAGGAAGGGAAAAAAAAAAACCACGAGGCCTATTATAGTAATTAACAAAGCAACATATCAATGAATCTAATAGAAAATAAATAAAAAAGTGAAAGGAGAAGGAATCTGTACTTTGTAATATCATTTCTTATAAATCATTGATTTAAACTTTTATCACATTTATTTTAAAATTTGAAACATTTTTTTTAGTATACTAATGCAATTTAAACAGTTTTTGTTATTTATCTAATCACTTTATTAACTGATGAAGCTGTGATAATGCATGATTTAGTCATCAAGTTATTAATTTTAATTAATTTTTAGTCTTCTAAAAGTATTTTATTCTTATTAGAAAGACCTAAGTCTGCTGAACCTGCAAAAGCAAAAGAACCTATTAAACAAAAGCGTCCTGCTACAACACCTCCTGCTAAACCAACTCCCCGTGCTTCATCTACTAGAAGACGAACACCAAAAGAGGAAGAAGATAAAGTACCTAAAAGTAATTATTTAAAAAAAACTTTCTTTTTTTAGCTCTTTTTGAGTGGAAAGTAAGTTCTTTAGACTTTTAAGTAGTAAGTAAGTTGTAAGTAAGTTAAGTAGTAAGTAAGTAGAAAGTAAGTTAGAACTTTGTTGCATTCAAATTTCATGGCCAAATGCATCTTTGCATTTAAAAATTTTTTTTGTTGTTGTTGATAGCAGTTAAAATATAATATTTCTTTGCTAAAATTTTTTCCTAATTTTTTTTTTCAATGTTCTAAATAAACAATTAAAAATATCTTTGTTTAACATCATAGCTCATTTGAGATAATCAGACAATCTAGGTCAACTTAAAATTTCAAATTTACAACAGGGAGTTCCAATAAAATCCATTTAGAAAAAAAGATATATATACTATTTTTAAATGATCATATTATCTATATATTTATTTATTGTTTTCTTGCTCTATTGTAAATGATGTAAACTATTGTTTTGTATAGCAAAACATTCTTGCCTGACGTTAATTTACCCAAAACACTGAAAAACTACCAATTCATGCTTGCTTTAATGTATTTTCAGTCTCTGTTAATTTTGTATGGACTAAAATGTTTAATTAATCATTTTTAAAACATTGTAAAGATTTTGCTAGGTATTGTGGATTGTTCATGTATCAATCCCTGCATTTTAGATTTTTGAAGTAGAGTCATGTTAGTAAAATAATTATAAAAACAGCTCATTTTTTATTCTTGCTTAGTTTGCAAAAAATATATTATTTGAATCAGCAAAAAAATTCTACAGAACATGCAAATGAGTTTGTCACAACATTTTAAGAACAATTTCGCCAAAAAATTGCAAATTATTACTGATAATGCTGTGTTGTGTCGCTATCTGCACATAGACAGACACTAACAAACCAACATGTGAAGCGAAACAGCACCGTAAACTGGCGATATGAAGCAATTAAAATAATAAAACTTTGTAAAAAATCACCATAAAATTAAAACAATTTTATGGTGATTTTTTACAAAGTATTATTATTTTAATTATTTTAAACCAACATGTGGTTCGCATACATTTATCTACCTTGTGTTATGAAACTTGAAATTGCCTGAAAATTACTTAACTAAATTTAAAACTTTGAAAATTTTTTAAATACTAAAATAAAGATATCATATAGTGAGTTTTTCTTTCGATTGATTTGAAAAATAGAAAATGTGGAAGAATAAAATAAAAAAAATATACTGCTGCTTTTGGAGAATAAAATATTAAAACAGAGGCACATTAATGTTTAAATTAATGAAAGTTTATTAAATAATAGAACTTAAGACATCAAATTTTGATTTGATTATTAAATTATTATATTAAAGAAAATATGTTAAATAAAAAAATTTAAAAAAAAACTCCGGAGAGACAAAGAGAATAATTAAGGCATCTTAATAATGGGAAATTTTACATCTTATATAGCCTATTCATGGAGAGCTCCACTCTCTGGCTGCCAGTCTCCTGCGGAATCTGTCCAGCCTGCGATTTGGGTCTCGAGCTCGCCTGCCCATGCACTCTGTCTGTCCTTTTCCTCTGGTCACAAGGTCAAAAAAATTAACCCCAATTCCAACCAGCCTTCAATCATTCCACAATCTTACCTCCTTTTATTGTGGAACCACATCACACATCATCATGAGCATGCAAAAATAGTGAATTATGCTCTGTAAATAAGTTTGTTTATATTATCTTTTGAGATATAAACATTCCACATTTCAGTTAATCATAACTTTTTCCATATTTTGCATAATTTTTTTTTTTTTTTTTTTTTTTTTTTTAAACATAATTTGAAATTTCCTATAATTTACTATTTGTATGCGATAATTCACTGCATAGGATGAATATGTAACACAGGATGTGACCCCATGGAAACCCATGTGCTTCTGTAAATATTAAGATAATAATTAAATGTTATTTTTTTATTCAAGATAAATCTGAAAACTATTCATATAAAGATAATTATCCATTTAACCACATATTTCTAAGTAATATACAAATTATCATTGATTCTTATACTTTAAAAATGTTGAAAACACTAAAAATTATTGAATTTATTCATAAAATTGAACTTGAGAAAAGAGTCTTTTACATTGGCAGGTGACAACATGAAGGAGGCTTCCTCAAATAAACAATACAAGAGATTAAATTTCTTTTATTTCGATTTAATATGGAGTACATAAAAAATATTAACTGGCACTGAGCTATCCCAAAATTAAAACACCTTACTGTAATTTTACAAGCTTAATTCGTTATGTCCCAAATAATGAATTCATGAAAATTTCATCTTCTAAAGCATTTTTCATGAATTTTTGAAACTACATTAAAAGATTTACACAATCATTTAATACATCTTAGAAGGATTTTGCAAATTAAAATTAATTAATTAAATTTGAATTTATACAGATTTTGATTGATAGAGAGCTCCAGAGAGATTTTATAGAGAGCTCCACTCAAATCTTTTATTTAGTATTTGTAGAATTAGGAAATGTACAAATACAATGTTCTTACAATAGAATATTTCCAAACTGAACCCCCTCCCTCCCCCCCAAACTTTCAACGTCAAGAAAGCTGAAAAGATTCAAAGGACAAAGAAATCATCCTTTTAAAAATATTTTTGTTTTGTGCAACCAATAATGCTTTTGGAACAAGATAAAGTGTCTATAACTCAATTTAAACTGTATTACTACTAATCGATGTATTAAATAGATTTTATAACAAGTTATTTTAACAGTTTTTTGTACTGTAGGAACATAAAGGGTTAAATAAATAACCGAAATTTTAAACGATTAAAAAAACTGAAATTACCAAAATTTTAAGTGATTAAAGTTTTAAATTTTGACTTTAATCTCAAAAACTTCAAATTATCAATATAACAGTTGTTTTAAAGCACATTGTCAATTAACTATTTTAGTCCATGCTATGAAGTATAGTCGGCTCTCGTTAATTCGAAATCGGATAAATCGAATCTTCGCTTAATTCAAACTAAACATGAAGTCCCGAAATTTTCAATGGCAGAATAACGTTAAAACTTTTCCTTTATTCGAACTCATTTTCTCTTGACTTCGTTTAATTCGAACTAATGAGAATTCCATTTTTTCATTTTTCCTTACTTTCTCACGGACTTCAGATCCTTGAAATAACTTTCTTTCTTTCATTTTTGTCAGAATTGTTCTGAACTAGTATAATAATTCCATGCATTTGAAATCCGCTTTCTTAGTGCGCCCTGTCTGTCCATCAATGAAACATCCACCCCTTCTTCCATTGTGCTTTTCCTAATCCCTTCTGTAGCATTTGACCCAGTGACATTCCAAGAAATTCACTGAGTGGACATCTGTTAAAGATAGGGGAAACCTGTTTTATCACTGCATTCTACTTTCACTCTGGGGATCGAATTTTTCAGTCAATGGTTTTACTTACTGCTAAATTGTTTTTCGAGAAAGTAAAAGGTCTTGTTTCTTTAAAATATGGCTCCACGTGAAAGTTATAAATCGTTAACTCTAGAAGCCAAAGTGGAAATTATTAAAAAGGTAGGATGTGGCCAATCTAAGACAGAAATTGCTGCAGAATATGGAATAAAAAAGAATACGCTGCCTACTTACTTGAAAAATAAAGAATTCATCCTGAAATCATGGGAAAAGGAAAGATTTGCTAAAGGACGAAAACGTATGAGAACAGCAGCCCGTGAGGATTTAGAGGAAGCTTTACTGTTATGGACAAAAGATGCATTGGCAAGAAATATACCTTTGAGTGGACCTATATTGGCAGCTAAAGCGAAAGAACTTGCACTACTCATGGGTATTAAAAATTTCAATTGCAGCGAAGGATGGCTGACACGTTTTAAGCAGCGAAATAACATCGTACACAAAACTGTGTGTGGTGAAAGTGGTGCTGTAGACCTCGCTGCTTACAATGAATTCTGCGAAAAGCTACCCGAACTTATTTCTACTTAAGCAATGAAAGACGTGTTTAATGCCGATGAAACAGGGTTGTTTTATAAACTTCTTCCTAATAAGACTTTAACATTTAAAGGTGAAACGTGCACAAGTGATAAACTTAGAAAAGACAGGATAACTGTGATGGTAGGTGTCAATATGGATGGAAGTGAGAAGTTGAAATTGTTAGTTATTGGTAAATCAACTAATCCACATTGCTTCAAAGGAGTTAAAATACTGCCTGTTGATTATGTGGCAAATGCCAAAGTCTGGATGATGCGTGAGATCTGCATCAGTTGGTTAAAAGAACTGGATAAAAAATTTTCTCGTGAAAACAGAAAAATTCTATTGCTGCTAGATAATGTGCAGAGTCATTGTAAACTACCAATACCCCCTAATACTACAGCACAACTGCAACCGATGGACCAAGGAATAATTCAAAATTTAAAAACTCATTATCGTAAAAGGATTCTAGAACAAATTTTATTTTCGATTGACCTTAAAGAAAGCTACGACATTACATTACTCACGGCCATCAATGATTTATATGCGGCGTGGGACGCCGTACAACCTGAAACAATAGAAAAAGGCTTTCGACATGCCGGATTTATCCATCCATCTAAAAAGAGTGGTTATAATGCAAATGACGAAAACGACAGACCTTTTGAAGAAATAGAATTTCCAAACTTTTCTGAAAAGTTCCAAAGCGATATTACGTTCGCAGAGTATGTAGCAGTCGACAATAGTTTAGAAGTATCTGGACCCTTAACTATGGAAGAAATTGTTGAAACAATTCACGAAAAATGCAATGAAGAGATGGAATCGGATTCAGGTGATTCTGCTACTATGTCCCAAGTGCTTTCCTTACCCACAGAAAAGTCAATTGCACAATCAATTGAGTGTTTGCGTACATTTATCCTGATGCAGGCGTCATCAGACAAAGAACTTAATTGTTTGTTACAAATAGAAAAACTGGCTAAAAAGTAAAAAATGAATAGGACTAAGCAAACAACAATTGATAATTTTTTTCATAGAGATGATAAATAAGTGTAAATAATTTCTTAAATGTTCATCTAATTTCAGGTAAGAAAATTATAGTACAATTAAAATGTAATTTTAAATGCCGTTGTTCTATAGTGTGTTATTAATTTTTATATTATTTTAATATTAATTATTTTATGTATTTATATCTTTTAATTTAATATTAAGTCATTCTAACGATAACATCCGAAATTAAAAAAAAATACTATAACATTAATACCTTTGTAATAGTACCCCTTTAAACATGTTTTCTCTCATACTTTCCATAATTCAAACATTTCTTGTGGTCCCGACGAGTTTGAATTAACGAGAGCCGACTGTACCAGGTGTCCCAAAAATGACCGATGATTTTAAAATTCAATAACTTGGAAGCGGTGACAGATATTAAAAAAATTCTTGCAGGAGTGTTATGTAAGATATCAGAAGTTTGTATGCTGTGATTTTCAGTTTTAGTTACAAATAGCATCGATATGTCGCACTGCAAACAATAACCGCTAAATCCAGACTCGATTTTTTTTGGCTTCTCTCTTCTTCCATGCGAAAAAAGGAGGTTAAAATGCATTGAATGGATCCTGAAGTACCAAAAATCGGGTGTAGACTGAACACCTATTGCTCTCAGCACCATCTATTGTTTGAAATTCAAACTAAAAGAATCACAGTAAAAACACTCCTGACATCGTACATACCCTCCTGCAAGAATTTTTTAAATATCTGTCACAATTTGCAAGTTATTGAATTTAAAAATCATCGGTCATTTTTGTTAAACCCGGTAAAACAAACATGCCTTGCCACAAATTTTTTGCCAGAATAAACTCTGAGTTATTGTGGTGCCGCCATGACGTGTGCTACCGGCCAAGGAAGAGCATTGTCTAACTTATGTCACTTTCCCTGTGATCCAAACACCAACGGAAGTCATGGTCGATGCAATAACTACTCAAGAATTAAGGCGTATAGTTTAGGGATCGTGCCTTCGAGTCTTCCATGAGCTTCGCGGGTACCGGACATTGATAGTAGTGCAAGGTCCTTGGCTATTAATCTCGGGTTTCCCAGATGTGCTTTTGCTTTACCAAGAGCTTCCGGAAGTGAAAATCTGCAGACATAGGCACATGCTGTGTGTAAAATAAGTGTACTCATTTCAAGCTTACTGTCTCTTTATTTAAGTAAATAATTGTACATGAATCTCTTATTAAAAGTGTACTTTAGAGCATTGAAAATATTAAACTTATTTAAGAGAAGAAATAGTGTAAATTATGGTTGATTGTTTTATCAGAAAGGACTGCTACAATTTGTGATACTCAAATTCAAACATGTCATTTTCCTCAATAATAGGAACTTCCACTCTTTTTTGTGAACTTAACTATGTAAACCTAACTATTATGATCCTAAGAAATATCTAATTTGTTCTGTAGAAATTCAACTTTGACCAACTAGCGAATTTTGATTATTAGTTCGCCATTATTACTATTTAAATTTGATGATTTTTTCTCATCTGAAAATACTTCTCGTATATTTATTCTTGATTTGAATTGTAACATTTAGATTTTCTTGTTTTTATCATCTCTGTCAATCTTTTCTCCAAATAATTTATTACAACATTCCCCAGAGGACATTAAAAAGAAAAAAAAAAAAATGAAATTAAGAAATAACAGCTTTCTCAACACTTTTAACACTTTTCTGTTTTGTGATTTTTTGTTGTTTTTTCTATCATGATGTGTTTTATATATCACAGTGTGTTGCATAACCATTCTGGTATTTCTCATGTTTGTATGTATGTTACATTTTTGTTAGTACATTAATTTTAGATGAAAAAAAAAAGAATAAATATAATTAGTTACATTAACTAATATATAATTTATACATAAAGAATCTTTTTTAATTATAGAAAATTAATACTTTAATAAAATTCTACTAATTAGTTTTGCTAATTCTACTATTTGTTGCTCCTAACTCTACTAATTAGATATTTATGTGTTACTGAAGTTCCAACATAAAAGCATTTTTAAGTACAAGTTCAAGAGATATTATTATTGTATTTAAATAAATGTTTTTATTTTTAAATTAGGTATTGTCATTCTTTTACTTTCATGTTTTTTCCTTAAACGAATTGTTAAATTTTGGTGTTTGTGTCTTAAACACTGGAAAATGCCATAATTTTGTTTATCCTTTCACAATGATGCTGATCATTAGATTAGAATTAAATATTTCTTCTTCCTGATACATATAGGGTATTTAATTAACATACATACACATTGGCCAATGCATAAATAACACAAAATGTGTAAATATTCAGGAAAGGATCAATAAATAACTAAACTATCTTCATTTAAAAACATTACAATATGAATAAAGTTACTAGAAGAAAAAAAATTACTCTTTTAACGCTCTTGATAAAAACAATTTTAAACACTTCTGAAATCCTAAGAAAGTATTTTTCTAATGAAGTCAAAAGTTAAATTATCAAGTAGAAAATATTTTTTAAACCCCTTTCTTAAAATAGTTAAAAAAAATACAAAATTTTTCTTTTTATATTCATATATATTTTTTAACTAATGGCATTATGCAATAGCCTCTTGCTATATCGTGCTTTGTTATGTCATTTATTCTGATATATCACTTTTTATATAGCTATCAAAGTGAAATAAGTTTTGCTTTTATTATAACTGTATTATGGAAGTCACTTTATGTATGTAGAGTGATAAGTATTTTACAGTTCTGTCACACAGATTGTCTTTTCTTAATCCTGCATGTATATGAGTGACACTTTTTTTTATTATGATCCCCAGCTTTTCTTCTATGCTTAACTTGCATTGTATAATTAAATGTACAAATGCAGTAATTTTAACTGGTGTTTGTTGCCCAATGTTTTACCACTTAGTATATTGATAGGTAAATTGCAAAGTGCTAAGAAGCCAAAAGAGTCATCTGCCAAATCACAGTCATCAGTTTCTAGTAAAAAACCACAAAGCGCTTTATCCACTTCCCAGAGCAGTGGTGGGAAGGTCTGGCTGCAGACCGAACAGTCTGCTGCTGAACCAAAACCTAAAGATAAACCTTTAGTTCCAGAGACTTCGGATGCTGTGAGGCCTTCCTCCTTGTCACCTTTACCTGCTAAATCTATTTCAGAGGAACTCACCTCTGAAAAGCTTGTCACTGTTGATGAAGGTTAGTCAAATTTGATATTTTTGTGTCATAGAAATAGACGTGTTCTGACTTTATCTGTCAGAATTGCATGTTGCCAGCAAAGTATAAGTACATAATATACGTAAAATTCCTAATTTTGCCGTTATGAAAATAACGCAAAATTCGTCTATTGGCCACAGAAACATATTCCGAAATTTGTTAATCGATTGCATAAGAAAATGGTGAAATTCATTACCCTGTCATTGGAAAAAATGCAAAATTCGTCTATAAAAAAATCATGAAATTTGTCATTTGGTTGCAGGAAAAAATCTCGAAATTCTACAGTTAATCAAAAAAGAAAAAAAATGCAAAATTCGCCCATAGTCTTGTGAAAAAAAGTGTCAGTATAATTTTAAATAGGTTTGGACTTAACCTTACAGAACCACTTTACATTTATTATCTAATTTTTTGAAAAAATGCTAGTTTTGTTTACTGAATTAGCTTTTATTATAATTGAAATGTAGTTGCATTTTTATAATATTAATCGGTAAGAACCCTATTTATTTCAACATTTGTAATGCACATAAGAAAATATGAAACGTGCTACGGAAAACACCTGTAAACTAGATTTTAGCATTTGACTCATATGTTTACCATTGTGTTTTCCTGGACCTAAAGGTATGAAAACACGGAGGACTGGGAGCAGGAAAACACAATGATAAACCTACTAATCAACTGCTAAAATCGGGTTTTCAAGTGTTTTCCACCAAGATATGACTTGGCAAACCGATTGCATTTTAATATGCGAATCGAGTTTTAATTAATTCTGTAATTTCAGCTGTGAACTCGATGAGATGATTGTCTTTGCTACCACCTCCCAGTCTATACCTAATTTATCCTTTTAAGGTTTTCTTTCTCTTTTTAATATTCACGTGAAAATACTTTTGTTGTTGGGAAGGAAATATTTGCGTTGCCTTAGAATTGGTAACAAAAGATAAAAAAATTACTTCGAAATATGAGATAAATGTCTTGTAAATATATTTTTTAATTTAAACTGTTTGGGAGTATTATTATTTGGCCATATGACATAAGGTCTTTTAATGCATATTAATGAATTTATTATTTTGAACTTTTCTTTCTCTTTTAATCGTTACATGTAAATGCATTTTTTATGACATAATTTTCGATATTTTCCTGCTTTTAACATGTAATCCTTTAATCCTAATTTTAAAGTTTTTTCTGTTATTTATAGTCACATGTGTATAAAAATTTTTAATCGTAAGGAAATATTATTCTTTGCACTATTTTTAAAATTGGCAACGATTAAAAATAGTAACCTTTTCTAAAATATAAAAAAAATCTTTTGAAATGATTAAAATTTGCTTGAGATAAATAAGAAATTATTATTTATTTAATAGTATTATTATTAAATGAATTAAATTTTGAATCTTTCCAGAAATATAGTCACATATGTATAAAAATTTTTAATCGAAAGGAAATATTACTCTTTGTGCTATTTTTAAAATTGGCAACGATTAAAAGTAGTAACCTTTTCTAAAATATAAAAAAAATATCTCTTGAAATGATTAAAATTTGATTGAAATAAATAAGAAATTATTATTTATTTAAAAGTATTATTATTAAATGAATTAAATTTTGAAACTTTCCTGAAAAACATAATTTAATGACAATATGTTCTTCATTTTCATTTGAAATAAAAGTTAATTTCAATTTAAAATGACGAAAAAAAAAAAGAAATCTAATAATCCCTATTTTTTTTCCTTTACCTCTATTTTTTCTGCAAAAATGGAGTATTTTGTTGCCATTATTAGAGAAATATTGTTAAAATTGGAAAAAAAATTAATATATCAAACTAATTCAAATATAAATATTCTACTACCATTTTTGATATACGCAAAACAATACAGATATTTGGTGCTAATTTCACTGCCAAAAGGTTCTGTATTTTAGGAGTAATAGCTGTGAAACATAATCAGTCGTTTAATCTGTCATTTCATAAAATTGTTTCGTAAATTCATTTCATTAGGATTTCATATATATAGGGTAGACATTAATTGATAAATTAGACATTTAATATTAATATAATAATCATTCCACATGGATCTTTATTCTCAAGTATTTGTTTTAGAACATTGTTGAAAGTTACATTGCATGATTCTTTTATCTATAGTAAGTTGTGGAAAAAAAAGGATTGGGAGGATTTTTGAAAGTCGTGCATTTTTATTTATTTATATACTTTTTTCATTAAGAGACAAAAAAAAAAAATAATACACGGTTCCCTATAATCTGCTGATTAAATTTTTCTAACTTAATAACATTACCCATAGATAAAAGGCAGGAAATTTCAATTTATATATAAAAAAAAAAAAAAGTAATTTTATCCCTAAAATTTAAATACTATTAATTATTTTAAGTATATTATATGTATTTTTGATATCTTTTGCAATTCTTTAACATTAAGGAAGGGAAAAAAGTAAAGAGGATGCAAAAACACCTGTAACTCAGTCATCTGTGGTGCCTCTCACACATGTCCGCACTCCAGAAGAAGTTACTGGAGTTAAAAGTCCTGACCCAGAAAACTGGACTGTACCAATTGAAAGCAGCGAAAGGCTCCAGTGGAGTGGAGTTAACACAACTGACAAAGATGCACCTCCCCCCTCTGGTATGTTTTTTTTTTTTTTTCCTCATCTTACCTTTTTTCAATTTTATGCAGATAAATTTTATTAAAACTACCAGGATGTCAACAATTTAAATCAGCGATTAAATCGTGATTTTAATCAACTGATTTTTTTTTTTAAATGATTGATTAAAATCAAAATTTTTCTAAGAGTTTAAAATGACATAAAGTATTATAATCTAAAATTAATATAATTTGGAAAGTTTCTACAGGTAGTCATAATTTCCTTTACGTAATCAAATTATTCCTTCTTTTATATAAAATAAGCATGGCAAGTATAATAAATTTCCGCAAAGTAAGAGAGTAAGTAAGCAAAATCTTATTTTCTCATTCTACATTTGCAATAATAAATTTATACCAAATATTGGAGCTAAAGAAGAATAGAAGAATAATGTCTGCTCAACAGCTGTTGTAATAGAATGTATAAGAGAAAAAGAACTAATTGGTATAAAAATGTTAAGCACAGCTTAATTAATATTATAAGCACAGCAAGATATTCCCACTGAGAGGTAATAGTGCTGCTATTTAATATTTTGAGAATTTCAGATATAACTGGCTATTCATATATTTACTCTGTATGTGTGTATGAATGGTTGTAACTCATTTTGATAATTTTTTTGGTTAGCATACACATACAACACATACATTATGTAAGTTAAGATATAGGTGATTAACAGTAATTTTTCTTAGTACAAATGCAAAACGAGTTGCCAATAACATTCGTTAGTTTTGTTATTTATGCTACTAATGAAATTACTTATTTGCAGTTTTTATTAATTATTGTTTCTTCTTGGCCATTTTTTAAGGGTGCCGTACCTTGCCAATTTTGAAATTGACAAAATGCATTCAGCCTTTTTAAAAAATAGTGAAATTTACCTGTAGTTGTAGCCAGAGATTTTTGGTAAAAAACTTCTCCATACCGCAGTATTTCTAAATATGTGTGCCTAAGACCTTATAAAAATGATAGAACTTTATTTCTTGAGAAAAAACAGGATGTTATTAAAACATGTTATTTAATTGTATTTTTCAATCTGTAACTTATAAAATTATTAAAAATTAATGATTTTTTACTTATCATATTTCCTTATGAAATAGTGCCCTTTTTTGAAACTAGCATTCTGCCCCTTTTCCTTTTAGAATGAATACTAAATTATCATTTTAGTAATTAAAGCATAAATATATGTATTATATAGCTAATTAGAGATTGTTTAATAATTACTATTTTTAAGTAGTGTTAACAATTTAATATTAAATGCAGTTACTGATAATTTTAAAAATGTAAATATCACTAGTATTTAATATAGTTTTACATAATTATTGCAAAATATTCATGTGTATAACTTTAACTTTATTGTATTCTACTAACTAATGAAACTACTAATTTGCAGTTTTTATAATTTCTGTAATTACTAGCTAATAATTAAACTTTATTAGCTAGTAAATCTGCAGATCAAGAGCCTCAACGTCACCTCTGCAACTTATTGTTTTTAGTAAACTTTGCGTAATATTAATCTTTCTACAGAAACAAAATTTAAACTTTTTAAATTACACAAACATTTATAAAAGGAAAAAAAAATATTTCAATGGTTTCAGACATTAGAAGCGTTAAATTAAACACGTTGTTATGTAATGATATTCTGAAATTCTCACAAGCTACTTATTCTAGTAATTTTTATATAATAAAGCAAATTTCTTCAGGGTGGCAACCCCCTGTTGTTTAATTTATTTTGCATTTGTAATTTTCTATTGATTGAGTTAATGATTATCCTATATCTTAAATTCCTTTTTACACTGCGATTTATAAAGATAAGCAACAATTTGGTCAAGCATTTTATGTTATCCTAATATCCATACAGCAGTATTTACTTGCCTGCTAACCACAAACACCTGTATCTGATGGATAAAGAACTTTTGGAAATGTAAACTGAGACATCTAATTTAAAAATCTAATACCTTTATAATTTTTGTTTCCAAAAAATAATTTTGATTACCATTCTGCAATATTTATATCTAAGATCTAATCTAAATATCTAAAAATGTACTCGATAGCATTAACTTACTAAAATCACTCTAAAGTAGGGGGACTTCTAAACCTAACGGTTAATAATTCATCATCGTGTCAACTTCCAATTGACTAAGTAGATAAACGTGATTTGGCGCCGTTAAGTATTTTTTGTGATAGCCTTTTAATAGTATCCACATTTAATTTAAAATCGTGATGTTACAAGCACCGTTGAAATTTGACGCACACCTGTGTTCAGGTCAAATTACGAAAGGTTACCTAACCTTTTATTTCCCTTAGCCGGGCATTTTGTTTCATTTTTCGTAATAGGGATTATTTTAATAATTTAATTTATTTTACACTCTACAAGCTGTTACATGGGACTTTGTTCACGTAGCATTAAAATAGAGATAAATGCATTAAATAAAACATTTCACTCCCCACCAGACATGGCAAGTCTCAGGCTTTTTGCACAACACTATTATCTTAGAGAAAATGTTGTTCTTTTAAATTGCGCAAATGTTTCAATTAAACAAAGTAACATTTTTTGTATTAAAATACTGGTAGCCAGAACGCCGGAGGCTTGGCAGCTCTGCTCCTCTTAATAGAAACATATATAGTTAACCAACACTTTATCACATTTTATAGGAGACAATACGGAATTTCTTATTTGTATGGCCTTACATATACCTCAGTCATAAAAATGTAAAATTTTTTGCCAATTAATATACACAATTGCGAAAATGAAATCGCAACCAATGAGAAAAGGAAGGCCAAGTAAAATCGTGTAAATCGAGGAATCTTTCTATACTATTTCCATTTCTGCGTTTAAATCAATCTATATGCAAATATCTATACAAAGGCAATCATTAATTCATTCCTTTTAACTTTGATTTGACTTAAAAAAACCATACATACTTTCACATTTATGATATTTTTAGATGAGATATAGTTGCTACGCAACGGTTAAAAGAAAAAAAAAATGAAATATAAGTAAATTCATAAAATAAAATGTTTTATATTATTCGAACACATGTATAAAATTCCATCATAGGTTATACACATAATTTAAAAGCTCTGACAAATGTTTTGACAAAATTGCAAACTAAAAGGAATAATTTAATACTCTTATTTAAAAATTTCAGCATCCAAAATTTACCATTTAAATCTATTATTCATATGAGCAATTTCTTTCAACAAATGAAAATTTGAAAATCGTCTGACTTCCCATAGAAAAGCATTATGTCACAAAATAAAATGTTCTATATATTCCGAACGAATGAACCAAATTTAACCCAAAACTATACAGCTAAATCCGGGGATCTCACCAGTATACATCCTTAATTTCAAGCTAATCGGATGCTTTTTACGGCAGTTATCGCAGGACAGACAGACTAACTAGCTAACAAACAAACAGATGGAAACCAAAAAATTTCGGGTCTCCACAGTAAGCCTTCACTGACGTTTCGGCAATTAAAGTGTAAAAACATTGATTATGTTAGCAATTAGAGGTTTAATTGTTTTGGAAACCTAAAACTCCTGTTATTTATTCAATGTTTTAACGCTGGGAGAAAAAATCATAAAAATCCGATTTAAATTTTTTAAAAAATTGATTTTTTTGATTTTTTTTAAAAAAAACCATGATTTTTTTTTTTTTTACACCCTAAAACTAACAGAGGTATACAAAATGTTTCATTATAGCACAAAAGCAAGTTCTCATTATTTTGTATGTATTTAAACATCTAAATTTGTTTTCAGTGAAAATGCATTATCTTCCCTTTCAAAATAATTACTACAATCCTCATAATATTTCGCAGAGATACATTAAAATTTATAATATATTATTATTTATTGTCAGGTCAGATTGCCTTGAAATTCTAGTATTATTAAAGTGCATTATATATATACTAGAAGATAGCCTATCAAAATGATGTGTTTGCATTTTTAAAATAATGATATAGCATTGCATTATAAAAAGAATTACGAAATAATAAATTTTATCTTATCTGACTAATAGGTCAGATGGTGTGAAACAGTTATAAAAACAGCCCAGTTTTCATTCAAATTTAACTTGCAAGAAAATTATTAATTAAATTGGTAAAATAAGGACATAGAATATGAAAATGAACTTCACTCACAAAAGTTGAAGAACTATTTCACAAAAAGCATGCAAATTTGTACTTATAATGCTATTTTAAAACATATTGTCAATTATTTTACTCCATGGTATGGGGTAAAATAAGTATACTCAGTTAAAGCTTAATATATCTGTAATTATGATAATAATTAAAAATAAATCAAACAAAAAATGTATTTTAAAGTTACTAAAAGTATATAACCTTCAATTTTTTCACTTCCTAATAAATTTGCTAGCTATTAGTAAAAAAGAACATTTGTTATAAGATTGAAAAATCAAATCTAAACAGTAAACATTCATTTGTGATGCCACTTGAAAGAATATACACCGAAGAGCCATTACATTATGACCACCCTCCATCTATAACATTGAGCTCGTCCAGAAACAAAACCACGGCATGTGCGCGGCTGATATTGGAGTATATAAAGCGCCCATGCATTGTATTTCAAAATGCACCATGATTAGCGACTTAATGGGAAAAGAAGCAGATTTATCAGACTTTGATAAAGGTCAAATTGTTATGGCTCGGCGACTGGAAACGTCGATATCGGAAACGGCGCGTTTGGTGGGTTGTACACATGCAGTCATTATGAGCACATATGGAAAGTGGTGTATGGGTGGTGAAATGACAAGTCTCCAGTGAGCAGTGTGTTGCCCACGGCACATTATTTCCAGAGGAGAACGGAGATTGTTACGCATTATTCGTCATGATCAAAGAGTTGCAACAACCGAAATCACCAACAGCTATAACAGTGGTGACCCAGACAGTGTTTCTCAATACACAGTGCCGCGTGCACTGTTGCATATGGGCCTGTTAGGGAAATTTTCCTTATAAAGGAAAATCCCCACTAAATCTAAGACGATAAAATTAAGCAGCTACGCAGTATGAAGCGTGAAGAGATCTAGATATGCAAATTAAGTAGACGGAGTTAAAAAGTAAAAATGGCTGAAAAGAAATTGCAAGGAATGTGTGTGTGTGCCCTAAAAATATGAAAAAGTTCAATGAATACAAAGTGGTTAAAAACAAATAAACTTTATTAAAACATAACACTTGTAAAAATAAATGAACTTTAAGTATCACAGTCTATTGGATATTAACTAATCCATATTTCTAAACTTTACAGATTATGTAAATCACTGGAACTCATCTGGTGAAGGTAAATTTAGACTGGCATTTGAAGTTAAGGCTTTAAATACATAAATAGAGCATTTACCCTTAAACTTTGCATTTTTATAAGCTATAACAAACCTCGCTAATATTATTGTTATTTAATTTAAACATCGTTAAACATGAGGTTGCTAACATTTAAACATCTCTAAAAAAACTTTTACCAATTAAATAGCTTTTAACAATTTCCAAAATACTTAACTTTACATTTACAAGTTGCTAATACTCTATAATCTCTTAAATTTTAATATAATATAAAACATGAAACGATTAAATGTAAACTTGAAAAAAGAGATATTATCAAACTACGTTTCATACAAGAACAATAAAGAAGTTAAGTTTATAATGGAAGCAAAGAAAAAGTAGAAGAGATGCAACTCCAGTCTAACGTCATTAACCATCATGGCCTGTCCCACTACGTGAATGCCATAAAACTTTTATTAAACAAAACCTGTTGCACCATTGACTTCCGAGGAGACAACTCAGGGACTAACTCTACCTGATAACAACTCATTCCTCAAAAAAACACTTTCGTCAATTAACAGCAGCAACTATCACATTCACGGAAACTCAAAAGAATTTTATAAATCTTACTTTAAACCACGGACAGTAATTCCAGAAAAACAACAAACCGACCCCGCACATCCATCACGCCGAAAAAGTTCAAACTCCGTCCATTGCTTTTGAAGCAGGTATTACTCCGGCCTTTAAACAAATAGAACTATTATTTTAAAAATGTCGCCTCCATGATGGAACTACTGAGCATGTATGCCCAGCATTCAAACTGGTTCTAAAAGAACCACCTTTTTATAATGCTACACCATCACAGCACAAGGCAAGACAAAAACAAGAGAAAAAGCCAAGAGCAAACGAAGTCACCAGCTATATATCCTTCACTTCCTCATTGATATTCCGACGGCAGCCTCGCAGAAACGATCTCTGCTGCAGTGACGTCGTAATGACGGCTGTCTGGACACCTCACGCCATCTGTTGGCAGGTTCGAGTAAAATGCCGATAATACGAATGAAACTAGTAAAAGAAAAAAGATTGCCGGCTGATATGAGCAGGAAATGATAAGTAAGTAAAAACATCTTAAAAGATATTAGCAGGTGATGATTAAAAATAGATAATGCAGGTCGGAATGAATTAAACTTTAAAAGATTTTGATGTAAAGCCATAAGAAACTAACGAAGTTTTAAAATTTGGGACAACAGGGCCTATGCAGGCGGCAGCTCAAGTATGTTCCTGCGCTGACAGCACGTCATCCCCAGCAGCGCCTGCAACGGGCCCATGAACATGAAAATTGGACCATAGAATAATAGAAGAAAGTTGCATGGTCCTACGAATAATGTTTTCTGGTCCATCACATCGATAGGCGTGTGCGAATACACCGATTTCCAACGGTAACTGTGGCTCCCAGATGCACAGTTGGTTGGAGACAAGCCTGTGGCAGCTATATTATTGTGTAGGCGATGTTTTTATTAAGCACATTAGGACCCATAATCCCCATAGAACAAGCCTTGACGTCTGTGCGTTACCTGAACATTGTTGCAGACCAGGTGCACCCATTAATTACAACTATGTTTCCGGCAGGTTATTGCATTTACCAACAGGATAACGCACCATCTCATACAGGTCGAATCGTCAACGAGTGGTTCGAGGAGCATTGTAGTGAGTCTCAAGTCATGTGCTGGCCTCCAATTTCACCTAACATGAATACAAAAGAACATTTATGGTTCCACCTGGAAATTCCAATTTGTGCTGCCACGCTACCACCTCGCAATATACAAGAATTTCCGGACCAGTTGGTGAGTGCTTTGTACAAGATACCTCCGACTACCTATAAGGAACTTTGTCGAGTTGATACCAAGTCGGGTGTTGGCGGTTTTGAGGACGAAAGGTGGTCCTACGTCGTATTAAATAGGTGGTCATAATTTAATGGCTCTTCGGTGTATTTTAAAGGAATAACAATGGAGTCATTCACGGCTGTGAACAAAAAATTAAAATAGCCGAATATAAAAATTCCTGATGAGTTCACTTTGGAAGTGTTATACACTTAGTACTATCATATATATATTAAACAAAAACATAATTTGAAGAACAAATCAAAAAAAAGAAATTTATTTCCTGCATTGTTTAAGCCCGAGAAGGGACAGATATTAAGTTATTTCATTCAATTAGTTCTACATTTAATGTTAAATTTTTGTAACAAATTAGTTAAGCAAACTGAAGATTAAAAAATAAAAATAAAATTCATACAATATGATACTTAAAACACCTTAAAAAATTGGATTCCGTTCAAAGGAAATCGAAATAAATCTTAGACTTTTTTTTTAAGTTTTGTATTTTGCATGCATCTTATCATTTTATGCCCAATTGTAATAAACATAATACAAAATCTGCAACACAAATATTTTCAATTAAAAATGGAAGAAGTCTAAGATTTATTTCGATTTCCTTTGAACAGAATCCAATTTTTTAAGGTGTTTTAAGTATCATATTGTATTAATTTTATTTTTATTTTTTAATCTTCAGTTTGCTTAACTAATTTGTTACAAAAATTTAACATTAAATGTAGAACTAATTGAATGAAATAACTTAATATCTGCCCCTTCTCGGGCTTAAACAATGCAGGAAATAAATTTCTTTTTTTTGATTTGTTCTTCAAATTATGTTTTTGTTTAATATGTCAAGTTTTTTAATAACTACTGCACTCAGACGAACCATTTCAAAATTAATAGACAGCATCATCATCAGGATTTGATGTATGTGGTATTGCGTCACAATCTGTGATGCAGTTTACCAATGTGTAATTCAAAATGTTTCACCACTGTAGTATCATCAGGCATCAGGGACAAAAAGGTGGGAAGAAAAAGTTATGATCTCCATAGGCTTCCATGTTAAATTAACATTGAGAAGTGACACTGGAAATAAATAAGTATAATACTTACATATTTAAGACAATGCTGTTTTTTTAGTCATGAGCTCCTTAACTATCCTTATTAATTTTAACGATAATGTTATATAATAACATCCTTTCCAATTAAAATTAATTTAAAAAGCTATTTTAAAATATTTAAATTAAATTAAAAAACTTCTTTACTTTCAAAATTTAAATTCTACCTTTAAATATTCATTAATTTTCGTTAAGTTCGTTTTTCAGTTAAATTTCACTCAAAAACAATTTTAATTTAATCGCCATAAAAGATCGTCAAAAATTATCAATAATAAAATAATAAATCTTAAAATTAATACTTTCTACCGTAATAGAATATTTTTATAATAATTTTCAAATCTAAAATTCATCATTTAAAGTCATTTCATTCAAAAACTTTTATTACTCTGTGTGGCATCGTCAATTTCAAATCAGCCAATCAACGACGTCCGTTCTAACGGCGGGTTTTTGTAGCGTCTGTTTTTGGAAATAGCGTCTCTCTTCCTGCCTGGATTCCACGGTGAGCGGACGTACTCCGCTTTCGGCGGCTCCGCCTTTTTCCTTTTCTTGGCATATCGGCGTTGGACTAAACGGGTCCTTCGCTCGATATGGCCATTTCTTTTAATTGGTAACTTATTATGAAAAAGTTTAAATTTTAATTCCTCCACCAACCCGATCCTTTAATAGAAATACCAAATGGATTATGTCGACTTCGTTATCATTGGCATCCTGCCGATGACGGCTACACGATTTTGAATCACAAGAATGAGGTGATGAATACAGACCTCGATTCCCATTGCAAGAGTTCCTCTGTAAAAGCAAATGAATCATGTTTCATATGATTTATCATTGCCAAGTAATCTCTTTCATTATAAATGAATAACAGTATCTGCCAAAGGAAGATGATCAGTACTGAGCGATCTGAAATTTTTGTTTTCTGGGCGTGGTCCAGCGTGACAACTTACTTGTGAGTCTTCAACTGTTATAGTTTTGATGGTGCATATTCGGCGAAATTAGAGACTTCATTAGTTCTACGAACTTAAAGCCGATTTGTATGGAGAAACTCTGACAGTAGTGATTCAATGACTTGTGTCAATGACAATAGACTGAAATAGTTAACGGAGTTGAAGAATCCACGTAACATTCAATATTTAATAATTCAATATGTTTATCTAAATATAATTAAGAGTCAATATCTGTTGAATATCCTTCCAAATCATATATGATAATGTTGGCATCCATGTTAAACAAATGTGTGTTTCATTATTTGATGAATATTCATTTATAGAAAAGAATCTGCGCAGATTTTAGGTCCGAAAATGATAAATAAATATATAATAAAGATTCCTTTTTGTATATATGTAGTGTTATATTTTGTGTTTTAAACTTATTTAGTGAAATTTTTATGTAAAAATATCATTACACCATGAAGAAAAATGGGTAAGATTTACGAGCAAAAATAATTTGGAAAATACGTTTGTTATTTCAAATATTCTCATTTTTCACGTCACAGTACAAGAGTTCAGGTAAGAGGTTTCTATTATACATTTTACCATGAAGATTCCTCAGTTTATATTTATTTACTTCCTTCACATCCAATGTTTACTAACCACTAACGATCACTATCCAAAATTAATAACAAACTTTCTCCTTTATTATTCATATGAAAATTGCATATATATTTATAAACATCCTAATTTTTATTAATTTAAATTTCAAATTCTTCTTTCTATTTATTTTTTTTTCTACCTAACAGATAATTAAAATTCTTGTTCTAAAATCAGTATGGGTAAGATATATTTAAATATTTTGTTTAACATCTGACGTCATTTTCACTTGCTTTCTGTATTTAATAATATTAATACTCTTTGTATTATTTAGAAATGTTTGAAAATGTCCTTTTTATTTCCACCATGACACCATATTTTTTAATTCAAAAAAAAAAAAAAAAAACCTTATTTCAATTAAAATTTTTCACGTGGGAATCTTTCTACTAAAACCAAATAAATTATTATTACGTCTTTTGAAATTTTTGCAACAATGAAGAAAAAAAGTTACATTTTCTATTAAAAATGTCCGTTGATTCTCATTGAAAAAAGTGAAATTTGGAATTATTAAGAAAAATATTTGAATAATATACAAAAAAATTTGCCCTTGTTTCTCTCTGGGTTATAATTCAACCATATGCAAAAGTATTTCGCCATTTGTTTTGACCCTGACGTCAGGCAAACGTTTTTAAACTTTAAATTTATAATATTATTAGAATTAGTAAAGAATAAAAAATGAGTGGCATCAGGGACAAAAAGGTGGGAAGAAAAAATGAAAAATTTATCATCTCCATAAGCTTTTCTATGTTAAATTAACATTGAGAAGTGACACTGGAAATAAATAAGTATTGTGCTGCCGTGCAATACTTAAATAAGGGTCGATTTTTTATAATGGGCAATTTAGTGTCGTCGGCATATTTTTCGTGTTTTATTTGTGTTTAAAGATTTAAAAATGCCTCTAAAAATTAAAATTTAGCAGGTTATTAAATTTTTTGAAACAGAAAATCTGAAAACTAACAATTTTTGTGTAGTTTTTAAACGTAGAAGTGATAAATTTTCAATCGGATGACGTGTCGCCGTACGGAAAAGTGATTTTTATACAGCTCTATTAAATATTACTACAGTGTTTGCATTTTCAAATTTTACCTTTGCTTACTTTTGTTTTGGTTGTCCTTTACAATTGTTTAACACTCCCTTTTTTTTTAATGCACGATTTCAACTTGTCACCAAATTTTCCGTCAATAGGATGACACTTGATTCCGATTCCTACATTAAACAAAATATGGCGCCATCAGCACTATCGCATTCACTTTACCATCAATCCTTATTATTTTTTACCGGTATATGTGAAATTAAATTCAAGGTTTTCTTTATTTTACTTCAAAGTGAGATAAAGTAAATTATATTGTATTCGTTCAATTTACTACTGTCAATAGGATAACGGCTTTAAAATATTTACGGTTTGTTTTGGTAAGTAATTTAACTATTTAGTTGTTTAAGCATGCTGACTTCTAAGAATATTTCATTTTAAAATCTTCCTTCATACGCTACTCGGAACGTAAAGGCTTTTTGTTTACAATTTGTCAGTCAGATGACACCATGTCCGCTGATGCAGTGTCACCCGAATGACTGCCTGTCATTTGATTGACAGAAAATACAGTTCGGAGTTTGCTACTTATCTGCTTCTTTTTTTGTTACAGTAGAACACTCTTTTTTTCATGTTTCTTTTTCTGGATATTGTGATATTCATCAATCGTCTGCGTACTAACTGTAAACAACTGATCATAGAATTTTAGAATAGAAATTGGTGCCTTTATTGCCTTTACTTGAAGTTAGTTGATACTAGTGTTGAATTTTTTGTTGCTGCTTAAAATCGTTATTCCGGGTGTAAAACCATATTGTGGGAAATTTTGCAAGTAACACTTGCATTCAGACTGAATGTTCCCGATGCTGTTCTCCGCTTCGAGATTAAAAAGGTAACAAAGCTGCGTGAAATGGAAATGCAGAAAAAATAAATAGAATGCAGAAAAGAATTCGACGGCGGCTGTTGAAAAAGAACTGTAGAGTTTACAATCTATTTTTCCCATCCCTTTCCACCCTATTGCATATTTATTACCTACTGTAAACTGGATTTCCGTATTTCTTTTCTTTTTCTTTTTTTACTTTGTTTTTCAGCTTGCTGACCAAGCATTTGTTTACATTTTGCCGCCGCGAGTCGTCGGAGCGGAGTTGAGCGTGCGTCTTCCTTTTTGGCATGCAGCCATTTCGAGTTGCGATCGCATTCGCAATCTCTTTATGTTTAATTAATTATTTAAAGTTATTTTCAAGTTCATTTCAATTTTAAATTGCATTTTAGTTATTTTTAGGATATTTCTATAAGTTAATAGTTTTTCCATGTAATTTAAAATGTTTAAAGTAAAAGTAAGAAGCTTCTGAGGTATGCAAATCACATGCTTCATTTTCATTGGCTGCTGCCACGCCGCTCGCATTTATAGGTCCGCGATTCTGTGAGTAGGTTGTGTCTGGTGTTCAGATGTCTGCTGTCTCTTGTGTTGTGTTCCGTATCCTGATGTGTTTTTGATGAAGTATCACAGGAAATTACCGGAGTTTCGGATATGCATTTATGAAGGTTTATTCTTGTATTTTGATGAAGTGTATACATTGCCTAAGCAGTGTAATATAATGAAAGTTAGAAGTATTTCGTCGTTATTCATAAAGTTAACATGATGTATCTTAGAAAGTTTAGATGGAGACTTATACATTTAAGTAATTATGAAAGTTAGCGGGAGTCCAGCATATTTTAGAAAGTTTATGTTTCGAAATGAAACTCGCATTCGGCTCAACACTTCTATTCCTATTAGTTAATTATGCATTTAATTTTGCTTGAACCTCCAATTAAACGGCGAAGTCAGTATTTGGAATACCGGAGTCCAGTATCATTTCTCATCTTTAAAGATAAAAGTGCCATGTGACCGAGATGGTTTCATTCTGTTATTTCATGTGCTAATAAAGATTTTCCTGGATAGTTCTTTGTCAGCTTGAGGTATTAATACAACACCAGTATCTGTAAGTACTCTTTTACGTTTCTTTTATTACAAGAAGATAACACCAACCAACCAACATAGAATACTCTGCTATGGAAAGGGGATTGTTATTTGTAAGTGAATATTTATATATCTACTGTGAAGTGATATATCTACTGAACTTAGAAAATCAGACACTTACGAAATTAACAAGAACAGTAGAATCTTTTCGACGATATTAAATAAAAGATTTAATGAAGTATAAAAATCTTAGGAAATATTCAACGACGTTATGTAACTAAAGTCAAAGACTGCTGCTTTTAAGCTAAATATTGATTGTGAAAAGAGCTATTATCTGTATTTCTGTTTTGTCCTCGTCTTAATAAATGTCAGTGTTCGTCTTAGAAGTGAGTTATGATCTATAAATAGGAGTCTCGTCCCACAATATTAAAATGGAAAATGTTCAAGAAGAAAAAATTATTTAGATTCTCAATTTCATAGAAGTGTCTATACAAGTATGTGTGCCTAGTTCATCTAAAGTATAAAAAAGAGAAAAAATTGTAAAAGAGTTTCTGAAGTAAAGAGTAAGTCAACTGAGTATAAAAAGTACAGGGAGAAGGCAAATGCAAGAAATAGGAAATATTTTTCAAAATTAAATGAAGCACAGAGAGAAGGAAGAAAAGAGAAGTTTCCCAAAGAAAAAAAGCTTTAAATTTAATTAAAGGAATTACTGATCGAACACCAAGAGAGCAAAGAAATAAGAAAAAGTACTGTAGGAAAGCATCAGAAAAATGTAGAAGGAGAAAGGAACAGTTGGAAAATGTAGTCAGAAGTCAAATGTGTTCTGAACCAGAAACACATGTTGCACTTTCACATACGCCTCTTATTTCTCAAAGGGTGCATGGACAAAAAGTTTGAACACCAAACCGTGCTCGGATGTTAAGGCTAATGTCAGACAAACGTCTATTTGCATGCTTTTTGTTTCACCATGAAAAGGAAACATATGCTACCGAAGTTGTAGGGAGGCTGTAAGACGGAAAATAGACGTTTGTCTGACATTAACCTAAGTGAGATAGAAAAGAGAAATAGATCAATTGCTATATTGCAATGCAAGGTATAAACGCTACAAAAATCTCTGCAGCGCATCTAGTATGAATTCAGCAGCTTCACCTCATAAAAAAATTAAAAATTCTGACTCGGGGGCAAGCTGTACCGAAATCAGTTTCCAAACAATCTTTATATCGAATAAGTTTGCATTCTCAATTAAAATCCAATGCTGAAATCCTGCCTGCACATTCTTGTGTGAGGCAAATTTTTAATAAATGCATTAGTGGAAGTACATTAAAAAAATATAAAGTGCAACTACTTGCACAAGATATCCTGAACCAAAACAAAATAAGAAGTTTGACCGAAATTTAAATGTTGCCCAGTATGCAAGTCTATTTGCAAATTCTTCAATGGGATGACACTAGCATCAATGGGGTGTTGCTGTAATAATTGCTAAACTTATAAATTAAACAATACATTTTTTTAAAATTTGTGTTAAAAGCTAATCAATGCGTGCTGTTTAAGGAGATGGATATATTTAAAGCTTTCTCTTCAGTATGTTTTTTCTTTAATTGAAACTTTTATATGTGGAATCACAAAATATTTCTTTTTTGCATGATTTTGTCACCTTTTTTATGAAAAAATATATTCATGTAGATTGTTTTAAGACTTTTTTTATTAATAAACTATTCAGCCCCTTTTATATATTTAAATTTATCATTTTTCATCTAATACTTTTTTAAACAACTGTTTTAAAAACGTCACCCAATTGACACTCGTTCCTGTTTTTCTCTCAAAATGCTCTAAATAGACAAATTTATTTAGAAAATGTAGTTCAAATATTCATAGTACTACATAATTTGTCATCATAGGTGATGCTAAAAATAATTTTGAATATCCTCTAAGTTTTATTTTAATTTTTTAAATTGTCAATATCCGTTTTGGTCTATTATAAAAAATCCACCCATAATGTAGTACACGACATTATATAATTCTGATATTCTAATTACATTTCATAAAAAAATATTAATTTTTTCCCAATGTCTTCAGAATTCAAAGAACTTTTCAAAAGAAAATTTCTTTTTTTATTTAAACTACAGATAGATGGTGGCAACAAAGTATAAACATTCACAACGAATGCAATTTATTTTTTGGACACTAGGCTACATAGCAGATTTGCTTTGCTATCAATTACCTCTATATTTTAATATTTTAAAAGTTCAAGATGAATGAATCAATTATTTGTTTACTTTCATGGAGGCAGAGATTGAGCTACCAATCTAATTTCAACTGAAGTTATCTCTGAATACATAATTGAATGTAAGTCATCTTTCAAATGTTAATTTATTTTGAATAATCTTTCTAAAAATGTAACTTTTATGAAGTTTTATTCGAAAAAGTGAAGTGGTTATCAGAATCCGGATGAGTTCACACGCTCAGGAATCTCTTGTTGGATCAAACTCATTTATTTCGTGCTCCATCTTACACTCTGATCGGAGGTCCCTTGAGCCATTTACATCGCTGATTTTAGTAGTTACATGGCTATGGGTTTAGCACGCTTCTCAAATATTCAAATTCTCCACTTTTTGGTTGCACGTTCTAGCTAATATCTTGGGGTTTATCATATTTCCTAGATGAGGGCACAGTTATAAGCATGGGAGAAACATTTCTTTAACTGGTTGATGAGCTTTTGATTGATTGTCTGGGCTTAGATGCCAGAACTGGGTTTGGTCAGCCCAGGAATCAGCTAACCAGAAACAGCTACAAAATTTGCAACTCAGCTATTTTAATCTTAAAGATCGACTGAAAATTATATCTGAAAGTAATAAGAAGTATTGCTGGGAAATAAAGTTACAAGGGGTAAAACTGGTTTTAGAATGAGATTTAAAGTTAGAAGAAAGGGACTTTGTATTTTAATTTAAATTTTTGAAATTTAATTTGAGTTTTGAAAGGGTTTTTATCCTTTCATATCCCCCCCCCTTTCCAAGAAGAGATCCACCAGATTCGCTTGCAAATCTGGGGGACTCGCCCAGGAAAATGATGAATACTATATCAGATAACAAAGAATTTAATTGTGCAACGTTACAGATTAAAGTTAAATTTAAAGTAAATATAATGTTAAAATTAAGTTTGCTAAGATGTGAGGGCTGAATTTTGCTGCTGGAAAAACATCTTTAAAATTTAAATTTTGAGTTGTAAAGTTTAAGGAAAATTTTGAAGCTTTTAAGTTTTTATGCTAAAATAGCTAAGTTTTTTGTATGGCTCTTGGGACAACCTGGCCGAACTTTACATATAATACTTGAAACATATTATGTAATGATATAAAATATAAAACTATCATAAGCATAAGGAAAAGCTGAAAAAAATTTGTAATAATACAGGAAATATATGGGAAAACACAGTTATAAAATTATATAGTTTAAAGGGTGACTGTAATTTTCTTACTTAGAAGTCCTCTGGTCAATAAGTTTGTGGTTTTTTAGCTAAAGTCTTTGAGCGCAAAATTTCACATTTTTATATGAAATTAAACTCTTTAAAAATATAAATTTATGCACAAATATAATATTGGAAATTGCAAATAAACATTTGAAAACTTAAAAATATTTTCCATAATTATAGAAAAAATACAATATAAGTATACTTTTCATGTATTTTAAGAGATATTTCCTGTATTTAGTCTCTTATGACATGAATTATGTTTTCCACAGCAATTGAAATTATGTTATTAAATATATAAAAGTACATTGATACATGATTACTGGGGAAAATATATGTTTTATGCACAAAATATTCAAATAGTATTCACAGGAAAAATAATGTACAACAAAAAATAAAAATATTCAACTTAGTGAAATACTTAAGAAAAAATGTGAATATTTCTTCACCTTTTATTTCCAATTTTGTGAAAATATTTAAAATATGTTGAAGTATAAAATTGTTTTAGTTAAAAGATGGTGTAAATGTTAAATAATGTAATAAAAATATTGAAATAAGTGTGAAAATAAAGAAAAATAATCTATTGATATCTATTTCGATGAAAGACTATTTGCAAGGTAAGTAGTATTTATCCGAAGCCATTGAAGGTTTTAGCATGCCCTAAACCATTAAAGGTTTTAGCAAAAAAAAAAAAGTGTGATGTTTATTTTTTGTGTGAAGATGCAGATACAATTCACCGGTAAGCAAAGGTGTTTACTATTTTGCAGACTGGGGTATTTATTTTTCACAGTGGCATTAATAAATCCAACTCACAATTTAATAAACTACATCTACATCTCACTGTTAATCCATAAAAATTTCCTATTCTATACGTGTAAAAGAAAATTAATGAACATTTTTCCTTACAAATTAAGGTCAGAACGTTCTGAGTTTTCCTTACCTGTGTTTAGGCAAATAGTAAAAATCTTTTAATTTTCAAGTGTTTTACTACTGGCAAAAGGGGAAAAAAATTAATAATAATAGACCCTGGTTCAAACTGATGGCCCGGTATATCGGGCCAGCCATAACATAATTTAAAACATTGGCTTTCTGAAACAAAACATTTAAATTATAAGCAGAGTATGCGAGGCTGAAATAGAAATAACTACAGCAGAATGGCAGAGTATTAAATAATTGATAATGAAACATAGTTAAGTTGAAAATAACTAACATTTATTTTCAAAAACATAATGAAATAAACAATTAAATATAAAAAATCAAAAAACCTGACTGTGAACTAATTAATTATTTCTCATCAATGTGAAACAATTTTTTTTTTTCAATTCCTACTATTAGCTCACACTCTCGCTATATATAATTTTCAATAATCGAGAGAGCCTCTCATCTTGATCAAGGTTTTTTAAGACCGAGAGAGCCCTCTTCTTGATCAAGGCATTTTAAGGAAGCACCACTCAAAAGGAAAGAAGAATGGGAGAAAAAAAATTCTCTTATTGACCTAAGTAGGAATTGACTTAAAATATATAAAAGAAAATAAGTTAAAACTGGTATGAATGAATAAGAACAAAAAATCTTCTTAAAACACCATCAAAAAATTTTAAATGCGCTAGGCCTTTCGAACGATCTGAGTCTTTCTTCGTCAGGCGCAAAGACCTGACCTATAATTTGGTTGTCCTCCCCTTTTATCCTCCTTTATGTTTCAAGTTAGCTAAAGTTTTACGACGTTTCAATTTTAACGTTATCTTTAAACCTGTCAATAAATTCAAATTCCCCTCCACTAAATCTTCTGTTCCTGATCTTCGTAAATGGGGAATTTATAAAGTTCCTTGTAATGGTTGTGATGTATCTTATATTGGTCAAACTAAAAGAAATCTCGAAATCCGCTTAAAAGAACACTGTCGTTATGTAATCAATCAAGAATTTTCTAAATCTTCTATTGCCAAGCACTCTTGGGATTCCGGCCATAATTTTAATTTTCAAAATGCTAAAATTATCTCTAATGCCAATAGTATCTCTGAATTGAACTTTCTTGAAAATCTAGCTATTTATCTTAATCGTGATGTTATTGTTAATGATAAATCTGATTCCACAATGCTCTCTGCAGCTTGGAAAAACCTTTTCAGTACTACCATTTAATTTATTTTTGTATTTATTAATATTAGTCTGTTTTTTATATTTTATTCTTTTTTCTTTTTAATTTCACGTGTTCTCATATTTAATTATGTATTTTTTTTGTCCCTCCCAATTTTTGCCCCTCCTACTCTGTGTTCTGTTGTTTTGATTATACTCATCTGTGATTGGTTGTTGTCTTCTACTTTCCTATTGGCTGTTGATTTCTAATTTCCTGTTGGCTGTTTCTTCAGCTTGTTTCCTTTCCCTTATCTCTCATTTCAGTCTTCCTGCTGCTTTCATAGTAGAAGGATGTCTTCTTTGCGCCTGACGAAGAAAGACTCAGATCGTTCGAAAGGCCTAGCACATTTAAAATTTCTTGATGGTGTTTTAAGACGATTTTTTGTTCTTAATATATATATATATATATATATTTTATATTACTTGTTTATATTACTTACCTTTTTTTTTTTTTTTTAATTGTATTCATAACTTTTAAGTTGTATTTAACTGTTAGTTTTTATCTATAAACACTGTTTTGATGAGGTCTATAGATGTCTATGATGGTTGGAGTTGCAGTAAAGCTAGAGATCCACAATGCATACACAACTTCTAGGTTGTATAATATTTTAACGGAGCTTCTGACTGTAAAATAGTCAATGAAACATCTTCTTCATTTTGAAAGACCTATCAAATGATATGCCACTCAATAGGGTGCATATTTTTTTTTTCATCCTTACCGCCATTTTGAATTTATAAAAACAAAACCTAGCGTATAACTATCGGGCCGTTAAGATGAATCAATAGAGACCTCATTCATTAAAATCCATCCAGCCATTGGGATGTTTCGAGTGTATAAAGAAATCCACATACACAGATACACATGAAACACATAACCCTTCTTTTCAGTCGGGTAATAAATAAATGAACTTAAATGAAAATAGAACTCAAAAGATTCTAAATGAATAATAACTTACAACTAGTATATAACCCCGTCAAAATTGATGGAATGTGAATGAAAAATCTTCAAAACAGTGTTTTAGATCATGAAGATGGAATATAGAGGAGAGGAATGAAGATAGGCTTTCAATCACAGGACTTGTACATTGTACCCAAAAATAATACTCGGTTTGCTGCACTGGTGCTCCCAACTTAGCATCATGTAATTTAGATGTAGTTTCAATTTTTCATTATAGATGGCAGCATCCAATGTCGTTAGGTATTTCATTATTTTCTTTTTTGAAATTTGAAAAATTCCACATATTTAATAATTATGAATGAAAATAAGAAAAAATGCTCGTTGACAAAGGTATAGGTCCTGTTTTTTCTTTTTAGTTTTAAGTTCATACCAAAAAAGAAAAAAAAAAAAAAAAAAAAACTATTAAAATAGCTACATTTTCTAGTAACACTTAATCATGAAAATTGTACATTAAACAAATATTTTTTGACTTAAAAAAAAGATGCATCATTTCATTAATAAAAAATTATTATCCTTTGATTTTGTATCACTACAACAAAGATATTATGTAAACTACAATTTAAAATAATGTTTAAAAATACAAAAATTTGAAATGAAAAATGTCTCCTTTGAAAATATCAGAATTACATCCCAAAATTTAAATATTTTAGCATGAAAATTGCATACCAATATATATATATACGAGGCATGTTTTTTAAGTAAGTACCGTTTTGCGATTCCACCGCCGCAGCGCTACGGTCGGCGTTCCGCGCATGCGCGCTGGTTACCTACATCTCTTGTCTACGCACTGACGCCATTACAGTCTGATTCTTCATTGTATACGTTGTTTACTGAGTGTTCAAGATGCCTCCAACAATCGTGAGTCCCGCTGATTGTGAAGTACGGGCTGTTATACGATTTCTTAGTGCTAAAGGCGTAAAACCGATCGATATTCATCGTGAGATCTGTGAAGTTTATGGACAAAACATTATGAGTGATGGAATGGTAAGGAAATGGGTGAGAGCATTTAAAGATGGCCGCACAAATGTGCATGATGAAGAACGGAGTGGGTGTCCTTCGGTCGTTAATGAAGATTTGGTGCAGAAAGTGGACAAAAAGGTGAGAGAAAACAGACGCTTTACAATTTCATCATTGTGCGACTACTTTCCTCAATATTCTCGTAGTGTTTTGTATCGCATTGTGACCGAGAACTTGAATTACCGGAAATTGTGTTCACGTTGGGTTCCAAAAATGTTGACGGATTTGCACAAAACCCAACATTTAGGCAGTGCATTGACTTTCCTTGAGCGGTACCACAATGAAGGTGAAGATTTTTTAGACCAAATTGTTACTGGTGACGAAACATGGGTGGCCTACGTCACACCAGAATCGAAACAACAATCCATGGAATGGCGACATTCATCATCACCCAAAAAAGTGAAGTTTAAGCAAACAATTTCTGCCCAGAAAATCATGTGCACAGTTTTTTGGGACAAAAAAGAAGTATTGCTAGTGGAGTTTCTGCCTCGTAATGAGACAATCAATGCAGCATCTTATTGTGAGACATTGAACAATCTGTGTGGTGCAATGCAGAACAAAAGACGTGGCAAGTTGAGTAAGGGTATCGTTTTGCTGCATGACAATGCCCGTCGACATGTGGCTAATCGGACCAAAGATCTCATCAAATCTTTTAAATGGGAAACTCTAGATCATCCTCCATACAGCCCTGATCTGGTGCCCAGCGACTACCATTTGTTCCTGCACTTGAAGAAACACCTGGGTGGTCAGCGTCTTCAAGACGATAACAAAGTCAAAACATTTGTGATACAGTGGTTAAAAAGTCAGGCGGCAGAATTTTATGAGGAGGGTATTCAAAAACTTGTGCCACGTTATGACAAGTGCCTCAATAATCACGGAAATTATGTAGAAAAGTAGATGAAGGTACAGGCCTTCATGTAAAAATAAAATTATTGCGATATCTTTGCACGTCTTTTTTTAATTCCAAAACAGTACTTACTTTAAAAACATGCCTCGTATTATAGGAAAACTTACATTTAATTCTATAAAACTTGTTATAAAGTATATTTACATATTCATATTACTGAATAGACCTTTTTATATATATATTATTCTTTATTCAACATTAATTTTGTGACTTACTTATTATTTTACTACCCAGAAACTGATTTTGAATTATTCTGCAACACACTAAACAGCAAATTTGTAATGATTTTGATCTGCATCATTTCTGAAAGTGATGCAAAGTTTAATGCAAAATTATAACTATTAATTGCATTAATATGATTATTTTATTTTCCTCTACAAACTTTCCATGTAAAAACGATATTATAGATATCCCTAATATTTTAATTACAATAAGAATTGAAAAGAAATATTAATTTTATTTGCCATGCCTTCAAAGCTGATAAATTGCATAAAAAAGTACAGTTTCAACTTTCAGCAGACAGTTCCTTTCTTTAGATTGAATGCTGGTAGATGGTGTCAAACCAATTTTTATCAAGAAGACCTTAATCTAGTACAAAATGATTCACAGAATAATTCACTGAGTTCAGCTTATATACTGAATTTAAACTTACTGCTGATAAATGTAAAAAAAGGGAAAAACACATTTCAAAATATTTAAAGGCTTTAATATGCTTTTACAAATATTTTAAGAGCAGAATCGGATGTCAACTGCATTTTTTTTTTTTTTATGAATCGCTCAAAGAGTTATTCATTTGTTTCGGGATGTGGAATTTGTGCTTCTGGATGGCAACCTGTTGTTGGTAGCTGGTTATTTTTAATTTATAACTTAAAACATTATAATTGTATAGGTTTTGGAGAAAATGAAGAAGAAATGATGTAATATATATGATACAAAGTATATTATTATAAGTCGAACAATTGCCTTTTTTACGGAATCAGAATGCTTAAGCCTAACATGGCCGCAATATGTTTTTCTTATGAAAGATTATCAGATTCCAATGAGTTTACACCCAGAAGTGTTATACACTTAGCGCTATTATATATACAATTAGTTTAAATTTCGTATATCAGTACAAGCAATGCAACGCTGACTTACATGCGTCATTCAGCTCTGACATTTTATCATTGTGTACTGTAAATTATACCTTCAGTACATTCATATGTAATTCTTAACATAAAAACAGTTTAAAAACATTTGAAGGCGAGCTTCGTTGTAAATACATTTGTAACTGTATCGTTGTATAAAAAGAACAGCTAAAATGAACATAGGCTGATTTTAAAGATATTGAAACTTTCCTTAAAATAATGCATCCTGCTTTTAAAACGCAGATGGTTTCTTATAAAACAAAAGGATTCAAGACCAGCCGCTCAAAACCCCAGATAATAACATTCGAAACTCCACCAGAAAGAAAAAAGAAGATTGTCAAAGCTATCACGCATATCGGCAGGTTGTGTTGCGTCACTCATTTACATATGACAGAAAATGCCATCTGGTGTTCGAAGATTATTAACTGCCGAACTCACAGCGGTTTGAATACGATCATCACTCGAATTTTGTAACTAGATCGAAGTGATGTAGTGAAAACGGAATGACATCACAGCGAGCTTTGAAGAGGAGTTTAGAAATGAACTCAAGTTAGATGGAGTGAGATTGAAAAGGGATGAACGAAACAAAAATAGCTGTATAGATGATGATGATTGTGTAATGATTAAATAGAGTAATGATTTGCATAAAATTCTATGCATAAAAATAAATATTTGAAAAAACGGATTGAGCTTTTCTCATTATGAACAAATAAGAACTATCTACACAAAAATGATTCAAATATGGATCAATCAAACACACAAACTGACATAACTTACTATTTACAAACTTGTAAAAATTTCAGTGTGCTCCTCTGTATTTATAAAAAATAATTAATGGAATAGGATACTAAACTTTCACAAATATTCAATTGCACAGGTATTATTTCGTAATTTTTTGTTCATATAAAAACACTTACTCAATTTATTCCCAATACCAAAAACATTAAAATCAACTGAATTTATTTTTTGGTGACCGCACATATATGCATCGCAAGAAAACAAAGCTACTGTTATTTTAGTTTATCGCGATTTTAACGCGCATGTAGAATGTCAACCCTAATTTTTTCTATCATTTAAAAAATAAACCTTAAATCCCACAAAAAAATAAAAATCAAGCTATAAAAATTTTAAAATAATAAATTTGAATTTGTTTAAAATCTTTAAAATCCCTTTAATACAGTAGCAATATTTTAAATATACTATTTTAAAACTTCATGAACACTGTCAAAATTTTAAAATTTACACATTGATAAGTATTTTTTTTTGCCTTTTTCATTCTAAAATAATCCTCATTCTCACGAAGAACCTTTCCCATGTCTTCTTTTGCACTTTCTGTTGAGATAATTACCAACAAGTAATACCTCAGTAAATTAATTTAGCAGAGTGAATTAAGCAAATGGAAACGTAAGTGCTTTATGTCCCAACCTCGGATGAAAAATTACGTTAAACTATAAAATCTATTATAACTCAAACCTTAAATGAAATTAAAATGTTTAAACAGTTTAATGAAATTAACTAGCTGAAATGCAATAAGGAAAAGTGAAATTAATATATGATTTAAATAACGAAAGACAAATTTAAAAGAAACAAAACATTTATTTAAATTTAGTCAAAACAGAAAATAAAATAAATTAACTAAAAGAATAAAATACATAAAACATACCTCAATCAGTTTTAACTTTAGAAGACACTAGTTAGGCAATTACATATATAACACATTGCACTGAGTAACACTCCATGACACACTATTGCAGAAGTATAAAGAAATATAAAACGTCTTTCAATTCAATGCTCCAGAGCTCGATGAATAATTTATTATTGAAAAGCTATACTTTGTTTTAAACTAATTCCAGCACTTCCAGCGATATCTTATAGTAGTGCAAAAACAATAGTCACTCCCACCAGGAAAAACCGATAGATAAACAACAATCCGTAAATACGATCACAAGCTCATCCTTCAACGTCTAGGAATTCGGAAACAGTTCAGCTGACACTCCAACACAAGAAACGTCTTCATTTCGAATAAACACTAAAAAGGTTTTTCAAAGATAGAGGTCACACAATGCAGCTTCACTATTCCGGCAGATGACTTTAAAAACGAAACCAAGATTAGTTTATATCCATAGTAACTCCAAGATGAGAAAGGCTTTAATATTCACTGTGCGTTTCCCAGTTCAAATAAGCCTCCATGCCGGTAAAATATTAAAACACCTGCTCACATCATGCTGAAAGGGTAAATCCCAACTGGCCAGGAAACAAGCTGGCCGAAGCATATTTATATGATTCGGACATGCGTACTAACAGCTGGCATATGCAAAACAGATGGCTTCCAGAATGATCGGAGATTTACGATGCACTCTACCGGACAACTAATGCCATCTTGTGGCGATCGGGAGTACTGCTCAACTATCATACGTGGAAAACGATCTCCGAGAACCGCGATGTTTTGAAAGACAGGTGACCGGCAGAAGAAAATACGATTAAAGGTAAACTGTAACTAAGGATGAAAGCAAATCAAATAAATGATTTAAGGATATATAACTATGGAAAACAAGGATATGAGGTAAGTAGAATCTGTATTTGTATTGTAAATAAAGAAAGGCTGTTTCAGCTAAAATGTAAATAAGTTGTAGAGCTAAAGTAGTACGGTGATAAGATATAGAGAGCTTGTTATTCCTAACACTTTCGGCAGTAAATTCCGTCGTCGATATTTTAAGTAAAAAAGTAATAATAAAACTAAATAAAAACGTTGTTTATGGTAACACATTTTTTACCCTTTCCTCCCCCTTGTAACACAAATATTTCATAAAATAAATAATGCAAATGAGGAATCTGCAATGTTATTTAATTTCACAAAAACATAAAATGAAAATACTTAACCTTCCTAATAAAGCCCGCATTTTTTTTTTTTTTTCCCTCAAAATACATGTACTTTTAAACTGAAAGAAAACATCAATCTGAAATAAAAATAAATAAAAAAAAACATCTGTGAATTTAGGTTTATCCAATGATTTTTACAAAAAACAGAAAAATGAATTACTTTTTTTTTCACATAAATTTGTACGATAAAGAAGAAAAACTAAATCATTATTAGTTTGTCAAATACCTGTCCTAAAAAAATAAAAACAAATCTGCTTGCATGCTGTCGGGTCAGTCATCTGTTTTTCGTCACCGAGTACAAAATAGTTCTTCGCGACCTTTGACCTTGAAAAGTTTTTGACCTAGCTTTTCACTCAATTGATTAGAGAAAAGACATCCCAATGAAGTACTTTGAGTTGCAGTCATTTAAATAGAAGTTTAAAGTTGCAGTCCCTGAAGTTTTTCCTTTTGCTAATAAGAGTAGCATACGAATCCTTTTAATGAGGAGACAAACGCGGATAATTTTTTCTTTTAGTTTGCAAAAATGGACCTTCTCCCTTTCGGTTCGAGATTATAAAAACTGCCATTTCACCACTTGTGACATCTCAGAAATACTGTTCATTGTACTTACAGCAAGCTAACGATTACAGAAAATTTCGTTTACACTTAAAAGAACATAAATAGTTTAGCATTTATTTCCAGTTAATAATTCATAAAGAAATGGATCCTATTCTTCCTTTCGGTTTGTGGCTATAAAAATCGCCATTTTACCAATTGTGATGTCACAGGAATACTATCCATTGTAGTTTAGTTCTAGACAAAGTGTTCTTTTCGCAAACCTAGTGCAATTTTTACTTTTTTGAAAACAGTTTATACTATATTAAGAAATCCACTTGGCTGGGATGTTGTGGTCTTTCTGAAAACTCCAGTGATAAGCCAGTCCATAACTGTCCGAATTGCATTAAGTCCAGAGATTTTTTTCTTTTTTTTATGCCCATAGTAATTTTTCGTGGCAGAGTAGAGGGATCGTCATGGCAGGGCAAGTAACCATCCTACTGACTTTCTGTAATATATCGACTCCCTGGGGTGTCATAACTTGTGTGATAAATAATTTGGACTCGGGAACCTCTTGGTAGCTTGAACTCATTTATTTTGTGCTCCATCTTATAGTCCAATTTGCGAGTTGGATCGGAGGTCCCTCAAGCCATTTACAACACTGATTTTAGGAGTTGCATGGCCATGGATTTAGCACGCTTCTCAAATATTCAAAATCTCCACTTTTTGGTGCACATTCTAGCTAATATCTTGGGGTTTATCATATTTTCCAGTAGAGGGCACAGTTGTAAACATGGAAGGGACATTTCTTTAATTTGTTGATGAGCTTTTGAATGATTGCCTGGGCTCAGATGCCAGAACTGGGTTTGGTCAGTCCGAGTATCAGCTAACCACAAACAGCTACAAAATTTGCAACTCAGCTATTTTAATCTTAAAGATCGACCGAAAATGATATTTGAAAGTAATAAGATGTATTGCTGGGAAACAAAGTTACAAGGGGTAAAACTGATTTTTGAATGAGATTTTAAAAGAGACTTCAGATTTTAATTTAAATTTTTGAAATTTAATTTGAATTTTGAAATATATAAATATCCTTTCATATATAAAAGTATTATACATATTTTTTTAGAGTCATACAAAAAATTTATACTACAGCGTTCAAAATCCTTGGTGGTCCGCTCCGAGACCACCAAAAATTCAATTGGACCATTAATTTGAAAAATTTAGTGGTCTGCAGGACCAGTAAGTAACTCCTTTTTACCTCTCTGACATGTAAATTTAAATTTTCCCATCCCCGAGAAAAGTGCAACCATACACAAATCACACAATTTTATTTTATTTAAAAAAATAAATAATTATAAAAATAATTGCATTAAACCTTACGTTCACTTGAAATAATCTATATATATATTACGCTAACGTACGTGGCACAGAAATCGCGAGTATTTGTTATTGTCTAATGGCAACGCCCGAGAAACGTATCTCATTGGTTATTGTGAAAAGTCCTTTGGCAGGATTTAGGGCGAACGGGTTTATTTACATTTCGCCGTAGAGGAAAGAGCTCCCTCTTTAGCTTCAAAATATCATTTGAAATGCCCGTAAAAGATCTCGGCGAACGCTTGAAAGTGAAGAAGAAGCCGAATTAAGAACAGAAAATCGAAATAGATTGAATCGGAAATAAAGTTAAACACAGAGCATAAGCGATCGCTAAAATAGGCTTAATAACCGCAGAGTGCACGCGTTGCTTCTGAAATCCAAATTATTGATTTAAACGTTCCGGGGGGGGGGGGGGGGGGCAATAACTGTGGAACTTTGAGTAAAACGTGCAATTTCTGCAAAGCACTATATTGGAAATGCGAATTAATCAGCTGCAAGAAATTTAAAAATGCTGTCATGACGTTAAGTAATTTTGTTTACCCCCTCTGTACGAATCTGCGATACGAATTTCAGGTTCATTTAAGAGGGTGATTCTACGCAAATAGGCCATTTTCATCATAGTGATGAAGAAAAAATAAATCATGTCAGAAGTTCCTAATTTTTTGTAATAAGACACTAGAAAAGCTCCTTATTAGGAAAAAAATAGTCGTCAGGCTTAATATTAAGAAATTCTATATAATTTTTAGATTTTTATTAGAATGAGGGGATGATTACAATGCGAGGAAATGGCAATTTTGTGAAAAACAATTTCAAATTATATTTTTAAGAAACCTTTTGTCCAGAAAGATTAAATCTAGATTCTCTGCTATTAAGAAGCTCAATTTTTTTTTAAAAACAAAGTCACATGTTGTCATAAATATCCTCTTTTATATGCCACTTAAACTTTCCATTGCCTGTTGGTTCAACAGAATTTACTTTGGAACAGATGTCATATTCGCCCCATATTGGCGCGATTTTTTTCTGTCGCCAATATCATATAGGCAACAGGTACTTAACTTGCGTCAAAGTGTCGTTATTTTGTTTGATGTGGTAACCCGGATTATGTTGTTTATGCTGTTGATGTTTTCGCCAAATTGGCAACCGAAAAAAATCGCGCCAATATGGGGCGAATATGACATCTGTACCTTTACTTTGACTGATTTGTCAATTTTCAATAGTTCTCCATTTCAATTTCATGCTCCAAAATTATCTAATCCAAATTATCTAAAGGTACTGTTAAATAAAATTTATTGAGTCCCCAATGTTTGTATGCGTATTACCCTTGTTGCCAATCTGTTTTGAAATGTATTGCCTGAATTTCTTTAAGTAATATACAAAAATAGTTTTCACTGAAATCTATATGCAATAAGATATAGGTTTGTGCTTCAGATGACTTTATTTTCTTAATTGCTTCATATTAATAAGCTACATTTCTGCTGTGTACCAGGAATATTTTCAACTGAATGCTAAATTCTTTCACAAGTTATTTTGATGAAATTTCTCCACGAGATTATTTTTTGGTTTCCTTGCTGACTTTTCTTTTACCTTTTGCATAATAAATAATATTTTATACATTGATTTGCCTAAAAATATGCATTTATTTTCATCAAAAGTATTAAATTTTCAACAAAAATATCTTTTCTACAAGTTTTTAAAAATAATAGAACAATTCTCTCACATGAGGGAATGACTAGTGAGGGAATGATAAAACTTACATTATTAGTTTTTAAAATTTGAACTCATAAAGTAAATTTAAAAAACAATACATGTACTCAAATTATCCCTTCAGAGAAAACTAAACCACCCATTAATACATTTTTAGAAAATAAATTATTTTTATAAATTTAAATGAGGGAATGATAACATCATCTTAACATTTTCCCAATCTGTCTATTAAATTATTCCTTACACACTGAACTATTTCTCCAGGATGGCTAAAAATTGTTTTACAGACAGGTAAGACCCATGTGCTGAGCACCTATGCAATGTTTCAGTCTACAGTAGTACCACCTATCTCAAATATCCAGAATTATTAATGAGGGAGGGAATGATCTGAAATATGAGTTGCAAACTTTTTTGCCAAATAAAAATTGCATGTGCAGACCAAAAAAAATAATGTAATACATAGAAATAATACTTTATGTGTCCATTTTAAAATACAGAAGTCAGAATTTTCTTTTTTAAATATTTCAGTAAGAAATGGTATTTTTTATATTTTTGGCTGGTAGTAGTTGCATGTGAGGGAATGATATTTAATAGTTTTAAAAATTTATTTTAAATATATGTTTTAATTAATAGTTAAATTTCATGAGCTAATATGATAAAACCATGTCTAAACTACATGTTAAAAAAAATGCATTAGGTTTTTCTGTTGAAAAAATTTAAATATCATCCAGTTTCATCATTATGGCCTATTTGCGTAGAATCACCCAAGAATATTATTACGGGCCCACCAGAAGTAAGATACAATAAAACCCGCTTAGACGGAAACGACCAGTGATAAATTCCGTTTTATGCAGGTTATTTAAATTGAACAAAAAGCATAATAACATTTTTGGGCAGAGAGGGAAGCTGGAACTTTTTTTTTTTTGTTTATTGCAGGATTCCATTAGAAATAGGCTTTACTCTATTAGAAAATAAATTTTCTGGGTGGCACTTTTTAAACGATTCTATATAGTAATATTTGCTTACAATTTTATTTTTTTTTTCAATTATTACAGTTTATGTTGTATTTGTAATTGCTTTTTCATCCAAAGATTTTAAAATAAAAAAATTATTGAAAATATAATTAAATTTTAATTGAATTCATCAATGAATTTGGAATAAAAAGAGCATGAGACATATAAAAATGAAAAAACTTAACCTGTGAATTTACACAACTTTGGAACTGAACAAGAGTCGGTCTTTGGTAATCCCCCCCCCCCCCCCCCACTCCCCTCTGTACGCATCTGCGATAAAAATTTCAGATTCATTTAAGAAATATTATTAAGGCCCGGGCAACGCCGGGCGGGTCAGCTAGTCAGAAATAAAATATCTGATTAATAATTTTAGTTTTTGTTTATGTACTGTTTAATTTTTATAGCAAATTATAATTTTACATTTATTAGGCTGAAAATTCTGGATAACTGCAAAGGAAGTTTGGTTTATATTCTAGGAGGTAGGGTGAGCAGTCACTCAAAGGGTTGAAGAGACAAAAGAATTTTATGTAGCAGGCCAGTGATGATGACTGCAGACCAGTAAATTTTCATGCTTACTGGTCCTTGTGACCAGTGACTTTTTTTCATCAATTCTACCACTGTACTACTCTGTCTCAAATATTCACAATGAAAATGCTCACATTTCAGCAAAATTTGAGTATGTTGTTAAGTGATTTGATATTTATTAATTTTTATAATTGATCATCATATCATACATACTTTTGTACTGGACTGCACAAGAATTTTGAGTATGTTATTAAGATTTATTACTACTTGTATATGTTATTGTGTTTGAGATTGTAACAAACTTGTCCAGGACAATGGCAAAATAACTCAGCTAGCACATACTTTACAAACCTTTTGGGGTTTTTTTAGTTAAAAAAAAAAAAAAAAAAAAAAAAATGAACATATTTTGAACAAGAAAATTTATTTAATTAAATGTATCTTGCTTCTGTGTATTAGTAATTTCAAATTAACTTGATTTCATTAATTAAATGAAATTTTTGGTTTGGATATGTTTATTTGAATGGGAGTTTCTTGTTAAAAATGAGAAAATTGGTAAGTGTGCTAGCATATTGGTTTGATTGTTTGAGTGAGAATTCTAAATTTAAATCATAGGAAAGCACGGGTTAAAAAGGGGTACTTAAAGACAGTATTTTTCATGATAATTAATTTATTCTTTTTTATAGTAGATTTCTTATGTTTACTTGTCAAATAAATAACGTTACTTTAATTTTCATTCACAGTCGCATAATTTGTATAAACTGAGGCAATCAATGTACAATGTATTTTTAAAAACTTCTTTACACACCACACCATAAAAATAATTACGATGTGTCAATAATATTCCAAGTCTTGTATGGTATGTGAAGAAGGTTTTTTACATTATATTATCTTCTTATCTACTTCTATGATCTCATAAATGAGGAGTGTGTAAATTTATTTAATGTAGTTAAGTAAATAAATGCTTAATAATTCAATTAATAAAGTTAAGAAACACCAGTTTGAGATTTTATGAAGTTTTTTCTGATGATATATCTCAAAAGCATTATGAGTGTTTTTTTAAATAAAAATATGGGGATCGTTATGAATATTAAGAAAGTATTAAAAAATGTAGGAAACAAATTACTACATTAGTTTTATGTTTTTCCTCTGTTTTGAATTTTAGAGCCCTCTGCTGAAACTATAAAAACTGCCGAAGAAATTAGTGAAAAACTGTCTAAACTAACTACAGAAGAACCAGGTAGATATTTACATATTTTTAAACTTATTCATTTTGAAAGAACATTTTTGGTAGAATGAGTTATGAGTGAGACTAGGGGTGTGCTGTAGTGCATTAAGCAAAAAATCAGAGAAGGGACATATAACAAAATTGTTATGTGTCCTTCCGGGATGCATAATTTTTACCCTGAAAGAATACAAAAGAAGCATATTTTCCATTAAATATGTCTTATTCCTAAAAAGAGGAACCCATCAAATTCCTACCAGCATCACTGGTTACTATTATGGCCATCAAAAGAGATAAGCTGTTGCACCCTACTGATCTCATCTGCTTTTGAGCTTACCTTTATATGCGGCAGTTTGACAATTGGTGGAAACCAGGCTGTCTTGATCAGATGAACACTAAGCGCGATAGAATTACTGCAGCTTGTATCTTTTGATGGCTACAATTATTGTTAAAGTATCTAGCATGAGCAAAAAGTTTGATTTTAGTACATAAATTTTATTGTGCAATTTTTGCACTGTTTTCCTTGTCATTAGTCTCACCCATACTGACATTTGTCTTTAATTTTTCCTGCCTTTAACAGAAGCATTTAAAGCATTCATTTTCATTTACTGTTTTCTGAGCTACAGCTTTGTTAGCATTTTTCATCATTTTGCGAGTTTCCATTGAAGCACTGCGAATTTTGAAACAGTAGCTCCTATACATTGTATTATATTAGCATCTGTATTACTATCTGTTAATCAAAACATTTTGTTTATCCAGCTAAAAAAATTAATTTCTGACTTTTATATAATTTTTTAACTCTTTAAACTAGAGGTTCTTAAACTTTTTGTGTCATGAAGCACCTTTGAACAGTGAAATTAGAGATGGAGCACTAAATTTCCTAACGCAGATACAAAGGTACTTGGAAAAATAAAACAATAGTGGCAAAGCATAGTAATTTCCAGAGTTGTATAATATAGACGCATGCATGAACGCCGTGCGTGGAAAATTTTCTGCAAAATTCGGGACTTTGCGGAAAAAAGTTACGAAAAGAAAAATGTATGTTTTGTTTTTGTTACTTTTTTAATACAAAAATTTTAAAAATTTCCCCAATTTTATATAAGATTTATATATTGTTTGTCCACAATTCAAAGTTTAAAGACTCAAAACATTGTTGTGACATCACAGACCCTTTTATTTCTATTTTCCGCAGACTAAAACTTGTCGCCAATCTGTTTTCTGGCAGCGGCTGCAGTGACAATTTAGCCTGGCAACGGCTGTTAAATCGAATAATTTCGTAGTGTTGGCATTTTGTGCGAAGAGATCACAATCTTAAGGATTGGGTTGTTTCTAAATGCATTAACAAAATAATTGAAAAGAATTCACCCTTCCTGTCATTGTTTTTTGCTTTATTATTTTTAGATTAAAATAATTATTCTTTAATATTAATTATTTTTAAATTTAAATAACAATTATTTTAAACTATGATTTTTAGTTCATATCGTCAAAACAATATAACATGTAATTATATTAAACATTAAATTAATTTGCGGAAAATTTTTGACCTAATATTTATGTGCACGGAAAGTTTTTGTTTTTATACAAGTCTGGTAATTTCACAAGTTAAGCAAGCAATAAAATTAAGTTTTATTGTTAATTTTTTTTTCTGTATTAATTTCATATTAAACACACAAATGAATAAGACAAATTGTGGCAAATAATGAGACAAAACATTTTAGAATAAATCAAAAGCAAATATTTCAGATCCACAATTTGCTACACAGGTAAATCCCAAGAATTTAAATATACTGTTACATTTATTACATGCTTTTATTTGATTGCAAAAAACAAAATCTACAAAAAGGATGAGTTTATTTTTAATTTGAGCAATGAGACTATATTTGACTGAATTCTGAACAGCCATATCTTGATATCTTCCTCTGCCTTGAGATTTGATCTGTATTTTGTTTTGAATAGAAATGCAAGCAGATAAGCATACTTTGTATAAATAAATAATGTCAAAGGATAAAAGAATAAGTTTATAATTTTAAAACTTATTCTTTATAAAATAAAAAACATTTACCATACAAAAAATACTTATCTTTTTATGAAGCTCTTGGGATATTTTCAAGAATCACAAACTGTTCCGCAGAGCACAGTTTGAAAAACTATTTTTTAAGCATATAGCAATATTTTTGCATATCTCTTCAACAGTTCGTAATATAATTAATAGTAAAGCAAAGTATCAGAATGTGGATTAGTATTTGAGAACTTCATGCATTTATCCATCGTTGTCACTGGGGAAGAAAAAACTAATTATGAATTTATTTCATATTAGGTAATTTAATTAGCAGTTGTGACTACAAAGGACATTTCAGATGTTTAGAGGGAATGGATGTGTTAAATTCTGGTGTTATCGCCTTGCAAGTTTGGCAAAGATCATTATTTTTATTTTTTTTTTATCAAAACAATTTAAATTCTTTTAAATTTGTCTGATTTTTTTTAAAACAATTTTTACAAATAAAAAAATCGCAAATGAAGTTATTTAAGTTATGATTAAAGATTAAATTTTCATTATTCTATTTCATTTCTTAGTTATAATTAAAATTTTCTTATTTTAATAATAAAATTTCTGGCCAAATCAGATTCTTATTAGAATTTTCTTTTTTTTAATTTGACATTGTTTTATTTACCAAATCAGTTTACAAAGCATTAGTTTTAAATAAACACAAGTCCAAATACAGTAAAACCTGTTAAAATGGCTCCTGTCTATAATAAATCTTTTTTTGAATGGAAATTTTTTATTGTTCTAACAAAAGGAATAAATGGGATTTTTTATCTGCTTTCTTACAATTTTGTTTTTACTTTAAAAATAAAAATACAACAATGAATAAAATTATCTTTTTTCTCCCTAAAATTTTGGGATGAATATCTGAATAAGAAAATGAATATTAGAATACCAATACCAATGAAAACATTAGTACTGTAGATTAGTGATGGGCGATAACGAGATGTTTTTCTCGATTTTCTCGATTGTATGGACATCTCGATATTTTTCGATTGTATAAATTTTTTCTCGATGACTACAGTTTGCAAATTTCTTTTATAAATCATATATTATGTATTATAAACGTCATACATTTATCAAGAATCGTCTGCGGGTGAACTGGAATGAGTCGATGTTAATAAAGACTAGGTGACTTCGACCGCTAGCGGTCCCCTCCTTTAAACGGGGCCCATAATTTATACGTAATCTTGTAATATGAAATCACGAACAGGTTACCCGCTATATATGGCACTGATAGCAGGAGGGTGTGGTGTGCACGCACTACAAAATCTTGTAAAAAATATAATATCGAAACGAATGAACGTCGGACCAGATCTCTTGGGGGAGGGGTCAAAGCGAGCGGAGGGGCACAGCAGCTGCATAATATGATTAAGTCGTCACAGGTCTTTAGGCCTTTCCAACCATATGTCACATGAGAAGTCTGGATCTGAATTTATAAAAATGCCCTCCCCGTGGGGGGAAAGGGGGGGAGGGGTGCGGGAGGTGGATAACATGAGTAAGTGGTCATAAGTCTTTCCAACAATATGTCACATGAGGGGTCTCGGCTAAATTTAGAAAAACACCCCCGTGGGGGAAAAGTGGGGGGGGCGGTCACCGGAGGTGCATTACATCAATAAGTAGTCACAGACCTTTCCAACGATATCTCACATGTGGGGTCTTGGCTAAATTTGGAAAAGTGTCCCCCCGGGGGTGTTCAAAATGGGGGGATGGACACCGGAGGAGCATAACATCAATAAGTAGTCACAGACCTTTCCAACGATGTCTCACATGAGGGGTGTTGGCTAAATTTGGGAAAGTGCCCCCCCCGGGGGGGGGGGGGCAAAGTGGTGGTGGGGACATCGTAGGTACATAACATCAATAAGTAGTCACAGACCTTTCCAACGATACCTCACACGAGGGGTCTTGACTAAATTTGAAAAAGTGTCCCCCAGGGGGGGGCAAAGAGTGGGGGGACTGTCACCGGAGGTACATAACATCAATAAATAGTCACAGACCTTTCCAACGATATCTCACATGAGGGGTGTTGGCTAAATTTGAAAAAGTGTCCCCCAGGGGGGGCAAAGAGTGGGGGGGACTGTCACCGGAAGTGCATAACATCAATAAGTAGTCACAGACCTTTTCAACGATATCTCATAAGAGGGGTACTGACTAAATTTGGAAAAGTGTCCTCCGGGGGGGCAAAGTGGAGGGGGGCGGCCACCGGAAGTGCATAGCACTAATAAGTAGTCACAAACCTTTCTAACGATATGTCACATGAGGGGTCTTGGCTAAATTTGGAAAAGTGTCCTGAAATTTCATATATTATAAATAATATTTAGCGGAGGGCTCCATAAAAAAATCCGATCTAAAATGATAAAAGCGGAAAAAACTACCCTCGCTGTGGGGGCCAAATTGGGGAGGGGAGGAAGAAAGTCTCATAATATGAAAGAGTCATCCGAGAGCTTACCTATGACATATCACATGATTGGCCCAAAAAAAGTTTGAAAATTGCTCCCCCTCCCTCCCCCCCGTGGGCCCACTCTTTCACCCCGGAATTCACACAGCCGCCACTTTAAAATTTTTATGTTCAATAAATAATATTTACCGGAAGACTGCATAAAAAACCCATATTTAAAGTGATATTTAAATTTATTATAGAAATCGGCTACGGTTTTAAAAATTTGTTTCCCCCCCCCCCCCCCCCCCCCCTTTGAGCGAAGAAAGGTTCATAGTATGAAAGAGTGGTCAAAGGGCTTTTCAATTATATGCCACAGGAAGGGTTCGGTAAAATTTTTAAAATTGCACCCCATGAGTCCACTCTCACGTCCTCCTCCCTCGAAATCACCCGACCCACCTTCCTCTTTGAAAATTTTATATTTAATAAATAATTTTTATCGGAGGGTTCCAGGTATGTGACATCTTGGTAGGGCTGAAATAAGAGAAACTTTGAAAATTAAAGCTTCATTTCACAGCTCATTGTCATGCCTTTTTCTCTATCTCGTCCCTTGGTACTCTCGATAAATTTTCTTACTTTTCTTCTCTGCCGAGGACGAGAGAAATCCTCGAAAAGCTTCTCATAGCGAAATGTTGAAAAGCACGAGAGAAATCCTCGAAAGGCTTTTCATTGGGAGATTTCGAAAAGGACGAGAGTAACAAGCGAGAGGCTTCCCATCGGGAAAGGTTGAAAAGGGCGAGAGGAAACTCTCGAGAGACTTCCCATCCCGAAAGGTTTAAAACCGCAAGAGACCCAACCATCGAGCAGTTTGCCATCTGGAAGCGTCGAAATGCTGGAAAAATCATCGAGATGAGATTTGCCGAAATGCGAGATGGAAATGAAGCTTTCAGAGTCAAACTTACCGTATTTCTGGTTTAAGTCATAATTTCTCAAAGGAGTCCATCTGCTTATCCAATCTCTTTTTAGCGCACAGGCTATCTAAGCCTGAGAGCTAATGTACCCGTCGGTTCTGTGTGTATGCATGTACTGTACGTACGTACGTACGTATGTATGTACATAACGCGATAACTCTTGATTAAAATGTACGATTTGCTTCAATTTTTTTTTATGTTCATTCTGATAAGGCGTTCCGCTGTTTAGTTTTGACGGTTCATTGGTTAAGGATAAAGGGAGAGAAGGGGGCTGGTCCTCCCCCCTCCTTAATTTAGATAAATAGGTTTTTCATGCAGAATTCTTCGATTTGCTCCAAATTTCGTATACCGGTTTATTATGTTAAGGAGCGTCCCTGATTAAACTTGGAAGTTCATTAGTTAAGTATGAAGGGGGGAAAGGGGGATAGACCCCCTCCTTAATTTAGATAAATGGGTTTTTCATGCAGAATTATTCGATTTGCTCCAAATTTGGTATACCGGTTCATTATGTTAAGAAGTTGCCTTGATTAGATTTGGAGGTTTACGGGTTAAGTATAAAGGGGGAGAAGGGGGCTAGACCCCCCCCCCCCCTTAATTTAGATAAATGGGCTTTTCATGCAGAATTATTTGATTTGCTCATAATTTGGTATACCGGTTTATTATGTTAAGGAGCTTCCCTGATTAAACTTGGAAGTTCATTGGTTAAAGATAAAGGGGGAGAAGGGGGTCTGGTCCGCCCCCCCTTAATTTAGATAAATGGGTTTTTCATGCAGAATTACTCGATTTGCTCCAAATTTGGTATATCGGTTTATTACGTTAAGAAGTTGCCTTGATTAGATTTGGAGGTTTACTGGTTAAGTATAAAGGGGGAGAAGGGGGGCTGGTCCCCCCTTAATTTAGATAAATGGGCTTTTCATGCAGAATTATTTGATTTGCTCCAAATTTGGTATACTGGTTTATTATGTTAAGGAGCTTCCCTGATTAAACTTGGAGGTTCATTAGTTAAGTATAAAGGGGGGAAAGGGGGGTAGACCCCCTCCTTAATTTAGATAAATGGGTTTTTCATGCAGAATTATTCGATTTGCACCAAATTTGGGATACCGGTTTATTATGTTAAGAAGCTGCCTTGATTAGATTTGGAGGTTTATGGGTTAAGTATAAAGGGGAGGGGCTAGTCTCCCCTTAATTTAGATAAAAGGGTTTTTCATGCAGAATTATTGGATTTGCTTCAAATTTAATATACCGATTTATTCCGATATGGCGCTTCCTTCATTTGATTTGGAGGTTCATTAGTTAAGTATACAAGGGCGAAAAGGGGGCAAGTCCCCTTAATTTAGATAAATGGATTTTCATGGAGAATTATTCAATTTACTTTAATTTTTTTTTCTATGTTTGTTCTGATAAGGAGCTTTCCTGATTAGATTTGGAGGTTCATTAGTTAAGTATAAAAGGGTTAAAGGGGTTAGACCACCCTTAATTTAGCGATATGTTCCTTTTTTTCATGCAGAATTATCTGATTTGCTTCAAATTTGTTATACTGATTTAGTATAGTTAAGGAGTTTCCCTGATTAGATTTGGAGGTTCATTGGTTAAGTATAAAAGGGGCAAACGGGGGATATTTCCCTTAATTTATTATTTGAGGGACATTATTCTTTGAAATAAGAGTATAATATACAGTTAGTGTTAATAACCTGTGAGCTCAATGCCATCAGTTTAACTGGCACTTATCATTTTATTGCTATTAACCGATGTGGGTTATGAAGCATAGTGGTTTATGTATTCAGTTCTGTATAGTCCTAGTTTCAAACTTTACTGTTAAATTTAGTGTCATTTTGCCACGAATTTTCAATGTTTCTCTTATTTTAGCTCTTCCAAGCTGCCCCATACCTGGAGACTCAGATAAATACTATTTATTAAGTTCAAAGAGGAAGGTGAGTGAATTCTGGGGTGCGCGAGAGTGCACAAAGGGAAGGGGGGGCGGGTAATTTTCAAACTTTTACCAAACCTCTCCTTGACATATCATCGGAAAGTCCTTTCACCACTCTTTCATATTATGAACCTTTCTCCTCCCAGAGTTGAATTCCGGAAGGGGTTCGGGGGGGGGGGGGGGGAGCGGTGGGGGGGTGACTTTTTTTTTAATTGTAGAGATTTCTACAATAAATATCATTAAATGAGGTTTTTTAATGGAGCTCTCCGATAAATATTATTTATTAAATATAAAATTTTAAAAGTGGGGCTGCGTGATTTCTGGATATATTCTAGGATAAAAGAGGGAACCCAAGTGGGAGGGGTAGATTTCTAACTTTTTTTGGACCAGTCATTTCATCTATCATCGGAAAGTTTTCGGTTATCATCGCAAAGTTACTCTTTCATATTATGAACCTTTCTTCTTCCTTCCTTAGTTTGGCACCCGGAGAGAGGCACTTTTCGAACTTTTTTGAAATCGTAGCGTTTTTAAACATTTTAGATCGGATTTTTTTACGGAGCCTTCCGATAAATAATTTTTAATATATGAAAATTTCAAAGAGAAGGATGGGCAGGGTATATTTCGGGGGGGGGGGGGGGGGCACGATTATTGGAATCCTGGGAGTTGGGACTCTTTTCTATCTTTTGCTGACACCCCTCATGTGATATATCATTGGAAAGCTCTGTGACTACTATTTCATTTTATATATCGCACGCGCCCCTCCCCTTATTTTGCCCCCGAGCGGGGGCACTTTACTAAATTTAGCCGACACCCCTCATTTGCCATATCGTTGGAAAGTCCTGTGACCACTTATTCATATTATGCACTTTCCTTGCCCCTCCCTCCTACTTTGCTCCCCGCGGGAGTTCGTTTAATGTATTCCAGTCGAAGACTTTATAAAAATGGGGAAATTAAAGATCCAATCTCAAATGACGTAGAAAAATCAATAAAAAAATTTGATCCCTTTTATCATCCTTTAGTTCATATTTTTGCCACTAGGGTGTGCTTTTGATTCTTATTTCTTTGGCCATTTTGGTACTAATTGCCGAAAAATTCTAATTTTTGATACTTAAACTCCCCTTAGCGCTTCATAGCTACTCGCGTTTTTTCAGCTTTTTTCAACCAGGAGGCACCCTTACAAGACTTTTCCAGTCTTATGGCTCCTTTATAGTTTCCCTTTGGTTTGTTGTTTTTTTATTCCATCTGTTTTCAGTTACCCTATATTTAATAAAATCTGCCTTATATATATGTAAAAATAATGATTTCAATAATCGATTCTAGAACATCTCCTTTGTAGATTCTCGAAAGTAATTGATGACTGTATCGATTGTGTATTTTACGATAACGATTTTTTTCGATTGGTAAATTTTCGAGAATCGCCCATCACTAAGCCCTATCACTACTATGAAATTGTCGGCCAGAATAATAGCTAAGTTTTCCAATAACTGTTTTTAGCTTTTCTCGTTATAATCGATTGTAAAACATCTCGATTGTAGATTTTATGAATTAATCGATGGCTGTATCGATTGTGATTTTTTACGATGACGATTTTTCTCGATTGTCGAATTCTCGAGAATCGCCCATCACTACTGTAGATTAAAAAGTTCTCTTTCATTCTTACTTAATCTTTTTAAAAAAACACAAGCTTTTATAAACCTTTTCATTTCTCAATGCTGGTTGAATTAATCAAAGGGTGGGAAATTCACTTTTAACACCCACTGAAAAAATATATAGCTGTAAATTTTGAGACATTGCTCTCTTGCCTTTATTGAATGAATCAGCTTTCATATTAAAAGTGTTTTCCATCAGTCTAATGTAGAAGTATTGTTTATAATATCAGTTAAAAAAGAAAATTCTGAAAGGAGTGTAATTTAGCCAGAAATTTTATTACTAAAATAAGAAATCTTAAACAAATTTTCACAAAAATATTGCAATATAAAACATACATAAATGTTTTAAATTTAAATTAATGATTGTTTTTAAAATCAAATGATTTAAATCAAGATGATCTAAAACAACCATCTCTGTCACCAAGATAAAAATTCACCAAATTTTGGGCAGTAAAAATTTCTTTAATGGAAAACCTGGCTATAAGGTACTGTAATCCCTAAACATTCGCGAATTTAAAAATGAAGAACATTTCAACATTCGCAAATACTTAACTTGGTTATTCACGAATTTTGTTTTATAAAAGAATATTTTTTTACGAAGTAAACTCGCTTTGTTTTACCAATTCTATAAACTGTTTGACGCTGGGCAGCTGCTTTGTACAGTATAGCCTAAATACCAAGAATTCCAACCCTTGTATTGAGGCAAAATATAGATAAGTATTTCTAAGAAACCCAAAACGTGTTTTGATGCTAAAAATAAGAAAATCCTAAATTTTCTAAAATTCAAAATTTTTATTGCAAGTGAAAATTGTTCTGCAAAAATTGTTTGGGACATTTTAAAGCTTTAATAACAACTTGTTAATAAAGCAATAGAATGAATCCTTAACTGGTGATGGGCCTTAAATTTAAAAGAAATCGAGACCTGTAACATTTCCTTATATGAAAATTCATAACCAAAAGATATGTTCTTCATAAAATAATCGTATATGAATAATTTTTTTTGGTCATCAACTAGCAACTTACCTTTGTATAATATGTTTATAACTATTCAAATTTATTCACAGTATGTACTTTTTAATGCTTAATAAATATTTTTTCGTTTCAATTGCTTTTTTCCATTAAAAAAAAAAAAAAAAAAAAAAAATCATAAAACCTATAACCCCTATTTATGCAACAGGAAGATAGTGTCTCTTGATTTTGACATTTGCGGACATTTTTGTGAACCTCTCCCTCGCGTATGTTAAGCCATTACTGTATATAGAGGCTACAAACCCATTAGAAAGATTCACTTAAAAGCGATAATTTGTTTATTAATATTCTGTAAGAACAAGAAATTAATTATTTAAGTTAACAGGTGATTAGAGGTTCAACTTTTAAGTATATGGTAAAATTTCAAAACATTGATACATGGTTTATTGTAGGTGTTTTGCTGCAGGTTATGTAAACAAATGTTTAACTTCAGACGTGTGTTAATTATGATTTTTTAAATAATGCAATACGGCTATTTTATGATTATTATTTTAGATATATTTTTTATAGAAATTTGTAAAATATATATATATTTATTCATGATCTATTTTTTTTAACATACACATTCCAATGAATACATAGAGCACATTTCAAAGTTACTGTATTGTTTTAAATATTTTTTGAAACATAATTAAATAAGTCAGTACATCCAAATTACCAGCTGATTCCATTTAAAGGAAATATATTTAAGAAGTAATATGATTCATCAAAATTTAATTATCTTAAAAGTATTTTTCATTTTATTATATCAGCGCATTCTTCATTTTTCAATCTAAACCTTTACCCTTTCTTCTTCCACACTTGTAGGTATTTTAAAAACTTTTTGGTTTTCTGATTACATTTTGTAACTCTGATATTCTGTATTTTTCATTGACAAATTTCTCAAATTAAATGTGAAATTTCTTATATTTGACTGTTTGTTTCTTTTGCTACATAAAATATGTTATTTGTAGCTTTTACCCTAAACATCCTTTATGTTTTCTGACCCATGACTATCATTAAACGTGGTGTTTCTCATAATTACCAAAGGGTGGCATCTAGAAAATGAACAAAAAAAGAAAGAAAAAAAAGAAAGAAAAGAAGAAATTAACAATCAGTGCCTGGTGATAACATACTTAGGGGATTAAACATATGAATTTTGAAAGTCTATTGTATTTGAAAATATTCCCAATTTTTAAATTGTAAACATCCATAAATTTGTATTTACAGTGCCTAGTCCTCCAGTAGCTCCAGAAAGCAGTGGCAATCCAGAAACAAGCTCAAGTAAATTATCATCAGCTAGTGTATTAGACAGAGCACGTAGTCGGCTTGACCAGTTTTGGGGAAAGAATAAATGATCCCAGGCTTCAAAGAATAGCAATCTAAATTTGTTGTACAATTGGTATGACCTCATACCTAGCTCTTACAGAGTTCTTGCTTCATTTTCAACTGTCATATTACTCTATGTTTATTGTTTTTTACATATAACCCTAAATATATTCTATTAATGAGTAAAAGTTATATAAAAAATGTATAAATTTTAATCTATCTACATTGTAATAATTATAGGAAATAAAAATAAATTCTTTATTTTTAATACTAAAAATTGTTAAAAAAAATGTGATAAACTACTGTAAAATATTTGAATATATATGTGTTTTTTTTTTCACCATTCAAATTGAAATGCAAATTTGTATAATATTTTTTTTCTTGCATATATGGATTTAGTTTATATTTGTTATTTTGAGCTACATGAACTGATTGCAATCAGAGTGATAATCAATAAATTTTGTATAATTATTTATTACCATTTATATATTTTTTTATAGAATAAATTATCTATAATTGAACAAATGAAACACTGAACTTTACAATGTCACATGAATATTCTTTCTTTAAAAATAACTTATTTTATATACATGTGTATATAGTGAGGATATAAAAAAGTATGAATGAAATAACAATAAATCATCAATTAAATTATCAATATCATTCACATCAACAGTTTATTGCAACTTGATATTGTACCACAAAATATGCAATTTAATTTTATTATAGGTAAAATATCATAAAATATTTTAACTTTCATATTGAAAATTGATCAAATTTGAGTTATGACTTTCTTTTGTTAATGGAGCATAATATCAAACCAGAGTGGTAATTCAACCTCGAAAACATGTAAAAATCAGACTTCTATTTGATAATAATACATTTTCATTAACTTTTTATTATCAGAGTACCAAAACTTTTAAAGTAGTTTGGGATGTTTTAAGAGGGGGAGAGGAGTTGCTAAAAAATTAAGCATTCTGTAGTTCTTCTCTGTACTTTAGATAAAGTGAGAGAATAGCCAGAGAACATTTTCTTAAAGATAGTAGAGAAAGGTAAGGAAAGATTACAATTTTTAAGAACTAGCCACCTTCCAACTACTTTTACAAGTGCAAAAACAGAACTCAGATAGCCATAATTGCTGTTGCAGTAAAGCTTGAAATGTGAAAGGAATTTATTTCTTCAAGTGAAAAAGAAAACAAGAACATCAAAAACTTAATTTTTGTACTTTACCAAGTTTATATATATATATTAACAGAATTAATTTGTTATTCTCCAATTAATTTTGCCACAAACTGTTATTGTTTAAACTGGATGGCTAATCTGTGTTGTAAGAGCCTGGTTTTGAGATCCTGTGAATGCTTTTTGTTTCACATAGCTGATCTGGTCTGCAATGCTGTATAGGTTGTAATATCTCATAATTAAAAACAAAAAGTATGTAATGGCACATTTTTGTGTAAAAATTGTGTAGATCAACATTTCCTTCAGACTCAGTTCAGCTATTTTTTTTAAAAAAGAAATTCAATAATTTTATAAACATTAAATTTTGAATTTCGGGACAAATTTGTGAATAAAGACTTTTTTTTAGCTTGCTAACTTTAGTACTTTTCTTGGCTTTTTTTTATATGCATGAAAATGAGAAAAATAAACTGTTAGAATTTTCCTCTTTACACATGGTATTTTAAAGTTCATAGAATATTTCTGTTTTTACATGAATTGTATTTTCTTTTAAATGCATGAGATAATTACACAAGATTACTTTATATAGTTTAAAATTTGTTTGTAGTACATAACTTCATATCTAAAACATAATGTTTTCAAATAATTTTGTAAAATATAAGTTAGTAACACAAGAATTAAGTAATATATATGTGTTGAAAAGTTTTTGTAGTAAAGCATATGAATATTTTTTGATAATTTTTCTTATATCAACACAAGTAAAAACTTCTTGTCTTTTGCTAAAATATATTTTAAGGTTTAATTGCTGGACCTGAAAATATTTTGCTGGTAATACTGGCTTACAACTTGAAGATAGTAAAACTGTTTACACTGCCTATGTAAGATACTTCCAATTATGTACTTAAAATGACACTGGTATCTAAGTACATATATGTCCTGATAGTAAAAAGTCATTCCTTAACTTATACATTCACTATTATTGTACTTTTCTTCTGTTGTTTATTTAAACTTGTTCTTTAAAATTCTTTTTCTGGTTGAATTTTATTTTTATTAAAATAATCCTAGATTAAAAAATAAGCTTAAATTTACATGTGAGAATATACATTGTACATAACCTTTCATCTGAAGAACTTTATTATTTTTTCTTTTACAATTGTAAACAATATTATATTCTTGTATATACTGCCTGAATATAAAATCTGAAATTACCAACTGCCTTGACATATTATTAATGTAAATCCTTTCATCTGTAATAATTTGAAAATTATTCCTGAACAGAAATGTATATACTTATTTTCTATTTCTGTGTAATTTTTGTTCTCCACCAAATCATACATGATTTTAAAAAATCAGCTGTATGATGCCTTAATGTTTAGAATACTTTATAATTAATTAAAAATATATATTGTAAACTGTTTCATTTATTATAACTTTCTATACAGCATAAAATGTTTTATTTGTGTATTCTATGAGCACAGTGTTACTTGTAAACATATTTTTTGCAATTCTGAGGATTAGTTTTAAGAAATCCTTTACAAAAAAGTCTGTAATTTTTCAAATTTAGTTCCTTGAGTTAGGTTGATCAATTATACAGCCAATAAAATCAGTTGTGAACAGTTGATTCTGATATTATGAAAAACTAGTGATAAACTTTATGTGAAAATAACTTATATGCTGACTAGAATTTTAAAATGTGTTAACTTTAAGTTTATCAATAATATCAGAGTTGTGTTTAAAAAAAATCTGTTTAACTACTTAATATCGCCTAGCATCTGTAGGCACCATCCATCTTTTTCATTTTTCTAGTGCTAGAATTATAAACAGTATGTGCTTAATGTTTGAGAATTGGTAACTTTGGAATGTTTATTTGTTGTAATTCTGATAAAATTGTATAAATGAAACATTTGAATACAATTCTCTCTCTCTCTGTCTATGGTATGAAATTTTTCAAAATTTTCTCTCTTTCTTATTGCTTAATTTTGTTATGTTTCTAATATTTTTTAATTACCTTTGTATGCTCACTTTTTAAAGAAATTTTCCATTATTGCTCAAACATCTTTTTTCTTTTTATGTGTGGAATTTATATTGTAGTCCCTTCACATTGAGAAATTTATTTCTATTCAATCTTATACATTCCAGTTCTTGCAATTTATATCAAAGAATCAAGTCTCTTTACAAACTTGTTTCCATCCTTCTTAGTGTATGCACACTCTGCTTTGAGGAATTTGATTACTTGATGTAAGGAGCTGTTATTAACTACTTGTGAAACTGTATAAGTCAATATGTGAATAACTTAATTATCCCATTAACTCAACATTTCTTACTAAGATGATTGGCATAATTCTTCAACAAAAAAGAATTTTGGTAAGCAGAAATCTTGTTTAAGTCTCTAGAGTTTGCATTAATTACAAATTTAATCCTTTAAACTCAGGCTTTTTTTGTGGGGGGGGGGGGGATATATTTTTTTAATACAAAAGGCTAATGTGGTCAGTTTACTAGGTTTGGCATATTGGTATAATAAATTAGAATTTTTTCATTGTTATTTGTTCATTAATATATTTTTTAGCAAAGTTAATAGGCTTTGTACTAATAATAAGCTAGAAGAAGCAAGGGGTAGCTCGGTAGCTTCATCGCCCCGAGCCCTTCCTTCCCGGTTTTCGGTGTCTTTAATTTGTGTAAATTCCCTTTTAAATTTGTCCGGTTTCAATTTTTGATTTTTTTTTTTTCAATCTCGCTTTTGCAAGAGAGTCTCTTACTCGGGACGTGGCTGGGGACCTATGAAACTTGCTTCCGCAAAAGAGTCGGAATAAGTGGAAGAATAAAGGACTGCGGACGAAGATGGGCCGCTCGCCGCGGCGCTTGACCCAACCGCCGACCGAGACTAATAATAAGCTAGAAGAAGCAAGGGGTAGTTCGGTAGCTTCATTAAATTATTATCAGTTTATTATTAGTTTTATTATTATTCAATAAATTATCTTCACTTTCTTCAGTTGTTGGGCTATCTACTGATTTTTCATCCGTATTTATTTCTTCTGCAGTATTTTCTATTCGGATAGCTTCACTATCATTTTCAAGATTTTCTTCTGAAAAATTGAAATGCATTAAATGTGAGATTCGCTCTTCAGGATTTTCTTTAAAGACATTTTCACAGTTCATATTTTCAAAAAACTTCACTGTTCTGCTTATTACTATTTTTCTACCTCCTATATAAATTCGGTATATGATCATATCATTCAATGAAGCTACCGAACGACTCCTAGCTACTTCTAGCTTATTATTAGTAATGGTATATTAGTAATATAGCTAATAATGGGCTCGGAGTAGCTAGGAGTCTTTCGGTAGCTTCATCGCCCCGAGCCCAACCCTTCCCGCATTTCAGTGTCTTTAATTTGTGTAATTTCCCTTTTAAATTTGTCCGGTTTCAATTTTTGATTTTTTTTTTTCAATCTCGCTTTTGCTAGTGAGTCTCTTACTCGGGACGTGGCTGGGGACCTATGAAACTTGCTTCCACAAAAGAGTCGGAGTAGAGTAGAAGAATAAAGGGCTGCAGACAAAGATGGGCCGCTCGCCGTGGCGGTTGACCCACCCGCCTGTAAATACTGTTTAATGCTGAACTTAAAAAGTAACCTGAAATTGCTTAACTTAAATAAACTTTCTATGTTGACATCTCAAAATTTTCTAAATCTGTAATAAATCACACAACTGAAAATTTAATTTAATTAAAAAAAAAATAAAATAAAATCCGGCACAAATCCTGCATATTTCTTATTTTACTTCAAATTAATAAAGTATTCCTGAATACAAGATATTTAAAATTTTGCAAGGTTGTTTCTCAGAGCCAATAGTATTAAGGTATTTAATTGTAAGTTTCTATTATCTTTAACAGTATTTAAAGAATTAGAAGTATGATCTGCATAAAGAAAAATGAAAGTGATTCATTGCAGGACTAGAATGTGGCTAGATTATGAAAGTGCTCTAATCATAGTCAAAGTAATGGAACTAGAAGGTGTATGGGAAAATATATAATAATCTTTTCTCAAAGTAGATGATAACACTAACCTTTTTATGCCTGTTACAAAGTTATATTCTTCCAAAAAAGAAAAGATAGAAAAAGTGATAACCCTATTTATATTCTAATACATCGCACAAAGATTTGAGGGGTTGAGTACTTTTCTAAAATAAAAGAATTAGGTTATTCGTTTCTTATTGCTTAATTTTGTTATGTTTCTAATATTTTTTAATTACCTTTGTATGCTCACTTTTTAAAGAAATTTTCCATTATTGCTCAAACATCTTTTTTCTTTTTATGTGTGGAATTTATATTGTAGTCCCTTCACATTGAGAAATTTATTTCTATTCAATCTTATACATTCCAGTTCTTGCAATTTATATCAAAGAATCAAGTCTCTTTACAAACTTGTTTCCATCCTTCTTAGTGTATGCACACTCTGCTTTGAGGAATTTGATTACTTGATGTAAGGAGCTGTTATTAACTACTTGTGAAACTGTATAAGTCAATATGTGAATAACTTAATTATCCCATTAACTCAACATTTCTTACTAAGATGATTGGCATAATTCTTCAACAAAAAAGAATTTTGGTAAGCAGAAATCTTGTTTAAGTCTCTAGAGTTTGCATTAATTACAAATTTAATCCTTTAAACTCAGGCTTTTTTTGTGGGGGGGGGGGGGGGGGGGGATATATTTTTTTAATACAAAAGGCTAATGTGGTCAGTTTACTAGGTTTGGCATATTGGTATAATAAATTAGAATTTTTTCATTGTTATTTGTTCATTAATATATTTTTTAGCAAAGTTAATAGGCTTTGTACTAATAATAAGCTAGAAGAAGCAAGGGGTAGCTCGGTAGCTTCATCGCCCCGAGCCCTTCCTTCCCGGTTTTCGGTGTCTTTAATTTGTGTAAATTCCCTTTTAAATTTGTCCGGTTTCAATTTTTGATTTTTTTTTTTTCAATCTCGCTTTTGCAAGAGAGTCTCTTACTCGGGACGTGGCTGGGGACCTATGAAACTTGCTTCCGCAAAAGAGTCGGAATAAGTGGAAGAATAAAGGACTGCGGACGAAGATGGGCCGCTCGCCGCGGCGCTTGACCCAACCGCCGACCGAGACTAATAATAAGCTAGAAGAAGCAAGGGGTAGTTCGGTAGCTTCATTAAATTATTATCAGTTTATTATTAGTTTTATTATTATTCAATAAATTATCTTCACTTTCTTCAGTTGTTGGGCTATCTACTGATTTTTCATCCGTATTTATTTCTTCTGCAGTATTTTCTATTCGGATAGCTTCACTATCATTTTCAAGATTTTCTTCTGAAAAATTGAAATGCATTAAATGTGAGATTCGCTCTTCAGGATTTTCTTTAAAGACATTTTCACAGTTCATATTTTCAAAAAACTTCACTGTTCTGCTTATTACTATTTTTCTACCTCCTATATAAATTCGGTATATGATCATATCATTCAATGAAGCTACCGAACGACTCCTAGCTACTTCTAGCTTATTATTAGTAATGGTATATTAGTAATATAGCTAATAATGGGCTCGGAGTAGCTAGGAGTCTTTCGGTAGCTTCATCGCCCCGAGCCCAACCCTTCCCGCATTTCAGTGTCTTTAATTTGTGTAATTTCCCTTTTAAATTTGTCCGGTTTCAATTTTTGATTTTTTTTTTTCAATCTCGCTTTTGCTAGTGAGTCTCTTACTCGGGACGTGGCTGGGGACCTATGAAACTTGCTTCCACAAAAGAGTCGGAGTAGAGTAGAAGAATAAAGGGCTGCAGACAAAGATGGGCCGCTCGCCGTGGCGGTTGACCCACCCGCCTGTAAATACTGTTTAATGCTGAACTTAAAAAGTAACCTGAAATTGCTTAACTTAAATAAACTTTCTATGTTGACATCTCAAAATTTTCTAAATCTGTAATAAATCACACAACTGAAAATTTAATTTAATTAAAAAAAAAAAAAAATAAAATCCGGCACAAATCCTGCATATTTCTTATTTTACTTCAAATTAATAAAGTATTCCTGAATACAAGATATTTAAAATTTTGCAAGGTTGTTTCTCAGAGCCAATAGTATTAAGGTATTTAATTGTAAGTTTCTATTATCTTTAACAGTATTTAAAGAATTAGAAGTATGATCTGCATAAAGAAAAATGAAAGTGATTCATTGCAGGACTAGAATGTGGCTAGATTATGAAAGTGCTCTAATCATAGTCAAAGTAATGGAACTAGAAGGTGTATGGGAAAATATATAATAATCTTTTCTCAAAGTAGATGATAACACTAACCTTTTTATGCCTGTTACAAAGTTATATTCTTCCAAAAAAGAAAAGATAGAAAAAGTGATAACCCTATTTATATTCTAATACATCGCACAAAGATTTGAGGGGTTGAGTACTTTTCTAAAATAAAAGAATTAGGTTATTCGTTTCCTAAAAAGTTAAAATGCTTATTAAAAAAAAAAAAAAACTTTTCTAATATGAAATTATCAAGCATTACAATAGTAATTCTAATACTTTCATACATTTCTTGGTTCCTGAAATTGACCAAAAATAATAATTATTTCAAAAAATATTATTGCTATAATAAAATTTGTCTTTATATTGAAATTTAAAAACATTTTGTGCTGTGTAGTTTTAATGATAAATATTTTTCATGGTTAGATCATTATAATGCTTTTCCTATACTTTCAAAAGAAAAAGCATGAATTAAAATCTTTTTATCTCCTGCAAATTCTGTGTTTTAAAACATATATTGCTCATGAATATAGGCACGATTGACATTTTAAAAATATGTATTTAATTTTTAAGTTTCTACATAGTCTGTGAAGTGATGATATTTATTTATATTTGTTTGACTTAATATGTTATCATTTTATGAGACCAAATAGAATGTAGCAGTATTTATAATTGTTGATCTCTTTTTGTTTTTTACTTTAATTATTGAAAGTAGGTTACTTTTTATATGTATATTAATTTTGGAATAATGTTACAAAAAAGAAAAGTTTACTTTTAGTTGTTTAATTTGTAAAAAAATTTTGTTTTTGAAACATAAAGGTGAATGAGTGTACATAAAATTTCACTTTGTATTGGTAATTGAATTATTTTTTACTACTGTGTACATAGCAACATGTTTCATTAATGCAACCATACCATTTTATACAGGGATGTAAAATTGTTGTATCCTTTGATGGGAAGTTTTCATTATTATTATTAATAGTTAATAAAAACTTTTTATAAATTATTTAAAATGGACCGAATACATTGTTTTATTTAAAATTAATTTATTTTGTAAAAAACATTTTTACTGCAATATTATAAAATATAAACTATAATTTTTATTTATATAAGATATTTTATGTTAATTATTACGAGCTCTTGTGTATTTTTCCCATGTTAATGTGGAAAGTTTCTGACAGATGTGTAGTATTTTGAATTTGAAAATAAATTGTTTGAAGCATTGAAACTGTTTTTATTAATTCTTTTTATAGTATAAATAATTAATGCATGATTTTTTTTTTTTTTTCATAGAATTAATATATTTGATAAATATCTATCTGTAATATATATACATAGCTGCCAACTGTCCAGGTTTTTTTAGTACCACTATTTCTAAATATAAATATTTGCTTTATTTAATGACAGAAATTCTGAAATTAAATAAGACAAAAATTACTATTAAAAAAATGGTATTCGGAAAATGGGAGAGTTGGCATCTATGTTTCCATATTAGCCTTATTCTAATGCTTCTTAATTGTCTGATCATCAACAGCACAAATTCTGCAAATATGTAAGATGTTGAAAAATAACCCATAATGAAAAACAACTTGTAGGATTCTGACATAATACATTCATTACTATCTAAACCTAAACTATAGGTAATGTGGCAGGAATAATCACTGTGTGCTAATGACGAGGTATCTTATTCTTTACATTAGGTTTTTTTTCATTACAGGTGTTTCAGTGACTTATTAATTTAACTGTAAGCCCCAGCCTGTGTATTATTTTCAAATAAGTATAAATGTAAAAGTACTTTAAAAAAAAAAAAAAAAAAAAAAACTCGCATTATTATAAACATTCAATGTTCATATTGAATATTGTGGCAAATATTTTGACTGAAATTCATATTTTTCAAAAAAAAAAAAAAAAAAAAAAAGTTAGTTTAGCATGGACACCAAACTCTATTATGAAAAATTGACTAATTTTTATGTTTAGTAGAAAGCACAAATATGTGAATTTATTAAAATTTATATATAATTTTTGCTCTGTTTATTTTTTAAGCTAGATCAACAGGAAAGAAAAAATGGAACACTATTTAAACTCTTTTTTAGGATTTCTAAACTGATTTCTCAACGTATAATCATAAATCATTTAATATTGAACTATTAGTTAATAAAAGCGTATTTATTTATTTTAATATTATACACTTCATTTTTTATTTTATTTATTTTGTACTTTTTAGAACTTAAAATGTTTCATTGTTGCAGTCTCACAGCCATTTGGCATATTTTGGCTCTCTTTTACAGCGCATGACTAAATTCATTGTTGTCAGGTGTTCCTTATTTTATTAATTCCAAGGTTAGGCAAATTAGAACTCGTGATGTTAAAAACCATTTATGCTCATCAGCTCTTAATCTCTTTATCACTAACTAAATCAAGGCCTCTTTTTTTCTTTCTTTAAAATTTTTATCATGGATCAAACATGCCACTATTTTCAAACAGTAATCTTCATCTTACTTAATTTCAGTTATTAAATGAAAATAATATTTCTATTAAAAAATAATGGTGATTAAAGAGGGTTGTCGGCTAAGCTGGGACTATAAGCTACAGTCCTCAGCAAAAGATTAGACACTGGTGATATTTGGCCTTTAAATAAAAAATACGAACACTTGGGCTATACAAATGGCTGTACTATATTTAAACATTTTAGGACGGAAATAACGGTTTTAATGTCGGATTTTATTTAATTTAACTGAAAAATGTGAAATTTGCTTATTGAAAAAGTTTAGACATTTTCGTGGTTTTTTGGCAACTGTTCACAGAAAAACGCAAATTTCAAACTTTTGACACCACATGCATGAAGTATTTAAGTGCACCTTGCAATAGCATTGGTTAGTGAAGATGTCGCAAGCTAGAAATTTTCAGTCAGATGAAGTAATTATAGCATGGAAGCTGAAATGAAAAGGGAAGACTGTTGCAGAATTTTCAGCCGTTTTGAATCGTCCAAAGAAGTCTGTCTATCAAGTACTGTCAAAGGGTGACTCTTTCAAAGCAAAACATAGATCTGGGAGGCCTCGCGGGGCCAGAAAACGAGATGGTAGGAGGACCCATAAACTGTCATCTAGACAAATGATGATTGTTAGTCACATTAAAAGTGAGTCAGAGCTTTCTGTGTCAACGGATACAATTCGTAGAGGAATAAAAGAAAGATGTAAATTAGTTTTCATGAAAATGATAGAACAACCAGTCTTTAAATTTCACAACAAATTGACAAGAATACAATGGGCTCGCAAAGATATGTCATATGGACCAAAGTGGTGTACTGTGACATTCAGCGGCGAAAAAAAAAAAAACAGAATTTGGATGACCTAGATAAAGTGGAATACTATTGACATGACTTGCGTAAACAACTTCGGGTTTTCTTTCGTTGTCAACAAGGAGGTGACTAATGATTTGGGCTCCACTTTGTTTTAATGCTGAAGTATATCTGGAGATCCTCAATGGTTGCCATGCAGCATAAAACTACATACATACATTAGAAAACAATTTACAGCCATTTGGTGAACTTTTAGCTGTTCCAAAGTATGTATTTGTGCAAGATAATGTGCCCATGTTGCATGCAAGACAAAAGTTGAATTAACTCTCAAAATATTACTGTTCTTAACTGGCTGCGTGTAGCCCTGATCTGAACCCAATTGAAAATGTTTGTGGCATCATATCTCATAAGGTTTACGTAATTTTTTGACAATACTCCTCATTTAATGAACGTTGAACTGCTGTTGAACGTGTTTGGTATGAAATAGACTCCAAGTGATGCAGGATTTAGTTTCCTCACACAGTTTAGTTTCCTAGTCACATATTTGCACTAATTGCACACAATGTAGGTGTTGTTCGATTTTAATTTATGGTTATTTTTCTGTAAATAGACAGATTGTCTATACTTTTGCCACCATGTTAATTTTGTTTTTTTGTCATTATTTATTATGTAAAAGGTATAATTTAAAATAGGATAAGTCCCCAGTAATATGTGACAATTGCGTTACAACAATTCGTTACATACTTCGCAGTACTGAAGCATAATAGATCAGTCTAAACTTTTGCTGAGGACTGTATACCGCTAGTCCTTAATGGGTTAAAACGAATTTTTTCATGTATCCACTTTCTTTAACTTTTTCTTTCTTTTTTTTAAGTCAGAGAGGTCATTTGACCTATAATCAAACAGACCTCCAAATCAGCATCAAACAATAATTTGAAAGGTTGTCAAAAATTAAAAAAATTATATATTAAAGCCTGCAGATAATGAAGTAAAATAAAGAACATGAAAAAGCCTTGATAATATTTTGTTTGCCTAAACACACAAAATCGCAAATCATTAACATACTTAATATAATTTAAAAACATTACTTACATAAATCATATTCTTTTAATAAGGTTTTTTTTTTTTTTTTTTTTTTTTTTTTTAATATTTAAATTACAGCAGGTGATATTTTGTAGAAAAACTGAGGCATGATAATTTTGTACATAAATAATTCTTTAAACGTCTAAAGAAGCGATGCTTCTCTTTAACATTGATTGAATAATTTTTCAATAATTTATCTAATAAATAGTCATTCGAAATTGATGAAATATTGTTATGTATAAAATGTTTATTTTTCATTTTGTTGACATGCTGAACTTAAATACGTAAAATTATAGTGATGTTTAGCTTTTTAAACTTGGGATTAATTTTAATATGCAGATGACTACTTTTGTGAAATAAACTCCATACAATTATAAAAGACTTTCTACAAATTTAAACAATACTTTTTTCAAACAGTATTTACTTTAGCATTTTTTAAAATTGTTTCCATTCTGTATTTCCGTGCTATCTGATGATGGAAGTTATTACATGCTCTTGAAATTATAATAATATTTTTCCAATTATAGTTTCTAGAAGATTGTTTTTTAATACAATTTTATATAGTACAGGACAGAAAAATTGACAAACAACTTTATTAGGCATTTAAAGCATAGCATTTTGAGAGTAATGATATATAACAAAAATACCACCATTAAGAAAATAAAATATCTACACTATCATTAATCTTGCTTTTGTCATATATTTTAAGGTTAAAAACAAAGTAGCAATTGCAATATTTATTAAAAATTTTTGATTTTTATATGAAAAGAATTTTTATCAATAATTTTGCTTCGTACTATATCTCTAGTTCTTTCTTTTTAAAATATCATTTGCATACATGCACAACTTTATGATGTAAATCATAGATAATTATTATTGCTTTCAGTTGGAATAATCATTGTTTTTAGATAGTTAATTTTCCAAAGGTTAAAAAAAATAAAAGCTTGGAAATTCAACAATTTAAAAATGCATTTTTAGCGTGTAAATTATTTTTGAGGATGTTCTATTTTTATTAAAAATAAAATAATATCAGAATATAAATTAATATCAGATTACACTTGGTTAATTTTCCAAAGGTTAAAAAAAAATGAACGCTTGGAAATTCAACATTCTAAAAATGTAGTTTTAGTGTGCGAATTATTTTTGAGCATGTTCTATTTTCATTCAAATAATAAAATAATATCAGAAGGTACTTTTCGGTTAGCCGGGCACCATTGTTATATATATACATACATACATATTTGTATATATACATATGTATATATATATAACACTGGCGCCCGGCTAACCAAAAAGCACCTATCAGAATAAATTAATATCAGATTACACTACCAGGTTCATCAAAATGTAATATATATATATGCCTATCAACCCTTTAAAAAAAAAGGGCCAATGTTTATGATAAACATGATGAAACAGAATGACTGTTTTCACTTTATAAGGTCTATTGGTTTATCTTGTATTCATATTTTCTTTTTTTCTAACCTTTTTTATTATTGTTTAAAAGTATATTAACTATTTTTCTTCCATTAAAATGTAATATACCTTCATAAACCCTTTATATCCTGAATTATTAATTCATGGAAATTTCATCTTCCAAGGCATTTTTCATTAATTTTTGAAACTACATTAGAAGATTTACATAATTATTTAATAAATTTTAGAAGGATTAATAAAATTTTGATTTATAGGGATTTTGTGCGATATTTATAACTCCACTCAAATCTTTTATTTAAAATATTTTTTTTTTTCAGTATTTTGTAGAATTAGGAAATGCACAAATACAATGTTCTTATAATAGAAATATTTCCGAACTGAAAATCTCCCTTTCCTCTCTCCAATCCTCCAATGTTAAGAAAGCTGAAAAGATGCAAAGGCAAAAGAAATCATCCTTTCAAAAATATTTTTATTTTGTGTAACCAATAATGTTTTTGGAACAAGATAAAGTAATGTACCTATAACTCATTTAAAACCATATTACTACTATTCGATGTATTAAATGAATTTTATAACATGTTATTTTAAAGTATCGTCAGTATATAAAGGGTTATATAATAGAAATATTCAGTAGTCGCGTTTAGCACAAGGGTCAATATTTGCCTCACATAATATTTCTTCTCAAGGTCTTGTAAAAGTTGATGGAAGTGAATTAACAAACACACAAACATTTAAGATGTATACAGGGTGTCTGGTCTCAACGGTGTCCAATGGCTAATTCCTAAACCATTAGTCATGGACATATAGTTCCAATTAGAAAAATGCTTTAAATCATGTAAAGAAATATTTTAAAAGCGATTTGGGTCAATAAAAACATTTCTTAAAAAATTACGAAATTTAAATTTTTATACAGTCCCCCGGTTCTATAAGTTATATTTAGTAAAATTTTCCTATTACACTGACAAGTAAGACAAAAAAAGTCCCATTCATATAACACTAAAATTGTGCGAGTTATGAAACTTTAAAAATGCATGACTTATGCCACTTTTCTGCTCTGAAAACAAATGAGTTCGGCTTGGCTTTGAGGGATCACATTCCAAGTGCTTAAAAGTATTCGAAGATCTCATTTCATGTGAATCTGCGCTTTGACAAAAATCGTACAAGTATTACGATTCAGTTAACATTTATTAAGTTTCAGATTGGCTGAAATAACATATATTTTATTTTGTCAGGATTTGATGATTTCTTTTAATAAAATTATGTTATTTTTATAAGTTTTTATGTTACTTAAATGATCTTATGTATGTTTTTTCAGTTCAAAATTTGTTTTCGAACTTTAACCCACATTCAAATATCTGATCGAGATTACATTTTACATACTGGCGCAAATCCGATAACAATCTAATCTAATATTATTATAATTTTCGTTGGTTACCATTTATACTTATTTTACAGGATAACACAAAAAATTTCGGATAGATTAGTTTAAGAAAAAGTTTTAGATTAGATAATACAAGACGGAGATTGTTGGGTTTTTTAACTTTTATGTATTTTTTAGCACTGAAACCGAAAATTGCCTTAATTTTTAACCATGATGTCAGGATATTTCGCAAATCATAAATTGTCGTATTTAAAGAATAACAAAAATTGCATACTATAAAGTAGAGGAGGTGGTTGTATTTTTTAACTTTTGATAATTGATTTTTATGTACTTTTTAGCACTAAATCTGAAAATGACTTTCATTTTTAACCATCACGTTAGAATTTTTTTGCAAATGTGTAAGTTAAAATATAGCCAAAATCTCATACTATAAAACATATGTAAAACCTATTTTATTTTACTTTATTCAATAATTTATTCGATATTTTTCCTTATCTTGGGATTCTTACAGTTGCGTGGTGTGATGAGATGGGGAAGAGATTCAATTTTAACTTTAAAATTTACAATTTGCGAAAAATCCTGATGTGATGGCTAAAAATGAAGGTCAATTCTGGATTCAGCGTTACAGAATACATAAGAATCAATTATCAAAAGCTAAAAAACATGACATAACCCAACTTTTGCAGGCTAGTGTAATCTAATAATATTTTAAAATACGTATCATTTTGTAAAGAATTGAGGCTGTTAATTTAGCATCATTTTATTTAACAAAAACTCTATTTTTTTCTTTCTTCTTAAATGTTTATTACAAATTGTATATTTTCCATTAATGTGTCAGAATGACTAAAGATTTCAAATTTATATTGCATTGTTAATTTTACTCTCAACCATTTTTTAATATATCTGACGAAATCATATTTCGACTAAATTTGTGAATGCCCCCCACTTTGCAGCAAAAAATATGCTCCAACTTTAAACAGGTATTACTCGGTCAATTTTAATCGTAGAACAACGGGACTTTTTTCGTATTACTTGCCAGTGTAAAAGGAAAATTTTACTAAATATAAATTATAAGACCGGGGGACCGTATAAAAATTTAAATTTCGTAATTTTTTAAGAAAAGTTTTTATTGACCCAAATAGCTTTTAAAATATCACTTTACCTGATTTTAAACATTTTTGTAATTGGAACTATATGTCTATGACTAACGGTTTAGGAATTAGCCATTGGACACCGTTGAGACCGGACACCCTGTATAAAATAGAACACAAATTATTTTTTCAGTAATTTTTCATATAGATTTAAAAAAAAATAAACATGAAATCAGCTTTTTCTCAAATCTCCATAAATGAACATGGCTCTTTACTAAGATACATATATAATGAAATACAGGGTGACCCAAAAAGATTGAAATATGTTTTAATTTTTTACTTGTTGAAGATACATAGACAATTTAGATTGCAAAAGTTTTCAAAATAAGATTGAAATGGCAGGACTGTTTTGTCACCATATTCTTAATTCCTAAGAGTTACACTTTTTAAAATTTTGTATGGTTACTAGTTCCTAGAAGTTATATTTAGAAAACTTTTTTCCATGCTCTGATAAGTACAACTATAAAAATTCCATTCTATGACCAAACGTCACCAATTTATGATATGTTTGAATTAAATGAAATTTTGTGGGTTTATGGCACTAAAAAACTGATAAATGATGTTTTAATGTTAGAAGGTTCTGAAATTTCATAAAATTTAAAGTGTCATAACTTATTGAATTTTGATCGTAGAAGAATAGATTTTTTAGTATTGTACTTGTCAGAGCATTTTTTTTTCTTTTTTACTATAGCTGATAGGACCCAATGTCTATATAAAAATTTTAAAAGGGTAACTTCTGAAAATTAATAGCAGGACTATTTCATTAACATAATCACAAATCTTCTTAATGATAAGATACCAGTTAAAGGTGGAGTTACATTTCTTATTTTTTAAAATTTACAATAAAGAAGATTTTAATCAAACTCTAGATTTTTATTGCAGCCTATCTTATTATTGACTAAATGGTTTTTAAGTAAGGTTCATTTTTATTTTCTTTTGTTTTAACCACAAAGAACAAAGTACTTCAGTATAGACTTATTGTTTTAAAATAGTTATTCACAGCTCTTAAATTTTCGATAATGCAAATAAAATACTACAGTAGACTCTCGTTTTTACGAACCTCTTTTTCACGAACACTTGCGATTTTACGAACTATAGAGTGGTCCCGAATACGCTCCCATAGAATCAATGTAATTTTTCGCTCCCATTTACGAACTACAGATTATGAAAATCTGTTTTTTGCGAACTCAGTTTCCGTAGTTCTGATTTTTTTTTTTTTTTTTTTTAAGTTTCGGAATGCAGTGTCAACGTCAGTTAAACTCTATACAGGTACAATGAGACATCAGGTACATTCCAAGAATGTGTTGATTTTCTCCAATCTCTTTCGTAGGGAGGGGCATAGCAACAATTTCAAGTAGTGGTTGTCAGGACTAAGACACTTTTTTGAAGGAAACAATAACTGTGAAAGGTAAAGGTAGTAAAGATTTCCATAGATAAAATGGGAACATGTCTTTTTCAAAATGTGATTTTTTTAAAAAAAGATAAGACTTCCATTCCTAATTTTTCATCTATGTTTTCATCTATGTATTTTCACCTACTAAGTACTAATACAGTCTACGTTTTCATATGTAATATTTTCAAAGCATGGTAACATATGTTTCTGTGTACTAAAATTATTTTTTGTGTATAAATTTGCATTTATTTCTTGTATATTTAAAAATACATGTATAACTTTATTAAATAATAAATAATCTTGAAATACTGCTTCAACCATGAAGAGGGGGCAGTTTGATAAAAATAGACATAAATAATGTACGTATTCATATCATTTTTGGTGTTTTTCTATTTTACGAACTTTCTATTTTACGAACTATTTGGGTGTTCCCTGCGAGTTCGTAAAAATGAGCGTCGACTGTATATGATGTGAAATTAAGAAATTCTCAATCAGCAGATATTTAATTCATTTTTCAACAGTCGATAATTTAAAAGACACTTTTATATTAATTAAAAAAAAAAATTCATTGCACCTTTTTTTGAGCACTTCTGCCATTTGCATAGAATACATATTTCTAACAGATAAAAAATTAAAGTGAATTTCAATCTTTTTGGGATACCCTGTATAGTCAGTAATCAAACATCTCTAATTTTGACAGTAAGGCTCAGATAAACTATAGGTTGAATGGATTCAGTAGGTAAATTGTGATCCATTAAGTGGAGACTATCTCTGTAGTATTATTTATGAAAAATATTTGCTGAATATTGATTCTGAATATGAGCTTCTTTGATCTTTACCAAGTCATAAACTTTTTATTTAGTTCAATAAGTATAAAACTGATACATGAAAATAGTTATCTTGTTCTTGTATCCTGCCTATGAGTGATTGTTGAGAAGGAACCCTGCCAAAAAATTAACAAATACTAGGCATGATTCCTGTTCTAAAAGTCGCAGGATAAAGCTGTTTGCTTCAAATTTCCTTGTTTATCGTTTTGTATTCTTATAATTCTAGTTACGTTCTCTGGAGGGATGCAACAAATGCCAATAATAATGGAAGTTTGGAAGGAAGAGATTACCTTTTTAGTTAGTCAGAAAATGTAAGACAGAGGTAACATATACAAAATTTATATATAAAAGATAAAAAATGTACATTAAAGTTAGATACATCTTTGAAATTATGAGCAAATGAAGTTTCACATTATGCCCATTAATGCAGAGCTTTTTTATGGCCGAAGCCCATAATCATGAAAATAGTTTAATTGCATCAAGTTCTCTCAAATTCATTTTTTTTTTTTTTATGTGAGAGAAAACAGAGGAATAGCAGTTAACTTATATCATTCACTAGGAAAATTAAACTAGCTTATTCACAAAATAAATAAAAAGGGAATATATGTACATTGTGTGTTAGTGCTGCATTTGAAATCAAACATGATGTCAAGCTTTTGTATTATTGGCATTAAATTGTATAGTTTGGCAAGTTTTTAAAAAATAGAAAGTTGTCAATGAGACGTTGAACAAATACCAAATATTTTCACATTACTTCAAATAGAAATTAAGTGAAACTTGGATAACACATCTTTGTGATGCCTTTAGAGTTACGTGAAACATAAACTGAAGTAATATACAGTAGACTCCCTTAAATCTGCAACCCTAAAATCCGCGTATTTTTTCGGATGTAAACAATGAATTTACAGTTAAGTTGCAGGAACAAAATTCAAGATGGCGCCGAAATCAGCGATTACCGCAATGTTTTTTTTTACTAAATTTTTTGTTAATCATTCTCTTTTGGTTATTACAGCTGATTTATTACTAAATAAATTTACATTACTTTTGATTTTTATATAAATTAACATATCTATATCAAAAATTCCATGCTTCGAAATGGAAAAATCCACGAACTGAAACGCTATTTTAAAATTATTGTTCGCGGAATTTTTTTTTTTTTTTAAATTATAGACAAATTTATTTCTAAACATACAAAGCAGTATAAGAAAAGCATTTAAGACTCTAAATAACAATGCAAAGAGTTACAGTGAGCGCAGTAAGCTATATATACTGATAATAGCATTAACACTATTCTTCTTGCTATCACTAGATGGCAGCATAGGACTTTTGTAATCGAATTGAATCGATTTCGTTTGTAATAATTTAATATTTTTCTAAATTTTTATTTTACATAATTACTTTAATAATTACTTACTTTTAAACGAATAAATTATTTTAATATTTTACTTATTTTAATGTTTCACTTTATTGTAAGCATTCATTATAATTTCCCTAGCTTAACTACCAATCAAATTAATGTTTCAAAAATGTAAACAAATCAATGACCAGAAATCTGCAAAATTCTAAAATCCGCACAACCTCTGGTCCCAAGCTGTGCGGATTTGAGGGAGTCTACTGTATTAAATGTTTTACCTTTCCAAGTTTATTGAGAAATTGACTGTATTCCATCTTTCAATAATTAAATTTACATAATCAGTCTTGGCCAGATCTTTAAGGGATACACATACGATAGTAAAATGGTGTTTTTCACATATATTTTTTTATTAAGCAATTTTCTTCTTTGACTTCATTTTATAACACAACACTTAAAGACAGGGCTCGAAATGTACCAGAGCAAACTGGAACAATATTCTGGTTTGTGAAATTATGGTAAATATCGTTCTTGCTCGTGCAATTATTAAAGCATATGGTTACATGAAACTAATTTAATATTTGCTTAAAGTGATAAAAATACATTTAAAAGGCAAAAAATACCTTTATTCAGATTCAACATGTTTTTATTGCTGACGGCAACATTCTCAAGAACTAAAATGGTACAAATATTTTCACAATTCTTGTTATTAATTATTTCTTGTTGTAATATTTTTTAATTCTTGAGAATGTTGCTGTCATAGCAATGAAACATGTCGAATCTGAATAAATAAAGGTATTTTTTTGCCTTTTAAAGATATTTTTATCACTTTAAGTAAATATTAAATTAGTTTGTTTTCAAGTGATTTTTATACATAGTTTTATAATATATAGTCACAGTTTTATACATATAGCTTATTGTGCTCTCTGTAACTTTTTTAAAATTATTTAGAATATTGAATGCATTTTTTATATTGATTTTGCATGCTTTGTAAGTAGTTTGTCTATACTTTCAAAAAAAAAAAAAAAAAATTAATTAGTGAACAATTTTGAAATTGTGATCCCGTTTGTGGAATTTTCCATTTTGAGCCCTGCTTAAAGATAATTTTATTAATATATATCTTACGATAATTTGTAATATTATTCCATATTTAGGAAAGGTAATTAGCACCATTTGATCAACTATTTAGTGGATATCTCTGAAATAGCTATATTAAACAGCACCTATACAGTCGTCGTTTATCCCTGTTGCCCTTTGGTCAAAATACATTGGCAATTTCCCAAGAAATAAAAGAACAGCTCTTTGTAAAAGAAGAAGTTTTATTTATTAATTTTAGTAGGATACAGTTGTAAAGCAACTAAAATCACATTTTATTGCGATATTCCATGACATCTACCTTAACAGTTACTTCAGCTTAAACTGCATTTTCTGAAAAGATGTTATAAAAACATTCTTTTATTCTGATGACTCGACAGCAGACTTAGTTTTGTAAGACAACTAATGACATGCAATCATAGCTTCTAAACTCATGTTTTGACGTTTTATACTCTGACATGGAAGGTTTTTCCCTGCTCTGCAGATATGGGGAAGGACCAATAACATTTCGAAGCTGGGCCAAACTATATTTTAAAGGCGTAAGAGAAAAGGAATGGTGCAGTTCTCTTGGAAAAAGCATGTCCAACGATTTTTAGAATAAAATTTAAAAAAATGGTACAAAACAGATAATTTTATAACAGAATTCATATCAGCATTGAAGATTGAGAAATGAAAGACCTTGAAACAAATAATAATTACAGAAAATGTTTTTTAGAATAGATTTTTGGAAATAAATCAAATATTAAAATACACATTTTAAATAGAAATGAATTTAAGTAAACTGAATGAATGGAATATTATTTAAGATAGGGAATAATTTAATAAGCTAGGATTGTAGAATCATTTTAGAAAGAAAAAATTCATGGAATACATTTAATGAAGCACAGAAATTTAATATTAATAAAATAATAATAATATATATATATAACCATTAAATAAACATTACCGACCACCAACAAAAACTGATATTATGAATGAAATGGCAATATCAAATACAGTACCCCCCAACACATATAACATGGATACCAAAAACTTGGATATATATATATATATATTAGTTGAACCTCCTGACATTGTCTGGGCCTAGGATCAACAATTTGAATAAATAATCAGAAAAAAAAAATAAGCAGAGGACAAAACTTCCTATATTGCAGGGTTGCAAAAAAAAAAAAAAAAAAAAGGCTGCATAAAATTTTAAAGAAGTTACGCCAGTGGCTTTTATTGGTTGTAACTGGGTTTGTTTAGCCAAAATTGGATTTTATACAATGAAGTAATTTAGTTATAAACTGCAAATTTTTAACTGGGTCAGAGTGACCCAGTAAATGGCTTGTTATTTTTATTCTCAAAATAAAAATACAAAGAGTGGGCTTATTGGGCAAATTTTATGTTAAAATTAAAAGAATTAAACCTTTTTACAGAATGTGCCTTTTTTTTTTCTCTTTTGGTTTTACTACCTTTTTTACCCATAAAATTTACATTTTAATTTATTTAGTTTTAAAGACATTTAATTTAGTTACAATATAATAAATAAACTAATTTTTCAATAATGAAGACACTAATATTGGAGCAGCTAGTGATTTGTAATCCCAATTACAAATATGTCAGCTAAATTTGAAATGGATGTTGAATTAACAAATTTTATGTAAAATTCCATAGAAATCATAGTTTAAAACATCTTCCACTGATTTAACCCTTTTAAATTTAGATTTTTTTAGAAACCATTCTTAGCGGGCATTTGTATCTTAACCCTCCAGCACTCACGTCAGGTCACAGTGACCCAGTTAAAGGCTTGTTAGTGGTGTTGCCGTAAAATATAGCCTACATTGGAGCAAGGACTGTCACTTTCAATTTGCCACCATTACTTTTGAAATCAATTTGGTAGTTTCAGAGATTACCCCCTTACAAACAAACATGCAAATGTTACATCTTCATAGTATATATATATATATATATATAATGTTATTGTCTTGTAATGACCATTGCAGCTTAAATTTTGCTATCTGAAATTGAAATATTTTTTTTAACTAAGTAAGAAAAAAATCATTCATTCAAGTACTGCATAATTATGTAGGATTTTATCTTTTATCTACTTAAAGATTCACTTTATATCTACAAATGAATTCATCTATCAGCTTTTCAATTTTATACAACATTTATTACTCACTCAAACAAATAATATACGTAGTAGATCACAGTAATTCAACCACATCAATAACATAATACACTTGTAAACGTAAATATTGGAATTCACATAGAATTCTTGCTCAAATCTTTTGTCTGGCATCTAGCAGAATGTCAACTTTCATGTTTAGATAAAACTATGGAACACCATCAACTTTTCTCGGTACTTTAATTAATTTAAATTTTCCATACACCTGAAGATCGCCTCAAATCTTGCAATTTCTCCACGTTCCTCATGCTATGCTTTTTCTTTCCATATGATTGTATCGATTAAACTCTTGAGTTTGTTAAGTGGCATTGTTGAGGATATTTTTATCCCACAGTTATATAAGAAAAAAAGCTGACAAAGTAATCATTCCCAACGATTTGTAAAATGCCCTTTTGAGAAAAATGAATTTAAAGTTTTGTGTTATAATACATATTTTTTTTTTACTTATACTTTTTATGAGTGCTAAAAACTATGAGACATGACTCAGCATGACTTCTAAGGATTTTTTCAATGTTCATAAATACTGTAGCTTAAAAGTTTTTTTTTTTTTGTTGCATTCATCTTAAAATAGTTTAACCAGTTTTTGGAAAAATATTCCTAGGGAGTACCAGACCCCCTTCTCTCTCTATTTAGTTATGCCCTTGAAGGGTAATTAAAAAGTGGTATAGTTGCTATCAAGATTCATTGATATATATCATTGGATATATATCCAATATTTATTTTGAAAATATCAAGATTTTTTCTGTGTTTGACATTTATGTTCAAAATATCATTGTACAAGATATTTTTTGTATTTTCAGTCAAAACAAGTGTAAATGAAATTCCCAACTGTTATTGACTGTGTCATTCTCTAGACAAAGAACTTTTGTCTCTGGCAATGACTTTTTTAGTCAAAGAAGAAAACATACCATTTCCAAGCTTTATGTTTAAATGTAAAATTGAAAAATAAACTGTCTAGTTTAGATAATCAATTATAAATAGCTTTTTTGGAAAGGTTTTGATTGAGTTTAAACTGTACAACATGTTAGGGAATAAAAAAATAAGGCAAGCTTACACTTATGTTAAAATTTTGAAAAAAAAAAATGCATTTAAAATTTTGTTTTATAAATTTCTGATTTCTTGGTACTTGATAGTACTGAGTTCTACAGTTTTTTTTTTTGTTGTTGTTTTATTTTAAGCAAATTGTTTCTGCTTTCAATTAGTTGGTCTTCAATCATTTTGTTCTAAGTGAAAAATAACAAGTTGGAAATTGCTCGTCAAACGTGGCAAATGAGGTGCGTTCGTACTATAACTAGTTTTATAATTATTTTTTGCACCCCATATTGTATTGAATGTATAATTTTTTGCACTTCATAAAGCGCATAGTCTGATACATCATTAAAATGCACTTCCAATATTTTTTTCCCATTCCCCGTAATGTAACGGAACACTTTTGACAGACCCTGTAATTAAACTATACATCCGATTTTCCTAAAATTTGAAATAGCTCAACAAAATTTTGCAACAATTATATATTTAAAATTTCAGACCATTCGGAAGACTGTAACATCATTAAAATGCACTTGCAATAATTTTTCCTCATTGGCCGTAATGTAACGGAAAACTTTTGACTGTCTCTGTAATTAAACTATACATCCGATTTTCCTAAAATTTGAAAGGGCTCGACAAAATTTTGCAATAATTATATCTTTAAAATTTCAGATCATTCGGAAGGCTCTAATATCATTAAAATCCACTTGCAATAATTTTTCCCATTGGCCGTAATGTAAAGAAAAACTTTTGACTGTCCCTGTAATTAAACTATACATCCGATTTTCATAAAATTTGAAAGGACTTGACAACATTTTGCAGCAATTATATATTTAAAATTTCAGACCATTCGGAAGGCTGTAATATCATTAAAATGCACTTGCAATAATTTTTCCCATTGGCCGTAATGTAAAGAAAAACTTTTGACTGTCCCTGTAATTAAACTATACATCCGATTTTCCTAAAATTTGAAAGGGCTCGACAAAATTTTGCAACAGTTATATCTTTAAAATTTCAGATCATTCGGAAGGCTCTAATATCATTAAAATGCACTTGCAATAATTTTTCCCATTGGCCGTAATGTAAGGAAAAACTTTTGACTGTCCCTGTAATTAAACTATACATCCGATTTTCATAAAATTTGAAATGGCTCGACAAAATTTTGCAACAATCATATATGTGAAATTTCAGACGATTCGGTTGGGTAGTTTTTGCTCTGTTACATGCGGACAGACGGACAGACGGACAGACGGACAGACGGACGGACAGACGGACGGACTGAACGACGACTATAGGTGCTACGTATTTATATAATTACGAACGCACCTAAAAATGCATTTTTAAAATATTGTTTCATTATGTTTTAATGTTATGAGCAATATGTGTTAATTTATATTATACTTAAAAAGGTTTATTATCAGCAGAAAATTGATTATTTTGAAAATATCGAATGCATATTAACATATCAGTGTCTGATGTTTTTGATATTTTCAAAAATATTATATTTTTGTGCACTGGTTGTGTGAAATTCCTGTAGCACAAAGACATGTCCTGATTGGTTTAAATGGTACTTAATTACTCTTATTGGTTTTGCCCCAACTATTGATTAGATTACTGACACATACTACTTTGAATGTCTGGTTTAAGTCAGAGATTGTATGTTTATCAAGTGGAATTGTCTGAAAGTACAGCTAAGAGATCATAAAGTAGAACACAACTTAGGAATCCTGTAATAAATTATAAAATTTTCTTAGAACTGTTTTATTAGCAATCATACCCTTCTGTGATGTTGGACAGGAAGAAAAGGAATTTTTCCACTAACTTTTTTTTTCTCTTTCTAAAACCTTATAAAGATACATCTTTGAAAAATCATACTCATGTTTACTTTTGATTGCAGTGTGGATATATATACTCTCAAAAATTTTAATGTGAATATCTTTTTCCTATGATTCTTCTATATTCCCTGACAGAGGTTTAGTGTGTGTTTCAAACGTTGGGTAATTCAGAAGTGTGCAATGATCAGCACCGTGCGAAGAGAAAACAGTGCTTGGGGCAAAGTTTCAATTTGGCAACCCCCCCCCCCCCCTCACTTGTGACATATGTCACAAAATTTAACAGAAATAAATTCTATTTAATATATATTTCGCGTTTATTTTGGAAATTTATGTTTAATTTTAATTCAGAAACTCCAAACAACTAAATAACATAAGAGAAAATTGCTTTTATATTTTGGCAAAGAGAATCTGCGTGTAGAAAAAATGTATCTAACAGTACTTGTATAGTAGTTTACAACTCTTTTGTACTCCCAGAAGGGAATCCCATGCTATTTTGAAAGTAGTATATGTTTTTGTCAGAAGCACAGAAAGAAAATTACAGCCTCAGAAAAAGAAGGTTAACGAAAGCTACTAAAAGACGTGTATTTTTATGTAGGGTAAGGGACCATGCGATAACTTTGAAATGAAAAATTAACTTACTTTTATTCGGAAAAAAATGTCCAATATGTAAATATATAATTTTTTTTTTACAAAAAAAAAAAGAAGAAACAAGGTTTGTAGTAAAAATTTGACGCCCCTCAATTTCTGCATCCGGGATGACTGTCCCCCTTCACCCCCCCACTTTGCATGGCTTTGGCAACAGGGGTCGATCCAGACAAAATTTGGGGCCTATTTAGGGCCCCTTCACAAAAATAAATTTAATAAAATGGGCCCCTTCACAAAAATAAATTTAATAAAATGGGCCCCTTCACAAAAACAAACTTAACAAAACAGGCCCCTTCAAAAAATTACTTTTAAAAAAATAGAACCTCTACGTAACATTATTTTTCATAAAAACTGTTTTAAAATGTGTAATTTGTAAATCAAACCATGTCACGAAAAACAAAAACTTTAGCAAAGGGATTTAAAGAATGTTTTTGTTCATAAATTCTTGGTTCGAATTTTAGTAACTGGATTTCAACTTTCGTTACAAAATGTTATTTTTCACAAAAATATAATAAAATTCACAAAAATAACTTCTACTTTTCACAAAATGGGCCCCAAGAATAAAAATCTGCATCGACCTCTGGGCAATGATCCAGATGGTATCTTGAGGAGGACTAGAAGTTTTGAAATCTTACACTTAATAATAGTCTAACCGTGCAAATTCTGCCTGGAAATCCAAAATGTCCCCTTCAGAGGCTATGTGAATTCAACAATCCTTATTGACACTAGTGGCCACAAGAGTTGTTAAAACAACAGCTTTAAATAAAAGAATTTTTGGAACAGATGTCATATTCGCCCCATATTGGCGCGATTCTTTTCTGTCGCCAATATCATATAGGCAACAGGTACTTAACTTGCGTCAAAGTGTCGTTATTTTGTTTGATGTGGTAACCCAGATTATGTTGTTTATGCTGTTGATGTTTTCGCCAAATTGGCAACCGAAAAAAATCGCGCCAATATGGGGCGAATATGACATCTGTACCGAATTTTTTGGTGGCCCTAAAGATTTTGCACCCCGGCCAATTATTTCCTTGAATCTCTCCCCACCCCCTATTTTACACTATATCAAGGATCTTTTACCTGTGGTTAAAATTTTCATATAAAGCACATAGCCATTTTTCTTCAAATAATGCAGTTAGCATTAAAAAAATTCCACAAATCTTTGGTGATAGTAAGATATATTTGAAATATTAAGAGAATGGACCAATTAAGTACCATCTCCATCCCTCCAAACGAAAATTCTGCATACACTCATTTCATGTACAACGTTTCATTTTGTGTCACGCTCTTTAAAATATGGAATTTTCCCTTATTTTATTATTACATACACATGGTTTTTCTAAGATAGAATTCAAAGCTTATGTTTTAACTAAATTTAACTTTTTCGCACTTTTGAATGGCCTAACGATTTTAAAAAATAGCAAATTGTTTTTGAAAGAAAATTTTAAAGACTGAAAATTCTGACATTAAACATTTTTCTACAAAAAGTGAATAACTTTTCATGAAAAAAAAAATTATTTAGTTAAATATTACTAATTTTTTTATTAATTTTATTTTAACTTCATAAAGCGAAAATAAAAGGCATGAAACAGCTTTCGAAAAATATATTCGCTTTAGGTAGCACTTTTACGCTATGAACAAAAATGCCTCGCATGTTCCTTGTTTATACACCATTCCGTGCTTTGCAGCAGCACAGCATATACTTTTACAATAATGTAGCCAGCCGGAGAAAACAATTATTTTCAAAACACATGACGTCATCAATTTTAGGAAGCTCCGCAGCAAATGTTTTATTGATCGTTAATGTAACAGGGTAGCTTTGTTTACAAGGTCTTAATTTTGATTCCGTAAAAAAAAAATCTCTATCATTATACAAAAATATTTCTTCACTAATATTTAAAAAATAATTTGTTTTAAAATTATTTTTTCCCTTAAATATTTTTTGTTTTTCTTTGCAACTCGAATGGATGGTTTTGAGATTTAGCAGGATCGCGTCAATACTGATTTCGGTTGTGCATTGTGGGAATTAGCCAAGATGGCGTCGCCCATACTGAAGTGGAAGCGGGTGACAAATACAACAGGACAAGCTCCAAGACCACGACATGGACATCGAGCTGTTGCAATTAAAGATCTTATGATTGTCTTTGGCGGGGGGAACGAAGGAATTGTCGACGAACTTCATGTTTATAACACAAGTAAGTCGAAATAATTTGTTTGTGCTTGCCGCTGAATGCTTGTTTTGTATATTGTACTCCAAATATGAATATTAATCTATCCATTTCAAATCATATCACCCAAAATCAATGTTAAAATTGTCAAAGTAATTATTAAAGTTAAACTTCTCATTTTATCTTTTAATTAGTATCATTTGATTATTAGTTTTCAATGTTGTGTTAATTCAAGATGGCGGCGCCCGTGTGTGCGTCGTGACAAATAATAACAAACAGGGAATTTCATTGTTTACAATACTTTCCAACATCTCCGAGGGCATTATTGTATCTATACATTACACCTCTAACTTCGGAAACATTGGATATTGTGTAAGATGCGTTATCTTGCTTTTGGAGTACATTGATTTATATTCATTTATGGATTGTCATTACTAACTCTTTTGGCCGCCATACTCTCAAAGCAGGTATTTTCGTAAGATGGCGTGCAAAATTCGCGGGCAATAATAATTAATTAAATAGAAAGAACGCGAGAATTAAGCTATTTACATGTAATTATTTCCAGTATTTATTATTCAGGTTTTCAGTAAAGTATAACAAGTTTAGATAGTTTAAAAAGTCTTAAGAATCAGTCATTTATTTCTAACTCTAGTAATTGTAAGAAATTCATAATAGGTATTTTTGATACACAAGTAGTTTGTAAACTGAACATTTTTTAAAAAACTTATTTCGGAATTTCTTAGAAAATTTGGTCAATCTTAACAAATCATGATTTGTATCTTTCATGAATTTAAAATGGCATTTTTATTTCTTATTATTACAGAAGTTTTATTCTTCCTATTATCTAGTTTAATGCGGCTATATCTAACCGTTGTACTGTTCCTTTAATTAAAATTTATCTTGTCTGTTTCGTTATGCTTCATTAAAACTATATTTTCAGTCATCAAACTGAGCGTCATTTGCATTTATTCTTATGGTTAGCAGGGGTCTGTCCAGATTTTTCTCACTGGGTCTTGTTTTTGTGTAAGTAGTATGCTCTTTGGTGAGTTTAACTGCATACTTACAGGTCAGATTCTTTTTTAGCATCAGTTGCTAGTTTTAAACAATACTGGGCAGTTTTTTTAGATGCACCTGTATCAATAGCTGAAAGGAAGAATGATTTTTTCTCTGTTGATATGCAATTAACAATGATAGGACAATTATGGATCTAACTTTCTTATTGTATTACATAAGCATTTTACTAATGAGCCTCCTTAACTTCTCAGTGTATTATTTTTTTAACTGCCTGTTACATTTATTACTTATTAAGTTACTTTTAATAGCAAAGAAAAAATAATTATTAAAATTAAGACCATTTTTAACAGTTTTGACCATTTCTGACCAATTTTGGACGTAAAGATGAAAATAAGCACTCGGCGACTAAACGTGAAAAACTGGCGAATAAAAATATGGAAAGTGCCGGCCAAATGCAGGATTTTCCAAAGAGATTTCATCAAAGAATCGTGGAAAAAAACCGCTAATTTTGTCAAAAGATCACAAAAATACCCAAATACCGTCAATAGATAGCGAAAAAAAGCGAATTTCATCAAAGAATCATGAAAAACAAGTGGGTAAGTGTGATCACAGATCGCACAGAGGGTTTCGTTTAATATTCCTTTAAAACACTTTATCCTTTTGCGAAATCTGTTAGTTCCACATTTCGCAACCAGGGGGCGCACTCTATTCTGCACAAACCTCTATCCAAAGGAAACTCCGTTTTACAACCTATCCGTAGGTATATTAGTCGAGGGGATCGGGTCTATGGCACCTGAGATAGGTAGGCGCCCCAGGAAATTGCACGGAACATTCTTTTATAAGCTTTTTATTATGTGTTATGAACTATGTCAAAGTTTCCAGCAGATCGACTTGTTAGATTTCATAATTTTAACAAAATTGCGCTATGTTAGTTGCAAATTCCACCACCAGGGAGCGCACACTATTCATAACAAAAGTGTATCAGATCGAAACTCTGTTAAACAACCTATCAGTGGATGTGTTACTCGAGTTGGTGGCGGCCTTAAGCGAGAAATTAAGAAATTTGCTGAAAGTACTATTCGGAAATAGTGGTAACTAAAATTTTGACATTTTTATATTTCATAAGCAGCACGTGTCTGAGTATATCATAGTGGTCAAAAAACAACATCTAAAAAGGTCATAAACGCTAATTTTTAAAAAAGAAATCCAGCGCCCCTCCCCCGCCCTCCCTTCACTGGAAATTGCATGCACCATTATTTTATAAGCTTTTTATTATGTGTCATGAAGTATCTTAAAGCTGCAAACAGATCGCCTTGTTATATTTCCTAATTTTAACAAAATCGCATTACGTTAGTTCCGCATTCCACCACCAGGGAGCGCACTCTATTCTTAACACAAGCATATCTGAACGAAACTCCTTTGCCCAATCTCTCCGTAGATACATGGTCGGGAGGGTGGCGGTACAGTCTTAACCAACAATTTAAAACATTTTCTGCGCTAACAAACGCTAAGATTTAATAAATAAATCTAGTCCCCCCCCCCCCTCCACTCCTCGAAATATCACACTCCATTCTTTTTTACACTTTTTCTTATGTGTTATAAAGTATCTTAAAGTTTTGAACACATCGAGTGGCGGTCTTAAACAATAATTTAAGATATTTCCTGAAATTGCTATTCGGAAATAGTGGGATGAACAGTTATAAACCTATAAACTTTTTCATATTGAATAATTAATACTTATCTCATAGCGCGGCGTCGAAACACCCCACGCAAATTGTTAGATTTCCTAATTTAAATGAAATCTCCGTTAAAAAAGCACGTGCCTCCATCTTAATCTGGCATTTGATGGAAATAAAAGGAATTAATAAAATAATAATTAATATCTCACCTCGTAATGAAGCAATCTCTTTGAACCGGGTATGTGTGAAATCTGCGAGAAATTTCCAGCCCGGATGTCAAAAAATTTAATCGAAAAATTTAATATTTAAAAAGTTTAAATTTCGTATTAGACTTTCCTCCCCTTAAATTTCTCCCGCGCCGATATGTCGAGAGATGACGATAGCTGCCTTCCGGTGAATGGAAATCTGTTTTCATTGTCTTTAAAAACACAGAAATTAAATTTTTATCGATCGATTTTTAGGGGATTTTTTGCGTTCTATCCTATGCAGAAATTTGAAATTTATACCAAAATAAAGTAGAATTTTTTCCGCGTATTTCTACACCTGTTACGAATTTGTACGACCGATATTTCGGCAGATCCGATTTTGCTTTTTAAAGGTCCACTTCATTTATTGCTTAAAGTACTCTGTGGTAACCCTGCACTGACTGATTTGACGGAGCATCTGCCGAATTTACTGGCAACCCTTAGGAGAAACTGGCGAGGATTTCGATAACGTGCATTTGCACCTGCATTCAAAAGGTTGATTGGTTAATTTTAGAATTTAATTAGCCCGTAATTAGGTTAATTACCAACTTTTTCAACATTTTATGATTTGTTGTTTGATGTGAGGTGTTCAGCTATAAGTACCCAAAATTTCAAGTCTCTAACATGTATAGTTTCTGAGAACGGGCTCTGTGACGGACAGACACAGACAAAGGAGTGAGACGAATAGGGTTTCGTCAGATGAACGAAACCCTAAAAACAAGACTTTTGTCAAAAGATCGCGAAAATACCTCACATTTCGTCAAAGGATCGGAGAAAAAGACTAATTTCGTTACAGGATCGCTCAGAAACACCAATTTCGTCAAGTAATCGCGAAAAACAAACGCAAATTTCGTCAAAAAATCGCGAAAAAACAGACATTCCGTCAAAAGATTACGAAAAAATGCAAATATTGTCAATAGATTGCAAATTTGGTCAGATAATCAAGGAAAAGAACGAGAAAACCACACATTTCATCAAAAGATCCCTAAAAAACCCGAAATTCGTCAAAGAATCGCAAAAAAAAAAAAAAAAACCCGCAGAATATCTTCAATAAATCGCGGTAAAATGCAGAATATCGTCAATGGATTGCAAAATATCGTCAATGGATCGCAAAAAAAGGCGAATTTTGTCAATAGATCGTAGAAAAAAGCCTGAATTTTGTCAAAGAATCGCGTTAAAAAAATTTCGTCAATGAATCGGGAAAACGAACGCGAATTTCATCAAAAAAGCATGAAAAAAATGCGAATTTTGTCAAAAGATCGCGAAGAAACACAAACATTGCCAATAGATTGTGGAAAAATGTGAATTTTGTTAAAGTATCATGAAAACAATGCATAATTAGTTCCAGGAGAGGACCCCCCCCCCCCCCCCCCCCTTTTACATTTCAGAAAATTTGTTGTAAATTCAATTTTTTTTTTTTAAAGTACCTAAGTATAGTGGACTTATGTAGTTAGCTATATAAGCATGTTACATATAACTTTGTTGTTAACTTAATTTAAAATAGATTGGAAATTAGTATCTCAAGTTTATTCAAAACAATATGAATTAAAATATTTTTTTTTATTACATAAATTACTTACTTACTCTAAACTTATATATTTTTAAATTAAATATTCAGTGACATAAATGTACTTACTGGCGACTAAAGAAATTGTTCTCACTGGCCAGTAACTGGCTACTAAAAAAAATCAACTTACCGGCCAGTGGCTACTAAGCAAAATTCCTTATTTTCATCTTTATTTTGATGGTTAAAACCACTTTTATCCAGTGTCCTGGTCAAAATCAATTTTGACCGGTTAAAATTACAACCCTGTCTATCGCGGCTCAATAAATGATTGCATGTTGTTTTTCCTTCGAATCATCCTCCGTTTCATTTTCTCTTTGGACGATCGCGGAGTCCAAGGTGTGACATAATGGCTCACGCTTTTTTAAGGAGACCAATAAGAGCTCCTGTTACATGTTTGATCCGAACCAATGGGAGTCTGTTTTTGTGGTAATTTTACCACATTTCATTTTTATTTCCTTCTTTTGGTAGCTTAAACCATTTTAATTCATTTACATTTTTTCCCCTTCCTTTTTTCTGTAACCCTTGTTACTTTGTTTCCCTGCTAGCACAGTCATCGTTATTTTTTATTTTATTCATTTTTCTACGTTTTTATTTAGCCGATGGCTTCAAACATTATTTCATTTCGGTTATTTCAATTTTTGTCTTTATGACGTCACCGGATTCTGGTATCAAATCAGATTTAAAATCTCTTTGTCAGTTTAATTTAAATTACTTGGTTTCTCCAGTTGGCATCTGTTTATCTCTTATTGGCATCCCGATATTTTGCAATCTTCGCAGCCTGTTAACTCTTGTGTTTAGTGTCGTTCGCATTCTGTTTGGTGATTTTTTTTTTTTTTTTTCGTTGTTCGGCAACCCTTTTCCCTCGCCAAGTGACAGTTGCATTTTTTTCCTTTTCATGGTTGTTTTTTTTTTTTTTTTTTCGAACAGATTCGCAGTTGTCGTTGGGGTGTGACTCTGAAGTTTTGTACGTTATGGGGTGTGATGTCTTTATATGCCAGTAGTTTTGCTGTTTTAAGTGCTCGTGGGATCAAGATCATTGATATAGTGATGTATCTCTGTATGTATATTACAGAGTGAGTTGTTTAAGATTTCAGAGGAGACATAGGAACAGCACATATATGTCTCTATATGTGCAATGTTCAAGGCAACGTCGACTGCTGTGTTCCACAAAAATTCTGTTAGTTATCTTTTTCAAAAAATAAATCATATGTGTAATAGCCTACTGCTATAAGGGAAGTTTTACAATGTCATGGATATAGCACAAAATTAGCACTCGCCATACGTCGAGTAACACTTAAATCGTGGCAATTAACTTTATTGTCCGCACTCGCCAAACTCAATGGGCACCATTCGCCAAACACGATGGTTGAAAGATTGATGCCAAGGAGGAAAGGGGTGAAATTCGTTCGGAATTTACGTGTCCAGATCAGCGATTCTCCCGAACGTAAGAAAAGAAAGTAGCAGGGGTTATTCTGTCATGAATTTTCCTAAAATTTAAGGCATTCGGTTCCGAAAATTAAAAAAAAAAAAATCAGTCATCAGTCTGAAAATTCGGACATAAAAATATCGCTAATTTCGATATGGTCGCCGAAAAAAATCAATTTCGACAATCGTTCGCAGAAGAAAATCACCAATTCCATCAAAGAATCGAGAAAAAACGTGAATTTCGCCCAAGGACCACGTAAAAAATGCAAATTTCGTCAAAAAATCTCAAATTTCGTCAAAGAATTGCAAATTTCGTGAAAAGATAACGGAAAAAACGCAACTTTCGTGAAGGATCGCAGAAAAAATGCAAATTTCGTGGAAAGGTCGCGGGATAAACGCAATTTTCGTCAAAAGATTACGGAAAAAACACAAACTTCATCAAAAGATCGCGGAAAAATGCAAATTTAGTCAAAAGATCGAGATTAACACAATAACAGAAAAAAACACAATTAGAAAGAGGGCATCTAATTAGTTTTTATCGCAGTTTTTATTCACAAAAAATAGTTTTTCTCTTATTTATGCATGTGTTCACATGTGCCCCAGCTATGTTCACAACTACCCTTCCACCGGGGCACATGTGAACAAATTTAGAAAATTTTTAGAATGATAATATAAGTTAGAAATTATTGATAAATGCATCCAAAAGTTTCATCAGAAGAACAAACAAATTCTAAATATTCATATAAATCAATTTTCGGTTCAATAGCTCATAACAATTTTGAGAAATATTCAAAAATGTAAAAATTGTTCACCTGTGCCCCCCCACCCCCTCTCCTCTACGTAACATACAATCCCTATTATTTTATTAGATTTGCAAACCAATTTCTGGATTAAATCTTGATATCTTTCTTCAATCCCTGCTGCTGCAATAAGTAACTGAACATTCTGATGTATTGTGCACCTGTAAACAGAATGTGTGCCAGAATTTCTAACAGGGGTGATTGTGCTCCGGGTGTAGCCCGGATTTCCGGGTTTTTCGATCTATCCTTCCGGGTTTATGAGATCGTTACGTTTAGCGGAAAATTCGGACATTAAAAAGTATCGCGAATTTCGACAAATGGTCGCCGAAAAAAATCAATTCCTCAATCGTTCGCTGAAAAAAATCGACAATTTCTTCAAAGGATTACGGGGAAAAAAGTGAATTTCGTCAAAGAATCTCGAAATAAACACAAATTTCGTCAAAGGATCGCGAAAAAAGCGCGAATTTCGCAAATGATCGCGATAAAACTAAGATTTTCGTCAAAACATCGCGAGGAAAAACGCGATTTTCGTCAAAAGATTGCGGGAAAAACGGATATATCGTCAAAATAACGCGGAAAAATGGATATCGTTAAAGGATCGCTGGAAAAACGCAAATTTCGTTATAAAAGATCACGTAAAAAACATTAATTTCTTTAAAGAATCGCGGAAAAAACGCGAATTTCGGCAAAAGACCGTTGAAAAAACACATAATTAGAACCGGGAAAGATTTTTCCCATCCTGGAATCGCGGGAAAAACGCGATTTTCGTCAAAAGATTGCGGGGGAAAAACGCGATTTTCGTCAAAAGTTTGCGGGGAAAAACGCGATTTTCGTCAAATGATCACGGGAAAGACGGAAATATCGCCAAAGAATCACTGGAAAAACGCGAACTTCGTTAAAGGATCGCGGAAAAAAACTAGTTTCTTTAAATAATTGCAAAAAAACCCCGCAAATTTCACCAAACGATCGCGGAAAAAACGCGAATTTTATCAAAGAATCTCGAAATAAAACAAATTTCGTCTAATGATCTCGAAATAAAACAAATTTCTTCTAATGATCGCGAAATAAACACAAATTTCGTCAAAGGATCGCAAAAAAGTGCAAAATTCGTAAAGGATCGCGAAAAAAAAAACAAGATTTTCGTCAAAAGATCGCGGGAAAAACGGAAATTTCATTAAAGGATCACGAAAAAAAAAAAAAAACAATTTCTTCAAAGAATCGCGGAAAAAACGCGATTTTCGTCAAAGAATCGCTAGAAAAACGGAAATATCGCCAAAAGATCGCAGAAAAAACGCAAATTTTGTTAAAGGGTCACAAGGAAAAAACATGAATTTCTTTAAAGAATCGTGAAAAAACGCAAATTTCGCCGAAAAATCGCGGAAAAAACGCAAATTTCGTGAAAGGATCGCAGAAAAAACATATAATTAGAACCAGGAGTGATTATCTCCCTACCCTCTCTTCTGTAACCTTTCAGAAAAGTTGCTGTGAATTTCAGATAATTTTTTTTTTTTACTCAGAATCACCCCTGGTATTGTGTTATCCATCTCAATCAATCTCAGTACAAAAATGTCCAGAATTGCATATCTGTAATGTGTAATACCCCAAAAGAAAGCAGGAAAAAGAAATTTACCTTGTGTAAGAGTAAAGCTTTAAAAATAGATTTTTATTTATTTTTTTCTAATACTTAGCCACTTAGAAGTAAAATTGGATTGGTTTTGACATTTTTTTACTGTTTTCAAATAACTAGATATGACTTGCATTAAATCTACTAAGAGAATAACTCTTAACATATAATTTGTACTTGTTTCATGAGTACTTAGAATAAATTCATTTACTGAATATAGAATTCGAACTTTGCATACAACAAGATAAATTGCACTCTCCATTTGATGAAGTCATTTAGCTTTCAGTGAAATTAACATAAGTTTACCAAATTATGTTTTTCTGCAATTGTATATTTCAAACAATAGCAGAAATATGTCATTTGATGCTGTTGCAGCATCAGTTGTTATGTAAATTGATATTGGTATATTTTGCATCGATAATTTTCAGGGTTTTTCACTTTGTATCGATTAATTTTCAGGGTTTTTCACTCTGAGTCACAATCACCCCTGTTCTAATTAAGACACAATGCTTTGGTGACAGGTTAGCAAATTTTGAAAACCCAATTTTAATTCGGACAGACAGTTCATTTAGATAGCAAAGAAAAAGCCTTTTTTGAACATGGACATTTTTCTTTATGCTGACCTTATCTTTCTGACAAGTCATGAGACGTGAAAATTCATCATCTTCATAAATTCTTTTACAGATTTATAGTGTCTTGAGATAACCTCTTCCCAATTAGTGGTGTACCGAGTAGTACTTTGGCTGAGTACCGAGTACTCGGCCACTGACTACTCGACCGTGACTGAGGACCGAATACCGAGTAGTTGTGTAATAAGGAAAAAAACGCTGATGTAAAGATGAAAATAAGGAATTTTGCTTAGTAGCCACTGGCCGGTAGGTTGATTTTATTTAGTAGCCAGTTACTAGCGAGTGAGAATAATTTCTTTAGTAGCCAGTAAGTACATTTATGTCACTGAATATTTAATTTATGGGTATATTTTACGTATGTTTATCCACTGAGTAGCAGGTATGATTCAAAATTGAAAAAATAAGTTTTAAAAATCTGAAATTTGCAGCAAATTTTCTGAAATGTAAAAGGGGGGTTGGTAGGGGATCCCTTCTGGTACTAATTATGCATTTTTTCCAGATACTTTAGTGAAATTCACGTTTTTTCGGGATCTATTGGCAATGTTTTCGTTTCTTTGGCGTTCCTTTGACAAAATGTGCGGGTTTTTTCACGATCTTTTGACAAAATTCGCATTTGTTTTCGCAATTCTTTGGCAAAATTCTCTTTTTTTTTTTTTTTCGAAATTCTCATTTTTTCCCCCCTTGCGATTCTTTAACAAAATTTGTGTTTTTTGACGAATTTTGTATTTTTGCTATGATCCATTGATGATATTTGCGTTTTTTCTTTGCTCTATTGATGATATTTGCGTTTTTTCGCAATTCTTTGACGAAATTTTGGATTTTCAGCGATCGTTTGACGAAATGTGTGGTTTTTTTGCGATTCTTTGACGAAATTGGTTTTTTTTTTTTTTTTTTCTGTGATCTATTGACAATATTTGTGTTTTTTTCTGCAATCCACTGACCATATTTGCATTTATTCCACAATCCTTTGACGATATTTCAGATTCTTTGCGATCCTTTGATGAAATTCGGGTCTTTCCACGATCCTATGACGAAATGTGCTGTTTTTATTGTGATTTTTTGACAAAATTCTCACTTTTTTGCGATTCTTTGATATAATTCGCTTTTTTGGTGATCCTTTGATGAAATTTACATTTTTTTTTTTTTTTTTTTTTTTTTTTTTTGTAATCCTTTGATGGAATGTGTTTTTTCACGATCTTTTGACAAAATTCATGTTTTTTTCTTCCCCAATTCTTTGACGAAATCCCTTTTGGAAAATCTTGCGTTTGACTGGTACTTTCCATATTTTTAATTGTCAGTTTTTCACATTTACTCGGCGACAGGCGATTGCTTATTTTCATCTTTACGCTGATGTGCACATAATGGTTGCTTAGGTATACATATGTGTGTACATATATATAAATATACCTGTGTACATATATCATGGAAGATGGTAGGGTCAGGTGGGGTAAAATGGGTCACTTTTTAGCTATTTTCACATTCAAAGTCTTGTAGCAATTAAATCATAAAACTTTCCTGTTTTTTCTCAATAGCATCTTGACATTACATTCCTTCAGGTCATTTTTATGTAATTTTAACATTTATATTTTAATTATAAGTTAATTAAACTTAGCTTGAATATCTTCGACTCATTTTACTCAATTCTGGGGTAAAATGGGTCACCTATAGGGTAAAATGGATTATAATGCAAAATGATGCTTAAAGAATATATTTATTAGTAAATACATTAAACAAAAAGGTAATCTGTTACATATTATGTTAAACAATATAATATTCAAATTTTAAAGTAGTATTGTTCATGGTTATTGCAAAGTGGTTCTTCTAAAACTTTTACAACATAATTTTTTCTGCTATATCAATGTCCTGTTTTTCAGGGAATACATAATCCCCAATTCTGGAATTGATTACATACTTCATATGTATATCATCACCTTCAATATTTGTGATTTGACCAACAAATCTTTTCGTAGCCATTTTCCCTTTATTCAATAACTATCCATTTTCCAGGAAAAAGTTTACTTATATTCTTGACCATCTTGCAAACAGATCGATCTGTTGTGGAGTGAGATCTTTTCTGCTTGTTTTAACTGTGGGGTTCAAATTTCATTTTTTTCTTTTTCATTCTTTCCAATACTTCTTCATGAAGAGGTACATTGGGTTCTGTCCTTATTACTCCCAGAGCTGTATTGGACTCTTTTCTTTGCTTTTTAGAATTAATAATAGCAGCTTTAGTGGCACTTGATTGTACAGGTGATAGATTTCTTAAGATAACACATTTTAAATCTTAAAATGGTGATGAAAATACATTAGGTCTTGAATTGTTTTGTCATTGCTTAAACAGAAAGAAAGTTCTGCCAGCATCTGAATTAGATGGTGCAGACTTCTGTAATACTACCATACTCACAGAAGTAGATGACACATCCATCTTTGAGTCAGTGCAATTGCAATACTATGTTCCACTTTTGTTATGTTAGTAGGAAACAACCCTGCACTTTTGAAGCCATTCACAGCATGATCTTTCTATAAACTTTCAAATAGTTGTTCCAGAAGATGAGGAAAAACAGTTTTAAAAACCTTTTGCATCCTTGTTTCTCTTGTTGTTTAAACTTAACATTGTTTATGTAAGTAACAAAATATTAAATATTAAAAAAATAAACATTGTTTAAATTTAATACTGTTTATATGTAAGTTTAAAATTAAATTTATAGTTTAAATTTAACAAAATTTACTGCAGTAGACCTACACACAAAACCTAAGCCTAACTATGACCCATTTTACCCCACCTAGAAAAAAATTAAATAAAAAAGAAAATATTTAATATTTTTTTTACCAGATTGGCTTGAAATGTTTTCCAAAGCTTCTTTTATGAGAAAATGCTTCAAATTTGCACTGCTTTTTATTAAAATACAGGGATTTTCAGAAGTTAATAAACCATGTGTTTTGCACACCACCATCCACAGTTTGTAAAGATTTTTTTTTTCTGTTACCATATTCATGAAACTAACTTTCTTGAACATGATAAATGTTGCCAACATATTAATAAATATTATTACAAATGTTAGTTTAAAGAAATTGAATTTCAATTTTATTTACATTGAATTATTTATAAAGTGACCCATTTTACCCCACCCTACCCTAGTATTCCGAGTGATGCAGCCTTAAGCCTAAAATCGTATCGTATCATATGGTTAAAATCGTATCGTATCATAGAATTCGTAGATGGCGAAACTCATATGTACAGCTAACTCGACATCAAAGAAAACGCGAAAAGCCGCCTTTTAATAACTCAGCAGATATAGGTCTTATTGTTCTGAATTTTCTAGAACAGTCTTATATCTGCAGTCTAATCGTATACTGAAATTTTTACATTTCTACGTGCAGTATATTTTGAGATCTAAATAGCCATTTTTAAAGTGAAAACGTTTGTATGATATCGAGGAAGTTCCTAATTTGAAAATCTCGAAAACGGTTCTAACGATTATCTTTAAATTGATACATAATATAAATATGATTAAGGCGAGGTGAATAACACTTTTCTTTTTTCTGGGAAAACTCTCGTTCGTTAAATAATTCGATTTTTTTTCTCTCGAAAATGACACGGCCGATTTTTTAAAAATCAAATAAATATGTTTCAGATGAACCAAATAACAATTTACTTGTTTCCAGCAAGACTCTTGTTCATTTTATAATGCGCATGAAAAATCGGACTATATTTCTTCGCCATTCGAGAAAAATTTTGTCTTCCCACTGGCTGAGTGGTTAAGGGCCATCGTCTACTGATCTTAAGATAGGTAGTTCGATACTCGCTGGTACTTGTTTTCGCATGTGAATGTGTTTTTTTTTTTTTCTTTTAAAGTCTGTTAGTTGACCATTATTCTCAGTTCCTTTGTAATTTTTTAATTGCTATTAAATTAAATAAAATTACAATTATAATGACGTCAATTTGATGATGATTATTTCTTGGCAATTTTTCAACAATAAAAATATTACCATAAATTTTATAAATATATTTAATTTCAATCACTTTACAAAAAATATACATTAATAATTATTATTTGAATATAAATCACACGATCAGAAACGTAAAAAAATAATTCATTTCAGCTCTTCTTTTTATAATATCATTTTTTATTATTATAACGGTCAATCAATATATAATCACTGACATCGATAATATTATTATTATTATAATTATTATTTTCTTTGCATAAAAACTATTGTGATGTAATAATTCTTTTATAATAAATAATTTAGTTGAAATGTTTTATTTATAAATAACAATGAAGTTTGATAACCCCGAGACAATTGTTTTTATTTAACTTTGCAATATTTACAGTTTACATAATAAGCATATCAGAATTCTGGTGTCACCATCTTTTGAAGCAATTGCGTACTACATTTTGTTTCTTATTCGGGAAAAAAAAAAAAACTAACGCTCTTCGCCGCTTTGAAAGAATCTCTTGTGACTAGAGGTCTATTTCGCAAATATTAAGAAAATTACTGCATACAAAAATATTAAAATGGGTAGTATTATAGAGAAATGTTTGATAAAAACGTTGAAGTAGACAGTTTTTAAATCGAAGAATTATTTTAAGAGATGTTTAATGTTAAATCTGGATAAAATTGTCTCATTAAAAAAGTCTCATAGGAAAAAAAAAAATATACATGGGAATTTAATCATTTTTATTCAATTTAATCATTCAATAGAAACTCGAAGTTTGCAGAGTGCATTTATTATTTTTAACTTGCCTAATTTTTTGACGGTTTATTTCAATTTTAAATTAAAATTTCCAGAGATATTTTTTACATATTTTAGAAAAGGTTATTTTAAATTGTTGCCAATTGTTAAAACAGCGCAAAGAATAATATATCCTTTAAATTAAAAATTTATTCACACGTGACTATTATAAACAGAAAAAAATCCTTTTAAATTAGAATTAAATGATAACGTGTTAAAAGCAGGAAAATATTAAACATTACGTCATAAAAATTGTTTTTACACATGCTTACTTAAAATGAAAGAAAATTATAAAATAATCAATTATTTTCAAATTAGAATTAAATGATTACGCATTAAAAGCAGGAAAACATTGAAAATTACGTCATAAAAATTATATTTACACGTGAATATTAAAAGAAAAAGAAAATTTTTAAATAATAAATTCATTGATATGTGTTAAAAGTCGTAAATGGAGGAAATTACGTCATAGTGGCCAAATAATAATATTGCAAAACAGTTTAAATTAAAAAATATATTTATATGAGAGCTTTATTTCAAATTTCGAGATGATATTTTTAACTATAGTTGCCAATTTTAAGGTAACGCAAATAATAATATTATCTTTCTAATAATAAAAATATTTTCAGTTGAATGTTACAAAGAGAAAGGAAAGTTTGGTGAAAATTATGTCAGATTTAAAACGTTACATTTAAAATCTCTTATTTAAAATCATTTTCTTATAGCGTTGTTACAAAATACCACAAAGCAAAGACTGTTGACTTAGTTCCTTTTATATTTGGTAATTTTGAAATGTTTAACTAATCTTATTTAATCAAGCATGGAAACAGCAACTAACATCAGCTGATTCGGTCTTGAAATCCCTCAGTAAAAGGGAAACCTGTTTACAGTAAGATCGCCATTGATTTTTTAATTATACAGAGTAGCTTCGATTATCCGAGCTAATTGGGACTCTTAGTAAATCAGAATCGGAAATCTCGGTTAATAGAAACTGTGTGTAAAAACTTGCCGTGCTTGCGAATTTAACATCTCTTTTAAAAAAATATATAGAATGTTTTTTAAATAATAAAAATAAATGTATGTAAAGTTCGGTTTCACAGCTTAACAAATTTAAAAAGAAAATCAACTACTAGTAGTAAATTTTAAAATGCAAATTGAAAAATTTACGAAAGTTCACACAGCCACTGGAAACAAAGCATTGTTCGCTATTGACTTCTCAGGGTCCAATGTTTCTTTGGAGTTGAGTGCTTTTGGGGGCAGAAGGGCCTGTATAGCACGGACAGTGAGCTAAAGAGTGTGGTTATTTTTAAGGCTCATTCAAAAGGGAAAAAAAATCAGACTTTGTTATCGGCTCGGTTAACAGAAACCTCGATTAATCGAAGCTCGGTTAATCCAGGTTCTAGTATAATTCAATCTTCCGTAATCGTTTTAAAGCAGATCAGATTAATGGACTTTAGCACAAAGTCACATAGCTGATAACTGCCATGCTTGTTGGCCACCTTTTTTTCAAAAAGTTTGCTTCGCCTTATTCAATTAATGAGATATCTCCGATAAAATAAGTCACATTTTCCCGGTCTAAAATACTGGTATCCAAAAATCGTAGCATGTAACTGACACTACAAGTACTCATGGAACTAGACTATTTTAAGTCTGATTTTTATTATAGACTATATAAAATTATTAAAAATGTATATTATGATAGGAACTAGCGGGCTTCGTCCGCTATTTACGTTACGAATATAAAAATCCATGTTTTTTTTTTTTTAGGGAAAAAGAAATAAAAACCTATTTGACGATAGGTTTATAAAGACACATTTTGTATTTGTTATATTTCCGGGGATGAGGAGGAGGGGGGGGGGAACTATTTTGATTAAATATCGCAATTATTCCACATGGCAGATATAATTATGATAGACACTAGCGGGCTTCGCCCCTCTATGGCGCCTTATGGGTCCAGCTTCCATAACTCAGAAACTACCTTTCGGACATCAATGCAACAATTCCAAACGTTATAATTAACTTAATAATCACCCTATATAGCATTAAAGTAAATTTATGAGTACTGCATACTATTTTTTTATCATAATTTCTGAAGAGAAAAAATTATTTCGGTTCCATTCTTAGGTACTGGTCTGAAAAATTTTGAAAAAGGGGGGAAGGAGGGGACATGAGACTGCTGTTTGTCAAACAACACAACGTGGTCTGGCTTATTCAACTTGGTTTTTGATGACTTCAATTGGAAGGTGGTTTGTTTAAAAGAGTGCGTTCCCTGCCCCATGAAAATTGGAACTATTGGTGCACCATCTATGTAAGGATTTAATAATTATAAATTAACATTTTGGATTTATTAATTTAAGGATAAAGTGTTTTTAAAGGAATATCAAATGAAACCCTCTGTGCAATCTGTGATTATACTTACCCACTTGTTTTTATATACAAACTGCTATAAGGAAAATTGTAATAAAATAGTAAAAATTAAATCTGCATTAAATCCCATAAGTATCTTTTTTTTAATCATTTTATCACTAACCTCAAAAAAGTAATGATATCAATGCAAAAACCCTTGACGGGTTAAAAGTTTCTGACGCAGCACTTTATCTTATGCTCAAAGAATTTTAAATATGGAACTTAAAAATACTGATATCAAATTTTGAGTGACGTTATGCTATTTCTTAAAAAATATATTTGTATTTATTTCATCATTTTATTTTGTTTTATTTATAATCACATGTGCAAAAGTTATGTTCAACATGAAAAGCTGCATAAAATTTTATTCGCTGTTGCTTTATCATTTACCTCTCTCATAAATTCAAAATATGAGTTTTAAAAGATATGATATAAAATTTAAGTGACGCCTTAAAAGGTTTGTTTTAAAATTCAATTTAAATTATTTTTGACTTGGTTAAAATATTTTTTTACATCTACACAATACTTTTAATTTTCCAATTCACTGTTAAATATATCACTTTCATTGAATCTATACTATGCATTGAAATGTATTTATTTCAATAAATTGATTTATCTTTTGTGTCACGCTATTCAAAATTGTGAGTAAGATTTATGTAAATGGTTTCTTTGCGTCATTGTGTCCAAACTACATGAAAGGTATGAAAAAGGATAGTTTGACGCAAATAAACCATTTACATAAATCATCATAAAAAAATCATCTTATTATGGGTGCATTCAAATTCAAACTATCTATTTTCTTACTCATTTTTAAGTTCATTTTTGCTCTCAAACGCATCCAATTGCTAGATTCTGTTATTCAGAAACTATATAATGTACAGTAATGATCGATTTTTTGATAGAGGCAGAATATATTTCAAGAAATGATGTCAAAGTGGGCATTTTGAACAGAATTTCCCGAAGCGATTGTGTTAGAAACGAAAAATATTTTCTACTGAGAAAATAATTGTTTATTAATCAAGTTTTAATTAATTGAAAGAAAAATAAATACACAGGTCGCTTATAAATCTTTTCAAAAATCACGTCAGGCATGTTTCATATTTTTTTTTTATTAAAAATTAATCTGAAAATGTGCCAGAAAATTTCGAGTTGAGTATGGAAAAATATTTTTTTAATATCGCCTTCACATGATTCTGATAAAACCAGCTATTTTATAAAAAGGAAATAAAAACTCGTCAAAAGCAGACAGATAAAACTGTTAAAGTGGATTTATATCTAATAATGATTTAGTTTTTGTTGGTGAAATTAGTATACTTAACTTCGAAATCTACCTCTGCCTGTAGGCCGGGCCGGCAGGGATTTTTTTAGAAGTTGGCATAAATTGTTACTGATTAGGTTTTGGTGTAAATCATATGACCGATGGCGCTGCTATGTTACATTTTTCAGGACGTATTAACATGAATGAGATAGAAGAAAGTTTTGGCATTGCCACATCCAACTAGTTTACTTATAATTTACTCAAACTCTGCAATAGGTTTCAATTTGTCATGAAAATGCTTCTATGTCTTGCAGGAATTCATTATATGCATTCCTGTGAGATTCCCCTTTTTAGGCACATTAAAAAAAAATATATATATATAACTTTATGGAAGATAAAACCTTGTCAAACTTTTAGATGTAAAGATGTATGATATTTCTGGCAATAAAAGAAATATCAACATTATCTTGTGTTTTCCATTACTTTTGGAAGGTTAGTAAAATTGAAATTCTTCTTTAAACAAAATACCTGTGAACTGCCCATTAAATTTTTTTTATCAGGCATAAAAACACACTTTGAGCTGCCTATTTATGCAATTAGATGAAAATTGAAGGGGGAACAATGGGGGAATCAGCCATTGAAGTTACACCCTTTTTTAATTAAAAAAAAATGATAAAAAGTCCTTTTCTGACAGCATTTTAATGAAATCAGCTGTACAAAAGTCTGTTTAAATGAAAGTTTACTTTATTTTGAACAAAACAAAAAAAAATTTGAAAGTTCTAGCTTAAACCTGAAAGGAGTTATAGACTTTTATGTTGTCATGTGTGCTATTCAAAATGGTGGCAAATCGGCCATCTTGGAAGATATTTAAAAGCTCATAACTCACAAACCATTTGATCAATTTCAATATGATTGATATTTTTGGAATCGGCATTAAAAAGTCTACAAATTCACTGATTTTTATCAAAATTGGTGATGGTAGGCAGTGTTGGGTACGCTCACAAAAAAAAATGAACTAATTCAAATTCAATTTCTCAAAAATAAGTCGAGTCCACGTTCAAACTCAATTTTTTTCAAACGAACTCGCTCAACTCAAACTCAACTATGAAAGTGAGCGAAGTTCATTAAAAACTCGTTTTTTTTTTAAATATATATGTATGTATATATATATATATGTATATTGGAACTTTATCGTCCAAATTTACAAAAGTTTGTGAACTGATCTTTTGATTATTCGATGTAAGGGTCCCAATTTTCTTTCCCGACACTCGGTCTGAGCTTGGTTTGGGAATAATTTTTTCTAGAGGTTCGGACCGAGATGGGCCAGGACTGGATTTATTTTCCTGCCCAAGTCGGGGCTGGACTGCATTCTTCTTGAGGTCTGAACAGGCAGAAATTTTCAGTCCATGTTTCCAACACAGCTCATATGAAAATCATTGGACCGCACGGCTCTGGCCTGTCCTGTAAAAATATCAGTAAAATTTGGCTCTGCCCAACTTTCTTTCTTTCTATTTTTTTTTTTTTTTTTTTTTTTTTTTTTTTACAAAAAATGCACGCATTTTTAAATTATTATTATTCCACAATTAAAATTGATATATTTATTTTTATTATTTTTTAAGATGGATAGATGCATTGCTAGGCAATAAAATTAAAGTACGGTAAAACCTTAGAAAAAGAACCTGCCTATGACGGAATCCCGTGTTTAACAACAATAACAAAATATATGTTGATCTATGTAAATTGAGAATAACAGTACTTGTGAAAAGAAAATAATGCATTTACAACAGACGATGATCCTGTTCATCGAGGAACCTGTCCATAACGGATTTTTCTTCTTTCCTATGCAATTCCGTCTTAGAAGATTTTATAGTGTAGAATTTTTTATTTTTTTATATCTCCAAGGCATAGAATAAGGATTGACGATATTAATGATAATTGTGACATTTACATATAATCAGATGCATTTAAAAAATAAGTACCGCAGCTCACTTTTTTAAAAATGAAGAATAAAAAGATAAAATAAGTATTTTTAGTTAGGACTTCTCGTACAAGACAATTTTAACATTATAGGTGTAAAAATCTATATTCAGCAGGATCGAGCTTGGTCGGCCCTAGTGGAGTTATTTTTTGTGCAGGCTGGACCGAAGTTTTAGTTTTTATACCGGACTTAGTCCATAATTTTTTTGAACGCGTATCAATTTTAACTACCAACGTTCACATCCATATAAGGGACTATACATATATAAAGTTATCGACTTTTTGTTAGTTTTGGACCACCTCCCCCCCCCCCCCCCACCCTTTCGATATCACACGTTATCATTCCTCGATCCCCCCCCCCCCTAATGATATCGTTATCAATGTCTAAAAATTATTTTTATTTATTTATTTTTCTTTTGTTTCGAGTGATATAGTTATATTTATTTTTCACATACTTTATTGATACAAGTGAAATCAATAAAATATCCCTTTATATATGAAATAACTTTATATCAAATAATTAAATTAAATTCAAAAAATCAAAAAACCCGACTGCGTAAAAAGCGAAATAATGAAGTATTTCTGATCAATGTGAAACTATTTTTTTTATATTAGCTACCTATTTTTTTATTTACGTTTATTGATGACTTATAAGTTGTGTTTAATTGCCAGTTCTTATCTATAAACACCGTTTTGATGAAGCCTATAGATGTCTATGATAGTTAGAGTTGCAGTAAAGCTAGAGATCCTACCTACACAACTTCCAGATTGTGTAATATTTAAACGAAGCTTCTGACTGTAAAATAGTCAATGAAACATCATCTTCATTTTGAAAGATCTATCCAATGATATGCCATTCAATATGGTGCATAATTTTTTTTCGTCTCTACCGCCATGTTGTATTTTACGGACGCCATTTTGAATTTATAGAAACAAAAGCTAGCCTATAACCATTGGACAGTTAAGACGAATCGACAGAGACCGCATTCATTAAAATCCACCCAGCCGTAGGGATGTTTCGAGGGTCTAAAGAAATCCATACAGATACGCGTGAATCACATAACTATAGGTCAAAATTGGGAAATTTCATTAGCGGCCACTGGCTGGTAGGAGTAATTTTTTAAGTGGCCACTTTCTTTAAACTAGCGGCCACTTTTTTATTTCAAAATGCCTACAGTAAAATTTCTATAAGTATTAATCTAAAACTGAGTAGACCAAATAAATTTGTTAATATAACAGGGGTGATTGTGGTCCGGGGGTAGCCCGGATTTCCGGGTTTTTCGATCGATCCTTCCGGGTTTATGAGATCATTGCATTTGGTGGAAAAAACGAATTAAAACCCCTGAAAATATAACTGAAACTGTGATGTAAAAAAGTCATAAAAGATCGCAGGAAAACCGCAATTATCGTTAAAAGATCGCGGGAAGAACGTGATATCCGTTAAAAGATCGCGTGGAAATAAGCGATTTTAGTCAAAGGATCGCGAGGAAAACGTGGTTTTCGTCAAAGGATCGCGGGAAAAACGCATAATTATCCCAGCAACGCGGAAAAAAGGCGTTTTTTGTCAAAGGATCGCGAAGTAAAAAAGCTATTTTCATCAAATGATCGCGAGTGAGACTTGATTTCCATCAAAGGGTCGCGCAAAAAACTCGTTTTTTGTCAAAGAATCGCAAGAATAAAAGCGATTTCCGTCAAATTATTGCGAGAGAGATGCGATTTCTGTCAAAAGATCACGGTAAAAACGGCAGTTTTCGCCAAAGATCGCAAAAAAGGCAATTTTTATCAAAAGATTATGAAAAAAAGACAATTTTTATAAGAAAAAAGATCGCGAAAAAACGGCAATATTCGTCAAAAGATCGCGAAAAAACGGCAATATTCGTCAAAAGGTCGCGAAAAAACGGCAATATTCGTCAAAAGATCGCGGAAAAACGGCAATATGCGTCAAAAGGTTGCGAAAAAACGGCAATATTCGTCAAAAGGTCGCGAAAAACAGCAATATTTGTCAAAAGGTCGCGAAAAACAGCAATATTCGTCAAAAGGTCGCGAAAAAACGGCAATATTTGTCAAAAGGTCGCGAAAAACGGCAATATTCGTCAAAAGGTCGCGAAAAAACGGCAATATTCATCAAAAGGTCGCGAAAATACGGCAATATTCGTCAAAAGGTCGAGAAAAAACGGAAATATTCGTCAAAAGGTCGCGAAAAAACGGCGATATTTGCCAAAAGATCGCGAAAAAACGGCGATTTTCGTCAAAAGATCGCTAAAAAACGGAGATTTTCGTCAAAAGATCACGAATTTTATTGCCTTGCTGTTATAGCATCAGTTGATGTTAGTATATTTTGCAGCGATAATTTTCAGGGTTTTTCACTTTGTATTAATTAATTTTCAGGGTTTTTCACTCTAAGTCACAATCACCCCTGATATAAATATATTAGAACCAAAAAAATAGAATCCTTGATGAAATGCAAGAATATTTTATTATCTCCTTGTAAAAAAGTGGCCGGAAGGTTACCGCTGATAGACAGTTTTTCACTAGCCACTTTTTTTCATTTACTGGCCCTGTGGCTAGTGCTAATTTTGACCTTTACACATTGTTCTCCCCTGCTCTGCTCAGCAAGCGCAAAACGTTTTGACACATTTAACAATTTATTTTTTAACAGAAAGATATAAATATGGAAGCGATTTGGAATCGAACTGTGTTTTTCATTTTTTGATAAATAAATTACCTATTGAGTTATTAGTAGGGATGCACCGGATATTGATTTTGCCGGATATCGGATACCGGATATCCGAAGCTCCTTTGCCTGCCGGATTCGGATATCCGGCCGGATATCCGATCGGATATCCGGCACTAGATATGTTTTTAGTTATATGGTGAATTATTTTTTTATATAACGCCATCTCAGAACAATAAATTACAAACATGTTTCACACATCTTTAAAACATTTTAAATGTATTGAAATATAATTTACAAAAACTATATATCTTTGAATATCAGGGCTTAAAATTCAAGTTTTCTCCCAGGAGGGGAGTTTCCCACCCAACATTTAAAAATGCAGGGGAGTAGAACTGTTAGAAAGGGAAAAAAATATCTTTAAACCCCGTGATTTTTTATGTGCCACTTTAAAGGAATTACATTTATACAGACATGACAAAATACCATTGAAATAGTTTAAATTAACAACTCAAGATAATTATCCAAAATTTTTATTTTATTAAAAGAAAAGGAACAAAATCAAGCTTTATATATACCATGTCTATTTTTCAATTTTCACCTAATGTTATGGGCAATTAACAATTGGATTGTTAAATGAATTTCTTAATTTAGATTTTATTCCATTTTGCGTGATTTAGCCTCTTTCACAAGTTACACTTTCGACAAACAGCACAGACCAACTTTTATAACTTTAGAAATTATCGGAAACGCATGGTTATGCTCTGTTAAAAATTTTTAGAAAACTTTGCAAAATCTGATGTGCATTCAATTTTAACTTACTTGCATGAATAATGCATATCGGTGATTCTATTGTCAATATCCTACGGTGAATGTATGTCACTTCTGAACAAACTTGTTTTATTATATCCTTAATGGAATTATAGTCAAAACTGTAATCCCTGGTATTTTCGTTAATTGAACTGTGTTCTATGCATTGGAATTTTAAATCCATATCCAAAGTTTGAAAAGGAAATAGTCAATTGATTTTTTTCTATTACGCGATAAAAGGTTGATTTCAAAAAGTCATGCCCTAATTTCTATGAATTGCAAGAATCAACTAGTTTGTTATTTCTAAACCTGTTTTTTTTAAGTTCAACCAAATTTCTTTTTCTTCACGTGTACCACAAGTGTAATCTCATTTTGTTGAGTGCTGACTATTGGCCAGTTTGGTAGGGCTCAGTCTCCGGTGGCCATTACTGCCCTTTTAGTTATTTCCTATTTTGGGCATAGGGAAAACACATCGCAAAATACATAAATCGGTCATAAAAAAAAATATCGCCGATTTCGTCAATCATGGTGAAAACAAATAAAAAAATTTGTCGACCGGTCGCAAAAAGAAAACTGAAGTGCATGGGAAATGGGCAGCGGGAAAATATCACAAAATTCGTTAACCGATCTGTCATGAGCAAATATCGTGAAATTCCTCAGCCGGTTGCAGAGAAAAAATGCGAAAGTTTTCAATCGGATGCAGAAAAAACAATCGTTACTTTCATCAGTATGTCGCAAGAACAAACAGGGAAATTTGCCAATCGGTCACAGAATAAAATTGCTATATTTATCAATTGATCTCAAGAAAAAAAAATTATGAAATTCACCGATCGGTCTCTAGAAAAAATTGTGAAATTCGTCAATCGGTCGTGGAGAAAAAGTGCAAAATTTTTCAGTTGGATGCATAAAAACAACCATGAATTTCGTCAATCTGTCTTAAGAAGAAACTGTGAAATCTGCCCATTGATAGTAGAAAATATCACAAAAATTGTCAGTCGGTCCTGAGACTTGATCGTCGTTTTACAAAGAAACATTTTCGGAAAGTGATTTTTTGGAAACAGGAGACGTCCGCCCATAATAGGGCATAATAAATAGGGCACGAATCCTGCCATCCCTTCTCGAAATTCAAGCCCTGTAATGTATATTAAGAATATTGCATAAAAAATGTAATTTAAACATTAATATATTCTGTTTATTCGTACAATGAAATGCTGATAATTGCTACTGGATTTGAATAGGGGATTGACTATATTGATAATTGCTAATAATTAATTAATTTGTACAATGAGATGCTGATATATCGTTCAACAAATTTTAATCAATTAATATGCGTATAATTGTAGAGTATTTTCACAAAGAAATACTACATACTTTCTTTTTATAATTTAAACATAAAATATCTACTAATATACCCATGATTAAAGAGTTATTTTCTCCAAACATAGGTTTAGTTGATGCCCTTTTTCTGTTTTAATTATTTAATATTGTTTTTGCTCTAAGTCATGTTTAGTTTTATTTTAACTTAAATTATTTTTATATTTATAAGTAAAAAGAAAATTACTTTTAATTTTAAATATTTATAATGAAGTTACGAAAACAACTAGTTGGATTTGCCAATCCCAAAACTTTCTTCTATCTCATACATCTTAATATTTCAAAAAGTAGTTCCAAATGTTAATGCTTCAATATTATTAGTTCAATATTATACCAACTTTGATTTTGGTCTAAAATTTCTGCTCCAGTCAATTAATCAGAATAAGAATAAGTTAATCTCTATCATGATATTTATTAAAATCAATAATTTTTTCGTTATTCTGTTGTACACCAGCTGTTTGTGAATAGCCAGCTTAGCAGGATGCGAAGTTCCCTTCGCTTCATGAGCCGCCAATATACAGTACCAGTGATGGAACAGCATGGACCTCATTTTGGAGCAGCAAAAACGCTCATTTTGGAGCACAAAATAACTATTTTGGAGCAGCAAAAATGCTCATTTTGGAGCACAAAATAACTTGGAGCATCAAAATGTCATTTTGGTATTCTTTGATGAAATTCACATTTTGTCTGGAATTCTTTGACGAAATTCGTGTTTTTCTACGACTCTTTCACAAAATTCGCAATCCTTTGACGAAATTTGCGTGTTTTTCACAATCTTTTGACCTCATTTGCATATTGTTCACAATCTTCTGACAAAATTCGCGTATTTTTCGCGATCTTTTGACAAAATTTGCGTTTTTTGCAATCTTTTGATGAAATTTGCAGTTTTTTGCGATCTTTTGATGAAATTTGCGTTTTTTTCCACGATCTTTTAACGAAATTAGCGTTTTTTCACGATCTTTTGACCGTGGTTTGTTCGTTTTTTGACGAAGTTACCTAACCTTTGGCAAAATTTACGTTTTTTTTTTTCGTGATCCTTTGACAAAATTCGCGCGTTTTTCGCGATCTTTTGAAGAAATTTGCGTTTTTTATTCGCAATCTTTTAACGAAATCGCGTTTTTTCACGATCTTTTGACCGCGTTTTGACGAAGTTAGTGCTCCTTTGACAAAATTCACGTTTCTTTCGCGATCTTTTGATGAAATTTGCGTGTTTTTCGCGCTCTTCTTTATCTTTTAAATTAATTAGCGTTTTTACACGAACTTTTGGCCGTGTTTTGTTCGTTTTTTGACGAAATTAGCGATCCTTTGACAAAATTCACGTTTTCTCGCGATCTTTCGACAAAATTTGCGTGTTTTCCGCGATTTTCTGGCGCAATTTTCGTTTTATTCGCGAGATCTTAACGAAATCATGTATTTTCGCGATCTTTTGACCTCGTTTTTTGACGAAATTAGCGGTCCTTTGTTAAAATTAACATTTATATTTTAAGTGATCATTTGACAAACGTCGCGTGTTTTTTCGCAATCTTTTGACCAAATTCGCATATTTTGGCAAAATTCGGATGGAAAATGATCGATTTGGCTGAAGAATTATTATCGAATTGGCGCAGTTGGGCACAATTTTGTTGAAAAGTGATCGTTTTGGCGCAGAAATGCGCAGCATTATCGATTTGGCGCAATTGGAGCAGCTGTTCCATCACTGCAGTACAAAAAAAACTGCGAAAAATTGAGAAAATTTTACTAAAATCTGTTACAGTGCCACCTTCTGGCGAAATATTTCCAAATTCAAGGAGAAATTGCTGGCCATAGTAAAAAATATACACACAAAATTGGTCCAATTCTATGCTTAGCTTCATACACTTTTCAATGGTAAAATAACGAAAATAACACAAAAATCTGTATTATAGCGCCCCCTTCCAGCAGAATATTTTCAAATTGAAGGAGGACCTGCTGGCCATACCCAAAAGCATACCCCCCACCCCCCCCCCAAAAAAAAAAAAAAATTGGTTCAATTCTATACATAACTTCATACACTTTTCGATGGTACAAGAATGAAAGTGGCACAAAAATTGCTATTACAGCGCCCATTCTGGCGGAATATTTCCAATTTAAAGGAGAACCTGCTGGATATAACCAAAAACAAATATAAAAAATTTTGTTCAATTATATGGATAACTTCATATACTTTTCGATGGTACAATAATGAAAATGGCACAAAAATCACGATTACAGTGCCCCCCCCCCCCTTCCAGTGGAATGTTTCCATATTGAAGGAGGGCGGGCCGCCTGGCTATAGCCAAAAACATTCACAAAAAATTTCGTTCAATTCTATGCATAACTTCATTCACTTTTTGATGGTACGATGGCGACACACAGACAGACAGACCTTTTGTATAAACATGTTTTCGGATATCTGACCCCTAAAACATCTAAATCCGTCGAAAAAAGGAAATCGAAAAAAATTCTATTGCAATACTTTCTTCTAAAAATAGGCCTGTTTAAGTGTTAAACTTAAAAGAAAGAAAGAAAATTAATAAAGTCATACTTTAATAAACAACTTCAAATTTTGTTTACATTCTGAAAGTAAAGGTACAATTTTCTAAAAGAAGTATACATAAATTCTTAAATTTATTATAAAGAGTTCAAATATCAATGTTAGGAAAGCTAGCAATTCTTTAAACTTTTGAGAATTACCTTTTACTCATGAATAGTGAACTTACTTTCATATTTTACATTATAAACAAAATTGTTCGACATTGTTTGGGGTCAAACGATTTCTGTTATCCTTGTATATTCGCTTCGCTGCATTCTGCCGGATAACCGGCAGAGAAGTCGGATATCCGGTGATTGTGATTCGGATATCCGACGGTATTTCGGATATTGAAAAATCAGCCGGATATGCCGGATATCGGATATTTGCCGGATATCCGTTGCATCCCTAGTTATTAGCGATTTTTATCACCTTGACAAGATGTTTTTCTCCCTTCGCTTACTGTTTTTTCTGCTTTCTTTGGGAACTTCGGTTCAAAACGTCCACTTTGACACCATTTTCTGAAAGATGTATTGCGTTTCTAAAAGAACGGAAAAGCAGTTTGATTACATAGTTTCTGAACAACAGAATCTGCTAGTTTCATGTATTTCCGAACAAAAATAAATTAAAACATGTCATAAAGTTGCCCATTTGGATTTGAGAATAGCCTTAAAAGGAATAGTTATTATTTAAAAGAATTTAATAATATATTTTTGTTACATAATGCATTCAATAGTCATAATGTCTTTTTGCACTTGCACGGGAGGAGGGGGGCAGCAGACAGAGCTTCTTATCAACAAAACAGGTGGACAACATTCTTTCTCTTTTATTTATACAAGTATTATTTCAAACATACTTCGCATATGCTTTCTCGAAAAGCGTATTATATATGCGTACACATGACAGAAGAAGAGGAATGACAAACGTTGGAGTAGTCCATAATTTTGAAATTAAATAATTTATAATCATTTAATGATTTTAATAATATATTTGCATTTTCATAGGGATATATGACTAAAAAAACATATTATTTTGATGTAAAGACAAAGTTACAAATAAAAAGAGGAAATTTTGGTTGGATCAAAAATGATAACAATATCATAAGACAACCCCCTCCTCCCCCTAGAGATATCTTATGGTATCATGTGCCAGACCCCCACCCCATTCCCTCTAAAATGATAATGTTTTATATATGCATAGTCCCTAACCAGGGTTCGTAAATATCATGATATTTTCGAAAATATCAAAAATATCCGATATTTTGATATATATCCGATATTTTCGAAGCAGCCAACTTACCGCTGATAATAAATGTTTTCGAGCATAATATAGATCAGAAACTAAGATATATTGCACTTAACATGAAAACTTAATCAAACAATATTCTAAAAATGCATTTATTTTTATTTATTTATTTTTTTTTTTTTTACTTAGAGCAAAATTGAAGATGAACTAATTGAAAACAATAACAATTCGCTTTATACACTTATAAAAAAAATTAAGTATATGATTCAGTATCAAGATCAAGTATAAAAAAATCAGATATTTTTAAAACAGATACAAAAAGTTTTTTAATTGAAAAATTTTAACATAAATGTAAGTATAAAATGTCTTATTTCGTATTTCCTAACATGTTGTAGTTTAAACTCAACTGAACCAAAACTTGAGAAAAGGTTATTTTCTAATGAAGCTGTATATAACTGCTTATTTAAATTAGTCAGTTTATCTTTCAATGGTTGTTCTGAATTAATTATGTCCCACATAACTATTAGTTCAACATTTAAAAATAAAAGCTTCAAATCCAAAGCTTGAAAAATACATATATTTGTTTTCTTTTTTGGCTAAAAAAGTCACATCCAAAAGAGACAAAAGTTCTTTATCAGATTCACACAGTCAATAACAGTTGAAAATTTATTTAATTTACACTGAAATATTACAAACTACGACTGAAAATATCAAAAATATCTTGCACTATTTCATATTTTGAAAATAAATATAAAAATTTTTGATATTTTGAAAATAAATATTGGTTATATATCATAATATATATCCACTGATATATATCAATGAACCCTGGCTGTATATAAACGATTATTTAAATTACATTTTATCTTTCAATGGCTGTTCTGAATTAACTGTCTCACATAATTATTAGTTCTACAGTTAAAAATAAAAGTTTCAAACATAAAGTTTGGAAAAGATTTCTTTTCTTTTCCTAAAAAAGTCATTGCCAGAGGCAAAAGTTCACTACCTACACCTACAGAATGACGCAGTCAATAACAGGTAGAAATTTCATTTACACTTGCTTTGAATGTAGAAAATATAAAAAATATCTTGCTCAGTGATATTTTGAAAACAAATATAAAATATACAAAATATCAAACATCTTGATATTTTGAAAATAAATATCAAGAATTTGAAAATATCGAAAATATCAAAAATCTTGATATTTAAAAAATAAATATCGGATATATATCAAGATATATATCATGATATATATCCATCGATATATATCAACGAACCCTGTCCCTAACAGAAAAAAAAAAACATATTTCTGATATAATTTTTTAAAAGAAATTGTGGATTCAGGGGTCGATTACGACATGTTGACACAACACAAATATTCAGACTTTTGAAATATATATTTGACTTTCACAGAAAATTAACAGATTAAACGATATTGTCTCCGGAAATATTTTTGTTAACGAATAATGCAAGAGTACTGTATTCGAGAAAAGCTATTATATAAATCATTATACCGTAACCGCTTCCTTTACTATGTGCGCTGCGTGGGGTCATATCGGCTAACTTAAAAAAGCATCCCTGGAAAGGAGAAAGCATAGCTGCCAACTCTTCCGATTTTTTCAGAATTCTTCCGAAAAATCGGCATGTTTTCCGATTTTACGCGCGTAATGCGTTTTCTTCCGCTTTTCGTCATTTTTTTCCGATTTTCGGCCTTTTCTTACGCTTTTTACGCGAGTTACGTCAAAGGATCGCAGAAAAACCCGAAATTTCGCCGAAGGTTCGCGGGAAAACCTGAAATTTCGTCGAAGGTTCGCGGGAAAGATGCAAATTTTGTCGGAAGATCGCGTAAAAACACGAATTCCGTGAAAAGATCGCGAAAAAACGCGAATTTTGTCAAAAGATCGGGTAAAAAAAAGCGCCGTCAAAAGATCGCGTAAGAACACTGTTTCCGTGAAAAGATCGCGTAAAAACGCGAATTCCGTTAAAGGATCGCGGAAAAAGCGCTCGTTTTGTGAAAAGATCGCGGAAAAACCCAAATTTCACTGATGGATTGCGGGAAAAACCCAAATTTAGCCGAACGATAGCGGGAAAGACGTGAATTTCGTCAAAAGATTGTGTAAACAACGCGTAGGGATGATTTTGGTCTGAATTTTCCGAAAATTTTAAAAAATCGGCCACCAATTTGAAATTTCGGACATAAAAAATATCGCGAATTTCGACATCTTCGCCGAAAAAAATTAATTTTGTGAATCGTTTGCAGAAAAATCGCCAATTTCGTCAAAGGATCGCGTTGAAAACGCTAATTTCGTCAAAGGATCGCGTGGAAAACGGCAAATTTCTTCAAAAGATCGCGAAAAAACGGCAAATTTCTTCAAAAGATCGCGAAAAAACGGCAAATTTCTTCAAAAGATCGCAAAAAAACGACAAATTTCTTCAAAAGATCGCGGGAAAACGGCAAATTTCGTCAAAAGATCGCGGAAAACGAAAAAATTCGTCAAAAGATCGCGAAAAAACGGCAAATTTCGTCCACAAAACGCGGAAAAAAACACAAATTTCGTCAAAAGAACGCGAAAAAAACACAAATTTCGGCTAAAGATCGCGAATTTCGTCAAAGTGCCGCGGAAAAAAACGCATAGCTAGTGTCGGAAGTGGATTCCCCCCCCCCCCCCCCCCCTTGCTGTAACTTTCAGAAATTTTTTTTTTACTCAGAATCACCCTTAAAATAAAAGAAAAGAAACATTTCGGAGTCAGAAGTTTTAAGTGTCTTTTAATGTGAAAGGTAGGATACCTATAAATATTCAAAAAAAAAAAAAAATTAGTAAATTTTAATATATTCAAGTTATTCTTTTTTGTCATAATATATATTGTGTAATTGCAAATTAGTGAATATTTTATTCGAATTTCTCTTTGAAATTTGTTTATTTATAAGGATTCAGCTGTTTTTTAATCCTTACTGAAAGTGTTATAAAACTTAAAAAATCTTCTGATTTTTCGCGAAAATCTTCTGATTTCTTCGGATTTTTTGTCCAAAATCTTCTGAGTTTTACCGAAATTTAGTTGGCAAGTATGAGAAAGTGAAAACAAATAAACAATCGCCCCGAGCAGTTCGAATACGCTTTGTCATCGTGTGGGAAAAATAATTACATGTCTAGGTTTTTGCTTGAAGCATGATTTGTGAATTGAAAACCATAGAAAATTTTTCAGTTCATCTCTTAAATTTTTTAAATGAAAAATCTGAATATTTACAACTTTAAGAAAAATGCTAATTCATAAACTGTCGTATTTTTTAATTTGCTACAGGCTATATTAACATATTCTGTATTAACAATCAAAGAGAAAAGCTCACCGCTATTTCTTACAAGAACAAAAAAATACATTACATATAAAACGATTTTAAAGACATTTAGATCTATCTGTTGGAAGGATATAGCCAAAGATTCTTTATACAGCTATATTCATTTAAGCTTATTATTACTTAATTCAGAATTAAGATTTTTTTCTTATTACTTCTACATTTTTTTCCTCCGTAATTTTTAACAAGTCTGTTCTCACAACAAAACTTGCTACTTTGTGACACATTTCTGAAATAATTTTCATTCTTAAATGGGTACATTTTACGGTATTCAAATAAAAAGAAATTGAATAATCTCTCTCTTTTTTTTTTCCTGTAAAAGAAAAATATATTTAAGAAAATGGTATCAAAATGGATGTTTTGAACGAATTTCAGAGAATCAAAACAACCACAGAAAGTTCGTCATCATGGTGCATTTTAAAAAAATCATGGGGCAATAAATTTAATGGAAAATGAAAAATAGTAAATAAATATAGCTTTTCACTTTAACTTATTTTTCACCGTTGCATATGTATTATCTTTCTTTTTTATGATTTCAACTTATGAGCAATAGAAAAATTAATATGATGTCGAATTAAAAACTCAAATGGTATGGTTCATTTAAAAAAATGCTTGTGTTATTACACATAATTTATCTTGATACGAAAATTTACATAAGATTTTTTACATAAAAATTTTATGAAAAATTAACAATATTATTTAAAAATATATATTGCCGTGTCTTTATAGATATGCATTACCTGTAACCAAAATTTGGAGTGCGATTGAATTAACCCCTAGAATAATTATTTGAATAGATTTGTTATTAAAGAGGGCTCGGCTACCTACGAGATACGCTCGCCAATACACGTGTAGTCTCCTCATGCTCAAAACCCAAGCTTATTTGCTATGTTTTAAAAATATTGCATGATTACAAAAGATTCAATGGTAGTATCACGGCTAATCGAGATCTTCTGTAACTGGGTTGCCATGAATTCAACCATTAATTATAGGTGAAAATTAGCAGTCGCCACTCGCCACGTGGCGATTAAAAAATTGGCCATCGATCGCCACTTTAGTCGCCATTCGCCAAGTGGCGATTATAAATTTTGTTAACGATTGCCAACGGAAATACAGCATTTTTCATGGAAATATGCATCTCTACTTTGATTTCACCTAAGTAGCAAACTGGTTAATTCTTTTTCCTGCCAGATGCAAGCAGATTTCAACGATTTAGCTGTATTTTCAATATTTCGACTTTTCGTCAAATGCTAGCTCCTCACTTATTTTTTACAAGAAATTTCTATTTTTTTTTTTTCAAGAATTCTGCAAAATATATTCATCTGCTTTGATTCCACATGCATTTCAAATAATTTATTCTTTTTTTTTTTTTTTTTTTTTTTTTTCACTGGATGGAAGCAGGTTTTAAGGACATTGCAGTATCTTCAATATTTCAACTCCTGCCACATTCTCACCAGTTAGATTATTTTTCTTCAAGGGATACTGTCTAATCCTGAGAAATACACTCACCAGCTTAGATTTCAACTGTGTGTAATTTGTGTAGTATATTAATAGCACATTTACTTATTAAATAAAATCTAAATAACATTTTATTGTGTTTTATTTGATTTTTTTTATTATTATTATTGTATACACTTAGCTGTTGGAATTTTGATTTAGTTATTTTTTATATAAAGAAAGTAATAGTAATTTGGTTGATAATTGTGTTTATAAACATATACAAATAATCCAAAAATATATTCTAAAAAATTAATGTAACAGATTTTGTGGTTTTAAAGTAATTTTCTTTAATTTTGACTGCTTCCCTATTTTTATCATGAATAGTTGGCTGGTATAAAACTCTGATTTATAGAAAAATATGTATATATACAGCGATTATAGTTTATCTAGATGTCAAGAAAGTTTGAAACATTATAGTGGCCACTAATGAAACTGAGTCTGCCGGCCACTGGCTACCCCAGTAGCAGAAAGTTATGGTTGTGTCTGCGACAGCAATTTAGTGGGATGAAATTTGTCTGCGGGAGTAGCGTGTTACGTTTTCTTATGTACAAACATTATGAGTGTTAAAATAAACAGCGTTCTTACTGATGGTGTGACCATGGGTGATTCAGAGTGGAAAAAATTCTGAAATTCACAGCAAAATTTCCAAAAGGTTATAACAGAGGAGGGGGGGGTGGCGAAAATCCACTACCGGCACTAATTATGTGTTTTTCTTGCGCACCTTTGATGAAATTTGGGTTTTTTTCGCGATTTTTTGACGAAATATGCCGATTTTGGCGATCTTTTGACGAAATATGCTGTTTTTTGCGATCTTATGAGGAAATTCCTCGTTTTTTTCGCGATCTTTTGACGAAATTTGCCGTTTTTTCGCGATCTTTTGACATAAATGAGCTTTTTTTCTCGATTCTTTGACGAACTTCGTGTTTTTTCTGCGATTCTGTGACAGAAATTTGCATTTTTTCGGCACCTCTGGGACGAAATTCACGTTTTTCCCGGGATCTTTTGACGAAATTCGCGTTTTTACAGCGATCCTTTGGCAGAAATTTGCGATTTTTTGACAAAATTCCGCAAATTTAATTACGATCTTTTGACAAATTTTCCTTTTTTCGCGATCCTTTGACAGTAATTTGCGTTTTTCGTGATCCTTTGACAGAAATTTGCGTTCTTTCGCGATCGTTTTACAAAAATTTAAGTTTTTTCGCGATTGTTTTACAGAAATTTACATTTTTTTCCACGATTTTGTGACAGAAATTTGCGTTTTTTTTTTTGCGCCCCTGGAACGAAATCCACGTTTTTCGGGATTTTTGGATAAAATTCAAGTTTGTACAGCGATCTTTTGGCAGAAATTTACGCCTTTCGAGATCTCCTGACGAAATTCCTCCTTCTTTCCGCAATCCTTTGACATAAATTTGCGTTTGCTCGCGATCCTTTGACATAAATTTGCGTTTTTTCGCGATCGTTTGACTAAATTTGCGTTTTTCCCACAATCGTTTGCCTAAATTCGCGTTCTTTTCGCGATCCTTTTATTAAATTCGCATTCTTTCCGCGATCCTTTGACGAAATTCGTGTTTTTCCGCGATCCTGTGACAGAAATTTGCATTTTTTCTACAACCCTGGGACGAGATTCATGGTTTTTTTTCCGGTCTCTTTTGACGAAATTCGCGCTTTTACAGCGACCCTTTGGCTCTAAATGACCAATTTTTTACGCGAACAATTGCCGAAATTGATATTTTTCGTCGACCATTTGTCGAATTCGCGATATTTTTTGTCAGAATTTTCGTACTTTTTTTTTTTTTAAGTAAATACTTTTTTTTTTTTCAAGTTGGCAAATTTATCTGCAAGGTCCAAAATAAATCTGCGACGCACGTCGCGCGTCTCGAACTTTCTGCTACCGGGCTGGCTACTAACTCAATTTCCCAGTTTTCACCTATACCATTGATTTGGAAATTCATCGGTTCCCAAGGCGGCATCCACCGCAATAGCAATAGCTGGCGGCCATTTTCGTAATTAAGATCAAATACACATTTTAAATACAACAGTTAAGCATTACTATACAACAGGGTTGCCGGCTTTTAGCCAGGCCAAAAAAAGCCGGCCGGCTTTTTTTGGTTTTAACCACTTAAAAAAAGCCGGCTCTTATTTTTTAAAGTTGGTTTACAGTTAATTTGTTTTAAATTTGGATCAATTAATTTTTAATACACTTATAAATATTTTCTACTAAAAAAATTATAGATTTCTATTAAATTTTGTCAAATAAATAAGTCTATAACTTCTAGAAGGCAAATGTGAAGGCATTATGTCTGAATATATATATATTGAATATATATATATATATATATATATATATATATATATATATATATATATATATAACATTGAAAATAATATAAGTTAGGCTCCAAACTGGTATTTTGAAATTCTATATTACATAGCTCCACATACACTACACATTTTAAAGATTATATTTAATTAATGACAAAATGTAGCACATCAAAATGGAAACATTCTTGTGTGTCCATATGGAGAGATTAAGTTATAAATGTTAAAAGAGAAATTAGAAAGGATGTAATATTTGAGGAGAGTGGTACATAAGTGTATAAAAAAAATAGAGCATTTAAACAAGAAGAAAAAATTCTCTTAATAAAATTTTGAAAAGCTTGTTAAGCATATTCATGCATATGTTGTTCGCAATATTTTTAATAGTGAGAAATGGTGTTTTTATTAATATGACTATGTATAATTTTAAATGTTTACTAGAAATAAAATAAGACTTGTATATTAATAGCTCTTAAAATTAAGTAATAAAACATGTAGCTAATTAACCATTGTCCTTTTTAATTTTATAAAGCAGTAAAAATGAAAAAATTGGCAGTTGGTATGGCCCTTTTAAAATCTAGCTGGCATATTTGCAATTCTGACTACAATTCACTAGCAAAACCATCTAAATTTTATTGCAGTATTAATGTCCTCATTAATGAGAAATTGGGTTACTTATTAAACTCTAAATCAATTAAATGTCATTAAAACTAATTAAAAACACTTTAAAATGTGTAGTTTATAATTACAATGCTTCATTGTATAAAAGCCAATTATGGCCAAAAAAGGAAATTTTGGCCAAAAAAAGCCGGTTAAAACCAATAAAAGCCACCGGCCTGGCTTTTTTTAATTTTAGCCGGCTTTTTTGCAACCCTGCTATACAAGAATAATAAAATAATAAATAAATAATTTCAGTGAACAATTTCAAAATTTTACAAGAAATAATAAATTTATAAATAAATATGCGGAGCTTTTGCAAAATTTTAATAAGAAAATATTTCAGTTTAAAAAAAATACCGCTAAAGTAATACCGTTTAAGTTTTTTTTTTTAATGTTTAAAAGAATCCCGTCTAAAATCAATACGATTATAAAACATTTCTAAAAAGTATGTATAGAATAATCACATCTCTTAACCGTTCACAAACTGTACTATCGTGTGTGAATAAATCTGAAGTCATGATAGTCATAACTATTTATACTCCACCCCCTCCCCTTCGAACACACATTTAGATAAGAAAAATTTGATTTTTTAGAAAATTAAAGTAAAAGTAACAATAAAGCTATTTTCCCTCTTATAAAATTAAATCTAAAACTGGTATTAATTAAAACAAATATACCTTTGAATATTATCTGCTCTTTCATACACAATATGGGTCAGTGGCAGAAAAAAAAAAGCAAACAACACCTATTAACTCAGCAACTAATTATAATAGAAGAAAATTACTGGTATCAAATGACTGAAAATAAAATCTACTTTTAAATGATGCATCTAAAATTTGCTCAGGAAGCTATCTACAAATCAAAACCAGACCAGACTTTGCTCTTTTCAACAGCAACATCCAATTTTGACGCTATATTTTAAATTTTCGGTTCAAACTATGTCTAGAAACGAAATTTTAAGTCATTTGGATGATAAGATTTTGAATTATAAACATTCAAAATTTAGAGTTGTTAAATTACATTTTTATATATTTATTAATATCTTCTAAAATTATAATCCTAATGTGATAATTTTGTGTGTTGATAGATTTATATTTATTATATCCTGCTTTATGCGAATTCTGAATATAAAATTTTTCTCCCAAGTAGTTTTCGAATTATGATTAAAAACTGTCAAAATGGTTTAAGGGGACATCTAGAAAAGCATAATTTGAAAAAATGTATTTTACTCATTTTATTAAAATTTTAGGCTCGCAATAATTGAAAGATATTATGCGAGTGAAATAGTCATATTGACAAGAAATAATACATTAAGGGTATAGTTTAAAAAATATTTTCCCACGCTCAACAACTCAAAATTTTCGGACGCATTTTCAGACTCATTTTTAAAGGTGAAAACATGAAACTTGCTGACACGGTTTTGGAAGAGATGTATAAGTGGCCGCATGTTTTCATTTTTCGTTCAATTCATTAGAACTTGATTTATAAACAATTATTTTCTCAGTACGACCATTATTTTCGTTCCCAGCTCTCTCGGTCGCTCCGGGAAACTCTTCAAAACACCCACTTTGACGGCATTTTTTTGCAGTATAGTCTGCCTTTATCAAAACATCAACAAGAACTGCCCATTATATAGTTACTGAAAAAGAGAATCTGCCATTGGATTCGTTTCAGAACAAGAATGAATTTAGATTGAATCGGAAAATAAGTTGTTTGGATTTTAAAACACCCTTAGATAGATAGTGAGATAGCCATTCTGTAGCATTTCAATAATCGAGTACTGAACTTCAATTTGGATACAGCCCCTAAAATGTGAACAATTTAAAATAATTTCTCTGAAACTAATCATACGAACTTCATGATTTTTTTTTTTTTTCTTTTTTTGGTTAATTGAAGGGAATAGAATTTATTTATGGTGTCAAACTTGGGTATGGGCTATTGAAAAAAATAAAATTTGGGTTCGTTTTGTAGATGGCCCACTAAGCAAATTTTATATACATCATTTAAAAGTAGACGTTATTTACAATCGTTTGGTACCAGAAACTTTCTTCTACATTAATTTGTTGCAGAGTTAGTCGGGGTATTTTCATTTTTTTTTTCCACGACTGTACTATTCACAGAGAATGTTAGTTAGCCAAAGCAAAGAACTGTAGTTAAATTATTATCTTTGAGATGAGACATATAGAACCTGATATCTATACATTGCTTCCTAGATTTAGCTTAAAAGTTCTACGACCAAGGTCATTTTATACAAAACGAGAGATGTCTTATCTCAGAAGAACGTACAATAGAGGTCCCTCTTTGCGCTTGAGGCATCATAAAAATATCCAGGCCTTGTTGACCATAAAGAATCAATCTCATAGCTGGCATGTCTGTTGTTATGTTGCATATTACTTATGTGACTTTGTGCTCCCCTCCCCCTCTCTTAAACAGTAAACCACAATTTGCGTTTTATTGGGCCTCGTTATAATAACTTATCGTTTATAGCTCTACTGCTCTTTTAAATAATCCGTTTTTCACTAAAAAATATTTTTGGAGGGTCCAGTCGGAAATATGGGGGGATACCCATGATTTTCCCCATCGTACGCCCATGATTAGGAATTACAATGTGAATATATAATTTGTGTTAAAAATTGAAAAGCGTTTGCTAAATAGAGGTACCCGCTTTTCGTATGTGTCCGCTATGGAGATCTTATTGCATATAGATTTTTAACCTTTTTATTTTTGACATTCTTTTGAAAATTCTGGCCTTCCTGAATCAGATCAGCAAGAGTCAAAAGAAATTCTGAAAACGATCCAGAAACAGAAGGCCATGTCCTTCAAAGAGCAAAAGGACAACTTTATGACATAAGTTTTAATTTATTTTTGTTCGGAAATGCATGAAACTAGAAGGTGTTGTTGTTCAGAAACTATGTCATCGAACTGTTTTTTTCCGTTTCTTTTGAAGCGCAATAGACCTTTCAGAAAATAAAGTCAAAGTGGGCGTTTTGAACCAAATTTCCGCGCGAATTAAGAATAACCACTCAAAAAAGGTTGAAAAAGTCTTTGTCACGTGATCAAAATCGCTTATGACTCAATAGGTAATTTATTGATAAAAACATGGAAAACACAGTTCGATTCCAAATCGCTTCCCTAGTCTGGCCTTCCAGTTTTATATCTTTCCTTTAAAAAAAGAATTTGTAAATGTGTCAAAACGTTTTGCACTTCTTCAGCAGAGCAGTTGAGAACAGCCTTAGTGTTCTACAGGCAGATCTTTCTTAACATTATACAGGCCACCAAGAGTGTTGCTGATTTTTTATTCAGATTTCGAGTTTACATCATAAGATTTTTAATACTAATTCTCCTTCATTTTATTCATTAAATGTTTATAATTATAATAATAAAAAATAACTATTTAAACTTTCTAGGAAGAATTTAGAATATTTTAATGACAGTTTTATAAGTGACACATAAAGTGCATCAACAACCTATATAGTATTACTTGTTTTGAATAGATATTTATTTTACGTCGATATGCTTAAAATTTTGTCTTGTGCGAAAGAGTTCTGACAATATATATATATATATAATTATAGGGTTTAATCTAGGAAAAAGGGATTTTTAGCTTTTTGGCTAATTGCAGCCAATAACTTCTAGCCAAATAAAAATAACTTTAGCCAAGGAAAAATAAAAAGTTTTATTTATACAAAATTTCTATATACATGAGTATTATTTTTAGTTATGCAATATACAAACAAATACATTACTCTGTAAGATTGACCCTTCGAGATTTGGCTGTATACCACATAGCAAATATGCTTCTTTTAATGGAAATTCTTTTCAAAATTTCCCTTCCAAATTAATCATCATTAAGTTACTTAAATTCTTGATTGTCAGTTTGTTTCTCAGGTCAGTTTTTGTTATATTCATGAGACAAGTCACATGGGGAAACATGCCATTAATACCATTTTTATGAAAAAAGAAAATAATAGAATAAGCTAGTTTAATTTCTTTACACTTGTAGTCAGAACTCGCATAAATTCAAATCTGAAAAGTTTATACGACATGCATCTGGCACATTGATGATTCAAAGCTAGTGAACATCCTATCCCATGCTTATACACTCTGCGATTTTTATTTTCGCCATATGCTGGAGTCGTGTCTGATGCAAATGGCGTCACACAGTTTGAAGACGCTTGCATAGAGAGCACGAGACAAATTTTGAAGTGATGCCGCAGCGTGGATGCAATATGAGATTTTTTTTCGTTTTTGTGCAATGGCAGCAGGTTTATGAAATGCATAACAACAAAATGGGAATGATATAGCATATTTCTTTGGCTGTCGCTATTTGGCTAATTCACTAAATGCTTTAGGGGCAAAAAGCACTTCCAATTAGCTATTTGGCTAGCTCTAGATTAAACCCTAAATTACAGTCTCTTTTTCACGTTTATATTGTTCATTTTAAATAAAAATGCCATAAACCAGAGATCTGCACAGGCTGGGCCTGGGCCTATTTTCATTCACAGCAATCTGGCCGGGCGAGGCCTAGTTACTATTCTTTCCGGTCCGGGCTCGGACCTTTTTTCTGAAGGACCGGACAGGGCCTAACTTATTTTCTCCGTACCGAACCGGGATTGTTATCATTCTTCCTAGTCTTCACGGGCCTAAATTTTCAGTCCCGGTTTTGACACAGCCTGTAATAAAATTATTGTCTCCGTGTGGCCTGGTCCATTGAAAGATCAGTAAAATTTGGCCTGGTCCAAAAATTTTTGCAAAAAATGCATACATTTTTAAATCGCCATTATTCTGCAATTATAATCGTATTTGAGGATAAAAAACAAATTATTTCAAAATCATCTTGAAAAGGACTTTTAAATAACTGCCCCTAAATGGCTATTAGAAATAATAACCCATTTGCGCCTGGCACCGTATATTTAGTGCGTTACAAACATGCATAAAAATAGGCTTGAACATATAATTTCACAATTTAAAAAAAATACATATTTCAAAGAAGTTTACAAGCTAAGATTATGGCTTATTTATTTGGATCTTTGATACAAAAAATACACTTATTACATGTTTAATTTTTACATTACGCTATCTTGAAAAATGAAAAATTTATAAACACCGAAAAAAGGCCTTCACTTAAGCAACTAAATATCAATCTTATGCTGTCATTGAGGTCTGCACGGGCCCGGACTTGGCCCGTACCCGACCTGGCCCGAAGGCGAATTTTCAAACGGACCTGGTTAGCAGAATTAGAACAACCTTTTCAACGGACCGGGCCAGGCAGACAAAGAATTTGAACGGGTCTACTGGGCCGGGCCGGGTCGATAAAAAAAATAAGCGGGCCTACCGTCCGCTATAAAAACTTAATCGATGCCGATAAAATATGAGTTGTTTTCAATGAAGGGACTTTCGCGAGAATAAGTATAAATGTGCATCACGAACCGATGCCAGTTTGACAATATCCATACAGAAATGTAACATGTCCAGCGTAGAGATCAACATCGGACAGTTAAATAGTATCTGAGCCCGGGCTTTTTCTTTTCAGCAGACTCGTGACGAGATCAGGATTGCATTTTTTTCCTACATATTCGTGCAAGTCTGGAACTGGATTCAGGATCAGGATGTGTAGGAAAGTCAATATGTTTTGTAAAAACATTAATAGCGATAACGAACTTCTGTTAACTGAATCTTTGGAACTATATCTTAAGGTGGTTCTCAAATTCACGCGTCAATAATGAGAAATTTTCTGACTCATTTTTAATCACATCATTTTATTTCAACTGTAAAGGCATAAAAGGCCTGACGATTGAAGGGATTTGGAATCGAACAGTGTTTTTCATTTTTTATAACTAAATTACTTATCGAGATATAAGAAATTCTTCTCTTGTGACTGCTGGTTTTTCTCCTTTCCCGTGCTATCGATTCTGGAAATTCGATTCAAAATTTTAACTTTGACAGTATTTTCTCAAAGATATATTGCTTTTATCAAAAAATGGATAACGTTGTTCGATTCCATAGTTTCTGAATAAGAACCAGGGTTGGCTTTTTCCCGTCCAAAACTTGTTTTTCCCATCCCACCGGGGAAAACTGGTAAATACCGGCATGAAGTGGTAAATACTGGAAAAAACTTCCAAATGACAATACGTAAAAAATATTCTGGTTTTCTGAATCTGATGTGTAAAATGAAAGTTGGAAATACATAATTATTACAAATTTCCTTTAGGTTTAAAATTATTCTGTAAGAAAGGAATACAGTAGAAGATCTGTATAACAAAAACCTAAAGATACAAGGTTGTGCATTATATGGGTCACATTTCGCACATCATTAAATTTACCTTATCCCTTTAAGACCGGGCAGCTTTTTGTGTTTTTTTGAAAACAATGATATAACTGAAATTTATAACTGATAATTTACTATCTGTTGATAAAATTCATATAATATAGTTTCTGTTAACCAGCACAATCACTCGATTCCGGCATTTATGGAATAGATAACCCAGGAAGGTAGAATTTTAGTTATTGCCTAATCCGCACGATCGTGCGGGTCCAGTCTAAATAAGGTGAAATATGTCTGAAACATACATGAAAATATATTAGAGTACCTTTATACTGCATTCCTTGTCCACAGGAGTTTTCCAGATTATGAACTTTTTAATAACATTGAATATTCCACATACAGTATAGGATCCGTTATCCGGAATGCTTGGGACCTGAGATATTCCGGATAAGGGGTTTTTCCGTAATTCGGAACACTTTACAATAAATGTTAAGAACAGCTTAAAATAACAGTATGAAATGTATAAAATATGAATAATATATGAAAATACATAATTATAAATTAGTTAACTTAATAACTTATTTACACAAAATAAAAAAACCTTCTAAATTGCAATTCAAATAAAAAAGAAAATTACATTAGCGTATAAGAAGAGAGCAGAATCCTTTGATTTGGTTTTTTAGAACATTTTTATTAAGATTGGTTGTTTATAGTATGTCTTTTGCACTAATTGCTTCTGTATACACGATTTGCTGTTTGTGGGAGTAGCTTGTTTGTTGCATTCCACAAATCATCTGTTCAAATGAAATATATTAATAGCTCATTTGAAATCTTTTTACAACCTCATTCTGCTTGTCATCATCTTCACTTCCATTAGACATATCCCTTGGCCTTATGTCACAAATCTCACTGCCAGTCATCTGATCACTTACAGGAGTATCATCATCAGCGATTAGACAATCTTCTACTGGTTCTTGATCCAACAATTCAGCTTCTGAACTTGAAAGATCTTTAGCTTAGTCCAGCAGATCTGTAATAATTTCATTCCCTTTTTAAATTTTAAAGTCTTCAACTTCATGCTCATTCACACCATTAAAAAATATTGCACGATTTTACGTTTTTGAAATGAAACAAATTATTTTTCCGTTATCAAACTGCATTTCAGAGCATTCTGGATACGGGGTTTCCGGATAACGGGTCCCATACTGTATTGTTAAATATGCTTTATAAACATGGTCAACTATACCTGGACCAAATCATTCATTAAACATTTTTGAAAATGAGTAATATATTGTAATAATACCATTTTTCTTTTCAGTAAAGTTCTAAATTAAGGGGATAAAGTTGAGCTAATGTAACAAATTCATAATAATAATTAACAATAACGATCTTCTACTGTATAAATAAATAAGAATTATTGCATAAAACATCTTCAGGGATGTCTTGCATCATCAGCATCTTTTGAGTGATTTTTTTTTTCTAAATTTTCTTTCATCCAAAACAAGATTAGAAATAGACTGGATTTACAAAAAGTCTCTAAATTAGTATTTTGTTATATGATGCTAAAAAATCCAATGTGGAAGACGAAGAATATGATTATGATTGATAAATGTTTGGGAATCTGTGTACTAGTGTGTGAATATTTAAATAAATGCACTCCATTGTCTGTTTTTGTAGATCTTCCTTTTCTTTTTTTTTTTTCTTTTTTTACCTTTCAAGCTATTTTTTGGAACCCAATTTTGACATTTTTAAAGGTTGTTTTGAATTTATATTTAAGTGTTTAATAATCAGTTTTTCCCAAGTGGGAAAAACATAGTATTTCCCAGGACGGTAAATACCGGTTTTTACCATGGTATTTACCGGGGGTGGGAAAAACCTTGCCAACCCTGATAAGAACACTTATCAATCTTATGCGTTTCCGAAAAGAAATGAATTCAGAAATGTATCGGAAAGCAGCTCCTTTGGACTTGAGAAAAGCCTTATTAAATGGCAGAGAAATATTTTTACAAATCTGCTTTTTATTATACAGTTTCAAAGTTATGTTTTTAACCCTCCTTTTTTTTTCTTTTTTCTAAACTACATTAATTTTTATTGAATCCTTATTTGAATGCTGAAACGTCTAAGATTCTAAGTAATCATTAATGTTGCTACTATGTATTTTCTGTCTTGCGAACACATAGTAATTTTAAAATATACTGTAAAACTACCCCATACATATGTAGTATGCAGTATTATTCTTTAAAAGAATTTAATTGTATGTTTTGAAAAACCTGAATTTTTTGTTGAAATTGAGTCGGACCTCATTTAATTGATTTTCCACGGGTCGGGCCTGTTTTCACTGATTTTTGTACGAGCCGTGCCGGGCCATGAACTATGAAAATATAAACGGGCCGGGCTCGGGCCGAACTTTTAATTTTTTCATCAGGCCGGGCCAAGATTGCTTTTGTTCGGTCCGGCAAGGGCCAGGGCCTGAAAATTCCGGCCTGTGCCGATATCTGTGCTGTCATCTCTCATTAATAGATAAAGACATTTATAGACAATTACTTCATACAATTTCCGTACTGTAAAGAAGAAGAAAATTATTAAAATTTGAAACGTCCCAAAATTGGGACGCTAAGCATAAATGGGTTAAAATGTAGCTAAACTAACGTATAGTAAAGCACGTGAAAAAGAACCTGTCTATGACGAAATCCTCTCTTAATGTGAAAAATATGTTGATCCATGTAAAATGAATGTACTAATACGTAAGAAAATGAGTTACACCTGCTAAGAAGGGAACTTGTCTATAACGCATCTTTTTTCTTTCCTATGCAATTCTGCCTTTAGAAGATTTTACTGTATAGCATTTTTCAGATTTTTAAGTCTCCAATACACGGAATATGGATCAAATATATTAATTATAACTGAAACATTTACATGCAACAAATAGCGATTCATTAATAATTAATATCGCAATAAATTCTATAAACATGACAATAAAAAGCATAGATAAGTATTTTTGGTCAGAACTCCTCGTACTAGACAAATTTTTAACCAAATCGACGTAAAAATCAATGTTTTGTAGAAATTCGTTTGGACCGGGCCGGTCTTGGACCGAACTTTTAGCTGTGATACCTGGCCGGGTGCGGCCAATAATTTTTCTCTACGGGTCGGGCCAATATTTTTTTTTATATGGCCCGGGTCGGGCTCAGGCAGAACTTTTAACATTTATACCGGGCTAGGTCGAATTTTTCTTCTATCGATCGAGCCGGGTCCGGGCCTTGAAAATTCGGCCCGTGCAGACCTCTACCATAGACTGCATAGCACAGGGACCTCCGTTCCAAAATACTGTTTCTACTACAATTCTTTCTATATATCCTTTTGTAAGCTATGTTGATTTTTTAATGGAGCTCTATTTGTATGCATATTGGAATTATTATTAACACCATTAATCCATTTACACGGCTTGAAGACTTAAAAATCTGAAAAATTCTATATCAAAAACCTTCTAAGACGGAATCACACAGGAGAGGAAAAAAAAAATCGTACACAATCAATCGGTTTTACAGTACTGCATCCTCACCTCTAGAAATGTACTACTATTCTTTATTGTAGAATAATGGTAATTTAAAAATATATGTATTTTCGGAAGAAAATTTGGTACTTTTCGGTTAGCCGGGTGCCAGTGTTATATATACATATATATGTACGTACGTATGTATATGTATATATACATATATTTTTATGCATATATTGTATATATACACACACATATATATATATGCATATATATATGTATATATACATACATGTATATGTATATATAACACTGGCGCCCGGCTAACCGAAAAGTACCGAAAATTTTTACCTAAGGTAGATTGTTACTTAAAATGATTTTGCACGAGTCAGACTGGGACGGGACAATGATTTTCATACAAACAGGCCAGAAAATTTCTGTCGGTATAGACTTCTAGGAAGAGTAAAGCACCGGTCCAGAAATAAGTCCGGTCCAGCCCGGGCATGACCCAGAAAACCTGATGATCTGACTTGACCCGTGCCGAGTCTGTTTAGGCCTCTAAATGGCATTTGAATGGAAAAAATGTGTTCTTAACGGCTGGAAAATTAAAAAAATAAGTTATGAAAAAAATTGAGTTTGAGTTGTAAATTCGTTCAAACTCACGGATATTTTGAGCTTTTGTTCAGTTCACGTTCGTTTATCAAAAAGTGAGTCAAGTTCAACTCAAAGTTCACAGAAAGTGAACTAAGTTCGTGAACTTTCGTTCAACGAACGCGTTCATACCCAACACTGATGGTAGGTACCATGCTCTGGGTGATTTGACATGGAATGACCCAAGTATAAGTCTGATAATAAACTGGATGTACAACTACCTTGTGGTACATATATGTAATACACAGCATTACATATTCCTGATATTCTAATTTCATTTTATAAGAAATATTCATTTTTTCCAAATGTCTTCAGAAATTCAAAGAACATTTTAAAAAGAAAATTTCTTTTTTTTATTTTAACTACCGACAGATGGCACAACAGAGCATATAAACGTTTATTTTAATATTTTAAAAGTTCAAGACAAATGAATGGTTTGTTTGTTTACTTTCATATAGGGATAGATAAAGCTGCCAATCTAATTTTAACTGAAGTTATCGCAGCAGAATATTAGATAAATAGAATATAGCCCATCAGAATGACGTGTTTGCATTTTCAAAAAAATTATGTAGCATTGCATTATAAAAAGAATTGTGAAGTAATAAATTTTGTCTTGTCTGACTTATAGGGTCAGGTGGGGTAAAGTAAAAGCATCCCATTTTTCATTGAAATGCAATTGGCAAGAAAATTATTAATTGAATTGGTAGAATACTGATATAAAGTATGCAAATGAACTTCACTCACAAAATTTGAAGAAATATTTCACAAAAACATTCAAATTAGTATTAATAATGCTATTTTAAAACATATTGTCAATTAACTATTTTATCTGATGGTATGGGGTAAAATAAAAGACAATTCCAACAGAAAGTTTATTTGTTTTTATTAATTGCCAAAATATTAATTATATAACTTAAAAAATTTTAAAAAGTTGAACAGAGAAAATCCCGATTTTTTTTAAACATGCATAAAAGAAACCTGTAATAAATTTTGCATTGATATATATACACATATATATATATATGTAATACACGGCATTACATATTTCTGATATTCTAATTTCATTTTATAAGAAATATTCATTTTTCCCCCAATGTCTTCAGAATTCAAAAAACATTTTATTTAAATAGAAAATTTCTTTTTTTTTAACTACCGACAGATGGCGCAACAGAGCATATAAACATTTGTTTTAATATTTTAAAAGTTCAAGACGAATGAATCAATTGTTTGCTTACTTTCATATAGGGATAGATAAAGCTACCAATCTAATTTTAACTGAAGTTATCGCAGCAGAATATTAGATAATTGAATGTAATCTCTTAAATGTTAATTTATTTTGAATAATCTGTCTAAAAATGTAACTTTTGCGAATAGTGGAAAAGAAAGCACATTTTACTCAACGTTTTAAGATTGAAAATCAAATCAACATTCACTTGTGATGCCACATGTACAACACAAATTCCAAATCCAGAAGCAAATGACAGGGATCACTCTAGAACATAAAAAAGGGCAGGGCGCATATTACAAAAAAGGGCATTTTTTTTTTTGTAAAGGGCACATTATTTTTAAAAAAAGGGCATTTTTGTAATAACTGCATACTGTTTAGAAAACACATTAATATTACTTTTATATAATCTCAGAAATAATACACTTTCATATCACGGGAGAAACGCAAATTTCGCTAAAGGATCGTGGAAAAAACGCAAATTTCGTCAAAGAATCGCGAAAAAACTTGAATTTCATTCAAGGATCACGGAAAAAACGCGAATTTCAAAAGTATCAAGGCATAAAACCAAAAATTTCTTCAAAGAATCGCGGAAAAAACGAAATTTCGTCAAAGGATCGTGAACAAAAACGCAAATTTTGCCAAAAGATCGCGAAAAAAATTCAAATTTCGTCAAAGGATCGCGAATAAAAACGCAAATTTTGTCAAAAGATCGCGAAAAAACCTCTCACAAATTTCATAAAAAAAATCGTGATAAAAAACACAAATTTCATCATAGGATCACGGAAAAAAAAGCAAATTTACTCAAAGGATTGCAGAGAAAATGCAAAGTTTGTTATTGGATCACGGAAAAAACGCGGATCTCGTCAAAGGGCTGCGGAAAAAATGCGAAACTCTTCAAAAGGCCGCGGAAAAAACGCATAGTTAATGTCGCGATGGGATCACCCTCCCATTCTGCTGTAACCTTTCAGAAATTTCTGTGAATTTCAGATTTTTTTTTTTTTTTACTCATAATCACCCCTTATCTGTACATAAGTTCAAACTATATACTTATCGCAGAAATTGTGAAAAATACAGCATAACAGCGCCACCTGTTCGGGCATTTACAACAAAACTTAATCAACGTCTATTTGTGTCAACGTCTAACAGAATATGAAGTTTGAGGAAATTCCTTTAATTAGTTCTTCAGATATAGTTATCGCGGAAATCGTGAAAAATGCAACACAGCAGCGCCACCTGTTGGGCAATTTACACTGAAAACTAATCAGCACCCATTTATATCAAGGTCTAACTGAATTTAAAGTTTTATTAAAATCCATGCAATAGTTCTCAGTGATGCCTGTACTTGAAAAAACCTGGGTCCCCGGGACCCAGGATTTCCAAAAATGTGGGTCCCTTTTTTACAAAAGCGGGTCCCCATCAATAATAATTTATATTTTAAAGGAATAAATGAAACTTATTTATTTGGAAAAGATAAATGAAGTGCATTAATCACTGTTTTAATAATAATTAAATAATGAATTAAAACCAGTATTATTTGCAATCAAATAAGATATTTTTAAAAAATATTAAGAGAAATTTTCTTTACTTTTTTAAAAGTAAAAATGCAAAATACAATTTTAATCGTAAAATAATGTTTATTTAAGAGTAGAAGATACCAAGTTCAACTTATAACAAGTATCACTAACGTTCGCATTTCTTTTAAAAAGGGGCAAGACGGGTTTATTGAAAAAGATATTTTTGCTGAAAAAAAGAATACTTATGTTAAGTAAAGATGTACTTTTTGTTGAATGAATGGGTGCTTTCATTATACTTCCCATTGAATTATTTGTCGGCATGGATCTGTGTTGGAATCGGACATTTTCCTTGGAAGGGAAATTTACATCTAAATCATTAATAAGCATCGAATCCTAAATGTTCTGAAAGCGGGAGACATTTCAATGCAGTAAGAAGGAGGGGAGGGGGATTTTCACTGGTCCACCTACTGAATACATTATCAAAGTACACTGAAATCATGCTGTATTTTTAGGAATCTCATTTAAAAAAAATTAAATCCCATTTTATGAATTTTCTACCTGTAAGTTTAGTTTGCACATCTTTTTTGGAGCTTTGACTAAATTCAAGTTTTTTACGCGTTACTTTGATGAAATTCGCATTTTTTCCGCGATCCTTTTGTCGAAATTCGCTATTTTTTCGCGAGTCTGTCATGAAAATCGTGTTTTTTCCACGATACTTTGACAAAATTCGGCTGAATTCAGCGATTCTTTGACGAAATTCGCTATTTTTCGCGATATTTCGACGAAATACACTATTTTGTCTCAGCCCTTTTACGAAAATAGCGTTTTTTCCGCGAAATTTTGATGAAATTTGTGCTTTTTTTCACGATCCTTTGACGAAAATCTGCTTTTTTACGCTATTTTGGGGGGATCCTTTGACGAAATACGCTATTTTTTCGCGATCCTTTGAAAACATTCGGCTTTTTTCCGCGATTTTTTTACGAAATCCGCTATTTTTTCACGGTCCTTTTACGAAAATCGCTGTTTTTGCACGATATTTTGATGAGATTTGCGCTTTTTTCACGATCCTTTGACGAAGATCTGCATTTTCCCGCGATTTTTTGACGAAATTACGCGTCCCACGGGACGCGTAAGAGCTATTTTTTGCGTCCCGTCTCCGAGTTTTTGCGTAATTTACGCGCTATAGCGCGTCCGCGGCATCCCTGGTTCTTGAGATAGAGCACCCATAAAATTTTTGTCACGTACGCACAGACCGGCAGACTGTTTTCTAAAAACAGTCAAATCGTGTTCAGGACGTTTTAAAACGTATAAATCTGACGAAAACCGGAAGTCGAAAATTTTCACGAATCCAATAATGTCTTCTTGTAAAGATAGAAGAAAGGAAGGGGGAAGGGGCGGGATTCCGTCTTATCGTTTGCATTTTCCATTCTTTATTAAAGGGGCATTTTGTCACAATTTGAAAAAAACTTTGAAAAACAATTATCAGACTGATATGGCCAAAGAAATCCAGATCCGGACCATATCAGCAGAAAAAAGATTAATGGGCGGCCCGAATTGAATAATATAAAAATCGGCCGTGGATCGTGCCAGGCCGAGCCGACGAAAAAATTAAACGGGCCTATAAGAAAATTAAGTATTTTCTGAACGATCTTTTGTCTGTATTAAAACATCGAAACGCCATTCGATTACATAGTTTCTGAATAAGGGCACCTGTTGTTTTTTTTTGCGTTTCTGAAAAAAATGAATTCAGATATGTGTCAAAGTGGATCTTTTAGATTTCAGCGTTAATAAATTATGGAGAAATATTTTCAGAAATGTTTTTATTATACAGCTTAAAAAGTTATGATGTTTTTAAAGCTACTTTTTTCTTTTATTCTAAATTATTATATTGTGTATTTTTTGTCATAATAACACGTAATCTAAAACGTACTGTAAAATTTTCCCATAAATATGTGCGCAGTATTCCTTAAAATAATCTTAATTGCGTATCTAAAAGAAAATTGGAATTTTTTTTTGCAGAAATTGAGTCGGGCTGGAAAGGACCCGATTTAATTGACTTTGCACGGGCCGGGTCGGTCCTGTTTTCACTGATTTCTTTATAGGCTGGGACGGACCGAATCGAAGTTTTTTCTTTCACACCGTGCCGAAGCATAAAAATATGATCCGCACAGACCTCTACTTCCAATGCATAGTTAATTTTGTTTTTTCTTTCTTCTGATAGTAAATTCTACTATCGTTTATTTTTATCTGACTTTGCAGATTCCGATTACGTGATATACCACGTTCAACAAAAATGTTTGTTTATTGATGCGTATTATGAATAATCTTTGAGTACTTGTGAATGAGAATGCAGTTTAGGTATTTCATTCTGTCATGATTTAATTTATAAGCATCTAAAAGTAGTTTAACAGTTGAGCAGTATATTTTAGGAGTTTTGTTTTTGGTTGTATTATATGTGAAAGATAGGACGATAGGAGGGTAAAAATGGAAATAAATAAATGGGTGGAAAACATTTATTTTGTAAAAATCCCGTACTTGGATAAAATATATATACAGAACGCCGATTTTTTTTTTTCTTTTGAAAGTAGGCTATTTTTGCGCTCTGCCGAGAGATTTGGGAACCAAACTGCCTTCTGATGCAGCTTTTTTGTCTCATGTAAATTTCCTAGTTAACATTTTTGTAGTGAATTCCGCCATCCCGTCTCCCCTGCGCCTAAAGGAATTTATTTATTAGGGATGCGGAATCAATACTCCGCATCCCTAATACATAAATTCCTTTTATCAATAATTTTAATTTGTAGATTTCGCCTAATTCATGATTAAAAATCGCTTTTATAGTTTGCAAGATATCGAGTAGAGAAGGAAGGGCGGCCGTAAGACTTTTAAGACGCTACTTCCCTCACGCAAAAGCACCTGCTCGCTAATGTTAATCCTATGGGTGAAATTTTTGAAATACCTCGTTTGCATTTCAATACATTTTAAATGATTTTTTTGCGTTAAATAGCTAATATCGATCTCCACAAAGGCCGCTTTTTATTTTACGATTTTGTTTTCTTTTTTTAAATGAAGATATTTGAGACTTGGGGGGACTGCTCGGGGCACTAAAAACTATGAGAAGGAAAATACACAAAATTCTTGATTAAAATTTAAGTTTCTTTACAATATATCGACCGTAGGGCGCCGAAAAAAAAAAAGAAACGTAGATATTAAAGCCGCCCTTCCTTATAAGAACATTTATAATTTACGTAATTTTACCGTATGAAAAGCATTAGAAATAATGGAAGTACCTTCTCGATATTTTCCGTGAAATAATCCGTTACTTTAGCACATCTCTTTGTGTATTTAGGCTAATATCAGACGAACGTCTTCTTGCACGCTTTTTTGCTTACGTATTACGTAAGCAAAAAAAACGTGCAAAAAGACGTTCGTCTGACATTAACCTTTAATATATTCACGTTCATTTGCCCTTTTCCTATGATTTTTGAATGACATTTTTAAAACTTAAGGTAACTTCTTCTTTTTTTAGAAAAACGGGTTGATTTGACTACAGAATAAAAGTAAAAATTCTTTTTCTCGATTTTTTTATAGACTTCCTGTAAGCTATCATGTGGTCAAAGATCAGAACAAATGGTCATAATACCATTTCACCAGAGCTGGTGAGATGAATCAATGACAAAGAATTTTTTGCTTCAGTTACCCTTTTAAGTTTTGTTCAATGGAGGTCTAGTGACATACCACAGAGAAGAGAACAAAGAGAGTGGGAGGAAAAGGGGAGAATTACTCCAGACTTATCAATCTAAAAAGGAACGATAGTGGGGAATTTTTGAAAGTACAATACAAAGAAGGCAAGATTCTACCTTAGAAAAAAAGAAGGGCGGATTTCTACCTGGAAAAGGGGCAAGAAGGGCGGGATTTTTTTTTAAAAAGGCACGAGGGCGGGCCGCCCCGCCAAACCTCTGTAGAGTGATCGCTGCAAATGAATGACTCTTTGAACGAATCATTAAAAAATACGGTCGACATCCGATTTTGCTCTTAAAATATTTGTAAAACCATAATAAAGCCTTTAAATAATTTGAAATACGTTTGTTTTTAGAAAGGAAACGTTAATCCGGTACAAAATAATTCACGGGAATGAATCACAGAATATAGCTATTCACTGAACACCATGAAGCGTTCTCATTGGTCAGAAAATAGATAGCCTTGAAAAACAGAGGTAATTTTTCGCGATATTTTTAACCGTGTATACTGAATTCAAACTGTAAATAAATGTACACAAAAGTTAAAAACATATTTCAAAATATTAATATGCTTTTGCAAAATATTTTAAGAGCGTTTAATGAATAGCTGAAAGAGTCATTCATTTGTTTTTGGATTTGTAATTTGTGCTTATGAATGGCAACGGTAATCGCTTGTATACATCGGAACTCTGTTGTTTGTATCTGTTTATTTTTAAATTAGACCTTAAAGCGTTATAATTGTATACTTTTTGAAGGTTTGAGAAAAATTGAAGAAGAATATGTTACACAATGAATAGATAGACAGATTAAATAAGGCAGTCGTCAAATACGGCGTCGGAATGCTTAAGCCTAACGTGGCCGCGTTTGGCTTATCAGGAAACGGATGAGTTCAACCCCGGAAGCGTTATGCACTTAGTGTCATTCTATGTATATAATTGAATGTAAGTCATCTCTTAAATGTTAATTCATTTTGAATAATCTGTCTTAAAATGTAACTTTTGCGAATAGTGAAAAAGAAAGCATGTTCAGTAAATAATCTGTTTCTTGCTAAGATTTTAAGAACAACGTTTAGAATCTCTGAAAATGATTGCCCACTCCAGACACCGATCTAATATTCATTTAAAAAGTTCCTTGCTTAAATCAAAGGGAGTAGAACAGTTATTCTTGCTAAGTTGCCACCATATAAAATTTGAATAGACTGTTACTTTTATTTTAGTCTCTGCCTGACAAACAAATAATATATGATCCTGTGCAATTTTTCTTCCAATATTTTTCAATTTCTCTTTGATTTTAAAATGTTTGTTTTAGAATTTAAGAAGATTTTATTCATTTGTTTTAATTCTCAGAAGAACCCATGGAATTAAAAATTTTATTAATTAAAAATCTTTTATAACTATAACTAACTCAAAGCAGATTATTTTTTCAGCATAAAGTTTACTTGAAAAAAGCTCTTGTTTATTAGAATAAAAGTTTGTTTTAAATATTATGTAAAATTATTTTAAAATTTAACATTTTAATGCATTTAAACTTTGAAATATAAAAGTATTCGACAAGCCGAATATTCGGTATTCGGCCTAGCAGTTACTATTCGTCTAGCCGAATGTTCGGTATTCGGTTTGGCTGTCGGCCGAATATTCGGTATTCGGCCAAAATCACTATTCGGTGCATCCCTAATATAGACTTAGTTTCAGAAGTCCACAAAAAAGAAGGGGATATAACTTAAATTCATGCATGCACATGGCCCATCACCTTCTTACTATTTGCCAGAAAATGACAGTTGTGTTGTGCCTTTCAATCATATCCTGTGTGCATGTGACATCAATACTACAACTGGTAGAACTAATAAACTTAGTGATCCACCAAATCTGTGACTCTGTAATCTTAGTGACCACCACCAGTGATCTTTAATAAGTACCAAATGAGCAAAACATGAAATGAGAAGGAAATAAGATTGAAAGATAAAAGGAACAAACAAATTTTAAATAAAACAATTTTGTAATTTTTCATCAATATTACAAGAGTTAATTTTTTTAATTAATTATCGTTACTTTAAATTGTTATTGATGTCGATATATTTTTAATAGTATTTTTACTGTGTATGTGCTAAATGTTATTTTGTATAATTTGAAAGTACGATAATGTTTACTTACTGTATTTTTAATTCAAGAGTTATAATTTTATCATATTTTGTATAATATAAAAGTATGATTTTGCTATAAAATGTGACTATTTTTAGAATTTTTTGTAGTGGTGTACCGAGTAGTACTTTGGCCGAGTAGCCGAGTACCGAGTACTCGGCCACTGACTACTCGGCCGAATACCGAGTACCGAGTAGTTGCGTAATAAGAAAGAAAAAACATTGATGTGCACATAATGTGAGCTTGTGTGTACATATATATAAATATACCTGTGGTACATATATATAATATATATATATATATATAGTATATATAAATTAAATAATTAAATTTGAAATGTATTTGTGCACCTTTTAAAGACAATTTTTGACAATTCAGAACAGTAGCAAAAAAAAGGAGAATTGACACATAACAAGTTCAATTATTAACCAATATAAAATTTAAATATTCTACAACCCTCCAATTTATTCCGATATCTGAAATCTGTCTATCAAAAATAAAAATGTTAATTGGTTACTGCAACAATTCATTGAATAATCCAAAACATTTCATATTTATTTTGTAACTGTACCTTATTTTCTTTTGATTAAAAATAAAAAGAGAGGAACAAAAAGAGATACAGGCTTTCTTAACAGAAGACTTATGTAAAACTGACACTCCATTTGCATGGTGGGGGGGGGGGGGGGGGGAACTTTCCGATTATGTGCAACCTTGCAAAAAAAATTCTTATGTGCACCTTTAACCACTGTTTATTCTGAACGTATATTTTCAGAGGCAGGAAAATTTATAGTAGTAAAAGAAATGCCCTGTCTACTGATAATGTAGAACGTTTGGTATTTTTGCACCATAATTTGAAATATAATAAATTTAATTATTAATTTTTTTATTACATTTATTGTATTTTCAGTTTCTTTATCCAAAATAATAGCCTTTTCTGTTTTCCTATACATTTAAAAATAACTTATTTTTATTTGCATAAATATGAAACTAAATTTTAATCTGGAATTATTTTAGGAGGGTTTTTGTTCTTAACTTTTAGTATAGAGTAGCCTCCCGCTTAACCGGCCTAAACGGAACCAGGGGTTAGCCAATTAAGAGAAAAAACAGTTAAACTGGAGAATTTAAAAAATGTAAATAAATAACTGCATATTTAATTAAAAGTGTAGGATGCATTTAATTTTTTAATTTGTAGTACATATTTTCTATAATTTGTGAAATTAATACTAATAGTAAGTAATTTAATAGTAATAAAAGTTATCACTAATAACAAATAATGAACAATATTCAATACAAATTAAATTGTTGAAAATCTTGTCACATACCAAGAAGCTGAAATTATTCTACATTATGTAAATTTGAGTTAATTAACCATAAAGAAATGAGAACCGAAATTTTCCTTTATGAATTTTGCCAGATGTTGGGAAAAAAAGCCGGCCGGTTAAAGCAGAGTTCCGATTAAGAGGAAGGCTACTGTATTTTGTAGACATATTGTTAAATACCGAGTAAATAGTTTTATGAATTATTACATATATTATACATTGATATTCGAATAACTTTTTACAGATCAGTTTTAAATTCATAAGCTTAAAAAATGAAATTCTTACAACTACTCGGTATTGGCCGAGTACTCGGCCAAAATTTCACCGAGTACCGAGTACTCGGCAAATTGGCCGAGTAGGCCGAATACCGAGTATTTACCGAGTACTCGGTACGGCTCTAATTTTTTGTATCATTTCTTTTTTACTTATAATTTACAGAAACTTTGCAATAGATTTCAATTTGTCATGAAAGTACTTCTGTGTCTTGCAGGAATTCATTATTAGCGTTCCTATTTATTCCTGTAGGATTCCCCTTGTTTTCAGCCACATTAAAAAAATATATATCTTTAAGTAAGATAAAACCTTATCAAACTTTTAGGTGTAAAGATGTATGATATATCTGGCAACAAAAGAAATAACATTATCTTGTGTTTTCCGTTACCTTTGGAAGGTTAGTAAAATTGAAATTCTTCTTTAAACAAAATACCTGTGAAATGCCCATTAATTTTTTTTTTTTTTTTTTTATCAGGCATCAAAACACACTTTGAGCTGCCTATTTATGCAATTAGATGAAAATTGAAGGGGGAACAATGGGGGGAATCAGCCATTGAAGTTACACCCTTTTTTAATTTAAAAAAAATGACAAAAAGTCCTTTTCTGACAGCATTTTAATGAAATCAGCTATACAAAAGTCTGTTTAAATGAAAGTTTACTTTATTTTGAACAAAACAAAAAAAAATTTGAAAATTCTAGCTTAAACCTGAAAGGAGTTATAGACTTTTATGTTGTCATGTGTGCTATTCAAAATGGTGGCAAATCGACCATCTTGGAAGATATTTAAAAGCTCATAACTCACAAACCATTTGATCAATTTCAATATGATTGATATTTTTGGAATCGGCATTAAAAAGCCTACAAATTCACTGATTTTTATCAAAATTGGTGATGGTAGGTGCCATGCTCTGGGTGATTTGACAAGGAATGACCCAAGTATAAGTCTGATAATAAACTGGATGTACAACCACCTTGTGGTATATATATATGTAATACACAGCATTACATATTCCTAATATTCTAATTTCATTTTATAAGAAATATTCATTTTTTCCAAATGTCTTCTGAATTCAAAGAACATTTTAAAAAGAAAATTTCTTTTTTTTATTTTAACTACCGACAGATGGCGCAACAGAGCATATAAACGTTTGTTTTAATATTTTAAAAGTTCAAGACGAATGAATCAATTGTTTGTTTACTTTCATATAGGGATAGATAAAGCTGCCAATCTAATTTTAACTGAAGTTATCGCAGCAGAATATTAGATAATTGAATGTAAGTCATCTTTCAAATGTTAATTCATTTTGAATAATCTGTCTTAAAATGTAACTTTTGCGAATAGTGAAAAAGAAGGCATGTTTTAAGATTGAAAATCAAATCAACATTCACTCGTGATGCCACATGTACAACACAAATTCCAAATCCAGAAGCAAATGAATGACTCTTTGAACGAATCATTAAAAAATACGGTCGACATCCGATTTTGCTCTTAAAATATTTGTAAAAGCATAATAAAGCCTTTAAATAGTTTGAAATACGTTTATTTTTAGAAAGGAAACGTTAATCCGGTACAAAATAATTCACAGGAATGAATCGCAGAATACAGCTATATTCACTGAACACTATGAAGCGTTCTCATTGGTCAGAAAATAGATAGCCTTGAAAAACAGAGGTAATTTTTCGTGATATTTTTAACAGTGTATACTGAATTCAAACTGTAAATAAATGTAAACAAAAGTGAAAAACGTATTTCCAAAATATTAATATGCTTTTGCAAAATATTTTAAGAGCATTTAATGAATAGCTGAAAGAGTCATTCATTTGTTTTTGGATTTGTAATTTGTGCTTATGAATGGCAACGGTAATTGCTTGTATACATCGGAACCCTGTTGTTGGTATCTGGTTATTTTTAAATTAGATCTTAAAGCGTTATAATTGTATACTTTTTGAAGGTTTTAGAAAAATTGAAGAATATGTTACACAACAATTTAGTTTTTTTTAAATATAGTTTTCTAAATTTGAATTTTCTTTTACAGCTAGCAACCAATGGTTTGTACCTCCGGTTAAAGGAGATATTCCACCTGGATGTGCAGCCTATGGCTTTGTTTGTGAAAATACTAGACTTCTTGTCTTTGGTGGTATGGTTGAGTATGGAAAGTACTCAAATGAATTATATGAGTTGCAAGCATCGAAATGGGAATGGAAACGGTTAAAACCAAGATCTCCTAAAAGTCATTCTCCACCTTGTCCAAGGTTAGGTCATAGTTTCACATTAATAGGAAACAAAGTATACCTTTTTGGAGGACTTGCAAATGACAGTGATGACCCCAAAAATAATATACCTAGGTAAGTGGAAAACTTAAAATTTTGATTAGAACAGATTCTGTTATTCAATTTTTTATTTCTGTGCATGTGTGGTATACAGGGTTGTCAAGTTTCTTTCGCAGTGGAAAAAACCAGCTGGAAGAAATAGGTTTCTTCCAAGTGGAAGAAATGGAAGAAACTAATTCTTTAAGAATTTACCATATAACTTTCAACTTTGTAAGATATTATTTCCAGTTTCTTCCACTGTCCTGGAAGAAACTGTTTTTTCCCCGGAAGAAACCCAACCCTGGTGGTATAGGTGAAGATTCACTGTCGCCATGTGGCGACTAATTTTTTTTTTTTTGCTTTGGCGACTAACTTTCAGTATCTAAATTGCCATGCAAGTTATAGGGATGCCCCTTTTATGGAATTTCTCAATCTATTCATGAATCGGTCTCGGAAAAAATTGAGAATTTCTTCAAACGATAGTGGGGAAATATCATCAATTTCGTCAAAGATCTCAGAAACAAATAGCTATTTTCTTCAATTAGTCGCTGAAAAAAATTACAAATTTCATCAAAAGATTGCAAAAAGAAATCTCAAATTTCATCAAAGATTGCGTTAAAAAATCACGAATTTCGATAAACAATCCAGCAAAAATATTGCACATTTTATCAAAAAGTCGTATAAACCAGCAGCGAATTTTGTTAATTGGCCAAGGAAAGGTATCGCAAATTTTGTTGATCAATCGCACAAAATTGCAACTTTCGGCACATGACGACGTAAAAAATTAAAAAAAATAAGTTCAATTGGTCACAGAAGAAAATAAATTTCGTCAAAATTCGTGGTAGAGATGCGAATATCATCAAAGGATCATCGAAAGAAAACTTTACATTTCGTCAAAAGGTCATGGAAAGAAAATGTGAATTTTGTTGAAAGATCGTGCTAAAAAGTGCGGATTTCGTCAAAGAATTGCCATAGAAAAACAGAAATTTCATCAAACGATTGAGGAAAAAATATCATGAAATAACCGCAGAAAAAAATTTCGTACAATTTACTGCGTTGGGCTAAAAGTTTGATATCAGATTCCTTTTACAAAAGGCAAAAAACTACCTTCCTACCAAATTTTTCACCTGTGCGCTCTCTTCAGGAAAATCAGGCACAGACTATCTATGCTTATTATTATAATACATTTTGTTTTTAATCTGAAAGAATATATAGGACTAACCAGGGTATGAAAAACTCACGATTTTTTTTTTTTTTAAATCAAAAAAATCGGATTTTTTTAATTAAAATTAACGACATGATTTTAAACTTTGAAGGTTATAACGTGCCATGTTCAATTGTCTTATAAATACAATTTAGATAATAGATACACACTTGAAAATAGTATTTCAATTTTTTTTATGTATACAATTCTTTATACTTGATTTATACTTTTTTGTATAATGATTACCTCACTTACTTTAAGAGCTGTCAATAAGATGTTAACATCATTCAAAGTACCATCCATTGCCTTAATGCACTATTTCTCAAAACAAATCCCATCATTACATATTATTTTAAATATATGTTGTTAGTACAATATATAAAAAGATTATTACTCATAACAAATGCAAGACTAAACCCAGAATAAGCATCCAATAAAGTACTAGTGACTCCTTTCAGGGTTGGATTTTTTTTTTTTTTTTTTAAATAAAAAAAATCAGATTTTTTTTATTTAAAGCAAATTTATTTGATTTTTTTTAGAATTCTATTTTTAGTTATTGTGTTTTTGTGTTTTTACAATACATAGAGCAGTTTTTTTTTATAATAAATAACTAAAAAAGAATAAATAATATTTATAATTTATAAAAATAACATAAGAAATAATTATATAGTTAAGGAAATACTATATTCTAGTTACTGATTGGTACTAAAAATTAAACATCTAGGCTTTAATCTAAAGCCATTCTATTATTTTGTAATTGAATTGTGCACACTAAATAAGAAATAAACTTAAATATGTTGTAAATGAATAGAAAATGGTAAAATTCAAAAAACAAATTAAATATTCATTTAATGCAAGCTATTTATTAAGGGATAAAAATCACAATTAATTCAATATTTTTTAAGCAAATAGAAATACATCAGGGATTTAATTGTTTAACAAAAACACTAATTTAGAAGCTTTGTCCACTCCTAATTTATTACGAAGGATTGAATGAAGTAGTCCAAAAGAAAAAAATTGTCTTTCTACTCCAGCAGATGAAGCCATGGCTGTTGTTATTTGGTAAATAAATTCAATTTCAATTTCGCGGATTCTCTCTTTACCTCCCATTACATAAAAGGACTTCCACCAATCATAATCTGTCATAATATCTGAAACTTTTTTCTCAAGCAATGGTAATTTTTGGAATGGTCCATTTTTTGCTGGAAAATGTGCTACAGTAGTGAGAAGATTTGAACAATTTTCTTTAATGAATGCCAAACCTTCATCATTTTCCTCTACACTAAGTGAAATTTCATTTCGATTTAAAACATAGGGACTTAATAAAACTCCAGCAAAATGACAGCCATTAATAGCTTGTTCATGTCTTGCTTTAAATTTTGTAATTCTATCTTTATCTAATACATTTTCTAACTTTTTACCCAAAATTTTCCATTGATATGTGCATTCGGCAAGGAAACAATCATCTTTTTGGATTGTATCTAGGGCACAAGCAATGGGTTTCAAAACTTCAATCATATACTCTGCATTTCTTTTAATATTTAAGTCCATTACTGTTTTCTTGATATCAGAACTTATATTTTCTCAGTGCTCTTCACATACTTTTACTATTTTCGACTAGGGATGCACCGGATATTGATTTTGCCGGATACCGGATATCCGAAGCCCCTTCGCCTGCCGGATTCGGATATCCGGCACTAGATATGTTTTTAGTTATATAGTGAATTATTTCTCTATATAATGTCATCTCATAACAATAAATTACAAACATGTTTCACACATCATTACAACATTTTAAACATATTGAAATATAATTTACAAAAACTACATCTCTTTGAATATCAGGGCTTGCAATTTAAGTTTTCCCAGGAGGGGAGTTTCATACCCCAAATTTATAAATGCAGGGGAGTTGAACTGTTAGAAAGAAAAAAAAAATCATTAAACCCCCTTATTTTTTATGTGCTACTTAAAGAATTACATTTATATAGACATGACAAAATACCATTGAAACAATTTAAATTAACAACTCAAGATAATTATTCAAAATTTTTATTTTATTAAAACAAAAGGAACAGAATCAAGCTTTATATATACCATGTCTATTTTTCAACTTTCACCTAATGTTAGATTTTATTCCATTTTGCATACTTTAACCTCTTTCACAAGTTACACTTTTGACAAACAGCACAGAGCGACTTTTATAAGTTTAGAAATTATCGGAAACACATGGTTATGCTCTCTGAAAAAGTTTTAGAAAAACATTAAACTTCAAAAAACATTATGCACATAAACATCTATTTTTATTATATTTAGTATTTAAAATAATGCTAATATTGGAAAGAGAAGAAGACTGGGGGTGAACTTGAGGAACGAGGATGCGTATGTGGTTCAAATAAAGCAGTATCAATATTAGAAGGTTTGTAACCTCTATTAGTAACAATGGCTTTAAGATAATGAATTTGAATTGGAGCGAGTGTTTTCTTTATAACAAAATATACTTTGAACATTTATTAATAAGTGACAATTGAAGGAGAGGAGGGTTTCTGTGTTTATTTTATTTTGCGATTTGTTAAAGTAGTTTCCTTTTGGTCCCTTTTTTATAAAATATGTGGTCCCTTTTTTCTCCTTTTTACTACAAAAGTTGAGTGGGAGCCCTGTTCATTAGCATAGAGAACAAAGAGCAATCAATGGAGAGAATGACTTATGATTATGTCGTCATTGATTCTTTCATGCATGATGCAATCCTTAGTAAATCTTAACTAATCGAATGATCTAAGTAGTAAAAATGCATTTTTAGCTGTAATCTTCCATTTTGGCTAGTTAAAGAAAGAAAACTACTTGTTTTTTTCTCCCCAGCTAATTTTAGAAAAATTAGTCTGTCATGTAGACTTATAGCTTATAAGAAAAGTTGAATTGATTAAAAATGTTTGTCACTTTACAGATTTTATTAATTCATCATTTTTCTAAAGCTTAGCTTGTAGTGTCTGCATAACATGGAACATTTTTCAATAATGTGTAAAACAAATGAAAACATTATGAAAAAAGAAAAAAAAAAAACAGCATTTTTTTTAACCATTTGATTTAAACTAAACAGGGGTGAGATCATGAAAATAGAGCATCCAGTTCCAATACCATTTGTGTCACTAGTCAGGACTGTAAGTATCTCATGCCAAGTGAAAAATTTTCCAAATCTACTGCCTGGCGGCTATCGAAGGTGGCCATATAAACATCGATCTCCACTGCCTAACAGGAAATACTTAAAACCAGAAATTACTTGTCAAAACATAAACCAAATTTTATTCAAAAAATTGTCTTGTTTGATTACAGAGCACTATATTGATACGAAAAAAACAAAATGATACTAGTGTCAAGCAACCAATAAAACTGCTTTAAGCTATTTAAAAAGCTTCTTTAATCTCAACTTAACATATAAAGCCTTAAAATTTGACATCTAATCCCTCTTACTTTATAACTAAAAGCTACATTAAAAATTGCCAGCCAAGTTTAACATAAAAATTAAAGTCTAAATTTAAATTCATTTAAAAAATATCTGGAAAATGTAAAATATTTTTTTTAATTTACAGAACAAGACAGTATCTTTGATTTAAAATTAGCAAGCTAAAAAATGTATGTAAGTTTCAGAATCAAGATTAAAAAACAATAGTTTTCAATTGGCAAAAATTGCTTAATTCTAAACAACTTGTACTCATAAAACAAGTTCAATTTTCCCAGAAGTTAGAATTAAAATCTAAATACAGTAGAAGATCTTTATAACGCAAACCTAAAAACACAAAGTTGTGCGTTATATAGAATTTTGCGTTATATGGATCACATCATTAAATTCACCTTGTAAGAATAGCCAAATATGTCTGAAGCATATCAAAATACATTAGAATATCTTTATACTGCATTCCTTGTTATCAAGAGTTATCCAAATTATAAATTTTTGCATAATATAGGTCAGACATTGTTAAATTTCCTTTATAAACATGATCCAAATATCCACACAACCATCCCTTATATTAGACATTTTCAAAAATGTTTATTGTAATAATAGCATTTTTTTTTCAGTAAAAAGGTTTTAAATTAGAAGATAAAGTTGAACTAATGTATCAAATTTAGTCCTCTAGAAAGTAGCAATATTTTACAACATGAAAATGTAGGTACTTTTTAACTTCAAAATTCACTGTTTACATCTGAGAAGTTGTGCGTTATATGGAGAATTGCGTTATAAAGATCTTCTGCTGTAGTTAACAATTAAAAAAAATAAAACTCTTTAAAAACTTATCACAGAGCCACATCCAGAACTTCTTTCTCTCTCCATTTCCTTTCCATCTAACACTTCCTTTCTTAAAGAAATATACAGGTACAAGGATGACAAAACAAACCAAAATTATTATCTCATTGAGAACAAATTTATTTTTAGACGATAAAAGGAATTAAATTCCTGACTATTACCAGATGTTATCCACTATAGATGTATTTTGAATGATGCATTCCAAATACTTTTCTATCACAGTAGTATATTTTTTGTAATAGGAAGTATGTTTCTATCATTCCTGTTTTAGGGTATAATCATTATAACCTCTATTTTGAATCATCTAGTATGTGATTTATTATCCTTTTTACAAGGTTTTTTTTATAAAGTTTTACTTTTTTCTTACATTTTATTTAGATACCTGAACGATCTGTATACGTTAGAGTTGCGTACACACTCCAGTAACATGATGTGGGATATTCCACAGTATTGTGGTCAACCACCTCCACCACGAGAATCTCATACTGCTGTTGCTTATACTGGAAAAAATGACAAACGTTCAAGACTTATTATATATGGTGGCATGAGTGGATGTAGATTAGGAGACCTATGGCAGTTAGATATTGGTAAGATATTTAAAATTTTTAATTTTTCTGTTACATATTTGTAAGATTGCATAAAAACTTTGTCATTCACTAAAAAAAGAGGAAGGAATTTGGAGAAATTGCTTTTGAGTTTACAATTTATAGTTTATATAACCAGCAAAGTGGTAAAATACTCCACCATAAAATGTTGAAATTAACTATAAACTTATTTTTATGTTTTTGCATTTATTTAAAGTACACTCATGTCCAAAATTAAGGTCACAAATATAAAACCTGTGAAAACTGATGAACTATACACTGTGTTGCCACAAAATTTGTTACAGAGGTATATTATAATGGGAGAAAGAATATAGCAACATAAAAATATGGAAAACATTTTAATTGTGAATTAAGAAACAGAGTATATCAAAAAGTGCTGAATAATGAATCAGAGATAAAGCATTTATCTCGGGAAAAGTCTGTCTAATATGGAGTGTGACCACCGTGCATTGCTCTACAAGCCTCACAACAAGCTCTCATACTGTTTATGAGGGTGTCAATAAATGTTTATGGCAATAAAGCCCATTCTTCCAAAAGCACAGCTTTTAACTCTTGGCGGGTCCTTTGAGGGGGTTACGTTGTGCAATGGCTCTTCCTAGGCCACCCCAAACATGTTCAATAAGATTGATGTCCGGAGACCTCGAGGGCAATTCATATGGCGAATATTCTCTTCTTCAAGAAAACATCAACAATGTGAGCTCTGTGTGGCTTCACATTATTGTCCATAAACATGAAGTTCGGGCCTACAATAAACCAAAACAACCTCACATAGGCTCAAGGACTTCATCCCTAATGCCCGGCGTCCAATCTTGTGTGTCCCTTTCACTGCATCCAACAGGAGAGCCCGGTTGTTGTGGAGCCGAAGACATCAGTCTGCGACACAACAAGAATGGGGGCGTTTTCATTTTAGTGATGAATCGAGATTCACCACGCAGAGTGATTCTCGTCGAATCTTGATCCAGGGAGAACATGGAACTTGCTATCAACCCTCCTACGCAAAAGAAATCGACAGATTTGGTGCCAGTTTGAATCCTTGTCTGGGGTGGCACAACGTTGGACAGACATACACCACTGCACGTTTTCGATGCGGGTACTGCAACGCACATCGCTATAGGGATGAGTTCCTTGAAGCCTGTGTGGGGTTGTTCCATGGTACTGTAGACCCGAACTTCATGTTTATGGACGATTATGCGAAGCCACACAGAGCTCACATTTTTGATGATTTTCTTGAAGGAGAATATTTGCCATATGAATTGGCCCTCGAGTTCACCGGCCCTCAATCCTATTGAACGTGTTTGGGATGATCTAAGAAGAGCCATTGTACAGCTTAACACCCCCTCCTAGGACCCATTAAGACTTAAAAGCCGCGCTTTTGGAAGAATAGGCTTTGTTGCCACAAACATTTATTTACACCCTCATAAACCGAATGAAAGTTCGTTATGAGGCTTGTACAGCAGTGCACGGTGGTCACACTCCATATTAGACAGACTTTTTCTGAGATAAATGCTATATCTCTGATTCACGATTTAACACTTTTTGATGTACCCTGTTTCTTAATTCACAATTAAAATCTTTTCCATATTGTTATGTTGCTATATTCTTTTTCCCATTATAATATACCTTTGTGCCAAATTTCATGGCAACAAAGTGAATAGTTCAACAGTTTTCACAGGTTTTATGTTTGTGACCTTAATTTTGGACATGAGTGCACTTCAGTTAAAAGTTTTTATTTCAATTGAAATTGTTTATAAAAATATATTTTACAGTGTAGTATATTTTATCTAAGATTGTAGAGATTACTCTGGTAGACATTACATTAGTAATGAGCTCAATATAGTATTTTTTTTTTTCCTCTTTTCGATGAACTTTATTCAAAATTTGTGCAGCGATTTTCAAGTTTTTTGCGAATTTGTATTGTGATTTTCAGAGCTTTTTTTGCAGTTTGTGCTGTTTTTTTTTTTACAGACCCCGGACAATGCCGGGCTGGTTAGCTAGTTAAAATATAAAAGGATAAAATTAGAGTGATTATCTTTTTGTTTATAAAAAGAAAAGACTTAAAGTGGTTTGCTTTTCTAAGTTCCTTGACTGATTAGTAAAACTCTCATAAGTAGCAACTTATCTTTTGTCGTATCTCGAAATTCAAAAGTATTTAGTTTTACTGCATTAATTATCTAAAATAAAAAAGTATTTTTTTTTTTTTTTCAAGCTTTAATTTTGCTGCATTGACTACTTAAAATAAACAAGTATTTATTTCTTTTTACTACTTAAATGGCTCAGTTTCGAAGTTTAGGCTCAGTTATGATTGAAGTAGCAGTGCTGTATTACAAATACACTTAACTGTTTTGCATTTGTAAATTTATTATTATTATTATTATTTTGTCAAACAGAGGATATGGCATGGTCAAAACCTGTCGTTCAGGGTCTTTCACCTCTTCCTCGAAGTCTTCATTCAGCTACTTTAATTGGTCATCGAATGTTGGTTTTCGGTGGATGGGTTCCTTTAGTAATGGATGACAATAAAGCTGCTACACATGAAAAAGAATGGAAGTGCACAAATACACTTGCATCCCTTAATCTGGGTAAGTATGCTTTAATATGTAAAACATTAACATGTTTTGTTCATTGGTGTTTAAATAACTGTTAAGTAGTGCACAACCTTTATACGAGAAGGGCCTGTCACAAAATGACTAGGTTGTCGAAGACCAACGTCAGTAACATAGACAAAATTTGTTTTGGTAGAAGGGTGGGTGGATCTCATAAAACACTGATTTTGGAGAGGAGTTTTAATCCCCTAGAATACCTTCCCAGGATATAGCTACAGTATCTTTTATCGTGAAAATACTCCTTGACTTTATTTAGAAAGGTAAATTTAGCTTTATTAAAAGTACAAAAGCAGACTTGAAAGTGCCCAGTGCCCATAAAAATTTCAGTAACGAAGTTGGGGAGGAGGCATGTAACGTTCAAAATTGTACTTTGTAACACATTCAACCATAAAATGTGGATATCAAACTAAACAACAGAAAATGACCAATTTTAATAATAAATAAAATTTTGCATGGTATATCTAAACCTCATAATATTGCTCACCCGCAAGAAAAGTGACACATCTTGACAAAAGTAAGTTTTACAGGAGAGACAGAATATAAGGAACTTGTATTTAATGTTTATCGATAACGCATGTTGGCAAAATAAAAACAAATTTGATTTTTATTCTGGTTACTATGGGGTCATTCCATGTCAGTTCAGGCAGGCATGTAACCCACCATCACAGATTTTGATGAAACTGCGTGTGTTTGTTCCTATTATTAAGATATGATCACCAGTATTTTTTTTTACTCCTTGGTCAAATAGTTTCTGAGAAAAAAATTGTCAAAATTTTGAAAAACTGTCGTCAGTTGGCATTCGTGACTGCTCGGTTTTCAAATGTAGCATGACATAAATATGATCATATTTCAATATCTACTCAACAAATCATCTTCAAATAATTTATACATAATATATAGGGTACGCAGTTTATGAAAAAAAAAAATACTGCTACGCTTATAATATTTTAAGTGTGTCTAAAAAAATGTTTAAACTTTGAAGTCATGAATTTTTTATGAAAAATAATGCATTAACTAAAAAAGCATTATCAACAAAAGGCGGTATTTTTATTAAATTTATTTTTTGTGGGGGATGTACTTAAAGGTGTCCTTTACCTGATTCTGAAATAAAGATAGTGGGATTTTGGGTGTTTTTAGTAGTATTTCCTATTTAAATATATGTTGAGGCGTATTTCAAATCAAATCAAGCTGAGTCATTCCATGTCAGTTCGCCTAAGACATTTAATTCACTGTCACAAATTTCAAAGAAACTGGGTATGTTTATAGCTCATTTTAAGACGTAATCACCTTTAATTTCCTTTATCCTAAGTAAAATATTTTTTAAGATAAAAAAATATCTAAATTTTGAAAAAAAATTTTAAATGTTTTTAATGACAGATCTATATTCAAAGACTGCATAAAAAAAAAGTCATTTCAATATAAAATCACTAAATAAGTTTCAAATCATGTATATGTGACAAATAATGTAGGCAGATTATTATTTATTGTTGTTTGTCATGTTTAAACACTAAGAGTGTGTTTAATCTTGTGAATTTTTAAAATCAAGAATTTTGTCAAAAATAATGTGTTAATTAAAAATTTATTATTAACCGAAGGCAGGCTGTTATTACTTTTTTTAATTGTTCGTAAAAATATCTTTTCAACAGTTATAAAATAAAAAATAGTGAAAATATAAGCAATTTTAACAAAATTTTCATAAAATGTAAAAGTTTAATGATAAATACTGAAGATTTTCATGCTAAGATGTACTATAATGACTATGATATCGTGTATTGCTACTCTTGCTTAAATATAACACATACAATAATAAAATAACAAATATTATTTACAACAATAAAAATTAAATTAAATAGTACTAGTTCCTTTACCAACAGTAGTCTGATCAACAGCCGACTTAAAATCAACAGCCCACTCTTATTGAAAAATACTTTCAACTGTTCAAATAATAAATAAACTACAATTAAAAATCTTAATACCAACTTATTATCTTAAGACGATAATAATAACTAAACAACATAATGAATTTATAAATCATCTTTTAATTGAAAATTCATGAAATGGTCGCTTTAAATGTTGTTGTTCATCGAATTAATCAAAATAAATTATAAAAAAAAATAGTGAACCTAATATGCTGACTGCAATGACACTTCTAACAAAACTAATTAATTCATTACCATCTGAAATAAAACCCGAAAGATCAAAAAGAAAAAATCAGCTGTAGTGTGAATGTGACATACTCAGTTGTTGTTGAGATAGGAATGTCTTTGTGACATTTTCACCTGTACTTCAATAAAATATATACATGTACGCTTTTTTCATTCATCCAAATTAAGTAAAACAATTATAAAATTTTGTTGTCATTACACCAGATGTTAAATTTTTCGTTACATACTATTAGATATTATTGACATATCATAAAATTTACCATGTATATTTTCTATAAGTGTATAAACAATATATATGCTTTATTAAACATAAATGAATAATTTTAAAATAATTTGTTTGAGAACAGGGATATATATACACACACATATATACATACATATGTATGTTGAAAATCCATCTTTCAACAATATTGTGATGAAATAAATCAAATTACTTATCATTAGAAACTAAATAAAGTTACAAAAGTGCAACTCATTAAGTTTTAAATACTTTTTTTAGACATAGTTATTTGAAAGATTTAAATATAATGTATTATGCATTTTTTGCATGCACAATATGTCAAAATTTTCTTGAAAAGAGTGAAATTTGGTATTTTTTTTCAATATTAGCAGCTCAATACTAAATTTTCAATATTAGCAGTCAAATATGAGTTTAAAGATTAGGAGTGTCATTTTGAAATTTTCTATTGGGCGGTGAGGATGTAGTGATTTTTTTCTTTTTTGGAAAGGGATAATTGCTCTTCGCCCTAGAAGTTTTACTAAAAAACAATATTGTTTATTTTTTTCCTTAAGAAACGAACATAAAAGATAATTTGAAAAATAAAATAAATGTATAGATAAAAATATTTCCAGGGATGATACATTGGATAGATTTTACATCTAAAAATATTGATAATTTTAAATATGATTTAAATACTACTTAAAATCCCACTATTTTTATTTCAGATCCAGTTATAATGTAGTATTATGTACAACTTAAAATTCAAAAATTAGTCATAGAAACTCCGCCTCTGATTGATAAAGCTTTTTTAATAATTTCATTATTTTTTGTAAAATATTTTTGATTTTAAAGATTATATACAATTTTTTAGACACATTTAAATAGTTTTTCACATTACAGCAATATTTTTTTCATAATCTACATACTTTATTTACCTTGCTTAAATTATTTGAAGAATATTTCTTTATTAATTATTGAAATATGATTTTATATATAAAATGAGGCCTTTGAAAATTGAACAATCATTAATGGCAACTCGTGGCAATTTTCCAAAACTTTGATAATTTTTTCTCATATTTTCACTATTTTTATTTTATAACCATTTAAAAGATATTTTTACGTACAATTAAAAAAAGCAATAACACACTGCGTTCGGTTAATAATAAATTTTTGATTAACACATTATTTTTGACAAAATTCTTGATTTTAAAAATTCACAAGATTAAACACTCTCTTAGCGTTTAAACATGACGAACAACAATAAATAATAATCTGCCTACATTATTTGTCATATATACATTATTTGAAACCTATTTAGTGATTTTATATTGAAATGACTTTTTTTTTTTTTTTTTATGCAGTCTTTGAATATAGAACTGTCATTAAAAAAATTAAAAAAAAAATTTCAAAATTTTGATATTTTTTTATTTTAAAAACTATTTTACTTAGGATCAAGAAAATTAAAGGTGATTACGTCTTAAAATGAGCTATAAACAAACATAGTTTCATTGAAATTTGTGACTGTTATTAAATGGCTTAGGGGAACTGACATGGAATGACTCTGCTTGATTTGATTTGAAATGAACCCCAAAATATTTTTAATTAGAAAATACTACTAAAAACACCCAAAATCCCACTACTTTTATTTCAGAATCAGGTAAAGGACACCTTTAAGTATATCTCCCACAAAAAATAAATTTAATAAAAATACCGCCTTTTGTTGATAATGCTTTTTTTGTTAATGCATTATTTTTCATAAAAAATTCATGACTTCAAAGTTTAAACATTTTTTTAGACACACTTAAAATGTTATAAGCGTAACAATATTTTTTTGTCATAAACTGCGTACCTTAAATATTATGCATAAATTATTTGAAGAGGATTTGTAGAGTAGATATTGAAATATGATTATATATATGACATGCTACATTTGAAAACCGAGCAGTCAAGAATGCAAACTGACGGCAGTTTTTCAAAATTTTGACAATTTTTTTCTCAGAAACTATTTCACCAAGAAGCAAAAAAAATTACTGGTGATCATATCTTAATAGTAAGAACAAACACACGCAGTTTCATTAAAATCTGTGATGGTGGGTTACATATTGATATTTTACTGCCTGATTTGATGTGGAATGCCCCTAGTTAAATGTGTCCTGAAATTATCTTGAAATTTTGAAAAATGAGTGTCGAAATTTTGCGTAGTGCCTGTACTACCCCTGTTAGGGTTTGTTGATATATATCAGTGGATATATATCTTGATATATATCTGATATTTATTTTCAAAATATCAAGGTTTTTGATATTTTCGATATTTTCATTGATTTGATATTTATTTTTTAAATGTCGTATTTCTTGATATTTTCATATCTGATATTTATTTTCAAAATATTTTCATTCAAAAGAAGTGCAAGTGAATTCTCTGAACTGTTAATAAAAATTAACCCATCTGTAAATAATTAACTAAAAAGGAACTCATAAAACATTCCCTACACTCCAAAAACTAGTTTTGGACTATACCTGCAGCTTTCCCATTACCATCATAAGAAATCTGTCTTTGAACAATACCTCCCTATCTTGTCTCAATTCTTTTTGTAGACTGCACCTGCTAGAATGGAATAAAGGGGTTAATTGGTGATTGGATTTTAGCAAAAATATCTTAATTTTATAAGCTTTATTTTTAAAACTGAATATTTAAATGTTGAACCAAAAATTTGGTGGGATAATATTAAAGTAGAACACCCCATGAAAGATAATTTAACTTATCATTTGTTTACAACTTCTCCTTCAATAGATGCATTAGAATCTTTTCTAGTTTTGGTTTACTTCAGTTTAAATTGCACAGTAGGTTATGGAATGAAAAAGCAGACAAACTTACATTCATGTTCAAATTCTTCAACAGAAAAAATAAGAAATAAACTTTATTCTGTATTTCAGAATTTGTTGTATTTTTATTTATTTTTTTAACTGAATTCTGCATTCTGTGTTTTGATCATAAATTTTGTAAGAAAAAAATAAAAAAAGACATTAAGAATATTGTTTCATTATGTTTTCATGCTAAATGTAATATGTTTTAGATTCTTAATTTATATTAAGTCTAAAAATATTTATGATCAGCAGTAAGCTGACAATTTTGAAAATATCGGATATTTTTGATATTTTCGAAAATATGATATTTACGAACCCTGACCCCTGTACTTAATTGTGTATCTGTTTGTTTAATACTATCTGTACATCCTTTTATGCAAAATTTGGGAGTTTCTATGTGTTTCTATGTTCGACTATTTAGATGAATAGTAAAAAATAATTTTTTTTTTTGTTTGTCTTTGTCTGTTTGTCCAGAATAGGCTCAAAAACAGTTGTATAACAACTACTAAACTGATCAGGGACAGATAGAGAATGTTTCTAGTTACAATTTACAGTTTGTTGAATTCTGATATCTAAAATAGTTTTTGAGAGAACAGGGAAAAACTGGGAGAATCGATCCACCAATCTTTCAATACTCAAAAATTTAGGATGCAATTGATCCATATAAAAAAATCTTAGATTGAAAAATCTAATTTACATTTATAAAAAATAATTCTGCCTTCAATCTTCAGTTTGTCGCATTTTGATGTCTGAAATAGTTTGGAAAAACAGGAAAAAACTGTGAAAATCAATGTATTAACTGATCTTTCAATGCTCAAAAACTTGAGGACTAATTGATCAACTTTAAGGAATTTTATGGTGATTGCAACTTCGAATTAAAATTTTAGTTTGTTTTTTTATTTCATGATTTGCATTTTTAATAAAAAGATCCTGATTGGTAAGTATAAAGACCCAATCTTCCATAATAGTATAAATATTTTTCAAATACAGAATACAATTTAATTTTTATTTTATTTTTTTAATCGAAAGATCTTGTGCAACACAGTGGTTTGTTACGCAGCTAATATTAAAATAAGGTTTTATTGATTTTCTACTTTTTCTAATTATTAGAAACAATGACATGGGAGCCTCTTGCAATGGATGGATTTGAAGATGCTGTTCCCCGAGCTCGTGCTGGCCACTGTTCTGTTGCTATTAATTCCCGTTTGTATATCTGGAGTGGAAGAGATGGCTACAGGAAAGCATGGAACAACCAGGTAGAATAAAGTTTTGAATCACACAAATGGTTTTTAAGATTTTATGTGTCTTTACTAAATCTCTAACAATTGTTATAGTATTTGTAAGTTCTTGAAATGGTCATTTTAACATTGAAAATTTTGATTTCATCAAAAGATCACGGGGGAAAAAACGCGAATTTCGTCAGAGAATCTCAGAAAAACAGCAAATTTCATCAAAGGATCGCGAAAAAATAGCAAATTTCCCCCAAAAGATTGCAAAAACAGCAAATTTCGTCGAAGATCACGCAAAAACGACAGATTTCGACAAAAAATTGCAAAAAATCGCAAAAAAAAAAAAGTGACAGGTGTGGATTTTTCCCCCTCTGTTGTAACCTTTCAGAAAATTTGCTGTGAATTTCAGATTTTTTTTTTTTTTTTTAAAACTCAGAATCCCCCCCCTGCATTTCCAAAAAATTTTTTTTCACTCTGAAACACCCCTGGAAAAAACACATGATTAGAACCAGGAGTTATCCTCCCCCCTTTTTTCTTTTATTTAACACTCAGAATCGCCCCTGGTATTGTGTCATCCATCTCAATCTCAGTACAAAATTGTCCAGAATTGCATACCTGTAATGTGTAATACCCAGGAAGAAAGTAGGAAAAAGAAATTTACCGTGTGTGTGTAAGAGCAAAGCTTTAAAAAACAAACAAAATTTCTATTTTTATTTATTTTCCTTTCTTTCACTAATACTTAGCCACTTAGAAGTAAAATTGGATTGGTTTTGACATTTTTTAAACTGTTTTCAAATAACTAAGTGTCATATATGACTTGCATTAAATCTACTAAGAGATCCCACTCAACACATAGTTTGTACTTGTTTCATGAGTAGTACTTGGAATAAATTTATTTACTGATTATAGCTGTGTTGATTTCACAACCCCGGAGCAATGAGATCCCCCCCCCCCCCCCATGGAAGTTTTGAGATTTTGTGTTTTCAATGGTTAAAAATTGCAATTCCTTCCTCCCCCCCTCCCCCGAAACTCTTATAGTGTCATCGTCCACCGCCCCCAGGAGCTACAGAAATCCCTCCCAGAGAAAAGTGTCTGAATTCAACACTGGATTATAGAATTCGAACTTTGCATATTTAGCAAGATAAATTGCACTCTCCATTTGAGGAAGTCATTTAGCTTTCAGTAAAATTAATGTAAGTGTACCAAATTATGTTTTTCTGCAATTGTATATTTCAAACAATAGCAGAAATTATCATTTGTTGTCATGTTGTTGCAGCATCAGTTATGTAAATTGATATTGATGTATTTTGCATCAATAATTTTCAGGGTTTTTTATTTTGTATCAATTAATTTTCAGGGTTTTTCACTTTGTGTCGATTAATTTTCAGGGTTTTACATTATGAGTCACAATCACCCTTGAATTGTACGTTGTAGAGTGGGGCAGAAATGTAATTTTAGTATGTCTGAAATATTTCAATTTACTGGTTTTTTATAGTTTTTAGGGTGTTGTTCATCTGTCGAAACCCTATTCGTCTCTGTCCTCTTTGTCACAGAGCTCATTCTCTGAAACTATATAAGTTGGAGACCTGTAATTTTGCATACTTATAGCTGAACACCTGAAATCAAACGACAAAGCATAAAATTTTGAAAAAGTCGTAATTAATGAATGTTATTAATTAAACAATTGGAATAGGTTTCATAATTCAGCAAAAGTATCTACTGTTTGAAACCTCAAGATTTTCTTGCAAAAATGATTACAAGCAGGCATGGTTTTAAAGGAAAATATGAACTGGCGACTTCTTTAAGCCGTGATAACTTTTTTTCTAGCCATCTTACGGATACAAAATTAGGACCACAGGACATGAAAAAAAAATAAGCTTTGTGAAATTTGAAAATTTATCTCGATTGTACCATAAAAATTTGAAAAATCCTCAAATATCGTGTAAAAAGTCTTTATTTTCGTTCTTTGAGAAGGTGACAGTCAGATAGACAGACGTCTGCAAGGTTAGATTGATTATCTGCCATCGACGGAAGTTCCATAACAGGTAGTCCAGTCATTTGGTAGAAAATAGGGGAAAGTTTTGGTGTAGTTTTGATATTTGGTGTCTTTATGTTTTTTGGGTCGCTGAATGCGAATCTGAAGTTTGCCAACAAAATTTATCCCAGGAAACACGTTTTTTTGGCAAAAAACTGGAAAAAAACGGGATTTTCTTTGTTTTTTCAAAATAACTTCAAAATTATGCATTTTACGGAAAAGTCTTCAATACATGAATTAAAGAGGATAAAATTTCCTACATTTTACGTACTAAAAGTTTTTTTCTCTGATTAATAGTTTAGCCATGATAATGCCGCAAAAATGGGTGTGAAATAAAAAAAAATATTTTTGGCGTCAATATAGTCACACCGCCATGAAATTGAAAAATGTTATTGATATTCACTACTGAATGTTAGGTATTGTAAAATGTTGCATGTAGCAGTCATAATTTCGTTACAGGGTCATTCAAAAGTATTTCATTATATTACGGCCTATGGGGAAAAATCGTTTGTGTTTTTTTTTTTTTTTTTTTTCAATGTTTCATAATTTCAAACACTTTGAAATTTATATACATATCTATGAAGTGCACTACAAGATGATTTCTTATAGAATATGGTATGGGTAGTATTTATCGATCATTTACAGGGACACTAAAAAGAATTATGTTACATTACGGTCTATGGAGAAAAATTGTTTGTGGTGTATTTTGTTCATGTTACACCTTTTCAAAAGTATTTAAATTGATATATATCTCCGAGGTGCTCTATAAGATGCTTACTATTGAATATGATGTGCCATTGATCTTTCATATACAGGGGCACACAAAATAAATCAGTTATATTTTTCTCTGTATGAACAATAATTGATGGAAGTGCATTTTCAGTTGGAACACTTTTTAAATTTTAAAAATTGCATACTATTTAGCGTGTATAAATTCTATAAATCCTATATAGGGCTGCACAAGACATCTATATACCCGCTTATTGCCGGAAATTGCTAACGAGGAATTTTCAACTGTGCTATGCGTTCACTAACAGTTCTAAATTTTAGCATATTGTGAATTATATGATAAATCTATAGTTCATATACAGGGATCTACAAAATTTTCAGCTATTTTTTCGATTTTGGTTGAAATTTTGTTTTCAAATGCGTTATATATGTTTCACAAATTATTACTTAGATACCGTTTTTCACGTTATTAAACTATGAAGTTTTATTATAGTAGCCCGAATGCTTTCAAAAATGTTCCATAATCTGATTGGCGCATGATTTTACGTTCTTCTTGATAATTTTAATGATACTTTCTTAACGGTATGGAAGCTAAAATGATAAAACTATTTTTGTATTATTATAACAAATTCTGAAATTCTTTTTTTAAAATTTAAGGTACGAAACAAACATTCGACAGCATTAATGAAAATTGCTGTGTTGCATATTCTGTTGTATATTCATATTTATTTCTGCACAAACCTTACAAGAAACCTAACAGGAACCTTATGTAAAGATAGGGAATCATAAGATATCATGATTAATATATCATGAGAAAATGCCTACATTATGTTTTGCATTGTATCAAATCTGAATTTGGAGAATTTGTCTGGACCAATTTTGTAACCACTCAGAATTTGCAGCGAAGTAATATATTTTAAATGATTTTGTCCCGATATATCTACATACAACTGGCAATTTTTGTCCAAATTTGGTCATAAATTTAAACATTTCGCTCTTGCAAAACTTCATGTGCTCTTCATTGTAATTTTCCTCTATGAACAAAATATTTTGAACCAAATTCACATTTAAATTACATTTTAATTCTTGTTGCCGTTGCATAATGGTGCAAAAGTTTATTTATGTGGCTAACTTAAATTCTACTGTCTTTGATTTAAAAAAAAAAAAAAAAAAAAGGTACTTGAACTAAAATGTCAAGAAAAAGTCATGCCAGAAGGTATCAAATATTTTTTATTAAAAAAACATTTATTTTATACTGTTGGTAGTAATACAAACACCCACTAATTCTATACGTCTATTTTCTATGCTGTAGATGTCGGTGAAAAGCAGGGACCCTCAAGTAAAAGAAAGGGGAAATAATATTTTTTGTTTTTTAAATAAATGTACTTACTAATGTACATGTTTATTTATAATTAAATAATGATTCATAATGAGTCGTCCTATTTATTATCAGCAACTTCATTGTAAAATGTAGTCATTCATATAATCTTCAGTATAATTTATAGTCAATTCTTGTGTAAAATGGTCACTTTTCATGTTAAATCTACGTACAGCGGCGTAATTCCATTTTCTCTGAATTTTTTGATTTTCACTCCCATTTTTATGGCGTTGTCACGGCTAAACCATAGATCAGAGGAAAAAACTTTTAATACATAAAATGTAGGAAATTTTATCCTCTTTAATTTATGTATTGAGGACTTTTACGTAAAATGTATAATTTTGAAGTTATTTGGAAAAAAACAAAGAAAATCCCGTTTTTTTCCTGTTTTTTGCCAAAAAAACGTGTTTCCCGGGATAAATTTTGTTGGCAAACTTCAGATTCGTGTTCAGCGACCCACAAAACATAAAGGCACCAAATACCAAAACTACACCAAAACTTTCCCCTATTTGTCCTTTTTGAGCACCTAATGCCTGGGCTAAGGTGGCTTTCAACGTACTAGGGGGTTTTATATTGTTTTTATATCATTATTCTGAGATTTGCTTCTTTCAAACAGAAGTTCACATGGCATGATACAAAAAACAGATCATTTTTATACTGCGGTTTCTAATACCACTTGCAAATATTTTAAATATTGTTTTTAGAATTTTGGTTCTTGCGCAACCGGATGTAAAATCAATTAATAATATGTCAATTTAAAAGAAATCCGTCCACACTTTTTGGATTTATCAAAAAATCATTTTTTAAACTTATAGAAGAAGCAATTTCCAACAGCAAAATTCAGCCCTTATGTCTTAGCAAACTTATCTTTAACATTATATTTAACTTAAAATTTAACATTAAACTTAATCCGTAACGTTGCAAAATTAAATTCTTTCTTATCTAATTTTGTATTCACCATTTTCCTGTGTGAGCCCCCCCCCCCCCCCCCCCCCCCCCCCCCCAAGATTTGCAGACAAATCTGGTGGACCTCTTCTTGGTGGGGGTATTTGAAATGATAAAAATCCCTTTTAAAATTTAAATTTCAAAAATTTAAATTAGAATCCTATGCCTCTTTCTTCTAACTTTAAAAATCTAAGTCTAAAAACCAGTTTTACCCCTTGTAACTGTTTCCCAACAATACATCTTATTACTTTCAGATATCATTTTATGTCGATCTTTAAGAGTAAAAATGCTGATGTTCGTAAAATATGCCTTCAGTTGTAGTTAGCTCATCCCCGGGCGAACCAAACCCAGTTCTGGCATCTGAGCCCAGACAATCAATCAAAAGCTAATGAACCAATTAAAGAAATGTTCCTTCCGTGTTTACAACTATGCCCTCTGCTGGAAAATATGATAAGCTTCAAGATATTCGCTACAATGCACGTCAAAAAGTGGAGAATTTGCAGATTTGATACGCCTGTAAAACCTATGTCCATGTAACTCCTGATATCAGCGACCTAAGTGGCTCGAGGGACGTCCAACCGGACTCGCAAATCGGACTGAAAGGTAAATGACAAAATAAATGAATTCGATCCACCAAGAGGTTCCTGATTCCAAATTATTTATATCACAAGATATGTCACCCCAAGATGTCCTTACATATGAAAAGCTGGCTGTGTTGATAATTTGGGGTTTTCTTAACTAAGTAATTAAATATGAAAAAAAAAAAGAAAGGAAAGAAATACTATATTTTTAACTGTTTTGTATAAATAATAGTTATTTTTTTCAATTTTAGAATAACTCTTTGTCAGTCAATAGTTACAAAATTACTCCATATAATATCTAAAATTGATCTTTAATGTCCAATAACATTTTGAGGAAGTTTTTTATGTTTGCTTGGCGCCCGCCAATGTAAAGATTTTTTTCCTCAGAAATTTATGAATATTTTATGTGTAAAATATAAGTTTATAATGTTATAAAATGTCTGTAAAAAATATTTAAAGTTAAAACTAACTCATAATTTAATCTTGAAAATATGTATTCAAATATCAAAATATTATTATTTTAGATTTATTCTGTTTGAAAATATATAAGCTTAATTTATTATTTCATTTTTACGAAACACGTGGTTCCGAAACGGCGATATTTTTGGTATTCATCCGCGCCGATCGGACCACGTTTTACAAGCAACAATACCCCTTTTAATTTGAAAATATACTGTAAATAAAATATATAATAAATATAATTTAAACATCGATTAATTCATTTAAAAAAATCCTGTAAATAAATAGTATGGCATAACACAGTTATTTTTGGTGCGCAATCGGACTTTTTCCTATGCGCCGTTGGAAGGTGCTGATGAAGCGAAGTGATAAGAGAAGCGTTTTTTTCTTCGAAACGGGACTTCGGTTTGGAGGCTTCTGCTGTGACGGCTGGATCGGGAGGAGACGCTGGTGTTTCGAAAAGTTGGCGGAGCGGAGAACATCGAACGCACGAAGGAGGGAAGATGGAGAGGCCGTAAAGATCAAGGGATTTGGAAGCCAAGAGTAAGACATGACCTTGGCGAATGAAAGAAAAGCCCCATCAACTTTCATGGAGATGCAGCACTATGATTCATAAAATTTAATCCAAAATTTTTAGAGGTACCTCTTATTTTTTTTCTCCGGAGTATTCGTAAAAGTTTCATGCATGAATAATCTTTCAATATATCCCTGTTACCATTAAAAGGAATGAGAAACTAACGATTATAATGATATTGTAAATTTAATTAGATAATGCAATGTAGATTATTTTAAATGCTTATTCTATTTTACTTAAATAAACGTTAATTTAATTCGGCATAATATCTCTGTGATTATTTTATTTCTTTCCCACAGCAGCATTATTTTTTTCTTTTAGGTTTTTGATATAATGTAATGAAATTGCTATACGATCGTAAATTATTTTCTCTAGGTAGAAATTTATCTACCACGTGTTTGTGTCTATTTAGAAATGTATTAGGTATGACACAACAGCTGTACAGTCACATGCAGGGAAGTGAAATGGGTCATGATCCCATACAAGTCCGGGATATATTACACATACTATATATATACACACATATAAGGAATTATTTATACTTGTTATACTGATGATTTGCTGTGTCAGCCATTTCCAACACCAACATTTATCAGTATTTCAAAAGTAGTACGTTTATCTACTGTTTGAAATGTTCATTTGAACTTATCCATGTTTATAGGTATGCTGTAAAGATTTATGGTATTTGGAAACTGAAAAGCCACCAGCACCTTCAAGAGTTCAGCTTATACGTGCTTCAACTCATTCTCTTGAAGTACATTGGGGAGGTGTCAGCACTGGTAATTTGTCCAATTTTGGTTTTATTTTTACTTTACCTAAATAGTTTAATATTTTTAATCTGCCACATTTTTATTATATGTTATTTATAATATTTATTATATGTTGTTTAATTAAATATAGCCAGCAGATATTATCACAAAAGTTAGTTAACACTCATTTTTTAAAAATTAGAAATATTAAAGAAACTTTGCTAGTTGTAAAATAGTAGATAAAATTTAAAATACAAAATATATATACAGTACAAAATCTAAAGTTTGAAATTGTCCAAAGTTCGGACTTTCCAGCGTCAGTAGGTGTTCAAGAAAGGCGGGGGAAATCAAAATTGTTGAAACAAACAAAGAAAAAGAAGGTCTACAGCAAAGAAGCTTTATTACTGAATCTTAACTCATGTCTATATACATAATGAAAGGAAAACTTCTTAATGATAAACCTAAGTTAATAAAGGAGCACACATTAACTGTAATGTTCAATAGTTAAGTAAGTTACAGTTTCTTAAATTGTATGTTCCTTTAAATAAATGTTTTTGTTTTACTTTTTTATTACTTTCTTCTATCTTTACAAGAAGAAAGTATTAGATTCGTGAAAAAATTCGACTTCCGGTTTTCGACGGATTTATATGTTTTAGAATGCCCAGAACCCGATTTGATGGTTTTTAGAAAATGTCCGTCTGTGAGTCTGTATGTGACAAAAATTTTGTGTGCGCTCTATCTCAAGAACTAATGCACGGAATTTCAAAAACTTTATATTTAGCATAGCTGCCAACTCTTCCGATTTTTTCAGAATTCTTCCGAAAAATCGGCATGTTTTTCCGATTTTACGCGCGTAATGCGTTTTCTTCCGCTTTTTGTCATTTTCTTCCGATTTTCGGCCATTTCTTACGCTTTTTACGCGAGTTTCGTCGAAGGATCGCGGGAAAACCCGAAATTTCGCCGAAGGTTCGCGAGAAAGACGCAAATTTTGTCAAAAGAGCGCGTAAAAACACGAATTCAGTGAAAAGATCGCGAAAAAACGCAAATTTCATCCAAAGATCGGGTTTAAAAAGCGCCGTCAAAAGATCGCGTAAAAACACTATTTCCGTGAAAAGATCGCGTGAAAGCGCGAATTCCGTTAAAGGATCGCGGAAAAAACTGACGTTTCGTGAAAAGGTCGCGGGAAAAACCCAAATTTCACCGATGTATCGCGGGAAAAAAACCCAAATTTCGCCGAACGATCGCGGGAAAGATGCGAATTTCGTCAAGAGTGCGCAAACAACGCATGAGGTGATTTTGGTCCGAATTTTCCGAAAATTTAAGGCATTCATTTCCGAAATTTAAAAAAAATCGGCCACCAATTCGAAAATTCAGACATAAAAAATATCACGAATTTCGACATCTTCGCCGAAAAAAATAAATTTTGTCAATCGTTTGCAGAAAAATCGGCAATTTCGTCAAAGGATCGCGTGGAAAACGCTAATTTCGTTAAAAGATCGTGAAAAAACGGCAAATTTCGCCAAAAGATCGTGAAAAAACGGCAAATTTCGCCAAAAGATCGCGAAAAATGTCAAATTTCGCCAAAAAATCGCGAAAAATCGGCAAATTTTGACAAAAAACTCGAAAAAAAAACATAAATTTCCTTAAAAAATCGCGAAAAAACAGAAATTCCGTCAAAAAAATGCGAAAAGAAAAACACAAATTTCGTCAAAAGATCGCAAAAAAAAAATACAAATTTCGGCTAAAGATCGCAAATTTCGTCAAAGGGCCGCGGAAAAAAACGCATAGCTAGTGTCGGAAGTGGATCCACCCCCCCCCCCCCCCACCCCAACCCACCCCACCCCTGCTGTAACATTTCAGATATTTTTTTTCTCAGAATCACCCCACAAAAAAAAAAAAAAAAAAAAAAAAAAAAAAAAAAAAAATTAGAAGAAAGAAAAATTTAGGAGTCAGAAGTTTAAGTGTCTTTTAATGTGAAAGGTAGAATATCTATAAATATTCCAAAAGAAAAAAAAAAGTAATTTTTAATATATTCAAGTTATTATTTTTTGTCATAATATATATTGTGTAATTGCAAATTAGTGAATATTTTATTAGAGTTTCTCTTTGAAATTTGTTTATTTATAAGGATTCAGCTGTTTTTTAATCCTTACTGAAAGTGCTATAAGACTTAAAAAATCTTCTGATTTTTCGCCAAAATCTTCTGATTTCTTCTGATTTTTCGCCAAAATCTTTGATTTCTTCTGATTTTTTGTCCAAAATCTTCTGAGTTTTACCGAAATTTAGTTGGCAAGTATGTATTTAGTTAGACCTTGATATAAACTGGACCTGATTAGTTGTTGGTGAAAATCGCCCAACAGGTGGCGCTGCTATGCGGCATTTTTCATGATTTCTGCAATAGCTATATCTCAAGAACTACTACACGGATTTTCATAAAACTTCAGATTCAGTTAGTCTAGGATATAGTTTGGTGCTGATTACTTTTTTGTGAAAATCGCCCAACAGGTGGCGCTGCTATGCTGCATTATTCATGATTATCGCAATAGCTCTAACTCAAGAAAAAATGCACAAATTTTCATCAAACTTCAGATTTAGTTAGTCCGTGATATAAATTAGTGCTGTTTAATTTTGGGTGTAAATCGCCCAATAGGTGACGCTGCTGTGCTGCATTTTCACGATTTTCGCAAGAGCTGTATCTCAAGAACTATTGCACGAATTTTCATCATCATCAAACTTTAGATAGTTAGTCCTTGACATAAATTGACGTATAAATTAGTGCTGTGTAATTTTTTGTGTAAATCGCTCAACAGGTGACGCTTCTATTCTGTATTTTTTGCGATTTCCGCAATAGCTTTATCTCAAGAACTAACGCTTAGATTTTCAACAAACTTCAGATTCAGGTATACCTTGATAACATTTAGTGCTGTTTATTTTTGGTGCAAATCGCTCAACAGGTGGCGCTGCAATGCTACATTTTTCAGAATTTCTGCTATAGCTCTATCTCAAGAACTAATGCATGAATTTTCATCAAACTGCAAATTCAGATTACTTTGATATGAATTGGTGCTAAATTCATGTAATTTCGTGTTATATTTAAATGATTTAATTGACGTGATTTACATAGAAGAAAGTTTTGTGGTGGCCACAACATACTAGTTTTGTAATGATTCATTTAATGAAAATGATTGTTTAATTTAGTATTAATAGCTGTTATATGCAATTTTTAATATATCGTCATAGTATTGATTTTTCTTCAGATTGGAAAAGCAATATTTTTGATCACCCATAGTTCAGATTTGGTAAAGTCCTGAGGGCATGGTTGGCAAGTTTCTTCCAAAGTGGAAAAAACCGGCTGGAAGAAATGGGTTTCTTCCAAGTGGAAGAAATGGAAGAAACTGTTATTCTTTAATAATTTACAATATAAGTTTCAACTTTGTAAGACACAATAAATGTATTCTTCTTATAGATAACCTTAAATAAATTTCATTAGACCTATACAAATTTAATTATATAGGCTAAGTTAATAATTACATCATTTTTTTAGCGAAGATCACACACCTGTCTAAAGCTTTTCAATTATTCGCTACTCGAAGAAAAGAAATTTTATCAAAATTATACAAAATCAATTAAAAGTTATCAATTTCAATTTAACCAGCATATTTTAAAAATTATTTAGACTTCTGAAACTAGTAGTAAACAGTGCAGATCATTAAGTAATACACAATAATTAATGTATTAAAAATTTCATTAAAATCCTTATTTTTCTTACTATAGTGTAACATGGTATAACAAAACAAAAGTTTTTTAGCAGTAGCATGCTGCAATCGGTTTATCAACTTAATGGATACAAAAGATGAAAAAAATTCTTTCAAGTCTTACAGAACATGAAGGAGAGTTTAAAAGCATTTCGACATACCCATAGGCATTTTTAGAACATTAATCACTGCATGCTAGATGCTAGTATACTTACACTTTCATTTATTTCCTCTGTTACACAGTAAAATAATCCCTAAACACCTTTAAAATAATACATTTTTATATAAAAATAAAGGATTTGTAGTTTTTTTAAAAAACAGAATTGGCATAATTAATGAGAAAATATCACTCTACCTCTAAAGTTATAAAATCCATCACCTGTAAATGCATGCTGAACCTGAAGTTTGTTATTAAAAAAATAACTTATTTTTCCAAAAATAATATTTTTAATATTAATTAAATTTTCCACTTTAGATTTCATATAGTTATACTTTGAGTTTAATTCTTTTACATAGTTAATATAATTTAATTTTGAGCATTTGTTTTGGTTTCTTCCAGTTTTTTCCATTCCTTCCGTTTTTTTTCCAGTTTCTTCCGGAAGAAACCCAACTCTGCCCGAGGGTTCCAGAATTTAGACTTTGTACTGTATGTATATATTAAATATGTGCAATTGTGCTTAGACAGGATTCCTACAGGTCAGGGAATTTGGAAATTGAGGCAAAAGTAAAGGAATTTTACAAATATTTGAAGTCAGGAAATTTTTTTAGGACTTCCAACAAGATCTCAAGTTATCAGTGTGATCTCTCCCTTGTGACGTACTGCTTTCTTGACAAACACCATGTTTGAATATCGTTCTGTGCATGCTGCTCCACTCCTGAGTTTAACAACTGGGATGTTCAGCTCGTGAGCAACCAATTAGAGTTTGTTAATAGTAAAGCTTTTGAAGTTATAGATTTTTTTTTTCCCCTCACTACTTCAGTTCCATTTCCCATCTATTTTCTTATTGACTGTTACCTGCAAACCTCTGTTTTCCTATTGGTTAGTAAACCTTTAACTTGAATCTCCATCTTTTCTATATATGTGAGCTAATTTCTGCCATCCTTAGCACTGAGGAAGGTATGCTATATGCTACCGAAAGTGGTATGCTTAAAATTAAAAAAATTTTGTGCTTTTAACGTTGTATTTTTAACGCTTCTAATATAGTGCACCAAGCTCCTTCTTTATAATTATTTATAATTAAAGCTTTTGCTGTTCCTTTCGAGCCGAGCTTCCCAGCTACTAATGTCTAGTATCTGATTCTACTTCAGATGAACTCATTGATTTCTTTGAATGAAGCAAATCTTTCTGTGGCATTGTCATCCGAAATCCTCCCTGCGTAGGGTTGAAATAAATATTTTTTTCTCAACAGATCGGCTCACATGGCAGTCTCAAGTTCACAGTGTGATGGAACAGGTACAAGCAAGCAAGTTGGTGCACGTCTATTCATGCGAAGTATATTTTCAGCATGCATGTTCGAACAAATGAGTTAAACATAGGTAAATTGCCAAAGACTTGGCGAACTATAGATAAGCTGTCGATGGGCCAGGTGTGGCTCACAAGCAACATGTTTGACTTGCCTGCCCAACACCTATATATTTGCAATTTGCATACCTCTGAATAGCGAGCAAATTCTGTATTCACAAAGTATCTGCTATTCAGACGCTTTACTGTATATTTTTTATATAATAAACTGTAGATCTTGTAATATATGCATTTATTGTTGTTTTAGCTGATTCCTATCTGCTTCAACTACAGAAATATGATATGCCCCCAACATCTCCTCAACTAGCAGGTGCAACACCCCAACCTCAAGCAACACCTGCAGTTGCAACAACTGCTCCAGTACAGCCTACAGGCTCTCCAGCAACAATAACTAATGCAAATCCCAATGCTATATCTTCTTCGTTGTTGACTCCATCTGTGACAGCAGCTACTACTGGTATATATTATATATGTATATTTTTCCACTTTAGGCTGTTCTCCAATCCAAAGGAGCTACTTTCTGACACATTTTTTTAAGATTGGCAGATGTTCTTATTTAGAAACGTAATGTAATGAAAATACACTTATATGTATTTTCATTATGTATATGTAATGAAAATACATTTTTTTTTCTTTTTTTGTAAACACAAAAGATTGTCCAGAAAATACTGTCAAAGTTGGCATTTTGAACCAAATTTCCAGGCATGGCAGCATGAGAAAGGAGGGGGGGGAAAAAAAAAAAAAAAAAAAAAAAAAAAAACGACTTATAACTCGATAAATAATTTATCAAAAGATGAAAAACTTAATTAGATTCTAAATTTATTAAAAAGCAGTAAACCAAAGTTTAAAATGCAAAAATAATGTGTGACAAATTTGTACATTTTAAACGTTGGTTTACTGCTTTTTAATATTCCTGCACAAAGGCTTTTATTGCCATTTTAATATATTCTAAATTGCTTCAATAATCAAGCATGCCAATTTTGTACCTTTATGTTTAAAAATGCGTAAGAAAGTTTCAAATTTGTTGAGCAGGGAGTTTGAGATCTGACAATATTTTTATTCATTATTTAATAAAATGTTTTATTTTTAAATATTCTCTTTTTTTGTGCCCAACTGTCATTTTTCTCATTTCAAGGAGACTGAAAATGTAGATTTTGTCTATTAACTTGATAAAAGAAGTTTTAAATTTTTGTTTTTACAAGCTTATTTCATTTAAAATTTATATTTACAGGCCTCAGACTTTTTTGAAGTTTTTATTGTTTTCTTCTGAAATTTAGAGATCAATTTACAAAAAAAGTTCTAAATTAAAAGTTAAAATATAAATTTCTCAAAGTATAAATTTCAATAGTTTTTAAAGAAAAAATACTTCTTAAAGTTTAAACCGTGTAACTCCATGTATGGGGGGGTCAGTGAAACACGAAGCACAGTAAAATATGATATGCGAAAAATAAATTACAATAATAATAACTATTTAAAGGGAAAAGTACTTTATTAGAAATCTATAGCCATATTTTTCTATGCATTAAATAGAAATGGAGGGAACACAATGGATTCCTTTCATTTGAATAAAAATATTTATCCCTTTCCGGCGCGGTGTCCTTAAAAAAGGACACCTAATTTTAATTCTAAAACTGACAAACGGCACCAAGAATATTTAACTAAAATTTTCTTATTATAATGTACATGAAAATAAGCAAGTTCATATTTTCTAATTAATTCATTTATAAATTGCGATGTCAGTCCATTATTTCACCAGTTTATAAACAGAATTACTCTGCGCCGGTAAGGGTTATAAGAATTTTATGCACAATGTCATTGTATGCTCCCATAGATATTATTAAGCAAGATTTTACATAATTTAAGTTTAAATAAAAAATAATTAGCATGTTTTAAATATGTAAATAAAAATAAAATAATTTAAAAAATATATAGCAGAATAAAAATGTACACAATTAGGCTGAGCTATATATGTCTTTAGTTTTACAACTGTTAAATTCTTTTAAAAAATTTAAATGAATTGCTAGTCACATTCTTCAAGGTATTAAAATTGCTCAGAAAGAAATCAAATATTTTACCTTTTTAAATCTAAAATCAAATAATAAATTGTACTAGAACATATTCATAACAGCAATTTTAATTAAAAAAAAAAAAAAAAAAAAAAGAAACGTTGATTTGTTTAAGTTTTTCTATTGAAATTTCACTATTAAATCATAATAAAAATGAAGCCTACTGTAACCCTTTTTGGGATGACCGTCATGACCACAACATTCATCATGTGGACATGGAATAAAAGAATAGTATATAACATTTTATTTTATGTAAAAAGGCATATTTAAAAACAAAATAACAATAAATGAGTGCTTATCTGTACATTTCAACTATTTTTCCTAATTCTTACCTTTATTAACAAAATATTTAAGATTCAATACAAAAAAATTTTATTTCTGGTAACTAAAAACAACTTAATGAATAAGTTTTCATTTCATCATATTATTTATGTTTGAAAATATAATTTACTATACTGCTAATTGATGAGAACAAATACGAAATTAAAACATGTAAAATAAATACATTTTGAAGGTATGTTCCACTGCATCACATGTTCCCCTGTGATTAAAAATATTTTCAGGATTATGATTTTAAACGATGAAATATGGAAATACCCAGTGTTTTGGGATGCTAATGAAATCTTGCTTCTCGAATTCATGGAATGTTTAGAGACAATTAATTCTAAAGTTTATTGTAGCTCTTTCAGAAAACTTGCTATATTTCAACCAAACTTCATTACAAGTCAGCAGAGGCAAATGGAAATCTGAAAAATTGTTTGAAGTTATGTGGAAGGCTTAATAAATATTCAAAAAATTCCAGTAATTATCTATTGATGACGAAACGTAATGGTATAACGAAAATATAACATGCTGACAACCAAACTTGTAGCAAAAACACTACTATGCCATCATCATAAATACAAACGCTCCCAGCAAACAAGCAGCTAAGGCAAGGTGAGTATCAGCAGCTTCGTTTCATCATTTATACAATCCAAACACAGAATTTCTGCATGTCAAGTACTGCCATTCCTAAAAGTGAAAAAACTTACGTAAAACAGCATTGGCCCAAATGTATTGACTACATGCCCGACATTGACAAATATCACTGAAATTTTGCCAGTGGAAAAAAAAAAAAAAAAAAAAAAAAAAAAAAAAAATATTTTTAGAAAATATGAAACTTACAGATTATTAAAAGAGAATATTATTATTGTTTAATTTAACAAATATTAATAAATGATAGAAATTGGATTTAAATAGGAGATTTTATCGTAACTATTTATTTTATGTATGGAAATATAAAGTTGAGATTTCAGATAGAAGTTTTGAAAATTAATTATGATAAATTGAGTTGGGATAGATTTTTAATTATTTAAAATGGAAAATGTTCAGTTATATTTTTTGTGATGTAACACATTCACAAATGAGCATTCAGAAATTTTGGCAATTTAAATTTACTAAGAGCAATGGCATCACATTTAGATTATTAAAGTTTTAACAAAAACATCGTTATTGGAACTTAAAAACAGGCACAAGGCTCGTATTTCAAATCGACATTATCTTCAAAAATCTGAATTTTCTTAAATTCTTAAAATTCTATTAGAAAATTTAAATGCAACTTTATGTATATTAAAGAAAAAGGGTGCCACATTAGTGTCTCCAAATTAATTTTGAACCCATTAGTTAAATCAAAATAACAATGTAAATTAAACAGCATATAAAAACAGATGAAAACAAAACTAGCTCCTAATTAATTCAAGGAAGACACAACCCTCGGAGCAGTGCTGAAGTGATCTATAAATAGACTAGAAAACCATGCCACTGGTGCATAAAGTACAATGCAATGGTGTTAAGTGTTGATGTTGAATCAGTAGCAAAGCGCATAATGCAGTGATTGATGAAGTGTTACTGAATTTATAAACCCCAAAAAGAAAAATCTATCAAATTATATTTCTCAAATTTAGATTTAAACAACATTTAAAGCTACACTTGAAAAATAAAATAGTTTTCTATGTGGTGGAAATAAAGAAAGAAAGATATAAAAACACAATATTTATTTAATTTTTAAAAGCATTAACAGTAAATGAAAATGCAGGAATTAAATATATCTTTTAAACAATAACTGCAAAAGAAAAGAAAATCAAATTATATGCAGCTTAAAGAAAGTCAAATTATCTGCAGCTTTATATGTGAATAGAAACATCATGACAATTGAATGGAATAATTACTTTAAAATGTCACAGCATGGTAAAGGTATACAAATTACGTTATTCACAAACTAGTAGTGTTACTAGAACTTAAGCTATAGAGTGGCTAATTCTTAGGAACGATAACTTTATGTTATCATGAGTTGGTCTCAAAATATTTCTTCCTTGCTAAAGTGAAGACGTTTCTAATAATACCAAATTCAGCCCCAAAGAATATGTAGCATTTTTGAAAAAGCTCCCCAACTTCATCACTGGTCTATAAAACAAAACTTACAGCACTTTAAAAAGGTCAAGTAGGGGCTAAAAACCATCTAAATCACCATCACCGTTCTATTCCAGAAACACAAAAATATCATAACGAAGTCTTGAATTGTATATAAAGCCTCGCACGGTTTTCAACAAAAACACAACAGGAGAAAGATATCCTTTGCATGAAATCAAGCGTTTCAGTTCACAACCAATAAAAAATTCAAAAGCGAACAATTGTAAACGCAGTTACTTGTAAAGCCATGCTGAGTTAAACTATTTAGGGATATATCATAAATAAGTTTCTTCTAAAACATTTATGTAACTATTCAGTATACTTGATGTCATATGAAGTAAAGATAAGAAGAACATTTCGTTCATTCTTTCCCAGTTCATAATGAAAGAAAATTGGCCAAAAAGATCTGCAAGCAAAACTATTTATTCAATACAAACAAGCTAAAAATGTAAAAATATGGCATACACGCATGTCAGTTGAACTTCCAACCGGCTTCTGGAACGTACAATGGGAAGACGTAATTATCATGTTGATTGTTACCGCTCTGGGCACACACAATGCCATCTTGTCTTAATTGCCGTTATCGGCAAAGGAAATAAATTCCAGAGGAGGCATAAACAACATGGCTGGCATATAACATCTCAAATATGGCACATAAATGACAAGAAATGTGATAGTAATATCACAGGCACCGCTGGAGGCTGGTCGCAACAGAGTCGTGCGCCCCGTGAATAATCTATGCAAGATGTTGACATTACAAAATGTAATGTCAAAAGTAATTCAGGATTTGCAGAACTCCTTCCTTATGCAGCAGAAACACTCATGCTGGTTAATCTGCAAAGAAAAATATATTACTTAATGTGTGATGGTATTAAAGACCAAAAGCCAATTTAAAAACGAACAAATTTATTTAAGTCAATTAACATAATTAACGATGAAATAAAATTTAAAAAGGATTATCAGTTAGTAACTTTATAAATAACTTATCTGGATTTAAACTTCATGCGATAAACAAAACTGCATTTGACTATTCAAATCGCAGCTTGAGAAAAAATACACATTTCCATTTAAATGTAATGAAGCTAGCTCATGGCAATGCAAAACCAGCCTATCTGAAAGAACCTCTGTGAAGTAAATAATATGTTCATTTGTAATGAAAGACAAATGTAAATAGCAGAACTTCATCTCTTTTAAAGCAGGCAAATAATTTCATTGCAGCCTCCAATTTATATCCATGTGAACACAAACGTTCAGTGACCTTGAAATGACTGATGCCGGAAACATCTGTCCAGTAGCAAAAAAATACTTTTCACTACAGCCCCACAGATGGATCAATCCCATGTAATAGACATCGGACTGCTCTATATATAACATCATGTGGCCTTTTCACTGAAACAGCTTAGCACCAGATAAATATAGATTTCAAAATGTCCAAGAAGATTTGTGTATGATAAATTAGGTTAAACTGTTATCTTCAACAGACTCGTGAACATTTTATCCAACTACCATTACACACCGATTCACCAATCTAGTGACATAACTGCTGTGAAACTAAATTAAAAAATTAGATGGCAGAAACTGTTACTAACACATGACTGAAGCTAATCAAAACTGATTAGCCTGACGATGCAAGATGCATATATACACCGATCTTTAATACAGGTAGCAGTTAACAATGAAACAGCATTTGAATAACTTTATGAATCCCATTAAGAGAATCAGAATGATGACACAACTCCCGTAAGTGAGACATCACTGATTGGATGCTTACTGCCATCTTGTGGCAGCCATGAGTACTACGATCAGATGGTGAAAAGAAATTAATCCAGATATTTGAAAACTTGTAAACAAAGTAACGTACATGACAGTCATGCAGTAGCTGAACGATTTAAAGATTTAATTTCAGGAGGTTTTAAAGAACAGGATATGCTCTAAGCATAATGTAACTAAAGCTAAAAGTATTTTAATAGAAGTGAAAACTTTACCAAGATAAAATAGAAGTATTAACAGGTGTTTGCACAGAGACAAGAACTAGGATTGAGCGTATATCTAATACAAGATGTAAATTATGCAGGGATGCTGCTTTTCCGCCTTTTGGAAGATTTGTGTTTTTTTACCAAATTGATTAATGATTTTCTAACAACTCGCAAATTTCGTCAATCAGGCATGGGGAAAAAAAAGATAGTTTCATCAAACGATCATGGAATAAAATTGTGAATTTCTTCAAACATTTGCAGAATAAAATAGCAAATTTTGTTGATCAATCGCAGAAATAAAATTGCGAGCTTCTTCAAACTATTGTGAAATGAATAGTGAATTTTATCAAACAATTGCAGATATTAATTCCGAATTTGATCAAATGATCGTGGAATAAAATCAAGAATTTCACATAAAAAAAATTAGAAGATTCATCACACAAGTGCAGAAATTAATCATGAATTTCATCAAGAGTTCGTGGAAAAAGAATTGCAATTTTCATAGTAAGTCGTGGAAAGAATCGTAAATTTGAACAAACTCATAGTTTTCTGTACATATAAAAAATAATAGTTAACTATTTAATGTTCATGTTAATTGCTTCTGATTAGAATACGTGAAAATCAAACTTAACGTTTGAGTAAAAGAATGTTGCTGTAGTATAAAACTGTACATGTTGACAGGTAGTTGCTTTCTTCAACTCGACTGTGAAAATGCAATATATTTATTACAGAAAATATTATAAAACATTTTAACAAGAAATTTTTCATTGTATTTGTTTTATATTCAATACAATATTGTTCATAAAATTTACACGCAAATGTTGTGAAAAGTATTGTAAATTTTACTTTCACATGTAATATCTTCTTTTTTGTTATTTTCTTGTGGAATCCTTCATTATAAAATTTCCTAACATAAAGGTACCTTAATTATTAGGATGAGCGAATTGTCTACTAGGCTACACAAATTACATTTTGTCGTACACTTTACAAAAAAAACTATTCAGTATTTTGACTTAAAATCAAACATAAAAATAAATTATGATCTGCAGGTTTGCACAATATTATTTTTTTACAGAATAACCTTAAAAATTTTATTATTTTAATTAATTTATTTTACATAATATTCCATTACTGATGCATTTTTGCAAATAAAAAATGAAACACTGATATTTTCAGAAGAAAAAATAAATCATGGAGTTAGTGCTTATAGATAGAATCATGATTAATTAAATAAAATATATTTTCAGTATTGCACCAAAATATCTCAAAAACTGTTAAAATTCAATTATTTACGTTCAATTATAAAAGTATTTTTCAGTGTTAAGAATTCAAATACAGTACAAAGTCTAAAGTTTGGAATTCTCCAAAGTTCGGACTTTGAAGCAGCAGTATTCAAGTGAAAAAACAAAATTGTTGAAACAAAAAAAGGTCTAAAGCAAAGCTTTATTGCTGAATCTTAACTCATGTCTATGTACAGAATAAAAGAAAAACTTGTTAATGATATACTTAAGTTAATAAAGCAAGCCCACATTGACTAAAATGTTCAATAGTTAAGAAAGTTACAATCTCCTTAAAGTGCGTTTGGTATTGCTTTGGATATTAAATTCCATAAAGGCTTTTCTTGACTACTCTGCTCAACAAGCGCAAAACTTTTTGACACGTTTACAAATTCTTTTTTTAATGGAAAGTCATAAAATTGGAAGGCCTTACTATGGAAGCGATTTAGAATCGAACTGTGTTTCCTTTTTTTTTTTTTTTTTTTTTTGATAAATGAATTACCTTGTGAATTATAAGCGATTTTGATTACGTGACATAGATTTTTTTCACCCGTCCTTGTGTGGTTACTTTTCTTTCGCGCGGGAATTCTGTTCAAAACTCCCACTTTGACACTACTTTCTGAAAGATCTATTGCGTTTGCAAAAAAAAAAAAAAAAAAAAGCAGAAAACAGGGTTTCATTACATAGTTTCTGAACAACAAACCCTGTTATTTTCATGCATCTCCGAACAAAAATTAAAATTTATGTCATAAAGTTGCCCTTTTGGATTTGAGAACAGCCTTAAATAATTTTTTTTGTTTTACTTTTTATTTTGTTATGACTTATTTAATGAAAATGATTGTTTAATTTAGTATTAATAGCTGTTATATGTATTTATTAATATATGAATGTCATACTTTGCCTTTTTATGTTGTGAATTTTCTCTTCCTTTTTATTAGAAAAGCAATATTTTTGATGACCCAAAGTTCGAAAAAATCCGAAGTTCGTACTTGGTAAAGTCCCGAGCATTCCAAACTTTAGACTTAGTACTGTACACAGTTTATTCTTATTATATGAAATCCTTTATGCAGATGATACTTACACATTTTAAAAGAATTAATTATGATTTTTTTTGTAAAGTGGCAACCAAATAATTGTAAACAATTAAGGAATAAATTAATTGTTAAATCCGTTATATAAAGCGTTATTCGAATTCAAAGGTTGAAAATTGAACCAAATGAAACATATTTACTATTAAGAAGTAATTACTATTAGTATTATTTTTAATATGTTTGCCTTTTAAAAACAATTAAATGTATTAGTTCTATTATAAAAAATGCCGAGAAAACATACACTTACTGGTCGAAAAGAATAATGCTTCGCGAATCAAAAAAAACCCATGGCTTTTGCTAGTTTTTATTTATCTGTTTGGAGATTAAAAATATTCTTTCTTTAATGTTTTCTTTAATTTAACAATCAAATCAATAATCGATGTTTTAAATTAATTTCTATTATTAATAAACTTTCTTTAATTTAAATATTAACTTGTCTCTGTTTTAATACTTTATTCCACAACAGCAATAGTAAATGGTGTGAATTTTATTCTTCCTTCTTGTTTATTTTTATGGTTAATAAATAAAAGAAATTCACAATACGGTCTCTTTATTTTAGTATTTAAAAAAATATATTCAAAATTTAGTTATGTAATTTTTGGCCAAATTTAATCTCTTGAGACTGAAGTTAAATTTATGCTAAAAATACACATTCATTACTTTTGATCAAATAAAATGATACTGTAGATCAGGGATATGTTTAGGAAAATTTTAGGTCCTTTAAACAACCCTTCACAAAATAATTTTTCTTAAAACAGGACCCTTCACAAAATTATTTGTCTCTTAAATAGACCTTTCACAAATTTTTTTCACTTTCAAATTGAACTTTCCACAAAATCTTGCCTGTAAGTACGCAGCTCAACTCACCAAAGAGCATATTACTTAGCTTTTTATACATGAAGGATAGGACATGAAGACATCAATAATTTAAAAAAATTCACAAAATTATGACTAGAATTTTCACAGAAATAAGAAAAACTTCACAATTTCACAAAAACAGGACACTGTGAGAAAAGTCTGGACAGACCCCTGCTGTAGATGACAGAAAGAGCCTTTTTTCTGAAATTGATACTTTAAGGGACTGGTGATTTATGTTAACAAATAAGGATAAAAAATTACTAGTTCCCTTAAAATATCAATTTGATTATCAATAACCTAAACCAGCTGGGATGACCGAGCTATACTCGGTCAAAATTAGCTTTGTGTTCAACTTGATATGATATTCTTATTGTATCATGCTTACTGTATTATTGCTATAAAGTATGTTATTTTATAACAGTATTATTTACAAAATAAATAAATATGAAAGCCATGTTTTCGCCAAATTTGGCACCAGGTATGTGTTTTGGCATTCCTAATCTTGAAAGTTGATTTTTTGGCTAAATGTCGCCAACTTTGCGGCTTCGTGACCCTGGCCCGTAGTCACCCAAAACAACCCACTATTCAGATAAAATTAGCTTGACCCGTACAACCAAAAATCACCCATTAATCGAAATTTCTGGAACTTGTGACCTAGGCAAATGATCTTGTACCTGGAAATGGTATAATACAATTTTTTTATATAATTAGCTTGATCGTGGCCCATAGTGACCGAAAATGACCCACCAAATCGAAATTTCCTCGAACATGCGAGAACCCAATGGTCTCAATCCCAAAAACGATCGAATGCAAAATTTAATCAAAACTTAACAGTTTTGATTAAATTTTGCATTCGAGTCGTTTTTCTAGATAAAATTAGCTTGACCTGTAGTGATTCAAAAATGTCCCACTCATAGAAATTTCTCGAATGTGTGACATAGCCCTATGATCTTACCATTCTCGGAAACGGTATAATACAAAATTTTGTCAAAATTGTCTGAGCTATTTTTTAGATACAATTAGCTTGACTCTGACCCATTGTGACCCAAAATAACACACTAATCGAATGTTCTTGAATATGCGACCTTGCCCAATGGTATTCTTGTACCCAAAAACGATGGAATACAAAATTTAGTCAAAATCGTTAGCCGTTTTCTAGATAAAATTAGCTTGACCCAAAAATACCGACTAATCGAATTTTCTCTAACACAAATTTTTCTGTTTTAACCTGTGACTTAGCCCAAAGGTTTTCTCGTAATCCAAAACAATAGAATACAAAATTTAGTCAATCTTTAGAGCCATTTTTTAGATAAAATTGCCTTAACCCGTAGTGGCTCAAATATGACCCGCTAATCGAACATTTGACCTAGCCTATTACTTTTCTCATATCCAAAAACTGTTGGATGCAAAATTTAGTTAAATTCAATTGAGCCAATTTTTAGATATAATTAGCTTGACGACTCATTATGACCCAAAATGACCCACTAATTGAATTTTCTCAAAACATGTGACCTAGTCCAATGGTCTTCTTGTGCCCATAAATGGTAAAATACAAAATTTAGTCAAAAGTCGTGGGTTTTGCGTCTTTAACTAATCACTTACACAACTGGTTCATTCACATAAACACACCAAAGCGGACTGGACTGTAAACGCGAATTTATTTTAACACTAAATATATACGAGCCAACAGACGGCTTCCTACATTCTATCATTTTTCACATTCCACAACAACAAGAAACAAAACAGAATAAACAGAGTGTTGCCACACGCGGGAAAAAAAGAGCAATAAACTTACATGGATTCGGAGCACACTAAACCAAGGAATAATGGCAGCAGACGATACTTACATAAACGGTCGTTTTTAAGATAAAACTAACATTCACACACACACAATTTTTGCTTGTATTTTATAATACAGTATGGAACCATTTATCCGGAAACCAGTTATCCAGAATGATATTTCCAACTGACTGATTTAAAAAATTTTCCCCAAAAAATTGTCAAACATTGCCTATTTGACATGTGCATTGCTTGAAACAATACAACTTGCATTATATAACTTGATGCCAACATCTAGGATTTGAAATGGAAGCATATTTATTTAGATAGTTGACATTTTAATTTTTATGCAGAGGAAGAATTTTTGTTCACAAAGTATTCTCATAAAATGCCTTCTTCCTAATTAGAACTCTAATTAGAATTTTTGATCTTGTTTGGGTATGATTTTTAGCCTGAGTCTAATGAGAAATCTAATAGTTAATTTGAAATCAGAGACAATGTTACAATTACTTATACTCTCAATCTGAACAAATACATGTTGTTTTAATGCCCATCCAGTTATGCAGAAAAACCAGTTATCTGGAATACACCTGACCCCAACTATTTTGGATAAATGGTTCTGTTCTGTATAAGATTCACACAACAGCAAATTTAAGGGCTTTAAAAATGTGAATGATCTAATTCATAACACGTGGTAGATAAACCACGTGTTGATGTTAGATTTGACCTATGACAGATGTAGATGGAGACACAATATGAAAATGCATTTCTTCTCATTTTATAATTTGAATTGGTAGCGATGATATGTCCATTGGCCACTACATGAAGTTATAGGACCAAATTTTGCATTTGAATTTATGAAAGTATGAATCAATAATTTATGAATACTGTACAATTATGTTTTTCTCATGTTTTTTCCCAAATAATGTATTAACAAGCTGGTTGAGTGTGTTATATGAAAATTTCGCATGCATAAAAGAAAAAAAAAGGGGGGATATGCAGACCTGCCAACTTCTACGAAAAAATCGTAGTTGCTACGATTTGGACCTATAAACTACGATGCTACGAAAATCGGTCTTAAACTACGATTTTTTGCAAAAAACACAAACACATTTTTTGTTTCTAGTTGCGATTTTTATCCCGCACAACATATTTTTCAGGAGTGATCCTGTTGCGAAATTTCCAAAATTTCAAAGTATTTATTTCCGAAAGGTTTAAAAAATTGGCCATTAGTCCGAAAATTCGGACATTAAAAAATGCTCATAGAAAAAAAAAAATCTGGGCTGCAAAACAAACTTCTTAACATAAAACATTCTCTTTATGTATATTAACCACAAGTGAATCGTGTTTCTGTAAATATTTATACAGGAATTCGCTTCCTCAGAAACAAGGTGCCATTTTAAGAATTTCTGAAAAGGAGGAGGGGGGGGGGGGGTCTTTGAGGGGCAAGGTTTGCAATAGTGTGCAAAATCGCACAATTTGCGATAAAGTACCGCGAATTTCGACAAATGACCGTATAAAAAAATCAATTTCGTCAATTGGTCGCAGAAGAAAATTTCGTCAAAGGATCGTGGTAAAAGCGCAGTGTTGATTTCAGGAGGTGGGGGGGGGGGGGGGGATGCCACCCGTCGGAAGATTTGAGATTTGGTGTTTTAAATGGTGTGAATTTTGTCAAAATATCGCAGAAAGAAAGCGCGAATTTAGTAAGATCGATCAGTAAGAAAATGCAAATTTCGTCGAAAGATCAGTAAGAAAACGCAAATTTTCACCGAAAGATCGCAGAAAGAAAACACTAATTTCGTCAAAAGGATCGCGGAAAAAAAGCAAAATTCGACAAAGGATCATGGTAAAATAGGCGAATTTCGTCAAAAGTTCATGTTAAAAAAAGCAGATTTCTACAAAGACTCGTGATAGAAAAATGTGAATTCGATTGCGGAAAAATTGTGAATATCCTGAAATGATCGAAGGAAAAAAATCCCGAATTTCGTCAAAATTTATTGCACTGGGCTAAAAATTTGGAACCAGGCTCCTTTTACAAATGTAAAAAAAAAAAAAAAAAAGAAAAAAAAAAAGAAACGCTGCGAAAAGAAAAGAAACTCTAAAAATCATATAAAAATTTTCAAAGGAAAAAAATTTACTATATTGAGTTGAAAGACTGACACCTTATTCCTTTTACGAATGTCAAAAGATGGCTGTGTAACACGAAAAACCAACCAACCAACCTCCAGATTAATTTACATTTTGTGTGCTACGATTTCTCATTTTCAAAGGTTGGCAGATCTGGATATGTGTATTGTTAATAACAAAAACCAGGGAAATGTGATAAAAATTGTGGGTGAAATCAAGGAACTATTTTTCTCAATTTTTGTAGCCCCATCCTGTTTGGGAACTGAACATTAACTTAATGCATTGAAAATTTATAATCCCTAAAATGGGTTAGTTACAGAGCAGATATATTGTTTTTAAAGAAAAAAAATTGTATTAAAATCTGTTAAAGCAATCTGTATTTAACTTTGACTGATGTGATAAAGAATTTCATCCTGATTGGACAAAATGGATGAAATCTGATTATGTAAAATTGCGTATTTTCAAAATTAGAAAACATTCTCATTAAGAAATATAAGAGCATCAAGCATCATTAGCTATGAAATAGATATCGATATGTTTAACAACTTATAAATTTAGCAAAAAAATTTTTTAAAAATCAGTAGTTTGTGCTTCCGAATCAGTTGTGAAGTTCCACTTTCAAATTAACAGCTTTTAAGATTTTTTGCATGTAACATTAGCAGGGTTCGCACAGACTCCTTAGAAATGAAAACATTTCCAAGTAGTACTTAGAACTACTTAGATAAGCAAAACACTCTTTAGAAACTCCTTAAATTGTATTGTGGCTTTGGATGCAAGCGATATTGTTGCCAAGGAAAAAAAGGGGGGGGGGGGGGGGGCTCTCATTTTTTTTGCTTCGGTTCGCAAAAAAAAAAAAAAAAAAAAAAAAAAAAAAAAAAAAAAAAAACACGAATTTCCGTATAAGATCGTGAAAAACACATGAATTTCATCAAAGGATTGTGAAAAAATGCAAATTTCCTCAGCAAATTTTTAAAAAAAAAAATTGTTTCAGAAGAGTGTGGAAAAAAAACCATGAATTTCCTCAAATGATCGCAAAAAACACGCAAATTTCGTCAAATGATCGCAAAAAACATGCAAATTTCATCAAAGGATCACAAATATATGCGAATTTCGTCAAAAGATTGCAAAAAACGTGAAAATTTCGTCAAAGGATCGTGAAAAACATACAAATTTCGTCAAAGGATTGCGTAAAAACATGCGGTTTTCGTCAAAAGATCGCAAGAAACATGCGGTTTTGTACAAAAGATCGCAAAAAACATGCGAATTTCGTCAAAGGATGGCAAAAAACGTGCAGTTTTCGACAAAAGATCGCGTATTTCTGGAACATGTTTCCATTTAAAATTTTTCTCACTGCTGGGTAGAAAATGTGCCTGTGTGTGAGAGGGCGTTGGGAATTTTAGCTCAACTACAAGCTTACATTAAACAGATAAAGAAAGGTAAATTTAATGAGCCACCAGCAAAATCATTTCAAGGTATTCAGAATAATTTCAAGGATCATTTATTTCCTATAAGGCTCAACATTTTTGTAAGTGCTGCAAACATTGTCTAGCTTTTCCTTAAAAAATATCAGACATATAAACCTATGCTGCCATACGTGTCTCAAGATATGAAGAAAATTATTCTTATATTAATGCAAAGATTTTTTAAACCGAAACTGTTGAAGGACCATTTTCCTATGGAAAAGATTGATCTTGATTTTGTCACAGAGAAACAAATTAAAGAAGTACACGCTTCAAAAAAATTTTTGATGGGAGAAATACTGCATTTACGTAGAGATGTTAAATGTGCATCAGTTAAAACGGTATCAGTTATCCTTTAAAAGTCACCCATTAATTTTAGCATAGGGAGAAATTTGTGATGTTTTATACCAAGAAATTTAGTAGAAGACAAACAAGGTTGCTTTGAAAGATGAAATGTCTTCTAAATAGCCCATCGGATTTAAAAATTATGAAAATCCCAGATTATGATATTCAAGCTGATTTTATTGCTTTTTTAATGCAACGGTTGTGAAAATACTGCAGAATTATTCATTTTTTATTCGTTTTTCTATGTATGGCATGAACAACATTCACCACTCAAAAAAACTGATTACTGCTGTTCTAAAAGAATAAATTCAAAAGTTGTTAAATTTTTTGTGTATGTTGCGTTTAGCATTTTTTTTTTTTTTTTTTTTTTTTTTAACCTTTTAAAATTTTCTTTAAGATGTATGTGATATACATAATAAGTGTTTGGGGTTTGACTGATCTCTATGTATATGACCATTGGTCACTGCATATAAAAGTTGATTGTCTATTTTGTATTTAAACTTACAAAATCAGTAAGCAATATACCGTGCAATTTCAGCACTAACAATTAGATTCTAATAGAGTAAAATTTGTATAAAATGTTTCTCTCTCCAAATGTCACATTAAAAATTGGGGTGTGCATGCCACATAACGATGTGGCACATAAAAACAACAACAAAAAATGGCAAGTTTTTAAAAAAATTTGGGCTCCTTGGATTTTTTCTTCTCTACTCTGTATAAACCCTGCATTAGAAAACCTTGATTCCTGTAAATTTTTTAAAAATATTATTGGTCTGGAAAAACTTATAAAAGTCAGTACAATTTGTAGTTCAGTGGCACTAGACACACATCATAACTTCCTATAAATAGATAAAGTGCAGTTCCTAAAAAAAAAAAAAAAGAAATCAAAACAAATTTTACATAAACTTATAAATATGCTTTCAAAATCTTCTTAGTGATCACTACAAATCTCAAAGAATAAGTTGTTTTCAATAAAAAATCACATATAATCTGACACATTTTAAATATTTACCCCCCCCCCCCTTGATTTATAAAAAATATCCTTTAAAATAATTATGTATTTCATCATTCTAAATTGCACTTCCAATCCATCCATGATTGAGGCAGGTAAGCCCTCCAACATCAAAACAAAAGGTATTAGACTCAGTTGAAAGTACCAGTTACCAGTGCTAGTTATAAGTGCTTTTTAAACTGTAATTCACGACAGAATTTCAAAAACTAAACTTGTATTTTAAATAAAAAATAACACGGAAGAAAATACATTTTTACTATATAGCTACTTGCAGTTATGCATTGTCGTGTATGTTATTTATCATGTAATGACAACATTATTTTCTGTTACAGTAACTTTTAGTTTATTTTGATTTCACCGACAAAATTTTGCTTCTATATTTTTGTATTACCTTTATAAATGGTCTCCATAGTCATTAAAGCTTTTGGACTGTGATTCTTCTACTTGTTCAATTCATTTGTTCACACACTAGTACATATTTTATGCTGTCATTTACTCTATTAGAGATTATACCTAAAGAGTTTTAAATAAAGAGTAGAACTAGTGATACCGCTATTCTTTTGAAATCCTAGGCTCCTTGGACCCAGACACTTTAACCCCTTCGGGACGGGAGCCTTTTACGAAATTTTTAATCGTTTGTCACCGTTTTTTTTTAAACAGAAATTTGTGTCTTCTTGAATCAAGAAAATGCGCTGATTAAATAAAGCAAATTTTACAGTAAAATTTTACTGGTGAGGAAAAACAAGGATTCTGAGCACTTCATGCGGCACATATACGTGTCGCTCGTCCCCAAGGGGTTAACAAAAGTGGGTCTTCTTTTTAGAAATAAGTCATATTCACTGTATTTAATAGAAAATATGCTTCTTTTGTGTTCTTTCAAACTAAAAATTATATATCCTGAATGATACATCACATTTTTTATCATCCATCCTTTCTCTAATTTGTTTCCATAAATGATGCACTATAGCATATCCTCAACATCACTGAGAACAAATCCAAATTCAAACTTTTTGCCCAATATAAGTAAGTATTATCTTCTTTTCAATAAAGTTTATTCAGAATTTCAGAATTCTTGTGGTAATTTTTCAACTTTTGTGGGTTTTTTTTTTTTTTTTTTTAAAGCCTCCATTTTGTTGAATAAGAAAAGTGTGTTTTCTATCCACCGATATCTATTTGATACTTTATCCATCTAAATCTTACATTTCACTGTATAAAGCAAATCTTTAATGATTGTTAAATCAAAAATTATGAAATTTAGGTATATATTTATTTTTAAAAATTAGGTCTTTGATTTTTGATTTATTTATTTTTAAAAATTAGGTCTTTGATTTTTGATTTATTTATTTTTAAAAATTAGGTCTTTGATTTTTTATTTATTTATTTTTAAAAATTAGGTCTTTGATTTTTTATTTATTTATTTCCCTTGAAATGAAGCGATGTGTAGCAAAATTTCAATGAGGAAAAAGTTTACGTCAGTTTCCCTTTACTACCAAAAATAGTTGCTATGATTATGCATGTGACATTGTAGTCAAAAGTCCTTTATATATATATAAATTCGATGCAGGGAAAGAGGTTTTTTGGTAAAACAGTCCAGCATAGTGACATATATTTGAAGTCATTATTGAATGCTAGTAATACATAAAAGCAAGAGATTCAATGTAGTATAAATTACTCAGATGACACTTTGTTGTATCCTAAACAAAAACCTAACACAACTTCACGACAATGAATATGAATCTCTGACTCCTTCAAAGATTATCAGGGACGATGATTGTTTGGAGTTATCAAAAAACAATTCATGCAATCGAGATATTCAAACAAAGAGACTCCATTAAAATAAGTTATTTAAGTCACAATATACTTTTATAATTTGGAGGACTCAAATTTTCTCTTTCTTACTTCTATACATATTGTTTCTAAGAATTAGGTACCGCTAGTCTTTTTTTTTTTCTTTCTATGTGTGTGCTTTTCTGTAACGTGCTTCCTCCAAATCCTCCTCCTTCATGTTTATTTCAGTACTTATTCTATTTACTCACTTATCTCTAATTATGTTTATTTCAGCCCAAGCTCAGACATTGGTTCGAGTAGCTATGAGTCCTGCAAATACAACATCTGTTACTAAACGTGAGTATTAAATAACTTATATATTAGCAAATTTTTTAAAAAGTCCCTGTTTACATTAATTAAAAATAATAATAATAATAATAATAATAATAATAATAATAACTTAAATTGCTAACCATAAAATTGTCCCTCCAAAACAAAAAATTCAACCTTTTTGAAAGCAATTTTTAATATTCTTTAATTTAATGTAAAAAAAAGTATAGAAATTGTTGAAAGCAAAAGGAGGGGTGGGGGATTTAATTTTCTGACATTTTGTCTGTTCAAAACCCTTAGAGTTTGTTTCTGAACTGTTCTGCAGCAGCAATATCAAATCAAAGGTCAGTTTATATTAGGAGCATCTAAAAATCATGTAAATGTTTTTCCAGTGTCGAAGTTTTTTTAGGCTTCAAAAAGGAGAGGATCTTTGCATAAGGCTATTTTTCGAATAGAATATCCATTTGTTTGGTTTGGTTTATGACGGCCGATTATCAACACGTGGGATATAGGCCCTGGGGGGAGAGTGCCCTTCGTGGGGGTCTTTCTAAGGGAACCTAAACTGTATTTACGCATGGGAATCCATGGTTTTGAAGAAAACCATGAAAACTCTGAAACGGTTAGGCCGACGGGCGCGATTGGATTCGAATCCAGCACCTCCCGTCTACCAGCTTCGAGAGCAGAACCTCTCAGCCACAATATCCATTTGTTATACAAAACTTTTGAATAAGTTCAGGAATGAAAAATTTCAGGTTTTCCACCGAAATCAGCTTTTTTGAATGTCAATTTGGCAATTTCTGAGTTTGATACAATAATGTTTGAGAAATGGAAATTTTGAGGAAGGAAGGGGGCCACATAGACAAAATTGTAATGGTGTACAAATTCTGTGCTTTTAAATTTTTCTTTTAACATATATAGCATTTTTAATATAAAACAGTAATGAAAAAAGTAATATTATAAGCTTAAAATTGTATTTTAAGATGTGTAACAAAATAATTAACTACGTATGTTCAACTTTCTCTAGTGATTCCATTTTCACCAAATATTCTTTCAAATACGAAGTCAAGGGGAGAAAACTAAAATAGAGGGGGGGGTGGGGGGGGGAGTAATAGTTTAAAAAAAAAAAAAACTAGATCTTTAAAAAGCAGTAAACTAGTATTTTCCACGAATTTTAATTGCTAAACAATATAAATTAAAACTTTAAAAACAGTAAAAAATAGATTTATTCAACTGTTTACATGTTTCGACTCTACCCGAGTCATTTTCAAAACAAATAAATAAAAATATTCTAAAATTGCACGTTCTGTGAAATGCCATCATTCTATTTTCTACATATTTTTTCATATTATTCATGTTATTTTATTTTTTATTTTCATAACAATTGAGTAGCTCCGTTCATAATTTTGGTAAGTTAAATGATGCTGCATCGTTACATATTGAATTTTTGTGTGTTACAATCGATATGGTTTCTCTTATAATGTATTTATAGTGTAGACTGGAGGGAAAAATTATCTTACTTTCATTGAAATTTAACACACAAAAATTCAATATGTAATGATGCAACATCTTTTCACTTACCAAAATTATAGCTCAAGCTACTCAATGGTTACAAAAATAAAATAAACATCCAAGTAAAATAAAATAATAATAATAATAATGTGCATCACATGAAAGGAATATGTGGTAAAATTGAATGATATTGTTTCATAGACAGTGCAATTTTAGAATATTTTTATTTATGTAAAAAATGACTCATGTATTGTCGAAACATGTAAACAGTCGAATAAACCTATTTTTACTGTTTTTAAAGTTTTAATTTACACCTTTTTAGCAATTAAAATTAGTATATTATTAAAAGTTGTTAATATTCTATATATTAGCATTAATTTTGCAGGCCTCCCAAATGGTCCTCTTTTTTGTGCGTTTTACTCCCCTTTCAGTAACTGAAAAAAAATTTGCTAATTTGGAAAAATCGCCGTAAAATGCAAAAAAGCTCTAAAAATTACTGAAAGATCAAAAATTGTAGGGAACGAATTTTATTGCAGTGGACTAAAGCATTGTAACTGGAATTCTTTCACAAATGTCAAAAAATCACCACGGGAATGCAGACAAATTTTTAAAATATCATTAAAATGCCCCCCCCCCCCCCCAAAAAAAAAAAAAATCATCAACATCGCAGAAGATAAGTTACTATATTAAGTTACTGCTTGACCATTCTTCAAAGATCTTGGCATGCTGCCAGGGTTGGAAAAAAACCAGGTTTTTTTGTAAAAAACCAAAAAAACCGGTTTATTTGGTTTAAACCAGGTTTTTTTGGTTTAAACCGGGTTTTTTTAAATATAATTTCCTATTGCATACAGATGCATATCTGTTGATAAAATAAACATTTTTGGATATTATATAAGTAATATAACTTTTGAAAATATTTAAATTAAATAATTACAGTCAATTATATAGAAAATTGAAATCATTTCTAATTTAAACATTATTAGTAACAGCTATGTCTTATGTTCAAAGTAAACTGCTCTACACAGTGAAACATTGATACCTTGAAAATCGTATGAAGAATCCTTTGATTAATAATATAATAATCAATCAATAAACATTTGATGGAGTTTCATGAATATACTAATATATTATTCTGTGCTTGTTATTATTTTTTTAATATCCAAATACTTCTGGTTATTTTGATTTCTGAGTGATAACTCCAAGTGTCCAAGTTAACATTTTTGACCGTTAGATTCAGCAGCTAACAGAAAAGATTGATTGGTATTATTAAAATGCTATAACTAGCATTCAATTTTTGCAAGCTGTGTTATTCAACTTCATATCTCCTTTTAAATTCTTTAAGAATAATCTTACCCAATCCCAATCCAGAAAATTTTCTTTTACAACTTAACCAAAATCTTAAAGATCATTGTATTTTGTTATTAACTGGTGTAAATAATCTGCATTTTTTAAATGAAAATATTTTATGCTAAATATTGAATATTATTTATCTATTTTATCTTTTCCGATTTCACATGTTTTAAGAAAGTCTTTAGTTTTAAGAAAAATCTTTAGGGTACCAAATATGTTCATCAGCACATGTTAATTTTCATTCTACATGCATAGAAACATGACCTAGGCTCGTTATGTCTCATGTTTATTGCTGAGATGAAGCGTTAAGAGTAGAAATTACTTCAATCAATAATTTAAAACAATTAAATTACAAAAAAAGAGAAAATATTATATTAGATTTTTTCTAAAAAAAACAAATGGTTTTTTTGACAAAAAAACCAATTGGTTTAAACCACTTGGTTTAAACCGTGCCAACCCTGCATGCTGCCAAAAAACTAGCCCATTAACCCCTTCACGACAGGAGCCTTTTACGAAATGTTTCTTATTTCGCTACCGGTTTTAAAAAACAGAAGTTTGTGTCTTTTCAAATCGGGGAAAATGCTTGGATTAAATAAGGCAAATTTTACAGTAAAATTTTACTGGTGAGGATAAACAAGGATCCTTAAGCCTTTTTGCGGCACGTATACGTGTCGCTCGTCCCCAAGGGGTTATAAAAATTGATAAGAAATATTCATTTTATTTGCCATGCCTTCAAAGCTGATACAATGCATTTAAAAAAAAGTACAATTTTAACAGAAAATTTCTTCGTTTAGATTGAAGGCCGGTAGATGACGCCAAAGCAGTTTTCATCAACAGAACCTTAATCCCTTGCTTAATCCAGAACAAAATAATTCATATTAATGATTCAAAGAATAATTAACTGAATTCAAACTTAATGCTTATAAGTGTAAACAAAAGTAAAAAATGCATTTCAAAATATTTAAAGGCTTTAATATGCTTTTACAAATATTTTAAGAGCAGAATCAGATGTCAACTGTACTTTTTTAATGAATCACTTAAAGAGTCATTCATTTGTTTCTGTATTTGGAATTTGTGCTTCTGAATGGCAACCTGTTGTCGGTAGCTAGTTATTTTTAATTTAGAACTTTAAACATTATAATTGTATAGGTGTTAGAGAAAATGAAGAAGCAATGATGTTACATATGATACAATGTGTCAAACAATTGCCTTATTTACGGAATCAGAATGCTTAAGCCTAACATGGCCGCGGTATGTTTTTCTTACAAAAGATTATCGGGACCCGGGTGAGTTCACCCCAGAAGTGTTATACACTTAGAGCTATTATGTATATAATCAGTCACATAAACAACCATTAAATGTCTCAGCAGCAGCTGATTATGCCTTAAAATCCCTCAGTGAAGTGGAAATGAACGGAAACCTGTTTACAAAGAAATCAGCACTGGTTGTTTATTATTCAATCTTCCATAATCTTTTGAAAGCGGATCAAATTAGCGTATTTTTAGAGAAGGATTGGAATCATGAAAGTACTTTCCATTTTTTGATGAATTTAACATTTTAGTTTGGCCTGAATACGATTTGACAATTTTTTGGAAATCTCTCTATATGTGTATTTTGTAGCCACTCTATCTTCAAAACTAAAGCATGAAATTATTTTCATCCAGTTCCATATTTAATTAGGCTTTAGCACACACAGGTGCTGATTGTTTTGTATAAGTTATACAAAATTTATTAAAATTATTTTGTATAAGTTATACAAAAAATGATAAATTTTCATTTAAAATTCCATAAATTTTAAAAAAGGAAGCATTATTTCAGAAGCATCATTTGTGCTTAAAATAAAAGTAAATAGTAATAAGTTTTAAAAAAAGTTCTAGGCATAAATTAGTTTGGAGTTTTGTTAGTAAAAATATTAGCCTAAAAATTGCAGAAATTGTCATGAAAAATTTGAAAATGTAAATGTAATTTATTAAGAAAACATAAAAATGTTCAAAGTTGTAGAATTCTAATTCTACTTAAAACTTGTAACATGTAAAAAATATAAAAATAAGTAAAAAAGAAAACATTCCTCAAGGAGAGATCGAACCCACAATCTCTTGGTTCGTAAGCTAGTATGCCACATACAAAATCTCAAACTAATCAGTATTTGAAATAGTCACTGAACTTTAAAAACTAAGGCCCATTTGAAGAAACCCTTTGACCAGAATAATTAGTGATATGACCCTTACAATATACTTTAAAATCATCAAAATCTGTATGCATCATGTTTGGTGCTCCCCTTGTCAGTAGTAAAATATTTGTTAAAGCTGCAAATTTTTATTTTCCAGCTGGAACTGTAACTGTTATGCAGCCTAGAACACAGGCAATACCTTCTCAACAGATCAGAGTTGTGACACAGCCAGGTGGTACTCATGTTGTTCGACCTTTAGTTACAACAGTTGTAAGTATTTTAATTCTTCTGGTGATTTATGTTAATACAGTAGATTCTCATTAATGTGTCTCCTCTTAAAACAGATTTCTGGTTAATGATGATAATTTTGTTTCCTCAATCATGCTTTGCTATCTCTTAATGCATACTACTCATTGGATGATGCAGACAAACTGACTGAGCGAGATCAAAACTAGTAGTTTTGGAATATTATTTCTTCAAAAACAACATAGGTGTAATATTAGTTATTAAAATATCATAATTTAATCATTTTTGAGAAACCGTACGCTTGCCCACACTGCATGATTGTTTCGACATGAATTTCCTGTTTCTAGCTGCTCTTTGCTGACGTCAGACAGGCATTTTTCTCAGAATAGTGCTGCCTCACTCTGGTTTACTGTGCATGTATTATATTTTCTTGATTATACAGGCATATGTAATTTATATATGCCAATAGTTGTCTAATAGTTCCTAATTAATATATTTGTTGTGGAAAATAATTTTATTTTTTATGTTTAAAATTGCAAAGTTAAAATTGAAAGTCAAAGAAATTTTTAATTATTTGTTAGGCTGCACCAACTGTATCTACTCCAGTAACTACAATGAGTGGGATGGCAGCATTAGCTGCTGCCGCTGCTGCTACTCAAAAAATAACCACAAGCACTATTTCACCTATTAGTAGTATTAGAGTTGTGACACCATCAATATTGAGTCCACAAGGAATAAAACTGAGCTCTGTTGCAGGTATGTTTATCTTAGTTATATAAATTTTGTCAGTTTGGGGCAATAAAATTTATTGTGTACCATGTTTTCCAGTGTGTAAGATCAAGGTTCATTGATATATATCAATGGATACTGCTGGTTTTCGAAAGTAGAGTCTAGCACTCTAAGATGATTCTATTATCCAAAGGGGTGTTACGCTGAGATGGCTATTTTACGAAGTTCTACTTCAGCATACACTTCTACATTGTCACTAAGATTGGTGCTTAGTCAAATGCAGCTAAACAAACTCCGCTCATCCCTATTTTGAAAAAATTGATGGCCCGATATGTCGAGCCAGCCATTAAATTAATCTTAAAATCGGCTTTCTGAAAAATATTTAAATTAAAAGCAGAGTGTTGGAAGCTGGGGGAAAAAAGTAAAAGGCAGAATGGAAGTGTGTAATAAATGAAAAGAAACATATTTAAGTTGAAAATAAACTGACATTTATTTTCAGAAATATAGTTTAATGAACTTAAATATAAATGAAAACAAACTTACAATTAAGTTTTTCATATTGACTATAAGCAATGCAACATTCGTTTGCAGGTGTCTTTCAAATATTTTAATATGGCTGACAGTTTATAACAATCTGTTTTAAACACACCATGTTGTACATTCAATTGTACATCTCTAAAAGAAAACTGTTGTAAATATATTTGGCTGGACGCTTTGTTAAAAATACATTTATGAATACGTAAATACTTTAAAAGTAAGACGGCTAAAAGAAATAAAGGCTGGTTCAAAATATGCAAAGACTTTCTCATTTTTAAACCATATCATGCTTAAAAGCAGGTGGTTTCTTGAAAACAAAACAAACCAGACGAACAGCTAATTCATTCAAACAACATCCCTTATATCACTATTGATAAGACATCAGATCATAAATGCTACTACGCATAACCATAGGTGTGTCGTGTTATGTCTTATTCATTTATATATGACTAAAAAAGCCAAAGGTTACTATCTGAGATTCGGACGAATTCACAGGTGTTGAAATACGGTCGTTCCTTGGAGGTTTGGTAACACAGTCGAAGTGACATAATGAAAACAGAATGACATAATTGCATGCTCTGAAAAGGAGATTGGAAAAATAACTCAAGTTAGATGGAGTTAGATTGAAAAGAGATGAACGATAAAAACTGCTGTTTTGGTTGAAATTGAAGAAGGAGAGTTTAGATTAAGGAAATGAATAACAAAGTAATTAAATAGTGGATAAGTGCATAAGAAAGGTTTATTTAGGCTAACAAAAATCAAAGCAGACCTGACGCATGCATAAAAGTGTGGAGGGATTTGTTTTCTGAAAACAAACAGTATATATCATGATATATAATCTGATATTTATTTTTTAAATATCAAGATTCTTGAATATTTCATATACTTCACATTTATTTTCAAACTACCAAGAAGTTTGATGTTTTCTATATTTCATATTTATTTTCAAAATATTGCTGTGTGGATAATTTTGATATTTTTAGTCAATAAGTGTAAATGAAATTTTCAACTGTTATTGATTGTCATTTTGTTGATAAAGAACTTTTGTCTCTGGCAGTGACTTTTTTATTAGCCAAAGAAGGAAATACATATCTTTTACAAGCTTTATGTTTGAAGTTTTTATTTTTTAATGTAGAACTATTAATTATTTGGGACATATTTAATTCAAAATTGCCATTGGAAGATAAACTGTGTAATTTAGATAATCAGTTATATACAGTTTCACTAAAAAATAATCTTTTCTGGTTTTGGTTTAGTTGAGTTTAAACTCTACAGCATGCCTTGGAATTTTAAAGAAGACAAGCTTACATTTATGTTAAAATTCTTCTATATAAAAACACTATTTTGTATTTAAAATTTTGTTTTATAAATTTGATTTCTTGATACTTGATACTAAATCCTTTAGTTTATATATGCATATATATTTATATATGTAATACCTTTGAGTAGGACTGGGCGATGCATCGATACATCGCGTGATATCAATTTAAATCATAAATCGTCAAACCGATTTCCCGATCTTTCGTTTAGCGATGAATCGCGGCCATACGATGCATCACGCCAGTACGATGACGAACGAGACCGATGGGTAAGACCAGTTTCACCTCCGATCTTCGAACGCTTCGCTAATGCGGATGCATCGCTAATACGGAGATCGGTGGGTAAGACCAGTTTTTCCCACTATCTTCAAACACTCGCGTGAAGCATCATGCGTGGAGATCGCATCAATGATGAGCAAGACAGGTTTCTTCTACGATCTCCTAAGTAGATCGTAGACAACGCACGCGTGACTTCTCGCTCAAACGGAGATCGCGATCGAATCTTTCATTTAGGCATCGTAAATTATCCAAAATCGATGCCAATCACAAATCACCGCATTCTCAATTACAAGTCTTTATTTAATGATCGGCGAGCAACACTACGATCACGATGTATATATGAGAAAAATCGGCGATGTGATATGTCACGTATACATTTTCCCACTGAATTAGTTATTTGAAAATCTATTGTAGTCAATTAATATAATAAATTAAATAACAATTGACACTGTTAGTTTTAGTAAGAAATACTTCATAATTTTGTAAAGCTTTAGTAAGGAACTTTCGTTTTAGCTTATTTTTTAATGGCATTGCAACTTATTTTGGGAGCATTGTAATTATTGTATTATTTTTAATTATTTATTTAAAAGTACTTCATGTTACTTTTAATCAATTGAGACCGAATTTACTTTTATTAATCTAGCTAAAAATGTATTTTATTATCATCGAAATTAGGAATGAACTATCAAATGATTCAAATTACTTTTTAAAAACGTATTTTTTTTTCTATAGGATCCTACATATTTTTGGTTACTTTGAAATAAATACTTCAAGATTTGTAAATAATCTGGTTCAGAATATTACTTTTTTAATTCTTTATATTATTTTTGAGAAATTAAGTTTTAATGTTCTTGTAATCTGCAGCCCTCTAATAATCTGCGGTAAATCAGCGTGTTTGCTTTATAATAGAAATTTGAAATTTCATATAAGTGTGACAGGTATTCATTCCCTTTTGACGTTTTTCAAAGGGCGCCGCACCCAACCCCTCTTCCCCGTATCTTCTAAGTTTTTTTTCTTCAAAATATTTTGTCTTTTTACCCGGCAAAAGCATGTGGACTTTGGAAAACAGATGTTTTCTTGCTCTATATGACACACATGCAAAGTCCTAATATGTCACACTCGTATGAAAACTAGATAAAGCAATGCATACTACATTGCATTTGCTGTTTGAAAATCGTTCCAGAACGACACATGTTTTCTAAATTCATCTGGATTTGTTGGTTTTTTTTTTAGTTTATGCCTTTAATACAACCTAAATGGTCATTGATGTAATATGATGTTAATAAAAAATGAATGATTATCCTGCAAAAAATTAATTGATGTGTTTAATAAATATAGAAAACTTTCTATTTTAAATAAATGCTTCTTTCTTTAATTCTATGCAGCAGCAAAAGAAAACATTATCAATGGATGGAAAGCTTATCTGATTCTCTTTTAGCGTAGACTTCTCGGAACAAAATAAACAAACCGCAGATCGCACTTTTTTTTTCTTTTCAGTTCTAAGAGTGGTCATTTTTGTGGGTACTATAATTTTCCTATTACTCATTGTATTTTAATAAAAATTTAGTACGCAGCCTAATTTATTATTATTGCAACTTGCTAAAAATTTGAAAGAAATCGACCAATTAGCAAAAAAAATAGCATTTTTTTTAATAGTAAGGAAATCAAGGGTTCTTTTTCTTTTAATCATTATTTCTATTTGCTGCACTTTTTCTTTTCTTTTTTTACGTGAAAATTTCTGACACTTTCACAGAAGGCTTTTTATACTTAACGGGAATTAAATTTTCAAGCCTTGACTAGAAAGGATTTATAATCGCAAAGCGTGTTCCTTTTTTCGATAAATATCTTATTGAATTTAAAATATCTACAGAACGCGAAAAAAACAGAAATCGCTTTAAAAAAACATGCGAGATTAAAATATACGCAAAAAATCACATAAAAATTAAATCATATTGGAGCAAAAAGATTAACTAAAAACTTGAAACCGGATTCCTTTTACAAATATAAAAAAATTGCACGAAACGGAAACAAATCGCTGTATTAATACGAATAAACTTTATCGAAAAGAGGGCAGAATTTATTATATTGGGCTAAAAGATTACAACCTTTTATGAGTGTCAAAAATGCTTGCGAATCCCGAAAAAAACCTAAAAATCGCATAAACAACCGAATTTATTAAATAGTGGTAAATGATTGAAACTGGATTACTTTTACTAATGTAGAAAAATTGCACGTGAAACACGAAAAAACCCGCTTAAATTATCGGGAAAAAAGAAAAAAAAGTTTAAAATTAAAAAATTACATACTTCAAAATTTACTGTAGATTAAAATCTGATTTCTGTGTGTTATGAATTTCGAAAAATTCTGTGAAATGCGGGGAAAAACCGCAAAAAATTCAAAAATCGTTGTATGAATTCAGATTAAATTTTATTGAAAAGATGTCAAAGTTTAATAAATTGAACTAAAAGTTCGAAACTGGTTTCCTTTATGTGGAAAAATTGCCGCAAAACATGAAAAAAATGAATTAAAAATTAGAATTACATTAAAAATTAGATTCAAATATCCAAAAAATCGACTTTGAAATGCCTAACTTCCTACATACAGGTTGAAACAGAGGTGATTCTGAGTAAAAAAAAAAAATTCTGAAGCTCACAGCAAATTTTCTGAAAGGCTACAACAGAGGGGGAGGGGGATAAAATCCACTCCCGCCACTAATCTATGTGTTTTTTTCGAGCTCTTTTGACGACATTTGCCATTCTTTTCGCGCTCAAATATCCGTTTTTCGAAATAAAAAAACAGATATTTGATCATTTTCGTATACGAAATTTCCGTTTTTCACGAACTTTTGATGAAATTTGTCGTTTTTTTTTCGCAATCTTTCGACGAAATTGGTCGTTTTTTCTTTTCATGATCTTTCGACGAAATTTGCCGCTTTTTCGCAATCTTATGACAAATTTGCCGTTTTTTTTTCGCGATCTTATGACAAATTTGCCGTTTTTTTCGCGATCTTATGACGAAATTTGCCATTTTTTTCGCGATCTTATGATGAAATTTGCCATTTTTCGCGATCTTATGACGAAATTTGCCATTTTTTTTTTCGCGATCTTATGACGAAACTTGCCGTATTTTCGCGATCCTTTGACAATTGCGGTTTTTTTGCAATTCTTTGGCGAAATTTGCGGTTTTTTTTTTTGCAATCCTTTGGCGAAGTTTCTGATTTTTCTTTGAAAGATTGACGAAATTGATTTTTTCGGTGACCGTTTCTCGAAATTCGCGATATATTTTATGTCCGAATTTTCGGATTTATGACCGATTATATTTTTTTATTTTCGAAAATGACTGCCTCAATTTTTCAGAAAATTCGGAACAGAATCATCCCTGGGCAGAAAACATATCACAATCCTTTTTCCTCCCTTTGTAATCCTTTGACGAAATTCGCATTTTCCTGTGTTTTTCTTTTTTACTGAATTCGCGTTTTTTAAGCGATCTTTTGGCGAAATTCGCATAGTGATCGTTTGAAAAAAAATCACGTTTTTCCGCGATCTTTTGAAAAAAATCGCGTTTTTTCCGTGATCCTTTGACGAAATTCGCAAAATATAAATATTATCTATAATCATAAATCTGGTACTCTGAGGAATAACTGCTTCAAAAAAGATAGCAAAGAAGTCACTTTGCATATTATTTAAGCTGAGTAATGAGCCACATACAAGAAGAAATATCGCTATTTCTCTATTTTCTAATTTTTAAAAAATTTTCTTAACTTTCATGATGTAAAAAATATTTCTCAATTGATTCTAAAAAATTAAACATTTCCAGAAAATCATAATTAAAGATAAAAATATTTTTATTTTAATAAAACAATGCCTTATGACAATATTAACACACCCTCCCCCCCATTCCACCCGTGCTAAAAAATCTACTGAAAATAAAAAATAGTAATACATAAGCATATGGAAATAATATGTAAGCTTAAGATACGTAAAGTCTATTTTTTAATTACAGTATTTATTTTACAAATTTTAATTAAAATTTGTTGTACATAAACCTCTATTTATAAAAAAAAAAAAAAGTTGTTTTAAAGCATAAAACGAGCTTGAGTATGTAAAACTGTTAAATTTTATAATAAAATTGCAACAATTTTTGTAATATCTAGAGTCTGATATCGCGATGCATTGTGATATCGCGATTTAACCTCAATGATACATCGTGATGTAGAAATCTGAAAATCGCCCAGTCCTACCTTTGAGTCAAAATTTATCTAACAAGTTCATATAACGATGTTAACAAAAATTCTAAATGAAGATGGCATGTAAAAATATAATACATTATAGTAAAGCTAATTGGCATACAGAACCCACAAAGAAAATTCAAAATATTCAAAAAGCTAATTAGTTTAATATTATAATATTGTAAATCTTATAAATTATTTGAATAAAATAAAAGGGTAAAAATTTAGTTTCAAAAATTGGAGGAGCAATATTGGTTAGGTAAAAATTTTCAAAAAGAATGTAAAGAAAAATTAATAGCAAGAATATGAATAACACTTAATACCGTTTTCATCAGGGGCAATATCCCACAAATGTAAGCAAAACACAATTGATTTCTAATTGAGAAAAGCATGCATTGCATTTAAGAGCGATTTCTCAAATTGTCCAATCAATCGTGCAACCAGATTTAGAAGGGAATTAAAACCGAGAAAAATACCAAAAGCAAAACAAAACCTTAAAATTCCATGAAATATAATGAAAAAATTAATACAACTGTGAAATACATTAAGGATTAATAATTAAACAGAAAGAATGTAACAGGTTGTATATGTATTTAAATTATATGAGTTAAATAATTCAAAAATATAATATCTTTAAAATAAATAATTAGATTAAATAATATACTGAAATAACGTAACATACTTTATACTAATAATTTTAATTAATGTTAGAAATTTTACTTGATATTAAATAAATTTTAAACATTTATTACATTAAAACACATGTAATAAATAATATATATTTATTTAGTAATATATTTCATTAAATTCTTGACATTATCAGACCTGCCAACTGCTACGAAAAAATCGTAGTTGCTACGATTTGGACCTATAAACTATGATGGTACGAAAATCGGTCTTAAACTAAGATTTTTTGTAAAAATCCAAATGCATTTTTTGTTTCTAGCTGCAATTTTTATTCCGCGCAGCATATTTTTCAGGAGTGATTCTATTCTGAAATTTCCAAAATTTCAAAGTATTCATTTCCGAAAGTTTAAAAAAATTGGTCATTAGTCCGAAAATTTGGACATTAAAAAATGCTCATGGTAAAAAAATCTGGGCTGCAAAACAAACTTCTTAACATAAAACCCTCTTTATGTATATTAGCATCACAAATCATGTTTCTATAAATATTTATACAGGAATTCCCTTCCTTAGAAACAGGGGTGCCATTTTAAGAATTTCTGAGAGGGGGGGGGGGTGAAATAGTGTGCAAAATCGCACGATTTCCACTTGGAAAAGAAAAGTCCTGTGTAATGAAAACTGCTGTGTCAAAAGGTGGCTGTGAAACATGAAAAACCAGCCAACCAATCTTCAGATTAATTTTAATTTGTGTGTGCTCATTTTCAAAAGTTGGCAGGTGTGCATTATCTAAGCAATAGAATTAATCATCATAAAGTTATGCATAGTTTGCATTCCTTATAATATTAAAATAATAAAAAACTATAAGATTAATACTTTTATTTTTTATTATTTCCTCCTGAAAAATATTTATATATAAATCCCATTTTGAATTAAATGAAGCCTCATATAAAGAATAAATCTAATAACATAACGAAATATTATCATAAGTTCTATAGTGAAAGTAAACACTTAGCAAGGACCACAGATTTTTTTTTTTTATTTTTTTTTTAATAACTATGGGGCTCTGTCCCCTGCTCACTAACACTCGCCAACCCCCAAGAATTGCGGCACTTTGTAGTAACTTTATCCATAATGAGTACTATCATAAATCCTTTTAACTTATGAAATTTTCAAAAAAATGTAAGGTAAAATATAATATCTATCAGACACTTGACAAGTTTAAAAAAAAAAAAAAAAAACGTAAACAACATGTTTTCTGATGTGTCTAAAAGAAACTTGTGATCAAAAAGCTGATTTTCTGATTGCATCACATGACTGTAAAACGGACCAATGGCCTTTGCTATTCTTACATCTGCCAAAAGATCGTACTCAAATATTTCAGTTTTATATAGACTCTAAAGCTCATGACGTCATTGTCAGTTCCTGACAAACCATTCCCGTGCATTTCCTGGTTTTTTCTGCATTTTTTTTCTGGGAGGTAGCTCCTTCACATTATGCAGGGATGGAAAATTTTTGATTTCCTGCTACATTCTGCTCCAAAAGTGGAAATTTCATAATCTAAAAAATAAGAATTTAAAAGAAACTTGTATATCCTTGGCAACACACTGCTATGATGCATGTAGCTAAGATATGCAGCATCATTTAAGTTTAAAATTTGTCTCTAATTGAATAATGGATTGTACTGCATAATCATTGTCTTACATTTCATTTTTTATAATATTACATATCTTAATCCAAAGAGGATGATTACTCCAAAAACACAGTTGATGTACCATCTATGAAAAATAAGCATTATTGAAAAGATATTCAGCATTAAGGTTGTTCTCAAACAAAACATTTTTATCCCCTTAACAATGCAGAAGTGTCTGACACATACACTAACTATTTTTAGATGTAAATGCATGAAATTAGTAAGGCATGACTACTGAAGTAATTTGGAATTGAATAGCATTTTCCGATAAATGTCACATCTTATGTTATAAGTGATTTTTGAGGCATAAAGACCTTTACAGAACTGTAGCATCCTAAAATTAAGTTAATAATGTCCACTTTCATAACATTATAAAAATATTCTTTGTTTTTATCAAAAAATAGAAAACGTTATTTGATTTTAGTGCTGAAACATCCTACTACAAAACTGTTAAATTCTGATACAGAACTGCAATTTGTTCTGATACAAAAACAAATTTTTATTTTAAACCCCTGTATTATGAGACTCAAAATCAGAAGATCATGGAAGACAGTAGTATTTAGAGTGACGCAGCCTTAAGCCTAAGATCGTATCGTAGAACTCGTAGATGGCGGAACTCATATATACGGCTAACTCGACATCAAAGAAAACGCGAAAAGCCGCCTTTTAATAACTCAGCAGATATAGGCCCTATTGTTCAGATTTTTTTAGAACAGTCTTATACCTGCAGTCTAATTCTATTCTGAAATTTTTACGTTTCTACGTGCAGTATATTTTGAGATCTAAATAGCCATTTTTAAAGGGAACGCGATGGAATGGTATGTAAGAAGTTCCTAATGTCAAAATCTGGAAAACGGTACTAACGATTTTCTTTAAATTGATATATAATATTAATCTTATTACGATGAGTTGAATAAGACATATCTTTTATCTGGGAAAACTCATTTTATTTTTGACATTTTCGTTTCCGTTAATGCCCAGTCAACCATTAATCTCTGGTAATTTTCTCGTCTGTGATTAGTGAGTGCGAGGCTAATATTAGCCTCGTAATAAGTAGGTTTGACGTCATCACATCGCGCCAATCAGCGCGAAGGGCTGTGACTTTCAGTAGATAGATAATCCATGTTTATTTGTGTAGCGAGCAGAAATTACGCTATAATGATGGATTTAGTGTTTTAAGTCGTCGTTTCCTTTTGGATTTGAAGTTAATTATTTTACATTTCCTTATTTACATTTGGTTATTCCTGAGTGCAAAGTGCTGTCACTTTCAATTGATAGATAATCTATATTTATTTGTGTACTTCTTGCGAGCAGATGGATTTGAAATTAATTATTTACATTTCCTTATTTACATTTGGTTATTTCTAATACTCAAAAATTTTGTCAGTCTTGGCTTGGATGAACTTCTTGCACCATGATAATATATTAGCATAACTTGACCATGACCAGGGTGAAAGCTTAATCCAATTTGCTGTGCTGTCAGATTTACATATGTCTCAGCAGAGCTGTATGAAGGGTGCAGTCACCCTAGGCGCAGAGGGGGCACCAAATTTATACTACAAACCTAGTCTTTTTCTTCATTAAAAAAAAAAAAAAAAAAAAAAAAAAAAAAAAAATATTTACATGTTAATTTTTTTTCTCAGTGAAAGTACAAACATCTTTCATTTGAAAGTTATTGCATTCTCCTTTACCTCATACTGACAGAGTCGTCCCTACGGGTGTGTGACAGGTGCTGCCGCTTAGCCACTGGATCGTGGAAAACACGCGAATTTCGTCAAAGAATCGCAGAAAAAAATTAATTTTGTTAAAGGATCGCGAAAAACACGAATTTCACAAAAGATACAGAAAAAAACATGAATTTCGTCAAACGATCAAGAAAAAACGCAAATTTCATCAGATTATTGCGAAAAAATGTGAATTTTGTCACAAGATCGAGGAAAAAGCACGAATTTCACCACAGAATCGAGTATAAAACACTAATGTCGTTAAAAATGCAAAATTCGCCAAATTATGATGAAATAAACACTAATTTCGTCAAAGGACAGCGAAAAAACGCTTGTCACAGGATGGCGAAAAAACACTAATTTTGTCACACTATCGCAGAAAAAGTGCGAATTTTAGCCTCAGGATCATGGATAAAACAATAATTGCACCAAAGGATCGTAAAAAAAATGGTAATTTCGCCAAAGGATCACGAAATAAATGTAAATTTCATCACAGGATTGCTGAAAAATACGAATTTTGTCAAAGGAATGCCGAAAAACAGGAATTTTGACAATGGATTTGTTAAAAATGTGAATTTCGTCAGAGGATTGATTAAAAACACAGAAAAAAACGCAAAGATCGCAGATAAAACACTAACTTCATTAAAGGATCGTAAAAAAACACAAATTTCATCAAAGGGTCACGAAATAAATGTGAATTTCGTCAAAGGACCGCATTGTAGTAAAAGCATTGTTGCAGTAAAAGATCTTTTTTATGCAATTCTCTGTATAACAGACAGCTTCTTTAATGTAAACAATGAATTTTACTCTTTAAAAAAGCCTGCAATCCATTTTGTAGAAATATTGCTACCCTCTAGAGCAGGGGTTCCCGAACTTTTAGATTGACGTACCACTGAATAGAAGTTCATCCTTCCGCATACCACCAGGTTACAAACTCCATGCTGTTACAGAAAAACATGTGTAAATGGAATATGTCTAAAACAAGGTATTTGTGCAGCCTTTTGTGCTCCGTCTGAGCAGATTTTACTGTATTTAATTGTATGATTACATTATTAAATTGGTATACTTAGATTGACTGCTTTATATTAACATTCAAGTAAAAAGTAGTAGTATCATTATTACTATATTATTAATATGTACATTATCAAAATATAGTGTTTTGATTTTTAAAAAAGCTACAATACTTAATGGCATATTGGTGTAGATTGATACATATGCACTAGGATGACTCTTAACTCTGTTGTATTGCTAATGATAAGGATGATGCTTGCTTTGCCAAACACATCTTCCTCATATCAGATTCGATGTTAATGTTTATTCCTGTATTTGTTTTTCATATAAAGAAATGACGCAAAAGCATTTAAAACAAATATATGTTGTGCTTAAAATAATTTTCAATATAATTACAAGCAATAATTTTCAGGGTTGTAGTGGGTACCCACCCAGCTACCAGCCCAGGCTGTGTTTTTTACAACCTTGATAATTTTAGAGCTTTTACTGATATCAGAGGGTATTTTCCTTTTTTCACCAATCAAAATTCTGATACCTTCATCTTTTTGAATGAAGATTCCAGCAATCATTGTTATTGTTGCATTTTTTACTTCATTTCACGCACCAGTACTGGTATGCACACCATAGTTTAAGAACCCCTACTCTAGAGGGCTAAATTTCAAACATTATTTCATCTTTATCTCCATAATTCTGATTTTTTTAATGAAAAAATTGCTAGCGTTAAATCTGCACATCATCACAGATGTAAACAATGAAACTTTCAGTTCAGATGTAAGGGCAAAATTACAGAATTTTTTAGTTTTATATCATTCCGTTTGTATTTCAGCATGTAATTAATTCTCTATAATATGACTGAACTCATGATTTTTAGGAAGGAAGTACAATTTATTTCTGATTTTAAAAAAAAAAAAAAAAAAAAAAAAAAATTGGTAATCACAATCTTTTTATCAAATCTTTTTATGTATTTTAATCCAGATTTTTTTACTATTAAGACTGGCTAAACCTGAAATAAAACTTCCTTACTTTATGATTTTGATGCGAATTAATAGGTACCATTAGAAGGTAAGTTTCATTCAATAATTCAAGGAAAATTATTCTTATCTTTATAATGCAGATTTAATTATACATTATTATTTACTTGATCTTTACTTTTAATAATTTAATCAATTTTTAAATTATCTTACTTCTTATCATTTTAGTTTATTACTGTAATTAATTATTTTAATATTTTACTATATTGCAAGGATTTTTTATAACTTTGATTGCATAAATACATTCAAATGACTGTTTAAAAACTGTAAACAAAGCAAGGACCAGAAATCTGCAAAATTCTAAAATCTGTGCAACCTCTGGTCCCAAGTTGAGCGAATTTGAGGGAGTCTACTGTATAATGATTTTGTTCAGAGGTACTGTTTGTTTTCGTAAAGCGAAACTTTCTGCGCTTTTGCGCATGCATCAGGTCTGTTTTGATTTTATCAAAATAGGGATGATCGGAGGCTGTTTAGGTGAGTGACAACATACAACTGGAACTTCGGCAAATACCCATCTCAGCATTACCCCTTTGGATCATAAAATTGTCTCAGAGTGTTAGGCACAGCTTTCGAAAATGAACTGTATTTTTGATGTGTTTATAAGGCATCATTTTGTTTACATTTTCAAACTTCATCTAAATAGTTGTAATTTTTCTAATAAATATGTTACATATAATGTATAGCAGTAATAGTCAGTATATCTGATGAAAATTCCATTAATTTTTTAAAAATAAACTATATTTATTTAATGATTTTTTTATTTTTTAATCACTATTACTGTATTTGATCAATAGTAGTTCGAGAGCCATAATTTTATATTGTAAAATTATTAAAGTATTCTGCAAGCAGTCCTTGTTCAATCACAAAAGCCTGCCACTAAAAAATTTTAATACAGAAGATGCATATAATGTTTTTCTCAGATGTAAACAATAAATTTTGCAGTTTAAGAAGCACATGTATTTCACAAATATTACTATTTCTTGGAACTCTAAACTTGATATATTGTCGTCTTCAACACATTACTTTGGAGTAATGAAAACATTGTTATTACATTAAAAATTTTTGTAAATGAGTGTTATCACAAAAGCCTGCCACTAAAAAAATTTAATACAGAAGATGTATATAATGTATTTCTCAGATGTAAACAATGAATTTTGCAGTTAAAAAGCACATGTATTTCACAAATATTGCTAATTTCTTGGAACACTAAATTTGATACATTGTCTTCTTTAACGCATTATTTTGGAGCAATGAAAACATTATATTAATTTTTTCCGTAAATGAGTGTTATAATCGATGGCAGCTCTTGACGTTTTTTTTTTTTTTTTTTTTTTTTTCCCACTAAATTCATGCCTTCCAAAAGTAATACTTTTAAAAAAAGAAATTTTTTCCTTCTTTAATATAAGAAACTTCTGCCAAAAATAAGGCAAAGACTTCATTATTAGAAATAGTGAAAAAGGGATAAATTTGCCAGCCATGCATTTAGTGCTCCCAAAACTGTCAGTCACGAGCTAAAGGTAATTTAATAATGTGTGACATGATCTATCAGGGCCGAAACTAAGGGGGCGAGGGGGCATGTGCCCCGGCGCCAGAATGAAGGAGTATACTTTTGGAATGGATCATTTTCTTCTGATGGATTGATGGCTTCCATTATTATGAAACAGCCATTATAAATGAAGTGTTAGGTGAAGATGAAAGAGCAGTCATAAAAAGTTAGAACTCTGATTTTCTGGTCAGAATGGGGGTGGGGGGAAGGGAAATGGCCTTATTTTTTACGGCTGCTTTTTCATCTTCACCTAACACTTCATTTATAATGGCTGTTTCATAAAAATGGAAGCCATCAATCCATCAGAAGAAAATAACTCGGTTAAGCAGGACTTGGATAATTGGGACTCTACTTTATATTTCATTTTAAAAATGCTCCTCAGAAAATTTTTGTTGGTGTTCAGAGGGGAATCATGACCCCTGTGACCTCCCCTTTGGATCCGCCATTGTAGATTACATAGTTCAGAATAACGTGTCTTATGATTAAGTACTTTAAATTTAAAAATAAGTCAGCTATTAGAAAATTAATAAAATTATCTTTGTAAATATACTTTACAGAAGAGGGGGGAGCGGGGCGCCAAAATCCATGTTTGCCCTGGGTACAAAAAAGGCTAGTTTTGGCCCTGTGATCTATACCTATTATGTATAGGTGCAGATTCACACTCGCCATATGACGACTAAATTTTTTGCTTCGGCCACTAACTTTCAATGTCTCAGTCGCCATACGTTATACAGGGATGCTCCTTTTCTGTTAATGGTGGATTTCTACCTTTTTAAAAAAATGAATTCCGTGTATTTTCCTTCCTACAGTCCAAAATGATCTGTTTAACACAGAAAACTATTGTATTACATAGAAAAACAAACTTCTGAAGTGTCTTTTGATTTTTATAGCGCTAAATAATTTTTCACATTCACAAATTTTTTAATGTATTGTTATACGATAAAATCAAAATTAGAAATATCGTTGTCCTGATATTTCCCACTACCATGATTGCTTAGCTTTACATTTTTTTTTAAATGTATCTTGTCCAACTATATCTTCTGAATGAACATAGTTAAGATTTGTATTAGACTTAATAATTAAATTTAAAGAATTTTGTGATTAAATTAAACATACCCATTTGATGTAATTAGTCTGTGTTTTCTTGTACATAGACATATGTATTCAGTCCCTTACAAACACTAAATTCTTTTTATGTGTTTGTTTCACAATGAGTCCACTGGACTTTTTGGGTTTAGGAACCACTTTCTCCTTCCAGATACTGGGAATCTGCACCTATACTATTATGTAAAATTTTATAATTTTCACTATTTCTAGTTCCAAGGAATGTAATTTAAAGCATGTTTACGAGGTAAATTTAATGATGAAATATAACCTATATAATGCAAAATTCTGTAATATGCAGAACTTCTTATCCCAAGGTGTGTTATAAAGATCTATCGTATTTATCTTCATATGTCACTCACCAAAAACCCTAAAGATTTAATATCTGCAAGTGCTTTAAAAATTTTTTTTTTTTTTTTTTTTTTTTTTATGCTGGGCAGTAAGGGGGAGAGGAGAGGAGAAATGTACATTTGGGAAGATAGGGCTTTATTTATTTATGTTAGTGAGCAACAAATATTGCAGATTATTTTTTTTTTCAAACTAAAGTTTGAAAGAATTTTAATTATTTAGGTAAGCTGGAGAGATTGGTGAGACGGGAAAAGGGAAATTTTCGGGGCTCAGGAGATCATTTTATATGATTAACTATTATTGCCAATAAAGAGCTTTAAAGAAGGATGGTGGAAGTATATATACTTTTAATTATTTAGGTAAGCTGGAGAGATTGGTGAGACGGGAAAAGGGAAATTTTCGGGGCTCAGGAGATCATTTTATATGATTAACTATTATTGCCAATAAAGAGCTTTAAAGAAGGATGGTGGAAGTATATATATAATGTATGTTTAAAGAGCAATATTTCTTGCTATTTTTCTTAAGACAGTAAATTTTTTATTTAGTAAAATTTAACATAGCTTTTTCTATCTCTGAAACAAACCAACAGAAATACCATCTAAACATGCATGTTGTACATTACTTCCATATTTACCAAGGAGTGGTTAAAAAAAAATCTCATAGCATAGTGCTCTTTAAAATTGAAATATGAGGCGTCCTTTTTTGTGGGGAGGGAGGGGGAGATTGAAGGTGAATAGAAATCCTGACTATGAATTCTTTGTCTAGTCTTTAATTTTTGTTGTTGTTGTTTTATTTTTTTTTTTTTATCATTAACTTAAAAAAAGTACTGATATATCAATACAAAAACCCTTAACGGGTTAAAAGTTTGTGACACAGCATTTATCTTATGCTCTAAGAATTTTAAATATGGAACTTAAAAATAATGATATCAAATTTTGAGTGACATTATGCTATTAATTATAATATCTATATATATTTATTTCATCATTTTATTTTTTTATAATTGCATCTGCAAAAATTATGTTCAATTTAAAAAGATGTATAAAAGTTTATTCATTGATGCATTATCATTCATATCTCACATAAATTCAAAATATGAGTTTTAAAAGATATGATATCAAAATTTAAGTGATGCCTTGATGTTGCTTAAAACAATTAGTTTTAAAATTCAATTTAAATTTTCTTTTGGCTAAATACATTTACACATCTAAACAATACTTTTCATTTTCCAATGCACTGTTGAATATATTACTTTCACTGAATCTATATAATGCACTGAAATGTATTCATTTGAATAAATTGATTTATCTTTTGTGCCACGCTATCCAAAAATCAAAAGTAAAATTTACGTAAATAGTTTTTTGCGTCATTGTATCCAAACTAAGTTAAATGTATGCAAATAGATAATATGACGAAAAAAACTATTTACATAAATTTCAAAGAACAAATTTTAAAAAAACTATAACAAAATGTAATTAATCCACTCCAAAGCTATAATTGACCTGCTCCAAAACTGCAATTTGATCTACCCCAAACCTGCTACAAAAACGGATTTTTGATTTTCCACCCATGCACTATGGAAAACTTTCCCAAAAATCGTTTGTTTGTTTGAAACAATTCTACCGTGTGCCATAATACATTTGGAGTCTATATGAGAATGAATCTTTTCTTTCAAATGTAACATCATTTTCACTTACAAAACCATTCATCCCTTCCAAGATTAAAGCATCATTTAAGCAATTGTTTTAAAATTCCTGAGTTTCATTAAATATTCATTTTAATTAATTGGAAGTTATGTAATTTTCAGAAATATCTTATTTTGTGTATACCGAGGATCTTTAAATAGCAAGAGTTCAGGCTATGTATGTGTAGGAATAAAAATCAGGAATATGATGTCATCACTTATACATTTATAGTAAAATATTTTAATTTATGGATGAAAATGCATCTTTTATTTTCCGAATGACATCATTATCTTCCTCGGGAACATTTCGTTTTTAATATTGCTTACTATGAAAGATTATTCACTGTCAACTTAATTTTCACAGATTACTTAATATTATTTCTCAGTAAATAATCTGTGTTCTGCTCTTACGCGATTAGTACATAATTAAATGGAATCGTTTTAATATATTTACATTTTATGAAAACAATTGAAATTTTCAAATTAAATTAGTGTTTTCAATTTCTTCCATTTTGTTCTAAGGGGGAAAAAAAAGACATTTAAAAATGTTGATGAGAATTTTTCATGTTAACCAAAATATGTTTTAGTTTCTAACAGGGTTTGTTGATTTAAATCAACTTGATTTTAATCAATTGATTATTTTAAAAAAATCAATTGTTTAAATCAGATATTTTAAAATTAATTTTAAATAAATTTAAAATGTAAACAAACACATTAATATATATATAATATAATTTAGTTGTATATAATACTGATAATCAAACAGTTTTTAGAAAGATAAAGCTTAATCTTTGTCAAAAAGTAAAGTTTAGAAAAAATGGTTTCAAATTTCATTTGAATCAAATTGTAAAATAAACTTGCTACAGTAAGGAAATCTAAGTAGGAATATATTAAATATAAGAATATTTACTTGCCTATTACTTATTTGGAAAAACTTCCACACATTAAAGTAAAATAAAATTGTATGACTTTGTTCATTACAAACACATGGCTGCCACAGGCGACTATTTTTTAAGTTGTATTTCACACCTTTTTTTTCAAAACAAAAATTTTTTACTTATGCTTTGACAAAATTTGCAAGAGAATTATACTAAAAAATGTATTTTTTAAAAATAGTGGTGCAAACAGAACATAAAAATAGTCGTCAGTGGCAGCTATCCAAACATTTATGTGTTACACATTAAGGAAAATATTTATTAAATGTTTAATACAATTTTATTTCAAATATTAAATATAAATTTGTCATTTAAATTTTCTTGATGTGCAATAAATGAAAAATAATAATTAAAAACTTAAATTTAATTATTGGAATTTTATATACGTTATAAAAATGATTTATTTATGCTTAAGCATTATATGTTCAATGGAATTTCTTTTCCACCAGATTAGTGGATATTCATTTCTATCTAAGAGTGATTTATTAAAATAACTACTGTTCATCATTTGTAAAGGTTGAAATTTGTTAATTGTTTTGTTTTTAGTAGTTGAAATCGACATGAAGCAATCCCAAAATGTGGTCTTTGACTCATCATGACTCATCTTTGCGTGTTTCTGCCACATTTGCATTTGTTTCAGTTTCAGGAATCTCATTGTTTGAGATAGCAGTCTCAAGTAAAATCAGCCGAGATTTTAACTTGAGATGATTTTCTTTAGCTTTATATATATTAAAAAAAGATGCATGTTTAAACCTGGGGTCTAGCAATGTTGAAATGCAAAAATGTCCATTATGAATATGTTTAAAGTTGCATTCATGTTTTGAACCAGTCAGTCTTTAAATGTTCGAACACCACAAAATTCAGTCCCGTCTCCAGTCTTTGACGAATAAAGTTTCCATTATAGAAATATCTTTCAAAATAAGTGATATTGTTGAACTAATTTTTACTGTAACTTGTTTATAATGTTTCGGTAAACTTAAACACTTCTCTAAGAGCAACCATTTATTTGAATTAAAAATAATTTAAATTTTGTTTTCAATTATCTTTAAGCATGGGTGCAAGTATTCCGTCCATAGACGGAATTCCGTCTTTTGAAAATTCCCGAAAATCTCCGAGGACACACACACACACACAAAAAAAAAAAAACGTTTTTAAGTTTACAGGATTTGCGCAAAATGATTAAGAAAAGGGCTTAAAATAACTCCACTTCCTTCAAAGAATCATGGGGGGAAAGGCAAATTTCGTCAAAGGATCACAGTAACATTGCTATTTCTGTCTAAGGATCGCGAAAAAGATGCAATTTTTGCCAAAAGATTGCGGAAAAAATGTGATTTCCGTCGAAGGATCGCGAAAAATATGCGATTTTCCTCAAAGGATCGTGAAAAAGACGTGATTTTCGCCAAAAGTTTGCGTGAAAAAAAACTGATTTTTGTCAAAGGATCACGAAAAAACACGATTTCCCTCAAAGGTTCACAAAAAGGACGCGATCTCTGTCAAAATATTGTGAAAAGGACGCAATTTTCGTTAAGGGATTACAAAGAAACACGATTTTTGTCAAAGGATTGTGGGGAAAACGCAATTTCTGGTACAGGGTTGCGGAAAAAGCGCAATTTCTGTCAAAGGGTCGCGGAAAAAATGCTATTTTTGTCTAAGGATAAACACGCGATTTTCACAAAAAGATTGCGGGATAAAATGCGATTTCCGTCAAAGGATCGCGGAAAATATGCGAATTTCGTCAAGAATGCGTAGAAAAAATGGAAATTTCGGCTATAGATCGTGGAGAAAACTCGAATTTCGTCAATGGACCTTGGATGCGAATAGGATAGGACTGTAATATGAATTAAACTTTTCAAATACTGTTTACATGAATATGGATGTTTTACATGCATATGCACTTTTTTAATTCGGTTTCAACATAATTGAATGTTACTGCATATAATATTTAACGTGTTAGGATTTTGTCTAAGTGGTGCGTGCTTATATGCTCTTTCAGTGTGTGTGTGTGTGGGGGGGGGGGGGTCAAAATATTTTCAGTCTTGACAAAATTTCAAACTTGCACCCATGTCTTTAAGGCTGAATATGTTTAATAAAAATTGTATGAAGATACTGATATAATATTTTAGTTTAATTCAGAATTTATGAATTAATATTCGGCGGTCACACAGGCCGAATATTTGGCTGTAACTTGGCCGAATATTCGGTATTTGGTTATTTGGCCAAACCTCTATTTGTTGCATCACTAACTCATACTACATTTGAAAACACACTTCCAGAAATTGTCACTAATAGGTAGTACCGTAACCAAAATCTTTCATGTGGTCTATGTATCTAAACAATGAATGCTATTCCCATCATATTTTACAGTAGTCATCTTGTAGTGAACAAATTGGATAAAAATTATTTATCTCTGTTTTAATGAAATTATTGTAGGACTCAGTGGACAGACAGTACGCATGAGCTCACCTGCAACCATTCTAAAGCCTGGTACACAAGTTACTACACAAGGTGGAAAGCAGCAAATTATTGTACATAAAGCTACAGGTAGTGGAACCCAACCTCAAATAGTTACTTTAGTTAAAACAAGTCAAGGAGTTACAGTTGCTACAGTATGTATGAATCAATATTTTCTAGCTTATAGTTGAGAAATAATTGTAATGTTCTGAAATCATTTGTTATTTTCAGGTACCAAAAGTTAGTCTAGTACAAAGTAAAGGAACTACTATTCAAGCCCAACAAGTAAGTAACGTTTTATGTTTATGTCAACATGTGATTTTCTTTAATTTGTTTGATTATTTGTGAATGTGTTTCATATTTACTGTTAGAATTTGGGAAATTATTATTTTTTAAATCTTCATTCTGTAAATGATGCTTGTGAATTTTCCATAGCTGCCAGTATACCAACATTTTCCTTAGCTTTGTTTTAGTGACCCAGGTCAAATAAACATGTTTTAGACTGGAAATTTTTCTTCAAAAATGGAATTAATAGTGTTATTTACTGACTGATATTTTGGAGAACTTTTAAAATGTAACTATTTTTTGTAGTTTCAACTAGAGATCGACCGAATACCGAATAGTCAATTCGGTATTCGGTGGTTCGGCATGCAAACCGAATATTCGGCTTCGGCCGAATACTTTTAAGTATTCGGCCGAATAATTGTGGATAAGTATTTTCTTTAGAAGTAAAAATTCTCTTAGAAGTAGAATGGGCTAAACAATGAGTTTTAATTTGTGTGCATGAGTTCATAGTTCAGCTGCACAACAAAAAACAAGTCAAAAGCCATTATTAATTAAAAAAAAACTTTTTTCTTTCTAAAATAGTCTACATAGCGGTGAAATCAAAACAACTGTCTACATTAGAGAAAAAAAAAGTAAGGAAGATGGGCATCTTTCCCTTAACATTTAATTTTAATTATTTCTACATTAGTTTCCTTAATTTAAATTTATTTAATGCACATTTTCATTAATATACGCATCAAATAAGTATATCAGAAATCATCTCTGTATATCTAAGGTGTATATTAAAGAAAGTATACACATCAAATAAGTATATCCATATGCCTAAGCTATAGCTTTTATAATCATTAAATTAAAATCGCTCAAATTTGTTATCTTCATCATCACAATGTTAAAATATTAATCAAAATATAAATATGTATCAGTAATTTGACAGAAAATATAGTTAAATGTACATACTGATATGATACCTTTTGTATTTGAAAACATTCCTATTCAATAAGGTTTATAGTTAGACAATCAGTAAATCAGCTTTGACAACATTGTTTCTTTTTATTTGAATGAACTTTTGTTTTTCTGACAATTCTTATCCTTAATAATAGCCTGTATAGTTTAATATTTTCATAGCTTATTTTACATATTGACTAGTGATAAAATAATAAAAAATAAGTGATGGGTTAATGAATTTGTGAGTGGAAAGAAGTCAAATTTTTTTTTTTTTTTTTTTTTTTTTTTTTTTTTTTTTTTTTTTTTGTGTGTGTGTGTGTGTAATTAGATTTAAGAATAAAAATGTAACTGAATTAAATTATTAAGAGTTTAATGTTAATTAAAGTTTATTAAAAAAGCTAATATATGCAAAAATGTGTATTAAAAATTTTTAAGTATTCGGTTGCCGAATACCGAATATTCGGTGTACACTTTGACCGAAGCTTCGGTATTCGGCAAAATTGCTGCTTCGGCCAATCCCTAGTTTCAACATACCTAGAACATATGTGAGGAAGAATCATGATAATTACTCCATACTAGTTTTCAATTAACATTGCTAGCTGTGAAAAGCAGCAGAATATGATAGGTAAAAAAAGCTTTAAAATGGATTTTGGTTAAAAGAGTTTCGGATAAAATAGGTTCTATTGTACTTGTATTGTATAAGAAAAAGGTCCACAAGAAACTCCTGAAAGAATTGTTAATGTTGATGAGGCTGGAATGGATATGGATGGCCAAAATAGTCCAGTTTAAAAATTTTTACACAATACATTATATAAAATTCAGCAACCAAAGGAAAGATAATGTTTAGTGTTCTTTTTGGTATATCAGCTGGTGGATATTATATTCTTCCATTCGCAGTTTAAAAGTGAGCTTGTGTATAGGAATCATGGATAAAGGGTGGTCCTGCAGGAGCATTGTATGAATCACGGTATCTGGATGGATAATTTTATTAAGTAGTACACCGAAATCTTACAAAAGCCTGTCCTTTTATTTATGATTGTGATGGACATAAATGAATTATGATGCTGTGAAAAAAAGCTATCAACAATCACATTATAAAATTATAATACTCTGCCTGCTGCCTCATACTAGCCATAGTCTACAACCATTAGATCTAGATGTATTTTCCCCATTAAAAAAAACCTGGAAAAGAATTTTAAAGAAGCAGTATAAAGAAAGTCTACTGCAAAATATGTAAAATAATTAAAATAAGCTACATTGACAACATTATCTGCACCTATTTCAGATGTGAATAGAATTGTTAGACGTAGTTTTAAAGGAAATGTGTCCTGGCCAAGATCGGGGAGTGTTGAGAGAAAAAAACAGTTGCATTACATCTGCAAAAAGAACGAGAGGAATGAGATACTTAAATGTTGCATAAATTTCAAAGAGGAAAAAAACAAAAATATCCCTAGTCAACATCCTCTTTTGAATCCATTTATAACCGCCAAAGAGACTACATCTATAGGATCTTTAGTGCTGGTAACGTATGAAATGAAGAACTCAATAAAGCAATTTATTTGAAAAAACCTGATTAAAATGGGGATTTATTTTTCTTAAAGTATGTTAAAAAAATCCAAATTTGGCAATCATTATACTTTTCCAGAATCAGATGTTATTAAAATCCTCGAAGTACCAAATTTTAATAACAAACAATTTTAACATAACAAATTTACACTTTAATTTAAAAAAAAATGACAGATAACTTATTATAAAGGTTATTTAAAATGTTTGTAAGTAATAAAATGTCCCTTTTTACTCATTAGTTTATTTTTTTTATTACACTTTTTCAATGTGACCATTTTACCGCATGCACTATTAACTTTATCCCACCCCCTGGGGTAAAGTGATCACAAAAACATGTCTGAAAAAATGTTATAAAAAGGTGTTATTCCACAAAAATATTTTTGAAATGGATATGGATGTAGTCTAGAGTAATGTAATGCAAAATAACACTGAAAATTTAAGAAAACATTACATAAATTCTGATGTTTATATCCTCTGAAAGTTAGAAAAGCATACTTGCCAAGTTTTACGCTTTTGACTAATCTTTTACGCTCAGAACGCTTTTTTTTACGCTTTTCCTGTTATTTTGATAGTTTTCTTACTTTTATCATAATTTTTTTTTTTTTTTTTTTTTTAATCTCCTTTTTGAGTTCTACTATATCGTATTTATATGAAAATGTAACATAAAAGATAAAAAAAAAAAAACTCTTAAAAATGGCAATATTAACAAGTATTGTTTTGTAAACAAGTCCCGCGATCGGGATGGGATTGATCGATTGATTGATTCGTAGCAGTTACTTCTAAAATTGTAGTTTTTCATCCATGATTAGCTAACTAGCGCATCAGTTGAACGTCATAGTTTTGTATGTGTGGTTTACTCTTTCTCCCTACTTACCGGAGAAGCTCATTTTAACTCAACTCTTGCTTTCTCGAATTGGAGATGTTTTGAAACACGCGGATCGCAGATGCTTATTTACTGATTTTAATTAGTGTTGATCACGTCTCACGCCTTACATTAATTCGTTTAATTATTTTTGCGATGGCTCAAGTATACAAAGACAGTTATATTAAAGAATTTCCGTGCATAAAAGCATCAACGAAAGGTCCTAAGTTTGTTTATTGTGACTTTTGCCGATCTGATTTTACCATTTCCCATGGAGGTAAATATGACATTACTAAGCACATATCGAAAAAAAAAGCATTTGGAAAATGCTCAGTTAGCTAATACTTCTGAAAAACAGAAGCTCAACAACTTTTTCAAAGAAGACAATCAGTCGGCGGTTATCCGAGCCGAATTATTTTTTACACGATTTTTAGTGGAACATAATGTTCCTCTTTCTGCTGCTGATCATGCTGGGCCATTATTCCGGAAGATGTTTCTGAAATGTGATGTTGCCAAACAATATGGATGTGCTCACACAAAAACTACTGCTATAGTAAAAGAAATGGCCTCATCTGCTATCGATAATCTGAAAAAGCAAATGCGAATTAGACCATTCTCGGTAGCCTGCGATGGAAGTAACGACTCTGATCATAAATTGTATCCGATCGTAATTACTTATTTTAATTCTGTGGAAAATTTAGTTGAAAATAAATTGCTCTCTCTGCCAACTTTAATTGGCTCAGGAACTGGTGAAAACATCAGCAATTTAATTCTGAAAGAATTGGAAAAAATGAACATTCCCTTTCAAAATTGCCTTTCTTTCATGGCAGATAATACATATGTTATGCAAGGCAAGAAAATCGGTGCAGTTGCTTTTTTAAAGCAAAATAATCAAAATCTGATATCTTTGGGCTGTGCATGTCATTTAATTAATCTTGCTGCAGAAAAAGGTGCTGCAGCTTTGCCAGTAAATATTGATGATGTTCTTGTAGACATTTTCTATTATCTGGACAAAAGCACAAAACGTAAAGAATCATTGAAGCAATTTCAATTATTACATGATAAGGAAACAAGAAAAATTTTGAAGCATGTCTGTACTCGATGGCTCTCCCTGGGTAGAAGTTTGGGTCGTCTTGTTAATCAGTGGGATCCATTATTGAGTTATTTTACAAATTTGGTAAAGTCTCAGAAAATTAAAATATCTTCCAATCTCTCTACTTATAAAATACCCCAAAAAAGGGATGTTTCAGAAAATATGAACAGCTCATGTGATGTTGATATGAAGTCTGCTCAAGAAACCCCAAAAAATGATTCAATGCAAGGTAGTTGTTCCACCAAACGGAAAATTAGTACCACTGATATGAATACCCCATCATCTAAAAAGCATAAGAAAGAAGAGAAATGCCAAAGTAAACCTAAAAAGAATAAATCTACAGTGTTGTCTCGAGAAGAAAAAATTTTCATGTTTTTGTCATCTTCAGAAGTGAAAGCATATGCCTTCTTTCTATTGAATGTTATTCCTATTTTTGACAGAATAAATGTCACTTTACAATCATCATCACCATTAATACATAAATTGCGAGACTTATATTTGGAGTTGTTAAAAGAACTCTTATGCAGATTTATAAAGCCATCTGTTATAGTGAAAAATCCAGATCTTTGTGCAATAAATTTCCGTTCCAAGGAAAATCAGAAAGAACTTCATGAAATCACAATAGGAATTTCCACTAAAGAAGAAATTAAAAAACTAAGTGCTGAAAAAAGAAATACATTTTTGAATAGTATTTTGAATTATCACATTGCTGCATGTGATTATGTTGTCAAGAAATTTCCTATTGAAAATGCTATTCTTAAGCATGCTGCCGTGACTGATTTGAGTAGAGTAGGAGATTTCACATTCTCTTTAGTTACATTTTTTTCAGACTTATTTCCATGTATACTAAATATAAAACCGGACCAGTCAAAAAATGATGCTATAGATTTGCTTGAAGAACAATTTTGCAATTTACAAATTGATACTGTTCTTTCCAATTTCGATTCCAAATTCTCCTACCCAGTCATCATATCCAATTCAATTGCAGGGCTGCCGCTGTTGACTATTTTTTAATTTGCAAGAGAAATATACTTCAAAATTTATATTAAAAAAATACTGGGGTGAAAAGGATAAAAAAATAGTCGCCCGTGACAGCTTTGTAGTTGGCAAGATTATATCAACAGTTTACTTTTGTATATATAACAGAGATATAGCAAGGATTATATTCAAGGAGTGATATTAATCCTGGACTTTATTCGGGGCAGTAAATTTTGTTTTATTAAAAGTGCTAAAAAAAAACATAGGCATGAAAGTGGATAACACCGAAAAAAATTTGAACTTTATGAACGAGTTGGGGAGGAACGAATACGGTCAACGAAATTTGATATTTTTCCGACCCTAATCGACAAAATTCGCAATTTTTCTGAAGCTGATCGATGAAATTCGCTGTTTTTCCACACCCGATCGATGAGATTTGTGATTTTTTCGCACCTAATCGACAAAATTCTCGATTTTTTTTTTTCATGCCTGACCAACGAAATTCGAGATTTTTTCCGAACGCGATCGACAAAATTCACAATTTTCCCGTGCCCGAACGACGAGATTTGCGATTTTTTCGATCGACGAAATTGAGGATTTGTCCACACCCGATCAACGAAATTTGTGATTCTTAACGGATTGAAAAAATTTGTAATTTTTTTCCCGCTGCAAATTGACGACAATTTCTCTCAACACTGACGAAACTCAATATTTTTTCCCAGCCGATCAACAAAATTTGCAAATTTTCCTCGCATCATCAACAAAATTGACAAATATTTCTGTGCCTGATCAACGAAATTTGCATTTTTTCCGCTTCTGATCAACAAAATTCGTGATTTTCCTGTACCCGACCAACGAAATTCGTCATTTTTCAGAGCCCAATTGACAAAACTCGTGATTTTTCCGTGCCCGGTCGACAAAATTTGCGATTGCTTCCCTTCTGATCAATCAAAATTTCAATTTTTGCGCGCATCACCGACAAAATTCACGATTTTTTCGTGCCTGGTCGACAAATTTCGCGATTTTTCCGTGCCTGGTCGACAAATTTTGCGATTTTTCCGTGCCTGATTGACAAATTTTGCGATTTTTTTCGTGCTCGACCGACAAAATTTCGCGATTTTTTTCGTGCTCGACAAACGAAATTCGTGGCTTTTTCGTGCCCGATCGACGAAATTTTCGATTATTACGCACCTATTCTATGAAATTTGCAATTTTTCTGCTTCTAATTGACAAAATTAGCGATTTTTCCGTACCCCATCAACGAAATTCACGATTATTGACTGACTGACGAAATATGCAATTTCTTCTTGCGACTGGCGAAACTCACAATTTTTTTTGCAGCCAATCAAAAAAATCTAATCCGTGTCCAACCAACGAAATTCGTGATTTTTCTGAACCCGATCAATGAAATTTGCGATTTTTCCGCACCTTACCGACAAAATTCGCAATATTTCCGTGTCCGATCAAATAGCTTCGTGATTTTTCCGCTCCCGATCAACGAAATTCTTATCTGATTGATATTTTCAATTTTTCCGCAGCAAATTGACGAAATTCTCGATTTTTTACTGCGACCATATGGACAAAAATTGCAATTTTTCCAGTTATAAATTGACGAAATTTGCGGGCCACTTTTGGCCCGCAGGCAACAGGTTGTGCATCCCTAATTTACAGAGACTTGAGAGAATTCCTTTACATTACAGTCTACTGAGAAAAATAGTTTGTGGTGTATTTTAATAATATTATACTATTTTAAACATACTGTGGCGTATACAGTCAGTATCGGTTATATGGTCACCCATGCGGTCCTGAAAAATATGACTATAAGCGGGGTGACCTTATATGTGTTGTAAGCAGGAATTTTACTTTAGACAATAAAATATTATTAATAAGTTAGTTATATTAGTAAATTAATGTACAAAGAAACTATGAATGTATAATTTATTAAATAAGAGATATAAACAAGAATTGCTTTACACTTAAATTTTCAAATTCATAAGTATACTCGTCCGTAGTTGTTAAAACTACATTTTCTTATTCACGAAGAGTTTTAAAATGTTGCTCTTTGCCCTTGGAATTGGTACAAAAATATCAGATATATATCATGTGTATAATATTATTATAAGGTTATAAGATTATTACTAGTTATTAATTAGGTACTAATTATTATAAGATTATTATAAGGTTCATTTTAGTAACCTTATAATAATTACCGTATATACTCGCATATAAGTCGACCCCCTAACTTTCGGATGCAAATTTTGGAAAAAATCAAAAACTCGCGTATAAGTCGACACCTTAACTTTTTACTTCAATTTTGCACATAATCAAACCAAAGATTTCATTTTCTAATGCGAAAAGTTAGTAAATAAACAGAAACAAATCATTAATTTTTTTTTAAATGATGAATTATTATTATTTCTATATTTTATATATTATTTTTTTATCCATACACACAAAAAGCCATAATTTTTTAGTATTCGAAGTTTTTATTTTTGCTTTTTAACTGACTTGCGTATAAGTCGACCCCCCAAATTTGCTTACCAAAAATTGTCAGAAATTCCTCTACTTATACGTGAGTATATACGGTATTCTTAAAAGGAGTTTTCTAAAAAGAATTATATCTAATTTTTTTTTATTATTATTTCTCCTAATATAGTTTTTATTATATTAAGAATAATAAAAGATTTTATTCATACTTTTATTTCTCATACATTTCTCTTGGATCTTCATGTACTTTCACGCCAGCTGTGATTCTGAGTAGAATTTTTTTTTTTTTCTGAAATTCACAGCAAATTTTCTGAAAGGTTACAGCTGAGCACCAGAAGGGAGGGGGGGCGTATCCTCCGGGCACTAACTATGTGTTTTTTCCGAGGCCCTTCCACGATCCTTTAATGAAATTCGTGGGTTTTTTTGCGATCTTTTGACGAAATTTGTGTTTTTTTTCTTTATGCTCTCTTTTGACAAAATTTGAATTTTTTTGTGATTTTTTTGCAAAATTTGTGTTTTTTTTCACCATCTTTTGACAAAATATGTGGATTTTTTTCCACAAACTTTTGACAAAATTTGCATTTTTTCGCGATCTTTTGGGCGAAATTTATGTTTTTCCACGATCTTTTGACAAAATTTGTGTTTTTTCAGTGATCTTTGGGCAAAATTTGTGTTTTTTCACGATTCTTTGATGAAATTGGTTTTTTCTTCAAAATTTTTCCGTGATATTTTTATATCCGAATTTTCAGATTGGATGACTGATTTTTCAAAATTTTTGGAACTGACTTCCTTAAATTTTTGGAAAATTCGGAATAGAACAGCGAATTTTGCCAGCCGAGAAGAAGAGGAGAAATATAGACTAGAAATACAGCCGTATGTGAACTCGCACTAAAAACGGAAATTCATTTACGTTCCAAAACATGATTACAACAACAAAAGATCCCAAAAAAATCATTCGCCAGCTTTTTCGCCATAATAATTTTTTTCTCGCCAATTTCACAATGTATTCGCATTTGACGAATGGCTATCGTGGCCCCTGCTAACAGTCTTATAGTTCTTATCGTCTTCAAGATAAAATATGGATGCGTGTAGCAGCTATCTGAAGATAAGTATCTGTTCGAATTCATTTCACTGAACTGTTGTTTATTTAATTTTCGTAATGAATATTTTGTTTTATTTTACTTTTGATGTTAAAATTGTTTAAGATAATTTTGAAAGTATATAATTTTCTCTTAAAGAAAATAATTTACATCAGTTTTGTCATTAAAGGGTTATCTTTAAGAATTTAATTCTGAAAGTAAAAATCTTTGATTAATTTAGATTAAAAGAATAATTTAAGAACAAAGTTGTTCTATTGAAGTATATTTTTTTACTGATGTGAAAATTATATGTTGTGTTTTAATTTGAGAAAACATTTCGTTTTGAATTTAATAAACTGTATTTTATTAAAATGGTACCTTTTGACAGATATTTACAATAGAATAAATATATATATATATTGTGAGTAAGTTGAGTTACATTTTGAATAACATTGATTTATGAAATGACGAAATTAAGCTCTGAACAGAACTTTTATAAGAATAAGATTTCTTATAGGTTAAACATTTAAATTTGAATTTGTTTTAAATGGAACAAAAAAAAAAGTTTTGTTTCCCGTAACAAAAGTAAATTGTGTTCTTTTGAGAACGTTTTTTAATTATTTTTGCTAATGAAGTAATTTTAATTAATTTTGAATAACTATGTTCTTAGAACAAAAATAGAAAGTGTTCTTTTGAAAAGAAAGTTTTTAAATATTCTTGCTTGACATAATATCTTTTATTTCTCTTTGAAAGATATTTAAAGTTAAGAACTGTGTAGTTATAATTTAGTTTTGTTTTATTTTGAGAGGTAATATTGAAGTTATAGAATTTTTTTTTGTGTGTGTTTTATTATAAGTATAAGGCTATCGCATGACGTAACGGTAAATCCAAACTAGTTTAATTTTGGTTTACCTCCCTAAGGAAAGAGATATTGGAATTATATGTGAAATAAATAAAAATTTTATATTTTGTGATATTGCAGTAATTTGCATTTATATTTATATTTTTTTGTGTGTTATGTTTTCTGTAAAGAAGAAATCCCTGGGTGTAAGGATAGGTTTACGTAAGAAAATCTAAATTCTTGTTCTTGAAATTGAAATATTTTAACCGAAATTTTTATATTGAAATTCTTGTTCTTGAAATTGAAAATTTTTAAGCGAAATTTTTAAATTGAAATTATTGTTCTTGACGTGGAATTTTTTTTTTTAAATCAAAATTTTATTTTGTTTGTTAGTTTTGTTAAATTCAAGGGCGATTTCGTGGAGAGTGTCACACACGTAACGCAGGCTTTAATTTGCATTTATTCAATTATTTATTAAATTTTAATGTTAATTCTGATTTTAAGTGGTATGGTAAATAAGTTATTAGCATATTTTTTAATTTAAATGTGTGGCAATAAAGCTCACAGAAGTATATCATTTAATTTCATTACTCAAAATGTGCTTTTTTTCTACTTAAGAAAAAAAGCACATTTTGAGTATGAAATTAAATGATATATTTCTGTGAGTTTTACTTACACACATTTAAATTAAAAAATATGCTAATAACTTATTTACCATACCACTTAAAATCAGAATTAACATTAAAATTTAATAAATAATTGAATAAATGCAAATTAAAGCCTGCGTTACATGTGTGACTCTCCGCATGGAATCGCCCTCAAACAAAATGGCGTTTTTTGGGAAGTGCAATAAAGAGGATCTACGTGTCCTTTGTGATGAGTTAGGCTTAACTGCCACTGATGAAATGAAAATGGTCTATTTACGTAATTTAATTACAACTGACGCTAATTACGAGGAGGACTATGCAAAAAACTTACTTACACAGGGTGCGTAGCAGGTGCTTATAGGTGCTTACATTAGAAAAAGTTTGGAAGGTCCTTACAAGGTGCTTATTTTCGGTGCGTGCCAAAATTCACAGAAAAAAATCGTGAATTTGGAAAAAAAAAAAAAAAAATCACAACGTAGAAACATCGCGGAAATAGATAATTTCGTCTATCGGCTGTTGAAAACTGAACAAGAATTTTGCAATCGGTTGCGCAAACAAATCGCGAATTTCGTCAAAAGATCGTTGGGAAAAAATCGCGATTTTTGTTGAAAGATCAGAATTTCGTCAGTAAGTCACTGAAAATAATAATCACGAATTTGGTTAAACGATCGTGAACATTATCGTTATTTTTATCAATCGGATACGGGAAAAGTTTGCGAATTTCGTCAACTGATTATTTAAAAAATCAGGAATTTCATCAAATGATCGCAAGGAAAAAATAGCGGAAACAGGAAATTTTGCTAGTCAGCCACTGAAAATAATCATGAATTTCATCAAAGAATTGCAGAAAAACTCAATCTTCTAAAAATCGCGAAAACAAACCTCAGAATTTCGTCAAAAGATCATGAAAAAACTCTCTAATTTCATCAATTGATCGCGAAAAAACCCTCTAATTTTGTCAAAGGATCGCGTGAAAACCCTCTAATTTCGCGCAAAATAAACACGGATTTTGTCAAATAATTACGGAAAAACGCAAAATTCTTCAAAGAATCGCGAAAAAAGCAAATTTCTTCAAAGGATCGTGAGAAAAACGTAAATTTCTTCAAAGGATTGCAAAAATTTTGTCAAAAGATCGCGAATTTTGTCAAAGAATTGCAGAAAAAACCGAAATTTCTTCAAAGAATTGCGGAAAAAACCGAAATTTCTTCAAAGTATTGCGGAAAAACCGAAATTTCTTCAAAGAATCTCAGAAACTCAGAATTTCGTCAAAAGATCACGAAAAAACGCGGATTTTGTCAAATAATTGCTAAAAAAATGCAAATTTCTCAAAGAATCACACAAAAAAAAAAAAGCAAATTTCTTCAAAGGATTGCGAAAAAAAACCGGCAAATTTCATCAAAAGATCGCGAAAACCCCCGAAAACTTCGTCAAAAGATCACGGAAAAAAAAACCCGAAAACTTCGTCAAAAGATCACGGAAAAAAAACCCCGAAAATTTCGTCAAAAGATCGCCAAAAAAAAAAAAAAAAAAAAAAAAAAAACGTGAATTTTGTCAAAGAATTGCAGAAAAAACGCAAATTTTGTCAAAGAATTGCAGAAAAAACGCAAATTTTGTCAAAGAATTGCAGAAAAACGCAAATTTTTTCAAAGAATGGCAAAAAAAATTCTCAAATTTCGTCAAAATATCACAAAAAAACCCCTCAAATTTCATCAAAAGATCGCAAAGACCCGCAGGAAACATGCATAATTAGTGCCAGGAGTGGATTCCACACACCCTCCCCCCTCTGCTGTAACCTTTCAGAAAATTTGTTGTGAATTTCAGAATTTTTTTTCTATTCAGAATCACCCCTGGATCGATCAAAACAATTAGCAAAATTCGTCAAACGATCGTGAAAAATGTCGTGAATTTAGTCAAATGATCGTTAAAAAAATGTCGCGAATTTAGTTAAACTAAACAATCATGGGAAAAAATCAATAATTTCACTAAATAATCGTGAAGACCATTACAAATTTCGTCTATTGGCTGCAGTAAAAAATAGCGAATTTAGTCAAATGACACGGAATTGCAGAATTTCATTAATTTAAAAAAAAAAAAAAACTGATTTCAGCAAACAATCGAACAAAATAAAACTATTTTCATCAAATGATCATTGGAAAAATTACACTTTTAAAATTTGTTAGATAAAATGGAAATTCAGCAGATCACTGATCTCTGCAATCGGTCACAAGAAATTACTTAATTTAAAATATGGCTCTTATACCATTTAAATAAAGCAAATGACTTGATAAGGATCCAGTAATAATCCTCCACCTTAAAGAATTGGCATGCTACTGTTTATCACGCTGAAATGTTGGCAGATCTGAATAACCTTGAATAAAAAAAATGATTGTGCTAAGTTTTTTCTTAAATATTGATAGATAATGATGCCTTTGTGTACATAAATGGGTGCTTATTTTTAAAACTAAAATGTTGCTACTCACCCTGTTACAACTATAGTCCAGATCAGGGGCGAAGCTACTGGGGGGGGGGGATCCTCCCCCCCCCCCTCTTTATTCTGAGACTCTGCTGCGGATGAGGAGTGTTCTGATCATCTAGATAATTGACTAGCACTGAAGATAATGACGACTTCGGTGAAAACATTCATATTACTCGTGGTGTATTGAAATGTGCTCGACAATTGAATCATATAGTCAATTGTTTAAATGATTGCAATCTGATTATTGAAAAATTGACCCCATCTGATGAATTAAGTGTTTTATTGTTCCTTAACGAGACCATAGATATAATTGACAGGGAAAAATAAAATTGTTCGTCTGTGTCAAATATTTATAGTAAGATTGTGAGAGAAATCGAGAAGAACTGTGGAAAGGTTAACATTACGGAAAATGGGAACGATTCCATCATTGTACATGATCCACGAAAAGGGTCTAAAATGAAGTCGGACAATCAGAGACATATTTGATCAGTTTAGGTCCGTATCAGCCAAAACTCAGCGTATTGCTGAGAAATGGTTCCATTCCGCAAGTTAAACAGTGACATTTCAACAGCGCTTGGTACAAAAGAGCATCCGTTTTTGGAATATAGCACAGAACTCAATGCTATTTTTTTTTTTTTTTTGCGTGTTTCATGAAGGACCTGAGAGAGAAAAAAATACAAAATGCTTCAGTTAAAAGTGGTGTAAACAAAAGGCACAAATTGAAGAGCTTAAGGAAAAGAAAAGAACAGAAAGTTCGCACAACATTTCTCTTCCAACTCCCACCAAATTTGCTGTTTCCTATTTTTTCAGTTCATGATGATGCATAATCGCTTACTTGACGAGAGCAAGCGCAGACAGATTATTCTGGAAGAGCAACACAACATCTTGCATTCAGCACAGAAAGTAGCAATCTTAATGGGCATTACGCGAATGCTAAGTAGACAAGGTCTGGTTTGTGGAAGTGACAAAGACGAAAATGGAAACTTTTGAAAAATTGTGAAATTAATTTCCAGACTTAACCCACAACTGAAGAAATGTTTGAGAACATACCATATAACTTATCTTTTTGCTTCATCCCAAAACGAGATGATTGAATTTTTTGCTACAGCAGTGCGCAAAATGATAGTGAGGTGTATTCAAGAAGCATAATTTTATGGAATTATGGCATATACGACACCAGATGTTTCATGCCATGATCGATCAGCTGTTGGGTTGAAATAAGACGACATATATGGAAAAACTCCGATCGGCTTTTGGAAGTTTTAAAAGAAGTCGTCAAAATCAGTGTTGACCCTGCATACTAGATATTGTATATCCTTACACAAAATGAACTCGAAATAGAACAGGTAGTTTTCCAGTTATACGATTTTACAAGCAGCATGTCTGGAGAATTCAGCGGCACTTAGGAGACGTTTTCAGAAATCGTGTGTCGAATTGTGCCCTATATTCCTTGTCAATGTCACAGACTCAACACTTTTGTTTCGCATATCTGCAATGCCAGCAATGATATAGGTGATGTGTTCGACGTGCTGGAAGATGTTTGTGTTTTTCACAGCAAGTATTAAATGAAAGAAGCCATTAGTAGACAAGCTCAAAGAAATAGAAAATGCTCTTCTGCTGCAGAATCTTTCTAAGGCGAGATGGAGTGCTCGAGCAGAATCATTGAAAGCGGTTTGGATCTCATATTAATGTATTCTACATATTTTGAAAAAGTTGATTCCTCTGCTTCTTTTAGGAAAACAATGATCAAGTCACAAGGTTTAAGAAAGAAAATGTTATCACTCGTCTTCCTTGCTTCACTATGATGTTTCTCAAGAACGTTCAGTACAAGTGCAAGTTAGTTACTGACAAAATGAAATCTTAAATAGACGCTACAAAAATACTGAAGACTTGTACCAAATCATTGAAAACAATGACAATGAAAATGTAAATAGGGAAATATAGAGTGCAGTTCTCTTTTAAACCAAGTAAGGTGTTGATCCGTTAAATGAATTTGCTATGCAGTATCAACGAAGACCGGCACCAAAGAAGTTAGACGGTAAATTGAAACAATCTCTTTACTCCCGAACTTCTAATGTTCTAACGCATGAAGTTCCAGGAGGTACTGGATACTCTTACAGTGGTGATAGCTGAAAGTCTTAATTCTTGCATCAGCATAATCTCACCACTGGATAAAATAATGTATAAATATGTAACAAAAAAGAAATAAACACTAAATCTGGTTAAGAAAGTGGTAAATGTCTTTCATGAAACATTGACAATTCCTGATATGGAAGCATTGCACACAGAGCTGAAAGTTTTGTCAGACTTCTGCGCAGAGGCTGAAAGAATGGACGATATTTACATGAAAACAAAACCTTCGATATACATTCAGCCACTTGCGAACAATGTCTGTCACCTGGCTCTAACTTCTCCAGTCACAGTTACCTCGAATGAAAGAAAATTAAATGAAAGATTGTGAAAAAAAAATCCAAGAACAAGAATGACTGATCCACATTTGAATACATTCATGATGCTTACATTTAAGAAGGATATTTTAAAATACCTAGATTTGGACACTGTCGTGAATAAATGGGCTCATCTAAAAAAAATGGTGGGTTGAAATGCATGTTTTGTAAAGAATGAACAAAGATGTAATTAAAATAAGTTTTGATTTAATCTTTTTCAATGTAAATACAAATAAGCTGATTCTGTATAAGATCTAAGTAGCATCTTACTAAAAACTTTAACTTGTTTAATTAATCCGAATTGAAGATTTCCATCTGCACATTCAGGAAAAAAAATATCAAAATACTTTAATGAAACATTTACAACAATGTAACGTATGTGAAGGGGTGGTGTATCCATCTTTAAATCTACCTTATATTCTCCTCAATATTCTAAAGTTTAAAGTATTCGACGTTCTAAAGTGAAAAATTTGATCTCGATAAGTTAATGATGTTGAATTTTATATAGAACATACCGGGTGTCCTAAAATGGAATGACTGAATTTAAAATTCAATAACTTGCAAATGATGGCAGCTATTTAAAAAAATTCTTGCAGGAGGGTTATGCAAGATGTCAGGAGTTTTTTACAGCTATTCTCTATTTTAGTTTAAAATAACTACGATACATGGCACTGCTAGCAATCAGGGATGTAGTGGAGGGTATACGCCGTATACCCTCTGGATTTTTTTAAGGAACACCGTATACCCTCTGTTTCTCAAGAAAGCTATAGTATATACACTCTAGGGTATACGCTCTGCCTTGAACGTATACCCTCTGCTTAGAGAGTATACCCTCTGTTTTTTTTACGACTACACCACTGCTAGCAATAGGTGCTAAATCGGAGCCTGGTTTTTTGTTTCTCTTTTCTCTCAGTATTGATGCAAAAGAAGGGGATTAAATATATGCAATGGTTCTCAGTCACCAATGGAATTTTGTTCTTAGGGGCTCACTGCATATATTTAATCTCCTTCTTTCGCATCAATATTGAGAAAAGAGATAAGTCAAAAATTGGGCACCGATTTAGTGCCTATTGCAAAACAGCGCATCTACCAGCCTCATCAAGCAGCGTCATCTTCAAACTAAACAAACTAAACTAAACTACTTTAAACTAAAATCGAGAATCGCAGTAAAAAAAAAATCCTAACTACTTACATAACACTCCTGCAAGAATTTAATTTTATAGCTGTCACCATTTGCAAGTTATTGAATTTTAAAATCAGTCAGTCCATTTTAAGACTCCGGGTAGATGCATATATACAGACACAGAAACTTACTTTTCAAGATATATATGCATTTAAGTTAGCCAGCCAAATCATTATATACGCTCCCCTAATGAATTCTGCTTAAATACGCCCCTGGTCGAGAATAGAAAAACTGAACAATAGCGCTTAGATTTAGAAAATCAGCGTAAAATCGAACAAGAAAATTTAGAACGCGAATGGACTTTCGAACTCGAAAAATTACGCCTTACCCATCCGACTTCGGCATCTACCTCAGAGTTAGAAAATAATAGATGTGCTTATGAAAAGTCGCGAATCGATCAACAAAAATTGATTCCCCGTTTTCGCCCAAATGAAGATGATATGAACATCTTCTTAGTGCTATGTGAGCAACAGTTAAAGGTCCTAGGGGTTCCAGAAGAAAATTGGGTTACGTATCTCATATGCGCTTTACCTAGTGATACTGCTAGACTCATTGTTCGGGAACCAGAAGATAAGGCCCAGAACTACCAACACATCAAGGTGATGTTGTTGAAATGATTCAAATTTGATAACAAAATATACCTATTCTTGTCACCGTACGTGCCTATCTCCATTGATAAATCTATTTATCTTTATTTCACTTTCCTTTATTAAAGTACTTTTTATTTACAGTAAGATAGAATGCATTATAATAAATTAACTTACTTTATTTCCTGTCACTTTCTCTTCTTAAATAACGTTGTTTTATTTCTTAACTTGCATATCGTTACTTCGTTGTTTACTTCTGTCATGTTTCAATAATTCCACGGAGTACTTGATGACGTAATCCTGACAGCTATCACGTTGCGATGTCAAATCATGTCGTCATCTTTGCACGTGTTTGAAGCTGTCAGTTGCATTGCGTAATGACCTAGTTTTCGTTTCTCCGGATCGTATAAAGTGCCGGCCAGTAGATTCTTATCTCGCCTTTTTCGTACCTTGACCTACTAACCTCTGATATGGTGTTTAACGAGCGACAGGAAGGTGGCGGCGTGAGTGATGGAGTTTCGTAATGTCTTGTTTCTTTAAGTGGATTCACGGATGAAGTGTTTTGAATATGACGGCTTTGAATAGTTGTGATCCAGTTATCTATTGTAGATTGTTTGTGAATCAACACCGTTGCTTTTATTACAGTTCATTTTACTGACGTCCGGATCAACTTGTTGACTTATGGAATTAGTCTTTAATTACGTGCTGTTCATCTTGAGTTGTTTCGATGATAGAATGTTAGCTTGCTCTGGAGCGTCGATTACATATGCTCTTTTTAAATTGAAAGTATCTTTCCATATTTCTTGTTATGAAGCTCCTTGATATAATTAACGAAGCAAAGCAATATATTTTTCTGTTAAAGTTTATTTCTGTTAAAGCTAGTTTACTTAAATGATTAATCTGTTTTTATATATATCTTTTTGTTTTTAATAAACATTTAGTGTATTTTAAACTTCTCTGGTATTTATTTAATTGCACAGTCTTGCCTTTATTTTTAATAGATATGCTTTTGACTTTCCAGACTTTGATTTATTTTACGAATAGGTTTTGGGGTCGTTCAGCTAATAAACGTTTCTTCTGCCTTTTTAACTTAAACTCTGCTTAAACTTATATAGTTATATAATTTAATTACATCACGGTTATGGGCCGATCCCTAACCTGTTTAATAGTTTAGTAATAGATATGATTAATAGTTATTTAATAAAATTTAAAAGTAAAAGTTTTTTTGGGGTTTTTTTCTTTTATGAGACTTTTTAAGATTCTGATTATTCTATTATGCTTTTATTAAAGTTAATTTTAATATATTTATTTCTAAGATATAATAATTTGTATTTGCCGTTTTTGACTTTGATAAGTTCGGCGTTAGCTTAACGCACATCGCTTTTGAAACGATGTTTTGCGATGGGGGGGCAGTTATTCTATTTTTCTTTTTGAGTTTAAATGTTAATTTAGGTTTTAAATGATTAAGATTTAACTAATTTGTAGTTTATAAATGAATTTATTTAGTTTTTTTTTTAAATTGAACTTTAATGTAAATTTTTGAGGTAAACGTTTAGATTTATGCATTTTTCTGAATTTTTTTAAAAAATTTTTGCATGATTGGTAATAAAAGTAATTTTTTTTTTTTTAAACATAAAGTAATTTTGAATTTTTAGTAGTTAAAATTAAATAATTGTATGTAAAGTTTTAAGGTTAAATATATATTAAAGAATTTTTTTTGGAGCTTCATGACATTGATGTTTAAAGCCACATTGCTGCTAATCAAAGAGGTGAAATGCATCGTTTTACTTAAATTTCATGAGCCGATAAATGATAAAGTGGTGAAGATATATACCTGAAGTCCACGGAATTTTTGAAGATTTAAATAAAGTCTTTGATATTGTTAAAGTTCAAAGGGATTTTCATGATCTGTTTCATCGAGTTAATCTGTTGCTGTTTATTGAAAGTGTCTCCAGTGTGAAATTTTTTTTTAGGGGGTACTGTTCATTCATTGATTCAAGCCTATTCCTGTATTTTTGGTGAAGGTTATTTTGGAGGCAGCGGATACAGTGCTGGGCCATATTTTGGTCGAAGTGATGAATTTATCGTGAACTTTTGACCCTTTCTTATGAACTTTCAATTTTTGAAAGGGACTTCATGTTCAGTTGAACGAACTTTCATCTTTTAAAAGAACTCTATACTCAGGTGAACTTTCATCTTTTAAACGGAACTTTTGTCTTTTTAGAAGAATTTCATCTTTAGTTGAACTTTTGCCCAGTTTAAAAGTTCCTAGTGAAAATTACCTGCCATTGATGATGTCTCTAGTTAAACGCCCAAGGACTTGCAACTTTGATGTCCCATAGTAGTTTTTAGTAATTGTTGTATTAATGTAACGTCTTAAAGTATTCCTCATCATTTTAATCTGTTGCAAATTATGAAATATTAAGTGGTTATACTATTGTTATTTTTAAATATATTTAATAGCAATTGAAGGATTAATACTTGTTTTGGGATCACTTTTTTAATTAAGCTTTTCCCTCTGTTGGATCTAAAATGTTGATTTCTACCTCTTATGCATTTTTGACAGATGGATTTAATTCGGCAATCAAGTATAAGTTTCTTTAATTTGAACTTAATTGACCCCTTAATATCAAATATCGTAAATTTTTAATAAATGGTTTAGTTTAAGTTTTTTTTATTTAATTTAGTTGCAATAACTGGAATTTGTTAAGAGTATCTAAAGTTTTTTTTTGGCTGTTAACTTATCTTTAGAAGTGCGGAGGGTTTATACCTTTACCTCCAGTTTACCTAAGTTTGTTAACAGTTTTAAAATTTTAATAGTTTTTTTATTTAACCCTGTTAAGTTCTGGTTTTTAGTAATGTTTTTCTAAATGATCAATATTTAACCATTTATAAAATATTTAAAATTCTCTCTTAATCTGTAAGCTATGATTTTAAAAATATTGCAATTGTTAGTTTTTAAAAGTGTAAAGTTAATAGGGGGTCATCGCATATAATGTTAATAGAATGTCATTTTAAAATTTCTCTTCATAAGATTCATAGTTATAAAAGTTCATGACATTGGTTTGGTTTTTGACAAGTGTATTGATCTGTGCTCAAGTTTTAATAGTTTTTGGAATATGATCCTGACTAAATAATGAGCAAATTTTTAACCTGGTGATTGAATACGATGTTGAAATCCATGCAATGTTGTGTTTCTTGTTTAAAGTTTTATATCAGAATTATATTTTTTTTTTGCATTACATATATTTTGTGTTGTGTTAATAAAATAAAATTCATTGCTTATACTGATTGCTTTTGATTCTACAGTTTTATGCTAACGAGGTTCTGGAAATGCTTAGAAATCCTTTCGGATATCCCTGAATTTAAAATTTAATGAGGGAAATCCTTGTGGTTTTACTAAAATGCTCACAGCAGCCATTTTTTTGAATGGGTTTTACTATTTTTGATATCAGTTAATAATTATCATGTTAAATTTAACTTATTTTCTTTTGCATAAATTATTTAATTTTTGTACATTGCCTATATTAAAATGAGTAGATTCCATTTAAGATTCTTTTAGATTAAGTGTAATGACAAATATTTCTAAGTCTTCACTTAAATTTTATCCCTGTAATGTTAGTGGATATTGTGTTTGGGATCTCATTTGGGCAATGTTTCATTTTTTTTTTACTTAAAAAATTAAATTTAAATTTGAGTTTTATTTTTCTATTTGCTAGATTTTGCTAACTTGAGAGAATCCTTTGAGAATTTCTACAGTTTTTAATGAACTTTATATCGATCTTCCTTGGTTTATGAAATTTGTAATTAAACTTTTTGGGGATTCGATATGTTAATGAGAGATGATTTCTGGTGGTTTTCTTGGGTTGGCAGTTTAGCAATTTTTTTTGTTTAATTAATCTGATTTAATTTACAGAAGTATAAGTTGTTGGTATTTTAAGTGTGAAGAGTGAATTCATTCGGAAATGAGCTTGCTGGTTTTACAATGTGAGAGTTAGAAGGAATAGAGGAGATTTGAAAAAAAAAGAGGGTGATTCCAGACAAGTTTCTGCAGTTTGTTTTAATAGAATGGTTTTTAAATCTTGGATTATTGAGAGGTATTAAGTGTTCCTGTATATCTTTTCAGCTAGTTGCCTGTGTATTTGTAGAGGTAGAGGTTTTTGCTTTTGTCAATTATAATTAAAATTTTTATGTTTGGATCTATTTAAATTTTTGAGGATTCAAAGTTCATTGAAGTTTTGTATGTTGACAAAGTGGATCTCTATCTTATAAAAGGAGGGAGAAGATATTTTTAACTTCAAATGTTTTAATGGGTTACACACTCCCCCCATGGCAACTTGGATTGAAACTGTATTTAATTAGGCAATATTCTTCTAAATTTTGCCTCATATAAGGAGATGCTGAAAATGGTATAACGTATATTTTAATATAAGGAAGTTGGAGCTGTTTTTCTTTTTCTTTGGAGAACTGCAGATGAGTTTTTAACTTGTTCCTCTCACGTGTTCCAGATTATTTTTTAGCCCTGGTTTGAAGTTTGGAAGTGGTAGTTATGATTAAAGCTGTTAAAGGGGGATGAAACTTGTGATTTAAGATTGCCAAACAGTTGAATTGGCGATTGGATAGTTTGAATTTTTTTTTTGGTCAAGTTTGTAATATTGAAATACGTTGGTCTCTTTTTGAAGATATAGGACCCTTTAAATTTTTGCACTTGACTGGATGACATCCTCTGGACATTTCTTTTCCTGGCCACCTTTGACTTCAAGTGATGCAACCATGGTTATTATGTGTGATGGATATAGCCAGTTCCCTGCCATCAATAATTGATTTAGGTTGAATTTTATTTTGTTTGAGTCTTCAGGAGTATCATTGAACCTTATGTATCTGCGTGTTTATGTTGGTTGAATGGTATGATTGAAATCCTTTGGCCAGAGGTAGCGGTGCATCGCTTTTTGGAATGAAACTATCCTCTGTAAGGGTATGATGGGATCCTTGAGAGGAGGTGAGAGATCAACTCTGGGGTTTCATCATGTATGAATGATAGTCGTATTTCAACGTTGATTTTTCTTAAGTTTATCCTATAAGTTGTCAGGTTCCCTGGATACATAGTTAAATGGTTGAAGGTCTCTTGTCGACATGTTTTATACAGTAAGAAGTTAAATCACCCAGTATCTATTTGAATTTGCTTGGGGGGGCATAGTTTTTATCCGTCACAGGAAACTTATAGTGCAGCCTTAATAGAGCTCATTGAGGTGTTGCATTTTTATGGTTTTTAAACTAGTAGATTGTAATGTTTGATATCATGTTGGTGGTTCAGGAACAAGCGTTTTGATGTTAAATATTTTTAAGCTTATTTGAGACTGCCATATTTCATTCTCACCAGTATTGAAAAAAAATCTTTGTAAATGATTCTGCTGAAATGACTTTTCAAAAAAAATTGCTTCATATATATATATATTTTTTTTTGTAACAGAGAATCATGTTTTAGATGGGGATATACTAGCAATTCTAAGTTTTTAAATCTTTTAAAGAATTGTAAAAGAATCATTTATTTCATTTTTTACTTGATATTCTGCATTTTTGATGGTAATGTCAAATGGTATATACACATCAAGTGCTGCTGTGGGATATCTGTTGGAAGAAGTGTTTGTTTTTACTAATATATATATTTATGTATTGATTATATTATCTGTATATTCATGTATTTTTATGTGTTCGATGTTCCAGAGCTTGCAGTTATTTTTAGGTCATTGGTAACCTTTATGTATAGCTAGAGATGTGGATTTTTATATAGCTGCTCATCTTGTGGATATCAGAAGTTTTTCTATATGGAATTTCTTTTAGAAAGTTTTTGGAGCTATGGGTACTTGTTAGTCTATGTGGGTGCCAGCATGTTTGTAATTGTGAATTCATGTGCTTATGGTGATCCTTTAGGCAATCGCCCTTCTTCTCACCGTACGTGTGACAAGAGGGGGGGCATTTGATAACAAAATATACCTGTTCTTGTCACCGTACGTGCCTATCTCCATTGATAAATCTATTTATCTTTATTTCACTTTCCTTTATTAAAGTACTTTTTATTTACAGTAAGATAGAATGCATTATAATAAATTAACTTACTTTATTTCCTGTCACTTTCTCTTCTTAAATAACGTTGTTTTATTTCTTAACTTGCGTATCGTTACTTCGTTGTTTACTTCTGTCATGTTTCAATAATTCCACGGAGTACTTGATGACGTAATCCTGACAGCTATCACGTTGCGATGTACAAATCATGTCGTCATCTTTGCACGTGTTTGAAGCTGTCAGTTGCATTGCGTAATGACCTAGTTTTCGTTTCTCCGGATCGTATAAAGTGCCGGCCAGTAGATTCTTATCTCGCCTTTTTCGTACCTTGACCTACTAACCTCTGATATGGTGTTTAACGAGCGACAGGAAGGTGGCGGCGTGAGTGATGGGGTTTCGTAATGTCTTGTTTCTTTAAGTGGATTCACGGATGAAGTGTTTTGAATATGACGGCTTTGAATAGTTGTGATCCAGTTATCTATTGTAGATTGTTTGTGAATCAACACCGTTGCTTTTATTACAGTTCATTTTACTGACGTCCGGATCAACTTGTTGACTTATGGAATTAGTCTTTAATTACGTGCTGTTCATCTTGAGTTGTTTCGATGATAGAATGTTAGCTTGCTCTGGAGCGTCGATTACATATGCTCTTTTTAAATTGAAAGTATCTTTCCATATTTCTTGTTATGAAGCTCCTTGATATAATTAACGAAGCAAAGCAATATATTTTTCTGTTAAAGTTTATTTCTGTTAAAGCTAGTTTACTTAAATGATTAATCTGTTTTTATATATATCTTTTTGTTTTTAATAAACATTTAGTGTATTTTAAACTTCTCTGGTATTTATTTAATTGCACAGTCTTGCCTTTATTTTTAATAGATATGCTTTTGACTTTCCAGACTTTGATTTATTTTACGAATAGGTTTTGGGGTCGTTCAGCTAATAAACGTTTCTTCTGCCTTTTTAACTTAAACTCTGCTTAAACTTATATAGTTATATAATTTAATTACATCAAAATTGACTGCTGAAAATTTTATAATCCTGTTCGTTCAGCACAAGAAAATTCCAGAAAGTTCCTGGAAAGACTACTTTTTCGAGCTTAGAACATACTTTGAAGGTTGGCTATCTGAGCTCAACATAACTTCATTTGAAGATTTGAAAAGTCTTATTTTATCTGACAAAATTAAGAGAAGGTGCTCCCCACAGGGGTCAGCTAGGTGGGGAGGCCTACCAAATGGCTTAAGCACTCACAAGCCCCACCCAAGGTGCTCCCCACAGCATAGAGATGTTCTAAGGGTACGGTCTGCTAGTGCCGTATATTTCCGTGTATAAGCTGAGAATTTTTAGGCATTTTTATTTTGGCGCCAAAGTGGAGGGATCGGCTTATACACAAGACTAAGAAAATTTCTGACATTCATTTCTTGGGCATTTGGACTGATTTAAATGATCCAAATATCTTAGTCGAGAAGCTAGATGCCTACGATGTTCTAAGGGTACGGTCTGCTAGTACCGTATATTTCCGTGTATAAGCTGAGAATTTTTAGGCATTTTTAGTTTGCCGCCAAAATGGAGGGATCGGCTTATACACAAGACTAAGAAAATTTCCGACATTCATATTATAAAATAAAAAATATGGTAAATATAAAACTACAAATTTCTATAAAAATACTTAAATGCTACACTCTTTTACAATGCAAAAGTCACCAATTATCATTCACTATCGAAGTTATTATCCCAATTTTCAAACAACTCCTTAAAATTGCTTTATTTCATTGGTAGAACAGAATGAATATCGTTATTGAATAATTCCTCATCAACGTCGTCATCTTCAAAAGACATCTTTGCACCCCACTGCTAGCTTGAATTACTTTTGGAATATTTGAAATTTCATCTTTTTTCATTATCCATTCTTGTACTTGTTTTTTATTGATTGTGAAATGATGAGCAGCCACTGAGTTATTCGACTGCTCAGCAAAATTAATGACGTTTAATTTAAAAAATCCATTATAAGCCATGCGCTTTTGTCCCGCCATCCTTCCTTAAGCCAATGTAACGGTTAGCAGTCACCAGAGTTGTATAATATAGACGCACGCTGTGCGCGGAAAATTTTCTGCAAAATTCAGAACTTTGCGAAAATTCTTTTTTGTGGGGGGAACGTAATTTTGTTTTTGTAACTTTTTTTTTTTTTTTTTTTTTTTTTAAATACCGAAATATTAAAAATATATCCCAATTTTATGTACAATTTATTTATTGTTTGCCAGGGGTGATTCTGTTCCGAAAATTTAAGCATTCGGTTCCAAAAATTTAAAAAAGTCGGCCATCAGCCCGAAAATTCAGGCATAAAAAAATATCACTTAAAAATATCGCAAATTTCAACAAATGGCCGCCGAAAAAAAAAGCTTCGTCAAACGTTCTCAGAAAAAAATCACCACTTCATCAAAACATTGAGGGAAAAAACACGAATTTCGTCAAACGGCCGCAGAAAAAAACACAAATTTCGTCAAACGGCCGCAGAAAAAAACACAAATTTCGTCAAACGGCCGCAGAAAAAAACACAAATTTCGTCAAACAGCCACAGAAAAAAACACTAATTTCTTAAGGAGTGCTGGAAAAAAAACGAATTTCATAAAAGCATAGCGGAAAAGGCCTGAATTTTTCAAAGGATTGCGAAAAAACCCGCAAATTTCGCGAAAGAAACATGAATTTCGTCAAAGAGCCTCGAGAAAACCGTGGATTTTGTTAAATGATCGCAAAAAAAATCCACTAATTTCGTCAAAAAATCGCAGAAAAAAGCGAATTTCATCAAAGGATCGTGAAAAAAGCGAATTTCGTCAAAGAATCGCAGAAGAAAACAAATTTCGTAAAAAGAGCACAGGAAAAAAACGAATTTCGTAAAAGCATAGCAGAAAAAGCCCGAATTTTGTCAAAGGAGCGCGAAAGAAACACTAATTTCATCAAAGGGCCGCGAGAAAAGCATGCATTTTGTTAAATGATCGCGAAAAAAATCCACTAATTAAAGTCAAAGAATCGCAGAAAAAAAAAAAAAAATCATAAAAGGAGCGCAGGAAAAAAAACGAATTTCGTAAAGGCATAACAGTAAAAGCTCGAATTTTGACAGGAAAAAATATACTGTTTTCCCTATTCTTGTTATTCCACTTACCTTTCTCGTTTGACCTTTTATCCAGCCTAGTACATTAAACTCCATTTAATCTTTCCTATCTTAGTTTGCAGTTAACTCTGGTTATATACTTTATTTACATAAGTTACAAAAATGTGTTTTACTGCTACAAAATTCAATTTTTGCTGCTCCAAAGCTGCTACAAAATGACTAGTGCACTTTCATACCTGTGTATTATTAATTTGTTTTTGCAGTAAGAATTGGTCCTATCAAAAACTTGTCAATATAAAAGTTGTAGATAATATTAAGAAGATTTATAATAAATTCACACAGATTTGATATCTTGTGAATTGACGAAGTTATGGATTTTTTTTCTTCAACTGCCCTCCCCCCCCCCCTTTTTTTTTCCCGTTTTCATTTTATTTTTGTTTTCTTGCAGTAAGAGTTTGGTTCTATCAAAAACTTGTCAATATAAAAGTTGTAGATAATATTAAAAGGATTTATAATAATTTAATTGGATTTGATATCTTGAGAATTGGTGAAGTTATGACATTGTTTCTCCCTAAAACCCTATTTTTTTTTTTTTTTTTTTTTTTTTTTTTTTTTGGCCTCTTGAACCCATTTTTAATTTTATCAAAAATCTGTTATACATAAATTTTTGGCCCTTTTTCTAGAAGTAATAATAACTTTAAACTGATTCGACATGTATTATAACTAAGAAGTTATGGGGTTTTTTTTTTTCTGTTTTCACCCACCCCACACCCACCCCTATTTACACTAGCTTGGTTCGATTTTGCCCATTAACGAACTTGACCAAAATTTTTTACCCCTTGATTGTATCAGTTTTGAAGAGATTTGTGCAATCGAAGTTATTGTGTCCATAAAAAAGTGATAGATAGATAAAGTTTTTTTACTGGGGTACAACACATGTAATAACCGTTAGTTTTCTCTCAATTCTGAATTTTATAAGTGTTAAAAAAAATTTCCTTCTCTGAATAATATACTTACGTTCTGGTTGATCATTTTATTTCTGTTAGTAAGTAAATTAAAAATGATGTAATCTTTTAATGTATTTTTTCATCATAATTTTAGTATGCCATGAAATCTCAACCATTTGTTTAAGTGTGCCATGGGGTATAAAAGGTTGAGAATCATTCATCTATATAAACATTATTTCTACTAACCATCTAATGCTATTATTTCTACTACTGCCAAACGCTATACCTTAAAATTTTCCAATTTACAGTTATTTTATTTGTTATTTTTAGATTAAAACAATCACATCACTTTTAATGTAATGAGATTTTTTTATTCCCCCCCCCCCCCCCTACGTACTTATTAGGTTTACCAGTAGAGATAGTGTTAATCAGTTTATGCTTATATTGTAGTAATCTCATATTTTTATTGTGTTATTTAAGGTTTTCTTGATTTGCTCATATGAAAATGTTACAGTAAACTGATATCTTGAATATTTTTAGACCATTATTTATTCCTTTCTGCTTCTGTTATTTTATCATAATTGAACATATTTTTAAATGTATAATATTATATATACTTGAGAACAAAAATTTCCATAAAAGAAATTGATGAAAAAATTTTCAAAATGATTTGAGAAAAAAGTTCCATGATTATTCAATAATTATTCCCCTTTCATTTTTTCATTTATATTGATAAGTTTGGTGGAAACCAATAAAGCAAGGTGTTGTTTTATATATATATATATTTTTTTAAGAAAGGGGAAAAAAATTTGATAAAATTAAGGATGTATTTTTTTTAAACAGTCTATTTTATTGCATTTACTTTTAGTATATTTTTTAACCTCATGATAAATATAAGTAAATTTATCTTTTTACAGGGTAAAGGTACTATTCCACAGGGCGCTACTATCGTAAAATTAGTTACAACTCAAGCTAATACATCAGGTGCTAAACCAGCAACGGCAGTTTTGTCATCATCTACTAATTCAAATCAGTCTAATATATTAGGAATATCTCCACAAGTAAGAATCTTTTAATATTTATTTATTCGGGTAAATATAATACTTATGTATTTATTATTACATTTTTCTTAGGTGTTTAAAGTTTGCGTTCTTGATAGCTTGCCTTTGAGTCACACTGGAATGCCATTTAATACATTATTATTATTATTTGAAGATGCTAATGTTAAATCCATATGACAAACTTCTAACTTGGATCTTTTCAAACGATGAATGGGCCCCAGCGGAATCTAGATGTGTTTTTTATGCAAAAACGTTTTTTTATTTGTGAAAATTATTAATAAATTCATTTTCAAATTGTTTATAAATTATGACCTATGTGTACCGTATTTTCGGGTGTATAGCCCGCGGGTTATACAAGAAAAAAACATTTGGAACAGCCGCTGCGGCTTATACACGGTGCGGACTATACAAAGTTTTTTTTTTTTTAAAAGAAACGGAAATTCATGATTTTTCTATAATTTTTAAATCCGAAAAAATTTCAAAAATCGTCGAAATTTGTAAATTTTTTTCGCTATGCCGCGAAATTTAAAGAATTTTCCCGTGTTTGTAATGTTTTTTTTACTGTTTAAATGCTATTATTATTTATTTCTGTCTTTGGAAATAGAGATATCATTGGTTTGTTTATGACGGGCTCGGAAACTTCCGATTTTGAAGGATTTTCCGATTCCAGTGATTAAAATAAATATTTTTGAGCGAATTACTGTGTGCCTTTTTATACAGTAGTTTTATATTACTTATAGTAATTATTGTTTAAAATAATAACATATTTTCTAGAAGGTAAAATGCCATTAATGGCTCCAGTTGTATATTACATCCAGTTCTCTCAAAGTTACTGTTGTGATAATTTACCTATTATCTGCTGCTGCAATTCAAAAAATTAAACTGAGATAAATGGTATTTAATGTTTGCCAGAAATGTATGCAATTAGCACAATAATTACATTTACTTTTTGACATGAAAAAAAAATATTGTGGAAAAATTTGTGTATTGTGTTGCTTATGATAGCTAATTATCTACGAAATGGGCCCGGAGAGGCGGAGATGCCCTCCATGGGGATCTTTCTAACGGAACCTAACCCGTATTTGCGCACAAAAATCCAAGTTTAGAAGAAAACTCCGAACGATTAGGCCGACGAGCGTGATTGGGTTCGAACCCAGGATCTCCCGTCTACCAGCTTTTGAGAGCAGAACCTCTTGGCCACTGCTGGGGCATAGAAAAACGAAAATATTTCTTGAATTACCTCTGACAATAATTTTGTTATTTTTAAAGGGAAAAAAAAGTGACTTTTTTTCCAGATTAAAAATAATGATAATAAATAAGTTAAAATCTGGTTTTATTATTATGAAATTATTAAAAAAAAAGATTTTAGTACCGTAATTTATAGAAGAAACGCCGCGGTGTTTACGTGTTTTAAATTGAAATTGATAGAGATACAAACACTGTATTTCTCATTGCCTCTTATCATCTCCTGTCATAAAACCTCATTTCACAAACTTCGTTTTATTTTTAAGTTCATTGTCATTTATTTACTTTATTTACATTTATTTATTTCTTAAATAATGACAGTAATAAATATTTCTTAAACTTTTACTTACCCTCTCTATTGATTCTAGACAATATCCAGCTGTAATAAAAGTTTCCTGACCCTTTTAACATCTATAGTAGTTCATACCATTTTGCCGTTTTTAATTTCATTTCATTACCGTACTTCACCGGCAAAAACTTTCTCTCAACTACGTTTCAACTTCCGTGACGATATTTCTCCCGCCAGATGGCGACTTAGAATATCGTTTTCAAATCGAATCTTTTCATCGAATCTTGCTTTGCATCGATTCGATGCCGTTCTCTGATTGGTCCGTTCATCTGAAACGACGTTTTCAATCCGACCATTTTTATATAAATACGCGATTCCAATCTTAATAAGGTGCACTTTTATCTTCCTCTAATGGAAGAAATATTTCAAGTTACTGAACGTGGCTGGACCACGTTCTGGATGTTATATGTTAGCTTTTATCTGTTTAATTATGTTTTATCGTAAAGTTTAAATTCTGTGATATTTACAAACAACAATGTCTGTTCTGATATGTGAAACATCATCATCAAGGTCTACAAGATGTCTGTTTAAAATGAATGCTGCTTTTTACTATTAATGTCAAGTCTGTGTTTGGAATCAAAAATAAACTGTCTTTATTTTGTTTAATCTGCATACGTTTTTACTTTGCCTTCATAAAGATCACAATACCATTTCTACATATTCACTTCCAGGATAATCCTTTTCCCAGCCAAAAGTTTCCATATGCGTTATCTGCTTCATTTAATTACATTTTTAACGTGCATAATCATCATATATTTTAAAGTGTTATGATTAGAGCACATTAAAGTGTTATGGTGGAAAGAAAAGGAAAGCCTGAAGAAGTTTGAAAAAGTGGAAGTTTTCAGTCAAGTGAGCGATCTTTACGTTTTGTTTACATTTTTTAAGTTGCAGTTTAATTACGAAATATGTTGGTTTTCAGTTATTATTTGCAATATCAAGAATAATTATGCAGTTTTATGAAGATTTAATTTAGTTTGACAAATAATTGTTTTATTTTCACGAACTTTTACTTTCCTGATTTACGAACTTTGCCTTTTTGATTTTGCCGACTTGTGATTCAGTTTGTGTTGAAATAACTTTAATTTGCAGTTTTTATAGAAGATACCAAGAAGATTTATTTTAGTTTACTGAAATTTTGAGTTAATTTTGCTGACCTTTCACCTATTAAAGCTGAACTTTAATTTTTGATTGCTGAACTCTGTATTTATCGAATAGTTTTGCCGATTTCTGAACTTTTTTTTCCGTTTTTCATTACAATTTATTATGACAATAGACTGTTATTTTTATGATTTGACATTATGAAACTTTTATGTTAAAATTAGTAATTTTTTTTCTAAAAACAAGTGCTTGACAGAGGAAGAAGAGCTGATCATTAAGTGGGGGGGGGGGGGGCAGTCATACTGTGGTTACTAAAAGTTTTTTTTCTCATTAAATTTTAAAAATTTTTCCTCTTTTCCCAAAAATGGCCACTAACATAATTGATAAGCTGAGCTCCAGAAATTATTCCACATGGAGCTGTGATATGAAATATCTACTACTTGAAAAGGGCCTATGGGAAATGGTTGAGAAAAAGCAGAATGTCCCTGAAGTAAGTACCACAGTCACTGCTGAAGACGTCGAAAAATTTAAAACCCGTGCAAATAAGGTTCTATCGCTGATTTACCTTAACATTGAACCTGAGTTCAAACGGTTAATAGCAGATTGTTCTGAACCAGTAGATGCATGGGAACGCCTTCATAAGAACTTTCATCCAGACTCCCGCACCCACCATATGACAGTCTTCAATAGTTTGATGGAGGAAAGGATACGACATGGGGAAACAATGAATTTATTTGCAACAAGGCTGAAGAAAATATTTATGGAAATTAAACAAATTGATACAAATTTTTCCGAGAATTATCTCAGCTATCAGTTTCTACGTTTCCTTCCATCAAAATATGACACGTTAGTACAGCAAGTTTTGGCCAGGCCAGATGATAGTTTTAAATTTGACCTCATCGTCGACGAATTAGTTGCTGAAGAGACCCGTCAAAAATTACGTGACAAAGATGGTGCAACACATGTTAACATTTCCAATACCCATAAAACGGCTGAAAAGCAATCTTCCGTGAAACAAAAATCTACTTTTCGTAAGATTCAACGTAGAAGATGCTGGAGGTGCGGCAAACCAGGGCATCTACAAATAAATTGCTATGCCAGAGTCCCAGGTAGCCCTCAGCGTTCAAGAAATGCTTCTCCTGTGCCTTATAGACGTCACAGATCTAGAGAAAGATCGGGTTCTCGTCATCGTCACCGGTATTGCTCATCAGAAAGACGTTGCACTGATTCATCATCTGACCCATCTGCTGATTCCTTCACCGACTCCTTTGCTGATTCCTGTGGTGACTCTCCTGACATATCACCTGTTGCTCCCAGGGGATCCAGAAACCGGACCGAGATCATGTAATATTTTTCTTTGTCACGGGGGGGCTTTTGGCACAGTGGAGCTGCACTGGGCCCCAACGATTCTGTCCCCCCTCTTCTAATGCTGAGGGTAATCGAGATTACGTTGTAGAAGTTGCACCTGAGGTTATCTCAGGTCCTTCCAACGATTCTCAAGATTCCCCGCTTGGGACGGGGGGGGGGGGGGGGGGGGCAGGGATTTGGAGTCCAGGTGCATTCTTTTTTTTAAAACCACTTTTCCGAAAGTTTCCTTGTTGGTAAATGCTAATGGGGTTTCTGAGTTTTGGGATGTTGGTGAGATGAGCTTCTTAAAGTTAATTTTTCTGATGTAATATTAATTTTAAGCTAAATATGTTTTAAGTTTAAAGTATCTCATTCATATATAAATTTTTCATATAAATCGTACCACATTAAATGCTATTATGGTGAATTGAATTGTAAAAATTGTTTTTTTTTCAAGCTTTCTGTCGCTACACTGTACCTTCTGAAATTGTTATTCACAAGTGTTAAGGGATTAGTGTAGACGCTTGCTACTTAACTTTGTTAATTTGCCTATATGCATTTTTTATATCATCAGCGTCACTTGATCATGCCATAAGTTTTAAAGAATTCTTTTTAAAGAGGTTTATTTTACATAACCGTTTTTAATATTTGTAACCTTAAGTAACTGTGTGAGAATTTTGCATTTAACATTGTTGGACCTTTTTAAACCTTCTGTCTGGATTACGTCGACCTCTGGTCTTGGACTTAGAAGGTGTACCCTATAGCCAACAAGCTTTCATTAAATTGGATCATTTTCGTTTATCCAGCAAGTTCTCCATGCATTACTACTTCATTTTTCAATTTAAATTGTTGAGATCATCAATTGTTAAACTTTTCTAGTTAAATTGTTAAAATTTGTTAAATTTTTCCTAGTTAATCTTTTTGAAGTATTTAAAACTTCTCTTTAAACTTGTTAATGAAGTTCAAACTTCACTTTTTCAACCATTTAGGTTGTTTCAATTTTTGAGGTTCAAAATTGAACCGTTTTTCAAGTCCTCATATTGGGGGGGCATTTAAATTTTTTTAGGTGTAGTGTTTCAGGTTTGCACTTTAAAGTTATAAATTTTCAAGTTTAAAAACCCTTCCAGTTTATTGTCCTTTATTATTATCCAGTTTTTTTTATAGTTTTATGTTGTTAAACTTAAAATTTTGTGAAGATGCTGTTTGGTGATAGTCTTTGGATTTTTTTTTTTTTAATCCTTCGTCTTTGAGTTTACTTGTTTTCACAAGTTATCTCTTTTTAAGAGACAATGAGAGGGGGGGGCATTTGATAGAGATACAAACACTGTATTTCTCATTGCCTCTTATCATCGCCTGTCATAAAACCTCATTTCACAAACTTCGTTTTATTTTTAAGTTCATTGTCATTTATTTACTTTATTTACATTTATTTATTTCTTAAATAATGACAGTAATAAATATTTCTTAAACTTTTACTTACCCTCTCTATTGATTCTAGACAATATCCAGCTGTAATAAAAGTTTCCTGACCCTTTTAACATCCATAGTAGTTCATACCATTTTGCCGTTTTTAATTTCATTTCATTACCGTACTTCACCGGCAAAAACTTTCTCTCAACTACGTTTCAACTTCCGTGACGATATTTCTCCCGCCAGATGGCGACTTAGAATATCGTTTTCAAATCGAATCTTTTCATCGAATCTTGCTTTGCATCGATTCGATGCCGTTCTCTGATTGGTCCGTTCATCTGAAACGACGTTTTCAATCCGACCATTTTTATATAAATACGCGATTCCAATCTTAATAAGGTGCACTTTTATCTTCCTCTAATGGAAGAAATATTTCAAGTTACTGAACGTGGCTGGACCACGTTCTGGATGTTATATGTTAGCTTTTATCTGTTTAATTATGTTTTATCGTAAAGTTTAAATTCTGTGATATTTACAAACAACAATGTCTGTTCTGATATGTGAAACATCATCATCAAGGTCTACAAGATGTCTGTTTAAAATGAATGCTGCTTTTTACTATTAATGTCAAGTCTGTGTTTGGAATCAAAAATAAACTGTCTTTATTTTGTTTAATCTGCATACGTTTTTACTTTGCCTTCATAAAGATCACAATACCATTTCTACATATTCACTTCCAGGATAATCCTTTTCCCAGCCAAAAGTTTCCATATGCGTTATCTGCTTCATTTAATTACATTTTTAACGTGCATAATCATCATATATTTTAAAGTGTTATGATTAGAGCACATTAAAGATTTCAAGCGATGCGGCATTTCTAGTGATGCGGCGTTTACGCGCAATTAATTTTTTTTTTTCACTCCCAAAAATTCAGATACCAAAGATCAGAAATTTCATATTAATGAGATTTTAAAATAATGTGGGTGATCCGAAATTTTTAGACCCAGGCGATCGAAATATATTGGCCCTGCCTGGGCTAAACTTGAATCATTTATGCTAAAAATTTGGCCAAGAAAAATCAATTAAATCAAGTCCGGGATGCTATAAATAAAATTATTTAAGATATATTTTTTGCATATTCATGCGAACATTTTGTAGCTTAAACTAGTATTTCCACCATCTTTGAAATATGGAATGGCAACATTATTGATTACTTAGAGAAATTCATTTAAATGATAACTCATTAGAAATATAATGTAGTTTAAAATGGAAGAAAAATATTTAAGAAAAAATAATTTTGAAGTTCTAGAAAGATTTTTTAAAATATATTTCTCTATAATTTAATAAAATAAGATTTCGTCGAACAAAGGAAAAATTTCACTGTTATTTTCGCAAAAACCTGCCGGTTTAACATGGCCCCGAAAAAAAAAAAAAAAGTAGTTCTCCAGTCCCGGCCTGGAGCGGCCGCAGATAAAAATTAAGCTCGATCGCGGTCCGGCCCGAGTCTAATAAAAAGAGATTAACCAGGTCCATGCAGATCTCTAATGTGTACGTTTTAAGTGAAAATCCTATAAAAATGATTTAAAACAATATTCATAAGATACATAAAACAATAAAGGTTAAAATTCCCGGTTGCCACCGGCCACAGGGCGACTAAATGTAAAAAATTGGCGACTTTATGATGTGCATCTGATCGCCAAAGTTGCGATCTTTATTTTTCATGTAATAGTACATGTCAGAAATGACACTTTTCCGTTTTTTTTAATCGATCAGCGATTTTCGCGGAATCGTAAAAGAAAAAGAAAATCGCGTTGATGTTCACATTGAAGGCATTTGGTTCCGAAAATTAAAAAAAATCGGCATAAAAATATCGCGAATTTCGGCAAATGGTCGCCGAAAGATATCAATTTCGTCAATCATTCGCAAAAAAATCGTCAAAGAATCACGGTAAAAACGAGAATTTCATAAGAATCTCGAAAAAAGACGCGATTTCTGTCAAAGAATCGCGGAAAAAACGCAAATTTCGTGAAAGGAATGCGTAAAAATCGCAAATTTCATCAAAATATCGCAAAACCCCGCAATTTTCGTCAAAAGATCGCGAAAACCCCTTAAATTTCGCCAGCAGATAGGGGGAAAAACCGCAAATTTCGTCAAAAGATCGCGAAAAAACGGTAAATTTCGTCAAAAGATCGCAAAAAGACCATAAATTTCGTCAAAAAAATCACGAAAAACCGCAAATTTTGTCAAAAGATTGCAAAAAACCCCGCAAATTTCGTTAAAAGAATACGAAAAACCGTAAATTTCGTCAAAGATCGCGAAAAAAATCTCAAATTTCGTCAAAAAGAAACGCGAAAAAACCGCAAAGTTCGTCTAAAGATTGCGAAATAACGTAAATATCGTAAAAAATCACGAAAAACCACAAATTTTGTCAAAAGATCGCGAAAAATCCCGCAATTTTCGTTAAAAGAACGCGAAAAAACCCGTAAATTTCGTCAAAACATCGCGAAAAAATCGCAAATTTCGTCAAAAAATCGCGAAAAAACCGCAAATTTCGTCTAAAGATCGCGAAATAATGTAAATTTCGTCAAAGGATCTCGAAAAGCCCCAAATTTTGTCAAAAGTTCGCGAAAAAACCGCAAATTTGGTCAAGAGACCGCGAAAAAAAGTAAATTTCGTCAAAGGATCTCGAAAAAACGGGAATTTCGTCAATCAGGTGCAGAAAAAACACAGCTCCACCCTTCTGTAACCTTTCAGAAAATTTGCTGAGAATTTCAGAATCGCGAAAAAAAAACGCGATTTCCATCAAAAAATCGCTGAAAAACCCAAATTTCGCGAAAGGATCGCGTAAAAACCGCAAATTTCATCAAAAGATCGCGAAAAATCCGCAATTTTCGTCAAAAGATCGCGAAAACCTAGTAAATTTCGCCGGAGGAACGCGAAAAAAAACTACACATTTTGTCAAAAGATAGCGAAAAAAAACGCAAATTTCGTCAAAAGATCGCGAAAAAAATGCAAACTTCGTCAAATGATCGCGAAAAAAACGCAAACTTCGTCAAATGATCGCGAAAAAAACGCAAACTTCGTCAAAAGATCGCGAAAAACGTAAATTTCATCAAACGACCGCGGAATAAAATCGCGAATTTTGTCGAAAGATCGTGGAAATAAAGTCGCGAATTTCGTCAATTGATCGTGGAAAAAATCGCGAATTTCATCAAGAGATCACATAATAAAATCGTCACTTTCGTCGAATGATCGCGAAAAAAAATCGCGAGTTCTGTTGAACGATCGGCGAAAAAATTGTGAATTTTAGCAAGAGGTTGAGTAAAATAATTGCAAATTTCTTGAAACAATTTCAAAAATTAATTGCGAATTTTGTCAAACGGGAAATATTTTAGGCCTATTTTCAGAAAGAATTCTTATCTCGGGCTACACAGTGACGTTATTGGAGATGTGAACAAATCTTTGACCTTGGTCTTGTACAACATTGTTCGATAAATTCTCTCTTTTTTTAATGTAATATAACTGCTAATTGTTTTTGTTGGAGTAAGTAAACTGACGCTGGGTTTTATTTTTATATATTTTAAAAGATGTCTTCGTAACATAAATATTTTAAAAACATGTAAAACTATTTAAATCTACAAACTATGATAAGTGGCCACTAACTTGACAGTAGTGGCTACTAAACATACAGCCTCTACCGGCCACTGGCTACTAAAGCAAATATTGAATTTTAACCTTTATAAAACAAATTAGTGGATATAATTTTTTTAAATGCTTAATATTCCATATTTTCTAAGAAAATAATCTATTTGTAAAAAATGTATTTTTCTAGAAAAAATACATCCCCCCCCCCCCTCTATCCATAACAAAGCAATAGCAGGTAAAATCAGATTACAAGATCAAATGTTGGACTCAACTCTGAACCTGAACTGCAAGGTCCGGATTGTATCCTATCCGAATCCGAAAATTCTACTTAAAATCAACTCGAGACCCGACAAGAACAAATTTTGTCAACCGAAATATTAAAACCAGAAACTAAAATGAAGGAAAATTAATCCATATTTTAATGCATTTACGGAAAAGTAGTCTATAATTATGTTTTTCTTCTATCAAATTATTTCGGCTTTTACCATTTTAACAAATATTCAGCATCATCTTTTGGAGAAAAAAAAAAGTTAACTCGAACGAATCAAATTGCAACCCGACCCACGTCAAAAGAAAGAAAAAAAAAAAATCAAGCCAATCCAACCCGAACTTTAGTCGGGTTCGGGTACTATCCGATTACCCGACCCAATGCAGGATTCAATTCTGTACCAAGTGATTGAAATAAATATAAAATATAACTTTTAAATGTTCATGCAAGAAGTATTTTTAAAACACCTACAATAACGCCAAATATTCTCAAAAACGACCATAAAATAAATCAGCTTAAATTGCATTGTTAAATCATCTTGTATTTAAGAAACAGCACAGTGATGGTATTTTTTTTTTTTTTTCTTGGTAATCACTTCGTGTATAAATGCTTTTAAAGCAAAATCTTCTAATTGAAATCTATAATTATTTCTTCGAGATTCTGACAGCTAAAAAGTTCCAAACAGAGCGATAGAAGAAGGGGAAAAAAAAAGAAAATAGCTTTAGGACCGCACGTGATATCTTTTCGTAGTGGTTAGCATGAATCATATAATGTTTATAATCCTTATCGCTCCACGTGCAAAGAAATAATAAAAGTAGGTCATGAAATTTCTTGCAAATTGATTGGAATTAAATAAAGCCGATTCAAATTAAATAAAGTTTTGTTTTGTTTCTGATAACTTTATTATAAAACACGCATACACGCATAAATAATGGCTGCATTCACTATAAGTCATTTTTAATTTTAAATGTATAAAACTATTGCCGCATTTATTAATACTTAACGAAGTCGAACAGCGTTTTTCAGTTTTTGATAAGGGAAAAAACATTTAGAAAGTGCTGAAAGTTGATTTTTTAACTGAATTTCCAGATGAGACATCTCGGGGAAGGTCAGCATCAAATAGCAATCGCTTATAACTTAAGATATAATACATTTATTGAAAATGGAAAAACGCATTCGATTTCAAATCACTTTGATAGATATGCCAGCAGATTCCATGCTTTTCCGTTTAAAAATGAGTTTAAAATTCTCGATGAATTATTGTGTAAGGTTTCTTTTTAATACCCCCCCCCCCTCTTAAAAAAATCCAAAACATCTGCATTCCCGATCTACAGATTCTTTTAGAAATGATTAAAATGAGAATTTTTATATCTTATTCAATTGACGAAAAGGGATGTGATAACGTTATTTTATTTGTACATAGCGCTAAATATTAAAAAAAAGTTGAGATTGCTAACGCCCAATCATTCTCATGACGCTCTTTAACTCCTTGGGGACGAGCGACACGTATACGTGCCGCATGAAGCGCTCAGAATCCTTGTTTTTCCTCACCAGTAAAATTTTACTGTAAGATTTGCCTTATTTAATCAGTGCATTTTATCGATTGAAGAAGACACAAATTTCTGTTTTTAAAAAACAGTGACAAAAGATTAAAAATTTCGTAAAAGGCTCCCGTCCCAAAGGGGTTAGTGTATAGAAAAGTTTACTCAATTTTAACGGGATTTTTTCTTTTAAATATTATTTATAATGAATTATTAATTTTGAATATCGTACTTATGAAATTATTAATTTGATATAAATAATATATTTCCAGAGCTCCCACTCAACTTGTGTAGTAAAAAAGGGGACCAAAAGGGAGCACATATTTTGTAAAAAAAGAGATCAAAAGGAAACTATTTTCGCAAATCGTAAAATAAAATAAGCAAGGAAACCGTCCTTCCCTTCAATTGTCACTAATTGATAAATGTTCAAAGTATAATTTGTTATAAAGAAAACGCTTGCTCCGATTCAAATTCTGAAATTCATTATCTTAAAGCCATTGTTATTGGTAGAGGTTACAAACCTTCTAAGACAGATTGAATTTCACGAATTTTTCCACGACTATTTACAGAAATTTGCGTGTTTTTCGGGATCCTTTGATGAAACTTATATGTTTTTCACTATCTCTTGACGAAATTAATGTTTTTAAAATCATTTGACAAAATTAGTTTTCGATTTTTTGACGAAATTCGTGTTTTTTTCCGCAATCTTTTGACCAATTACTTTCCCGCGATATTTTGATGAAATTCGCGTTCTTCTCGCAATCTTTTGACGAAATTCACGTTTTTTCGCGATCCTTTGACGAAATTCGTGTGTTTTTTCGATTTTTTGGCGAAATTTGCGTTTTATTGAGAGACCTTTTGTCGAAATTCGCGTGTTTTTTGCCACCTTTTGACGAAAATCGCGTTTTCCGCGATTCTTTGACAAAACTTGCGTTTTATTGAGAGATAGATCTTTTGATGAAATTCGCGTTTTTTTCCAAAAACGCTATCTTTTTACAAAAGATCGCACGATCTTTTTACAAAATTCTCGTTTTTTTCGCGATCCTTTGCCGAAATTTGCGTGTTTTTCGCGATCCTTTGTTGTAATTTGCGACCTTTTCACGAAAAACGCGTTTTTGGCTATTCTTTGACAAAACTTGCGTTTTTTTTTATGCAATCTTTTGAGGAAATTGGTCTTTTTTGCGATCTTTTGACCGCTTTTTTTTTTTCTATCTTTTGACTGCGTTTTTTTTTTTCGATCTTTTAACGAAATTCACGATCTTTAGAAGAAATTTGCGCATTTTCGCAATCCTTTGACAAAATTGCCGATTCTTTTCGTGATCGATTAACGAAATTTAATGGTATTTTTTGGAATATATTTGCGAAAAGCGCGATTTTTCCGCGATGCTCTGCTAAATGCCAAACATCGGAAAATTTTAAATAAAAGTCGGTTAAAAGTGTCAAAACACGGACTTTACGGACCTAACAGTGAAAAAACGGACCAATACGTACTTGAAGCAAAAAAAAAACGGATCTAGTGGGAGCCCTGTAATTTCGGTGTTTGTGGTTTTTAAAATTTCAGTTTAATTAATTTTTTGTTGCAAAATCATTCACGATATACCAAGGTAAATAATGCGCGCCATATGCCGGGATTTAAGCTGCAAATTTCACGAATTTTAGTGTAGTTTTTCGTATTTATATTATTTAAATTATATTAATAATTTCGAATTTTGCATTTAAATTATTTATTTCTAAATAATAATTTTCATTTTTATGATTTCTTAATTCTTCTTATTAATGTGTTTCTGTTTAGCACGCCATTCGCGATTACCGCGGAAATTTCACATGCGGCGTAAACCCTGGTCGAATTATACATTCGTATAGATGGTGTATAGCCCGCGGGCTATACAACGATGCAGCTCCACGGCTTATACACGAACTTTTTTATGGTACTGCTTGATGAATTTTTATGGTACTGCTTGCTCTTGCCTTGGACTGCGAGCCCGTGCCCGCCGGGGTGCGGGCTATACACCCGAAAATACGGTATATTTTTTTGCTAAGAAGTATCAGCATCATCAAATCAGGGCTGTGTACACAGATCATTCCTAAAGGCCAATGCCTTTTACTGTTAACATCTACAAAAAATGAAAATATTAGAAAACCTGAAAAGTTCAGTAAAATTTTCTTTAGTAACAAGTTTTTGTTGTTTAAAAATAATTTTTGCTTTTTTCTTTTTCATAACTAATTGAATGACTCTAGTTTTAGTACTTTTATCCTAAAAAATCTGAGTTTTATTTTTCAAAATTTGTGGAATAATCCCTAACACATTTTCTTTTACATCTCCTGTACTTGTAGTTGTATTTGCATGACTTTTGCATTTTGGATAAATGCAACATGACAAATTATTTCAGAATATAACAAATACAGTATTGTAACTGGAAATTAAAGGTTGTTCGGGATGCAACGGATGTCAGTTTGGCTGGACATTGGATATCCGGCATAATTTGCATCCGGTTACAGTATGTTTTGATCTGTCCTTTTCTAATTTTTATTTACCTTTAAAGAAATTAAGGTGGGTTTACATACTTTTAATATGTTGTTTTTTTTTCAATCTACTTTTTTAATTTTCTATTAACAATTATTTTTGTAATTATTTATGTTTAAATGCCAATATTATAACTGGATTATTTTTAAATCATTAGTTATAATCATTATCAGCTAAATAGTTTAGAAATAATAAAATAATTTTATGAGAACAAGGAACTTACAACTGATTACTTTGTAAAGAGAATATTTACAGGGCTGCCACTTGCTACTAAAAGCGACTATTTTCAGTACCAGGTGACTACGGCGACTATTTTTACTGAAAATAATCGATCTTTTTCTTCAAAGCGCCTGTAAAGTCATCTTCCCAAATGCACTTTTTCAACAGTTGTTTGAGGAGATTCATGATTTTTTTCAGCCACCACTTGTCCAAATTCGCGATATATATTTCCTGCAACCGATTGTTGGTAGTTACTATTTGTTTCAGCGATCTTTTGACAAAATTTCCGATACTTTTCCAGTATATTTGTCAAAATTCATGATTTTCTTTTCACGACCAACTTACAAAATTCATGATTTTTTGCATGATCATTTCATTAAATTTTCATTTTTTTTTTTTTTTTACCAAATTTGCATTTTTTGTCCAATCATTTGACCAAATTTGCGATTTTTTTTTTCTCGTGATCGTTAGACGAAATTAGCGAAAATTTTTTTGTGATCAAATGACAAAAATCGCCATTTGTTTACGCGACCTTTGGTAAAATTCAAGCTATTTTTTATGGTTTGTAGAGATCAGCAAAGAAGTGCAAAATTCGCGATTTTTTCCCTCAGTCGATTGACGAAAACAGTTATTTCTTTCCACTATCTTTTGCTATGATCGTTCACGGAGATTTCGCAATTTTTCCTATGACCTATTGCCAATTTCCCGATTTTTTGGGGGGGCAATCGTTTTGTGGAACTTGCAATTTTTTCTGGATTTTTAATGCGATTATTTGACGAGGTTCGTGTCTTTTCACGGGTGATCCTGTTTTGAATTTTCTGAAAATTTAAAGCATTCAATTCCGAAAATTATAAAGAATCTGTCATCAGTCCCAAAATTCAGACATAAAAATTATGAATCTCGAAAAATGGTCGCCGAAAAAATCAATTTCATCAATCGTTGGCAGAAAATTTCGCCAATTTTGTCAAAGCATCGCAAAAAAAAAAAAAAAAATTAATTTCGCCGAAGAATCCCCGAATTTTTTCTAGGGATCATGAAAAAACATAAACTTGGCGCGAAAAAAAAAAAAAACAAAAAAAACCCACCAATGTCATCAAAGGACCGCAGAAAAAAAAAAAAAGCGAATTTCGTAAATGATTGCAATAAAGAAACGCAAATTTCATCGAAGGATCACAGAAAAACTCTAATTTTGCCAAAGGATCACGGAACAAATGCGGATTTAATAATTTCGAGCTTATAACCTAAGTTAATATGTCTTCAAAAAGGTAACTATTAAACAGGTAAAGGCTAACGCAGTGTAGGTTTTTAGCTGGAAGGAATGCAACTGAAGAGTAAGTTGAGTAACGTCAACGATATATGAAAACATTCTTCTAACTACATGAATAAAATAGGCTTGAGTGAACTCTGAACCACGCAGTTTATTAAGCATCATCATCACAGATCAAGAATACAGATAGTCATACTCACAATCGAGGATGCAGACAGCTGCTTTGAAGATATTCGTCATAACAAAAACAAACGTTTAACAGCATTTTATTTAACAGTAAAAATATCACAGATAAGCAGAGGTTGGTAAAAAACTATTTAAAACTAAAATTCATTCATTAATTTCAAACTTAAGCATCCATGAACGCCATAAAACTTCCGGACATTCAAGTTTCTTGAACTATCTTCCCCACATGGGAGAAGCAAAACGAAGGGGATGCTCTCAACTAAATGCCGAGGATATATACGACTGAAGGAACGACACGTGATCTAAGAACCACGGCATCCAATAAACAGCCGATATCGTTATAGATATGGAAAACCTGAACTAATGAAATTTTTTCGATTTTATTTATTTATTTATTTATTTCAAAAGATCCTATGCTGCCATCTAGTGGCAAAGCGAAAGTGAGATCGATACGTCACAAATCGTTCTAAGTATGACGTGTCTGATTCAAGATATGGAGAATGGCAAAGTTTAACGATGTTTATGAAGTAAACATAACTATAAACAAAACTATATATCACAGTATAAACAAAACTATACATAAAAAAAAAAAATAAATACAAAAATAAAATTCCTGATAATGAGCGGGGACTATAGACACTGCCAAAGTTTAATAATGGAGGGTTTACAAAGAAAAAATTAAACTGCCTGTGCACAGGACTTCATACAGCGGTAACTTCCGGAGAACTACCCCAAAATGACTCTCTATCATTTACTGGACAAGGGTCACCTACCCGAGACGGTACTGTAGGCTGATCGAGCCACCCAGAAATAGCCTCCAAGAAGCATTATTTCCATAATCAGATGGGAATTAAATGCTCATCATTCAGGAATAAAAATAAAATAAAATGGTCAAGGTATAAGCTCATGACAAAAAATAAAACGCCAAATTTGTTGGCATAACAAGAGAAAATGCACAACGATATATTCTTGTCACTTACAAATATTACAAGTAAACTCTTAACATTCACAAGAACTTCAAAAACTTCACATGACAGATAAAACAATGTGCTAACAGTTCCCAAGAAAAGTCCAACAATATAACAAGAAGATATATTAAAAAAAAAGGTATGTATAAATGACTAGATAAATATGCTAAATAGCAAAAACAGCTTTAACAAAATTTTGAAGGTCAGATTTGGCCAAAAGTTTCATAAAAACATCAGCGAGGTTAGATTTACTACGTACATGCCAAAAGAAACCAACAAAAAAAATTTTAGAAACGATAACTGATAAACTCAAGAGATCCTAAAAAGGGCACCAGCACTGCTCCCCCCCCAAAAAAACAATTAAAAAAAATCTTTCTACGACCAACCCGTAGGTCCTTGATAATCAGGCAAAACAAAAACCTCAACTAGTTAATCGAGGAAAAATAACTAAAAACAAATTTAAATAATAAAATTAAAAAAATCTATCCAAAAACGGATAAGCCAGGGTAAGATTCCATTAAAACCCCCAGAACTCCCGAAACAGAGATAGAAATATAAAATATGAATAAATAAACCATAACACTAAATAAAACACTACATTAAAAAAAATTATAAAGGTCATGAGTAGGACAATCAGAGTTGGAAACCGATCAAGAAACGCCCTCTGCATTTCCAATCATTAACCAAAAAAAAAAAGAAAATAGTAAAAAAACTAAGAAAACTTTCAATATATATATATATATATAACAAAACAAAAAAGTTTCATTTCGTGTACAGTCAAACATGACATGCAGTAGATCCTTTAAAAAAAAAAAAAAACAGGTGTTTACATCCGTCACGGGGACCTACATCCAATAGCCACTAGTCTAAAAACTCTCTTCATCAGGCAATATACTATATCAAAAAAAAGTGAATATGAAATTTAGTCTGCAAACCAAGATGGAGACCAATCATCTTCACGATATTCTTCAGAATTAAAAGATCCGGCCGAGGAAATCAAAGATTCACCATCTTCATCACCATTGACATCTCTAGAAAATGATCTACTCTCCAAATACCTCTCTGGCAAACGCATAAATTCCACTTCTCTTAATGGAGTAAATTCATAATTCCAGTATAAATCATTATATTCTTCCTCAGATCTTCTAAAATTGTAATACTCCTCTATTATACTTAAATGATACTGAAAATCAACTTCCACATCTTTACAAAACAAATTAATCAAGATGCAAAATTCACACATTTTCCGTTTTTCTTCAAAGACTTAAACAAAAAAGTGAAATCCAATACCTAAAAAAAAAAAAAAAATTTGACGGACAGGACTTATTTCTTCTTACCATTAAAAGCATCAACATTTTCCTGAGTCACAGTGGTACTTAACTCTGGAATTTCTAACTTTTTTTCTATGATATTCCATACTCCTTTATCTAACGTAAGATATTTAACGTCCGAAGACCACACTGCATAATTATTATTTAATTTCTGAATCGTATTAGACGTCATCTTAATAAAAAAAAAAAAAAAAAAAAAAAAAAAAAAAATTGTAAAATCGTATGGATATCAAAAGCAAAAAACAGTTTTCACCTGCCCCCCCCCCCCCCCTTCAAATTAATTCCGCTCTTCAAAAAATTGTAATTTTCTAAACATCTTCATCCATTGTAGATATAACTGATATGAATTTCAAACTTTTTCTTCAGAAATATGCAAATTATTCAAAATATATATACACAAAATCAATATCTGTAAATGAAATAACATAATATCAAAATAAAAGTTTAAACTTGAAACCAAAAGTTCATTGTTCACAATAAAAGTTCAAAATTTAATTCACATAATGGCAAAATAAAGTTCAAACTTGAAACAATAAGTTCACACTTTAACGAAAATAAAGTTCAGGAAAACGTTGATCATCAAAATTATAAAGTTCTATTTCAAAAATAATCTTCTTATAACTTAATCCAGTTCTATATCAAAATATTCAAACATCAAATTGCAGAAACTTCATTACTTCAAATCATAAACTCATAATTCAAAAAGGTAAATAAAAGTTCATTAGTGTAACTTAAGAAAATGATAAGTTCGATTTCCAATCAAATTACAATATACTTCCAAAAACTCCTCTTCAGTTAGGGTCACTCCTATGTACCCATAACCCTTAATAATTTAGAGCATATAACCTAAGTTAATGTCTTCAAAAAGGTAACTATTAAACAGGCAGAGGCTAACGCAGTGTAGGTTTTTAACTGGAAGGAGTGCAACTGAAGAGTAAGTTGAGTAACGTCAACGACATATGAAAACATTCTTCTAACTACATGAATAAAATAGCAGAGACTTGAGTGAACTTTGAACCACACAGTTTATTAAACATCATCACCACAGATCAAGAATACAGATAGACATACTCACAATCGAGGACGCAGACAGCTGGTTTGAAGATATTCGGGATAACAAAAACAAACATTTAACAACATTTTAATTAACAGTAAAAATATCACAGATAAGCAGAGGTTGGTTAAAAACTATTTAAAACTAAAATTCATTAATTAATTTCAAACTTTAAGCATCCATGAACGCCGTAAAACTTCCGGACATTCAAGTTTCTTGAACTGTCTTCCCCACATGGGAGAAGCAAAACGAAGGCGACGTTCTCAACTAAACGCCGAGGATATATACGACCTAAGGAACAACACGTGATCTAAGAAGAACCACAGCATCCAATAAACAGCCGATATCGTTATAGATATGCAAAACCTGAACCGATGAAATCTATTCATTCGATTTTAAAAGATCCTATGCTGCCATCTAATGGCAAAGCGAAAGTGAGATCGATACGTCACGAATCGTTCTAAGTACAACTTCGCTGATTCAAGATATGGAGAACAGCAAAGTTTAACGATGTTTGCGAAGTAAACATCGTATTAATTTGCCAAAAGATCATGGATAAAATGGCAATTTTGCCAAAGGATCGTGGAAAAAATGTAAATTTCCCCAAAGGACTGCGGAAAAAGTAACTCAGAATCACCCCTGCCTCTTTTTGTCTGCGACCATTTGACGAAATTTGTAATTTTTGTTCACTTGATCGTTAGACGAAATTCGTAATATTTTGTGCCAGGGTTGTTTGGTTTAAAGTTTTTTTCTCTTTTTCCCACATGATTTCCTTTCTTTTACACGTTATTGAAAAATGCAAAATCCAAGTTATGCAGAAGCTACGAACAAAGCTTTAGAAAAATGATGAATTAAATTAAATTTGTAATTTAAATCTATATAGCAGACTAACTAATTTTTCTAAAATTAGCTGGGAACAAAAAAATAAGCAAGTTATTTTTCTTCTTCTTTTTTTAAGCCTTTTATTTTTAAAAATATACAAAATGGCAGATTTGAGCTAAAAATACACTTTTACTACTTAGATTGCTTGATTAGTTAAGATTTACTAAGAATTACATATACCTCAATGATGACATAGTCATAAGTAATTTTTCTCCATTGGTTTTACTTGTTGTTCTGTATGCTAATGAATGATTGGCTGTGAGTTTTCTTTGTTGCATCATGTCATGGCTATTGGATTTAGTAAGCCTTTGTTTTTCTTGCATTCCTACATTGGCATTGGGGTTTTGCATTATGATTTTATTCTGTTATCAGCAGGATTGGCACTGTTTAAATCATTTGGTTAACCAACTGGTTTTTAGAAAAGATCTAATATAATATTTTCTAATTTTTGTAATTTAAGTGTTTCAAATTATTGGATATAAGTATTCTACTTTTAAGTCTTATCCCAGCAGTCACCATGAGACATAGTGGTTATATTTGTATGCATGTAGAATGCAAATTGCATTTGTTGATGAACATATCTGAAGCTCTAAAGATAAAATTTAAAACATATGAATGTAGCAAAGATAAAATAGATTAAAAATATTCAATATTTTGAGTATTGCTAGTTATTAAATTGCTAGAGTGAGAAAGGTGGTTAAAGATTTAGCTGATGCTGGGAAAATTGTTGATGATGCTGAAATAGCATTTCAGTTAATTGCTTTTCTCCCTGAAACTTATGAAAATGAAGTAACTAAGCTGTATGCTTTAGAAGATAAGAAATTTACTTCAGCAGAAGTGGAAACAGAATTATTAACTGAATATAGATGTTTAGAAAGTAAAAAGAAATTACAAGAGTTGAGCTGACTGGATAAAACATTTTTGGTACAAGGAGCAAAAAGAAATGAATTAACTAATCTTAGGAAGCAAAATAAGCAGAGGGAACCAAATATAGTTTGTTATCGATGCAAGAAAACTGGTCATATTGCTAGAAATTGTAAAGTTAATTTGAATCGGGAGCAAAAGCAGCGAAAGTTTGGAAATTATAAGAAGAATGAAAAATCCCAATCTCAGAAACAGTCATTATTTTATGTCTCAGAAATGGAAACTGTTCATGAAGCTAATGTTGAAGAAAATAGAGATATTTTCACTTGGGATTCAGCTGCAACTTTTATGTTCTAAATTCAAAGAATTTTTTCCAATCATATAAGCCTTTAGAGAAAATATTTATTAAGTTTGGACCTCACCCTACTGAAGTTATAGGAATTGGAGATGCTGTTGTGAATGTTTTTTCGAATAAGGTGTTGCATGTTATCACTCTTAAAAATGCTCTTCATGTTCCATCAGTCCAAAGAAATTTAGTATCAGGAAAGAAGATGGATGATGTTGGATTTACATTTAGAGGAGGACATGGAATGATAAAATTTTATTATCCTGATGGAGCACCATTTATAACAACAAAGAAAGAGAAAACTTCTTAATTTTTCATGGTTATTGTGCAAATTCATTGGACTGCAATACCATTTATGAAACTCATTGTCAATTAGATATGAAAATGAGCGTTTCGGTCATTTTAGTAACCGAATGTTACGAAAGATGATTGTTGAAAACAAGGTTACTGGTATTAGAAATACTAAATTTAAAGAAGTTATTGATTGTGAGAGTTGTAATCTATCAAAGTTAAAGAGAGCAAGTCACTTGCCTATGGATAAAGTTAGGTCTACAGAAATTTTATAGTTCGTGCACTCTGATATGTGGGGACCTGCAAAAATATGGTCAATAGGAAATGCTTTATATTTTCTTACATTTATTGATGATTTTAGTAGAAGAGCTTTTATCTATCCGTTGAAAGATAAAAAGAATGTTTATGAAACCTTTGTACGATTTAAAGCAATGGCAGAACACCAAACAGGAAAGAAGTTGAGAGTACTTAGAACAGATAATGGCTTGGAATATTTATCAAATATTTTTCTTAATGCATTGGAAAAAGAAGGGATATGGCATGAAAGAACAAATGTTTATATCCCTGAAATGAACGGAGTTTCGGAACGTTACAACAGAACTATTATGGAAGGTGTTTTAGCTTATTTGCATAGTGCGAAACTACCTTCAAAGATGTGGGCTGAATTAGTAATGACAGTAAATCATTTGAAAAATAGAGTGCTTCATTCAACTACCAATGAAATCCCTTACTTTCGATGGTTTGATAGAAAACCTAATGTTGGCTATTTTAAAAGAATTGGATGTACTGCTTATGTAAATATTCCCAAACAGAAACAACACAAGTTACAACCCAAAGCAAAAATTGGTGTCTTACTAGGATATGCTGTCTATACAAGAGGTTACCGTATTTGGTAACCGGAGGAAGGAAGAATTGAAGAAACTAAAAATGTGATGTTCAATGAGAAACTACTAGAAATGGATAGGAGATCAGTGAACAAAATTTATAATCAAATGTTTGAATGGTTTAAATTAGTTTTATCTGAAGAAGACTTCTCAGAAGCAAATAACTGTCCCATAAACAAATCACATAGATTGGAGAATCCTGAATCCTTATTGGAAAATCTGGAGAAACAACAGGTGAAATCTCCTGTTAAAGAAATAGCAAGAATGTTTGAAAAAATTAACCTGGATGCATCGAAGCCAATAACATTTACTAGAAAAGAAGTTATTTGTAAATCTGGAAGGTCTAAGGGAAGAACTGATGTTTATTATTATCCTTTTACAGGAGAGTCAAGAATTAAGAGTAAAAATGAAATGGAAAAATATTGCATGGAAGAATCATTAACTTATGACCCAAAGAATTTTAATTGGAAACCGAGTCAAGGAACAGATGTTAGAGATACTAAAGTTTCAACAGCTTCAGATGAAGATAGTGGGTCTTCAAACGTAGATAGTTCGAAAGAAAAGGAACATTCTATAAATATTCTAAAAGAGATGGGCGGTTTTCAAATTTTCCTTACTGATGATATTGAATAGGGATGCAACAGATATCCGGCAAATATCCAATATCCGGCTGATTTTTCAATATCCGAAATACCGTCAGATATCCGAATCACAATTACCGGATATCTGCCGGTTATCCGGCAGAATGCAGCGAAGCGAATATATAAGGATAACAGAAATCGTTTGACCCCAAACAATGCCGAACAATTTTGTTTATAATGTAAAATATGAAAGTAAGTTCATGAGTAAAAGGTAATTCTCAAAAGTTTAAAGAATTGCTAGCTTTCCTAACATTGATATTTGAACTCTTTATAATAAATTTAAGAATTTACGTATACTTCTTTTAGAAAATTGTACCTTTACTTTCAGAATGTAAACAAAACTTGAAGTTGTTTATTAAAGTATGACTTTATTAATTTTCTTTCTTTCTTTTAAGTTTACACTTAAACAGGCCTATTTTTAGAAGAAAGTATTGTAATAGAATTTTTTTCGATTTCCTTTTTTCGACGGATTTAGATGTTTTAGGGGTGAGATATCCGAAAACATGTTTATACAAAAGGTCTGTCTGTCCGTGTGTTGCCATCGTACCATCAAAAAGTGAATGAAGTTATGCATAGAAGTGAACGAAATTTTTTGTGAATGTTTTTGGCTATAGCCAGGCGGCCCGCCCTCCTTCAATATGGAAACATTCCACTGGAGGGGGGGGGGGGCACTGTAATCGTGATTTTTGTGCCATTTTCATTATTGTACCATCGAAAAGTATATGAAGTTATCCATATAATTGAACAAAATTTTTTATATTTGTTTTTGGCTATATCCAGCAGGTTCTCCTTTAAATTGGAAATATTCTGCCAGAATGGGGCGCTGTAATAGCGATTTTTGTGCCACTTTCATTCTTGTACCATCGAAAAGTGTATGAAGTTATGTATAGAATTGAACCTTTTTTTGTGGGGGGGGGGGGGGGGGGGGTATGTTTTTGGGTATGGCCAGCAGGTCCTCCTTCAATTCGAAAATATTCTGCTGCAAGGGGGCGCTATAATACAGATTTTTGTGTTATTTTCGTTATTTTACCATTGAAAAGTGTATGAAGCTAAGCATAGAATTGGACCAATTTTGTGTGTATATTTTTTACTATGGCCAGCAGTTTCTCCTTGAATTTGGAAATATTCCGCCAGAAGGTGGCACTGTAACAGATTTTTGTAAAATTTTCTCAATTTTTCGCAGTTTTTTTTTCACTGCAGTGATGGAACAGCTGCGCCAATTGCGCCAAATCGATAATGCTGCGCATTTCTGTGCCAAAACGATCACTTTTCAACAAAATTGCATCCAACTGCGCCAATTCGATAATAATTCTTCAGCCAAATCGATCATTTTCCATCCGAATTTTGCCAAAATATGCGAATTTGGTCAAAAGATCACGAAAAAAACACGCGACGTTTGTCAAATGATCACTAAAAATATAAATGTTAATTTTAACAAAGGACCGCTAATTTCATCAAAAAACGAAGTCAAAAGATCGCGAAAATACGTGATTTCGTTAAGATCTCGCTAATAAAACAAATATTACGCCAGAAAATCGCGAGAAACACGCAAATTTTGTCGAAAGATCGCGAGAAAACGTGAATTTTGTCAAAGGATCGCTAATTTCGTCAAAAAACGAACAAAACACGGCCAAAAGTTCGTGTTAAAACGCTAATTAATTTAAAAGATAAAGAAAAAAAAAACGCAAATTTGATCAAAAGGTATCAAATTTCATCAAAAGAGCGCGAAAAACATGCGAATTTCATCAAAAAGATCACAAAAGAAGCGTGAATTTTGTCAAAGGAGCACTAACTTCATCAAAACGCGGTCAAAAGATCGTGAAAAAACACGATTTCGTTAAAAGATTGCAAATAAAAAACGCAAATTTCATCAAAAGATCACGAAAAACACGCAAATTTCGTCAAAGGATCACGCAAAAAAAAACGTAAATTTTGCCAAAGGTTAGGTAACTTCGTCAAAAAACGAACAAACCGCGGTCAAAAGATCGGGAAAAAACGCTACTTTCGTTAAAATATCGCGAAAAAACCCGCCAATTTCATCAAAAGGTCGCAAAAACACGCGAATTTCGTCAAAGGATCGCGAAAAAACGTTAATTTTGTCAAAGAATAGCTAATTTCGTTAAAAGATCGCGGAAAAAAACGCAAATTTCATCAAAAGATCGCAAAACACAGCAAATTTTACCAAAGGATTGCAAAAAACGCAAATTTTGTCAAAAGATCGCGAAAAACAGCAAATTTCGTTAAAATATTAAAAAAAAAAACACGCTAATTTTGTCAAAAGATAGCGAAAAACACGCTGATTTCAACAAAGGATCCGAATAATGTGCGACGAAAAATACGTGAATTTTGTCAAAAGATTGTGAGCAATATGCAAATGAGGTCAAAAGATTGTGAAAAACACGCAAATTTCGTCAAAGGATTGCGAATTTTGTGAAAGAGTCGCAGAAAAAACACGAATTTCATCAAAGAATTCCAGACAAAACGCGAATTTCGTCAAAGAATACCAAAATGACATTTTGATGCTCCAAGTTATTTTGTGCTCCGAAATGAGCGTTTTTGCTGCTCCAAAATGAGGTCCATGCTGTTCCATCACTGGTACTATACATTGGCGGCTCATGAAGCGAAGGGAACTTCGCATCCTGCTAAGCTGGCTATTCACAAACAGCTGGTGTACAACAGAATAACGAAAAAATTATTGATTTTAATAAATGTCATGATAGAGATTAACTTATTCTTATTCTGATTAATTGACTGGAGCAGAAATTTTAGACCAAAATCAAAGTTGGTATAATATTGAACTAATAATATTGAAGTATTAACATTTGGAACTACTTTTTGAAATACTAGGGGCTCTGCCCCCTATGAGCTACGCTCGTCAACCCCCGTTCAGACACTGCAGACTCTAAAAGTATGCTAATTTGATCGGCTTTAAAAAGATTTCGGAAGATTGAATTATAATTTAAAAAGCAATGGCGATCTCCCTATAAACGGATTTCTATTCATTTCTCTTTGACTGGGGAATTTTAAGGCCAAATCCGCTGCGGTACTACTTGATTAACCCGTCAACCAATTTCTCCAAATTATATAAATCGCCAAAGCACTCGCCAAATTATACAAATTGACATCATTTTTATTTTAAATAACGAAAGAACAAATAAATTAGTGCAACATTAATAAAAATACAAATAAAACGTCGAAATAAAAATAACTTGATGACTTAGACATGTGTAACTTGCTTAAAGTCAAGTTAATGTGATATTTACGATCAACCATTATTGGCATTTAATCTTACAGTTTGGCGAATGATAGATTTTTGGTCGACAGGATAACTAAGTAGTACCAAAAATACATATGTCAATCGCTGTTTTCGTCTTTGATAAGTAAAATAAGATAAACATTTCAAAATAAGCTAATATAAAAGGAATTAAGTAACCAGAATCTTAGTCTCCTGGTATTTTTTAACAAAGCGAAAAGAAAGTTCTTTTAAATAAGACATTTTAAATTAATTTTTTTAAATCTGACGTAATTTTGACCAAACTATTCTTTCTCTTTTTAATATTCACGTGAAAATATTTGTGTTAGAAATGAAATATTATTTGCGCTTTCTTAACAAAAATAGTTGAAAAGTATCCTCTCAAAATATCAAATAAATGTCTAGCGCAGTTTCTAAATTTAAACCGTTTTGCAATATTATTTTGTGTTCATTTTATGTAATAACTGTAATTTGACGTAAATATGACGTAATTTCTCCTATTTAAGACTTCTAACGCATGTTAATAAATTTATTATTTTACAAATTCCTTTCTCTCTTAAAATTCACGCGTAATTATAGTTTTTATGACGTAATTTTTAATAAGTTCCTGCTTTTTGTACATAATTATTTAATTCTAATTCCAAATGTTTTTTTCTGTTTATAATAGTCACGTGTAAATAAATGTTTAATTTATTACACGTATAAATATTTTTTTTTTTTTTTTTTTTTTTTTTTTTGAAGCAAACATTATTGTTTCTGCTATTTATACAGTTGGCAACAGTTTAAATTAATATCACTTTCTAAAATCTGTAAAAAATATCTCTAGAAATGCTGAAAATTTGAATTTAAAATAGAAATAAAACCTCAAAAAATTAGCCAAATTAAAAAAAGAAATACAATCTGCACTCCGGCAAATTCTAACGCATAAAATGATCTAAAAATGATTACACTGCCATGTATAGTTTTTGCTGCTATAAAACTTTTTTAGTGGAACGATTTTGTCCAACTTTAGCATTAAATATCTCTTAAAATAATTCTTCGATTTGAAAACTGTCTGCATCAGCGTGTTTATCAAACATTTCTGTATAAAACCATCGATTTTCATATTTTTGTATGCATTATTTTTCTTAATATTAACGAAGAAAGACATCCGGTTACAAAAAATTCTTAACCGGCGGCGGCGGCAGCAGTTGTTACTTTTTTTAGAATAGAGAGATTAAGATGTATGAGATAGAAGAAAGTTTTGAGATTGGCAAATCCAACTAGTTGTTTTCGTAACTTCATTATAAATATTTAAAATTAAAAGTAATTTTCTTTTTACTTATAAATATAAAAATAATTTAAGTTAAAATAAAACTAAACATGACTTAGAGCAAAAACAATATTAAATAAATAAAACAGAAAAAGGGCATCAACTAAACCTATGTTCGGAAAAAATAACTCTTTAATCATGGGTATATTAGTAGACATTTTATGTTTAAATTATAAAAAGAAAGTATGTAGTATTTCTTTTTGAAAATACTCTACAATTATATGCATATTAATTGGTTAAAATTTGTTGTACGATATATCAGCATCTCATTGTACAAATTAATTAATTATTAGCAATTATCAATATAGTCAATCCCCTATTCAAATCCAGTAGCAATTATCAGCATTTCATTGTACGAATAAACAGAATATTTTAATGTTTAAATTACATTTTTTATGCAATATTTTTAATATACATTACAGGGCTTGAATTTCGGGAAGGGATGGCAGGATTCGTGCCCTATTTATTATGCCCTACTGTAGGCGGGTGTCTCCTGTTTCCAAAAAATCACTTTCCGAAAATGTTTCTTTGTAAAACGACGATCAAGTCTCAGGACCGACTGACAAATTTTGTGATATTTTCTACTATCAATAGGCAGATTTCACAGTTTCTTCTTAGACAGATTGACAAAATTCATGGTTGTTTTTCTGCATCTGACTGAAAAATTTTGCGCTTTTCTCCACGACCGATTGACGAATTTCACAATTTTTTCTAGAGACCGATCAGTGATTTTCATAATTTTTTTTTCTTGAGATCAATTGATAAATATAGCAATTTTATTCTGTGACCGATTGGCAAATTTCCCTGTTTGTTCTTGCGACATACTGATGAAAGTAACGATTGTTTTTCTGCATCCGATTGAAAACTTTCTCGTTTTTTCTCTGCAACCGGCTGAGGAATTTCACGATATTTGCTCATGACAGATCGGTTGACGAATTTTGTGATATTTTCCCGCTGCCCATTTCCCATGCACTTCAGTTTTCTTCTTGCGACCGGTCGACAAATTTTTTTATTTGTTTTCACCATGATTGACGAAATCGGCGATATTTTTTTTTATGACCGATTTATGTATTTTGCGATGTTTTTTCCCTATGCCCAAAATAGGAAATAACTAAAAGGGCAGTAATGGCCACCGGAGACTGAGCCCTACCAAACTGGCCAATAGTCAACACTTGTGGTACACATGAAGAAAAAGAAATTTGGTTGAACTTAAAAAAACAGGTTTAGAAATAACAAACTAGTCAATTCTTGCAATTCATACAAATTAGGGCATGACTTTTTAAAATCACCTTTTGTCGTGTAATAGAAAAAATCAATTGACTATTTCCTTTTCAAACTTTAGATATGGATTTAAAATTCCAATGCATAGAACACAGTTCAATTAACGAAAATACCAGGGATTACAGTTTTGACTATAATTCCATTAAGGATATAATAAAACAAGTTTGTTCAGAAGTGACATACATTCACCGTAAGATATTGACAATACAATCACCGATATGCATTATTCATGCAAGTAAGTTAAAATTGAATGCACATCAGATTTTGCAAAATTTTCTAAAAATTTTTAACAGCATAACCATGCGTTTCCGATAATTTCTAAAGTTATAAAAGTTGGTCTGTGCTGTTTGTCGAAAGTGTAACTTGTGAAAGAGGCTAAATCACGCAAAATGGAATAAAATCTAAATTAAGAAATTCATTTAGCAATCCAATTGTTAATTGCCCATAACATTAGGTGAAAATTGAAAAATAGACATGGTATATATAAAGCTTGATTTTGTTCCTTTGCTTTAATAAAATAAAAATTTTGGATAATTATCTTGAGTTGTTAATTTAAACTATTTCAGTGGTATTTTGTCATGTCTGTATAAATGTAATTCTTTTAAAGTGGCACATAAAAAATAACGGGGTTTAAAGATATTTTTTTTTCCTTTCTAACAGTTCTACTCCCCTGTATAGGTGTAAATTAGCGGTCGCCACTCGCCACGTGGCGATTAAAGTTGTAAAACTGGCGATTAAAAAATCGGCCATCGATCGCCACTATAGTCGCCACTCGCTAAATGGCGATTAAAAATACTGTTATCGATCGCCAACTGAAATACAACTTTTTTCATGAAAATATGCATCTCTACTTTGATTACATCTAATTAGCAAACGGGTTAATTTTTTTTCCTACCGGATGCAAGTAGATTTCAATGATTTAGCTGCATTTTCAATATTTCATTTTTTCGCCAAGTGCTTGCTCTTCAGTTGGATTTTTTTTTTTACAGTTTTATTCTGCAAAATATATTCATCAGCTTTGATTCCACATGCGTTTCAAATAATTTATTCCTTTTCTTTCACATTTAAAATTGCAAGTGCATTTTAACCCTTTCGGGTTTGGAGTACTGTTAATAGTACATGTCTTTTCATCGAGCATTGTTTTGTCTTAACAATTACTTTTGCTACTATCTACATATGGTAATGATAGTATATGGCTATGCCTCTCTTATTATGATTTCATTTATGTTTGGACATTTAGTAATAACAATAAAAGTTTGCTTAATTCTCTTTGCACTGTTGCCGATTCTTTTATTTTATAAATATATATCACTCTTTAAATTTAAAATAGTATAGGTTACTTTTCTGAACAAATCATGTGTGATAAAACACAAAAAACATTAGAAAGTTGTAATATCTGTTAAACTCTGTTGTAATGATATTTTCCAAACGTCTCCAAAAACTTCCTTCCTATTATCATATGAATTGAATAGTACACAAAATAAGTTCATTCGTTAGAATTCAGACAATGAGATAATCTTTAAACTTCAGTAAATCTATTCAGATAACTACGATTAGCATTATTAAAATAAAAGTAATTTTATTATCAAAACTGAAGAATAAAAATCCGACATGAAAGGGTTAAGGACATTGCAATTTTAAAGCAATTTTCTTGAATTTTGACTGCTTCCCCATTCTTATTGTGAATAGTTGTCTGGTATAAAACTCTGATTTATAGAAAAATATGTATATATACAATGAT